>CM022301.1:96314704-97616756 GCA_011799875.1 Thinopyrum elongatum | reverse complement strand
CTGAGTTATTTGCTATTTAATGAACATTTTTTCAACAGTGTTTGAGCAACTTCACTTTGCGCTTAGAATTTTTGAATTGAATTTTAGACCGGAAATTGAATGGAGATGTTTAACCACTATGATCAGTCAATGCAAATGATGATGACTTAGCATAATTATCAGATGATCACAGTGCTTATTACACGGGGGTGTTACACAAGCAATGAGTTAAGCTTGGGGGAGTTGATACGTCTCCATCGTATCTACTTTTCCAAACAATTTGGCTCTTTTATTGAGTCTAATTTGCATGACTTGGGTGAAACTAACCCGGACTGACGTTGTTTTCAGCAGAACTACCATGGTGTTGTTTTTGTGCAGAAATAAAAGTTCTCCGAATCAGATGAATCTTTTTGGAGATTTTTTATGGAATATATAAAAATTACTAGAGCGAAGATCCACCGGAGGGGGGCCACCAGTCGCCCACAAGGCAACGGGGCGTGGCCACCCCCCTGTTCGTGCCCTATTACCTTGTGGGGCCCACGTGTCTTTGATAACCCTAATCTCAAGACTATAAATTCTGCTTCCCTGTGAAAAAACATGAGAGAAGAAGTTTCATCAAATTTTACGATATGGAGCCACCGTCACCTCTTGTTCTTTATCGGGAGGGCTGATCTGGAGTCCGTTCGGGGCTCCGGAGAGGGGGATTCGTCGCCATCATCACCACCAACCCTTCGTCATCGCCAATTTCATGATGCTCACCACCGGGAGTGAGTAATTCCTTTGTAGGCTTGCTGGATGGTGATGGAGTTGGATGATATTTATCATGTAATCGAGTCAATTTGTTAGGGCTTCGTCCCTAGTATCCACTATGTTCTGAGATTGATGTTACTATGACTTTGCTATGCTTATGCTTTTCACTAGGGTCTGAGTGCCATGATTTTAGATCTGAACCCTCTATGTTTTCATGAATATATTTGAGTTCTTAATCTTATCTGCTAGTTATATGCACTTGTTATTGTTCTGATCAGTAGACCCGAAAGTGACAATTGTTGGGATAGTCTCCGGGGATGACTGTAATTCGAGGAGTTCATGTATTCACAATGTGTTAATGCTTTGTTCTGGTTCTCTATTCAAAGGAGGCCTTAATATCCCTTAGTTTCCTTATGGACCCGCTGCCATGTGAGGGTAGGACAAAAGATGTCATGCATGTTCTTATTATAAGCACGTATGACTATTTACGGTATACATGCCTACATTACATTGAAGAATTGGAGCTATTGTGTATCGCTCTAGGTTGTGACTATGATGAATGCCATCCAACACAATTATCCATCACCGATTCAATGCCTACACTTTTCATATATTGATCTTTGCTAAGTTACTTTTGTTGCTGCTGCTGCTATTACAATCACTACAAAACTACTACTATTGTTGTTACTGTTACTATTGATATTGTTACTACTACTATCAAACTATCATACTACTGTACTACTAAACACTTTTCTATAGTTATTTAGTTCTCCAGGTGTGGTTGAATTGACAACTCAACTGCTATTTTTAAAGGGGGAGTTAATAACTTTGCCTCAATGATTTATTTTTGTCTGGTTTATTTTTGCCTCAACTCTCACTGGCTTATTTTCTCTCTCCCAATAATAGACCAAATCCCATTAAAGAGGGAGATCTTGTTTCGTGCTTGCCATGGTAGGTGCTGATTCAATTCAATCACGTAAATAATAGGTAATTAATGATTCAGAAATTAGACCATATATGTGAGATCACCTTCCTAAAAGACAGACATAAGATTTTTCTAGATAACCTTCCAAAATGAAATAATATTCCTCAATGTGCTGTCATTTATTGTTATCATTATCTCTACCAATAAATGATAAGCACAACTTTTCTAATACAAGAAAAAAAAATCTCTTTTCTTATCTTTCCAAATCACATATATTTTCTTATCTTATCAAATCACATATATCTCTACTATTAAAGGGGAGTTGGTAGGCCGGTACACATGGTTTTTTTGCCTCCATGGTTTATTTTCCTTCACCTCCCACCACCACCCACCCATACTGGTTATTTCTTCCTTGCGCACTCTCACCTCCGTGGTGGCAGGCGGGTCATTGGACCGCCACTTGCAGGCGTTCTTGGATGCAGTCATATTATATTTATTTTCAGCCATACTGATAGCTAGGTAGACTACATTCTCAAATCAAGTGTGTCCATTCAAACATTAAGAAATTTGTTAGGGAAATGTTTCCTACAATACTCGGTTGGCCTTTCAAAAATGAATCCACTACAAGTGGCGCATCAAATGTGTAATATCTCTATCATCAAGGGGAATATTTATGTAGTCGTCTTTCGTAGCAGTCATACATGTGAAAATAATTTGGAAACTAAACACTTCATTATCGTAGAAATGAAACCATTAACGCAATTAATTAGCTAGATAGTAGATTACATGTGCAATTAATTAGGTTTATTTAAATAGGATTATTTTTGCACCAGATCAATGTGAAAACCGAGTCATTCATGCAATTACTTAATTAGGCAGACAGTTAATTATGACTACATAGGGATTTTTGCAAAATTAGGAAAATGATAAATTGATTTGGTTGGCAATTAATTAGGCATGGAGAGAATTAGGTAGGTAGTTAATTATATATGTAATTAATTAATTAATCGGGCAGTTAAGCGCGCCAAATCATTTTGAAAACACTCGCGGGCAAGGATAGTCAACAGGCTCACAGCGACACGGCCGAGTACCGCAAGCCAACATGGACAATAGCCACGATGTGCTCATGACATGGGCGAGCAAGCATTCACCAAGATGGATGAAGATCATGCTCTGCAGGATGTCCACATGATGACGGTTTCCGAAACGTTCGCAGGCGAGGACAACAAGACACAACATTGGTTTGGTGGTTAGAAAGGAAGAGTGCTCGAATAACTAGGACAGGGAACTAAAGCGGCCAAGTGGTCGATGGTGTTGGAGAAGGAAAGAGTGTTCCAAAAAATAAAGAGAAAAACAAAGAATGAGTATTCTAGTAAATAAGTAGGAACAGGCATTAAAGCTAGTTAGCATTATGGAAGAAGAAGATGAGGCGTCGCTGATGAACACACTGATGTTGACGTGGTGCTGGTTCACGCAAATGAAGCAGGTTAGCGAAGAGGCTAGGAGCAGAAGATGTAGGGGAGGACTAGGAAGAGAAGAACAACAAGTATCTGTTCTAGCTATGAATGGTGTGTGGGGTGTAGGTGGAGCTTATTGATGACTAGGAATATTTTGAGGCTGCCACTTGCCTCCCACGTTAGTGTGTATGTGCGTGTTGTTTTGTGTCATCTGTTGTAGAATTCAAGGAATATATGATGTCATTTCATCATGACATTCACATGTTGAACTGAAGGCGTTGCAAACTCTAAATAGATGAGAGATATGAGAAATAGAAGAAAAATATTGGCACCTATTGTGACACAATTAGAAACCCTGGAAAAGATGTCATTTTACTACGTACATTTGCAAAGTTGAATGGACCTTTGAGAATGATATCTATAGTTATTTGTTGTTTGGTGGCAATAGTATGTGTTAGTTTAGCCCACTCTATTATATTGTAAATATGAAAGATTTCGTCCCTATTGCAACGCACGGCGAAGTTGAGATGGGCGCCATCCGGTTTTAAAGGAGAGAGCTCCGGCGAGAAACGTCCCGCTACGGCGGGAAACCAAGTGGGTAAGGGAGCGTCCGGCGGGAAAAGAGAATGGTGTGTCATGGGGAAGGGTTTTTGTGTTGGGCCCGTGCGTTGGAGATAACATGCAGGATAGTACAGACAACAACATTTCTCCCCCGCATATGCTCCAGATTTGGGGGAGACCGGACTTTCCATATGGTTGAATTTTGGGGAGCCTATTGAGCGTTTGTTTGATGTCAAAACACGTCCGAACTTATGAGAGAGAAATAAACTTCGACATCGTAGACGACCTTAATCATTTGTTTGATTCATTTATATTTGCACTACAGCCCATAGCAATGCATATGCTTTCTCCTACTTTGTTTACCTACTGAGTCATGGCAGCTCTTGCCAATTTGTTTTACACTGCAGACATGTTGTGTCATGTAGACAAGGTTTAAGTTCATATTTATAACAACATGGCAGACATGTCTGTAATTACTCATCTCATGAGAGTCGTGTGTTCAATTATGTGTTTAACACTTTTATTATATTTGATAAGTGATACTCGTCAACCCATACAACCAGCTGGGCCTCCATAGTAAAACATATGGCCATCCTTTTTAGCATGAAGAACCTCACTTACTTTGTAACATTTTGGCCTGGTGACAAGTCTAACCAAGCCACTCGGATCATGTACATTAGCTTTGGAATCAAAGAGCTTGATATTCTTGAAGTATGCTGCTTTCCTTTCGCCCTCTTCTGGAAAATGACTGCTACCCATTGCAGGACCACCTTTATCCCTATCCTGGTAATTGACAAATCCGAGCAATGCTACTCCAGGGGCAATACCATACAGTCTAGGACAAAGCTCTTTTGGAAAATGCCCCAAAAATGCAGGTTTATGCAAGTCGTCTCGATACAACACCCAATCTCTCGTGTTTGGATCCTATGAGTTATGGAAAATGATAAAAATGGTCAGTAATCCGTTGATATGTTAATACCCTTGTACAGAAATTTGCTAGGCTGCACATAGAGTAATATGGCACTAAAAGCTATTAGTGTGTGGAGAAAGGAATTACATAGTAAAATAATACTCCCTCTGATACGAATTAATTGATGCAACCTCTATACAATGTCCATTTTACATTGTATTGCGTCAATTAATTTGGATCAAAGGGAGTACGTTTTTCAAGAAGCTTTACGTATTCAGTAAAGAAGCTACTCCCTCTGCTCCATGTTAATTGTAGTTGCTTTAGTACAACTTTGTAATATCCTTAGTTATTTATTGCTCCCTCTGTTTTAAAATATTTATCGTGGAGTACATGTGCTATTCTTGTCCAAGCATACATGAGTCGCAAGTAACAGTAACAACTATTATCCATCTCGTAAAATAAATAATATGTGCTACATGAATGTTTGAATTTGTTTATGGATTTTACCCTATATTATGGTGAGCTACATGTATCCTGTGCTAATACCAAAGGGTACACGTACCTATTATTACGTCCCTAGACCAATTCAAGATTAATATGCCCCAATACGCCCTAATATAATTTCCATGTGATGGATTTCAGTGGTAGTGTGGAATAAGCTATAACTATGACAATATTTATAAATCACACACATACTTCATAAATTTATAATATGTTGAATGTACTATACGGTATTTTATAATTGGAGTTTATTGCATGTTCATTTCAGTAACTTGTAATTTTGTTGGCAGCAAGAGGCGATGGGATTTTTTTGGGGGAAAATATTTGCCTACACATTCTGATTTCATGAACAAAAAAACTTTCATATTCTAGATGGTCTACAAACTGAGATTATGAGAGTAGTAGTACAAGGGCGTACTGTATGCAGGCTAATTGTTATGTAGCGATCGTCTCGGCCATAAGTTGACGGAGGAGCAACAGCTTGACCCGGAACAAGTGCAGCTCCACTAGCAGGCCCAAAACCGTGGCATTCCAAATTATAACAGCCTGTTGATTTGTATTCATCTTTCTATAGGATGACAAAACAAATTGTAATATTATTAAACATATGCAAATGACACCATTTACCTTTACCCTGATGATAATAAATTAATATAGACTTACCGTCCATCGTATAAAGAAATGGACATCATTATTATTATATAACTCAGGAAGTACCTACATCAACCATAATTGCAAGTTTTTATTTTGTGGTAGTGCTTGAGTTCACAATGATGTTGAAAATAATTTTTGCAAATGTTTCCAATTACATGAAATCCAGCTTCGATCAAATTGAAGGGCTCATCTTGATCAACACTGCTGATACTTATTGCTGCCCCAGATTCTTGGGAATGACGTTGTCCTTGTGAACACCATATACCTATTTTCGCTCGAGCGCCGTAGCTGCTCGCTGGTGTCGCCCAGCCAGCTACCTGGTAACAAAATAAAGAAAATAGGATTGTCAGCTCATATACATGAATAATACAGTTGGTTGTTGGAAAAGAAATACTACACTCTTAGACCTCTCACAATCAAAGTACGATAAGAATATCATGCATTGTCAAATGATGTGGCACTAGAATTAAGAATGTGAAAGAGATTCTAATATCAAACTATGATACAGTATCATAGTGAGTCAAATGTCAAAAGTTAATAAGAAATAGATCGTAGCCCAATTTTGTATTCTGATTTTAGGAAGGACTAAATGAGGTGACAATATGATACTGGTTCATGATATTTATTAGCCGGGATGTATTATCATAGATTGGTATATGTCGTATGCATATTATAAACTACTACTCCTTTATTATTATTTTCCTCATAGAAATAATACTACTCCCTCTGATCCATATTAATTGATGTTGGTTTAGTACAAAGGTGTGCTAACTTTATACTAAACCAACATCATTTATACAGATCGGAGGGAGTAGTATATGTCGTCCTCATAGAGAGATGAGATTGAGCATAAGGACTTCTAAGTTTTACTAGGTTCTAAAAACATATAGCATAGAAATAATATGCAAAATATGGGTTACAATACAAGAAACTTGTACTCTTTCAATTTATAGAATTGTGAAAGAAAGAGGCAGTAGAAGATGCCTAGATTTTTTCTATGGAATCCCCACTCCAACTAAATTATATATTTAGTGAGAATTTACAAAAATGGAAATCCTCCGATCTTTATACTCCGTCCGTTCCTAATTAATTAATGCAATCTCCATGCAACAGGTTGCGTCAATTAATTCGGATTCAGAGGGAGTATTTAAAATCTTTGGAATTATAAAGATGCTCGGAATAGAATGATGATCAAGTTATTTATAACCCATTGGCAGACAAAAGTTAACCCCTTGTTTTGGATAAATGTAGAATGTAATCATTAATTAGATCAAAAACAAAAGACTAGAATAGAGGACAGTGATGAATGCTTTACATGATTGTAATCATTGTTGCTTTTGTATTTGTTCCTCCCAGCTAACAGAAATGAGGCTGATCTTGGCAATGTTAAAAACTGTCAAGAGAATAGTAATATTGTCACCCGCTATTCAACAAATAAGAGAAAAAACATAAACTATGTGAAGTAAATCATAGGGACAAGATCCATCTTTGACCCATAATTTTACTTTACTGTATTTATGATCAATAATACTAGATGGTGGTGCTATTTGCGACAGACCTACACATATAAGTTTTATGTATCCTATGTGAATAGTTAAATACATATAAGTATATTTGTTTATTACTTATTTAAAACATCCAGGTGTTGGAGAACAAGTAGAGAATATTATTCCAAGCTTCCAATAAAGATGACTCGCATGCATAACAAGCATATTCTAAGCAATGTATATTATAAAATAGGCACAATAAAGATATATTTTACTATCCATAATCTTAAGAATTATTTTGATAACTCCAAGCAATTTTTCTCTGACTTTTGTTCTTTGAGGTATCTATACTTACAACTGCTTATAACTTAGTTTTTCTATTCAGATGGATTAAATGTATTACCCATAAGGCAGTTTAGGTGAGGCGAGTTGGTTTTCAGAAACAACTGACGTAGAACTAATATTTACCTTTTTTAAATTCCAAAGCATGAAGTGGGCATATGGTCATGTGCATGTTCTAAAAAGATGCAACGCCCGGAATAAGAAGTGCACCCACAAAATTTGGTTTGAAATGCATATAGAAAGTTGGTAAAAAGAATTCTATGTATTTAATGATATCCTTTAATCCATTATTTCTTTTAAGCAACTGAATGGATTGATTCGATTTTCAAATTTTGCAGGCACATGTACTATTCTACTATATACATGTGTGAGTTCCATTAGAAAATTATAATTGTATTATGTATCTTGTTTTTCTTAAAACAACATAGATATTATTGGGATGATGTCATTAGTTCCCTTTTAGAAAGTAGCAACTCCTTTCTGAAAAACACATGGAGACTTTACATAAAGGGAATATGCTAGTCATGATCCATATACTAAACCTTACTGAATAGAAGAATTAACCTAAGGAAAGCATAACTCTTGAAAAATTATAGAAAATATATATTAGATTGTAGTATTACCGTCCCATTGTTTTGCATGCGTCCATTTGCATCTACTAAAGTGAGATCGCTGGATGCATATAAAAAGCATATCAACAAGGCTACCACCATGTAACCCATTGCTGTGAGAAACTGAGAAACAACATTCTTATAAGAACTTGGTTATTCTTCATCTTCAAAAGGTAAAATTTGGGAGGCTATTTCGATAGTATATATTGGTTGTAGTGTGGAAGTATGCATATATATATATATATATTTGTGTGTGTGTTATAAAGTGCCAAAAGAGCTAATAAGGTATGGTGGCCATAGTGTGGAAGTATGTATATTGTTTGTGGCCTTCCCAAGAAATGTGAAATGTACATATTTTCGAAAACTGGTTAAATAAGAAATCAAGGGGGCTAGTATTCATACCTAAATTTCTTCCAATCAACATTTGATGAGAAGAATAGACATTCGACCTGCTTTTATAGAAGGGAAAGAGTCGAGAGGTAGACTACGTGTTGGTCTGATAAGGGTGGCATGACATGTGTTGGATATCACCACACTCTCTTCCCAAGTGTCATATTTTCTCAACACTATCTTCACAAGTGTCATAGAAAATATGACACTTGGCAAGGGAATGTGGAGATGCCCAACATGTGTCATGCCACCGTTAGTGATCAAACACGTAGTCTACCAGACTAATATTTCCCCTCTATAAACCCATATCAAGACATTTATTCCTCTAGCCAACTTTCATAAATAATATGACACTTGTCAAGTGAGCTAGAGATGCAAAACACTTGTCAAGCCACCCCTAGTGATCTGACACATAATCTAACTCACTACAATGTCCCCTCAATAAATGCAGGTCAAAACATTTATTCTTCATATCTTCATAATCAAATGAGGGTTGTAAGAAATTTTGGTAAGATTTGTAGCCCTACTCGATTTATTGTCTTACACTACTTGGGAAGGCCGTTACAAAGATATGCGCAGTTCCACACCATATTTTATCAAATTTTGAGGGAATTCACCACATAACACACATTTATATACTATCCCAATACGCTTGGAGGTTTCCTAAGATTTACACAACAAATAACCAATCGATTTTAATTTATTGAATGCAATATTATTTTCTCGCACTAATGGTTTACATTATGGTAGCCATGTTGATATGTGTTTTCGCAACCTACGATATTGCTTCCTTAGACGCATAGAGCAGCCTAGGAACCATCTCGACAAAATACTACTGTCTAATATACATTTTACATAAATATTCAAGTGTATCGTTTAACTATGTTAGCTCTTGAATTCACAAAGCCATAATATATTCATCACGACTAGCATTGGTCCTTTATGTAAAGCTTCCATGTGTTTTAATAAAAGGCATTGCTACTTTATACAAGTAAACTAATGCTATAATCCCAAAAATACCTATGTTTTTCAAACAAAAAACACTTTAAAATTTATAATTACATAGATAATTCATACGTACCTTGTGGAATAATGTATCCCTCTATAAATATTTCATGACATCATTGACCAATTCATGTGCTTAGAAGAAAAATAATTAAGGCCTATGATATTAATTAGATACATAAAATATTTCTATATGAGATTAAAATATTTACAACAAAAGTTTTTTGTTGCACCTTATTCTTCCTAGTTATTCTAACATGCACATGACCATATGAACCTTTCATGCTTAGCAATTCAGGTACAATTGTTTGAAAACTAGTCATTTTGCACATTGGTTGCTTGGAAGAAAAAAATTATATAAATATAACATGTGCAAAATCATTATATTTTGTGAACCCCCAACACGTGCCCATTTAGTTTTCGTCCTCTTTGTTCATGTCTCCTCCACCAGCGGGGGAGGGGGGCTCAAGGAACTTGTGACTCTCTAGCCCCCTCCTCCACCACTACATATTTATAAGTGACGGCCAACACTACAAACAAAGACATATCCGTGACATTATGGCCCGAACGAAAACTTTTTCTGTCATGGATATGACACTTCTATGACGATAATTGTGACCAAAACATGTATCATCATAGATGTGGTGATTCTATGACAAAAATTGACAGAAAATGGGATTTTCATCCTAGGCGGGCTAGAGACTCCTTTGGGCTCTCCATGAAGTGAGGGCGAGGAAAATTCCGGGGAGTTCCCGGTTACGCTAGGTGGTCGGGGCTGAGAAATGCAGTGTGGTTTGCACGTTTCTCTCGTATGCGCGTGTGTGCGAGGCATTCACTAACTGAACCCGAGCGAGGCATTCGCTTAGTGAACCCAAGTGATCGCACTAGCTAGCTATGTACTGAACACTGGCGATCGATCCCACTATGTACTAAAGCTGATTGATCAATCCCTTCACTACTAACCGAACCCGAGTGATTCCTTCACTACTAACTAAACCCGACCGATTCCTTCGCCGCTAACTAAACCCGATCAATCCTTCTCGCTGCTTACGAAAGCAGATCAAGCCCCCGTGCGAGACGTAGCCAGAAGGTGTTGGGTTGCTTCTTGATGAACAGTGCCCGTTGTTGCCGCGCGTGATACATAGAATGACTCAAGACGTGGTAAGTCGATCCGGTTGGTTGGCTGTGGATGAGGAGTTCCCATTGCTGCTGCCCGCTCGTACGCCCCACCCAGCTGGTGGGGTTGGATGAACAGGACCCCGTGGTAGTAGGCGATTGTCGCTGGATGAACAGGACCCCGAGGAGGCCACCACAGCCTAGCCGGTTGGGGCTAGATGAACAGGACCCCGTGGAGGCTGGATGAATAGTAGCTGGTGGAAGCTGGAAGAAGTCGACGGTGAATGAGCAGTAGCTGGTGGAGGCTGGAGGAAGTCAACAGTGGATGAATAGTAGCCCATGGCATCTCGTTTTGTGGTATGCCACACCCCTCCCGACGAACAGGACCTTGTTTCGACCATAGGCGGTTGAATAGAAGTCTGTTTCCTCCATTTTGTGGTACACCAGACCCCCCCCCCCCGATGAATAGGACCCCATTTCGACAGTAGGCGGTCAAAGAGAACTCCGTTTCCTTCGTTTTGCGGTAGGCCAGACCCCGAGTCGATGAACAGGACCCTGTTTTGGCTGTTCCGTCCAAGCCGGTTGGCTCCCGATGAACAAGACGCGTTCCGACCCAGTCACTTGGCTCTCGATGGACATGACACTATTTCCTCTATTCCCACCCAGCTGATTGGCTGCCGATGAACATGACATTGTTGTTGTACGCGTTCGAGACCATGGCCGTATGTACGTACATGGCCGTATTTTCTACAGCGTGGTTGTACGTACGTGTACATGATTTAGACGGGACTGCCTGAAGTGCTACATCGGGGTCTCTACTACAACACGTGCCACTCCTTACTCGGTCACAATTCATCATTGCAGAGAGACCGATCGACCAGTATGTACGTACACGATTGCGAACAGACAGATAACCGTACATACGCTTTGACCTGGTGGGGCTGAACTGTCATGGGGATAAGGACACAGTTTGTTGCGTGCGAAGATATAGCTGGTGGGTCCCAGCTGTCAGGGGGAGGAACCAATTTTTTGCGTGTAATAACTAATAAGGAGGAACTTCCTTTCATGTGAAGATCTAGCTGGTAGGTCCCAAATGTCAGTAGGAGGAAACCCTTTTTTCCACGTAATAAGGAGGCAGTTCCCTGAGTGCGACCATGGACCTCGTGGGCCCCAACTGTCAGCCTCTTCGAGTACAGTCCTCTTATGATGGTTGTTCATTGACCGCGCTAATGATGACGTACAGAGAGTAACAAGGCGGCGGAGATGGTGAGACCTAGGAAGGGAATGACCTAGAGCCAGGAAAGATGCGGCGATGGTTGCCCACGTGGAGGGGAGTACGAGGGTTTATTGGTTCGGCTATGGTGTGAGGCTATCGTCGCCAGAGAATAACAGCAAGTGTGGGTGAGTAGAGGGATGACCTAGCCAGTGGTGGGAGTAGGGTGGGGCGGTGAGGCATGTGCGGCAGCATAGCCGGCCTGGGGATGTAAGAGCAGGTGGTACGGTTGGTGCTGGTTTGGGTGGCTGGAGCAAGAAGATTAGAGATTGAAGAAGCAGCACAGCCGCTGGATTAACATCCAATGGTCACTGCTGCTAGAATCATTTGTTGATGAAGTTGACAAAGCCTTGCGTAAGCGTCAACTTAGTAGGCCCACAAGTCAGCCTCCAAATCTGGTGGGTCCCAGCTAGGAGGGGGAGGAATCATTTTTCTTGCACGTAACAAGGAGGCACTTCCTTGCGTGCGACCATGAACCTCATGGGTCCTAGCTATCAGCCTCTCCATGTACAGTCCTCTTTCGATGGCTATCATTCGTTAACCACATTGACGACACTGTTCCGAGAGCACAGAGGTGGTGGAGGACGGCGAGGCATGGGAAGAGAACGATCCAGAGATGGGCAAGACTCGACAGTAGTTTCCTATGCGGAGGGGTGTACTAGGGTTTACTTTTTTGGTTGCGGTGTGAGGCTGTTGTCACCGGAGCATGACAGGAGGTGTGGGTTAGTAGAGGGATGGCCTAGCCAGCTATGGGAGTAGGGTGGGGCAGTGAGGACTGCGTGGCTACACAGCCGGCCATGGGAGGCGGGAGCAAGCGCCCCTGCTGGTGCTGGTTTGGGTGGCTGGAGCAAGAAGATCATAGATTGAAGAAGTAGCACGGTCGTTGGATTAACATCAACCCGTCACTACTGCTAGAATCGTTTGTTGACTAAGTTGACAAAACCTTGCGTACATGGTAACCTAGTAGGCCCACAACTCAGCCTCCAAATCTGTCGCAAACAGCATACAACCCATTTGCTAATTCTTAAAGAATTTATTGCACCACATATCCTTTTTGTTAGCATTCCAGCACATATTCTGGCCACGATTAAAAATTTCAACAAAATTTTGCATATTTCGGTGGGGTCCAAACTGTTTTTAATCCCAAAATTTCTAGTCAGATTAAATTAATTTTAAAAAATAAACATATATTAAGTTAAAATCCAATGAAATTTTCCCCGCAATCAAAATCTGACAAAAAGGTAATTTGATACTAGTTGCTTGTTTGCTGTATGTTTTTGATTATACAACCCATTTCTTATTACTTCTAGCCATTTTTTGGGAAAACCAAATGCATCCCTCCTCGTCTTGAAAGATTCCCAGCCCAGCAGGGTCGAGAAAAGCAAGTTGGCCTCCGTTGGGTACTCTGCAAAAAAACAAAAAGTTGGGCTAGCCATTTTCAAAAAGAAAAAACACAAGTGGGCTGGTCATGTGACAATCATATGAAATAAAAGCCTGGGCTAGATAGGCCACAGCCCTCGCACAACCTAGTTGATACCCTGCTCCGTCTCAAAAACAAAAAGCTACTCCGTGAGCTACTGGGTTCCCGGTGTCAGCCGCTCCTTGTGCAATTCTATCACTTATTGACTATGTTGACAATGGCATGGGACCCAGATATAAGGAAACCATTAGGAGGAAGCATTTTTCTCGTGTAATAAGGAGGCACTTGCTTGTGTATTGCCATGACCCTGGTGGATCCCTATTGTCATCCTCTCGATGTACAGTCATCTCCTAATTCCTCTCGGTTGTTGACCATGTTGACAACGCCAGAGGGCGGCACCACAAAGGAGGAGGACGCCAATGAGGCCTCGAACGGGAACGAACAAGAGCCAGGGAAGATGGAGCTGTGTAGTCGCAGGTGGAGGGGAGTACGAGGGTTGACTGGTTCAAATGTGGAGTGGGGCTAACTTCGCCATAGAAAGACATGAGGTGTGTAGCATAGAGGGATGGCTTGGCCAGAGTTTTAGGTGCGATAGGGCGGCGATGCATGTGCGGCAGTGCAGCCAGCCATGGGAGGTGGGAGAAGGCAGTCCCGTCAGCGCTGGTTTGGCTTCGGCGGCTGGACGAACAAGAGATTGAAGAAACATGACATACATTGAATGTCAGTCCAATGGTTAAGGTTGGCAAAATCATTAGTTGACTAAGCCGACACCACGTTGCGTATGTTTTTAGCAAGAAAAGGAAAATTGGGCTTGTTCGCCAGATAACATTCCTGAAACAGCCACTGTTTGATCTTGTGTCGCAAGTAAAACTGCCAGGAAAATGGGTTCATTTGCCATGCTCCCCCTAGCGAACATTCGCCAGATAACATTCCCAAAAATGAAAGACTTGTGAAGGCATATAGAACAAGCTAGTCTACCCATAAAGAGACATTGCTGATACATCTCCAACGTATCTATAAATTTTTATTGTTCCATGCTATTATAGTATCAATCTTGGATGTTTTATATACACTCAGAAGCATCTATATATCATATTTTGGGACTAACCTATTAACTTAGTGCCCAGTGCCAGTGGTTGTCTATTTTTGCCTGTTTTTGTTTTTTCAGAATGTCTGTACCAAACGAAGTCCAAATGCCACGAAACTTTTTGGGGATTTTTTCTGGACATAAGATACCCTAGAAGCTTCGGGAGGGGACAAGAAGATGGAGCAGTGGCCCACGAGGCACTAGGGAGCGCCACAGGGGGTGGGCGTGCCCTGGTGGCTGGTGGAGCCCACGTGGCTCCGTTTGACCTAACTCCGCCTTTATAAATTCTCAAAAATCGGGAAACCACATAGAGCCACCCGAAACCCTTTTTCCGCTGCCGCAAGTTCCTGTTCTCGCGAGATCCCATCTGGAGGCCTTTTTTGGCACTCTGTCGTAAGGGGAAACAATCACGGAGGGGCTCTACATCAACCTTGCTGCCCTTCCGATGATGTATGAGTAGATTACCACAGACCTATGGATCCATAGTTAGTACCTAGATGGCTTCTTCTCTGTGACTCCTCCGACTCAATCGTGCACTAATCATACACGCAAACATGCACAATCAAGCACGGGGACTCACGGGAAGATATCACAACACGACTCTAACACAAATAAATGGAGATCCACAATATTACAGACCAGGGATCACGAGGATCCAAATACATAAGTCAGTCATACAAATAATATCTGAGTACACACATAGTTAGACAAGTTTTGCCTTAAGAAGGCTAGCACAAACAACGACTCTAGATCGAAAGGTGAAGGCCTCCTGCCTGGGAGCCTCCGATCCTACTCCTGGCTGGCTGGCTTGATCCAGTAGTGAGTGCCATCTGGACCCTCCTGGTAGTAAGCTCCTGTGGTGGATCTGGCTCCGGGGCTCCATCGTCTGATGTATCATCAAAGTGGGGTATGGGGAAAAAGAAGTAAAAAAGCAACCGTGACTACTCATCCGAAGTACTCAGCAAGCAAGGATCTACACTACATATGCAACATTATCAAAGAGGAAAAGGCTGTATCGGTGGACTGGGCTGCAGAAATGCCAGAATAGAGAGAAGGCCTAGTCCTATTGAAGACTAGCATCTTCAAACATCTTCACGAGCCACCATCTTGTAGCAATAGAAGAGAGTAGAACAACATTTTATTAAGCAAACATGTTGAAGCAAAGCCTAGAGATCCTTCCTCGACTCCCTGCGAGAAAGGGATCCCGAAGCTTCAATTAAGTAACAAGTATCCAGTTCAAGTAGTAGATCAGGATACACAAACTGAGCGTCCTTTACAGTATGACCGGCTATCGATAGATTATTCTTCCCAGCAGGGGTGCACTACTGTTACCCAACACGCTCGATCACCTCTGGCCGGACACACTTGCTGGGTAATGCCCAGCCTCGAGAGATCAACATGAAGCAGCGCCCTACCTAGGCTCAGCAGAGAGGTCAGCACGCCGGACTAACCTATGCACCCAGAGGTCTTGGGCCATCGCCCTGACACCCTGCGCATTGCGTAGCTGGCTGGGGTGCAGGCGCGACACTGAACTCATCAGTGAAGTATCCAGCCCATTCCAGGCGATCAGCCCGCACGGTGAAACGTGATGTCTGAAGAGCTTTCGGGAGAAACGTACATCGCAGAGGGCCCTATAACCATTATCCCGCGTGGTGGTAGTGCGTAAAGGGCACGACGACCCACTCAGATCAAACACCCAAATCCGATATGCTCATTTAGTAACACGCGGAGACAATCAGAGTTTCTGAAGCTCTGCAACAATATCACACTCGAGTGCCCTTCTGGCACACCCAACATCATAGATCCCCTGCGGGTACCCATCAGGGTCGACCCGCCTGTAACAAAGGTCAAAGTAACTTTGTGGTCATAACATCAAGGGGGAAAACCCCGAGGAATCACCCTCGGTGAATTCCACTTGATGGAAACATCAGGGTGAACGTATGAGGCATCACCCTCAAGGTTCACACTGAGGGGTTGCACGACAGAGTCGTATCAGAAGTGGAGAAGGAGGAATCACCCTCGATGACCACGACCGAACAGCTACACTGCAGAGTGTTCATCAGGAGTGCGTTATGAGGTATCACCCTCGGCACTCGAGAGTAACTATGCAGAGTCGTACAACTAAGGGGGTGAAGTGATGTGTCGGTCTCTGGTCGACGATCACATTGATCGAGTCGTCGATGATCAAGCAGGGGCAACAAGGGTAAGGTGGTGGGGGTCACTGATGGTTTACTACCAACCTATACTAAACAGTTTAACATAGGCAAGTAAGGTAACAATAAACAGGTTACAAAAGCAGGCTATGCATCAGAATAGGAGCAAACATTAACAGTAGAAAAATCTAATGCAAGCAGGAGAAATGGAATGGGCGATATATGGATGCTCAAGGGGGGCTTGCCTGGTTGCTCTGGCAAGAAAGAGGGGTCATCAATGGGCTGCTCGTCTGGAGCGTAGTCGTACTCAGCTGCAACGGCGTCGGTCTCGGCGTCTATCGAGAGAGAAGGAGGGGGGAAGAAACAATAAATTCATGGCAAAATGCAAACAATATGCATGAAATGTCTAAATGATATGCAGAGGGGTTCTACTGCCTAACTAAATGATTCAGTTAATTTAGGAATTTATCCGGATTTATTTTATTAAAGTTGAGCACTATTCATTTATTGAAATCGGTCTAAAAGTTCCATGTTCATCTAGCTAGGGGCATCTAACAGGAATACGGAGGGCGTATTCAGATTCATATCAAAATTCTGAGCAACTTTCATATATAAATTATTTTCATCAGATTTACGAATTATTTTATATGATTTTCTAAAGTTTTAATTATTTTCTGAATTTATTTAATCCATTTATTCCAACATTATCCAGAATAGTGTATGATGATGCAAGCATGACATCAGAGTGACGTCAGCAGGTCAACTGGTCGGTTGACCAGTCAAACCAGAGAGGTGGGTCCAGTGGGACCCATATGTCAGCCTTTGATTAGTTTAAACAGAGTTAATTTAAACTAAATATGATTATTTAGTGGGTGGGGCCTACTGTCAGTGACTGGTTAAGTAACTAATTAACTAATTAGGTTAATTAACTAATTATCCCTTTATTTTAAACAGTTTAATGGAGTGGGGCTCGCATGTCATAGACACAGGGGCGGCCACGTCAGCACTGACCGAGGTCAACGGACCCCACGGGGCCCAGTGGCAGTGGCACAGGGGGCGGGCCCCAGCTGGCCACATCGGCGCCGGCCGGAGACGCGCCGGAGTTGGCTCCGATGAGCCAAACACGGCGGCGAGGCTCGGGGAAGGCGCGGGTTTCGCGCACAGGGGGTCTCAGGGGCTGGGGTTGGGCGTGTTCGACGCGGCTCGGTGTCGCGCCTCGAATGGCGGCGGTGTGAGGTGCTGGGATGGCCGGAGTCGAGCGGCATGAGCTCATCGGCGGCGAGGCGTTCGGGCGTGCAGCAGGATCGGGGCTATAGCGTGCAAACGAATGAGAAGAGACGCTGGGGAGGCTCTACGCGGCACGCGAGCAGGATGGACAGCAGCAGTGGATCAAATGGTCGTCAGACGGTCGCCGGCGACGAGGTCTGCGGCGGTGAGCTCGGGTATCTCCAATGCGATTGCTATGGTGACGAGATCGAGCAGAAAAGGGAGGGGGAGAGCGGCGACTGCTCACCGGGCCCTGTAGGTGTGCGAAAGTGGGCTCAGGGAGGGCTCGAGGTGGCGAATCGACGGTGGTGTGCGGCGGCGATCCGAGGAGGAAGAAAGCTCGGGGAGGCGCTGTGGTGGCTCCAGGCTTCGGTTCGTTGGCGCGGCCGAAGCAGGCGACGACAGCGAGCACGGTGGGCACGTCCGCGAGGCGCGGCGGTGACGGTGGCCGCGCAGCTCGGCCGCGGCCGTCCACGGCGGCGTTGGGTGAGGTGGGAGAGAGCGAGGGAGAAAGGGGAGAGGTGCTAGGGTTTGTCCGCGGGGTCGAGGGGGGCTCCTTGTAGGCGTTCGTTGTCGAGCAGAGGCGAGGGGGGGGCCGGTGCGCGGCGTGCGGCAGAGGCAACAGCGAGCGCGCGTGAACAGCGCGAGGTGGGAGGCGAGGCTAGATGGGCTGGGCCGGGCACTGTGGACTTAGGTCCAGTGCCCCGGGGCCTTTTCTTTTTCTTCTTTTCTCTGTTCTATTTTCTTTTCTTATTTCTGTTTTGTCTTTTCTTTTTGAACCAAATGACTTTTATAAAATATGGAACTTGCCCATATAATAGCATTGCAATATTTAACATTGATATAAAAAAGGTTTTGAGTCCAAATGTTTCCATATGGATTTTATTTAAACAAAAAGGTATTAATTTAATTCTGTTTTGTTGCTGTTAGAGTCAACTAAGAAATTTAGTGAATGTTGGTTATAATTTTAGAATTGTCTCTGGATTATTTACAATATGGTGAACATTTTAGTTCCTGGGTTTGAACAACTTTCATTTTCCACTTTGAATTTAATTGAAGTTTGAATCAGGAATTGAAATGCAATATGATGCAAAAGATGATAATGCACTATTGAACTTCCTAACATGGCCTTAATTACGGGTGATCACTATGGCTAAGTACATGGGGTGTTACAATTCTCCTCATCTAACAAGAATTCTCGTCCCGAGAATTAAGAGGAAGACTGAAAGAAAGCGGGGTGTTCTTTGCGAAGACGATCCTCGCGTTCCCAAGTGGATTCATCTTCAGAATGATTCGACCACTGAACCTTGAGGAATTTGATCGACTTCTAATGGGATCGACGTTCATCTTGATCAAGAATATGGATGGGATATTCTGGATAAGACAGATCTTCCCGTAATTCAAGCATTTCATGATCCACAGCTCGAATAGGATCCTTGAAGCAGCGACGGAGTTGGGATACATGAAAGACATCATGTACTTGAGAAAGATTTGGCGGCAATTGCAATTGATATGCCACTTCTCCTCGACGGGCAAGAATACGGAACGGGCCAATGTAGCGAGGAGCTAGCTTGCCTTTGATTCCGAACCGATGAGTGCCTTTCAACGGAGTGACGTGAAGGTAAGCTTGCTCGCCAGGTTGATAGACCATTTCCTGGTGCTTTCGGTCATAGTTGCTCTTCTGACGAGACTGAGCAGTTTTCAGATGTTCACGGACGATGTGGACTTGTTCCTCAGCTTGCTGAACAATGTCCGGTCCAACGATTGAGCGTTCCCCAGGTTCTGACCAATTCAGAGGGGTTCGACACTTACGTCCGTAAAGAACTTCAAACGATGCCATCTTTAGACTAGCTTGATAGCTATTGTTGTAAGAGAATTCAGCATACAGGAGAGATTCCTCCCATTTCTTACCGAAGGAGATGATGCAAGCTCGAAGCATATCTTCGAGCACTTGATTAACTCGTTCGACTTGACCCTATGACTGAGGGTGAAAAGCGGTGCTGAAAGACAGATGAGTTCCCATAGCTTCTTGGAAACTTTCCCAGAATCTTGAGGTAAAGAGACTGCCATGCTCAGAACTGACCTCCAACGGAACACCGTGGAGTGACACAATGAGAGAAACATACAAGTCCGCTAACTGACTAGTAGTGATTGTCTCCTTAACTGGCAGAAAGTGAGCAACCTTTGAGAATCGGTCAATGACGACAAAGATAGCATCATGACCCTTCTGAGATCTGGGAAAACCAGTAATGAAATCCATTTGGACCTTGTCCCATTTCCATTCAGGAATATCAAGTGGTTGCAGAGTTCCAGCAGGCCTTTGATGTTCTGCTTTAATGCGGCGGCAAACGTCACACTCAGAAACATAACGAGCAATGGAATAACAGAGGAGTGTCATGAGCTTCTTTCATAACGTGTTCCCTCTCATCCTTGAACTTGGGTACGAAGAGACGGTGTTGGAAAAATAGGATCCCATCCTTATCAAGATGGAATTCCGACGGCTTTCCTTTTTTGAGGTATCGCTTAATCCTTTCAACTTCAGAGTCATACCGTTGCATAGTCTTAATGTTGTGCTCTAAATTTGGTTCCACAACCAGGGTATTGAGATGTCCTTGTGGAACAATATGGAGGTTCAATTTGTGAAGCTCTTCATAAAGAACAGGTTGTGCTTCCTGAACCATAAAATTGTTGCAATAAGCCTTGCGACTCAAAGCATCGGCCATTACATTAGCCTTGCCAGGGGTGTATGAGATATTCATATCATAATCGGCAATTGTCTCGAGCCATCTTTGTTGACGAAGGTTCAGATCTGGTTGAGTATATAGGTACTTCAAACTCTGATGATCCGTGTATATCTCGCAACGGTTACCGAGAAGGTAATGCCGCCATAGCTTTAGAGCATAAATAACCGCAGAAAG
This sequence comes from Thinopyrum elongatum, assembly GCA_011799875.1. NCBI lineage: Eukaryota > Viridiplantae > Streptophyta > Magnoliopsida > Poales > Poaceae > Thinopyrum > Thinopyrum elongatum. Next base: position 97,595,951 of record CM022301.1, on the reverse strand, counting down.
TTTAAGATCATGCACTGGATAATTTTCTTCATGAGGACGCAATTGTCGAGAGGCATAAGCAATCACCTTACGCTCTTGCATTAGGACATAGCCTAATCCTTGACGAGATGCATCACAGTATATCACGAAATCCTTTTGGGAATCCGGGGGTGCTAGCACTGGGGCAGATGTTAACTTATCTTTTAGTGTCTAAAAACTTTCTTGACAATTTTCTGTCCACTCAAATTTAACACCTTTGTGGAGCAGATTCGTCAATGGTTTTGCAATGTTGGAAAAATTCTCAACGAATCGACGGCAATAACTAGCGAGTCCGAGAAAAGTTCTGACTTGCTTGACATTCTTTGGGGGAGTCCAATCAAGAATAGCCTGAACTTGTTCGGGGTTAACAGCAATGCCATTCTTGGAAATCACATGACCAAGGTAGGTCACTTCAGATAACCAGAATTCACACTTGAAGAATTTAGCATACAACTGATGTTCTCGTAGCTTCTCCAATACAAGCCAAAGATGTTCAGCATGTTCTTCTTCAATCTTGGAATATATAAGGATATCATCCAAATAAACCACGACGAACTTGTCGAGGTAGTCCATGAAGATATAGTTCATCAACCAGGAGAAGGTTGCTGGAGCATTTGTTAAGCCAAATGACATGACAGTGTACTCATAAGAGCCATATCGAGTAACAAAGGCAGTCTTCGGGATATCCTCTTCGCGAAAACGGATCTGATGATAACCCAACCTCAAGTCGAGTTTCAAGAAGACAGAGGATCCAGCAAGCTGATCATAAAGATCATTGATCCGGGGGAGTGGTTATTTATTCTGGATTGTGGCTTGGTTAATGGGCCGGTAATCCTGAACCAATTGGTTAGTCCCATCCTTCTTCTTAACGAAGAGTGAAGGTGCTCCCCAAGCAGAGGAACTAGGGTGGATGAAACCTTTCTTAAGTGACTTGTCGATTTCATCCTTAAGCTCGAGAAGGTGGTGCGGAGGCATCTTATAAGGACGCTTCGCAATAGGGGTAGTGCCAGGCTTCAAGTCAATGACAAACTCGACAGTTCTAACCGGGGGTATTCCTGGAAGTTCTTCTGGAAAGACGTCCGGAAAATCTCAAACGACAGGAACGTTCTCGATTCCTTCCAGAGGTGAGGCGCTCAAAGCATTCAGAGCATATATCTGAGCTTCAGCATCTCGAGTAATTCGGGCAGTGTAGTTCACTATCTCATCGGAGGGGTGAAGAAGTTGGATGACTTTTGTGGCACAATTGATCTAAGCTATATGAGCTTTCAACCAATCCATTATGAGGATGAGGTCTATGGTGGAAGACTTCAGGATAATGGGCGAAACAAGGAATTCCAACCCTTTAATTTCAATGGGGACATTGTGTGCCATCATAGAGGTTTGACACTGGCCTCCAGGGGTGCGGATAACTACTGGCAGATTCATCTTTTGAAATGCAATGTCATGCGATAATGCAAATGCTTCTGACATGAATGAATGCGATGCTCCTGAATAAAATAATACATAAGCGGGTACTGAGTTAACGAAAAGGGTACCCATCACAGTGGCAGGTTGATCCTGGATTTCTTCAATATCAATGTTGTAAGCGTGTCCACGACCATGTGCAGCAGACCCAGTATTATAGTTGCGGGCCTGATTGTTGCCACAACCATTGCCACAGCCAGTACGAGGAAAAGCCAACTGATTCTGAGTCTGGCGGTAGTCCTTAGCAAGGTGACCTGGGTTGTGGCACTTGAAGCACAGACCATCTTCAGGACAAAGAGGAGTATTATGTTGAATAGCTTGCGCTCTTGGCTGCCTCGGTGGTGGAGGAGGCAGACGTGGTGCAACATAGTTGTTCTTTGGCGCAGGGGCATTTGGACGGAACACATTGTTGGGAATCCAGACTCGACGCTTCTGTGCTGAGCCCGAAGATGATCTAGCATCACGATAGTGTTTCTGCGAGTCCTTGTGCTTCATCTGAGCAGTCTCAACCAGAATAGCTTTGTTCACAAGAGTAGAAAAATCGTTGAAGTCTTGAGCAGCAAGGGCAAGTTTGAGGTCTGGGTGGAGTCCATTACGCAACTTCTCTTGTCTACGGGAATCTGTGGCGATGTCTTCTTCAGCATAGTGGGACAGGTCAAGGAATTCCCGCTGATAAGCTTCGACGATCTTGGTGCCCTGAGTGAGGTTGCGGAACTGGGTCTTCATTCATTCCATAATTCCCTAAGGAATATAACAGGCACGAAAAGCAGCCTGGAACTCATACCAGGTAACGACTGTTCCAGCAGGCAGTGTACGCTTGTGTGTGTCCCACCATTGAGCAGCGGGACCCTTTAGGAAAAAGGCTGCGAAGGTGACGAAGTTGGCAGGGGCGACATTAGCAGACTCCATCTCGTGAGTGATGTCGGGAGCTAGTCATCAGCATCTAGTGGCTTGTCAGAGTTGCAGAACTGAGTGGGGTTGAGTCGCATAAACTCTGTCAAAGTTATTAAAGGAGGGTTCTGGTTCTGGTTGTTCTGATGCGGAAACTGAGCCATAATCCCAGTCATGAACTGACGGCTGAGCTCGAATTGTTGCATCATAGCTGCCATATAGTCTGGCGGTGGTGGGCGTTCAGGGGCACGACCATGACCACGACCACCTGGTCTAACCATCCTGCTAAGTATCAACTGGGGGTAGTTTAGTAAAAGAAATTGCGAGTGCTTAGCGACAAGCAGGATGTGACTCAACAACAATTTAAGCAGTGCAACAGATACATAACAGTAGTCAATTAAGACAGACAGATCCATACACAGAGTCGGATACATGCGGACAGCATAACGACGCAAATTTAGAACTAGACATACTAGGCGGCGCGCAGGCACGCGGTAAGGAAGTACACAATGAGACATAGCAAAGGCTACATCAACGTCGGGGAAAACCACTGAAACGGGGTAACTGCGAGTGCGGAGGACGAATGTTCGTTGCGGTAGGATCCTGCGCTCCATGTGCACTCTGATGCAGAACCCGGTCTCGAGCTGTTAGAAGAGGTCCACGTGTAGGTGTGTGACCTCCAACAGCAGGCCAATCAATACCAGCATACATCTGAGTCATGTGTGGTTAAAGGATGTGCTCCGGATGTATCCCTGCACGAACAGCGGGTAGCAACTACGTCATAGCATCGTAAAGACATGCTCGAGTGGCAACCAACTCGATGGCCAGAGCCCGAACAGTGCGATCCAGAGCCTGAGTGCACTGAATCAGAACGCACGGGTCGTAGCGACGAGGCTCGTACGGGGCACAGATAGCTGTGTAGTATCTAGTAGCATCTCCAGCAGGGGCATACGGAATGTATCGAAACTCAGAGGCATCCAAGATATCGCTGAACTCTCCTCGGAGACGTGCGACAGTAGAGTAGGCGGCATCATGGACTGCCATCTCAATCGTCACGCCGATACCGTGGAAAAGGTGCAGCTCAGTGTCTGAGTCATCTTGCTGATCATAGATACGAACATCAGCATGGTACTTCTCCTGGTTGAACTCGCGGTAATCCTCGTAGACCAAGTACTCGGGGTACCAACGGTAGCCAAGTCTGGTCAGGAGGGCGATCAGAACAGCTGGAAACCCAGGGGCATCATGAGCCCAAGTGCGAAGCACAAGCTGTGTCGTAGGACGTGGTGGAAACAAACGATCCATCTGAAACAGAGGAAATTTAGGATTGTCAAATAACAGTGAGAAGTTTAGTACAACTTGGAGAGAAAGGTTAAACAAAACAATGGAAAGGAAAATGATTATCAGACTAATCAGATCAATGAGAGGGGAAATCGCACGGATATCCAGCTCTCTGGGTAGACGGGATTTACGAGATCCTAAGTGTCGGTGTTAGTAAAATTTATTTAACCCGAATAGAAGAGAGATCACAGTCCCAGAGTATAGACGAGGAATAAAAGATCCTAATACCACCCAGTTGGCGACGTGGGCCCGTAAGCCACACAGCCAAGTTAGTAAATTAGTTTTTTTTTATTTCTAGACTCAACTTCGGCCAAGGAATTGGAAAGGGGCTTCCTATAGGCAATCGGCTCTGATACCAACTTGTGATGCCCCCGACTCAATCGTGCACTAATCATACACGCAAACATGCACGATCAAGCACATGGACTCACGGGAAGATATCACAACACGACTCTAACACAAATAAACGAAGATCCACAATATTACAGACCAGGGGTCACGAGGATCCGAATACATAAGTTAGTCATACAAATAATATCTGAGTACAGACATAGTTAGACAAGTTTTGCCTTAAGAAGGCTAGCACAAACAACGACTCTAGATCGAAAGGCGAAGGCCTCCTGCCTGGGAGCCTCCGATCCTACTCCTGGTCGGTTGGCTCGATCCAGTAGTACGTGCCGTCTGGACCCTCCTGGTAGTAAGCTCCTGTGGTGGCATCTGGCTCCGGGGCTCCATCGTCTGATGTATCATCAAAGTGGGGTATGGGAAAAAAGAAGTAACAAAGCAATCATGAGTACTCATCCGAAGTACTCAGCAAGCAAGGATCTACACTACATATGCAACATTATCAAAGAGGAAAAGGCTATATCGGTGGACTGGGCTGCAGAAATGCCAGAATAGAGAGAAGGCCTAGTTCAATCGAAGACTAGCATCTTCAAACATCTTCACGAGCCACTATCTTGCAGCAATAGAAGAGAGTAGAACAACATTTTATTAAGCAAACATGTTGAAGCAAAGCCTAGAGATCCTTCCTCGACTCCCTGCGAGAAAACGATCCCGAAGCTTCAGTTAAGTAACAAGTATCCAGTTCAAGTAGTAGATCGGGATACACAAACTGAGCGTCCTTTACCGTAAGACCGGTTATCGATAGATTATTCTTCCCTGCAGGGGTGCACTACTATTACCCAAAATGCTTGATCATCTCTGGCCGGACACACTTGCTGGGTAATGCCCGGCCTAGGGAGATCAACATGAAGCAGCGCCCAACCTAGGCTCAGCAGAGAGGTCAGCACGCCAGACTAACCTATGCACCCAGAGGTCTTGGGCCATCGCCCTGGGCACCCTGCGCGTTGCGTGGCTGGCCGGGGTGCAGGCGCGACACTGAACTCGTCAGTGAAGTATCCAGCCCATTCCTGGCGATCAGCCCGCACAGTGAAACGTGACGTCTGAAGAGCTTTCGGGAGAAACGTACATCGCAGAGGGACCCATAACCATTATTCCGCGTGGTGGTAGTGCGTAAAGGGCACGACGACCCACTCAGATCAAACACCCAAATCCGATATGCTCATTTAGTAACACGCGGAGACAATCAGAGTTTCTGAAGCTCCGCAACAATATCACACTCGAGTGCCCTTCCGGCACACCCAACATCATAGATCCCCTGCGGGTACCCATCAGGGTCGACCCGCCTGTAACAAAGGTCATAGTAACCGTGTGGTCATAACATCAAGGGGGAAAACCCCAAGGAATCACCCTCGGTGAATTCCACTCAATGGAAACATCAGGGTGAACGTATGAGGCATCACCCTCGAGGTTCACACTAAGGGGTTGCACAACAGAGTCGTATCGGAAGTGGAGAAGGAGGAATCACCCTCGACGACCATGACCGAACAGCTACACTGCAGAGTGTTCATCAGTAGTGCGTTACGAGGTATCACCCTCGACACTCAAGAGTAACTATGCAGAATCGTACAACTAAGGGGGTGAAGTGATGTGTCGGTCTCTGGTCGATGATCACATTGATCAAGTCTTTGATGATCAAGCAGGGGCAACAAGGGTAAGGTGGTGGGGGTCATTGATGGTTCACTACCAACCTATACTAAACAGTTTAACATAGGCAGGTAAGGTAATAATAAACAGGTTACAAAAGCAAGCTATGCATCAGAATAGGAGCAAACATTAACAGTAGCAAAATCTAATGCAAGCAGGAGAAATGGAATGGGCGATATCTGGATGCTCAGGGGGGGGGGCTTGCCTGGTTGCTCTGGCAAGAAAGAGGGGTCGTCAACGGGCTGCTCGTCTGGAGCGTAGTCGTACTCAGCTGCAACGGCGTCGGTCTCTGCGTCTATCGAGAGAGAAGGAGGGGGAAGAAACAATAAATTCACGGCAAAATGCAAACAATATGCATGACATGTCTAAATGATATGCAGAGGCGTTCTACTGCCTAACTAAATGATTCAGTTGATTTAGGAATTTATCCGGATTTATTTTATTAAAGTTGAGCACTATTCATTTATTGAAATCGGTCTAAAAGTTCCATGTTCATCTAGCTAGGGGCATCTGACCGGAATACAGAGGGCGTATTCAGATTCGTATCGAAATTCCGAGCAACTTTCATATATAAATTATTTTCATCGGAGTTACGGATTATTTTATATGATTTTCTAAAGTTTTAATTATTTTGTAAATTTATTTAATCCATTTAATCCAACATTATCCAGAATAGCGTATGATGACGCAAGCATGACATCAGAGTGACGTCAGCAGGTCAACTGGTCGATTGACCAGTCAAACCAGACAGGTGGGTCCAGTGGGACCCACATGTCAGCCTCTCATTAGTTTAAACAGAGTTAATTTGAACTAAATAGGATTATTTAGTGGGTGGGGCCTACTGTCAGTGAGTGGTTAAGTAACTAATTAACTAATTAGGTTAATTAACTAATTATCTATTTATTTTAAACAGTTTAATGGAGTGGGGCCCGCATGTCATAGACACAGGGGCGGCCACGTCAGCGCTGACCGAGGTCAACGGACCCCACAGGGCCCAGTTGCAGTGGCACAGGGGGCGGGCCCCAGCTGGCCACGTCGGCGCCGGCCAGAGACGTGCTGGAGTTGGCTTCGGCGAGCCAAACGCGGCGGCGCGGCGCGGGGAAGGCGCGCGTTTCGCGCACAGGTGGTCTCAGGGGCTGGGGTTGGGCGCGTTCGACGTGGCTCGGTGTCGCGCATCGAATGGCGGCGGTGCGAGGTGCTGGGACGACCGGAGTCGAGCGCCATGAGCTCATCGGCGGCGAGGCGTTCGGGCGTGCAGCGGGATCGGGGCTACAGCATGCAAACGAACGAGAAGAGACGCTGGGGAGGCTCTATGCGGCACGGCGAGCAGGATGGACAACAGCAGGGGATCAAATGGTTGCCGGACGGTCGCCGGCGACGAGGTCCGCGGCTGTGAGCTCGGGTATCTCCAATGTGATTGCTACGGCGACGAGATCGAGCAGAAAAGGGAGGGGGAGAGCGGCGACTGCTCACTGAGCCCTGTAGGTGTGCGAAAGCGGGCTCGGGGAGGGTTCGAGGCGGCGAATCGACGGCGGCGTGCGGTGGCGATCTGAGGAGGAAGAAAGCTCGGGGAGGCGCTGCAGTGGCTCCGGGCTTTGGTTCGTTGGCGCGGTCGAAGCAGGCGATGACGGCGAGCACGATGGGCACGTCCGCGAGGTGGGGCGGTGACGGTGGCCGCGCAGCTCAGCCGCGGCCGTCCATGGCGGCGTCGGGTGAGGTGGGAGAGAGCGAGGGAGAAAGGGGAGAGGTGCTAGGGTTCGACCGCGGGGTCGAGGGGGGGCTCCTTGTAGGCGTCCGTGGCGCAGCAGCGTGCGTTGTCGAGTAGAGATGAGGGGGGGGCGGTGCGTGGCCTGCGGCAGAGGCAACAGCGAGCGCGCGTGAACAGCGCGAGGTGGGAGGCGAGGCTAGATGGGCTGGGCCGGGCACTGTGGACTTAGGTCCAGTGCCCCGGGGCCTTTTCTTTTTCTTCTTTTCTCTTTTCTGTTTTCTTTTCTTATTTCTGTTTTGTCTTTTCTTTTTAAACCAAATGACTTTTATAAAATATGGAACTTGCCCATATAATAGCAGTGCAATATTTAACATTGATATAAAAAGGTTTTGAGTCCAAATGTTTCCATATGGATTTTATTTAAACAAAAAGGTATTAATTTAATTATGTTTTGTTGCTGTTAGAGTCAATTAAGTAATTTAGTGAATGTTGGTTATTATTTTAGAATTGTCTCTGGATTATTTACAGTATGGTGAACATTTTAGTTCCTGGGTTTGAACAACTTTCATTTTCCACTTTGAATTTAATTGAAGTTTGAATGAGGAGTTGAAATGCAATATGATGCAAAAGATAATTATGCACTGTTGAACTTGCTGACATGGCCTTAATTAAGGGTGATCACTGTGGCTAAGTACATAGGGTGTTACATTCTCTTTCGATGTTCTTCAATACAATGTTCTCCTTGATGTTCTTGGAGTTCTATTTGATGTAATCACTTTTTGCTGTGTGTTTGTTGGGATCCGATGAATTGTGAGTTTATGATCAGATTATCCATGAATATTATTTGAGTTTTATCTAAGTCTTTTATGCATGATTGTTATAGCATCGTATTTCTCTCCGATCTATTGATTTGGTTATGCCAACTAGATTGATTTTTCTTGCAATGGGAGAGGTGCTTTGTAATGGGTTCGATCTTGTGGTGCTCAATCCCAGTGAAAGAAGGGGATATGACACGTATGTATCGTTGCTTTTAAGGGTAAAAAGATGGGGTTTATTCATGCATGAGTTTACATTGTCTACATCATGTCATGTTACTTAAGGCGTTACTACATTCTTTATGAACTTAATTAATACTCTAGATGCATGTTGGATAGCGGTCGATGTCTAGAGTAATAGTAGTAGATGCAGGCAGGAGTTGATCTACTTTTCTCGGATGTGATGCCTATATACATGATCATTGCATTGGATATCGTCGTGATTATTTGCTTTTCTAACAATTGCCCAACAGTAATTTGTCTACCTAACTTATGCTATTTTTATGAGAGAAGCCTCTAGTGAAAACTATGGCCCCCGGGTCTACTTTTATCATATTAGAAATCCTAAAAAAACCTTGCTGCAATTTATTTACCATTATTTTGTATTTTTGTTCAATCTACCTATCAAACTCCGCCTATGTTGTCTCAACATAGCCGGTCTCAAGCCCAGGTAAAGGAGGATGTTTGTGATAGGCTTGGCGAGCCAATGTAAAAACGCTGCCACTCTTATGGAGATGAAACTCAAAAGATTTTCATTGGAGCGTAACCCTCTCAGCGACATGCCACATCGGATTAGAAAATAAGAATGGAGACGGAGTATATTAGTACCAATCTTCAAGAACAAGGGGGATGTTCAGATTTGTACTAATTACCGTGGAATTAAGCTGATGAGCCATACAATAAAGCTATGGGAGAGAGTCATTGAGCACCACTTAAGAAGAATGACAAGCGCGACCAAAAATCAGTTTGGTTTCATGACTAGGAGGTCGACCATGGAAGCCATCTTCTTGGTACGACAACTTATGGAGAGATACAGCAGAGAGCAAAAGAGGGACTTGCATATGGTGTTCATTGACTTGGAGAAGGCCTGTGATAAGATACCGTGGAATGTCATGCGGTGGGCCTTGGAGAAACACAAAGTCCTAGCAAAGTACATTACCCTCATCAAGGACATGTACGATAATGTTGTGACAAGTGTTTGAACAAGTGATGTCGACACTGATGAATTCCTGCTTAAGATAGGACTACATCAGGGGCCAGCTTTGAGCCCTTATCTTTTTGCCTTGGTGATGGATGAGGTCACAAGGGATATCCAAGGAGATATCCCATGGTGTATGCTCTTTGCAGATGATGTGGTGCTAGTTGACGATAGTCGGATGGGGGTAAATAGGAAGTTAGAGTTATGTAGACAATCCTTGGAATCGAAAGGGTTTAGGCTTAGTAGAACTAAAACCGAGTACATGATGTGCGATTTTAGTACTACTAGGCGTGAGGAGGAGGAGGTTAGCCTTGATGGGCATGTGGTACCTCAGAAGGACACCTTTTGATATTTGGGGTCAATGCTGCAGAAGGATGGGGATATTGATGAAGATGTGAACCATCGAATCAAAGACGGATGGATGAAGTGGCACCAAGCTTCTGGCATTCTCTGTGACAAGAGAGTGCCACAAAAGCTAAAAGGCAAGTTCTATAGGATGGCGGTTCGACCCGCAATGTTATATGCCGCTGAGTGTTGCCTGGCTAAAAGGCGAAATGTTCAACAGCTAGGTGTGGCGGAGATGCATATGTTGAGATGGATGTGTGGCCATACGAGGAAGGATTGAGTCCAGAATGATGATATACAAGAGAGAGTTGGGGTAGCACCAATTGAAGAGAATCTTGTTCAACATCGTCTGAGATGGTTTGGGCATATTCAGCGCAGGCCTCCGGAAGCTCCAGTACATAGAGGACGGCTAAAGCATGCGGAGAATGTCAAGAGAGGTCGGGGTAGACCGAATTTGACATGGAAGGAGTTCGTAAAGAGAGATCTGAATGATTGGAGTATCACCAAAGAACTAGCTATGGACAGGGGTGCGTGGAAGCTTGATATCCATGTGCCCGAACCATGAGTTGTCGCGAGATCTTATGGGTTTCACTCTAGCTGACCCCAACTTGTTTGGGACTAAAGGCTTTGTTGTTGTTGTTGTTGTTGTTGTTGTTGTTGTTGTTGTTGTTGTTGTTGTTGTTGTTGTTCAATCTATTATCAATTACTACATAATTGTACCTTGCATGTAACCACCAAGGGATTGACAACCCCTTGTTCGCGTTGGGTTGCAAGGATTTGTTGTTTGTGTGCAGGTGATGTTAACGATGTGTTGCTTGGTTCTCCTACTGGATTGATAACCTTGGTTCTTAACTAAGGGAAATACTTATCTCTACTGTACTCCATCATCCTCTCCTCTTCGGGGAAATCCCAATGCAGTTCACAAGTAGTAGGAAGAATTTCTAGCATCGTTGCCGGGGAGACATCATCAACATCTATCAAGTACCTACGCATGAACTTTCATCTCCTTGCATTTACATTATTTTCCTTTGCCTCTCGTTTTCATCTCCCCCACTTCTAAAAGTTTTTACAAAAAAATTACAAAAATATTTTCCGTTTGCTTTTTGCTTGTTTGCCTTTTTGTTTGCGTACTCGCTTTAACGTTATGGCTAGTTCCTCTCTTGTCACGTGTACCCCTGAAAATGAAGTTCTTAATTTTAAACAAAGGGGAGGAGACAATCAAAATAGATCAACTCGTAAGGAATCTACTACCGTTCTTCTTCATAATTTTTATGTGGGTGTTACTACTTGGTTCAGGTTTGTGCTTGACACTATTACTGGAGGGAATTTCTTCAGTAGTCACCCTATGGATGCTTTCAATGCTATGGGAAATCTAGTGGGCTCACCACCTATCACTATTAATGAAACAACTTTAACTTTGGAACATGTTATGCAAAGACTAGATGCTATTGAAAATAAAATCACCACCGTAGAACTTATTGAAAATTTGGATAAAAAGATTCATAATCATGTTAGTCAATTTGGATCAAAGTAGGGATCACTCTTAAGATGCTAAAAGAAAAAGAACGAATAATTAATGAAAGGGTGGAGCAAAGTCCCGCTAGGATTGATAAGTTGGAAGAAGTTATTAACAATTTGGGTTCTGCTTTTTCCTCTGTTAAAACTATTGAAAAGACCCCTCTTAACCAAAATTTCAAGTTTATATATGTTCCTAAAAGCAAGGGTGCTACATCTAGCAATAACAGTGAAGATCTTAAAATGATTAGTGTTCACCCCAACTTCGTTGATTTGATAAGTGAACCAATCTATGAGATAAATCCCTCAACTTTGTTTCTAGGAGTGTGATTGTTAAGAATATGTATGCTACAATTCCTAGGGAATATGGATGTGTGATTGAGGAGTTGGAAACTAAAGATGACAACACTTGAAATTATGCATCATGCCTAGCTAGGGGCATAAAATAATAGCGCTAGTTGGGAGGCAACCCAATAGTTATCTTAATTTTCTTATTTATTTTACTATTTTTTTATGAACAAAATTATGCTACTTTTATAGTTGTGTTTTTGTTTTTAAATTAGTTTTTGTGCCAAGTAAAGACTTTGGGATGATTTGGATGATAGTTGATTTCATTCTATGAAAAAACAGAAACTTTTGCCTCCAATAGCAAAATTAAAAAAATACTGGAGCATGGAAAAATTCTGATTTTTTTACACATGATTCAGATACAAATTGCGCATGTTTTACTAATTTTTCAGAATTTTTGGAGTTACAGAAGTATAGTCAATATTCAGATAGCTAAAAACTATTCTACTTTTGACAGATTCTATTTTTGATGCATTGTTTTGCTTGTTTTGATGAAACTATGGATTGTATCAGGGGGTATAAGCCATGGAGAAGTTAGATACAGTAGGTATAATGCAAAAATAAAATATGAATGGGTTTGCAACAGTACCTCAAGTAGTGATTTATTTTATTATACTAATGGATCTCATGAAGGTTTTGTTAAGTTTTGTGTGATTGAAGTTTTCAAGTTTTGGGTGATATCATGATTGACGAAGGAATAAGGAGTGGCAAGAGCCCAAACTTGGGGATGCCCGAGGCGGTAATATTTGAGGACTCCCAAGCAACTAAGCTTGGGGATACCCCAGAAGGCATCCCCTCTGTCTTCTACCGACCATCGGTAATTTTACTTGGAGCTATATTTTTATTCATCACATGATATGTGTTTTGCTTGGAGCGTCGTGTATTATATGAGTCTTTGCTTTGTTTGCTTTTTAGTTTGTCACAATCATCCTGGCTGGACACAACTATTTGAGAGAGACACATATTTATCATGATTTTTTAGAATACTCTATGTGCTTCACTTAAATCTTTTGAGCTAGGAAGTTGCTCTAGTACTTCGCTTAAATCTTTTTGAGCACGGCGGTGATTATATTTTGAAGAAATACATCCACTCTCATGCTTCACTTATATTATTTTCAGAGTTGATAAAATTTTATTTTTAAGAAATAGATGAACTCTCATGCTTCACTTATATCTTTCTGAGAGATGATAATAGTAATGGTAATTTGCACAAGATATGAATTTGGTCCCAATGTGATGAATATCCAAGAAGGATATAATAAAAACTTTCATATAGATCATTGGATATGATAAGTTTGATTCCTTACAATAGTTTTGCAATATGGAGATGGTAATATGTGAGTGGTGCTAGTGAGTAATTGTGCTTTAGTAAGAATATTGGTGTTAAAGTTTGTGATTCCCTATGCACGCACGTAAAGTCAATAGTTATGCAACGAAGTTACATCCCACTTATGGTGCATTATTCAGTGTTAGTTATGTTCAATGCATGTTTATGACCATTTTCATTTTTTGGTTGGCCGCTTCTCAATCTATTTGCTAGCCTTCATTTGTACTAAGCGAAAATACTGCTTGTGCATCAAATTCCTTAAACCCAAAGTTGTGCCAAATGAGTCCACCATACATCCTATAAGCGGTACTTACATGCCGTCATAAGTAAATTTGAATGTGCCAACTCTAGTTATTCAAAATAAACTTCTGTTTTCTGTGCCTGTATCGCTCATGAAACGGCATGGGGTGGCCAATGTTTTCCATTCTAGGTGGATTATTCTCACGATGAGTGTTTATTCACTTGTCATTGCACAAGAAAGTGGCAAGGTAATAGGGATGCCTAGTCCCGAAATGAAAAAATAAATAAATAATGACAATAATAATAAATTCCTTGGAAAGTGTTGGTATGGAAGGCACCTGTGGATACGGCTAGCCATGGATTGTAAAAGAATGGTGGAAAGGAAATAAATTTTATTTTCTATTTGGGAACCACCTATAATGTGTCTAGCATGGAGGATATTAGGAATTCTTGGTCGTCTTCATTGACAGGAAAAGCATACCTCTCAAAATAGTTTTATATCTCTAATTTAAGCTTTGAGCTCTGGCACCTGTGCAAATATCTACTTCCCTCTATGAAGGGCCTATCTATTTATTTTTATGCAATTTTTATTTTTATGTTGAGTCTCCATCTTCTCTTATAAAGCACCAACTAGAGAACACTATTGTCATACTTGTGCATTGGGTGTAGCTAATATTTGAGAGTGTTTCATGAATGGATCAATGATTGAGCATAATGGGCTAGGTATAACTATCTTTAGAGTTGATATTTTGAAAGACATGGTTGCTTATTGGTAACCTTGAGTATTTATGTTTTCATGTTAAATTATAGCTATTCCTTTGAATCATTCAAGTCCAAATATCCATGCAACAAAAGAAAATAATATATGATGAATGTGATAGGTAGCATTCCACTTCAAAAATTCTGTTTTTATCATTTACCTACTCGAGGACGAGCAGGAATTAAGCTTGGGGATGCCCTATACGTCTCCAACGTATCTATAATTTTTTATTGTTCCATGCTATTATAGTATCAATCTTGGATGTTTTATATACACTTACAAGCAATTATATATCATTTTTTGGGACTAACCTATTAACTTAGTGCCCAGTACCAGTTGATGTTTTTTTGCCTATTTTTTGTTTTTTAGAATATCAGTACCAAAAGAAGTCGAAATGCCGTGAAACTTTTTGGATTTTTTTCTTGACCTAAGAGACCCTGGAAGCTTCGGGGGGGCAAGAAGATGGAGCAGTGGCCCACGAAGCACCAGGGCGCACCACAGGGGGGTTGGCACGCCCTGGTGGCTGGTGGGGCCCACGTGGCTCTGTTTCACCTAACTCCGCCTCTATAAATTCTTGAAAATTGGGAAACCAACAAAGAGCCACCCGAAACCCTTTTTCCGCCGTCACAAGTTCCTGTTCTCGTGAGATCCCATCTGGAGTTCTTTTTTGGCACTCTGCCGGAGGGGGAATCGATCACAGAGGGGCTCTACATCAACCTTTCTTCCCTTCCAATGATGTGTGGGTAGTTTACCACAGACCTATGGGTCCAAAGTTAGTAGCTACATGGCTTTTTCTATCTCGATGTTCTTCAATACAATGTTCTCCTTGATGTTCTTGGAGTTCTATTCGATGTAATCACTTTTTGCAGTGTGTTTGTTGGGATATGATGAATTGTGAGTTTATGATCAGATTATCCATGAATATTATTTGAGTTTTCTCTGAACTCTTTTATGCATGATTGTTATAGCATCGTATTTCTCTCTGATTTATTGATTTGGTTTGGCCAACTAGATTGCTTTTTCTTGCAATGGGAGACATGCTTTGTAATGGGTTCGATCTTGCGGTGCTAAATCCTAGTGACAGAAGGGGACATGACATGTATGTATTGTTTTGCTATTAAGGGTAAAGTGATGTGGTTTATTCATGCATGAGTTTACTTTGTCTACATCATGTCATCTTGCTTAAGGCGTTATTCCGTTCTTTATGAACTTAATACTCTAGATGCATGCTGGATAGTGGTCGATTTCTGGAGTAATAGTAGTAGATGCAGGCAGGAGTCGGTCTACTTGTCTTGGACGTGATGCCTATATAATTTATCATTGCCTTGAATGTCGTCATGATTATTTGCTTTTCTATCAATTGCCCAATAGTAATTTGTCTACCCACCTTATGCTATTTTTATGAGAGAAGCCTCTAATGAAAACTATGGCCCCTGGTCTACTTTTATCATATTAAAAATCCTACAAAAATCTTGCTGCAATTTATTTACTGTTATTTTATTTTGTACTTTTGTTCAATCTATCTATCAATTACTACACAATTTTACCTTGCACGTAACCGCCAAGGGATTGACGACCCCTTGTTCCCGTTGGGTTGCAAGGATTTGTTGTTTGTGTGCAGGTGCTGTTAACGAGGTGTTGGTTGGTTATCCTACTAGATTGATAACCTTGGTTCTTAACTGAGGGAAATACTTATCTCTACTATACTGCATCATCCTCTCCTCTTCGGGGAAATCCCAATGCAGTTCACAAGTAGCAGTTGCTGAGTATTAGAAAAAAGAGAGACGTACTACTGTAATAGGTTCGAATCCAAACCTAGACTATATATAGTGATATACTACTCTCCAAGTAATCAAACAGACATATCCAACATTTGCTTCTCCTCTTCTCTATTTACTCTGCCTAGCTTCATAATCTCCTGTTGAAGCAACCATGTCCGCTGGCCCGTCCACATGCTCTTAAGTAGGGAATCGAGCCAACAATCAGATGTGCATGAAGTCGCCACTCGTACCACCGCCTATGGATCTCATCACACCCCCGCCAACACACTCACCGCAGCCGGTTGTTCCTCACACCCTGCTACCGTTGGTATGGTGCCACTACTGCAAATCATGCAGAGTCATCTGTTGCGTCTCAAATACAATCCTCAACCCTGGCCAAGTCTTCTACAAATGCCAAAATCATGGGGTAATATGGTTAAGTTGTTCCCCTGCTTGTAGTTGCTATTTTTTTTAAGAGTTTGGTTGATGATCTTCCAATTTGATTCATGCAGAAAAGGGAAGATTCTTGTGATTTGTATTTCTAGAAAATTACTGATGTGGGGGAATGGAACTACACGGATTATTTGGTTAGCCGGCAAATCCAAATACCTGCAGGCTAGGGTGTTCGACAAGTAACTGAAGGAACGGCAGAGCTGGAAGATGCACAGCAGAAGTTTAAAGATGTAGTTCATCATATCATGCGCAAGAAACAGCTGCTGAACGTCCTTGGCAGCAATGAGGAGATAAAAGAGCTTGTGAATATAATGGGCAAGATCGTTGTGCTCTGTAGGATGATTGTCTCTTAAATTGCATTGTATGTAGCACTCGTGATGTATTCAATGGCTCTGACATGATCACTTTGCTGAAACTAGGAATGAATGAAACCTATTTAGCTGGCTAGGCGTAGTGTTGTGGACATCTAATGATTTCTATTAAGAGGGAATCGAGGGGCATCCCCTTTTGCTAATAAATAAATAAATTAGTAGGGGACCTGTCGGGTCAGCTTTATTCCCATTGCAAGATGAACATCAAATTGCAGTCCAACATCAAACTTCCATCAGCTACATTGTGGTTGTATAATCATGAAATAGAAGTTTCACAACAAAATACGAGCAGTACTAAACAACAATGTGATCATGTTTCAGTCGTCATACAATCACCATACACAAATCAACATACATAATAAGTGAGGTTCTCACAGCAAAATGCTAAACAGCAACTTTATCAGGTTTCATTTCTCATGGCAAACACAATTTCACATAATAGATAATAAGTCGTCTTGTCATGGGAAAATCTGACAAAAGCAATCTAATCATCATCCGCAGTAGCAGCGTCAACATTTTCACCATGTGTATCATTCTGAATTGTAATTCCCCCCGGTGTCATCTTCTTCACCATGTATGTCCTCGAACATTGGCTTTTTATCAAAAGCACACTTGCTCCCTTGCGTGTTTTGGTAATTCATGTGAACATACATATTGTTGGACTAACACTTTTATCTAGTACATTTCAGATAAGTTCAACAGTGGCATGGCAAGGACTAGCGAAAGTGGACCTCCTCAAAATGCAAAGGACATGGAATTGGCAAATCTTTAAGACTCTACATTTTTGGTTAAGTGATCCAAGATCACATTGAGTCCTATAGGAAAGCCAATACTATTACAAGGGGATGAGGTCTTGATGATGAGTTTGTTGCTCAAGTGCTTAGAGATATTGCTCCAAAACCCTCAACCACATTCTCCATATTACATCTATCCAAACCCTAAAGTTTCATCTCCGTACCACCGAAAAGCTCCATCCCGAACTCACCGAGTTGATCATACACACTGCCATAGCCAAACCCTAACTTTTCGGTTCTACCGATATGGATCACGGTCTTACCGAGATGGCATGACCAAATTCCTGTAATGAAATCGCTGCACTTCGGAATCACCAAGTTGAAATGATCAGAACTACCAAAATGAGGTTCTGCCCTAGCCATTGCACTTCAGTTTGTCTGAATAGTTCTGGTCGGTCTCACCGAGATGTCCAACGTTCGAATCTTTTACACTGGACGCTCTCACCAAGAATTTGCTTCGGTGTCCCCGAGTTGGGTCAAAAGGTTGTAACGGTTGGATCTTTGGGTGAAGCCTATATATACCCTCCACCCCCACTTACTCCAAAAGAGAGCCATCAGAACAAAACACAACTTCCACCATTCATTTTCTGAGAGAGAACCACCTACTCATGTGTTGAGATCAAGCCACTTCGGTCCAATCATTAGAATCTTGATTTCTAGCCTTCCCCAAGTTGCTTTCGACTCAAATCCTTCTCCTACCATAGCCAAATCTGTGAGAGAGTGATTGAGTGTTGGGGAGACTATCTTTTGAAGCACAAGAGCATGGAGTTCATCATCAACTACACATATATTACCTTTTGGTTAGTGGTGTCTCCTAGATTGGTTAGGTGTCACTTGGGGGCCTCCAAGATCCTGTGGAGTTGAACCAAGAGTTTGTAAGGGCAAGGAGATTGCCTACTTCGTGAAGATCTACCCCGAGTGAGGCTAGTCTTTCATGGACATAAGCCATGATGGAATGACAAGGTTTCTTCTTCATGGAACCTTCATGGGTGGAGCCCTTCGTGGACTCGCACAACCATTACCCACCGTGGGTTGAAGTCTCCATCAAAGTGGACGTACGATAGCACCACCTATCAGAACCACGCAAAAAATCACCGTGTCTTCATTGCGTTTGATTTTCCATCTCTACCCCTTTACTTTTCGCACAATTGCATGTTGTACTATTTCCGTTGCTCTATCTCTAGATATGCATGTGCAGGAAGTCTTGGTGATATCTTAACTAGTACCAAAATCTGCCTAAATTTCAAGAGAATTAAAAACTGCATCTTTGGTTGGTTAAGTGTTTATTGACCCACCTCTAGACATATCATCTCTGATCCTACAATTGGTATCAGAGCTTTGTGTCGGTGTATTATGATTGGTGTCCCTAATACCCCAGACTTATGCATAGGTGGTAGTAGCCTTCCCAACGGAAAGGCTTGTCGAAGGATAACTAAAGGCAAGCTCAAGATCAAATACAAAGAAGCAAAGAAGATCTCAGAAGGCAGAGGTCAGGAATGCTGAAGATACAACTTGGGGATCTAGCAAGACCGTTGCTGGGGAGAGCTAGCAAAGCCTGCCAAGTTACAAGATCGGCAAGGATCCCACTACCTTGCCAACACTCCACCTCATCGGTCAGGTTGTCACTTGTCAACTAGGTGTCCAGCGGGTAGGTAGTCAGGTCAGCCTTGTCTGGTCACATGGCAGCTTGCCGTTGAAGAAATAGCTTTAATGACACCCGTCCAAATGATGTGTCAAGAAAATAAGAGGCAAATGGGCAAATGACACAGAAGGAGAGAAGGGCCTTGCCGGGGAGCTCCATCCACAAGACACCTCACGGTGCATTTGATGCATTTGTCCTAACCCGTCAGAGTTAGGTAGTGAACACTGTAGCCATTATTCACAGTGTATATTTACCATTTTGCCACTGTGGTGACCCCTTAATCTATAAAAGGAGGCCCATGGCTACCTCTACAAAGGTCAAAACCCTGTCCATTTTCACATGTACCTCATTGTTCGCGCACCTTGACGGACATGAGCTCCTGTAATTGGACTCATACACATCCGATACACAAAGTAGGAGTAGGGTTTTATGCTTCACAGTGGCCCGAACCTGGGTAAATCTTGTGTGCTCTCTGCTAGCTACGCTCTTTCCGCCTGTTGATCCCTCCAGTCAAATCGCAAAGGGGTCACCATGATCCCATAGATGGTCGTACACATGCCATCTTTGGTGCGCCAAGTAGGGGGATCACTTTCATGAAATGAAGCTAGTAGTGAGCGCATCAGCTTTTTCATCATCTACATTGCCATGGCTCCCAAGAAGAAGGGCGCCGCGGTGTTCGGTCCGTCGACGACCAAGCCACCGGTGCCATCATAGACAGGCGACGGTGCGAGCGGTGGTACGAGCGGAGGTGGAGGCGGAGGCCAGGAGCAACCTCCGCAGTGTTCTGGCAATCACAGCCAGGCGAGCAGCGTCGTTCGTAATCACAACAACCCACATGCCACCAAGTCCAAGGATGGGGCCGTGCTGCCTGCGGGCGGTACAATGAACTCCAAGGACAACAGGGCGCACTCCAAGATGCCCACACCGGCGCTCACGCTGCGGCCATCCTAGGTCGCGCATGATGAGTAGCGCCACGGTGTTTGCGGCCCTGAGCATCTGCATGGCAAGAGCCCTTTGGATCATCCTCAAGATACACAAGGCCAGCACGCACGCCAGTGCACCGGCAACAATAGGTCAAGGTTGCAGGGTCGGGATGGTGCTACCTCCAAGACGGGTGGAAGCAAGAACACCTCTCGGTCCTTGCGCCTCTCCATGCCATCCACGCGGGAAGAGGCGCTAGCACGTGCTCAGCTACTTCTGGAGTTTCTCCTGCTGTGGAGAAGATGGAGGAGTGTAGAGCCACCATCCAGAGTGTTGTTGGTTTTGCCAACAACGACAAACCGTAGCGGGCAGGACCTTCACAGTAGCAACCTACCGTCCCGGTGCGTGCTGCTAGAGAAAGGACTAGAGGTGGGGGAGCCACGGTGTAGTCCCCTCCACAGCAGCAACAACCTCAGCGGAAGAGCCCGCGGGTCAACGCCCATGATGACACGTCCATGGCGTCATCCGATCCACAAACTCGCCATGACCAGTGCCATGTTCTTCAAGAAGGGCGTGGAGAAGATGCCTGTACTACCATAGAACAGCGACGGGAAGCACGCCGTCAGTCTGATAGGTGTGCAGGGCCTGCTGTAGATGAGCTTGCGCTGGGGTATCCTGGTGGTCTACCTTACGAGGTAGGCTGTCCAATGTTTACTCTTGAGTTGCGACAAGTCCAGTGGCCCAATTCTTGGAACTTCAAGCCAGAAGTGCCATAGAAGTACGACGGCAAGAAACACCCTTCAAAGTTCCTCACCATTTATGCCATTGCGGTGCAAGCTGCTGGCAGGCGAGACAACAAGTACTCGCCAACTACTTCCCATTGGTGCAAAAGCCCAATGTTAGCTTGTGGTTGATTAACTTGCCAGAGGACTCCATTTCTTGCTGGGCAGACTTGTGCCACAAGTTTGTTGGCGCCTTCACTGGTGGCCACAAAGTTCTAGGCAAAGAAACAGAATTGCAGTTGATCCCACAGAAAGATGATGAGTCGCTCCGCAAGTACATATAGAGATTCAGTCGCGTGCAACGCAATATTCACGATATCCACCCCGCAGCAATCATTGTCGTGGTCCGCCAGAACGTGAAAAACCGCAAGATGCGGGAAGAGATGGCCATGACTAAGGCGAGGGATGTTGGCGAGCTTTACGCTCTGGCCGGCAGGTGTGCACGGGCTGAGGAAGAAAGGAAACTTCCTGGAGAGGAGGTTGGCATAGGATCCAATTCAGAAGATGATGATGCCACCACCACTTCGAAGAAGAAAAATTGTAGGCACAATAGGAAGCGCAAGGGTAGAGCAGTGCTCGCTGTAGAGGGATCCATCAACAGTGGTCCCGCCAAGAAGGCTCAGGCTAAGGGCCCTGTCAAGGAGGTTGTCGGATGCGCCTCATGCCAAGCTTTGGCCGCCACTGATCAGACCGGGGGCTCCGGAAAGTAGTATTGCAAGATCCATCACACTAAGAGCCATGACCTTCAAGACTGCCAGCAGGTTGAGCAACTTACCAAAAAGCAATAGGCTGAATATGAGAAAAGAGATAAAGAGAAGGCTGACGGTGCGACTGGATCTGGCAAGAAACGCGGTGGTCGGGGAGGTCATCGCCGCAAGACCAAGCAGTAGAAGGAGAAGCCTGCTAGAGGTCGAGACAAGAAAGAAGATGATGATGATGAAGATGACGACGATGACGAAGAGTCCAGTGAAGAAGAGTTCCAAAAAGCCACAGAAGCAATGTGCATTGACAGGGGTGCATCCTTGCACTCTTCTCACCGCCAACTCAAGCAGTGGGCGCATGAGGTCAATGCAGCAGAACTAGCAGTTGATGCCCAGAAGCCATTGAAATGGCCCAACACGCCCATCATTATTGATGCTGAGGATCACCCTGATCGCACGACTGCAGTTGGGTGTTTGTCGTTGTTGGTTTCACTAGGAATCCGCAACCTCAACGTAACAAAAATGTTGGTTGACGGTGGGGCTGGTCTCAACTTGATCTCGACTGACGTGATCAAGAAGCTGCAAATTTCTGATGGTGATCTGAAGAAGACTGTCACATTCCAAGGGATCAATCCAGGAAGAAGCCAACCAAAGGGCAAAGTCACTCTACCGGTAACATTTAGAAGCGAGCTCAACTACAGGACAGAAAAGATAGTCTTCCACGTCGTCAAGATTTCATTGCCATATAATGGGATTCTTGGTCGCCCAGCACTGGCAAAATTCATGGCTACATTCCACTATACATACAACACGTTGAAAATGCCAGGGCCGATGAGCATCATCACGATCCATTCTCACAAGAAGGATGCGCTGATTTGCACTGAACAGCTCTACTGGGAAGACCAAGTACACAGACTCTGACACATCACTTGCTCGTGTCGACAAAGCTCCCGGGGGGGAGAAGAGGAAGAAGACCGGCAAGTACACAGACTCTGACAAGCACGCCTCTTTAGAGTGCTGCGCTCCCATCGAGGATGTTCCAGAGAGCTCTGTTGGCAAGATTAAGAAGTGAACAAAGCTGCACCACCAGAAACCAAGAAGGTGCCCGCCAAGGAGGGTGGCATGGAGGGAACTTTCACCATAAGTTCCACTCTTGACAGCAAATAGGAAAGTGCGCTCGTTGCTTTCTTGCGGGCGAATGTTGATGTGTTTGCATGGCAACCATCTGGCATCCCCGGTGTTCCCAGCGAAGTAATTGAGCACCACCTAGCTATCTGTACCCACGCGTGGCCCGTCAAGCAGAAGGTGTCGTGGTGATATCACGCCACATGCCATGGGATGGCTAAAAGTGGGGGGCTACATGAGGATGCCGGTGGGTTCCAGAGGCGAGGTTGGCACGCGCTGGTGTGAGACACGAGACATACCCAGGTTCGGGGCCCTCCATGGGAGGTAACACCCCTAGTCCTGTGAATGGATGATATGCACTAGGTTACTGAGTTGCTCTTAGAGTTGTATGGGTGGAGGAGGAAGAGGGAACTGGTCCTTTGCCCTGCCTCATATATGTGGGTGTGTGTTCTACTGATCGGGCGACCCCTTGCATGGTGGGGCACCGGGGGGTCTTATAGGATGACCCCCCGGGGTTACAATGGTAATATTACATGAGCGCGGGGTCCTGGTGTCATCCGCTAGGAGCTGGCAGTGGGAGCCGTCGAGCCTGCCGGGTCTGCCAGGCGTGGGTCTCGCCGGGTCTGCCGGGAGCAGGCCGTACTGGTGCATTCGGGCATGGGTACGGCTGGCAGCTTGGTACTGTGGCATGCCCCGCCAGAGCGTCATGGGACGGCCAGCACCACCCTGCTATAGGGCTGCGCCTCTGGGACACCGCCCGCCCTGGGCGGGGGCGTGGGGCGCACTATTGTCACGCATGCCAGGGCCGACGTAAAGGAGGGCACACTGTAGCCATGCCAGCTTGTCATTGGGAGTTGTCTTCTGGTGGCCAGCCGGCATGCGCTAGCCGGCTGGGCCGAGTGGCCACACCCAGCCGGGTCGCACCTGGGAGCCGACAGGTGGGCCAGCCGAATTCGAGGGGTCTAGCTTGCCCCAATGTTTTGAAAAGGGATCCGGGTCCCGTTGCCTGCCCAGGGATCATCCCCCCGACAGTAGTCCCCGAAGCTATGGAGGCTCGCCTGTGTCAAGTAGGGGAGCGTTCGTAGCTTACCCCCCGAGGAGTTGGTTTTGTTGGTGAAGAAGGGCGGCGCAGCTGGGTGGCAGCCGTCACCTGGGGGCCAGTTTTGAGGTCGTAGGCTCCGGCAACACCCACTAGATGTCGGCTTCCGGAAGCTGGATCGCGGCGTCCCGGCGTGGGCGGGAAACTGGAGCGCTCGCCCGCCCAGTCTTGCTTTGTTGATGGTTCGCGTCCACCATGGCGCGGCGAGCCGCCACCTAGGGACGTGCGGTGGGCGAGGGCTTGCCAGGCCATGCGCGCGATGGGACGCGACGGTGGGGAGGGGCCCTACCATGCCGCGCCCTCGGCCCACGCGTGTGGGATTTATTGCGGCGGCACTGGACGGTTGCACTCCCCGATGCAGCTAATGCTCGTGGGGAACATGCCCGTACAGCGTGGGGGAGTGGGGATCGTGGGCGCAATCGGTCCCACTTCCCCACGTTTTACCGCAGTTATAAAACGGGGGGAGGGGTGCAGCGGAGACGCCCTTGCATGCCCCCTCGCTCTCCCTTCGTCTTCCTCTTCTCCTTCTCCTCCGAGCTCTGAGCGCCCTCCCGCCTCAGCGCACGGTCGCCGCCCACAGCACCAGATGAGGGCCGCGCCTTCGTCATCGTCACACGAGAAACCCTACTGATGGCGCGGCCGAAGGGATATTGGGAGGACTCCGAGACCAGCGAGGCTGATATTCAGTACCTCCGCGACACCAAGCGGTTGCTGTTTACGACATCGTTGGCGGCGCGCGCGGCGGGCGGAGAGATGGTGCCGGAACCGCAGGAGGGTGAGCTCGTGGTGTTCTACTCCCACTTCACGCGCGGGTTCGGCCTCCCCGCAAGCCTTTTCTTTCGGTCCTTCCTCGACTTCATCGTGCTACAACCGCACCACCTCGGTGCCAACGTCATGCTGCAGCTCGCCGGCTACGCCATGCTCTATGAGGGCTACCTGGGCCTGATGCCGGACATGGAGCTGTGGGCCAGGCTTTTCTTCCTCAAGCAGCAAGGGCTGGCGGTTGGCATCATGTCCAACTGCGGGGCCGCCATGATCTCAGGCCGGCTGAATGGGCCATTCCCCAAGATGCCCATCGAAGATTCTGCCACGAAGTGGCAGAATATGTTCTTTTACGTGCGTAACGTCGACCCAAAGGTGGACTGCATCAACTTGCTACCATTCATCGACGAGCCGCCGCTCGCCAAAGTGAACTGGGGCCACTAGCCCAAGAATCTGCCGTGGGAGATGTTGAACATTTCCATCCGGATCGCCGAGATGACGGCGCACGAGGGGCTCATCGGGACGGACCTCGTCGCTGCCTTCATCGCATGCCGGGTGCTGCCGCTGCAGCGCCGGGCGCAGAAGATCGCCGAGATGAGCGACCGGCATGATCCCTGTCGGATGTCGACCCGGGAGCTGACGCCGGATCAAATTGTCAGCCGGGTTAACAGCATCTCCAAAGCCGGGTTGACTCCCGATTCCTACGACCGACAGAATCCGGCGCCAGCGGTGAGTCCCTGGTCCTTGTTTTTTGCTATGTCTGAGTTGTTCCTTCGTCCTGATGCGACGGGAGAGCTGCAACTGTTCGCGGCCCAACAGATCAGGGACGGGTCGAGGGTGCAGATCTTGTTGGACGATCTGCCCGACTAGGACGGTGGCGAGCCCGTCACCAAGAACATGGAGGTGGCCGAAATGCAGCCGGCTGGTGCCGAGACCGATGCGACGCGCCACATGGGTAAGTCTTCACCCCCAGATCTTCTACTCGACTGGCCGGACGACGACGAGGATGGCCTAACGGGCGTTGGCGATGCAGCGCCATCATCGGGAGGAGACGGCAGCGTCGACCCCCCAAGGCGGCTGAAGAAGATGGCCGGGATCGGGCCGTCCCGCTAGTCGGCAGCCGCACGCCGGCTGCACGGGAAGGAATTGGTGGCGCCGCGGCCGACCGCGAAGCACGCGATGGACACGCAGCCGGCGCGCGATAAGGGCACCACCAAGAAGGCGCACCGGGTTGCCCTGGCCGTGGCGCCGAGGCGGGCCATCCCGACAGCCATCAGGTAAGTGAAGCTCGTTGGTTTCTGTTCGTTGTTTGACTACGTTCTTGTCATGTTGTCTTCACCGTGCGTAGGTCGACCCTCAAACTGGCGCTGGCAGCGACGGCGGCCACGTCCGAGAATGAGGTCGTCTGGAGGAACACCCAGAGCAGCGCTATCGACCGCGAGCCAGAGCAGACTTGGGTGGACCTCGGCCTGGACCCCGCCAACACAGAGCGCGTCGCCTAGAGGGACTAGGCGGTGGCCAAGAAGGAACTGGTGGAGGCTGAGAGGGTGGCGAGGGAGGCCTCGGCCCGGGCGTGGGCGAGGACCGCCGAGGCGAGGGAGAGGACCGTTGCGTACCCGGCCAGGCAGGAGTGGCAGGAGGGTTCGACGCCGATCGCTGCGATCATCGAGCCGCAGACGAACGAGGGGCGCGACCAAGATGACCAGGCGGAGCCGGCTGACGATGACTCGGAGGCCTTTGAGGAGATCGTTGTGGACACGCCGCCCCGGATCGACCCGGCGGAGCGGGAACGAGGCCGGGGGAGGAGGTCGCAGGCCGGAAGCCGCCGGGGACAACGCTGGCCGCGGAGGCGCCGGCCGGGGGGGGGGGGCAACGCCTTGGTGGTCGTGCCACCGTGGGTCGCCAAGAACCCAGAGCGGGTGCTGTGGAGTGGACCCGGCACCGGCTGATGTCGCTTGAACTACGTCGGTATTTCCCCAAAGAGGAAGGGGTGATGCAGCACAGCTACGGTAGGTATTTCCCTAAGTTATGAAACCAAGGTATCAATCCAGTAGGAGAACCAAGCAACACTATGTAAACGGTACCTACACACAAATAACAAATACTTGCAACCCGACGATTAGGAGGGGTTGTCAATCCCTCTACGGGTAACGGTGCCAGAAATTGTAAAGTTGACGGGATAAAAATTGTATAGATTGGATAAATAGATCTTGATAAAACGCGAAATAAAATAAATAGAAAAAAAGTGCAGCAAGGTATTTTTGGGTTTTTGGTATAATAGATCTGAAAATAAAAGCGAATAAAAATAGATCTCGAAGCAAATATGATAAAAATAGACCCGGGGGCCGTAGATTTCACTAGTGGCTTCTCTCAAGAAAATAGCATACGGTGGGTAAACACATTACTGTCGGGCAATTGATAGAACATCAAATAATTATGACGATGTCCAGGCAATGATCATTATATAGGCATCACGTCCAAGATTAGTAGACCGACTCCTGCCTGCATCTACTACTATTACTCCACACATCGATCGCTATCCAGCATGCATCTAGTGTATTAAGTTCATGGAAAAATAGAGTAATGCAATAAGAATGATGACATGATGTAGATGAGATCTATTCTTGTAGGAATAGCCCCCATCTTGTTATCCTTAATAGCAACGATACATGCGTGTCTTGCTGCCCCTTCTGTCACTGGGAAAGAACACCGCACGATCGAACCCATCACAAAGCACCTCTTCCCATGGCAAGCAAAATCAATATAGTTGGCCTAACTAAACCAAAGATTCGAAGAAGAAATACGAGGCTATAAATAATCATGCATAAAAGAGATCAAAGAACTCAAATAACTTTGATGGATATAGATCTGATCATAAACTCAAAGTTCATCGGATCCCAACAAACACACCACAAAAAAAGAGTTACATCAAATAGATCTCCAAGAGACCATTGTATTGAGAATCAAAAAGATAGAAGAAGCCATCTAGCTACTGCCTACGAACCCGTAGGTCTACAATGAACTACTCACGCATCATCGGAGAGGCACCAATGAGGATGATGAACCCCTCCGTGATGGTGTCTAGATTGGATCTCGTGGTTCTGGAACTTGCGGCGGCTAGAATTGTGTTTCGTCGACTCCCCTAGGGTTTTGGAATATTTGGGTATTTATAGGGTGAAAAGGTGGTGTGGGAGGCCACTGAGGTGGGCATAACCCACCTGGGCGCGCTTGGGCCCCCAGGCACACCCTGGTGGGTTGTGCTCCCCTCGGAGCCCCCCTCTGCTACTTCTTTGGGCCAACAGGTGTCTTCTGGTCCAGAAAAATTCTCCAAAAAGTTTTGCTGCGTTTGGACTCCGTTTGGTACTGATATTCTGCGAAGTAAAAAAAAGCAAAAAGCAACTGGCACTGGGCACTATGTCAATAGGTTAGTCCAAAAAAATGATATAAATTTGCTATAAAATGATTGTAAAACATCCAAGAATGATAATATAACAGCATGGAACAAGCAAAAATTATAGATACGTTGGAGAAGTATCAGCATCCCCAAGCTTAATTCCAACTCGCCCTCGAGTAGGTAAATGATAAAAATAGAATTTTTGATGTGGACTAACATGTTCATCACATATTATTTTCTTTTGTAGCATGGACATATGGACTTTTATATGGTTCAAAGCAATAGTCTAGTTTTGACATGAAGATTTCAATACTCAAGCATATCAACACGCAACCATGTCTTTCAAAATATCAACACTAAAGAAAGTTATCCCTAGCCCATCATGCTCAATCATTGATCCATTCATGAAACACACTCGCATATTAGCTATACCCAATGCTCAAGTACGATCATAGTGCCCCTTAGTTCGTGCTTTATAAGAGAAGATGGAGACTCAAATAAAAATAAAAATTGCAAAAAGTAAATAAATAGGCCCTTCGCAGAGGGAAGTAGGGATTTGTAGAGGTGCCAGAGCTCAAAGCTTAAATTGAGAGATAAAAATTTTACGAGGCATACTTTTCCCGTCAATGAAAACGACCGAGTAATTCCCAACACTTTCCGTGCTAGATATATCATAGGCGGTTCCCAAACAGAAAATAAAGTTTATTCCTTTTTCCACCATTCTTTCACTTTCCATGGCTAGCCGTATCCACGGGTGCCCTCCATACCAACACTTTCCAAGGAATTTATTATTTGACAACATAAAGTAAATTTCTTTTTCATTTCGGGACTGGGCATCCCTATTACCGCCGCACTCTCATGCAATGACAAGTGAATAAACACTCATCTTGAGAATAACACATCTAGCATGGAAAATATTGGCCACCCCCTGCCGCTTCATGAGCAGTACGAGCACACAAAAAGGAAATTCATTTTGAAGTTAGAGATGGCACATACAAATTTGCTTAGAATGGCATGGAAATACCGCATATAGGTAGGTATGGTGGACTCATATGGCAAAACTGGGTTTAAAGATGTTGGATGCACAAGTAGTATTTCTACTTAGTACAAGTGGAGGCTAGCAAAAAGATTGAGAAGCAACCAACCAAGAAACAAAAAATCACATAAGCGAGCATTAAACATAACTAACACCGAATAATGCACCACAAGTAGGATGTAATTTCATTGCATAACTATTGACTTTCGTGCTTGCATAGGGAATCACAAACCTGAACACCAATATTCTTACTAAAGCATAATTACTCACCAACATGACTCACATATCAGTATCATCATATCTCAAAACTATTACAAAGAATCAAGTTTATTTTGTCCAATGATCTTCATGAAAGTTTTTATTATATCCCTCTTGAATATCTATCACTTTGGGACTAGTTTCATATGCTGCTTTTTTGACAAGCTCAAACAAATCTAAGTGAAGAACATGAGCATAAAATTTCCCGTCTCTCAAAATAATAGTATAAGTGAAGCATGAGAGAATTTCTTCAAAAATTTACTAACTCTCAAACAAATCTAAGTGAAGCATGAGAGCATTGCTTCAAAAACATTACAGCACACCGTGCTCAAAAAGATATAAGTGAAGCACTAGAGCAATTCCATAGCTCAAAAAATTTAAGTGAAGCATAAAGAGCAATTCTAACAAATCATAGCATAATTTGGCTCTCTCAAATAGGTGTGTCCAGCAAGGATACTTGTGACAAACTTAAAAGCAAAACAAGCAAAGACTCATATAATACAAGACGCTCCAAGCAAAACTCATGATATGTGACGAATAAAAATATAGCTCCAAGTAAAATACCGATGGTTGTTAGAAGAAAGAGGAGATGCCTTCCGGGGCATCCCCAAGCTTAGTTGCTTGGTTCTCCTAGAATATTAACTTGGGGTGCCATGGGGCATCCCCAAGCTTAGGCTTTTCTTACTCCTTATTCCTTCATCCATCGTGATCTCACCCAAAACTTGAAAACTTCAATCACACAAAACTTAACAAAACCTTCATGAGATCCGTTAGTATAAGAAAACCAATCTTTACTTTAAGTACTGTAGAAAACCCACTCAAATTTTTTTATTGCATTATATCTACTGTATTCTAAATTTACCATGGCTTATACCCCCCGATACAATCCATAGAATCATCAAAATAAGCACACAATGCAAAGAAAACAGAATCTGTCAAAAACAGAAGAGTCTTTAAAGATGCGAATTGTTCTCATACTTATATAACTCCAAAAATTCTGAAATATTAGGAAAAGATAGGCAATTTGTATATCAATCTTGTGTAAAACATTCATAATTTTTTGTCGCTTCTGTGAGTTTATACAATTATATTACTGGACGTAAAAGTTTATGTTTTTCAACAAGATCAAATCAACTATCACCAAAGCTATCCCAAAGGCTTTACTTTGCACAAATACTAAATTAAACATAAAAAACACAATCATAACAGAGGCATAATTGTGCAAACACTCAAGAACATAAATAAAAATGCATAACTAAATTTTATTCATTGGGTTGCCTCCCAACAAGCGCTATCGTTTTATGCCCCTAGCTAGACATAATGCAAAGATTCAAGTATTGTCATCTTTAGTTTCCAATTCCTCAATAACACAACCAATATTCTTCCAAGATTTAGCATATAGATTTTCAATAACAATACTCCTAGGAGTGAGATTGAAAAAATCATTCTTGCAAGTAGGGTTTCTCACAACTTCAACAAAGTCGGGGTGAATACTAATCATCTTAAGATCTTCTTTGTTATTATTAGAAGTTGCACCCTTGTTCCTACTGACTTGAGCAATCTTGCCAATTTTTACGGGAGTTTTTTCACTAGTTTTAACAGAAGCAAAAGCCGAGCTCAAATTACTAAAAATTTCTTCCAACTTATCAATCCGGGAAGGACTCTCTCCAATTCTTTCGTTAATTATGGTTTCCTTTTCCCTTACTAATTTGAAAACATCACCCACTTTTGACCCAAATTTATTAGCAAGATTCTGCATCTTTGTATCTAAGTTTTCAAATTTCTCTAAGGTGACCATCTTCTTTTCAATAGCATCTAATATTTGCATAACATGCTCAAGAGTTAAGATTGTTTCATTAATAATGATAGGTGGTGCACCTACTAGATCTCCCATGGCATTAAAAGCATCCAAAGATGGACACATCAAGAAATTTCCATCGGTAATCGTATCAAGGACGAATCTATACCAAGTGGTAATGCCCATATAAAAACTACAAAGAAAAATAGTGGTAGATTGCTTACGAACAGATCTATTATGAGCATTGCAAATCCTATACCAAGCAACTTTTAAATTCTCTCCTTGTTTCTGCTTGAAGTATAAAACTTCAAAATCTGGTGACAAAGGAGGGATAGTCATGCTAGCCATAGTGACAAAGTAGAGCAAGCAAGATCTCACACAAAAAGATAGATCTGACAAGAAAAATGGCGAACGAAAAAGAGGGCGAATAAAATGGCAACTTTTTGTGAAGTGGGGGAGATGAAAATGACAGGCAAATGGCAAATAATGTAAATTTCAAGGAGATGAGATTTGTGATTATGAACCTAATAGATGTTGATGATTTCTCCCCGGCAACGGCGCCGGAAATTCCTTTTGATGTCGCTTGAACTACGTCGGTATTTCCCCAAAGAGGAAGGGATGATGCAGCACAACTACGGTAGGTATTTCCCTCAGTTATGAAACCAAGGTATCAATCCAGTAGGAGAACCAAGCAACACTATGTAAACGGTACCTGCACACAAATAACAAATAATGGCAACCCGACGATTAGGAGGGTTTGTCAATCCCTCTACGGGTAACGGTGCCAGAAATTGTCAAGTTGACGGGACAAAAATTGTATAGATTGGATAATAGATCTCGATAAAATGCCGAATAAAATAAATAGCAAAAAAGTGCAGCAAGGTATTTTTGGGTTTTTGGTATAATAGATCTGAAAATAAAAGTGAATAAAAATAGATCTCAAAGAAAATATGATAAAGAATAGACCTGGGGGCCGTAGATTTCACTAGTGGCTTCTCTCAAGAAAATAGCATACAGTGGGTAAACAAATTGCTGTTGG
The DNA here is from genome assembly GCA_011799875.1 of Thinopyrum elongatum. NCBI lineage: Eukaryota > Viridiplantae > Streptophyta > Magnoliopsida > Poales > Poaceae > Thinopyrum > Thinopyrum elongatum. The sequence continues at coordinate 97,564,000 of CM022301.1, read as the reverse complement.
GCAATTGATAGAACATCAAGTAATTATGACGATATCCAGGCAATGATCATTATATAGGCATCACGTCCAAGATTAGTAGACCGACTCCTGCCTGCATCTACTACTATTACTCCACACATCGACTGCTATCCAGCATGCATCTAGTGTATTAAGTTCATGGAAAAACGGAGTAATGCAATAAGAACGATGAAATGATGTAGACGAGATCTATTCATATAGGAATAGCCCCCATCTTGTTATCCTTAATAGCGACGATACATGTGTGTCTTGCTGCCCCTTCTGTCACTGGGAAAGAACACCGCACGATCGAACCCATCACAAAGCACCTCCTGAGGGTGGTTACTACTTCGAGTTGGCTGACGACCAAGAGTACGTTCGAAGGGTCCCAGGCAGGAGCCCTGCGCCTTTTTGATCGTAGCTTTTGTTTTGCACCGCCTTCTTAAAGGCTTATCTGTTTCTCTTTTATATCTGTACTCAGATATCTAACGCTTCCGCTGATGCTTGTTGACATCAAGCTTATGTATTCGAGCCCTCGAGGCCTCGGCTTGTAATATAATGCTTGTATGCCTTTATTTATGTTTTATAGTTGTGTTGTGATTCCTTCAAGTGAGTCCTTAGGCTTGATCGTGTGCATTTGCGTGTATGATTAGTGCATGATTAACCCGGGGGTGTCACACTAGCCGCCGTCGTCAGGCCGCTGTCGCTGTTAGGCCGCCACCGCCGCTCTTCTTCGTCCGCCACCACCGCTACCCTCATAGCCGCCGCCATCACCGCCGTCCACCTCCTTCGTGTTCGTTCAGCACCAGCCCGTCGTCAGCGTCGCCGTCATCTACCCCGACCACTTTGTCTACTCCGAAAACCACGAGCGACATCAGCCCCGCGCTGATTGGCGCCACAACCGTCGTTGAGTCCTTCTCTGCTGGCCTCTCCGACTTCTCTGACATGGCGTACAGCTCGTGCAAGTCCCAGTCTACGCATGCCCGATGCTGGCAACACCGATACGTGCCTTCGTCCATGACTTGTCCCTGGGCCTGGCAAGCCTGGTGTGGCGCTTCGTCAACTTCGTCTTCATCCATCTACGCATGCCCTCTGCTGGCAACACCGATGTGTGCCTTCGTCCATGGTGTGTACCCGGGCTTGGCAAACCCGGCGCGACGCGTCGTCAACAATGTCTTCTTCCCGGCGCACCACTACTTCGACACCACTGTGCCCATGACTGACTCGGCGCCTCCTTGTGCCTGCGGCCCCACGGCGACTTCCTCGACACCGTCCACCCCGACTCGACATCGACCACGACATTCTTCATACGGCTACCTCGACCACGGCTACACCACTTATGCTCTCGGCTACCTCGACAAACAGCACAAAGGGCTACCACCTTGCTTGAGCAACCTTGTCGGTTCCCACTCTAGCCACGACTTCCGCGATGCGTCGACCGTTACGACTATGGGGGGGCGGGGTGTTCGTCGGCTTGCCTTCGTATTCTTCTTTAGTCTCACGTCTGCGTCGCTACCATTGTGACTGCGGGGGGATGTTGAGTATAAGGGTTATTTTGGAAACGTAGGATAGCGTGGGATTTATTCTACCTTGACTTGTACTCCAAGATGACCATGTACTCCTATATATATGCCCACGAGGCTCAAGCAATACAATCATCGATTCGACCAATCCCTCTCTATTTCCTTCTAACACCCACCTCATCCTCAACCCTGCCAAGACCTCTTGGTTCATTCCTCCACACCTCTGTCGATCTTTGGGTCATAGACATACATCATCGCACGCACACGCGCCACTTCCTACTGCTGCCTCCGCCGCCTGCGATGGATGCCGCGTGCGTTTCGGTTTAAAAGGGACTGCCCGCACCACACCGCGCCTTTGCCTCGGTTGAGCGGAGCAAAAGCCACGCCGCAGCGCTCTTGACCATGGACCACAGCCTGTCTGTCTTTGTCCATCAGGGACTGGACAATTCTACTACTGCACTCCATTATGCGATATAATGATGTTGGTTTTCTTTACAAGGTCATATGATTGTTTACCATTTGGTCCATTGCAATATGGTATAATACCATTCACTTTTTAAAAAATTATCTTACAGCCTCATGGTCTCATGTTCTAGGATTTTTAATTTTGAACAACAATGTTATCTACCAGCAGAAAGATTTCTACATGCCTAGAAATGTTGTACATTTCTGTATATGGAAATATTTTTCAGTAATAATGCACATGGAAAAGACGATCATTTTTTTACCTCAACCCCAACAAGCGCAACTGCATCAAGATGCCTGCTATTGACACAATATCTCTAGCACCCTTGCTCCCAATCTGGGCCTATTTGTGTATAGCAAAAGCTCGAACATAGCAACAAGACTGCTTGGCTGCTATTGCTCCACTTGACTTTGTAGATTGCTTCCTATGATGAAGTTTTAATTACCTAAACTAAAGCAACTAACAAGGCAACTATGAGTAGTTAATGAGTATCATTTCCAGTTTGATGATGATTGCTGTCATGCTTGAGATTTAACGGCTTGTGCCTTTTAGGATTCTTACTAAATGTCACCAGTTATTGCCACACTTCTGAAACACTTCCATCAATTGCAGATTATTGTCAAGACTAGGGATGATTGACGACAACAGCTCTTAATTGTACAACTTTTTGCACACTTCTTTGGTGAATGTGTAAAATGACATTAATAAACAATTTTATCTTAATTGTTGGGGTCGTCCATTTTTGCTGAACATTGTCTGTTGTATTCCTATTTGTGGCTTTTGTGCTTACATTCTGCTTCGTTTTGTTTTTCACTAACATATTATGTCAGACTTGAAGCATGTAATTATGCTATCTGTTGAAGCATATGCTAATTTGAATTAATAACATCCTTTAATTATGATATGTAGCATCCACTTGAAGCAAGTATATATACATTTTTTTCTAAGGAATCACATGATGTTGAAATTCAGGAAGAAGAACGAGGAGGCTTCGGTAAGTACTGTGCCACTGCTTTAGGACATACTTGTTAACAAAACATTTTGGAACATGTGTTGTCATGTTGGGACAATCCTGGTCTTATTAATTTTGTGTAACTGATCATCATCTTACGGTTTGAGCCTGGAGCGACATGATTGTTCTATGAGATTGACGATCTGCAACTCATTGTATGAAAGCCTTTGTACTCGGATATTGTTCTAGGCTCAGTGGCAGGAGCATATCTTTACACTGAGTTCCAACACACAAAGTCCACAACTTTTTGATTCTTGACACTAGCCAACGACACTCTAATCATATATGAACCTGCTTGCTCTTCATCAAAAGGAAGTTTCTTGCTTCCTATTGATCTCCTTATATAGTTTTTTTCTTCCTTCCTAATTTGTACTCTTATTCTCTATTTTTGGAAAAGGTACAACGGTTAATGACTTGTTGTGTTCAATTTGTGATCCAAATTTTTTGATATGCAAAGATAACAATAAAGAAGTCTAGATTGATTCTTCTATTCCATGCTCTGTTAGTCCCTTAATTTGGGGGTATTACAAAATGAGTGAAGTTTTTGTTAGTACCTCAACATTGCATTGAGGCTTTTTTTCATTCTTCTATTCCAGGACTAGAGGTAATTAAACTTCATCGGAGGAAGAAATCTACAAAGTCAAGTGGAGCGATAGCGACCAAGCATTCTTGTTGCTATGTTCTTGCTTTTGCTGCACACAAAGAGGCCAAGATTGGGAGCAAGGGCGCTGGAGATATTGTGTCAACAGCAGGCATCTTGATGCAGTTGCGCTTGTCGAGGTTGAGGTCAGAAAAATGATTATGTCTTTTCCATGTGCGTTATTACTAAAATAATAGGAAAGATGAGGGCAGAAAAATATGTATGCACCCGCTCACCTCCCCTCCGTATATCTGTCGACCCAGCCTCCCTGGCACTACAGATGTCATATAATACATGGAAACTACCTCCTAGCAGTAATTACCCTGATTACGTACCAGACATCAAGCACAAGATACGGAAAAGAATCATATATAATCATGGAGATATTTGGTTGCCAAAAAAATTGATAACTCCCTCAAATATCTCTGTCAAATGGAGAAGATGTCAGGCACAATATATACAAAAGAACCATCAATTATCATAGAGATCTACAATGATGTGAAAAATAGCTAGTTCACGGCACTAAATCCATCGAGTTTCGTGAATAAATGTCATTCATGGTCTTTTTTTAATAAAATAAAATCAGAGATCTAAATTCTTCAAAAAATAGTTTTTATAGCACCAAACTTATCTCTTTTAAATCCATCGAGTTTCGTGGAGAAATGACATTCATGATCGAGAAAAGGAGAAAGGAGCAGCTGCTATGTGGTGACATAAATGTCACATAGCCTAACAAGTCATTTTTATAGAAAATACCAACTGAGTATGGGTAGCCTACAATTTATAGCTCTCTAAATCGGGATGTGACTCACATTGTACCATGTTAATGAAGTTGAAGACAACATTCCTCACTATATGGAAATTATTAAACGCATCAAGAAGATCTTAGTATGTAACAGATAATTATTTGGATCATTGCGCTCTATGCACACATCGTTCTATTAGACTTACATCACACGTGAATTGATTTCAATTACCTCTCCATTATTATGAGCTATCATTGCTATACATGAAAATTTTGGCATGCATTATATCTATATATGCAACCAGCAAAACATATATCCATACCCCGTGACAACGCACAGGAATTCTACTATTTTTCCTAGCAACTTAGTAACATAAAACGATGATGTGCGAAAGTTTCAACTTTTTTGATTTTTTAATTAGTTATGTTCAACCCTAACCATTGAAACCCTCTCAAAACCCTGCACCATCAGGGCCATTGGATCGTTGTTCGAGGATGGTTTGGATTAGGCGCTAGGGTTTGCCATAGTCGATCCGCGAGAGGATGCCTAATGGGCTGTGACGCCCCCGCCTTAATCGTGCACTAATCATACAGGCAAATGCACACGATCAAGCCTAAGGACTCACTTGAAGATATCACAACACAACTCCAAAACATAATTAAAGTCATACAAGCTTTATATTACAAGGCAGGGGCCTCGAGGGCTCGAATACATAAGCTCGTGAACAAGCGTCAGCGGAAGCATCAGATATCTGAGTACAAATATGAAACAGAAACAGACAAGCATTTTAAAAGGCGGGGCAAAACAAAAGCTACGATCGAAAGGCGCAGGCCTCCTGCCTGGGACCCTCCGAACCTACTCCTGGTCGTCGGCCAGCTCGTAGTAGTAGCCACCCTTGGGGTGGTAGTAGTAGTCGTCGGTGGGGGCAGCTGACTTCGGGGCTCCGTCATCTGGTTGCATCAAAAGGATATATGGGGAGAAAAAGAAAGCAAAGCAACCATGAGTACTCATCCGAAGTACTCAGCAAGCAAGGATCTACACTACATATGCATTATTTTCAAAGAGAGGCTGTATATGTGGACTGGGCTGCAGAAATGCCAGAATAGAGAGAAGGCCTAGTCCTATCGAAGACTAGCATCTTCAAGCATCTTAAAGCGTCTTGCAGCACTAGAAGAGTGTAGATTAGTATAGTATAAAGTAGTAGCAGTGGTAAGTATCAACCCCGGCCAGAGATCCTTTCTTGACTCCCTGCGAGAAAGCAATCCCAGAGCCCTAGTATCCATTACTCATCTCAAGTGTCCAGTTCTAGTTGTATCGATTGGGATACAACTCCGAGCGTCCGTTACCGAGGATCGGCTATGCATAGATTAGTTCTTCCCTGCAGGGGGTGCACCAACTTACCCACCACGCTCGATTAACTCCGGCCGGACACACTTTTCTGGGTCATGCCTGGCCTCGGCCAAACGATACGCCACAACCCGACCAAAGCTTAATAGAGAGGTCAGCACGCCGGACTAAACCTATGCCCCCAGGGGTCTTGGGCCATCGCCCCGGGCGCTCCTGCACATTGCGTACGCGGCCGGTGAGCAGACCTAGTAGCCTCCAGTACAACGGAGGGTGCTTAACGCGGTCCAACCCAATGCGCGCCACTCAATCGCTGACGTCCATTAAGCTTCGGCTGATGCCTACGACGCAGAGTGCCCATAACTGTTCCCACATGATGGTTAGTGCTATCGGGCCAGAGGACCACTCAGATCAAATATCCAAACCGTTAGTGAATTAGGAGCGTGCGATAACAAGCAGAGACTCACGATCGATGTGACCCTGTCGCCCTGTCTCAAGAACTTGCGGCAAGAGCTAAGAATGCTCGGCCACGCCTCGTAATTATCTCGCGGGTACTCTCTCTGGTCACCCAACTACACATCAATCGCATCACATGCTCGCGCGGGTACCCCTCAGGGCCGACCCGACTTTAGTATCATGGTTATGTGGTATAGTCATAGTATCCGTGTGTCCAGAACACCAAGGGGGAACCCTGAGGAATCACCCTCGATGGAATTCCACCTGATGTAGTCGTCAAGGTGAACTAAGGAGGAATCACCCTCGATGGGTTCACACTTGAGGTGTCGCACGACAGTGTCGTTATCGCGTGTGGTGAAGGAGGAATCACCCTCGATGACCACGACCAAATAACTTCTCTACAGAATTAACTTCAGAAGTGCTATACAAGGTATCACCCTCGGCACTCGATAGTAACGCTACAGTGTCATACAACTAAGGGGGTGATGTGCGGTGCCGGGGCCTGGTTGTTGAGTCTTCTGATGATCCAGCGGGGCAACCGGGACAAGTGGGGCCATTGGGGTCTCTATCCAGCCTATACTAAGCAGTTTAGGATAAGCAGGTAAGGTATCGATAGCAGGTTACAATAAACAGGCTATGCATCAGAATAGGTAAAGCAGTAGCAGCAGCAATTCTAATGCAAGCACAAGAAAGAAGAGAATAGGCGATATAGGCATGCTCAAGGGGGGTGCTTGGCTGGTTGCTCGGCGGCAAAGGCAAGGTCGTTAGTGGTGTCATCGGTCTCCGGAGCAGCGTCGGTGTCGGGGTCTACCGAAAGAGAAGAGGGGGAGGAAACAAATAAATACACAGCAATCATATGCAACACAGAGCATGCTGTGCTATCGTGCAGTGCAGGGTTTCCTAAAGACATGTCTAAATCATTTTAGTTATTTTAGGGTTCAAGTTAGATTTATTAACCGGTATATATGCACTATTCATTTACTGGAAATGGGCTAAAAGTTGCGGGTTCACCTCCGTAGAGGGTCCCGACACGGAAATAGATGGCACGGTTTGAATCATCTCGTCATTCTGATCAAGTTTCATGTAGAAAGTTTTTCGATCCGAGCTACGGTTTATTTTCTACGAATTTTTAAAGACTAAAGTATTTTCTGGAATTATTTATTTAACAGAAATAGATTATGACATCAGCATTGCGTGGGGATGATGTCAGCAGTCAACAGGTCGGCTGACCAGGGTCAAACCTGACCTGTGGGTCCAGTGGGACCCACATGTCAGTCTCTGTTAGCTTAACAGTGGATTAAATTAATTAACAGACTAATTAGAGGGGTGGGCTCCAGATGTCAGTGGGTAATTAGGCTAAACTAATTAGTTTTTAATTAAAACAGTTTAATTAGACTAATTATAAATGGGGGCCCACATGTCAGTGGCTGGAGGCTGCCCAGTCAGCACGTTGACTGGGTGGGTCCCCAGGGCACACTGGTCAGCGACCCAGGGGCGGGGCCCATCAAACCACGTAGGTGACCGGCGCCGGAGTGGCTCTGGTGGCCTCCCGCAGCGGCGAGCTCGCCGAAGACGCTCGAAAAAACGCCACAGGGCACCAAATCACGTGTGGTTCGTTGCACTCGAACGAGTACTCGACGCCGCATCACATGGTGGGGTCGGTTGGGCTCGGAGGTGGCCGGAACTGCGCCGGCGGCGAGTGGAGGCGGTGGTGTTTTTTGGGCGATCGACGCAACGCAGTAGCAGCGCGCTAACGTGTGCACTATTGGGCGTGAGAGGTACTACGCAACGCAACTAGCACGTTGGACTCCAACCCGTGACCAAATGGTCGACGGAGACACGCCGGCGACGTGCGCGGGCAGCGGCGCGTTCGGGCGCTGCAGAGGAAGCAGCTAGCGTGCGTACGAGAGCGACCAGAGGGAAGGGGAAGGAAGAGGGGCTCACCTCGCGGCACGCATGGTGGCCCTTGAAAGATTAGGAGCTGTAGAGGCGTCGCCAGAGCCGGTCAAGAGCGGCGGCGATCGGGGAAGGGAACGGAGGAGGCCCGGTGCTGCAGCGCCTCCGAGCTCCAGCTGAGGCCACCAGACGATGAGGAGGACGATGGCAGACCTCTACGGCATCACGGTGGGTCGAGGCGATGATGGTGGCCGCAGTGGCGACAGAGAACGGCGACGAGGGCGCTCGGCCTCGACGGATCTGGTGGGAGAGAGGGGAGGAGCGAGCGAGGGGAGAGGGAGGAGTGAACGGGGAGGACTAGGGGGCACGCACGAGGGCCGGGGCCTTATCCCCTCGTCGGTGGGGCATCGGTGGCCATCTCGTTGTCGACGCCTCGGCGGCGCGGCGCGCGGCGACCATGGGCGAGGTGACACGCAAGTGAGAGAGAAGGAGGGATGGGCCTGGTGGCCTGGTTCGGGGCACTGTGCACTTAGGCCCAGTGCACAGTGCCTCTTTCTTTTATCTTTTCTGTTTTATCTCAGCAGCAAGCTTTTGCATTTTTGTGAGCTACCAAACAAGTTTGCAAAAAGGTAAAACTTGCTCACCTTAGTTCAATGCAATATCCAGCACTGCCACAAAAAGTTTGGGCATTTTTGGAAACCTTCTGAATTTATTCAAAAATGAATAGGGTATTTTAAGTGCTGTTTTGGCTCTGTTAAAAAGCATTAGGCCCATTTAGAGTTGATGGTGATGTTGTGTTCCTTAACAGCAAATAGTTTTGGAATATTTGCTATAAGGTGAACATTTTTCCAATAGGTTTTGAGCAACTTCATTTTGCACTTTTGAATTTGAATTGATTTTCAGAGAGGGCTTTGAATTGAATCTTTAAACAATGTGACTAGGCACTGCAAATGAGAATGACTTGGCATTATTAGCCGATGATCAGAGAGGTTATTAAACAGGGGTGTTACAAATTCTCCTCCTCTAAAAGAAATTCTCGTCCCGAGAATTTAGGAGGTTGAAGGAAAGAGGTCGGGATATTCTTCCCGAAGATGATCCTCGCATTCCCAAGTGGCTTCATCTTCAGTGTGATTCATGTAACACCCCAAAAATTTAATCATGTTTTTACTAAATAAAATTTGGCCAGAATTAAAATTTTGAATTTTTGCTAGGTCTTTTATTAATTTCAGAACCATTTTCTGTTTCTGTTTTTCAAAATTCTTCCCTCCATATAGCAATTTTTGGAAATAATATTGTGGCTTTGGTAGTTCTCTTAAAACATTTCAATTATAGTTTAATAACAGTAAGAATTATTTTCATAATAAAATTTGCCCCAAAACTATTCTTTTAATAGCATTTTCAAATTCTGAAATGCCTCTGTTGCACTACAACTATTTTAAATAAATCTTTTAAAATTCCACAAAAATTATGGGAGGTCATGTGATGCCTATATATCACTTTTATTTAAAAACACTTCTTGGTGTTTTAAATTTTTGAGTAAACCAACCTCTTTTCCATTTTGTCCATTTTTAAGGTTACAACTGCAACCCTATTTTTCCTAGCCCAAACAATTCTGAAAATTTTCCCACTTATAGTCCTTCCAACCAAACCCTTAAGTCCAGAATATCAGCTCCATTTACATCTTTTAAGTTCACCAAATATTCCACTAAACTTTCTGTCCAGAAATGAATATCAGTAAAACTTGCACTAGCAAGTTTCCCCTCTTGCCAAACCAACTCCACCATCCTCTCTAACATCCAAAGAGACATCACCCTGCCAAATTTCAATTCCATAGGGAATCCCTAGATAGCCCTAGCATTCTGTCGAGCACATCATGAGCATGACAGAATTTGGCAATCTCTTTAAACTACATTAGGATCTTACTCCTCTGGCCAAAGTAGCATGTCTACCAGTCTTGCCATCTCCAGGAGCATTAACCGGCCAAATATCAACTTGTATGGATCACTGTGGATGCTATTAGCAAAACGTCGAGCATGTTTCGTGCATGTCCAGAGCGCGCTCGGAGCACCATAACTGCAGCCATCGGCATCACCGCGTGCTTCCCTCCCTACTGCCCAACCGCTCATACAAATCCTCCCCCTGTATCAGCAAGCCACCCCAGAGCCCCGTCGACACCTCCCCTCGTCCCGTAGTGCCATCCACGCCGGCCAGCGCCGCCACCGATCGCCGCCCGACGCAGTCTACTCCGCCACGTCTCTGCCTCGTTTAAATGCCAATGCCCAGAGCTCTTCCATCCCTTCACCGACCCCCCTACTGACACCACCGACCCCGCCGACATCCTTCCATCGCCCACACCGTCCAGGGCCGCCGCCCGTGGCTGCCTTCTCGGCTACGCCACCGCCCAAGCCATCGGAGCCAACCAGCAAGCCTCTTCATCACTTCGGATCGCAAACGACCTCACCTAACACCTCTGATTCCCTCACCGACCTCCAACGCCCCTCACCGGCCTCATCCGCAGCAGTAATGGCCGTGCCACCGCGTCCGCTTCGGGAGGCTGCAGCACCGACGTCCACCAGCTATATAAAGGCCACCCGAGATTGTTATGTTCAACACAACGACTCCTCCTACCACTAGAGGCCTCCCCAGACCGCTGCCTGACCTGTAGACGGTCGTCTTCTCCAATTCTTCCAATAGCAGCCGTCGGTCTGTCTCGGATGATTCTGAGCTAACCAAGCCACCCCCGTCAAAGCTCTCTTGCCAGGAGTTTCTAACGATCACCGCAAGCACACTTCAGTCATCAATTTCACTCACCATCGACCATGGGCAAAAGCCCCTTTTCACCGTCATGGGAGTTCCGCGGGAGAGCTCGCCGCCGACAACTAGGTGGACCTGGAGATCGTGCCGCATCTCACCATGATCGCCAGGAGCTCCTGAGCACGGCGGTGTGCTCCTCTCCCGGAATCGTGCCTCCAATCGCCGGCGAGCTTCACCGGTAGGGCCGCCTCTGTTCGGCAGGAGAGAGGGAGGGCGCGGGACGACCTGGGTCATACGCGACAAGCAGGGCCCAGTCGTCAGCCTCTCTTCGCCTCTCTGCTGGCGCAGCTGGGCAGCTGGGCCGGCCCGGTGGCACGCTCGGTTAAACAGCGCTCATGGCGCAGCTCTGTTCTATTTTTTCCAGTAGTATTCCATTAATTCCACAGCCACCTATTCAACTCCAAATCCAGTGATTCAAATTCCTAAATACTCCTAAAAATATTCTATATTATTCCAGCTAGGGTGGACATTTTTAGTAAGCTTTATCTCCACTGGATCTTCTAATTAGTCCATATTCTTAATTATCTCAGCTTAGAAAATCCCTAGGAAAATCATAGTAACTCCAAATGATATGATTCTTTTTTTGATATTCCTTATTTTGTCTCTAGTTTATTTTAGTAATTATTTCAAAAATATTTGATACAATTTTTGGTACTGTTCTTGTTCTAAGTAGTAATTTAAAAGATTTTGAAAATAGGAAATGGAGGGAAGATAAAGTTTTCAAACTTTTGGAGTGCACCCAGTATTTCTGCATACTTAAGGCAATCATCTTGGACATTTGATATGGTGAATGTTTTGTGGTTGCTGGCTAGAATATTTGAATCATGGTTGTGATAATCTTTAATAGAATTCGCATATGGCTATTTTTGCATGCATGATCCATGGCTATTTTGCTGTCATCTTTAAAGCATGAAGTATGAGTGAGTATGGTTACTTTCACTTGTCATTTATGCCCGTGTTGTTATGGACTAAACTACAAGAAAGAATCAATCACGAGTAAAGTGACCGTGAGACTGAAATTTCTCGTGGTGACGAGAATGATCAGTAAGGGCATGTCGGGACGTGCCAGGTGGTGATGCTGTTGGGTATCACCAAGGAATATATTGTGCTAATCACTGCAGGAAGACTTAACCTCCTGAGTCGACCGTAGATCGGGTCTTGTTCTGGTAACCCCAATACTTGATTCGTGCTGCCACTTGTCCCTGCCACAGGTGGGGTACGGTTCAGTAAGTTGTTAACCCCTTTCCGAGCACACACCACAGAGGGCTACGATGAGGGTTTCCATGTTGGTGGACTAAATCCTGTCATCGGGTCAGGGGGCATGGGTGTTTCCAGTTGTGACTAAGAGGGGGGCACCCCTTGTAATCCGCGCGTATTAATAGTGATCCCATGCAGGACGTTGGTCTCTCCGTCTTAAAGTTTTTCTTGAACGATGCTTTGGGTGATTCCTGGCATCCGGAAAGATAATCTGGTGTGTGCTGGTTAGGTGTGTTTTCAAACCAAAGACCGTAAAGGGAATTAGTCGGTGTCACGGAACTAACTAAAGAAATCCTTTACTTGTGGGTAAAGTGTACACCCTCTGCAGAGTTTAAACCTATTCGAATAGCCGTGTCCATGGTTAAGGGCTACAGTCTGGGTTGGCCAAGTGTCGGTCTTAGAGTCGGTCTTTGGAGGAAATAATTAAATTGTGCCTGAATTGTTTTTGCTGAATATTTATTGTCACCCTGATGCTATCATGAATATTTTGCTATACTTGTTAATATTTTCGTGGTTATACATATTATTGTGAACTAACCCGTTTCTCTTATTTTATATTCCTGAGTGTCTCAGGGGCTGGCTAGACTACCCCAGGCACTCAATTTTATTTTCAAGACCTCTTCGTGGCGTCTCTCGAGTTAACAGGCGGTTTATTCCGCCACTACTCTTGTGGACACCCGATTGGCATTTCTCTTCAAGTCCGACCGTGGCGTCACTTGACACCCGACTGGCATTTCTTTTCAAGACCTCTCGTGGCGTCGCCTGAGTTCTCGGATGGTCCTGTCTCGTCCGATTTCTCTTTTAGACACCCGTTTGGCATTTCTCTTCAAGACCTACCGTGGTGTCATTTTAGACATCCGACCGGCATTTCCTTTATTTTATTTTCCTTTAACTTTCCTTGTTTATTAATAATATTTTTATATATCCAGTTATTTGCACATGCTAATATGTTATCATGCCATGATTTAATTCCTGACAGCATGCCCTTAAGTCCATCATGAGCATACGCATATAATTTTTAATTCAACCTGATCACATAATATCTGCTGCATTCGGTATATCATCTGTTCATGATGTTTGCGAGTACATTCAAACATACTCACAGGCTTGTCCCTGGCTATTTACTTGGCCAGGTCAGGAGTTCTACGAGGAGTACCACAACGACGTCCGTGTGGAGCTTAGGACAGCAGCCACGCGGATAGGAATTATCTGGGTCAGCTGTTCCTGTGGGAATGGAGCCCATCGACGTTGGAGAACCTCGAGTCAATTCCGTCCTCCACCACCAGATATCAGTGTTGTATCATTGGACCTTTATGGTCATGTATCCAATTCTTGTAATAGCTTGGTAATTCTGTAACAAGGACGTGTCCACCAGTAACAGTAATCCTGGGCTGGTGATGACACGAGGGGTTAATTTCTGGGATTTCGTGTCCCGGCCCCGGCAGCCTGGGTATCAGAGCCAGGCTGACCATTGGCTAATCCTATCTTAGCCTGGTCGCTATCTCTAGGTTTCCACACCATTCACATCCTTTCCTGTCCATAGCCAAGCCCATGTCATCTGATAAGCCTGCACAGTGGCAGCCGACATCTTTTGACAGTCGGTGCCAAACCTATCAACCTAGCCCATAGGCTATGTGCCTGTGGCCGACACCTGAGTTGTCCCATCTGCAAACGTGAGATGGAAGACTCCCTGGCTTATAAGAGAAGCCTTGCCTCGACACAGCACATCACAGCCTCACTCTCAGTTCAATATCCAACACCCCAAGATGCCTGGTCCCATCGTCCACAACAAGACCACCGCAGCCGAGCTTGAAGGCTTTGTAGCCATTCTCGCCAATCTCACCCATCGTGCTCTCGGCATCGAAGAGCCGCCGGAGTATGTCGTGTACCAAGAGCATGCGGGTGATGCCATCCACCACTTCTGGGCCACGGTGCACATCTACGGGAGGGGCATCACCGCAGAGCGCCCTTACCGGTTCACCGAGAGGACGACCTCCGACGAGCCCCAAGCCATTCAACTTGCAGCCCGAGAAGCTGTAGTTCAACTCCGGCACTTGTTGCCGAGGGTTAACTGCCACTCCTTCTACTACTACCCTAGTCGTGAAGACTATGGTAGGCCGACCCAAGTCGCTAATGGAGACCATGAGACGGATCCTGCTCTGGTGCATCTGGTACACTACCTGAGAGCACAAGAGGCACTGTTCGATCAGGTCACCAATGATCTGATTGAGACCCGCAGGACGCTTGCTCTCCTAATCCCGGTGAGAAGTGAAGCTGCACCCGCCATCGACACCCCGATAGTACTGTTCGGGAGACCACTCGAGCCTGCGAGGTCTACCCCTGTTGGCCACCCGGGTAATGCATTCGTTTCCCCGGATGAACTCCGTCGTCTCTTTGGGATTTCCTCCATCGGGACTGTAGCCACTACACCCCGCATGGGTCATCATCGCTACACCAACCCTATAGCTCCTCATAACACTCCAGTCAACTCCGACGTTGAAGCCCCCGGAGAAGCCTCGACGTCCGCGAGACACACCCGTCTGGATGTCGACGAAGTGGACTGAGTCCACCAAAGTAGTTGTCATGTCCTTAGCAACCTTGTTGTCCTATAAATTCCACCGTCATGCCGTACACGAATATGTGTATATTTCTAGCAGTGTGTAGTGCTTGACTGAATGATGTGCTTGTGTGTTATTGTCTTGTGCATGATTGCTTGCCTGTTGTGATTTGCATTTAATTCTTCCGTCCTTAACAAATCTCGAGGACGAGATTTTCTTAAGGGGGGTAGAGTTTGTAACACCCCAAAAATTTAATCACGTTTTTACTAAATAAAATTTGGCCAGAATTAAAATTTTGAATTTTTGCTAGGTCTTTTATTAATTTCAAAACCATTTTCTGTTTTTGTTTTTCAAAATTCTTCCCTCCATATAGCAATTTTTGGAAATAATATTGTGGCTTTGGTAGTTCTCTTAAAACATTTCAATTATAGTTTAATAACAGTAAGAATTATTTTCATAATAAAATTTGCCCCAAAACTATTCTTTTAATAGCATTTTCAAATTCTGAAATGCCTCTGTTGCACTACAACTATTTTAAATAAATCTTTTAAAATTCCACAAAAATTATGGGAGGTCATGTGATGCCTATATATCACTTTTATGCAAAAACCCTTCTTGGTGTTTTGAAAATTTTGAGTAAACCAACCTCTTTTCCATTCTGTCCATTTTCTAGGTTACAACTACAACCCTATTTTTCCTAGCCCAAACAATTCTAAAATTTTTCCCACTTATAGTCCTTCCAACCAAACCCTTAAGCCCAAAATATCAGCTCCATTTGCATCTTTTAAGTTCACCAAATATTCCACTAACTTTCTGTCCAGAAATGAATATCAGTAAAACTTGCACTAGCAAGTTTCCCCTCTTGCCAAACCAACTCCACCATCCTCTCTAACGTCCAAAGAGACATCACCCTGCCAAGTTCAATTCCAGAGGGAATCCCTAGATTGCCCTAGCATTCTGTCGAGCACATCATGAGCATGACAGAATTTGGCAACCTCTTTAAACTACATTAGGATCTTACTCCTCTGGCCAAAGTAGCATGTCTACTAGTCTTGCCATCTCCAGGAGCATTAACCTGCCAAATATCAACTTGTATGGATCACTGTGGATGCCATTAGCGAAATGTCGAGCACGTTTCGTGCATGTCCAGAGCGCGCTCGGAGCACCATAACTGCAGGCGTCAGCACCGCCGCGTGCTGCCCTCCCTGCTGCCCAACCGCTCATATAAATCCTCCCCCAGGATCAGCAAGCCACCCCAAAGCCCCGCCGACACCTCCCCTCGTCCCGTAGCGCCGTCCACGCCAGCCAGCGCCGCCATCGATCGCCGCCCGACGCAGCCTACTCCGCCACGTCTCTGCCTAGTTTAAATGCCAACGGCCAGAGCTCTTCCATCCCTACACCGACCCCCCTACCGACACCACCGACCCCGCCGACATCCTTCCACCGCCCACACCGTCCAGGGCCGCCGCCCGTGGCTGCATTCTCGGCTACGCCACTGCCCAAGCCATCGGAGCCAACCAGCAAGCCTCTTCTTCACTGCGGATCGCAAACGACCTCACCTAACACCTCTGATTCCCTCACCGACCTCCAACGCCCCTCACCGGCCTTATCCGCAGCAGTAATGGCCGTGCCACCACGTCTGCTTCGGGAGGCTGCAGCACCGACGTCCACCAGCTATATAAAGGCCACCCGGGATTGTTACGTTCAACACAATGACTCCTCCTACCACTAGAGGCCTCCCCAGACCGCTGCCTAACCTGTAGACGGTCGTCTTCTCCAATTCCGGCAACAGCAGCCGTCGTTCTGTCTCGGATGATTCCGAGCTAACCAAGCCACCCCCGTTAAAGCTCTCTTGCCAGGAGTTTCTAACGATCACCGCAAGCACACTTCAGTCATCAATTTCACTCACCATCGACCATGGGAAAAAGCCCCTTTTCACCATTGCCGGAGTTCCGGGGGAGAGCTCGCCGCCGACAACTAGGTGGACCCGGAGATCGTGCCGCATCTAACCATGATCGCAAGGAGCTCCTGAGCACGGCGGTGTGCTCCTCTCCCGGAACCGTGCCTCCAATAGCCGGCGAGCTTCGCCGGTAGGGCCGCCTCTGTTCGGCAGGAGAGAGGGAGGGCGCGGGACGACCTGGGTCATACCCGACAAGGGGGGCCCGGTCGTCAGCCTCTCTTCGCCTCTCTGCTGGCGTGGCTGGGCAGCTGGGCCGGCCCGGTGGCACGCTCGGTTAAACAGCGCTCATGGCACAGCTCTGTTCTTTTCTTTCCAGTAGTATTCCATTAATTCCACAGCCACCTATTCAACTCCAAATCCAGTGATTCAAATTCCTAAATACTCCTAAATATATTCTATATTATTCCAGCTAGGGTGGACATTTTTAGTAAGCTTTATCTCCACTGGATCTTCTAATTAGTCCATATTCTTAATTATCTCAGCTTAGAAAATCCCTAGGAAAATCATAGTAACTCCAAATGATATGATTCTTTTTCTGATATTCCTTATTTTGTCTCTAGTTTATTTTAGTAATTATTTCAAAAATATTTGAAACAATTTTTGGCACTGTTCTTGTTCTAAGTAGTAATAAAAGCTTTTGAAAATAGGAAATGGAGGGAAGATAAAGTTTTCAAACTTCTGGAGTGCACCCAATATTTCTGCATACTTAAGGCAAGCATCTTGAACATTTGATATGGTGAATGTTTTGTGGTTGCTAGCTAGAATATTTGAATCATGGTTGTGATAATCTTTAATAGAATTCGCATATGGCTATTTTTGCATGCATGATCCATGGCTATTTTGCTGTCATCTTTAAAGCATGAAGTATGAGTGAGTATGGTTACTTTCACTTGTCATGTATGCCCGTGTTGTTATGGACTAAACTGCAGGAAAGAATCAGCCACGAGTAAAGTGACCGTGAGACTAAAATTTCTCGTGGTGACGAGAATGATCAGTAAGGGCATGTCGGGACGTCCGGGTGGTGATTCTGTTGGGTATCACCAAGGAATATATTGTGCTAATCACTGCAGGAAGACTTAACCTCCTGAGTTGACCGTAGATCGAGTCTTGTTCCGGTAACCCCCATACTTGATTCGTGCTGCCACTTGTCCCTGCCACAGGTGGGGTACGGTTCAGTAAGTTGTTAACCCCTTTCCATGCACACTCAACAGAGGGCTACGATGAGGGTTTCCATGTTGGTGGACTAAATCCTGTCATCGGGTCAGGGGGCATGGGTGTTTCCAGTTGTGACTGAGAGGGGGGCACCCCTTGTAATCCGCACGTATTAATAGTGATCCCATGAAAGACGTTGGTCTCTCCGTCTTAAAGTTTTTCTTGAACGATGCTTTGGGTGATTCCTGGCATCCGGAAAGATAATCTGGTGTGTGCTGGTTAGGTGTGTTTTCAACCCAAAGACCATAAAGGGAATTAGTCGGTGTCACGGAACTGACTAAAGAAATCCTTTACTTGTGGGTAAAGAGTACACCCTCTGCAGAGTTTAAACCTATTCGAATAGCCGTGTCCATGGTTAAGGGCTACAGTCTGGGTTGGTCAAGTGTCGGTCTTAGAGTCGGTCTCCGGAGGAAATAATTAAATTGTGCCTGAATTGTTTTTGCTGAATATTTATTGTCACCCTGATGCTATCATGAATATTTTGCTATACTTGTTAATATTACCGTGGTTATACATATTATTGTGAACTAACCCGTTTCTCTTATTTTATATTCCTGAGTGTCTCAGGGGCTGGCTAGACTACCCCGGGCACTCAATTTTATTTTCAAGACCTCTTCGTGGCGTCTCTCGAGTTAACAGGCGGTTTATTCCGCCACTACTCTTGTGGACACCCGATTGGCATTTCTCTTCTAGTCCGACCGTGGCGTCACTTGACACCCGACTGGCATTTCTTTTCAAGACCTCTCGTGGCGTCGCCTGAGTTCTCGGATGGTCCTGTCTCGTCTGATTTCTCTTTTAGACACCCGTTTGGCATTTCTCTTCAAGACCTACCGTGGTGTCATTTTAGACATCCGACCGGTATTTCCTTTATTTTATTTTCCTTTAACTTTCCTTGTTTATCAATAATATTTTTATATATACAGTTATTTGCACATGCTAATATGTTATCATGCCATGATTTAATTCCTGATAGCTTGCCCTTAAGTCCATGATGAGCATACGCATATAATTTTTAATTCAACTTGATCACATAATATCTGCTGCATTCGGTATATCATCTGTTCATGATGTTTGCGAGTACATTCAAACATACTCACAGGCTTGTCCCTGGCTATTTACTTGGCCAGGTTAGGAGTTCTACGAGGAGTACCACAACGATGTCCGTGCGGAGCCTAGGATAGCAGCCACGCGGATAGGAATTATCCGGGTCAGCTGTTCCTATGGGAATGGAGCCCCATCGACGTTGGAGAACCTCGAGTCAATTCCGTCCTCCACCACTAGATATCAGTGTTGTATCATTGGACCTTTATGGTCATGTATCCAATTCTTGTAATAGCTTGGTAATTCTGTAACAAGGACGTGTCCACCAGTAACAGTAATCCTGGGCTGGTGATGACACGAGGGATTAATTTCTGGGATTTCGTGTCCCGGCCCCGGCAGCCTTGGTATCAGAGCCAGGCTGACCATTGGCTAATCCTATCTTAGCCTAGTCACTATCTCTAGGTTTCCACACCATTCACATCCTTTCCTATCCATAGCCAAGCCCATGTCATCCGATAAGCCTGCACAGTGGCAGCCGACATCTTTTGACAGTCGGTGCCCAACCTATCAACCTAGCCCATAGGCTATGTGCCTGTGGCCGACACCTGAGTTGTCCCATCCGCAAACGTGCGATGGAAGACTCCGCTGGCTTATAAGAGAAGCCTTGCCTCGACACAGCACATCAAAGCCTCACTCTCAGTTCAATATCCAACACCCCGAGATGCCTGGTCCCATTGTCCACAACGAGACCACCACAGCCGAGCTTGAAGGCTTTGTAGCCATTCTCGCCATCCTCACCCATCGTGCTCTCAGCATCGAAGAGCCACCGGAGTATGTCGTGTACCAAGAGCATGCGAGTGATGCCATCCACCACTTCTGGGCCACGGTGCACATCTACGGGAGGGGCATCACCGCAGAGCGCCCTTATCGGTTCACCGGGAGGACGACCTCCGACGAGCCCCAAGCCATTCAACTTGCAGCTCAAGAAGCTGTAGTTCAACTCCGGCACTTGTCGCCGAGGGTTAACTGCCGCTCCTTCTACTACGACCCTAGTCGTGAAGACTATGGTAGGCCGACCCAAGTCGCCAATGGAGACCATGAGACGGATCCTGCTCTGGTGCATCTGGTACACTACCTAAGAGCGCAAGAGGCACTGTTTAATCAGGTCACCAATGATCTGATTGAGACCCGTAGGACGCTTGCTCTCTTGACCCCGGTGTTAAGTTAAGCTGCACCCGCCACCGACACCCCGATAGTACTGTTTGGGAGACCAATCGAGCCTGCGAGGTCTACCCCTGTTGCCCACCCGGGCAATGCATTCGTTTCCCCGGATGAACTCTATCGTCTCTTTGGGATTTCCTCCAATGAGACTATAGCCACTACACCCCGCGTGGGTCATCATTGCTACCCCAACCCTGCAGCTCCTCATAACACTCCAGTCAACTCCGACGTTGAAGCCCACGGAGAAGCCTCGACGTCCGCGAGAGACGCCCGTCTGGATGTCGACGAAGTGGACTGAGTCCACCAAAGTAGTTGTCATGTCCTTAGCAACCCTGTTGTCCTGTAAATTCCACTGTCATGCCGTAGACGAATATGTGTATCTTTCTAGCAGTGTGTAGTGCTTGACTGAATGATGTGCTTGTGTGTTATTGTCTTGTGCATGATTGCTTGTCTGTTGTGATTTGCATTTAATTCTTCCGTCCTTACCAAATCTCGAGGACGAGATTTTCTTAAGGGGGGGTAGAGTTTGTAACACCCCAAAAATGTAATCATGTTTTTACTAAATAAAATTTGGCCAGAATTAAAATTTTGAATTTTTGCTAGGTCTTTTATTAATTTCGGAACCATTTTCTGTTTCTGTTTTTCAAAATTCTTCCTTCCATATAGCAATTTTTGGAAATAATATTGTGGCTTTGGTAGTTCTCTTAAAACATTTCAATTATAGTTTAATAACAGTAAGAATTATTTTCATAAAAAAATTTGCCCCAAAACTATTCTTTTAATAGCATTTTTAAATTCTGAAATGCTTCTGTTGCACTACAACTATTTTAAATAAATCTTTTAAAATTCCACAAAAATTATGGGAGGTCATGTGATGCCTATATATCACTTTTATGCAAAAACCATTCTTGGTATTTTGAAAATTTTGAGTAAACCAACCTCTTTTCCATTCTGTCCATTTTCTAGGTTACAACTGCAACCCTATTTTTCCTAGCCCAAACAATTCTGAAATTTTTCCCACTAATAATCCTTCCAACCAAACCCTTAAGTCCAGAATATCAGCTCCATTTGCATCTTTTAAGTTCACCAAATATTCCACTAAACTTTCTGTCGAGAAATGAATATCAGTAAAACTTGTACTAGCAAGTTTCCCCTCTTGCCAAACCAACTCCACCATCCTCTCTAACATCCAAAGAGACATCACCCTGCCAAATTTCAATTCCAGAGCGAATCCCTAGATAGCCCTAGCATTCTGTCGAGCACATCATGAGCATGACAGAATTTGGCATCCTATTTAAACTACATTAGGATCTTACTCCTCTGGCCAAAGTAGCATGTCTACCAGTCTTGCCATCTCCAGGAGCATTAACCTGCCAAATATCAACTTGTATGGATCACTGTGGATGCTATTAGCAAAACGTCGAGCATGTTTCGTGCATGTCCAGAGCGCGCTCGGAGCACCATAACCGCAGGCGTCGGCACCGCCGCGTGCTGCCCTCCCTGCTGCCCAATCGCTCATACAAATCCTCCCCCAGGATCAGCAAGCCACCCCAGAGCCCCGCCGACACCTCCCCTCGTCCCGTAGCGCCGTCCACGCCAGCCAGTGCCGCCACCGATCATCGCCCGATGCAGCCTACTCCGCCACGTCTCTGCCTCGTTTAAATGCCAATGGCCAGAGCTCTTCCATCCCTTCACCGACCCCCCTACCGACACCACCGACCCCGCCGACATCCTTCCACCGCCCACACCGTCCAGGGCCACCGCCCATGGCTGCCTTCTCGGCTACGCCACTGCCTAAGCCATCGGAGCCAACCAGCAAGCCTCTTCATCACTGCAGATCGCAAACGACCTCACCTAACACCTCTGATTCCCTCACCGACCTCCAACGCCCCTCACCGGCCTCATCCGCAGCAGTAATGGCGGTGTCACCACGTCCGCTTTGGGAGGCTGCAGCACCGACGTCCACCAGCTATATAAAGGCCACCCGGGATTGTTACGTTCAACACAATGACTCCTCCTACCACTAGAGGCCTCCCCAGACCGCTGCCTGACCTGTAGATGGTCGTCTTCTCCAATTCCGGCAACAGCAGCCATCGGTCTGTCTCGGATGATTCCGAGCTAACCAAGCCACCCCCGTCAAAGCTCTCTTGCCAGGAGTTTCTAACGATCACCGCAAGCGCACTTCAGTCATCAATTTCACTCACCATCGACCATGGGCAAAAGCCCCTTTTCACCGTCGCCGGAGTTCCGCGGGAGAGCTCGCCACCGACAACTAGGTGGACCCAAAGATCGTGCTACATCTAACCACGATCGACAGGAGCTCCTGAGCATGGTAGTGTGCTCCTCTCCCGGAACCGTGCCTCTAATCGCCGGCGAGCTTCTCCGGTAGGGCCGCCTCTGTTCGGCAGGAGAGAGGGAGGGCGCGGGACGACCTGGGTCATACCCGACAATCGGGGCCCAGTCGTCAGCCTCTCTTCGCCTCTCTGCTGGCGTGGCTGGGCAACTGGGCCGGCCCGGTGGCACGCTCGGTTAAACAGCGCTCATGGCGCAGCTCTGTTCTTTTTTTTAGTAGTATTCCATTAATTCCACAGCCACCTATTCAACTCCAAATCCAGTGATTCAAATTCCTAAATACTCCTAAAAATATTCTATATTATTCCAGCTAGGGTGGACATTTTTAGTAAAGCTATCTCCACTGGATCTTCTAATTAGTCCATATTCTTAATTATCTCAGCTTAGAAAATCCCTAGGAAAATCATAGTAACTCCAAATGATATGATTCTTTTTCTGATATTCCTTATTTTGTCTCTAGTTTATTTTAGTAATTATTTCAAAAATATTTGAAACAATTTTTGGCACTATTCTTGTTCTAAGTAGTAATTTAAAATCTTTTGAAAATAGGAAATGGAGGGAAGATAAAGTTTTCAAACTTTTTGAGTGCACCCAATATTTCTGCATACTTAACGCAAGCATCTTGAGCATTTGATATGGTAAATGTTTTGTGGTTGCTAGCTAGAATATTTGAATCATGGTTGTGATAATCTTTAATAGAATTCGCATATGGCTATTTTTGCATGCATGATCCATGGCTATTTTGCTGTCATCTTTAAAGCATGAAGTATGAGTGAGTATGGTTACTTTCACTTGTCATGTATGCCCGTGTTGTTATGGACTAAACTGCAGGAAAGAATCAGTCATGAGTAAAGTGACCGTGACACTGAAATTTCTCGTGGTGACGAGAATGATCAGTAAGGGCATGTCGGTACGTGTCGGGTGGTGATGCTATTGGGTATCACCAAGGAATATATTGTGCTAATCACTGCAGGAAGACTTAACCTCCTGAGTCGACCGTAGATCGAGTCTTGTTCTCGTAACCCCAATACTTGATTCGTGCTGCCACTTGTCCCTGCCACAGGTGGGGTACGGTTTAGTAAGTTGTTAACCCCTTTCCGTGCACACACCACAGAGGGCTACGATGAGGGTTTCCATGTTGGTGGACTAAATCCTGTCATCGGGTCAGGGGGCATGGGTGTTTCCAGTTTTGACTGAGAGGGGGGCACCCCTTGTAATCCGCGCGTATTAATAGTGATCCCATGCAGGACGTTGGTCTCTCCGTCTTAAAGTTTTTCTTGAATGATGCTTTGGGTGATTCCTGGCATCCGGAAAGATAATCTGGTGTGTGCTGGTTAGGTGTGTTTTCAACCCAAAGACCGTAAAGTGAATTAGTCGATGTCACGGAACTGACTAAAGAAATCCTTTACTTGTGGGTAAAGAGTACACCCTCTGCAGAGTATAAACCTATTCGAATAGCCGTGTCCATGGTTAAGGGCTACAGTCTGGGTTGGTCAAGTGTCGGTCTTAGAGTCGGTCTCCGGAGGAAATAATTAAATTGTGCCTGAATTATTTTTGCTGAATATTTATTGTCACCCTGATGCTATCATGAATATTTTGCTATACTTGTTAATATTACTGTGGTTATACATATTATTGTGAACTAACCCGTTTCTCTTATTTTATATTCCTGAGTGTCTCAGGGGCTGGTTAGACTACCTCGGGCACTCAATTTTATTTTCAAGACCTCTTCGTGGCGTCTCTCGAGTTAACAGGCGGTTTATTCCGCCACTACTCTTGTGGACACCCGATTGGCATTTCTCTTCAAGTCCGACCGTGGCGTCACTTGACACCCGACTGGCATTTCTTTTCAAGACCTCTCGTGGCGTCGCCTGAGTTCTCGGATGATCCTGTCTCGTCCGATTTCTCTTTTAGACACCCGTTTGGCATTTCTCTTCAAGACCTACCGTGGTGTCATTTTAGACATCCAACCGGCATTTCCTTTATTTTATTTTCCTTTAACTTTCCTTGTTTATCAATAATATTTTTATATATCCAGTTATTTGCACATGCTAATATGTTATCTTGCCATGATTTAATTCCTGATAGCATGCCCTTAAGTCCATCATGAGAATACGCATATAATTTTTAATTCAACTTGATCACATCATATCTGCTGCATTCGGTATATCATCTGTTCATGATGTTTGCGAGTACATTCAAACATACTCATAGGCTTGTCCCTGGCTATTTACTTGGCCAGGTCAGGAGTTCTACGAGGAGTACCACAATGACGTCCGTGTGGAGCCTAGGATAGCAGCCACGCGGATAGGAATTATCCGGGTCAGCTGTTCCTGTGGGTATGGAGCCCCATCGAGGTTGGAGAACCTCGAGTCAATTCCGTCCTCCACCACCAGATATCAGTGTTATATCATTGGACCTTTATGGTCATGTATCCAGTTCTTGTAATAGCTTGGTAATTATGTAACAAGGACGTGTCCACCTGTAACAGTAATCCTGGGCTGGTGATGACACGAGGGGTTAATTTCTGGGATTTCGTGTCCCGGCCCCGGCAATTCGACCACTGCACTTTCAGGAACTTGGTCGTCTTCTGACGAGTTCAATGTTCAGCTTCATCGAGGATGCGGATCGGATGCTCTTTGTAAGATAGGTCATCTTGCAATTCGAGCATCTCATGATCCATTGCTCGGTGCGGAGATTCCTTGAAGCAACGACGAAGTTGCGACACATGAAAGATATCGTGGATATGAGAGAATTGCGGAGGCAAGTCCAATTTGTATGCCACCTGTCCACGTCTAGCAACAATGCAAAAGGGGCCGATGTAGCGTGGAGCTAGTTTCCCCTTGATTCCAAAAAGACGAGTGCCCTTCATAGGGGTGACACGCAGATAAGCTTGATCACCAGGTTGATAAGTCAAACCCCATCGTTTACGATCATAGTTGCTCTTTTGACGGTCCTGAGCCGCCTTGAGATTTTCTCAAATGATACGGACTTGTTCTTTGGCGTGTTGGATAATGTCTGGACCCACAAGTGGTCGTTCCTAGTTTCTGACCAATTCAGAGGGGTTCGACACTTACGTCCATAAAGTACTTCGAAGGGGGCCATTTTCAAGCTGGCTTGATAGCTGTTGTTATAAGAGAACTCGGCATACAGGAGAGATTCTTCCCACTTCTTATCGAAAGATATAACACATGCTCGAAGCATGTCTTCAAGCACTTGATTGACTCGCTCGACTTGGCCTTGAGATTGGGGGTGATAAGCTGAACTCCAGGTAATATGAGTTCCCATAGCCTCTTGGAAACTTTCCCAGAACTTTGAAGTCAAAAGACCGCCACGGTCCGAACTAATTTCTTTCAGAATACCGTGGAGTGAAACAATTCTCGAGATATACAACTCTGCTAACTGACTAGCAGTGATAGTCTCCTTGACAGGCAGAAAGTATGCAACCTTAGAGAGTTGGTCGACGATGACAAGAATAGCATCATGACCCTTCTGTGACTTGGGAAGCCCAGTAATGAAGTCCATTTGAACTTTATCCCATTTCCATAGAGGAATAGCGAGCGGTTGCAGAATTCCAGCAGGCTTCTGATGTTTTGCTTTAACGTGACGACAAACGTCACATTCAGCAACATAGCGTGCAATATCCTGCTTCATTCTAGACCACTAGTACCTTTGACGGAGATCACGATACATCTTGGTGCTACCCGGATGAATAGACAGCGGGGTATCATGTGCCTCCTTCATGACCTTGTTAGTCATAAGCTCAAAGCGAGGTACCACAATGCGGTCTCGGAAATACAAGGTTCCATCTTCTGACAGCAAGAAATCCCTGTACTTTTCCAGGTGAAGATCATTCTTCATCAGATCAATTTTAGCATCTTTAGCTTGCGCATTCTTAACAGCTTCCTCAAGATCTGGTTGTACCACAAGTTTATTAAGAGAGCCCTAGGGAACAATACGCAGATTCAGCTTGCACAGTTCTTCATAAAGACAAGGCTGAGCTCGCCTAACCATGAGGTTGTTGCAATAGGACTTGCGGCTTAAGGCATCAGCCATCACATTAGCCTTGCCAGGGGTATAAGAAATACCACAGTCATAGTCCGTAATTGTTTCCAACTATCACTATTGACGAAGATTAAGATCCGGCTGAGTAAACAAGTACTTCAAGCTTTGATGATCATTATATACCTCACACCGGTTACCCAGAAGGTAATGCCGCCACAACTTCAATGCATAGATCACTACAGCCAGTTCAAGATCATGCACTGGATAATTTTCTTCATGTGGACGCAATTGACGCGAAGCATAAGCAATTACTCTTCATTCTTGCATTAGGACACAGCCTAATCCTTGACAAGAGGTGTCGCAATAAATCACAAAGTCCTCGCGAGAATCTGGAGGAGCAAGAACTGGAGCAGAAGTTAGCTTGTCCTTGAGAGTCTAGAAACTTTCCTGACATTTGTCTGTCCACTCAAACTTAATGCCTTTGTGAAGCAGGTTAGTCAGGGGCTTAGCAATCTTGGAAAAGTTCTCGACGAATCGACGGCAATAGCTTGCGAGGCTGAGAAAACTTCTCACTTGCTTGACGTTCTTCGGAGGAGTCCAGTCCAGAATAGCCTGAACTCGCTCCGGGTTAATAGCAATTCCATCCTTGGAAATCACATGACCAAGGTAGGTTACTTCATAAAGCCAGAACTCGCATTTGGAATACTTGGCATAGAGCTGGTGTTCTTGGAGCCTTTCCAAAACAAGACGAAGGTGTTCAACATGTTCTTCCATATTCTTCGAATATACTAGAATATCGTCTAGATATACCACGACGAACTTCTCGAGGTAATCCATGAAGATGTAATTCATCAGGCGGGAGAACGTAGCTAGAGTGTTTGTTAAACCAAATGACATGACAGTGTACTCATAAGAGCCATAGCGAGTAACAAATGTAGTCTTGGGAATATCCTCTTCGCGGACACGGATCTGGTGATAACCCAACCTCAAGTCGAGTTTAGAAAACACCGATGATCCAGCAAGTTGATCATACAAGTCATTGATCCGAGGAAGTGGATATTTATTCTGAATGGTTGCCTGGTTGATAGGATGGTGATCTTGAACCAACCTATTCATACCATCTTTCTTTTTGACAAAGAGAGAAGGTGCTCCCCAAGTAGAGGAACTTGGACGGATAAAGCCTTTGCGGAGGGATTTGTTGATTTCCTCCTTAAGCTTGAGAAGGTGGTGCGGAGGCATCTTATAAGGACGCTTCGCAATAAGAGTTGTGTCTGGTTTCAAGTCGATGACAAACTCGACAGCTCAAACAGGGGGTATTCCTGGAAGTTCTTCTGGAAAAACATCCTGGAAGTCATGAACGACTGGAATGTTTTCGATCCCCTCAAGCAGAGAAGCGTTCAATGCATTCAAGGCATAGATTTGAGCCTCAGCATTTTGAGTGATATGAGCATGATAATTCACTAGCCCAGCTGTTGGGTGCATGAGATGTACAACTTTAGAGGCACAATTGATTGAGGCGTAGTGAGCCTTCAGCCAATCCATTCCCAGGATAAGATCAATGTTGGAAGTATTCAGGATAATGGGGAAGGCCTAAAAATTCCTCCCTTCAATCTCAACAGAGACTTCGGGGCTGAATATGTAGGCTTGGCATTGACCCGCGGGTGTGTTTACCACTAATGGATGGTGCAACATTTCACATTTAACGTCATGCAGGAGTGCAAAATGTTCTGACATGAATGTATGCGATGCTCCTGAATCAAATAAAACAGATGCATGTACTGAATTAACAGGAAGTGTACCCATCACAGTAGCTGGCTGGTCCGGGTCTTCATTCATGTTGACATGATAAGCCTGACCACGACCATAAGCTGGCCTGGCATTATTGTTGCGGGCATTAGGAGGCAGAGCCAGTTTCTTCTGATTCTGATAGCAGTTCCTGGCAAGGTGACCTGGTTTGCCACACTTGTAACACAGCCCACTGTCTAGACGGATTGTAGGAGCTCGGGGTGGTGCAGCTCGAAGAAGCTGCCTCAGTGGTGGAGGAGGCAGACGTGGTGCAGCATGGTACGGTCTTGGTGCAGGTGCAGTTGGACGATACATGCTGTGGGGAATCCAGATATGGCGCTTCTGTGAAGACGAGCCCAAAGATGAGCCAGCATCACGATAGCGCTTTTGTGACTCCTTATGCTTGATCTGAGCAGTCTCAACCAGAATAGACTTGTTCACAAGGGTAGCAAAGTCGGTGAAGTCTTGAGCAGCAAGTGCAAGCTCAATGTCTGGGTGGAGTCCACTACGAAACTTGTCTTGTCTACGAGCATCTGTAGCGATATCTTCTTCAGCATAACGGGACAGGTCAAGGAATTCCCGATGATAGGCTTCGACAGTCTTGTTGCCCTGTGTGAGGTTGCGGAACTGGGTTCTCATCCGGTCCATAATTCCTTGAGGAATATATCGGGCACGAAAAGCAGCCTGGAACTCTGGCCAAGTAATGACTGTTCCAGTAGGCAGTGTTCACTTATGTGTGTCCCACCATTGAGCAGCGGGACCCTTTAAGAAAAAGGACGCGAAGGTGACAAAGTTGGCAAGGGAGACATTTGCAGACTCCATCTCATGAGTGATGTCGCGAATCCAGTCATCAGCATCCAGCAGCTTATCAGTGTTGCGGAACTGAGTGGGGTTGATATGCACAAATTCCGACAGAGTTATTGCAGCAAGGTCCTGGTTCCGGTTGTTCTGATGCGGGAACTGAGCCATAATCCCAGTCATGAACTGACGGTTGAGCTCGAATTGTTGCATCATAGCTGCCATATAGTCTGGCGGTGGTGGATGTTCAGGGGCATGACCACGACCACGACCACCTGGTCTAACCATCCTGCTAAGTATCAACAGGGGTAGTTTAGTAAAAGCAATTGCGAGTAATTAGCGACAAGCATGATGTAACATGACAGTAATTGAGCAGTGTAATAGATACTTAACAGTAGTCAATTAAGACGTACAGATCCATACACTGAGTCGGTTACATGCGGACAGCATAACGACGCAATTTAGAAGATAGACATGCTAGGCGGTGCGCAGGCACGCGGTAAGGAAGTACACAACGAGACATAGCAAAGGCTATATCAACGTCGGAGAAAACTGCTGGAGTGAGGAATCTGCAAGTGACAACACAGGGTGCCCTCAATAAAAGGGTCCTGTAAGCAGAACCTGGCCCACAATCTTGAAGAAAGGGGGGTAATTCCAGAACTCCGAGTGGATGTGATCACGAGAACCTAATGTTGAAGTTAGTAAAAAATTTAACCCGAAAGGAAGAGAGATCAGAGTCCCAGAGTAAAGACGAGGAATAGAAGATCCTATACCACCCAGTTGGCGACGTGGGCCCGTAAGCCACACAGCCAAGTTAGTAAATTAGTTTTTCGATATCTAGACTCAACTTCGACCAAGGAATTGGAAAGGGGGACACCTACAGGCAGTCGGCTCTGATACCAACCTGTGAAGCCCCCGGCTTAATCATGCACTAATCATACACGCAAATGCACACGATCAAGCCTAAGGACTCACTTGAAGATATCACAACACAACTCTAAAACATAATTAAAGTCATACAAGCTTTATATTACAAGGCAGTGGCCTCGAGGGCTCGAATACATAAGCTCGCAAACAAGCGTCAGCGGAAGCATCAGATATCTGAGTACAGATATGAAACAGAAACAGACAAGCCTTTTAAAAGGCGGGGCAAAACAAAAGCTATGATCGGAAGGCGCAGGCCTCCTGCCTGGGACCCTCTGAACCTACTCCTGGTCGTCGGCCAGCTCGTAGTAGTAGCCACCCTCGGGGTGGTAGTAGTAGTCGTCGGCGGGGGCAACTGACTCAGGGGATCCGTCATCTGGTTCCATCAAAAGGATATATGGGGAGAAAAAGAAAGCAAAGCAACCGTGAGTACTTATCCGAAGTACTCAGCAAGCAAGGATCTACACTACATATGCAATATTTTCAAAGAGAGGATGTATATGTGGACTGGGCTGCAGAAATGCCAGAATAGAGAGAAGGCCTAGTCCTATCAAAGACTAGCATCTTCAAGCATCTTGCAGCATTAGAAGAGTGTAGATTAGTACAGTATAAAGTAGTAACAGTGGTAAGTATCAACCCCGGCCATAGATCCTTTCTCGACTCCCTACGAGAAAGCAATCCCAGAGCCCTAGTATCCATTACTCATCTCAAGTGTCCAGTTCTAGTTGTATCGATCGGGATACAACTCCGAGCATCCGTTACCGAGGATCGGCTATGCATAGATTAGTTCTTCCCTGTAGGGGTGCACCAACTTACCCACCACGCTCGATTAACTCTGGCTGGACACACTTTTCTGGGTCATGCCCGGCCTCGGCCAAACGATACGCCGCAACCCGACCTAAGCGTAAAAGAGAGGTCAGCACGCTGGACTAAACCTATGCCCCCAGGGGTCTTGGGCCATCGCCTCGGGCGCTCCTGCACGTTGCGTACGCAGCCAGTGAGCAGACCTAGCAGCCTCCAGTACAACGGAGGGTGCTTAACGCGGTCCAACCCAGCGCACGCCGCTCAATCGCTGACGTCCATTAAGCTTTGGCTGATACCTACGACGCAGAGTGCCCATAACTATTCCCACGTGATGGTTAGTGCTATCGGGCCAGAGGCCCACTCGGATCAAATATCCAAACCGTTAGTGAATTAGCAGTGCGCGATAACGAGCAGAGACTTACGATCGATGTGACCCCGTCGCCCCATCTTGAGGACTCACGGCAAGGGCTAAGAATGCCCGGCCACGGCTCGTAATTATCTCGTGGGTACTCTCTCTGGTCACCCGACTACACATCAATCGCATCACATGCTCGCGCGAGTACCCCTCAGGGCCGACCCGACATTAGTATCATGGTTATGTGGTATAGTCATAGTATCCGTGTGTCCAGAACACCAAGGGGGAACCCTGAGGAATCACCCTCGATGGAATTCCACCTGATGTAGTCGTCAAGGTGAACTAAGGAGGAATCACCCTCGATGGGTTCACACTTGAGGTGTCGCACGACAGTGTCGTTATCGCGTGTGGTGAAGGAGGAATCACCCTCGATGACCACGACCAAATAACTTCTCTACAGAATT
The DNA here is from genome assembly GCA_011799875.1 of Thinopyrum elongatum. Taxonomy (NCBI): domain Eukaryota; kingdom Viridiplantae; phylum Streptophyta; class Magnoliopsida; order Poales; family Poaceae; genus Thinopyrum; species Thinopyrum elongatum. The sequence goes on along the minus strand of CM022301.1, from coordinate 97,532,370 downwards.
AACATCAGAAGTGCTATACGAGGTATCACCCTCGGCACTCGATCGTAACGCTGCAGTGTCGTACAACTAAGGGGGTGATGTGCGGTGCCGGGGCCTGGTTGTTGAGTCTTCTGATGATCCAGCGGGGCAACCGGGACAAGTGGGGTCACTGGGGTCTCTATCCAGCCTATACTAAGCAGTTTAGGATAAGCAGGTAAGGTATTAATAGCAGGTTACAATAAACAGGCTATGCATCAGAATAGGTAACGCAGTAGCAGGAGCAATTCTAATGCAAGCACAAGAAAGAAGAGAATAGGCGATATAGGCATGCTCAAGGGGGGGTGCTTGGCTGGTTGCTCGGCGGCAAAGGCAAGGTCGTCAGTGGTGTCGTCGGTCTCCGAAGCAGCGTCGGTGTCGGGGTCTACCGAAAGAGAAGAGGGGGAGGAAACAAATAAATACACAGCAATCATATGCAACACAGAGCATGCTATGCTATCGTGCAGTGCAGGGTTGCCTAAAGACATGTCTAAATCATTTTAGTTATTTTAGGGTTCAAGTTGGATTTATTAACTGGTATATATGCACTATTCATCTACCGGAAATGGGCTAAAAGTTGCAGGTTCACCTCCATAGAGGGTCCCGACACGGAAATAGATGGCATGGTTGGAATCGTCTCGTCATTCTGATCAACTTTCATGTAGAAAGTTTTTCGATACGAGCTACGGTTTATTTTCTGCGAATTTTTAAAGACTAAAGTATTTTTTGAAATTATTTATTTAACAGAAATAGATTATGACATCAACATTGCGTGGGGACGATGTCAGCAGTCAACAGGTCAGCTGACCAGGGTCAAACCTGACCTATGGGTCTAGTGGGACCCACATGTCAGCCTTTGTTATCTTAATAGTGGATTAAATTAATTAACAGACTAATCAGAGGGGTGGGCCCTAGATGTCAGTGGGTAATTAGGCTAAACTAATTAGTTTTTAAGTAAAACGGTTTAATTAGACTAATTATAAACGGGGGCCCACATGTCAGTGGCTGGGTGCTGCCCAGTCAGCACGTTGACTAGGTTAACCCAGTCAACGGGGCCCCTAGGGCCCACTGGTCTGCGATCCAAGGGCGGGGCCCACCGAGCCACGTAGGTGGCCGGCGCCGAAGTGGCTCCGGTGGCCTCTCGTGGCGGTGAGCTCGCCGGAGACGCTCGGAAAAATGCCACAGGGCACCAAATCGCGTGCGGTTCGTTGCACTCGAATGAGTACTCGATGCCGCGTCACGTGGTGAGGTCGGTTGGGCTAGGAGGTGGCCGGAACTGCGCCGGTGATGAGTGGAGGTGGCGGTGTTTTTCGGGCGATCGACGCAACGCAGCAGCAGCGCACTAACGCATGAACTAACGGGCATGAGAGGTACTACGCAACGCAACGAGCACGTTGGACTCCAGCCCATGACCAAAGGGTCGACGGAGACACGCCGGTGACATGCGCGGGCGGCGGCGCATTCGGGCGCTGTGGAGGAAGCAGCTAGCGTGCGTACGAGAGTCACCAGAGGGAAGGGGAAGGAAGAGGGGCTCTCCTCGCGGCACGCACGGTGGCCCTTGAAAGATTAGGAGCTGCAGAGGCGTCGCCGGAGCCGGTGAAGAGCGGCGGCGATAGGAGAAGGGAACAGAGGAGGCCCGGTGCTGCAGCGCCTCCGAGCTCCAGCTGAGGCCACCAGATGAGGAGGAGGATGATGGCGGACCTCTACGGCATCACGGCGGGTCGAGGCGATGACGGTGGCCGCGGTGGCGACAGACAACGGCGGCGAGGGCGCTCGCCCTCTGCGAATCTGGTGGGAGAGAGGGGAGGAGCGAGCGAGGGGAGAGGGAGGAGTGAACGGGGAGGACAAGGGGGGGACGCACGAGGCCAGGGCCTGATCCCTAGTCGGTGGGGCGTCGGTGTCCGTCGCTCTGTCGACGCCTTGGCGGCGCAGCGCGCGGCGACAAGGGGCGAGGTGACACGCAAGTGAGAGAGAAGGAGGGATGGGCCTGGTGGGCTGGCTCGGGGCACTGTGCACTTAGGCCCAGTGCACAGTGCCTCTTTCTTTTATATTTTCTGTTTTATCTCAAGAGCAAGCTTTTTGCATTTTTGTGAGCTACCAAACAAGTTTGCAAAACGGTGAAACTTGCTCACCTTAGTTCAATGCAATATCCAACGCTGCCACAAAAAGTTTGGGCATTTGTGGAAACCTTTTGAATTTATTCAAAAATGAATAGGGTATTTTAAGTGCTGTTTTGGCTCTGTTAAAAAGCATTAGGCCCATTTAGAGTTGATGGTGATGTTGTGTTCCTTAATAGAAAATAGTTTTGGAATATTTGCTATAAGGTGAACATTTTTCCAACAGGTTTTGAGCAACTTCATTTTGCACTTTTGAATTTGAATTGATTTTCAGAGAGGGTTTTCAATTGAATCTTTAACCAATGTTATTAGGCACTGCAAATGAGGATGACTTGGCATTATTAGCAGATGATCATAGAGGTTATTACACAGGGGTGTTACACGTGAGAGGATGCCTGATGGGCTGGATTCGGGTGGCACTAAATAAAAAGACACATCCGTGACATTATGGCCCGAATGAATTTTTTTCTGTCATGGTTATGGCACTTCTATGACGATAATTGTGATAAAACCAGGTATCATCATAGGTGTGGTGGGCTCCTACTTCTATGATAAAAAATCATGATAGAAAATGGGCTTTTCGTCCTGGGCGGGACGGGGACGCACCTGCATGACATTCTTTGGGCCGTCCATGAAGGAAAAAATCATGGTAGAAGCGAGGGCGAGGAAAATTTTGGCGAGTACCCAGTTACGGTGGGTGGTCGGGGCCAAGCGATGCACGGAGGTTTGCGTGTTTCTCTCATATAGGTACGCACGCGTGTGTGCGAGGCGTTGGGCTCTAACTGAACCCGAGCGAGGCGTTCGCTTGTTGAACCCAAGCGATTGCACTAGCTACGTGTTACTGAACCCGAGCGATCGATCCCTTGGCTGTTAACTAAACCCGAGCAATTCCTTCGCTGCTGACTGAACCCGAGCGATTCCTTCACTACTGCTGCTAACTGAAGCCGATTGAACCAGCCTCTTGATGAGCAGTGATCGTTGTTGGGGTTTGGATGAACAGTTCCCGGTGGGGGTTGGATGAACAAGACCCCCATGGTAGTAGATAGGTCATTGCCGCTGGATGAACAGGACCCCGAGGAGGCCACCACACCGTACCCGAGCCGGTTGGGGGTGGATGAACACGACCCCGTGGAGGGCTGGTTGAATAGTAGCCGGTGGAGGCTGGATGAATAGTAGCATGTGGATGAACAATGGCTGGTGGAGGCAGGAGGAAGTCACGATGGATGAACAGTAGCAGGTGGAGGCTGGAGGAAGTCGACGGTGGATAAACAGTAGCCCGTGGAGGCTGGAGCGAGGCAGTAGATGGTGGATGACCAGTAGCCCGTGGAGTCCCATTTTGCGGTACGCCACACCCCTCCCGATGAACAGGATCCCATTTCGACCGTAGGTACTCCAGCAGAAGTCTGTTTCCTCCGTTTTGCGGTACGCCATACCCCTCCCGATGAACAGGATCCCGTTTCGACCATAGGAGGTCAAACAGAAGGCCGTTTTCTCTATTCTGCGGTACAACAGGCCCCATTTCGGCTATTCCGTCCAAGCCGGTTGGCTCCCGATGAACACGACGCATTTCGTTGCCTCCCGATGAACACGGCGCAGTTTCTCCATTCCGACCCAGTCGGTTGGCTTCCGATGAACACGACGCCGTTGCTTCCGTCCGCTGCCTCTCCATGTACACGAGCCCTGGCCGTACATATGCGCGAGTAGGCGTTCGAGACCCCGCCCGTATGTACGTCTGTGGCCGTATTTTTTGGCATGTGGTTGTACGTACGTGTACACAGTTTAGAAGGGACTGCCTGAACTGCTACGTCGGGGGCTCTACTACTACATGTTCCGCTGCTTGCTCGGCCACGATTCATCGTTGCAGAGAGACCAATCGAATAGTATGTACGTACACGTTTGCGACCAGACAGACAACGCTACGTACACTTTCACCGGGTGGGCCGCAGCTGTCAGGGAGGATAAGGACGCACTTCCTTGCGTGCGAAGATATAGCTGCTGGGTCCCAGCTGTCAGGGGAGGAATCATTTTTATTTTGCGAGTAATAAGGATGCACTTCCTTGTGTTCGAAGATGTAGCTGGTGGGTTTAGCTGTCAGCCTCACCGACTAAAGTTCTCTTCCGATGACTGTCGTTCGTTGACCTCGTTCACCACGCCGCGCCGAGAGCATCAAGGCAGTGGCCGACGGCGAGGCCTAGGAAGGGAACAACGCAGAGCCAGGGAAGACAAGGCAGGTGGATGCCCACGCGGCGGGGAGTACGAAGGTTCACTGGTTCGGCTACAGCGTGAGGCTGTCGTCGCCGGAGAATAACAGGAGGTGTTGGTGAGTAGAGGAATGGCCTGGACGGCGATGGGAGTAGGGTGGGCTGGTGAGGCCTGCGCGGCAGCATAGCCGGCCACAGGAGGTGGTAGCAGGCGGAACCGCCGGCGGTGGTTTGGGCGGCTGAAGCATGAATATCTGATATTGAAGAAGCACCACAAATGTTGGATGGACATCCAATAACCACTGCTTCTAGAATCGTGTGTTGACTATAAGTTGACAAAGCCTTGCGTACACGCCCAACTTAGTAGGCCCACAAGTGAGCATCACATCTGTTGCAGAGAACATATAGCCCATTTGCGATTTGTTATAATGTACAGCCCATTTTTGAATTCTAATGGAATTTACTGTAGCCCATTTACTGTTTATTAAAATTACAGCCCATTTTCTAGCCAGGACAACGGTTAATAATTTCAACCAACCGCTCAAAAAAATTTCAACAAAAATTCCCACATTTTGATGGGATCCGAAATATTTTTTTATCCCGAAATTTCGAGTCAGATTAAATATAATTTCAAAATAAATTTGTATTAGGTAAAAATCCAGTGAAATTTTGCGCGTGGAACAAGTAAGGAAATTAAAAATTTTAAAATCCAAAAATAGTAATTTTGAAACTAATTACCTGTTCGGTGCGTTTTTTTATATTTACAGCCCAATTTTTATAATTATAGCCCATTTATTATTTCTTAAAGCCCATTTTCTTGGCAAGCCTAATGCGGGGTGAAGAATAACTAGTTGACCTGGGTTGGGTATTCCGCAAAAAAAGTATAGCTGGGCTAGCCATTTTCACCTTGAAAAAATAATATCTGGGCTGGATATTTGGTCGACATTAAATAATAGCCTGGGATAGATGGGCCACAGCCCGCATAGTTGATACCCTGCTCCTCTGAACAACAACAAAAACATTGCTCAATAAAAAATCTGCTCACACCTCAAAAAACAAATACTGCTCGAGCTGCTGGATCCCAGCTGTTGGCCGCTCCTTGTGCAATTCTCTCGTTTATTGACTATATAGGTTGACAATGGTGTGGGACTATCATGTCAGGTAACCAGGAGGAAGCAATTTTTTTTATAGTTGTATATAATAAGGAGGCACTTGCGTACGTACGGCTATGGCCCCTGGTGGGTCCCTACTGTCATCCTCTCCAAGTAAAGTCATCTCCTGATTCCTCATGTTCGTTGACCATGTTGACAATGCGAGACGGCGGTGCCACGACGAGTGCAATGACCTCGAAGGACGATGGAGAGGGCCTCGCGGGCCCTACAGATGGTCTGATACATCGCCCGCTGCTCATTCAGGAAGCCAGGATCATCGGACCCCTATGAGCACCTTTGAGAGACTGAGTCAGCATGGAACGGTAAGATCATGAGTTGGTCAGAAGATCATATGGTTTCACCTCTAGCCTACCCAAGTTTTCGTATAGGCTATGAATGAAACATAAGAAGATGAACTTCTTAAGCACAGAAACAATAGAAGAGGATGATATTCTTAACATGCAAATCACTGGCATTAGATCAACATGCAAAACAATATGAAGCATTATTCTCAGTGTCGGAGTAATTGACCACGGGTACCCCGAAGACGGCAAGACAATATTTCAAGACATCGGGGCTAGCAAAGCCCCTCAGTCCGGCTGCTCAGGCGGCCCCCTGTCCGACTGCCCGGGCCGACTCGCCACCCGGCCTGCTCCCCGTCCGACTGCTCCAGCCAGCCAGCTGCCGACTGCGCCAACGGCCGGCTGCCCGAAGTCAACCGCCGACACCGACAAGACGGCCGTACCCGGCACTATGCACGCGTCACCTCAAGCCATCATGTACAGTGTCACTTGTCCCTGGGCACTATTTATGAAGTGACCAAGGGGACAAGCTTGACATCTACCATGCCTTGCCCATGCCCCCACTTAGCTTAGATAGTAAAGCTAGCCATGCCTATATAAAGGCACACATCCATCCATCCAGGGCAGGCCAGAATGGCTCCCTGGACTCACACCCACGCATACATACATGCTCACGCCATACACACTTGGCCGGCTACAATGGCCCCATGGGAGCACTCCACTCCCCCTTGCTAGCTAGCTCGTACACACATATGAGACATATACAAGGCCAGATGCCTACGGCACTGACCTCAGATACAGCTCCAGGAGCACTCTGTACCAGATATACCACATATATTCAGATATGTAGGAGTAGGGGTATTATCTCTCCGGAGAGCCCCGAACCTGGGTTAACTAGCGCGTGCTACTCGCATACCCGTCCCTGGATATTTCGGCAGCAGTCTTGCCTTCACACTAAGCCACCCTGTGGCATCTGTCGGCTCGCACCCCCCCGTGAGAATACCACGACAGTTGGCGCCCACCGTGGGGCAAGCTGCTGGTGGTTTCGCAGTCCGGGCGGGACCATCTTCGTCATCTCCGCCGCAACATCGCGCCGTCTCTCCGGTAGCGTTCGGGGGCTCTACATCGCCCCGCCCACAGAGCGACCGCGCGGGACGGCGCGTCCTCGTTGCCGGCCCCGGCTTCTTCGTCACCGCCGTTGCGACGCCGGCCGTTCGTCCGTGTGCGTGCCGTGCCGTGCCGCGTTGTTTCGGCCGGCCGCGTCCATCCGCGCGCCGCTCGCGTCCGCTCCCCTCCGTGTTGCGCCTTGCTCCAGCCGGAGCGCGCGTTCGCTCCTCCATACACCACCTATGCATTAGTCATACACCACCCATCTACTATAAGCCAGATGCAAGTTGGACGCTGCTCATACACTAGCCTGACACGCATCAGATTATAGTTGGATAATGGCCAGATATCTACGGCCAGACGATGGCTGTACACTGAGCTCGCGTTCACTCTTTTCCGCCGGCGCAGACGTGCGTCCATCTCTGGACTCCTCTGCAGCTCCGTTCGGCTGGGCGACCACTGTTTCCGCTCGCTGCCGGCGCGCAGGCCGCTAGCCGCCCCCGAGCGCCACTCCGGCCCTGGCCTCCTCCTACCCCGCGCGAGCGCCACCGACGGGCCGCGCCCGAGCCCTCCGCCTGATGCTCGCGTGCTCCGCGGCTCCGCCGCCGACTCCCCTGCCGCACCTTTGGTCGGCTGCGTCACGCGCCTCGCACGCCGTCTCGTCCTCCCCTTCAGCGGCGGTCGCGCCGCTCGGCGCCGTCTCCGCCATCAGCGCCAAGTCCGGCTCCGCCCCGTGCCGTCTCCGCTGTCAGCGCCGAGTCCGGCTCTGCCCCGCGGCCGTCGCGGCGCCTTCCTCCCAGCGGGAACGCTAGCCGCCTCCGCGCCTCCGCGGCCCACTCCCCTGCGCGCCGGGTCGCCGTGGCCCCTCCGCTCCGCCCCATGGCCGGCTCCAGCAGTGGTCGGATTGGCCTGCCACCCGGCCGCTTGCCGGCTGCTCCGCCACCCGGCTGTGCCTCCCCAGGCCGGCTCCCGCGCCCGCCGGCTGCTCTGCTTCCGCACCCGGCCGCCGGGTTGCCGCGTCCGTCTTGCCCCGCCAGCCGGCCCCGTGCGTGCGCTGCTCCGTGCCTCCGCCCCTGCGACGCCGCGTCGTTCCGACCCCTTGCGCGTCCGCGTGCCCGTCGGTCGCGCCCGGTTCTCGCTGCAGCCGACCGCTGCCGAGTTCCGTGCGCTCGGGCCAGCTCCCGCGTGGGATGGCCGGCCGGCCGCCCTCCTCCGCCACCCGGCTGCACCCCGCACCCGGCCCCCGGCTCTTCCCCGCCACCCGGCTTGGCCCGGCCCCGTGGCCGGCCGGTCGTCTCCTCCTCGCGCCCGTCAGCCACCGTCCGGCTGCTCGCGTGGCCCAAGCCGGCTGAAAGAGAATAAAGAAAAAAAATAGAGTTGAGGCCGGGTGGAAAGGAGTCGGGCCGACTGGCCACAGCCAAAAGAAAAAAAAAGGGGGGGGGGGGGGGGGGGGGGGGGGGGAGAGAGGCCGGCTGCCCGAGGAAGAAAAGGAAAGCACCGGGTTGGCTGCTCATGCAGAAGAACGTCCGGCTGCCCGCAGCCGGCAGAAGAAGAAGAAAAAAGTGTCTGTCCGGCTGCCGCCGGCTTTGCCATTCGGACAGTCAGTCGCAATCCGCCCTGCCGGCTGAGCCAGGCCGGCTGGACCGCCTCCTGCTCCGACGCCTGGCCGGCAGGCGAGCCGGCCGGCCGCCCGTCCGCCTCGACGCCTGTTCGGTCGAGCCTGACCGGCTAGGGCGTCCCTCGAGCACCCGGAGGCTCGGGCCGTCCGCCAGAGATCATCTCCACCTCGACTGCGCCCAAAGCAATGTGAGCTCCTCACCCATATATTTTTGCACCGCGCAAACACGGATGACCCCGAGCGATGCTCGGGGGGCTATCTCCACATTTTATTACAGTTGCACCACTGTTTGCCCCGACGCCAGCCAGAGTTGGCCCGGAGGCTGGTCGATTGGACTAAGACGTTTGTTCCGACAGACGGCTTAGTAGCGTGCACGGTACCAAAGGCTCACTCTTAGTCACAGACCACAGAGCGGCTGTCCGGCTAGCAAGAGCAAAACGCTGGAGGCCACCCACGCGAAGAACGTCTCAGGAGAAAAACGGTTCGGGCGACCCGGCCGTTTGCTTTATGAGTATCTGCTCAGTTAAATCCGCTCCCAGAGTCTGAGTACTGTACACTCCACCCCGCGGCCCACTCTCAGCCACAGACCGCAGAGTGGCTGTCCGGCTAGCGAGAGCACAAGCCAAAGAGCGGAGGGGACATGAAAAAGATTGAAGGGGGCTCGGACGAAACCGAGTCGGCACCCTCCGCATAAAACTTGCAATGCTAAAAGCAAACATTTGATATATCTACGCGGACTAACTTTGTTTTTTGCATGATCATTTCCGTGGGGAACCCCCCTCCTCACTCGGAGGCTCAGAGGCTGCACCCAGTGGGCGAGCTAGCGCGCCCCCACTGGAAGCAGGCTGCGCCGGCTGCAGCCCGCAGCCGGCTGTCAGCAACAGCGTCAGTCAGCGGACCCCCGCGTCCGCGCCCGACATCATCAGTCGGCGGACCCCCGCGTCCGCGCCCGACATCATCAGTCGGCGGACCCCGCACCAACCGGCAGACTTCACGTCCGTGCCCGGCACCCTCGACGCCATCATCTGCACCAACAACCGCGAAAAGCCTCCACCCAACTTTTCCAAGTTGCCCGTAGGCTCGGAGGCTACACCCAGCGGGTGCGTTGGCGCGCCCCTGCCGGAAGCAGGCTACGCCGGCTGCGGCCTGCAGCCGGCCATCATCAAGCATCTCTACACCCAGCGGGTGTGCTGGCGCGCCCCCGCCGGAAGCAGGCTACGCCGGCTGCGGCCTGCAGCCGGCCATCATCAAGCATCTTCTACATCAACACCCGCTAAAGTGCCTCCGTCCAAATATGCCAAGTTGCCCAGAGGCTCGGAGGCTACTGTCGGAGTAATTGACCACGGGTACCCCGAAGATGGCAAGACAATATTTCAAGACATCGGGGCTAGCAAAGCCCCTCAGTCCGGCTGCTCAGGCCGCCCAGGCGGCCCCCTGTCCGACTGCCCGGGCCGACTCGCCACTCGGCCTGCTCCCCGTCCGACTACTCCAGCCAGCCGGCTGCCGACTACGCCAATGGCCGGCTGCCCGAAGTCAACCGCCGACACCGATGAGACAGCCGTACCCGGCACTGTGCACGCGTCACCTCGAGCCATCATGTACAGTGTCACTTGTCCCTGGGCACTATTTATGAAGTGACCCAGGGGACAAGCTTGACATCTACCATGCCTTGCCCATGCCCCCACTTAGCTTAGGTAGTAAGCTAGCCATGCCTATATAAAGGCACACATCCATCCATCTAGGGCAGGCCAGAATGGCTCCCTGGACTCACACCCACGCATGCATACATGCTCACGCCATACACACTTGGCCGGCCACAATGGCCCCCTGGGAGCACTCCACTCCCCCTTGCTAGCTAGCTCGTACACACATATGAGACATATACGAGGCCAGATGCCTACGGCACTGACCTCAGATACAGCTCCAGGAGCACTCTGTACCAGATATACCACATATATTCAGACATGTAGGAGTAGGGGTATTATCTCTCCGGAGAGCCCCGAACCTGGGTAAACTAGCGCGTGCTACTCGCATACCCGTCCTTGGATATTCCGGCAGCAGTCTTGCCCTCACACTAAGCCACCCTGTGGCATCTGTCGCCTCACACCCCCCCATGAGAATACCACGACACTCAGGAGGCATGGTGAACAGCTCGTGATGCCGCGTGTGTGGGGACCCTGACTTACACAGTCGAAGACACCAGTTACATGTGCATAGTGATCCCAAGGATCAATGCTCACTGTATACCATAGACTGAATATCAAGAGTTTACATCCATTACATACTGTCTTACACGAATAGGACCACTATGGTCAAATCTTGAGTATATCATCGCAGCAGAAATCATCGTCGATAACTTGGACCCATGACATCTGCCTTAACCCAACACACATTCTGACAGGGAAAGCGTCCTAGTTCGCATGATCGTCACCAAGAGCTCTTCTTTGTTTACCTGCTCTTTCAGGCCTGGCCAAGTTAATAGCCGGGGACAAGCCAGTGAGTACCTTTGAATGTACTCGCAAGCAACCCACGAATGGAAACAGAGTAAAGTATGCATTGTAATAACACTGTTTTGGCATTTCTGTGGTAAGGTAGTTTTTCTTATGCAATTATGATCAACAATAAATGAATATGTCTGCAACACGTATCAAGAGGTTATAGACATCGACATTGAGAAAGAGTTATGCTCAACTCAGTCTCGAACTCATCGTGTCTTCTCACGATTCTCATCAACAAATGTTCTTAACCGTGTGTGTAAAGGATTTCCGTACATAGTTTAAGTAGCACCACCCAACTGTCTTTGACCGTGGACACGGCTATTCGAATAGTTTGACACTCTGCAGAGGTTGCACACTTTACCCACAAGATCCGGGAAGCTTCCGTGTCATCCATGACCCGCGGCACCTCAAGTACCCGGAGTAAGCACCCGATCACTACCTTTCCCTAAACGCCACCAACATGGAGTCCACTCGATTGATACCATCCCCCGTGCCACAATCATTTTCACATTTTTAATTCTGTGGAGCCACGCTCCCATATTCATCACATAACACAGGCACGGGGGTACCAACGGTGTGTCTGGTGCCCTGTAAAAATAGTCATGGCCGCCTATCCAAGCACGACCCCATCCCGAGAGTGACCACGCCACTCCCATAACTAGTAATGTGGGCACCCATGCTAGCGCAGACTAGGTAATCAATAATGCCCTTTCCCATATAAGGGTAGATTGGTTGCGCATGTTTGGTTGGGACGGTCAACAAATATTAAATCTAATCCATTTCTAGAAACAACACATCCAACTGGCCTCGGTACACTACTTCTCCATCAAGTAGTGACCTAGCTCACCATCATCTCCCAACGGCATTAGTGGCACCCTTTGGGGATTTTCGAAAGATTTCTCTCAAGGTGGTATTCATAGAACTTATGCAAGTTCATGCATCAACAACTATGGTTCACCATCTTATCTCTAAGCACAAAATAGAGCTACGAAACATGCAAGTGTCAACGGATCGTGCATCAATGCAACATGCAAAGCAAACTCGGCATCACTATCATCATCATTATGCATACGGAATTTACTCGATGAACAAAAGAGGGTGCATCATGGTCAAAGGATAGCTTGCCTGGCTCAGGAAAGTCTTCAAATCTCCTGGTCCATTTCCAAGCACTTCATCTATTCCGTCAACTATCATCGAAAACAATAACAATAAGCAACAAAACAAGGCAGAAAATAAAAGTGCTCCAAAATATTAATTTTACTTTTCTAGGACTTCTCTGGTTTTAAGAAAAATAATCAGAGTGGTTTCATTGGATTTGGATCAATAGATATTTTTGAACATTTCAATATGATGGAATCAGGGGATTTAATGGATCTGCAAGTTGTCTACAGAATGCCTTTTTATTAAAATGAGTAAAAGTACCCATTAAATCAGACATGATTATAGAAACATTTAGAAATTGGTTTCAATGGATTTGGAGTTCAAATGAATATTCTATGGATTTTTTAAGCTGGTTTAGGAGTATAAATGACCTATTTATTAGATCCAGTGGAAACTAGCTAGAGTAAAAATGGCTCATTAAATAGATATTGATTTATGGAGTCACTAGAAATTTGAATCATCCAATTTGGAGTTCAAATGAGTTAATTATGGATTTTAGAAGCTCACTGAAAAAGAAAAAGAAAAAGATTTAGGTTATACCTAAAGTACGCATAGTGCGCAGTTTAGCACCGCAGCGCACTGGGCCGGCCCAGTGGCTCGGCCACGCGGGCGACATGGCGACGTCGAAGGCGCTTTCGGCGGAGTACGCCTTCGCCTTGGGGAGGCAGGTTTACCCCCGGTCCGTCTACACTTAAACGGGCGGGGCCCGCCCTCTGGGTCGCTGATGAGCGGGGCCCAGCGCTTAGGCCGTCTCCTACATCCTGCTCGAACAGATACTATGGGGGTTCAGATGAGAATATACATATAACATAATATGGGGGTTCAGCTGAGAATATAATACTCAGACAGGCTCACGGTTCTGGACTTTGGGCCACAGGCCGGTGGGACTGCGTGTTTGGGGGCCCATGTGTTCTAACTCAGCGCATTTCATATTGCAAGCGATCGGTACAGCGCTGGTTTTAGATGTTGTTGCAAGGCAAATACAGAAAATTAAATAAAGCATGGCAGCTGTTAGAATGAAATCGAACGACAGTTCCTAACCAGCAATCGGAGTTGCAATTCTTTCACGATATCCTATGTGATAAATAATATTGTCGTACAACTTATACACACAGGACACTTGTTTCACCATGCCATATTATTACATCAAAAGCTCTCGAAGGATAGATCAGTTCGGCAGTTGCGTGCTGCTACTGAAGAATTTCAAAGTTGATTTGGACCAGCTCTCCTTGCCGAGAAAGTTTGATTTTTACATCATCCCCTACCGCAAGATTTGATAGAGTTTTGAACCTTGACCATCCTTTAGCATCAATCATCATGCGACCATCCTTTGTACTTACGGTATATTGAGCAGGTTCATTCACGCCAAGGCTGCGCATGGTAAGAGAAACTTGGCCACGGTCGCCCGGATTATTGAACGACTCCCTCGTTGCTCTAGGAATTCTCTGTTTGCAAACAAGAAGACATACAAAAACAGTTAGATCAACACAGTGAATCATGTGAAACAACATGAAAAGAAAAAAAACGAAGCACTTGGGCGGCCAATGCTTACCAAGAAGGTGGAGATGTCGGTTTTTGTAAGGACTTTGGTATATGCAGTGCGAACTGCAGCCCTGTCTGTTGCCGGTGCAAGAGCTGGTTTCGTTGCTGCTGCATGGGCCGGAGCAGATGCAAGTGCAACTTCAAGTGTTGGTGTAGGTGCCGGAGTCGTTGCTGGTGCCCGTGCCGGTGCGACTGGTAGTACCGCTGCTGCTGCCGAAGATGGTGCTCCATGTGGAGCTGGTGCCGGTGTCGGAGCAGGTGCCCGTGTCGGTGCCTGGTCCGCTCACACGGTCGGTGCCCAATCCTCTGGTGGATCAGACTGAGCTGCTGCTGCTGTCAGTGCTAGAGCCAGTGCCGTCTGAGAAGGTGCCAATGCTCCATCCGATGCTGAAGGTGGTACTGATGTGTGAGACAGTAGCGATTGTCTCTGGTCTGCTATGATTTCATACTTTAGCTTTCTAACTTCACTAGGCTCCATGACCTTGATCCAGTCTTTTTCTTCACTTCTTTTAAATGCTAGAAGGACTAATTGTGGCGTGTTTGTTAAACCAAACTGCAGTTCATCATAAGGCTTCAGATTGTACTCAGACAACAGACTGATCCAATTGTGTCCAGTAATATAAGTGATGGACAGTGCCTTCGTTACTGACACGACATAAGAAGTGAAACCCGCAAAAATAACCATCATAGAGCAAACCAAACGGTTTATTCTGTAATGAATGTCACATGGAAAAACCTGCGTTGTAAAATTGCAGCAAAAGTAAGAAAACATGACAGTAAATTAATAAGATTTACTTGATGTGATACGAGTGAATCCTTACCAGGAAATCACTATGTCCAAGTTCTAAACAGAAGGTTGATCATCCAATTACGGGTGGCATGCAGGGCCCCCGCTTACTCCCACAAGCAGAACAGTCCAAAGGTTGTGACAAATCGTATGGACCGAACATCCATGGGACTGGAAATCCTGGTGGGTGCGATAAACCCTGCAATGCATACAGATATTGGAGTGTAACCATAATTGATAAACCGTCCTCACAAAAAAGATGATCTGGATACTTCAAAATATACAGACTGAATTGAGTGGACATACATTAGCATAGACTGTTCTCAGGACTCACCACACAACAAAAGCGGCAGTACTAAACAATACAGGGTTCACACACAAATCAAGTACTGAACAATAGTACTTACTACAGACAAGCAAAGTTGCACTAATTAAACTCTGCAGACTATTTCTTGCCACTGACCTACGGGATGTAACCCACAGAACTGACTAGGCCATGGACTTCGTGAGAGATGTCTACTGGCACCATCGCCAGCTCGTCAACCTTGGGGAACCTAACAGAGTGGTCTTTCCACTCATAAACATGATGATGAAGACAGTCCACATCAGATTTGTCGGGAAGCTTTATAAGAACCACACCCTTCATAATCAAAGGCACACCTAGGAAATTGTTGTGAAGTACACCCTCAAGAACATGCCTGAGAACAATGCTATAGGAAAACACTAGTTCACGACACATGGCGACAAGGACACATCAGCTGGATAGTTTAGTAGTAGAACTCATCCTCAGGTCTTCCAGTTCACACAACATGACTTTGAGAACTTCATCTCCACCACGGACCTGGTTCTAATTCAAACAGAAACCAAATATTTTATTACTACCTCCGTTCAGAAATATAAGATGAATTTTGATATTTACTCCATATAAGACTACATATATGCACAGAAATGAGTGAACAAATACACTAGAACATGTCTTCAAAGGCATGAGAGCAGAGGGATTACTTGCAATATCCATAACACAAGTTACTGAGGCTAATATACTCTCTTCAAAGGCATGAGAGCTAAAATCTTGCATTTCCTATAGCTAGCATTGATGTTCATAAAGTAGTTGAAAGTAATCTATAAGAAATCAGTGGTATGTGCAATAATCATATGTATGTCAACCTCTCGCATGTTTTGGTCAAAAGAGCAATTTAGAACCGTCATTTGGCACACAAAAAGCACATGCAAGATCACCCAGAAAGTTGTACTACTAGTACTAGTACTGCGTGTTAGATGAAAAAACACGATCAAGATTGCCAAAAAGATCGTCAAGAAGAGATATTACCTGGACTTGGTTAATGAGGGATCCCGGAGAGGGGGGCTTGGACAGGGCGATGGCCTTGAGCTTGTCTGTGGTAGTCTCGGCGGGGTGCTTGCGCTTCTTCGTACCTTGAGCCTCGACGGTTTTGACCAGACCCATAGATATCACTTCGGCCGGTGCTCCAGGGTCCATCAAGAAACTGTCAAATAGAAATAAAAGAAAAGAAACCATAATCACAAACCCAAAAGAAGAACAGAGAGGGAGTTATAGGATCAGTCTTGGGGTTGCAGGACCGGGCCTTGGCCAGAATCAACACCATTGATGCGCTCACCTTTCCTTCTTTGGGAGAGAAGAACAATGGCAGAAGCGCGTCGGGGTTTTCTTGAAGAAATGAGGAACAAGATGAGGGAGAAGCGAGTTGGGGTTTTCTTCAAGAAAGGAAGCTGAGGGAGAAGAGTGAAATGATGGTTGCTTCGTCCGTCCAACTTACTGCTGGAAAGGTGGGGTTTTTTGTGATTTGACGGCTCATTGGGCATTACTGCGGCGCTTCGACCGGGGTAGTCTATTGTGCAGTTGTGCACTCTAGTACGGAGTAATTTCGTGCATGGCAAGTGGACCCCGATGCTGGCTGTCCCACACGTCAGTGAAAGTGAGTAGCAAGGTTCCTGACGACCGTCGAGGAGGATCCGCACGGTAGAGCGTGTCCACTATTTCTAAAGAAAAAAATGATTACAGCAAGCGTTTCCACTCTTACGACGGAGGAGTGCGAAACACGGCAGCCACTTGAACTTACATAGTACTCCTACTACTAGGCATGTGCAGTGGTTCATACGTCAGTACTACATAATCTTGTTGCTAGTGTAGTAAGATATGATGATAACAAATGATGTTGTGCGCATGTCAACTATATGAACAGTAATGTAACATACCCCTTTTTGGATTGTCCGGTCGAGAATGAACGGTGAGATCAATGTTAACAGAACTAGGTCTACAGCGCACGGAGAGTACAGTGCTACATTACCCCATGGAACATGAACCATATGAAGCACGAATCAGTGTTAGGCAGGGTGTATGAAGGGTGCATGGGATGGGAGCAAAAGTTCCCTTCTCGACCCACTTTTGGGTGTTTGGCAGAATGAATGAAGGGTGCATGAGTCCACACTAGTAGGTTAACACAAATACACTAGGAGCATGCATGAAGAGGGGTGCTGAGATGAGCATGCACGAAGAGGGAACAACTATATTGAGATGAGAATGCAACCAAACACACCCACACGCTTTGTGCTACAGTGACTGGTCTGCACCGTCTGAGTTTGATCCAATGGTCATGTTGCGCTGAGACATGGACATGCCCATGTAGATGGCGCCTAAACACCACCGAAGTCCCTCTGCTTCTCGAGGCACACGACATTGGTGATGCAGGGTGCCACCGCCCGCAGAGCCAGCTCCCGGTCGATGGGAGCCAGCTCATCAAAGATGGCGTCCAATGGCAAGAATGGATTCTGGTAACGAAGCCCTGAGAGGATTCGTGCGGCAATGGCGACGGCAGCCCGCAACCCCTCCTTGTCCAGCTCCGCCCCCACCATCGCGTGGAGACGGCTCAGCTCCTCGAAGATATAGGTGAAGAAGGAGACCAGGTCAGGAAGCCGCAGCTCGTTGAAGTCGACGGGGTGGTCGAACAGGTTTAGCCCGACGGCCGGCATGGTCGCGCTGGCACGACGGTAGGCATCGCGCAGCCGCAACACGTGCGTGGCAACATGGTCCACCAAGTGGTTGAGGCGATCATGGACCTCGTCATGATCGGTCCGCTCGCACTCCAGCCGGCTCGCCTGACCACCTATCGTATCTCCCGCTTTCTGCAGCAATGCCGCCGATGCCTCAAGCATCTTTGTGGTGGACGCCTGCCGCTTTTGAAGCTCCGTAAACGCCCGCACATAAAGGAGGAGCATGACACACCTCTCCTCCTTGAGCTCACAGAGCTCCACGTCCTTGGCCCTGAGCTCTGCATCCTTGGCCTGGAGCTCCTGTGTCAGGCGCCTCACCTCAGACTCCGTGATCTGGTGCGCCGCCATGGAACCAGGTAGAAACAATGGGGAGAGGAAGCAAAGGGGGCAAAATGGCTAAAAGGCAATGCAATCTGCGGGAAGGCGGAGGGAGCCAGCCGAGAAGCCGGGTGAATCTTTTGGTTTTCACCAAGGGAAAACACCAGTCGACGACTTTTCACATCACTGAGCAGTGGGTTTTACAGGCGGAGTCATCATGACTAATTGCTGTCGCGCCTGCTCCCGTCAATCAAAAAAATATAAATCCTGCCGCGCCTGCCGCACCCAAAGACCAGAGCAACGTCGCAGTGGATATTAAAATTTACCTGCCGACAAGGAGAGGAAAAAGGGGTGAAAAAACAAATGTGGCGGCGGCCTAGCTAATCGGTCGCGCTAGCCCAACTAGCTAGCCACCATGCTTCACTGATGTACTCGGCGGTAAAGGTGGGCTTTTTTGATTTGATGACTCATTTACTTGCTTCAGCGCTACGGCCGAGGAGGACCCAGAAAACGCACGGTAGGGTGTCCCACGTCTCGGCAAGGAAGAGAATATGCGTGCACCACCTGGGAGGACCCAGAAACCGCGCGGTAGGGTGTGCCACGTCTCGGCACGGAGGAAAAATGTGCGTGTAAAAATATACTGTATCAGACGTACTACCTATGGTTCGACCTCGGGACCTAGCCAGTCGGTCGAAAACACCCCACTAGCCACACAGCTTCATCATGCTAACGTGGCACGGAGGATAGGTGTGGTTAGCTCCGTCTCGACCAGCCACAACGTCTCTTGTCCTAGGCAATTCTTCTATTTTCCAAGCATTTTTTTAGTTACTAGCAATGTGCCCGTGCGTTGCAACGGATCCAAAGTAGAATAGTACTTGTTCAAAAACTTGAAAGAAAACACTCTTGTTTTGATATACATATATACCACTAAAAATATATTACTTTTCACTCAAAATATATTTCTCAGGCTGTTTTGATGAGGTGAGGGAGGGATGTGGTTGCTTATAAGATAATAAGGGGTTTTCTACAAAGAGCAGAGAAGTGGGCTATTGTTGCAAAAATGCCATAACTTATCTCACAGCCATTAGATGCAGATCTAATGGTCAGAAATGACGGATGGCAGACACACCATCATCACCAACTGAGTCTTTTATAGGAGTAGAGATAATAACACCACGGCAAGCTCGCGCCGCTCTTCGTGTGTGCCCGTGCGTCTAAAGGTTAGACAATGGAGAGGAGAGAGAGATCGCAGACATGGGACCCACCAGTAAGTAAGTCAACGGTCATGCACGTGTTGATGAGCCACTCCCTCTACTCTACTCAACGTAATACTGTATAAAATCAAGTTATGTGACAAAGCCAACAACCGTTGCTGTTTCAGGCTATCGACTTACGCTTTGTAGTCTAGGTTGCCAATTCAAATCTCATCTTTCAGATTTGTTAGTTTTAGGTCCAAATTTGATCAATGACAAGTGGGACCCCCGTCTGTTGTTCCGATATTTCAGTGTAGGATGGTTTTTTTGCACAAACACTTTGCACAGTTAGACAAGTAATGGCACCAGTTACACGTATTTTGCAAGTTTAGGAACAAAAATGACAGCGCCATAGAATATCACATCCACCCCGCAGCTTAGATGCTATGGTGATACGAGTTTTTACGTCGCTGGATCTGAGATCCAATGGCTTGGTAGTAGTCTTTGTAATTATGCGCAATTTCCAAACTCTCCAAGGTTTTTTTGCAAATAAAACATTCAGGCCTCGAGTGTGCCACTGCATCTTGGATCCAACGGCTCCCAGTAGCTCATATTAGGTGCTCCCAGTAGCTTAATTAGCCGCTACGGTGATACGAGCATCTAGGTCGTATGATCTGTGATCAGATGCCAAATGCGTAGTACTTGTACTTTCTGCGCAATTCCCAAACTCTTTGAGGCCTATATTGCAAAAACATTCAAACCTCCTACTGTGAGCCGTTAGATCTCCCGGGAACTCGTATCACCATAGAATCTACGGTGCGGGAGCACCTCATATTCTCCCATGCGAGAAAACATCAGGTGCTCTCGCAGCTTGGATGCTACGGTGATACGAGCTTCAAGGTAGTTCGATGTGTGATCCAATGGCATCTGAGCAGTCTTTGTGCTTGTAAGCAGTGGCCGAACTCTTTGGGGGCTTTTCTGCAAAACAACATTTGAACCACCAAGGAGTTGTTGGATCACAGATCCAACAGCTCCGAAGAGCTTGTATCACCAAAGCATCTCAGGTGTGCACTAGTGCAGAATGAGGCTTTAGTGCCGGTTTGTAAGGGCCTTTAGTGCCGGTTGAGCAACCGGCACTAAAGGGTGGGGACTAAAGGCCCCCCCCTTAGTCCCAGTTCAACACGGCCCGGGACCAAAGGCCCACCATGTGGCACGAGCCGGCGCCGGGGGCTGGGGTACCACACCAACCGGGACTAAAAGGATTAGGGGTTTATGAATTATGGTTTATTTTTCCTTTTAATTTTGTGTTTTCCATTTAATTCTTTTTCATTTCAAACATATTTTACGCTACTACATACTGTACATGTTATGCATATATATATAAATAGAACTTCTCGTAGAACCGATCATATATATATCATCAAATTTCTCGTACGACCATTCACATACACATATATATACAATTTCTCCTATAATTTGTGGATCATTACATGGAGGCATTAGGTGTAATGATATTCTCCTTTGGGATTTATGATCTGGTCAAGCAAAAATCCCGCTATTTCCTCTTTAATTGCTCGTACGCGATCCGTTGGTAGGAGCCTGTCCCGCATCTCCGACATCTTTAAAGGAAGGAGATCAATAAGAATGTATTAGTTGTGTGTATATATATTAGATAATGATATAAAAATTATGAATAGTGTTCTACCAAACATACCCAAAGTTGTCTATCATCTTTGCTCCTTTTGGACGTCATAATGCGAATGTTCTCGCAAACATCATATGCGCATAAATTATTCCCCGGCGCCTGCCTCAGGCACTTTACGAGAATAAAATTCAACCAGATAATAATTAATCAAGCATGATAATGGTATTGAAACTATAATTAAAGAGATGCACGGAAGTAGCTAGCTAGTACTACTTAATTACCTTGGGTTGCACCCATTTCAGCTGTTGTTTCCATTCGCCTTCAACCTCTTTGATGAACTTTTGCCAAGCCCTGCCCGCTGGCAAAGAAAATGAATAAAGGAGTTATTAATTAGTTGATATCAGGAAATGAACTAAAGAGGCCGACATAGTGCGATAATGAGTGAAATTACCTGTCGACCATCCCCCTCATGATTGTGTATTCGGATGTTTCTTTATATAGTGAGTACAGTATTTGAACTTTTCCCTCATCAACTTCAATGATTAGCAGGATCCAGTGGAAACTGCATGCACACATGTTGGTATAATTAAGCGGGCATGTGCATAACTCATCAACTACACTACTTATCAACATCTAGTAAGCAAAAACAGAATTTGTAGTACAAGACAGTGTCACTCACCCGAAGTTGTAAGGAAGTAGTATTTCTGGTTGGGTGTTTAGTCGCTTCAAAAACTGTAGCAAGCTTTTCTCTGTGTCTTTTCTCGACCATTCTTGTGACCATGTCTCTTGATTAATGGTATTTAGGTCAATGAACCCAATGCCATAGAGTCCACCTCTTTTCATTTCATACATCTTCATTCTGCATAATACCACAGAAAAGAATATAGTGAGGATAATTACAGGTAATGAACGAGCACAGCTAGCTAGAGACTTAAATTATAGAAAGAAATCACTTACAGACAATAGCAACTGATGATAGATTTGTCGAGTGCGTCTTGATTGAATAACTGAAACATTTCTTCAAACTCAGCCCACAAATCTTTTGCATGGAAGTAATGCTCTTCCTTGACTTTCACCATGAGGGACTCTCGCCCGTTCTTTACTTCTCTGAGGTACCACTCATTGATAGAAGCGGGATCTCCTCAGGCTTGACCAAAGGTTGCCCGCGGACAAATTTCCATTTTAATTCCTCCTCTGTAAATGTTTGGAATTCCTTGATGCCTAGGAGTTGTTGAACAGTGACATCGGCCTCTTTAGCCTGCCTTCTATGATCATCGGTTATTACCAGCTGATCGGCGATACTCCCATGTGGTTGTACAATGAGCGGGGGGATCGATTGCACTGCCTGTTCTCCCAGCTGGGGAACAATTTTCCCACTTTTATGCCAACTGCTTGGCTCGAGCTCGAGCTTGACTCCTTCTCTTTTTGTGCACGATATGACTTCTTGATAGAGCGCTCATAGTCTGAGTCCTTATGCTTCACAACCAATTGAGCATTATCAATAAAGTGTTGTATGACTTTCTCAGGTACTTTCTTTTTTGGCGGCGGGTGGGGGGTTTCGGTGCAAAATGGGCCATCACTTGGGCAGTCACTTCGGCATCGTTTTCCTCGTCAGTCAGGTGGTAAGGCAACTTTGGAAGAGGCTTGAGTCTTGGACCATATTTGAATTTCTTGCCTCTTCCACAATTGCTGAGGCAGCAGAGCCCGCTGAGGCGGTGAAGACAGCTGACGCGGTGCCGGACTTGGAGGAGGAGGAGTCAGATGACGCGGTGCCGAACTTGGAGGAGGAGTTGGCTGACGCGGTGCCGGACTTGGAGGAGGAGGAGTCGACTGACACGGCGCCGGACATGGAGGAGCAGGAGTCGACTGATGCGGCGCCAGACTTGGAGGAGCAGGAGTCGACTGACGCGGTGGCGGACTTGTTGCAGCAGGAGTTGGTGGCCTTGGAAAGACGATGCAATCCTTTTTCCATAGAATGATATGATGTATGGCCTCTCCCAGTGTGCTCTCCTCGTCACCTCCAGGAATGTCAAGCTCCAGCTCATAATATCCTGACATCACTTCATCAAACCCGACACGAGCATAGCCAGCTGGAACCGGATTGCAATGGAAGGTTGCTTCAGGGGGATTTGTTAAAGCATAGCCGTCCGCCACCTTCATGGATATGTTCTTCACTTTCATGTGTAGCTCACAAGTAGTCCTATCATTGATATCATCCACAGGGTATCTAGCCAGCAGTGCATCATCAGCCTGGGTAAAACCCACGCTACTTCTCGGCATAGATGGGACAGTGCTATCCAATGCTGGATCTGCTTGCTGCTGCAGCTGAGACGCCCATTCCTGGCTAAGTGAGTCGATCTGCTGCTGCTGCCGCCTGAAAGCACATTCCAACTCCGCGTGCTTTGATTCTACCAGTTGAAGGCGGTCTGCTTCCTCCTTCCTGTTCTCCTCCTCCATCTTCCTCTTCTCCTCTTCCTGCTGCCTCTTTCTCGCACGGCTTCTGTAATCAGCGTTCCAATCCACAAACCCCTCAACCCACAGAACAACGCCTTTGCCTCGTGTTCTTCCCGGGTGTTCAGGATTCTTCAGGGCGCACATAAGCTCGACGTTCTCTCTGTTGGGCATGAACACCCCCGTTCGAGCCTCTTCTATTGCAACAAGTAAACCGTCGGAGGCTTTAAGACTTGCCCGCTCCAAAACCAACCCTGTCTTTGGGTCCAATTTCCCCCCATGCACATAAAACCAAGTCCTGCACCTGGGGGGCTAGCTCAATGTAACTGGAGTGGCCCCTGCAGCAATCATCTCTTGCTCAGCGATATCCCACTTAGGCCGGGCCACCTCGTAGCCACCTGGCCCCAGATTATGGTGCCACTTCTTTTTCACAGCATTAATCATGTTTTTTCTCGACCGTTCCTGAGCTGTTTCCGATTCCTTGAACTTCATGAAAGCGTCCCAGTGATCTCTTGCCTTCTCCAGTGTTCCCTTGAATTCTGGAGTCTGCTTTCCTGCTTTGACGTACGCGGCCCATATATTTTTCTTGTGGTTGTTGAATGCTATCGCCATCTTCTTAAGAGCACTCTTCTTGACTTTCTCCAGATCTGCATCTGTCAAACGATCTGGTAGGGTGAAATGTGACATGAGGGATTCCCAAAACAGATCTTTTGCTCTTTCGGAGACAAAAGTAACATCTGGATCTCCCTTTGCTGGCTTTTTCCATTCTTGAACGGAGATCGGGATTTGGTCCCTAACAATCACTCCGCATTGACGAATGAACTTGTTCGCATTCTTCTTAGGTTCAAGCGGTTCGCCATTTGGTTTGATGGCATCGATGTTGTACTTTATGCCAGCCTGCAACTTTTTGGCCGGGCCTCGAACTGTCCTGCTGCTTGTAGAAGATTTGCTCGATCCGGAGGGCTAAAAGAAGAAAGATTGATTCGTTAATATATATACAAATCAATTAAAACATGTGATGATCACCAGATGCCTTATATAAATATACCTCGCCGGTCTTTGTTATTTGAAGAACAACATTTCCTTCGTCATCATTGTTGTGGACTTCATCTATTCGTTCATCTTCATCAAATATCATACCCTCACCGGTATTGTTCAGATATTGCGAGCCATCATCTTCTTCATTCTCATCTTTGCTTGGGCAGCGTATGATGTTAAACATAGTCTCTTCTCCTTCTCTGTCGGTATTGTCCATAGCTTTTATTTAACTAATCCAGAAGAAAGATAAAACAATTTAGTATTCAAATTAGAATGCATGCAATCAATAAGGAAAAACTGAATCATAGTAGATAATATACATCTCAAATAATCTAGATAATATGCATGATCAAATATAATCTCGAATACATCGTCTCGAATATTATCGAATAATATAATCTCGAATACATGGTCTCAAATATTATCGAATATAATCTCGAATACATCTCGAGTATTATCACTAATACATCTCGAATATTATCATATATATAACATGACTAGCGAACATCACTCGTGGTGGACACCCAAAGAGAAGGAACAATCACGGGATCATAGCTCGGGTGAGATCCCTGAAGAACCTGCTAGGTATTGGAGAACCTGACGTCCAACGCAACCATGTAGCGACGGACATGCTCGTCCTCCTCCCTGACACGGTGACGTACCACCTCCGCGGGGGACGCCAGCCTCCACACCGAATGTGGCCCACGCGCCCGCCACCAAAGAAGCTCCGGGTCGACGATGGGAGGCGGGTTCCTCACCAACATGCGCGCCCCTGAAGGTAGCACCTCCCAGTCCCAGCCCGGCGGAGCCCAGTCCCAGACATGGCGCCTCTGAAGCAGGACGTCATCGCGAACGAGTCGACGACGAGGATGCGGGCCGGGCATTGTTGACATCGAGAACAAATTCTATGCAAATTTAACATTTTTTCTATGCCTGGTCAAAATTCCTCAAATGTTTTCTGTACATTGTATACATACATATACTAATTGCTATACATTGGATCAAATGTCAAAATTCCTCAACTTTTTTCTATACATTGTATACATATATATATATACTAATTTCTATACATTGGATCAAAATGTCAAAATTCCTCAAATGTCAAAATTCCTCAAAATTTCTATACATACATTGTACTAATTAATTCCTCAAATGTCAAAATTCCTCAACTTTTTTATATACATCTAATCATCTAGTGAAAAAAAATGTCAAAATTCCTCTGATAAATGTCAAAATTGCTATACATATATACTAATTAATACTATAACTAAGCATCTAAACATACATATATACATACATTGTATACTCATTAATAATAATCTAAAACATGCATGTGAAAAAAAATCACCGGAGGGCCGGGGCGGCGCCAGCTCACAGTGGGCGAGGTCGAGGCCGGCGGGCGCGGGCGGCGTGGGCGGCGATCGACGGCGGCGTCGAGGCAGGCGCGTGGGCACGGGCGGCATGGGCGGCGCGCGTCGAGGGTGGCGCCGGCGTCGGGGGCGGCGTCAGATCAGATCGGAGAGGCGCGGCAGCGTCGGCGACGACGAGGACAGGCTCGGGGGCAGCCTGGCGGCGTCGATCGGCGAGGGCAGAGGCGCGGGCGACGGCGGCAGCCTGGTGGCGCCTGGTTCAGCGTCGATGGGAGAATGGAGTGAAAAAATCGTAAGTGTTGTATATATAGGAGGCACCTTTAATCCCGGTTGGAGCCACCAACCGGGACTAAAGGTCAATTTTGGCCAGGCCTAGCGGCGGGAAGCCAGGCCTTTAGTCGTGGTTGGTGGCTCCAACCGCGACTAAAGGCCCTTTAGTCGCGGTTGGAGCCACCAACCGCGACTAAAGGCTGGTGCTCGCGCAGGCGCGGTGTAGGGCAAGTTTAGTCCCACCTCGCTTAGCGAGAGGCGCCCGCACCAGCTTATAAGACCCACCGCGGCATCTCCCTCGAGCCCCTCAATAAGCAGGCCTTTGTGGGCCTATTGAACCTGTTCTGCCCTGTTGGGCCTACTGGGCCTTGCGGGCCTGCATCCTGGCCCAACTAGAGGTTGGGTTTCTAGTCGTATGCAGGCCGTGGCGGCCCAGTAGGCGGGCTTTTTTTAATTAATTTATTTTTTAGCTTTTTTTGTTTTCAGCTTTATTTATTTTCTTTTGTTTCTGAGTTGTTTTTTGCTCTATTTAGTGTTTCTGAGTGAATCTTTTTGCTTTAGGTAAAAAAATTATAAACTGTCTGTTAATGCTAGTAGTTTTCAAATTCAAATAGTTTAAATTTGAATTATTTGAAATTTGTGTGAATCACTAGTTTGTGAATAACTTTACATTAATAATAGATTTTTCAGTGATTCTTTTTTCTGCTGTTTAATATTAGTGTGTTTTATCATTATATTCAATCTGCTGATTCTTAGGTTATTTAAAAGATGAAATGCCTTTGTAACAGATGAGTTTTCGTCTGAAGCCCTCATACTTCGAAAGCGATTGTCCATTTTGTACACGAAGTGCATCCAGTTTTTGCCGTAACCCTCTCAACTTTTTAGCACATGCTATGTGGGTGAAATGTTGATAACATGCCAACTTTCAACCTTTTCAGAGCTCATTTGTAGTGCTTTTCAATTTCAGGGTCGTTTAGTTCAAAAAATCAGTAAATGCATGAAAAATAGCAAATGAAGTCAGAAAGGGTTGAAAATTGATGACGTGGCTTTGAATGGTGCATACTGAACACACAAAAAGTCTGGAGTTGAAATAAGTTTAAAAAAATGAAATGCCTCTGTATCAGATGAGTTTTCGTCCGAAACCCTGATACTTCGAAAGAGATTGTCCATTTTGTACACGAAGTGCATCCAGTTTTTGCCGTAACGCTCTCAACTTTTTAGCACATGCTATGTGGGTGAAATGATGATACCATGCCAACTTTCAACCTTTTTAGAGTTCATTTTGTAGTACTTTTCAATTTCAGGGTCGTTTAGCTCAAAAAATCAGTAAATGCATGAAAAATAGCAAATGAAGTCAGAAAGGGTTGAAAATTGATGACGTGGCTTTGAATGGTGCATACTGAACGCACAAAAAGTCTGGAGTTGAAATAAGTTTAAAAAAATGAAATGCCTTTGTAACAGATGAGTTTTCGTCCGAAACCCTGATACTTCGAAAGAGATTATCCATTTTGTACACGAAGTGCGTCCAGATTTTGCCGTAACCCTCTCAACTTTTTAGCACATGCTATGTGGGTGAAATGATGATACCATGCCAACTTTCAATCTTTTCAGAGTTCATTTGTAGTGCTTTTCAATTTCAGGGTCGTTTAGCTAAAAAAATGAGTAAATGCATGAAAAATAGCAAATGAAGTCAGAAAGGGTTGAAAATTGATGACGTGGCTTTGAATGGTGCATACTGAACGCACAAAAAGTCTGGAGTTGAAATAAGTTTTAAAAAATGAAATGCCTTTGTAACAAATGAATTTCAGGGTCATTTAGATAAAAAAAATAGCGAATGAAGTCCTACATAATGCATGAAATAATTTGTTTGTACATAATATTTCTTCGCATTTCAAATGCCAAAACACGTAAGTACCCTAACTATTACAAAGATTCCCTCCGGTTTGTCCGAAGTGGGACTTTCCAGATATATAACTCCGGAAACTCACTAGAGAAGAAAGTGATGACAGTGAAGCCGGTCACATCCCAGAGTGGGATCTTTGGGTATAAAACTTTTTATTCGCGTGTGTCCATTTGTGCCGTAACCATGGACAATCATCATCATTTAACTAGATGCTCGGGTCAATATTCACTGTGAAGGGAGCAATTTCATGAAACTTTTCATAATCTTCTGACATGTCTATCTTGTCCTCCACTCCCACGATGTTTCGTTTCCCTAAAAGAACTATGTGGCGCTTTGGCTCATCGTATGATGTATTCGCTTTCTTATCTTTTGTTTTTCTCGGCTTGGTAGACATGTCCTTCACATAGAAAATCTGCGCCACATAATTGCCTAGGATGAATGGTTCGTCTGCGTACGCAAGATTGTTGAGATCCACTGTTGTCATTCCGTACTGCGGGTCTTCCGTTACCCCGCCTCCTGTCAGATTGACCCATTTGCACCGAAACAAAGGGACCTTCAAACCACGTCCATAGTCAAGTTCCCATATCTCCTCTATGTAACCATAATATGTGTCCTTTGGCCTATTGGTGTTTG
This sequence comes from Thinopyrum elongatum, assembly GCA_011799875.1. Taxonomy (NCBI): domain Eukaryota; kingdom Viridiplantae; phylum Streptophyta; class Magnoliopsida; order Poales; family Poaceae; genus Thinopyrum; species Thinopyrum elongatum. The sequence goes on along the minus strand of CM022301.1, from coordinate 97,504,020 downwards.
CTGCATCAAAGCGGACACCACTGTTTTGGTGGTGCTCTTTTTATCTTGGGCGACCGTGTAAAATGTATTCCCATTTATCTTGTACCCTTTGAAAGTCAATATATTCGAAGATGGTAACTGGGACAGCAAGTACAGCTCATCTTCAACAGCGTCGTCATGCATGAGACATGTCTGCAACCAACCGGCAAAAGTCCTCTTTTGTTCACGTGTAATCCAGTCGTCAGACTGCTCCGGGTGTTTGTAGCATAGAATATTGTTGTGTTCCTCGATATACGGAGCCACCAAGGAGGAATTTGTAGAACTGTGTAGTGTGCATGCGCCCAAGAATGCTAGTCCATACTATTATTGCTTTCAGTCCTAGCGTGCCTTTTCCACCCAGTCTGCCATCATGCCGTGATTCAGGAACACCAATCGGCTTAAGGTCAGGAATAAAGTCAACACAAAACTCAATGACCTCCTCATTTTCATGGCCCTTGAAGATGCTTCCTTCTGGCCTAGCATGGTTATGAACATATTTCTTTAAGACTCCCATGAACCTCTCAAAGGGGAACATATTGTGTAGAAATACAGGACCCAGAATGGCAATCTCTTCGACTAGGTGAACTAGGACGTGCGTCATGATATTGAAGAAGGATGGTGGGAACACCAACTCGAAACTGACAAGACATTGCACCAAATCATTCTCTAACCTTGGTATGATTTCTGGATTGATTACCTTCTGAGAGATTGCATTGAGGAATGCACATAGCTTCATAATGGCTAATCGAATGTTTTCCGGTAGAAGCCCCCTCAATGCAACCAGAAGCAGTTACGTCATAATCACGTGGCAGTCATGACACTTTAGGTTCTGGGACTTTTTCTCTGCCATATTTTTTATTCCCTTTATATTCGACGAGAAGCCAGACGTGACCTTCATACTGAGCAGGCATTCAAAGAAGATTTCCTTCTCTTCTTTGGTAAGAGCGTAGCTGGCATGACCCTGATGTATGCCGTCTTTTCCGTGCATACGTTGCTGGTCCTCCCGTGCCTCCAGTGTATCTTTTTTCTTCCCATACACGCCCAAGAAGCCTAGCAGGTTCATGCAAAGATTCTTCATCACGTGCATCACGTCGATTACAGAGCGGACCTCTAGGTCTTTCCAATAGGGTAGGTCCCCAAATATAGATTTGTTCTTCCACATCGGTGCCTGTCCGTCAGCGTCATTCGGAACAGATTGTCTGCCAGGACCCTTTCCAAAGATTACTTTTAAATCCTTGACCATATCAAGTACATCATCACCAGTACGGTGGCGACGCTTCTTCCGATGATCTGCCTCACCGTTGAAATGCTTGCCTTTCTTTCTTACGGGATGCCTGCTCGGAAGAAATCGACAATGTCCCAGGTACACATTCTTCTTACATTTATCCAAAAATATATTGTCGGTATCATCTAAACAGTGCGTGCATGCGTGGTATTCCTTGTTTGTCTATCCTGAAAGGTTACTGAGAGCAGGCGAATCGTTGATGGTTACAAACAGCAACGCATGTAGGTCAAATTCCTCCTGCTTGTGCTCATCCCACGCACGTACACCTTTTTCATTCCACAGATGTAAGAGTTCTTCAACTAATGGCCTTAGGTACACATCAATGTCGTTGTCGGGTTGCTTAGGGCCTTGGATGAGCACTGGCATCATAATGAACTTCCGCTTCATGCACAACCAAGGAGGAAGGTAATAGATACATAGAGTCACCAGCCAGGTGCTATGATTGCTGCTCTACTCCCCAAAAGGATTAATGCCATCTGCACTTAGACCAAACCATATGTTCCTTGCGTCATCTGCAAAGTCGTCCCACTTTCTCTCGATTTTTCTCCACTGCGACCCGTCAGTGGGTACTCTCAACTTCCCGTCTTTCTTACGGTCTTCTTTGTGCCATCGCATCAACTTGGCATGCTCTTTCTTTTGGAACAAACGTTTCAACCGTGGTATTATAGGAGCATACCACATCACCTTGGCAGGAATCTTCTTCCTGGGGCGCTCGCCCTCAACATCACCAGGATCATCGCGACTGATCTTATAGCACAATGCACCGCATACCGGGCATGCATTCAAATCCTCGTACTCACCGCGGTAGAGGATGCAGTCGTTAGGGCATGCATGTATCTTCTGCACCTCTAATCCTAGAGGGCAGACAGCCTTCTTTGCTTCGTACGTACTGTCGAGCAATTCATTGTCCTTTGGAAGCATCTTCTTTAATATTATCAGCAACTTTTCAAATCCCTTATCAGATACACCATTATCTGCCTTCCATTGCAGCAATTCCAATGTGGTGCCCAGCTTTTTCTTGTCATCTTCGCAATTTGGGTACAACAATTTCTTGTGATCCTCTAACATGCGCTGCAACTTCAGCTTCTCCTTTTCACTTGCGCAGTTCCTCTTTGCATCGGCAATGGCCCGACCAAGATCATCATCGGGCTCATCTGATGCCTCTTCTTCAGCTTCTTCCCGCATTGCCGGCTCAGCTTCTTCCCCCATTATTGTACCATCGTATTTAGGGAACCCATGGCCAGGATAGCTGTCGTCATCCTCTTCTTCTTCATTCTCTTTCATTAGGACCCCTCTTTCTCCGTGCTTGGTCCAACAGTTATAGCCAGACATGAAACCAGACTCAAACAGGTGGACGTGAATGGTTCTTGAGTTAGATTAATTTTGATCATTCTTATAGCCAGCACATGGACAATACATAAAACCATCCACCCGCTTGTTAGCCTCAGCCGCAAGCAAAAAAGTACGCACGCCATTAATGAACTGGGGAGAGCATCGGTCATCGTACATCCATTGCCAGCTCATCTTCATTACACAACACCGAAAAGACCAAATTAATACAAGTTCATACGCACTTATTCTCATAAAACAACATACAAACTCTCTAGCTAAAGCATTTAAATGCAACAACAAATGCGATCAAGATTGCAACTAAGGTAACAATTGATCCAACAGCATAATGATACCAAGCCTCACTATCAACATCATATTTTCTAATCTTTGTAATCTTCAAGCGCATTGCATCCATCTTGATCTTGTGATCATCGACGACATCAGAACATACAACTCCAGTTTCATCTTCTCTTCTTCAATTCTTTTCAATTTTACTTTCAAATACTCGTTTTCTTTTTCAACTAAATTTAACTTCTCGACAAGAGGGTTGGTTGCAATTTCCGGTTCACATACCTCCTAGATAAAAATATCTATGTCAACTTGATGGGCATAATTGTCATAAACACAAAATGCAACAAATAGTTATAAAAGAGAATATACCACATCCGAATCATAAACCGGATGAGGGCCGACGGGGACGGATATCAAAACCATGCCACTATGTATAACAAACAACGTACGGGTAAGAAAATTATACAAGTAACTATCTAAATCACACAAACATGATTTTCTTTTTATAAAAAGGATAAGAACAATGGGCTCACCAAGGTGGTGCCGGCGACGAGACGGTGTGGGCGATCGACGGTGGTTAGGTCGGGGACGGGAAGGCACTAAGCAAAACACACTTACATATGCAAACTAAGAAGTTAATTTGAGCTCAAATTGCATATAAATCAAATAAACTACCACATATAATTACGCCCAGACTAAAACCCACAAATCACTATACTTATATAGCATTGCAAGAGCTAATCTAGCAATGAGAGATGAAAGGACAAAGTTGCTAACCTTTGTGAACACTTGGATGGACGGGGTGCCTTCAAATCTTAACAAATTTTGGCAAAAAATGGAGGTGAGCTCAAGCTAGCATGAGGAGAAGAAAACAGAGAGGAGGGGAAAAACAAAGAGCTTCGGCTCGGGCTGGACGAAGCACTATATATAGTGATCTCTTTAGTCCCGGTTGGTTATACCAACCGGGACTAAAGGTGCACCTCTAGTCCCGGTTTGTGTCACGAACCGGGACTAAATGTGCTTGTGGGGCCCCAGCCTGATACCAGCCTGCCACCACCCCTTTAGTCCCGGTTCGTGTCACGAACCGGTACTAGAGGTTCAACACGAATCGGGACATGATGCCCGCCCCCCTAGCCGTTGGAACAGGGACTAATGGTCACATTAGTACCAGTCCGTTTCCAAACCGGGACTAATGGGGCTCACGTAAAGTCGTTTTTCTACTAGTGGTGGTAGCACATGATATTCTTACATACAGGAGAATATGAGGTCCTCCTTCATCTTAGATGCTATGGTGATACGAGCTTCGAGGTCGTTGGATATGGGATCCAAGGGCATCTGAGTAGTTTTTGTACAAATTGTGTGCAATTCTCAAACTCATTAAGGTTTCCTGTAAAAATATTAAGACATCCTGTGAGCTGCTATATCTTAGATCTACAAGCTCCAAGGAACTCGTATTAGCATATAGCATCTAAGGTGTGGGGGCACCTGATATTCTCTCGGGGAGGGGGGTGCACAACCAATCGGTGTTTGGGAGGGTGGGGACAAATATAATGTTCAAAAAATATAATCTAAACAATCCTAAATAGAGCTTCACAATTTTATCTAAGGTCAAGGGGTAACCCCCGACAATCTACATAGCTCCGCCTATGCAAGAGGTGTAGTGCGAGCGTCTATGTGTGAGAGAGACGACACAAAAAAGCGAGGTCAATCGAGTCATTTATAGAGGGAGAGATCTAGGGAGTGTGGCCTAGCGTACACTCGAATGTTAAAGACAATACACTGAGATATTGTGCGGCAAAGCTGTGGTGAGGGCTGGAGGGAGATAGTTACCGAGAGAGTGGCCTAGATAGACTTTGTGTGTGCGCTCACGGTGAAGGTGTTTTACAAAGGCAACACATGTGTCTTGAGAGAGAGAGAGGGAGCGTTTGTCATGGAGGGCACGACAAGGTTGTGTGTGAGAAATACATTTGTTGAGAGTGTGAGGGCGGGAATGACATAAATGGAGATCGAAACATGAAGAGCAATAATGAGCGCGCGTGTGTCGGATACCAATAGCTCTATTAACAAAGAAATGAACATCAATCAATACATGAAGTATGTGTGTGTGTGTGCGTGGGGGTGGGGGGGTCGATGGAGAGACCTAAACACAACATTTGCATGTATGTAGTACTAGACTTAATATTCATGTTTCAGTTTCCTGTTAATTTTAAATATTGAATTGAGGACCATGCATGGCATACATTTTACTCCCTTCATTCCTAAATATTTTTCTTTTTAGATATTTCAAATGGACTGCCACATACGGATGTATATAGACATATTTTAGAGTGTAGATTCACTCATTTTGCTCCGTATGTAGTCACTTGTTGAAATCTCTAGAAGACAAATATTTAGGAATAGAGGGAGTATTTTTGAATTCGTGTCATACATGCATGGTTTGGAAAAATAGATGCACTATACTTACTGGATTGTTGTTGTATTCGTGTGTGTGTGTGTGTGTGTGTGTGGTCATATGCTTGATACATACAAAGTTTTCTCACCACCATACCATTCGTCTTTTAAATTTGAATTTGCAATGAAAAACTTACTGGGGATACCATGAAATGTGAAATCCACATTGAGATCACTATATCACAAACTCACTCTAATTCAAGAACTCGTCATAAATCAATTACCGTGCCTTTTGGAATGACCAGTAATTTGCAAGGAAAGTACGGGCATTGTAATACATATAGATTCATTCGGCAATTTAAAAGATTCCTTTCGTATTCTCGAATGGTAGCACCCAACGGCGTACCAGCCAGATCCAGGCTCGTGTTGATCCTCAAAAAAAAAACTGGGCTCGTGTCCTTCTGGTGGCGTGCATGGTACGCACATTAGCCAACCCCAACCACTCGAGCCTCCGCGTTTCGAGTTGAAATATCTGGCGGCCAGAATTCCAGCCCTAGGAAATTCCCCTCATGTCCCCGGTCCATAATGACTACCGATGAGCAATGGAGGGATGCTTTAGTAACTAGACAACGTTACCTACCGTGCCGAGCACGGTTCAATTCCCTCGGTCGCCGCTACCCAAGGTCACCCGTCAACTCCATTGCCTAGTACTAATAGGAGTACTACACCAGGATGAGCATAGAATTGAGCCCCGTTTGTTCGTGCCTAGTACTTGAGTTAATATATCAGGCAATGCACTGGTACGGAGGGATTATCCTTTTACTCTGCATATATAACTTGTCTCAAGTCTAACTAAGCAAAATGTTTGACCAAATCCTTTCTTAAGAAATATTAACATCTACAACAGTAAAGATGTATTGCTTGAAAATTTATTGCATGATGCAGGTTATGATATTGTTTCAAATCCTGGCTTTTAAATTTTAGAAAATCCAAAAGTGACCTGAAATTCATGAAACTGAGCATGGTCTCGTGATATGGCACAAATATGCTATCGTAATTTTTTTGTTCAATTTGAGACAAGCTGCTTATGAAAAGTTGCACAAATGAAGAGCCAAGGTATTTTGGAACAAAGACCTGTCACGTTAACGTGAACGCTTTCACTATTCAAACCATGGGAGTTTATGTGCCACCACGAGTCCCGCTTCTCATTGGCAAGTGCCGTCCGAGCAAGCGTGTGAGTCGATGGGAGGCATGCGAGCAGAACACAGCGCCGGCTGACCGGGAGGTGTGCGAGCAGGCCGCTGCGCGGGCTCACCGGGAGGCGAGCCCTTTGACCAGCTCCGCCGCCACCTTCGTCCCAACTGCCCCCACTTTTAATGGTGTCGGCGCCGTAGTTTAAAATCACCCCCGCACTACCCGGTATCGCTACAATCTTCTCTCTTCCTCTCTGATTCTCCTGTCGTCTACCTCCAACCAGCCTGACCTTGCTGTACGCCATGCCGCATCATGTTGGTCTGCCCTTAGTCTTCCAGTTTCCTCATGAAGACACCCAGCTGGAGTCTCAAGAACATAAGGCGCTTTGAGACGAGCTTGAACTAGCCTTGCGGGAAGATGTCGCGCCTGTCCCCGCTCCCGTTCTGGCTCCCGTCGCCCCGACTGCGCCAGCGCACATCCCCATGGCATTGATGGGTTGGGAGCCGCACATTGTCGCCGAGCTTGATGCCACGGGGTTCCACGAGGTCCCCGCCGACTTTCACGCGCCTGTGCACCTGCCAGCGCATGCGCCTGCATGTGCACGGGCGTGCGGTGCCCGTGCACCTGCCAGCACATGCGCATGCGCGTGCACTGACGCGCGCGCCCGTGCCGGTGCCCGTGCACACGAATGTCTCCATCGCGCTGCTTCAAGCGCCTGTCCCCGCGCGGGTGCCAGTGCCCCACTCAGTGGCATGGATCGCTGCCGTCGACCGCTTCCTTGCACCAACGCCAGTCGCCTCCTCCCGCCAGTTGACTCGCTCCTGGAGACCGAAGTCAGAACATTCTGGCCTTCCTTGAAGCTAGGGCCAACGTCCAGGAGTACGCCAACAACGGTGCAAGACGTCGCCGTCGCCATCAGTCAGTGGCCCGACAGCACACAGAGCACGGTAGAGGAGCCGCTTCCCACCGCAAGACGCCCCCGCCGCCGCCGCGTAATCTAAATTTGCCATGAAAAACGTTTGGATTGCCATGCTTAAAATCCGAACATTTGGGATTTATCATTTCCGTTTATTTTAGTTTGATTGTCGTATGAATGTAAAGTCGGAGTAAGACTGAACGAAATCTATGGTTTGATCGATTGAATGTTCTGCTAGAGCCGTATCAAATTAAATATAAAATGTCATCAAGCCACATGTATTCCTTCTCATCGCAAACATTTCATATTAAATGCCACGTCAATTCCAAATATTTTTTTAGGGAAGTCAATTCCAAATACTTGTAGGGCGCGACCAGTCCCCTTGTTCGAGCACTAGGCGATACATCTATTTATCCACGCATTTAATTATGACGGAGTAGTAGATAAATAGTACTACAACTAGCCTAACTTGTCCGTCACGGTCACTTTTGTTCCTAAACTTGTTACATGTATAATACTACTAGTACGTGAAACTGGTGCCGTAACTTGTGAACGCGTCCAGATATGGCCAACGGCAACATCGCCCGTGCGTTCTTCGTGTTTGCCCGTGCGTCTAAACATAGAAGGGGAGGAGAGAGAGAGAGAGAGAGAGAGAGAGAGAGAGAGAGAGAGAAGACATGGAACCCACCAGTAAGTGAAGGCAAATAGTATACGTGCTAACGAGCCGGTCCCACTAATGTACTAAAATTAATATTAAAACATGGTATCCATTAAATAGGCTGTGGTAATATAAAAACATTATATCAACAAAGGGGGGTACAACAAACGTTGCTACTATGTTGCCTATTGACGTGCGGCTTGAAGGCCCTGGTCGCATGTTCGATCCTCGTCCTTTTTCATTTTTTAATTTATATATGGGTCCAAATTTGTTCCATGACAGGTGGGTCCCTTGGTGTGTAGTTTGTAGCACTTTAATTTGTTGGTCAAAATTTGTTCCATTACAGGTGGACTATTGGTGTGTAGTTTGTAGCTTATTTGTAATAATTAAAGAGAACAACAGAGTTTTTTGCAAAAATACCATGGTGCGACATGGAAGGTGAGAAAGGACATGCGAGAGAGCGGTGACCGAGCCAGAGGGAAATCAATTGGGGGAGGTGCGGCGGTTGCAATGGTGTTTGGAGTAGTTGTGGGCCGAATGCTACGAAAATATAATCTAAACCCACCGGAATAAATGCCTTCGCAAATTAATCCAAGATTGGAGTCCCCCTCGCAATGTAAATAGCTCCGGCTCTGCGAGGGATGGAGAGGTAGCTTCAATGTGTGGAAGATACGGCGTGAGAAAGCAAGGTCAATCGAGACACGGATAGATAGAGAGACAAAGTGAGTGTGGTCTGGCATTCGTTGAAAAGATATATATGCTCTGGAGAGATATTGTTCAATTGAGCTTTTGGGAAGGGTGAGGGCTATGAGATAGAGCTTGAGAGATGATCTAGTCACAGACATGTAGATATATTTTGTGCATGGGAGGAAGCAAGGTCAATCGATACATAGATAAAGGGAGACAGATTGAGCGAGTGTGGGTCGTCATGCGATCGAAAGAGTGAGACGGGTTGGAGAGAGTGACCTAGATAGACAATGTGCGTGAGAGAGTATACGACATGAATATGTCGAATTGGGCTCAAACATGGAGATACATTGTTTGTGTCTGAGAAAGAGCGAGGTCAATCGAGACATACATACATAGAGAGAGAGAGAGAGAGATTGAGCAAGCGTGGCCTGCCATGAGGTCGAAAAAGTGGGGCGGCTTGGATGGAGTGACCTAGATAGACAATCTGCGTGAGAGATTATAGAGTGTGTCAATCAAGGCCCGAACAGGGAGATATATCATTTGTGTGTGAGAGAAAGCGAGGTTAATCAAGACTTAGATAAAGAGAGCGAGATTGAGCGAGTGTGGGCCGCCATGTGGAAGAAAGAGTGAGACAGTCTCGAGAGAGTGACCTAGATAGACAATGTGCATGCGTGCGCATGAGAGGGGGGGTCTAGATAGGCAATGCATGTATCTAGCGAGAGAGGGTGGGAGGGAGAGAGAGAGCTCAGCATGGAGTGCAATGGCAGGTGTGTGAGAGAGATACATTTGGTAACAGAGTGGAAAAAGGGGGTTGTGTAGTTGAGAGAGTTAGAGATCGAAACATGGAGAGAAAGAATGAACGTGTGTCGGAAACCGATAGCTTTCTAAGGTGGTTAGGAGAGGAAGATTGATCGATATAGGAAGTATGTAGCGTGTGTGCCGAGGGGGGTGGGGCTAAAAATAAAATTTGAATGTAGATAGTACGAGACTTAATATCGACGTTTCAATTTAGTGTACATTGTAAGATTTGAATTGAGGACCATGCATATGGCTTCCGTAATTATTTTGAATTCATGCCATACTAGGTTTGGAAAAGTTGACATTGACTCGATTGTTGTGCTATTTTGTAGGTCATATGTTTGAATCCATCCAAAGTTTTCTCACTACCATAGTGTTCATCTTATACATATGAATTTGTATTAAAAAAGTAGCGTGGATACTGTGAAATGTGAAATCCACGTTAGAATTGGAGATCGCTATGTGACACATACTCTAATTAAAATAACTCCTCATTAATTAATTTATAGTATCTTGTTTCGAATGACTAATTATTTGCAAGGAAAACACGGGCATGGTAATACATACAGATTCGTTTGCAAATGAAAGAAGATTCGTTTGCATTCTCAAATGTAGGCGCACCAGGCAGACCAGGGTCGTGTTGTGGTGGTCGCGTGTGTCGTACGAACGATAGCACCTAGCCACCCACCCCCTCCCTCCCCCTGCCCCCCAAGAAAAAGAACGACGACAAAAAAAGTTCGCGCTTCCATGTTTTGGATTGAAATATCTGGCGGCCCCAATTCCAGCCTTGCAAAATCTCCCTTCTCCACCGCCCCCTTCCGCGCCCAGAGCGCTCAAATCCCTAATTCGCCGCCAACCCAAGCAAAGTTTGAATCGCCCCTCGTCTCGTCTCTTTCCACACCTCTGTGCCGGACGACGACGATGAAGACGACGATCGCGCTTCACCACCACACCGGAGCTACCTCATCTACGCCCTCGTCAACCGCATTGGGTGGTCCACCGACAACGTCGGCCGCCGCAACCGACGTCCCTCACATACACCGACTTCCACCGCATCAGGTGCGCTTCACCGATGCCGTCTCCCACCTCACCGGGGCTACTTCACCGAGCACATCGTCGCACCTCCACCCCCCGAGGCCGTTGGGGCTTTACCAATGGTCTCATCCACCGCATCGTAGCGCTCTGCTGCCACTCAAGATCTGCATCCGTGCACGGCGAGCCAACGCGAGCGCATCACCCTCAATGGCTCTGAAGTGACCCGCACTCTAGCTAGGCGAGCATGCCCAAACGCTGGCCCGAACTAGGTATCCACATATCATTCCATTGTGCACTGTTCCGACGATGTTTGGATATCCTTTACTGCTCTCTTAGCTTACACGCCTATGCAACTCTGACTTTAACTCTTATTTCTTCTGGAGATATCATCAAGTAAAACAATTTTTTAGCGAAGCATGACGGCACTACGGGATCTGGTACACATCCTGCACACCGGTATAACCTTGTAAGTACCTGTCCTCCGGTACAACAGCAAGGTTGATTCCTCTTATTTGATCAACCATTCGTCATGTCAAAAATGCAAAGGGGGATGCAAGGAGCACAAGGCCTGCACATCCAAGCAAGTGGTAACATAGACTTGTACATGGAATATCCCAAGCGCAAGCAGAGCTGCAGTGAGCCTGTACAACGAGCTAGCGTAAGTCCCTGCATTTCATTTAATTCGTACTGGCCTGCGTGTATGATTTGTGTGCAGTGGTGGATCCACAAATTCAAGTTAACAGGGGCGAAAATTTAACTTCAAAAATACGAAGGCACTTGCACTCCAGAAATCAACATAACTTGAGAAATGTGAAGCTACATGCACTTTGAAAACCAGCTAATGATCCAAAGTAGTTCCAAATTATAAAACACTAAATGATGTAAGCACCAAAAAACACAAAATGCAATATGGTGTACAAGGACTACTAACATGGACTGTACCTGCTTGAATTATTCGTTCTCTGGCTGAAAATATCAAAGTGTAATTGCACCTATAACCAGTGCGCAAACTGGAAATCAATATATCTATCCTGCACAAGTATGCCAATAGTTTCAAACAACAGATTAGAAAAGTATTTTTGCTATGTTGTCATGATACGGGGACTTTCTGGTAGATGGCCTCAACGTTTCCTCAAGCCATGAAAATGTACTATAATTTGCTTGTCGTCAATTCCTGCAAATCTCCATCTCTCTCTCAACATAGCAGATCATCATTAGACACTAAATCCTTCAATGGGATCTTGCAAAATGCTTGCATTAGATCCCTCATTAGACACTATATGTTCATCACCAGGAGCATGTAAAATATTTGCATCAAATCCTTCATTAGCAGTCTGTTCATTAGACACTTCAGGCTCAAGAACTACATGAGCTTGTATGTTTGCACCGGAAACTTGATTAGACACATCAGGTTCAGTCAGTTCAGTATTGATTGGGGGAGTTATAAAATAAGCAGAAATTGGTTTCATTTTTTTATAGATTCCCTACATACAAGCAGTTTTACAACACCGTCAGGTTTAACTATTGGCCAAAAATTGAATAGTTGAATTAGATATAATCAGGGATGTGATGTACCTGCTCGTTGCGCATGCTGCTCTTGCAAGCTGCGACTGTCCGTTTGCGCAAGCTCGATGCCATGCCCATGCTGCCACCGCTGTCTCCCATGCAGGCTACACCCAGGGTTGGATCTTCATCTTCTTGTCCTTCCATTCGCTTGAAGCCCAGTGATCGGCGTCCAATGAGGGCACGAGGAAGTGTTGTGTCGGTCTATCTAGCGGCGGCTAGGTTAGGAGCGAACCAGACTGGAGGCTGGAGCGAATGAATTGGGATTTTTTCTGCTGTCGATCGATATGGGAGGCGCTCGTTTGGGCCGCGAGCCTGCTATAGGGCCTGCCTTGCACTTACATTATTGGCCCATCCAAATTGAAACATTTTTCTTCATTTTTTACATTGCCTGCTCGTGTGCTGGGACGAACAAAACTAGCCTGGGCCAACCTGGACGACTCAAACTAGGTGCAGACTTTCCAGCCACCCGAGGCGGCCGCCCATACCAGCCCCTACGGTGGCGTTGCCCCTTTTTGTGTGTATCATTGGGGTAGTGAAAAATATTCCAGTGGCGCTTTGATTTACCCATAGAATGGTTGAATTGCTTGTTTCTATGAACTGAGTTCGCCAATAATGTGAAGGATGCCAGTCTTTTCATCCTATTATAGATTGCTTAGATCTCGATATGCCAAATGTAATCGCATGAAATATACAGTAAAAGCCAGTGTGATGTGTGTTGCTACAACTAGTCTGACAACCTATCCTCATATAACATATCAAGGACGCACCATCTTATCAGATTAACTATTCGACTTACCAATGCAGTGTGGGAAGAAAGAAGTATTGGGACTGCGTATCCAAGCAATTGATGCCATGGACTCCTTCGTAGAACCTTGTAAGCGAAAAAGAAGTTGCAGTGTGCTTGTACAAAGAGCTAGCGTAAGTTCAGTTACCTGCTTCTCGGAATTTTAGTTAGCCAGTTATTGCAAAATTGTTCAATTACGTTGCTTGGCTTAATTTAGTTTGCTACTGATTACATAATGCCATAGCCTGTTAATCCTATTATAGACTGCGCCTATCTATGTGTTTGATACTTACTGTTAAGAATTACCTATTTGCCTGAACTTAAATAGCTACTTAAGCACGTAGATAGCTGGTCATATGTACTTATAGGGTGCAGCAAAATTCACGTGTAATTTACGTTCTGATACCCTGTTTCTTTAAATGGTTTGCTGTTATCACTTGTAGCACTAGTAATGTTTGCATGCTCATAGATAGACAACTATCAGGTTTATATGAGGGACACCGTCTTTTTAACTTATATATATATCTGTGTGTGTGTGTGTCAGAATCATTTTGCTTACATCAAAGAAATTTACAGATGTCTGTGTTGCTGGTAAACGGTACCGACTTGTTACTTTAATACGTTGCCAAGAACTTGTTAGTTTTACTAGTTCATGTGTAATTAAATACGTTGCCAAGACTTGTTAGTTTTACTAGTTTGATGTTAGTTTCTTATGGCTCTTGCAACACTTTATTTATGATTGCTAACATTCAAGTTTGCAGGATCCAACTGAAACTCCGTTGGCACAACAGGTATGTTTTCAGAAACTTCCTTGTTTACCTAGTTTGCTACTGTAACTTGTTGCTGTAATCATCTTACCAACTTCAAGTTTTCAGGATCCAATTGGAAGTCCAATTGCACAGTAGGTACATTTTCAAAAATATATTTGTGTAACAGGTTTGCTGCTGTAACTTGTTGCTCTAATCAAGTTACTGAGTACTCAACTTTTCAGGATCCAAGAGAAACTCCAATGCCACAACAGGTTCCTTTTGCAAAACTTGTTTGTTTATCTGCTTTGCTGCTGCAACCGGTTGCTCTAATCACGTTACTGGCTACTCAACTTTTTAGGATCCAAGAGAAACTCCAATGCCACAATAGGTACCTTTTGCAAAACTTGTTTGTTTAACTACTTTGCTGCTGCAACCGGTTACAATGATGTTAATAACTACTTTTCAGCATCCAATCGAAACTCTTTAATTCCTTGTTTGTTTAACTGGTTTGCTGTTCTAACTCCCAGTTGAGATGTTTTGCTAACTTCAACTTTTTGGAATCCAATCAGAACTTTAATGGCAAAATAGGTTAGCCCAAGATCAAAGAGCGAGGTCCCCATGGACGTTGTATCATCCCACAGCAGTGGCACCGGCCCAATCGTGCATCATGAATTGCCAACTGTTGATGCTCTAGAGGCTAAACTATTCGTAGAAAGAGATTCTGCTTTTGCACTTAGAGATGAAGTTGACATGTTGAGGAAGCAAACAACACAATCACAAGCAGTACTCAAGACAACCATTAAATATTTGGTGGATTTCAAAACGAAGCAAGCTGAGACTGACCGCATTGTTAAGGTCCTGAAAGAAAAAAGGAAATTAAATTCCCACTTGGTAAATCATAGGTGAAATGTTTTTTCCATCGTTGAATAACCTTTGTGTTGTTTGTTCATGTAATCGATCAAACCATTTGTTTTAGAGATCATGTAATAATTGTTTTTTGGTTTTTGGTTTGTAATTTTTTTTAGCACGAGTCTGTATTAATTGATAAGACTCTGAGACACTTCATTTTGATTGATGTGCAAGACCTACAAATATGCCAATCGGGCTGAATGTGCATTCAGCAATAATAGTAGTATAGATGGTCCTTAAGTGGTACGCATCTGAAAGGGCCAAGATGCTGTACTAGCTTCGCTAAAAAATGATGCTCTTCTAGCAAAAAAAGTACAACAGCCTGGCTTATGTATGTTAGTTGATATTATTGATACATATACTCTATAAGTGTTTATATGTCTGTTAGTTTTGTACATTATTGGTTGATTGACTCGGTATTTTGAATCTTGAGACATCGCTTGTGTACATATCTAAATGGGAGTACACATTATGCTGCGTGTGACACTTGAGTTGGACATAAAGTGGTTTCAAATATTCGAATTCACCTTAAACTAGATTCTAGCTTCTGAATTCAAGTATCGAAGTTTGTAAATCATATTCATATATGACAGTGGAATACATCTTTGTTGTGCTTTTGAAGATATATAAAAATAGATAGAAAGATTTATAAAGATTCGTATAAGAATACAAAATGGATTCGAATTTAGTTGCCAGGGAAAATGTGGATGCTTATTGTCCCAAAATTCGAAAGAAGCGGCAAAATATCCACTCCCACGTCGGCTGCCCGAAGCCAGTGTTTCCGAGATGGAAATTACTGTCTACACCTTACACGGACAATCCATCAGCCCGATTTCCACTGCTCTCAATAGGGGGTAGGTTAGTAACTTCAATTAGACGTGACACGGCTGCCTCTGAGCCCATTCAGACATGGTGGGTGCCAAACGTGGGCGGCAAAACACATTTGATTCAAGCTCATTCGAAAGACCTCTGTCTCTCCCTCCATTTCCCCATTCATACACGGTGGGCGGCAAAACAAACTCGACTTGGCCGAAATCGATGTAGGCAAATATTTTCAATAGGGGCAAGTTTGTAACTTCACTCAAACATGACACAACCGCCCTACCTGTCAGCCCCGTTCATACACCGTGGGCACCAACCATGGGTGCCAAAACACCCTCTCGTCGCCTGAAATTGCTCTGGGCAAATATTGGGGAGATGCGAGATTACCGTCCTATCCCCAACCGACGAGACGTCCAAATTTTAAACGGGGGCTAAGTTCGTAACTTTCCCATATTTCAGACAGGCACATCCCAAAAACATGGTTCCCCATACCTCTCCCTCCATTTTCCCATTCATACACCGTCCGCGCTAGAACGCCATCCCCACACCAGCCTCCTCCGTCCGCCACCCCATCCATCGCCGCCGTCCTCCACCCCATCCATCGCCGCCGTCCTCCACCATGCCGGAGCGCCTACCAAGACCACATCGTCCACTGCTAGAGATGGACGTTTCTCATCCACCACGACGGACCAGGAGCCTTCCATCGCGTCCTCTCGCTTCATCGGCGTCGTTGTCCTCCTTGCCGGGGCCGCTCCCACAACCTTCTCGTCCACCGCAATGGGACTTATCCCCCGATGCACCCGTCTACCGTTGCAGATCTGCTTCAACGCCACCGACAACCATCGCACCCCCGATGCCTACACGGTGCTGCAAGAGAGGTGGTACTACTTCATATCTGCTCAACTTTTTGATCTCAACCAAAAAATAGATCGTAACTTGGTTACTGTACTTTCTTTTCAGCTCTTAAAATTTAGTTCTTAGTTCGAAGCAAACAATGGTTGCTAAATAGCATTTCTGCAGTTTGCAGCTTCAAATCTGCCATGGCAAAGTCATAATAGGGTTTAATTGATCATGCTTAGGGTTTTCCCCCTTTTATGATCACTATACGATCAGCATACGTGCTTCGTGTCATAATAGCACTGCTCCACCCATCAAGCTAACAAGCTTAGTTGTTCAAATACGAATCTGATATTATTAAAACAGAGTCGTTTAATTGGTCAGCTAAATGTTCCTAATTTAGTTTCGAAAATGCATGTACGCCGCTCGAGTGTGGATCTACAGGGTGCCCACGGTGGGCCGCGGCCCACCTTGGGATTTTGGGTCGGCCCAGGCCCCGATTCCCCTCTATTCTGTTGCGCTTCCGATCTCTACTCGCCCCCAGCCGCCTGCCTCACCAGCGACTTGCCGTCCCCGGACGGCATGACTCTAGGAGGAGACGCCAGACTAACAGGAGGTCAGGAGCCGCTCGCCCAACAGCGTCACCGCTGCCCGGGCGCGCCGCCGTGCCTACCTTCCAAGTCCGTTCAGGGCTCAGGCGTGCATCAGCCACTAAGCCAAATCGATTTATCCTGAGATACATCCTCAACACTCAGCAGCCACTCCTCGTCACCCATTTTCTAATTGATTCATTACTCATTAGGCAGGACTATCATTAGGGTTTGTTGTGTACTGAGTGCTACCTACACTTAATGGTTCAGATGTATTTCAGTAATCTTTAGTACCTGTAAAGTTCACAGGGTTTCAAAATTCCGGCCCTAGGAACATACACTAGTTATTTTGGATTGTTGGTCATAGTGACATTGACCCAGATTACTACTGCAGGCCAGGTTTGTTGACAATTTTACTTGTCTTTCTTACTCATTCGATATGATATCCAATTATTCATGTTGATTAGTTGCAAACAATAAGTGCTAGACGAACTTCTTGATTCAGATTTTGGACGGTCTCTTACTGCAGTTACAATTCTGCATACTTGTCCTAGTAAGCTCACAAGTAATTATTGATTCACTACCTCTATGCTTGCCTTGTCATATTTGTTGTCAATATTCTTTTAGGGTGGACCACCCTGTTTCAAAATACTGGAACCGTAGACATGAGTGAATAGTACTTCTCTGTGTGATCTCTTCCATCACGTGTGGGCAACGAATATTGCATTGTATAGAAAGAAAGTGTCATTTCCACCTTTTACATAGACTACGATGTTTTACATGGAATACAATCTGCCTACTTGCTTTGTGTCGCACTACCAGCACTCCACCCTTGAAGCTAAACATTATGCCACTCATAATTCCTTAGTTTATTTGTTCAAATACGAATTTGATATGATTCTAATGTTCCTACTTCAATTTTGAAATGTGTGTCTGCCTGTTATAGAGACATAAGAGGTTTGTATTTCTGTGTGTGGTCTGGTCAGCACGGTTGGGGGTGAACTTTACATACGCAGGGGTTTATAGGGAGACACTCTTCAAGTTGAATCCGCAATGCATTCCATAGATAATCTGACTACTTTTTATGTTTTCGTGAATCTCAGATACTGAACAGCATCATAATGATTATGAGCCTGCGCGCATGAAAAGAATAAAGCAGAACAATGCCATGGCTGTCAAACTTGGCATTACGGGACTGAAATCAAGTCTGGATGCAATGCAATGCAAATGCTCTCCACCTATAGATTCATGCTTAGAATATGATCCTAACAGTGATTCTAAGCTAGAGGGAGACCTAAGTCAATGTAGCTCCCTAGTGGAGGAGTCAGAGGCAGATGCCCTATCTTATTCACCCATCAAGGTGCTTGCTCTAACTTTCCAAGGTTATATTGGTCGCACATATCTTGCAACTGATGATTTGCATTGCTTCTACTTTGTTGCACTGCCATTAGCTTAGTTTACACATCGTGTATGTGAATACGCCCTGCCTATCCATTTTCAGTACATATTCCATCTGTCATCATACCATATTTATCCATTCAAATGATGTTCTTGTGTATCAGACGTTCAAAAGGAAGAGGGCGATTGTTGATCGCGGAGGAGCATGAACAAAGTATTTGGAAAAGGTAGTGACACCTGATAAATCAAATAGCCCATTAGGTGTAGTTGCAATATCACCAGACCCAGAAAACATGGCCACAACTCTAGCAGACTCTAGCCCTACTACACTAGCCATCTCTGATGCCCCAACTCAGCAGACCCCAACTGCCGCAAACAGTATGATGATGCCAGTTGACATAGCACTAGCTCTATGATGCAAAACCCCCATTCCAGCAAAGAGTACACCAAATCCAGTTGCCAAATCCCTTTTTGAACAAGAGAGAGCCCCAATTGCAGCAAATAGGACTCATGTTCCACTTCTTCCCAGTTTAGAAGATGAAGCTTTTATTGTTGTCAGGAACTTTGTGCGCATCTTTCCTTCATGGAAAGATTATACCACAGACAAAGAATAATTTCCAATCTTCCTCCACAACTTACGCGTAAGTAATGTACTAATGTTATTCATGGTAATTACTGCATATATTTCTGCTGACAGAAGACACAAGATTTCATTCTTTTAAATAGGTGAAGACCAAACTGGATAGTCAAGACAAGCAAGGGTTGGTTGCGCTTTTCAAGCACTCATTGATGAAGTATCGTTCCTACCTGAGGCAAGCGCACTTCGATGGCAAGCCTCTAAATGAAATTTTTGTAAAGTCTCCAGTACTACATTTATCAGAGAGTGACTAGAATAATCTTGTTACACATTGGTCTCGTTTGCAGCGTAAGGTATTGTCTATGATATCACAGCACAATTTGAACTACATTTCTGCATGTGCCTTAAGGTCTAACTTGTACGAAAACTGTTTGCAGAAGAACATTCATTCTCAAGGGACCACAGAATCTCGCAACTATACTGCACACTGCATTGCTCTTGTGAGTACCTCTTGCCATGTATGACCATACTTACTTTCATAGCTGGTTGATTATGTAGCATCACTGC
Organism: Thinopyrum elongatum; assembly: GCA_011799875.1. NCBI lineage: Eukaryota > Viridiplantae > Streptophyta > Magnoliopsida > Poales > Poaceae > Thinopyrum > Thinopyrum elongatum. Next base: position 97,484,613 of record CM022301.1, on the reverse strand, counting down.
ACATGTTAGCCTCATTATCCTCCATTTCGTGGACATTATAAGATCCGTATCGACTCTTACATAAATTTAGAATCAACCCAATGCTTTTGAAGAGGTTTAGCTCTCTTGTAAGGACTGAACATCGTCTATCATTGTACTTACATTAACAACTACTCCCTCCGTCCCATAATATAAGAGTGTTGTGTACAGTACACCAGTGTTCAAAACACTCTTATATTATGGGAAGAGGGATTGGTTCATTGTGTAGCATTCTGCATCTTATCTCCCTCGCCCACCATTTACTAAAAAATATCAGATCTATATTTAGTCTTACCAAAAAGTTGAATACACAGACAATGCCAGTGCAGAAGTGTAGCCCATTGCTCTTGTCAGTACATTTTATCCTGTAACACTTGTACTTCCAGGGATTGGTAGTTGATTATGTAGCATCAATCTACATCTTATCTTCATTATCCTCTATCCCTTCCAGTATTATCATATCTATAATTACTCTCTACAAAATGTAGAGTACAGGCAATGCTTATGAAGAAGATTATGTGCTGGAATTCTTGAGTTATCCTTCCCTTAACATGGAGAAGGGCATTATAAAGCCGGTGTTAACTGTTAATGTAAGTCAGTCCTTCTAAAGCCTTTATCCTCAACTGCTGTTTAATTTTCTCATACTCCCTATCATTAACTGATGTTTAGTTTGTTGTTTCTATCAAAATGCATGTTCGCAACAACTGTAAGTTCCAAATTTTACTTGTAAAACCAAATTCCTTATTCATACCATGCATATTACTCAATACTCCCTATATGTATGCTTGTTTTTGTGGATCTATAATCCAGTGTGTGGTGAAGCAGCCCACGTTTGCACCTTGTCATCTCCTGTTTTATCTTACTAATGTGGCTGATGATATGAACAACATGCCATGCACATTAACCAATATAGATACAATGATTGTCTTTGCCCTTCATCTATGCTTGTTTTGTTGACATGGTAATCCAGTAGTGTGGTGAAGCTCCCCACATTATGAACAATGCCAAATTATGCTATTGATATTTTGAACTTACTCTTTATTTTCTAATATGAAATTGGATGGAATTGACAGCACAGTTATCATCTTTGTTCATACACGTGCAAAACCTGTCATCTCTCTGCTTGTTTCAGGGAGATATGCCTGATGGCATGCACAAGTCTGCTGAAGGCTGTGAGACAAACCCAACATATATTGCAGCAGAGAAGGCAAAACATCTTGAAGATAGCAAGACAACCCCAAAGTCTTGTCTTGATGCAGTGTTCAAGTTACTTGAGACTAGCAGTCAGACAAGCTCACAGAATTCGTTGTCTGAATCAGTTCGACTTCTTCAGTCCCAAGTTCTAGCAAAAAGGCATTCTGCAACTCAACTTCGACTTGAAGTCCTATCTCTAAGAAAGATTGCGGAGAACACCAATGAGAACCTTATTGCTAAATAGATACACCTAGAAACTATGACCGACATGCTAGGCCGGTCTCACAGCCTTTCTCAGCAGCTTACGCAGCAGTTCCCGCGCAAGGCTAACCTTTCTTGAACTGTCTTGGAAGTGGTCTTGGTTCAGTATTATTTTGTTACGCTGCAATGGCGCCTAGTTTTTGTAATCTGCTTCTTCGTTGCGCTTTATGATCACTGGTGGCGAACTTCGATGACCAGTGGATGTAATATACCATAAATCCTTTATTGTATAGTGTAGGTTTATTCTAAGTTACTATGCCGTAATTTCTTTATTGTATAGAGTAGGTTTGTTCTTAATTCCTACTAGTTACCGTATATGCCATCATTCGCTGTCTGAAAAAAAGGCGAAAATCTGATGTAGTCGACCGGGCCGAAACATTCGCCTCTAATGGACCTGCATTTTAGCGGGCCACAATTGGGCTGGCCTGCAACTTTTTTGGGCCTGAAAGGCCATTGGGACCTTCACACTTTGCGCCAGTCCCACAACTTACACGGGCCTATATTCGGCCCAAAGTTCAGTTGGGCCTTTAGTGGACCCAGCGCTTAGTTGGGCCCATGTAGCTTCGGGCCATTAACAGGCTGAATATTTTGTTGGCCTGTTACAGCCCAGAAGAAACCATGGGCCTTTAGCAGGTCGAAATGCATGTTGGGCCTCAATTTTCACTTGTCGTTGACGGGCCTTCAGCAGGCTGAAATGTAGACCGGGCCATTATTGGCCTAGTTATATGACGGGCCATTACCAGGCCGAAACATATCTTGGGACTTAGTTGGCCCACTGATATCATGGGCCTTTAAGAGGCCGAAAGCTTAGTAGAGGCATCAACGGGCCGAATTATGCAACAAGCCTTTAACAGGCCCAAAGTCACGTTGGGCTGAACTGTTGCCACCTTGATCACGGGCCGTTAGAGGGCCGGATGTCACGTCAGACCATATATGGCCCATGGGCAGCATGCTCCATTCCCAGGCCGAAAGACACACCGGGCTGAAATGGGCCCATGTCTACATCGGGCCTCTAATAGGCCGAAATGTCACTGGGCCGTAATTGGCCCAAATATTCAGTGAACAATTAACGGGCCAGATCTTCGGGTCATAAACGGGCCATGTTTAAACAGGCCGTTAGTGGGCTGGCCCACTAGTACCTGAGTAAATACTACGGGCCTTTGACTGGGCCGGCCTTTTTAACCTATATGGGCCTCTGTTGGGCACTGCCACGTGTAGACGTATCATAGCCACGTCTCCTCCATTGGACGGGCGACATTTGGCCCACCGAGGAGCCGACACGTGTTTCCTCCAGCCAATGATGATTTTACACATGGAAAATCCCCATTGGTCCGGGCTGTTAACGGGTTATCGGATCCAAACTGGAACCAGATAGCTTAACGGCGACCCGTTACGGTGGATGCCACGTGTCGGTTACCCTTGACGAAAGTACTTCCATGACGCGCCATTTATCGTCATGGAAGTGGACACTTCCGTGATGATAATTTTGGTATTGTCATGGAACACTTCTACGACAGCACAGGTATGACTATCTTGATTCAGTCATAAAATCGTCATGGATGTACATGCATGACAAAAAACGCGACCTACTATGACAAACACGTATCATCACGGAAGTGGTTTTTTTTGTAGTGTATATATGTAGTGCAGCGAGAGTGTGAAGAGTGCAAACCCTAGCAAACAAGCGCTAAGGCTCCAGCTTATATAGTACTCCTCTGTAAAGAAATATAAGAGCGTTTAGATCACTACTTTAGTCATCTAAACGCTCTTATATTTCTTTACGGAGGGAGTACTCGTATAAAGTACTAATATAGTGGAGTGGTTTTCTTTTTCTCTCCATAACAATCGTTTTAAATTGTGTACGAAATGAAACTCTTTATTTAACGTACCAGTGAAGAAAACTATGATCAACTAACGATCCACGTGTCCTGGTCGCACTCATGTCGTTCACGTGCGGTACACTACCCTCCGTTTAGTGAACAACCACACACGCGCCAAATTATCGGAAAGGTGTGAGAGTGTGTACAAATAAAGAAATTTAATTTTAATTATTTTGTATGTACAGTTTTCCCTCTCTTAATAATTATGGTTTGTTGTGTTCAGCCTAAATCAGTGTGCCACCGTATCTCGTACTCTCTCCGTTTTTATTTAGTCCGCGTATTAGCTTTGGTCCAAGTCAAGCTTTGTAAACTTTGATAAAGTTTCTAAACAAAAATATTACTTTCACATCATATAGATTTATTATGGTAAATATTTATATTATTTTATATAAACTTGGTCAAACTTTACAAAGTTTGACTTTAGTCAAATCTAATAGGCAGAGTAAATAAAAACGGAGGGGTACTACCTCCACCCGGTTTTTTAGTCCACACCATATTTTTAATCAAAGTCTGACCACATATTTAGTTAAAAGCTGGACAAATAAAATTACAGGGGAGCTAAAGACAAAGTTGTGAGAAGGCTTAGAAATCAATACAAAACTTTTGCTCTTAGTCCCAACATCGATGCTTCTTCGAGGAAACATTTGGTTCATATCCAATTGTGTGATAAAATTGCACCAACGTAAACGACTGTGTCCAAGATGAACTGATGAAGGATATGTCTTTGTGGGTAACAAGCAAAGAGCACTGATGGAAGACAGCCCTTTCTTCGTTGAACATCGATCAGCTTCACCAGCTGCCGTGGGAAACCACGGCCACCTATGGGGTCAAGGGCCCCTTTTGGTTCGGCAGGGGGACTGAGTGCGTTGCACAAAGAGCGGAGGAGCGCAGCGCAGTGTGGCAGAGATCACACGGGCAGTTTTTACCCAGGTTCGGGCCGCCGCGAGGCATAAAACCCTACTCCTGCGTTGGTGGATTGATGGTGGATGGTGGTGGAAACGCAACACTCTTGCCCGGCAGGGTTGCCTCGGGGCGAGAGCAGCTATGCGTGTATGAGTGTACAGGGGTCTGAATCCTTTCTACGGTTGCCATGGGCCTCCTTTTATAGATCAAGGGGTCACCACAGTGGCAAATCAGTCATTGTGTACTGATTAGATAGCGAACAGTGCTATCATATCTACTCTGCAGACAGAGCAGTACGCATTAAATGCGCCGCTTAGTGTCACATCATGGCCTGCCCCGCATGCCTTGCCGGGCTGTTTGGCCACCTTCTCTCCTGTCTGCATGACACGTCGCTGGACGGGTGTCATTTGGAGGCAATTCCTGTAGGAAATGGATGCCATGTGGCAAAAGGCAGCCACTTAGTCATCATGGGGCTTGACGCCGCACCGATCGATGACTTGCGTCGCTGCGAGGTGGGGCAGTGAAGCCCTGGCGGGGTGTTTTGCCTTCGTAGGACCCGGCAGGCCTGCCGGGGCGGTCTTGAGGCTTGCTTCCGGGGCAACCTTGACCTCGCCAGGCCCTTCTGCCCAGCAAGGGAGGTTTTCCCTTAGCGGTGTCTTGCTTCTTGGCTTGACTTGGTCCTCTCAACCTGCCCTTTGATTCCTCAAAGAGCCTATTTCTTCATCTTGGCCTTGTCTTGGATGTTCTGATTGCGCCCCCGCCGGCCGCCCCTCCCCTGATGGAAGGCCACGTTGGAGACCAGCCTCTGGAGTTCATCGTTAGGCTGTATAAACCTCCACCCGACCGCCTCCATCTCCCCACCCCATTCGCAAGGGCGATGGAGCTCGAACAACCGCGTGCATTAAGACTGCACATGAGGGGCTGCGGGAATGGCAGCATACGAGTGGATGTGGATTTCCCCGCCCCTCATGTCATGTACTTCTGCCGTGGCTAGAAGACCTTTGCCCACGCCCATAGCTTGTCGGGAGGGCACGTCCTCCTCTTTAAGTTAATGGAGGCCGATTTCCTTTCTGTCAAGGTTTTCGGGAGCTCGGGTGCTCATTTAGGGTGCTGTGCAGAGAGCTCGACCGACGATGAAAGCTCCTCCTGAAGTGATAGCGACGAGGAGGACAGTGACGGCGATGATGATGGCATCGGCCGGGAGGGTGACGACTCTGACTCTGGCTGAGCACCAGCCGCACCGTCACCGTCAGGCGGCGGCACCATCATATGCACCTGCATCTCCTACCCGGCAAGATTTGCCGGGGAGTTGGATGCAGTGGTGGGGGTGGAACTCCTGGCTCCTCCATCAGCCTTCCAGCTGGACCCCAGCGGGCTTCCTCGTGGGCTGCAGCTTCGTTCGCCCTGCCGTGTCCTGCTGGCCCTGGTGGTGGCGGTTGGCGGGTCGTCTCCGCCGATCTCTTCACCATCACCTTCGCCCGCGCCCTCCCGCTCTCGCCAGGCTCCTTGTCAGGGGACCCGACGAGGTCAGGCTGGGCTTCCGCCCAGGCGCTCCTTTTGCCCTCTTCACCTCCTGCGACAGTGCCTAGAAGGAGAGGGGCAAGAAAGGGCATCACGGGGCACTTATCTTTTTTCAATCTAAAATATGTGGGCACTTGCCAAACTTTAGTTCAAATTATGTAATCTCTTTTACCCATGCTTGTGTTCTGTAAGGTCTGTACTTTTTAATCAGCATATTAATGAAAAAGATAAACCTTGCCGAGCACTTGTGCAAGTAACATGTCCATGCAGAGGGAGAATGCCTCTATACGCTCAAGTAAACAAGTTTTCCCCCGGTAGGCTTATCCTGCCGGTATGCTCAAGTTGCTGCTGTGGGGCTAGGCCTGCCGGGCACAAATCATGAAGAGGGACCAGCCCCCCGCCAACTTTCTCGCCAAAGGCCACTACAACCTCCCTGACCGAAGCAACGTTCGAGTCAAGGGACGGGAGCACCTAAGTTTTGAAAGCGGTGAGGTTTTCCTATGCACAAGTTTTTATGTATGGATAAGAGAGAGAACTTATCTGTTTGGGCTTGCCGGGGATCGCAATGTAGGCTTGTCTTCTCTTCTCCTTTTTTTTTGGACTGAATCCACGGTAGGAGCCTGTAGTTTGATGCAGATGAAAATGATACCTCATGCGATCTTATCTACATGAACATGCAATGCTCATGATATGCTTATGCATGCATGCAATTTTTCGGGGGGCCCCCAGCGCTTCATTTATTTCTCCGTTCCTCAGGGTCTGTGCCTGGCTTTGTACAAGGGGTTACATGCAACAGAGGCAAGGCCTGTACAAAAGGGTGGCTGCCGGGCAGGGCCCAACAGCCTCGCCTTACGAGTAGAACTTGTGGAGATGCTCAATGTTCCATGAGTTTTGCAACTGAATGCCATCTCCGGTCTCCAGACGGACTGCGCCAGGTCTGGTGGCTCGTACTACCCGGTAAGGGCCTTCCCACTTTGCCGTCAATTTGTTTGCACCCTTGGCAGACTGAACGCGCCTAAGGACAAGGTCTCCTTCCTCAAAACACCGGGCATGAACCCTGCGGCTGTGATAGCGACGCAGGGCTTGCTGATAGTGTGCGGCACGCGTAGCAGCCCGGAGATGGTTCTCCTCGAGTAGCACAGTATCGTCACGCCGGTGCTAATCTTGCGCTACTTCATCGTAGGCAAGCACTCGAGGTGACCCATAAATGAGGTCCGTGGGGATAACTACTCCTGCCCCATAGACTAGGGAGAAGGGAGTCTGCCCCGTAGCTCGATTTGGTGTCATTCTGAGGGACCAAAGAACCACCGGCAGCTCATCGATCCACCTCCTGCCACACTTCTGCAGCCTATCGAATGTTCTCGTCTTGAGTCCTTGCAACACTTCAGCGTTTGCCCTCTTAGCTTGCTCGTAGCTCCTTGGATGGGCCACATAGGCGAACAAGATTTTGCTTCCGAGGGCATGAACATATTGCATGAAGGCGCGACTCGTGAACTGGGTGCCGTTGTCAGTGATGATCCGGGCAGGAACTCTGAAGCGGCACACCAATCCTTTCAAGAACTTGATAGCTGACTGAGCAGTCACCTTTCTCATGGGCTCTACTTCCAGCCACTTTGTAAACTTGTCGATTGCAACGAACAAGAATTCAAAGCCCCCGGCAACACGGGGGAAAGGGCCGAGGATGTCGAGCCCCCAGACCGAAAACGGCCATGACAAAGGGATTGTCTGAAGAGCTTGGGTAGGCAGGTGGATATTCTTGGAATGGAACTGGTAGGCTTCACACTTGGTGACAAGCTCGACCGCATCTTGGAGGGCTGTGGGCCAGTAGAATCCTTGCCGGAAAGCTTTCCCAACCAACACCCTTGATCCAATGTGGGAGCCGCACATACCCTTGTGTATCTCTGCCAGCTGTTCCTTTCCTCCTTCCCGACAAATGCACTTCAATTTCACACCATTGGGCCTCCTTCTGTATAGCGTGTCATCAATGAACTGATACATACAGGCCCTCCGGGCTACTCTTTCAGCTTCTTCTTGCTCTTCGGGAAGTTCTCTAGTTTGGAGGAAATGGACTATGTGTCGTGCCCAAGGCGAAGCCTGTGGCTCGGCAACAAGGACTAACGGCACCTCCTCATTCGTGAGAGTGCAATCCTCGACCGCAGGGACCGGTGGCCTGCCGGGAGGATGCAGCTCAGCAACCGAAGGGGAGTTGTGCCCGACAAGCTTTCTGCCGGGATCCTTGAGAGGTTCTACCGGGAGAGGCTTGCCGGAATCCAGTTTCCTCCTCTTTCTGGCCATTGTTGCCGGGGATATGGAGGGCTGAGTCAGATGGAGAACAAAAGTTCCTGGTTCCACAGGGAGCTTCTGTGTAGCGCACTTCGATAGATGATTGGCGATGTTGTTTTCTGCACGGGGTACGTGCTCTGTTTGCAATCCGTCAAAGCGCTCCTCCAACTTTCTCACTTCCTCAACGTATGCCTCCATCAATGGACTTTGGTAATCCTTGCTGACTTGTCTCACCACAAGTTGTGAGTCTCTGCGGATGATCAGCTTCTTGATCCCCAGTTCTGTTGCGACTCTGAGCCCGGCAAGGAGCCCTTCATACTCTGTTGTATTGTTGGTAGCCTCCTCCCGGGGAAAATGCATCTGGATGACTGATACGTCTCCAACGTATCTATAATTTTTTATTGTTCCATGCTATTATATTATCTATTTTGGATGTTTTATATGCATTAATATGCTATTTTATATTATTTTTGGGACTAACCTATTAACCTAGAGCCCAGTGCCAGTTCCTGTTTTTTTTCCCTGTTTTTGAGTTTCACAGAAAAGGAATACCAAACGGAGTCCAAACGGAATAAAACTTTCGCAATGATCTTTCTTGGACCAAAAGGAAACTAGAGGACTTGGAGTGCAAGTCGGAGAAGCCACGAGGCGGCCACAAGGACGGAGGGCGCGCCCAGGGGGGTAAGGCGCGCCCCCCACCCTTGTGGGCCCCTCGTGCATCTCCTGACCTAATTCTTTCGCCTATATATACTCTTATATGCCCAAACCACCAGAGGCATCCACGAAAAGACTTTTCCACCGCCGCAACCTTCTGTACCCGTGAGATCCCATCTAGGGGCCATTTCCGGCGTCCTGCCGGATGGGGATTTGATCACGGAGGGCTTCTACATCAACACCATTGCCCTTCCAATGAAGCGTGGGTAGTTTACCTCAGACCTACGGGTCCATACCTAGTAGCTAGATGGCTTCATCTCTCTCTTGGATTCTCAATACCACGTTCTCCTCGATGTTCTTGGAGATCTATTCGATGTAATACTTTTTTGCGGTGTGTTTGCCGAGATCCGATGAATTGTGGATTTATGATCAGCTTATCTATGAATATTATTTGAATCTTCTCTGAATTCTTTTATGCATGATTTGATATCTTTGCAAGTCTCTTCGAACTATCAATTTGGTTTGGCCAACTAGATTGGTTTCTCTTGCAATGGGAGAAGTGCTTAGCTTTGGGTTCAATCTTGCGGTGTCCTTTCCCAGTGACAGTAGGGGCAGCAAGGCACGTATTGTATTGTTGCCATCGAGGATAAAAAGATGGGGTTTTCATCATATTGCTTGAGTTAATTCCTCTACATCATGTCATTTTTCTTAATGCGTTACTCTGTTCTTCATGAACTTAATACTCTAGATGCAGGCAAGAGTCGGTCGATGTGTGGAGTAATAGTAGTAGATGCAGAATCGTTTCGGTCTACTTGACACAGATGTGATGCCTATATTCATGATCATTGCCTTAGATATCATCATAACTTTGCGCTTTTCTATTAATTGCTCGGCAGTAATTTGTTCACCCACCGTATTATTTTCTATCTTGAGAGAAGCCTCTAGTGAAACCTATGGCCCCCGGGTCTATTTTCCGTCATACAATCTTCTACTTTCCAATCTACGAGTTTCCGATCTACTATTTTGCAATCTTTTACTTTCCAATCTATAAAACAAAAATACCAAAGATATTTACTTTACCATTTATCTATCTTTATCAGATCTCACTTTTGCGAGTAACCGTGAAGGGATTGACAACCCCTTATCACGTTGGGTGCAAGTTTGGTGTTTGTTTGTGCAGGTATTCGGTGACTTGCGTGTTGTCTCCTACTGGATTGATACCTTGGTTCTCAAAACTGAGGGAAATACTTACTCTACTTTGTTGCATCACCCTTTCCTCTTCAAGGGAAAAACCAACGCAAGTTCAAGAAGTAGTAGGAAGAATTTCTGGCACCGTTGCCGGGGAGATCTACACCAAGTCAAGACATACCAAGTACCCATCATAAATTCTCATCTCTCGCATTACATTATTTGTCATTCGCCTCTCGTTTTCCTCTTCCCCACTTCTAAAATGATTTTCAAAAAGTTTGCCTTTTCTTTGCCTCTCTCTTTGCCTTTTCTCCGCCCCTTTTTCGTTCGTCTTCTTCGCTTGCCTTCGGTTTATTCAATTTGCTAGATTTGTTTCTGCCACCATGTCTGAAATTGGGGAGGTTATCACTGAAAAGGATAGTAGTAATGATGGGGGAAACTTTGATGCTTTTGCTAATACTAATCTTCATGAAGAATCTACTACCTTGCACACTAAAAAACTTCGCATAGGCAGCGGCAATATTATTGGAAAAGGGGTTATTCAAGATTTGTTTACTTGTGCCGGTGCACTTCCCACTTTGGGAGGATCTATTCTCCATAAAACTAGTAGTCTCGTGGATGCTATATCTTTGCTCATAGTTGAACTTGAAAGACAATTTGTTCATATGCATCCATCCATTCAAAGGATTTTCCTAGAGTTTTCTAATATTGAGCATTCTTCTGTTAAGCGCGCCGCTACTATATTCCTAGCACATGATTTTAGATTTATTACAAAAGAAGCTAGTGAAATTTTTTCGCATTATAAGGTAGATGGTGGTCGTCCTCCCATAGAAGGAATTCTTTTTAATCAAGAGGACATAATGCGTTTACGATCTCTAGATCATGTTGCTTATAATGAAAATTTAAGAAAGAGAGTCCCTACCGATGTTTTAGTTGATAAGATTTCTGAGCTTAATGATAATTTTGCTATAGAAAACAACGGATTAGGTTTCTCTCTTGGACACAAGCTCATGACTTTTTGCCAAAAGAATGCTTATAATGATGAGTTGGTTATACAATAATACAATATGAGGGGCCGAAGGAGGAACCTATTCCTCCCAAAATTGATCTTGGGGATTCTTACCCTATTAAATTTAGCCCTTTCGATTAATTTTGCTTACCACAAAGAAAACTTGCTGCTGAGCGAAGGGAGTATGAGATGAGTTTTCGAGATTTGCCTTATCACTATTACGATTATACTTAGATCTATTCTTGTTTTTATGCCTAGCTAAGGGCGTTAAACAATAGCGCTTGTTGGGAGGCAACCTAATTTTATTTTTGTTTTTGCTTTTTAGGTTCTGCTTTGCAATAAATAATTCATCTAGCCTCTGGTTAGATGTGATTTTATGTTTTAATTAGTGTTTGTGCCAAGTAAGACCTTTGGGATAGCTTACGGTGATAGTTGATTTGATCTTGCTGAAAAACAGAAACTTTTGCGCACAGGAAAATAATTTTTATAATTCACATAAGAGTGCTTTTGAGTTGATTATTTTTGCAGAAGATTAATAAACAAATTTCTTAGGTTGTCCTAATTTTTCAGAATTTTTGGAGTTACAGAAGTATTCGATATTTCCAGATTGCTACAGACTGTTCTGTTTTTGACAGATTCTGTTTTCTATGTGTTGTTTGCTTATTTTGATGAATCTATGGGTAATATCAGGGGGTATGAACCATGGAAAAGTTGGAATACAGTAGATATTACACCAATATAAATAAAGACTGAGTTCACAACAGTACCAAAAGTGGTGATTTATTTTCTTATACTAACGGAGCTTATGAGATTTTCTGTTGAGTTTTGTGTTGTGAAGTTTTCAAGTTTTGGGTAAGGATTTGATGGACTATGGAATAATGAGTGGCAAGAGCCTAAGCTTGGGGATGCCCAAGGCACCCCAAGGTAATATTCAAGGACAACCAAGAGCCTAAGCTTGGGGATGCCCCGGAAGGCATCCCCTCTTTCGTCTTCGTCTATCGGTAACTTTACTTGAGGCTATATTTTTATTCACCACATGATATGTGTTTTGCTTGGAGCGTCTTGTATGATTTGAGTCTTTGCTTTTTAGTTTTCCACAATCATCCTTGCTGTACACACCTTTTGAGAGAGACACGCATGAATCGTGATTTATTAGAATACTCTTTGTGCTTCACTTATATCTTTTGAGCTAGGCAATTTTGCTCTAGTGCTTCACTTACATCTTTTTAGAGCATGGCGGTGGCTTTATTTTATAGAAATTGATGAACTCTCATGCTTCACTTATATTATTTTGAGAGTCTTTAAAACAGCATGGTAATTTGCTTTGGTTATAAATTTAGTCCTAATATGATAGGCATCCAAGAGGGATATAATAAAAACTTTCATATAATGTGCATTGAATACTATGAGAAGTTTGATTCCTTATGATTGTTTTGAGATATGAAGATGGTGATATTAGAGTCATGCTAGTGAGTAGTTGTGAATTTGAGAAATACTTGTGTTAAGGTTTGTGAGTCCCGTAGCATGCACGTATGGTGAACCGTTATGTAACGAAGTTGGAGCATGAGATATTTTTTGATTGTCATCCTTTGTGTGGAAGTCGGGATCGCGCGATGGTTAACTCCTACCAACCCTTCCCCTAGCAGCATGCTCTAGTACTTTGTTTCAATGACTAATAGATTTTTGCAATAAGTATGTGAGTTCTTTATGACTAATGTTGAGTCCATGGATTATACGCACTCTCACCCTTCCACCTTTGCTAGCCTCTCTAGTGCCGCGCAATTTTCACCGGTACCATAAACCCACCATATACCTTCCTCAAAACAGCCACCATACCTAACTATTATGGCATTTCCATAGCCATTCCGAGATATATTGCCGTGCAACTTTCCACCGTTCCGTTTATTATGACACGCATCATCATTGTCATATTGCTTTGCATTATCATGTAGTTGACATCGTATTTGTGGCAAAGCCACCGTTCATAATTCTTTCATACATGTCACTCTTGATTCCTTGCACATCCCGGTACACCGCCGGAGGCATTCATATAGAGTCATATTTTGTTCTAGTATCGAGTTGTAATTTTTGAGTTGTAAGTAAATAGAAGTATGATGATTTTCATTATTAGAGCATTGTCCCATGTGAGGAAAAAAAGAGAAAAGAAAGAAAGAAAGAAAAAAAAGAGAAGAAAAAAAAAGAAAAAAAATAAAGAAAAAAAATAAAGAAAAAAAATAAAAAATGAGAAAAAAAAGAGATAAGGGGCAATGTTAATATCCTTTTTCCATACTTGTGCTTCAAAGTAGCACCATGATCTTCATGATAGAGAGTCTCCTATGTTGTCACTTTCATATACTAGTTTTTCATTATAGAACTTGGCTTGTATATTCCAACGATGGGCTTCCTCAAATTGCCCTAGGTCTTCATGAGCAAGCAAGTTGGATGCACACCCACTTAGTTTTCTTTTTTGAGCTTTCATAAACTTATAGCTCTAGTGCATCCGTTGCATGGCAATCCCTACTCACTCACATTGATATCTATTGATGGGCATCTCCATAGCCCATTGATATGCCTAGTTGATGTGAGACTATCTCCCTCTTTTTGTCTTCTTCACAACCACCTTCTATTCCACCTATAGTGCTATGTCCATGGCTCACGCTCATGTATTGCGTGAAAGTTGAAAAAGTTTGAGAATACTAAAGTATAAAACAATTGCTTGGCTAAAACCGGGGTTGTGCATGATTTGAGTATTTTGTGTGATGAAGATGGAGCATAGCCAGACTATATGATTTTGTAGGGATAAGCTTTCTTTGGCCATATTATTTTGGGAAGACATAATTATCTTGTTAGTATGCTTGAAGTATTATTGTTTTTATGTCAATATTAAACTTTTGTTTTGAATCATACGGATCTGAACATTCATGCCACAATAAAGAAATTATGTGGATAAATATGTTAGGTAGCATTCCACATCAAAAATTCTATTTTTATCATTTACCTACTCGAGGACAAGCAGGAATTAAGCTTGGGGATGCTTGATACGTCTCCAACGTATCTATAATTTTTTATTGTTCCATGCTATTATATTATCTGTTTTGGATGTTTTATATGCATTAATATGCTATTTTATATTATTTTTGGGACTAACCTATTAACCTAGAGCCCAGTGCCAGTTCCTGTTTTTTTCCCTATTTTTGAGTTTCGCAGAAAAGGAATACCAAACGGAGTCCAAACGGAATAAAACTTTCGCGATGATCTTTCTTGGACCAAAAGGAAACCAGAGGACTTGGAGTGCAAGTCAGAGAAGCCACGAGGCGGCCACAAGGACGGAGGGCGCGCCCAGGGGGGTAAGGCGTGCCCCCCACCATTCTGGGCCCCTCATGCGTCTCCTGACCTAATTCTTTCGCCTATATATACTCTTAAATGCCCAAACCACCAGAGGCATCCACGAAAAGACTTCTCCACCGCCGCAACCTTCTGTACCTGTGAGATCCTATCTAGGGGCCTTTTCCGGCGTCCTGGCGGAGGGGGATTCGATCACGGAGGGCTTCTACATCAACACCATTGCCCTTCTGGTGAAGCATGAGTAGTTTACCTCAGACCTACGGGTCCATAGCTAGTAGCTAGATGGCTTCTTCTCTCTCTTTGATTCTCAATACCACGCTCTCCTCGATGTTCTTGGAGATCTATTCGATGTAATACTTTTTTGCGGTGTGTTTGCCGAGATCTGATGAATTGTGGATTTATGATCAGCTTATCTATGAATATTATTTGAATCTTCTCTGAATTATTTTATGCATGATTTGATATCTTTGCAAGTCTGTTTGAACTATCAATTTGGTTTGGCCAACTAGATTGGTTTTTCTTGCAATGGGAGAAGTGCTTAGCTTTGGGTTCAATCTTGTGGTGTCCTTTCCCAGTGACAGTAGGGGCAGCAAGGCACGTATTGTATTGTTGCCATCGAGGATAAAAATATGGGGTTTTCATCATATTACTTGAGTTAATTCCTCTACATCATGTCATCTTTCTTTATGCGTTACTCTGTTCTTCATGAACTTAATACTCTAGATGCAGGAAGGAGTCGGTCGATGTGTGGAGTAATAGTAGTAGATGCAGAATCGTTTCGGTCTACTTGACACGGACGTGATGCCTATATTCATGATCATTGCCTTAGATATCGTCATAACTTTGCGCTTTTCTATCAATTGCTCGACAGTAATTTGTTCACCCACCGTATTATTTTCTATCTTGAGAGAAGCCTATAGTGAAACCTATGGCCCCCGGGTCTATTTTTCGTCATACAATCTTCTACTTTCCAATCTATGAGTTTCCGATCTACTATTCTGCAATCTTTTACTTTCCAATCTATAAAACAAAAATACCAAAAATATTTACTATACCGTTTATCTATCTTTATCAGATCTCACTTTTGCGAGTAACCGTGAAGGGATTGACAACCCCTTATCGCGTTGGGTGCAAGTTTGGTGTTTGTTTGTGCAGGTATTCGGTGACTTGCGTGTTGTCTCCTACTGGATTGATACCTTGGTTCTCAAAACTAAGGGAAATACTTACTCTACTTTGCTGCATCACCCTTTCCTCTTCAAGGGAAAAACCAACGCAAGCTCAAGAAGTAGCAACGACGTACTTAAGGTGCTCTCCGGTGGGAGCAACGAGAAGCACGCCAGCCCCTGCACCTTGCAGGGAGAAGGCACGATCGAAATACATGGTCCATTCTTGGGGTGCTTCCTTGCCGGGGATAACTGTCTCCAATACCTCTTCGTCAGGAGTTGGCGTCCACTCTGCAATAAACTCTGCCAATGCTCTGCTCCGAATGGTGTATGTGCTCTCAAACTTCAAACCAAAGCTGGATAACTCCAAAGCCCACTCCACTATCCTGCCGGTGGCCTCAGGGTTTCAGAGTATCCGTTGCAAAGGGAAACGGGTGACAACTGTGATCTCATGGGCTTGGAAGTAGTGGCGCAATTTCCTTGAGGCCATAACAAGGCCAAAAATCAATTTCTGCACGCCAGAGTACCTGGATCTAGCCCCCTGCAACAGGGAGCTGACGAAGTATACTGGACGCTGCACCACTTTCTCCTTTGTCGTGACTAGAGAACTGCTTCCGCTGCTTTGCTCTTCTCCACCTTGATCTGCATCTGACCTTGCCGGGGTGTGTTCACTTTCCTCCCCGGAAGGGACACCAGCTACGTCTGCTGCTCCATCCACTTCCCTCTTCGCCACCAGTGCTGCGCTAACCACCTGATTAGTTGCCGCCAAGTATAGCAGCAATGGCTCTTAAGGTTTTGGAGCAACCAAAGTGGGCATAGAGGAAAGGTAGGCCTTCAAATCTTGTAGTGCAGCGTCTGCCTTTGGGGTCCACTCCATGGGCCCTGCCTTTTTCAAAATCTTGAAGAACGGCAAGGCACGCTCGGCAGACTTGGAAATGAATCTGCTAAGCGTGGCAACACACCCAGTCAAACGCCTCACGTCCTTGACTGTCTTGGGTGCTTGAATCTTCTCGATAGCCATGATCTTGTCGGGGTTGGCCTCTATCCCCAGGTGGGACACAAAGAAGCCAAGTAGCTTGCCGGAAGGAACACCAAACACACACTTCTCCGGGTTTAGCTTCAAGTTGATCTGGCGCAGATTAGCAAACGTCTCTTCTAAATCCTGAATGAGGGTTGATCTGTCCTTGGTCTTGACCACAACGTCATCCATGTAAGCCTCAACGTTTCTATGCAACTGTGACTCAAAACCAATCTGGACTGCTCTTGCGAAAGTGGACCCAGCGCTTTTCAACCCGAAAGGCATCCGCACGAAGCAGTATGTGCCACATGGGGTGATGAACGCAGTCTTCTCTTCATCTTCCTTGGACATGAAGATCTGATGATACCCAGAGTAGGCATCCAGGAAGGAAAGCAGGTCACACCCGGAGGTGGAATCCACAATTTGGTCTATGCGCGTCAAGGGAAATGGGTCCTTCGGGCATGCCTTGTTCAGATCCGTAAAATCTATGCATAGCCTCCACTTCCCATTAGCTTTGCGTACC
The DNA here is from genome assembly GCA_011799875.1 of Thinopyrum elongatum. Classification (NCBI taxonomy): domain Eukaryota; kingdom Viridiplantae; phylum Streptophyta; class Magnoliopsida; order Poales; family Poaceae; genus Thinopyrum; species Thinopyrum elongatum. The sequence continues at coordinate 97,467,653 of CM022301.1, read as the reverse complement.
ACCACAGGATTTGCTAACCACGTTGGATGCAACACTCCTCTAACCAGACCAGCTGCCTCAAGTTTCTTGATCTCCTCAGCAATAAACTGTTGCCGCTCCAAAGCTTGCTTCTGGACCTTCTGCTTGACGGGCCGGGCATGTGGGCAGACAGCAAGGTGGTGCTCGATTACCTCCCTGGGAACACCGGGGATGTCAGATGGTTGCCAGGCAAACACATCGACATTCACCCGTAGGAAAGCAACGAGCGCGCTTTCCTATTTGTCATCGACGGTGGCGCTGATAGTGAAAGTACCATCAGTGCCAGCCAGCCCTGTCGGGACCTTTTTCACAGTGGGTGCAGATGCCTTGGACCTCTTGTTATTGGAACTCTCCGGCGAGTCATCAACAGGCGCAGCATACCCCGAAGAGGTACGCTTCCCGGATTCCTTACCGGCGTCCCTGTTAGCCTTCTTCTTTCCATCACTTTCCTTGGTGGGGATTGCAGCTTCAGTGGCCTCTGCCACGACTGCGTCCCGGTACATCTTGTCCACACAAATAATTGTGTCCTTCTTGTCTGATGGAATGGAAATGACGCCCACCGGCCCTGGCATTTTTAAGGTGTTGTAGGCATAGTGGTATGCCGCCATGAACTTGGCCAGAGCTGGGAGACCAAGGATTCCATTGTATGGCAGGGGGAGGTCAACCACATCAAACATGATCTTCTCAATCCGGTAATTCAACTCCCCCCCCCCAATGTCACCGGCAACGTGATTTTCCCCTTAGGACAACTCCTGCCGGGGTTGATTCCTTGAAACGTGCCAGTAACTTTGAGCTCTTCTTCTGCTATCTGGAGTTTGCTGATGACTTTGAAGAAATCAGATGCAACCCGGCCCCGCCGTCAACCAACATCTTTGTGACTTTGAGGTTGCGGATTGTTGGTGATACCAACAACGGCAAGCACCCTACTGCGGTGGTGCGGTCAGGGTGGTCCTCTTCGTCAAAGATGATGGGCGTGCGGGACCACTTGAGCGGCCTTCGAGAGTCTGCCGCTGGCTCCACGGCATTGACTTCACACGCCCACCGTTTAAATTGGTGGTGGGAGGAGTGCAAAGATGCACCCCCGTCAATGCATAGGGCGTGAGTGGCTTTCTGGAATTCCTGCTCGCTGGTTTCCTCTTCATGTCCTCCATCACTCTCATCGTTGCAATCCCCCTTCTCACGGCCTCTGGCGGGTTTCCCTTGATTCTGAGGAGCCTTGCCGGGGTGGCTTGCTCTGCCACCCCGGCCCTTTCCACCAGCGCCATTCTGACCTTTCTCTTTATCTCGCTTCTCATATTCAGCCCTCTGCTTCTTGACAAGCTGCTCAACCTGATGACACTCCTGGAGATCGTGGCCCTTGGTCCGATGGATCTTGCAATACGGGCCATCGCCTTTCCCAGCCTTCTCGATAGTCGCGGCTTCCCGACAATTAGTGCACGCGGCAACTTCCTTGCCGGGTATCTCAGCCTTGGCTTTCTTGCCGGTACTAGGCACGCCCGATCCCTCAACGGTCATCACTGCTTTATCCTTGCGCCTTTTGTTGCGCTTCTTGTTCTTCTTCTTTTGACTGGTGGCCTCTGAATCGATGTCGACGCCATCCTCTTCTACGGGGAGCTTCCTCCCCTCCTCTATTCGGGCACACTTATCCACCAGGGTGTAAAGCTCCTTCACAGTCTTGGGCAATCGAATGTTCATCTTGGAATGTATCCGACGATTGCGCACATTGGACTAGAACACAGCTATCACAGCTGCCGGGTGGATGTCTAGAATATTCCTGTGGACTCGGCTAAATCTCTACATGTATTTCCGTAGGCTCTCGCCTTCCTTCTGCAGAAGAAGCTGCAAGTCGCTGGGCCGCCCTGGTTCTTGATGGCCACTCGTGAAGGCGCCAACGAACTCATGGCACAGGTCAGCCCAGGTCGAAATGGAGTTCTCCGGAAGGTGCATCAGCCAAGACCTCACATTTGGCTTGAGTGCCAAAGGGAAGTAGTTGGCGAATACCTTCTCATCTCTTCCCCCAGCAGCTTGAACAGCGATGGTGTAGATGCTCAAGAACTCTGCCGGGTTCAGTCTCCCGTCATACTTCTCTGGTATCTCTGGCTTGAACGTGCGAGTGGACGGCCAACGGACTTGCCGCAGCTCGTGGGTGAAGGCAGGCACCCAGCCTCGAAGGGCAGGTACCCGCCCTCAGCGAGTGCGGGCTCGTCGATGTTGGGGCCATCGCGCCTGTCGGACTGGCGGTGGGCGTCACGGTGTCGCTCGGTGATGACACACGCGCCTTCCCTCTGCCTGTCCTCCAGGCCTCGCCGTTGGCCTTGATGCGTTCGAGGGTCGGACGAAGCCATCGAGACGTTGTCGGGTTCTTGGCTGCGCAGCTCCCGCGTCGGCTGCCGCTTAGGAGACTGCACCGTAGGAGTGGCCCTGTCCGCATGGCCAGCAGCGTGGGCCGTTGTCGTGGCCTGGGGAGGCCGTGGCGGGCCAGCCTGCTATGATCCTCCTGCCTCGGCGAAGCCAATCAGACTCTGAATGGTGGCTCTCCACTCATCCATCTGATCGGCTGCCGGCGGAAAATTTCAACAGCAGCTGAACCCGTGCCATGGCCTCCGAAGCGGTGCTTGGCATGGATGTCGATGAAGATCGTAACGTCGCCCGGCTCCTGACGGTGCCAGTAGCGGTCGTGTCGTGCACTCGTCGTCATGAGCCAGTCGCCTGGATGGTGTGGTGATGAGGTGAAGGCGCTCGAGGACCAGCGGCTCCGTTTCGCGTAGCGGCTGGGTCGGCTCGTTCCGGGGGTGGCGCATGTTCTACGGCCGCACCCGCGGTGGGAGTGGTCGGGGAGTTGCGATTCCCCCCAGGGCGAGTATCCTCGCTGCAGCTGTGCCCCTCGGCCGGACGGGGAGGTGCATATGGAATGATCTCTCCTCCCGTACCTCGTGGGGCGTGGTCGCTGGGATGTAGTTGGTGTTGTCCTTCTCCGGTGCCTCCAGCTCCTGCTTCGGTCGCAGGGGAGGTGGTAACGACGCGGCCTGTGCCGACCACGTCCCCCGCAGCGTCCACACCCCCAGGCGTCCCCGCAGCCCCCGCGGCGTCGGCGGTCGCGTGCGGCGGGGCCTTCGAGGTGGATGGATGAGCAGCGGTGCTGGGCTTCTTCTTGGGCACCATGGACGATGGAGCCGTTGATGAAGAAGATGGCGGTGTAGATGACGCGCTACGTACACTTCTCGGGTTCGTGCAAGCGCATCCCCCTACCTGGTGCGCCAAAGATGTCATGGGAAACCACGGCCACCTATGGGGTCAAGGGCCCCTTTTGGTTCGGCAGGGGGACTGAGCACGTTACACAAAGAGCAGAGGAGCGCAGCGCAGCGAGGCAGAGATCACACGGGCAGTTTTTACCCAGCTTCAGGCCGCCACGAGGCGTAAAACCCTACTCCTGCTTTGGTGGATTGATGGTGGATGGTGGTGGAAATGCAGCGCTCTTGCCCCGCAGGGTTGCCTCGGGGCGAGAGCAGCTACGCGCGTATGAGTGTACAAGGGTCCGAATCCTTTCTACGGTTGCCATGGGCCTCCTTTTATAGATCAAGGGGTCACCACAGTGGCAAATCAGTCATTGTGTACTGATTAGATAGCGAACAGTGCTATCATATCTACTCTGCAGACAGAGCAGTACGCATTAAATGTGCCGCTTAGTGTCACATCATGGCCTGCCCCGCATGCCTTGCCGGGCTGTTTGGTCACCTTCTCTCCTGTCTGCATGACACGTCGCTGGACGGGTGTCATTTGGAGGCGATTCCTGTAGGAAATGGCTACCATGTGGCAAAAGGTAGCCACTTAGTCATCTTGGGGCTTGACGCCGCACCGATCGATGACTTGCGTTGCTGCGAGGTGGGGCGGTGAAGCCCTGGCAGGATATTTTGCCTTCGTAGGACCCGGCAGGCCTGCCGGGGCGGTCTTGAGGCTTGCTTCCGGGGCAACCTTGACCTCGCCAGGCCCTTCTGCCCAGCAAGGGAGGTTTTCCCTTAGCGGTGTCTTGCTTCTTGGCTTGACTTGGTCCTCTCAACCTGCCCTTTGATTCCTCAAAGAGCCTATTTCTTCATCTTGGCCTTGTCTTGGATGTTGCAATCTTGATCTTGGGCCTGTGCACGGTCTGGGCAACAGACCCAGGGTTTGTTGCACCGACACCAGCTGATTCAACCATGAGCATCGATAGGTCATCATGGTGATGCATTATCGATTTTGGCATCAAGTTTGGGTCAGGCACCAATGAAGTTTGACAATCCTCACTATGCTTTGTTTCTTCTCAGTAATCAGGCTCGAGAAAGGAAGAAACACTTGGCAGAGGACAATGAGGCGGAGCAACAATGGCCATCCAATTTTGTGCAGTTCCACTAAAATTGAGGAAGACATGCCCGGTATGGAGATACGCATCGCTGTTTGCAAAAATATAAAAAAAAATAAGTAGTGTCGTTACTTTGTTTTAGAGGTGGAACAAGATTAACAGCGGCATCTTAATTGTCAATAAGAATTAATGAAATGTACACCAAAAAATAGAAGCATCATCATTATCTTCATGGGAACTAAAGTAGGATACCCGGAAGAAAAGAAACTAAAGCAGGATAGAAGCATTTATCGACGCCTCTAGATTGACAGCAGGATTACTTAAAAGGGACATCACTTTAACATGGGCATTGCTTCATTTAACCAGTGATAGTATTAGATTAGCAGCAACAATAGGAGCATATGGACAATGACCGCACAACCACCATGTACTTCTGTCGAAAAAAACATGTATACCTCCACCGAGGCATAAACTAGGACAACTTTTGGAGTGGCCTTTCCTCTATAATACTACTCCCTATGTTCCCAAATATAAGTCTTTTTAGAGATTCCAACAAGTGACTACATACGGAGTAAAATGAGTGAATCTACACTCTAAAATATGTCTACATACATCCGTATGTTGTAGTCCATTTGAAATGTCTAAAAAGACTTATATTTATGAACAGAGGGAGTAAAAAATAGGTGATGTTGGACCAACCGACGAACCCTAGCTATTGTACATGGGAAGCTGGGGAGTAGTGGTATAGAAGAAAACCTGCATGCAGCGACCTGGGGAGCTGCACCAGTACAATGAAGCATGAAATCCAAAAGAAGTTATACCTCAGGTGGGGGAGATGTGGCTTAGGCGGGTGGGCGGGGTCTGCCCACATGACCTTCGTTTGCGCTGGCGCCGGCTCAGAGATAATGGTGTACATTGGCTTCCTCCATCGCCGACGGTGACAACGTCAACGCTGCACCTCCTCACCTCCCACAGCGGACGGGATCTGGCCGGATTTGTGACCACCGGTGAGGAGAGAGATAGAGTGGACATTGTCAACTTGTTTAAATATGGAGAGGGTGAGAGAGCAAGATGCGAGAAACCCTATCAAACAAGAGGCTACACATACAATGGAGTAAAAAAATCTCTCCATAACAGTGGTTTTAAATAGAATACGCATGTTCCCAGAAAAAAGAAACGAAAACTAGCAGACAAATCTTTTTTTAACATACCAAGAAAGAAAACTCGATCAGTAACACACCCCTGCTTCCAGGTCGCACTTTGTATCGCTCACGTGTGGTCCCCGACCCTCCATTATTAAGTGAACAATTAAAGCGTCAAATTACTACGTAAGCTGCCTCTTCGTGTACAAATATGCTCCATCGTGTACTCGCGGGTACGTCGGAGGCAGAGTGAGTGCGTGTACATTTCTTCTTGTACGTAGTACTCCATTTATCTCACTTCATATTGTTTCCCACTCCTATGATATTCCTATCCTAGGAACAAAATGAGGCGGTACTAAGTTTCTATGTGTGTAGGGAGAATGAGTCATCGATGATGTGTACGAGTAGTCGCGAGAGTCATCACCATGTGTGTGTGTGCGCACACACACATAGAATACATATATGTGTTTACATAAAATTCTTACTTTCATCTCCATCTACATCTCCATCTCCAATCATATTTGTCCAACTGGCACATTATTTACGTTATTAATTATGTAGCAATATTTACATACGTCCAGCATCTCTCGTTTGCGGCCGTCCGGACCGCTGCCCCCCCCCCCCTCGCTCATGACTGCCCTGGCCAACTCGAACCGTCTTCATCACCCGCGCGTGCTTCCCGCTCGAAACGGTCAGTGCCACATTCATGCCCGGCCAGAGCGGACGCGACCTCTTAGTGGCGCCGGCATTGAAGCGGCGCCGGCCGAGAGAGCGCCGCCCGCGCCACTTCCCATTGCACGCGACTGCTCCGCGTTCAAACGACACCACGGCCGGCCACAACATGCATGTAAAAAAGTTCTTGGGAGTCTGTGCTACAGCTAGCTATCCTCCCCCTCCTCGTCTATCTCTTCCAGTAGTACTCCATGGCTCGATCCATCGACAAGCAGGCGGGAAAGTTTGCGTATATTCGGTTTGCGGTGAGTGGCATGCCGAGCGACCGTGTGGGGCGGAGGCTTGTGTGGGGTGAGTTACGAACTCGACAGACATGATTTAAACGTTTAGTTTTGCTCGATGGCGCGATCCACCAAAACGAAACGTTTATTTCCAAAAGAATACTGTAGTATATTGTACTGCATGAGGGAGAAGCGGATTCAACGAAGAGTGATGGTTGCTTCTTCCGTCCAATTTACTACCGGGTCTATGTGATTTGACGGATCATTCGTCATTATTACTGCGGTGGTAGAGCATCGTAGAGCGTCTGCACTCTTATTTATTTATTCTGTGGTAAAACTAACTTTATCCACTCTTACACTGGAGGAGTGTGAAACACAGCAGCCCAGTGAGTACATGGCCCACCTCACACTATCACCATATTCCTTGGCCATCGTGCGACACCTCCGGTCCTTTTTTCTTTGTGGTTAACAAACAAACTGTAGTACGTAGTAGCCCGCATGCCAAGAAAAAATTACTATACACCGGAGTGTATAGACTATTTTGCCCCCGGATTTGTTATGGGGGAAATGCTGGGTAGTTATGCGCATGGAAAGTATTGTCTCAACCTGCAGACCTTAGTTCTCGTGCACTATTACTCCTCTCTCCATCTCTCTGGATGCAGGCTCACTAGATCTATCTGCATGCAGCTCTCTCTCTCCGGTTTTGCACGCATGCGACGCGACTCTCTCTCTCTCTCTCTCTGTACAAGCATGCCTTAAGCATGGTTAATACTTAATAATATATCCGGTTGATGGCTAACATGTTGCCATGTCATCTATAGCCAATGTAATAGTCAACATGTATAGTAATAGGCTACAAGAAAGTACTACTTTTTTACTATACAGGTATAGTAATGCTGGGTAGTACGTACTAGCTTCTTGGAGCCCGTGCTACAGCCGGCTGTAAATCTACAGCCCGCTTCTCTTCTCTCTCCTCTTCTCTCTCATCCAACTCAGCAAAGATAAAATATTTAAAGGCTTGCAGCCCGCCTACGTCACCTTATTATACTTGCTCTTAGGAAGGGACGAGGAATATGGGAGAGAGAGATGGGAATTATTATGGCTGTGTGTGTGGTAGTACTATTGGAAAGAGCAGCACAAAGATGCTAAGGCGCAGACCATTGCGGGAAAAGTGAGATTTTCTTATACACATACAAAAAAGGACCGGAGGGACTACTACAATGCTAATACGAAGCTTTCAGATTTTGTTTCATGTATGTCTCCTGACTCCAAGGTTGCCCCGTTACAACATTCCATCAAATACAAAGGAAAACTAACACGCAAGCTGATGCATCTCAATGATTCACAAATCATATCCAATATTTACTTAACAACTAAAGACAAAAGTTGTGAGGGTGTGTACAAATAAAGAAAAAAAATGATTGATGCAGTCCCTAAACAGGATTTAATTTCCTGGCTAGGTAGAACCTGTCGAAGGAAAGAAGCCTGGAGCCCACTGATCAAACAATGATTTTGTGCAGTTCCACTAAAAATGAGGTGAGCATCCCTGATGGCAAAGATATTGAAGAAGTGTGATTAGAATAATAGTAGTGGCACTAGTTCATGAGACATAAACTCATCACAAATAGAAGCCGGTAGAAGTAGAGAAAGATCCACATGGAATGGAGCTATGTGGGGAGGTGCGGCAGTGGAGCAAGACGGCTCCAAAAGGAAGTTGTACCTGGGACGTCGGGGTGTAGCTAGAAGGGCGGTGGGAGGCGGCATTAACCCATACCGCGGGGACCCCTGATTGGGATGCACCGACAGTGGGTTTTCTCCCTCGCCGTTGTCGGCCGCGTCTACACAGAACATCCTCCCCTTCCCCCGGTGGCGGGATCAGGCCGGATCTGTGACCAGCAGTGTGGCCACCGTCGTTCTATGCTTGTGAAGAGAGCAACCCAAGCAAGCAGGCTTGAGCTTAGGTTCCTGCTAGTGTATGTATAGTGGAGTGGTTTTCTTTTTCTCTCCATATCAACCTTTTTATATTGCGTATGTGTCATTGAAGAGTGAAATGATGGTTGCTTCATCCGACTAACTTACTATGTGATTTGACTGCTCATTAGTCATATTACCGCGGCCCCTACATGTACTCCCCCTACGTGTATGACCGTTCCTAAGTCTCACTTGTACTTATCTCTATTTTCTTGCACGACACGTGGAAAGGATGCACATAGAGGCATTTTGTTCCTGCATGTTGTTACGTACCTACTCCCTCCTTCCGGTTTACTACTAGTACTCCCTCCATCCTAGTTTATTGGTCCCCTTTGTACTCAATTCATGGGCTTGTTTTCCTCAAGAAATTTGTCTTTACCAACGTATTAATATCAGGAATGCATGCGTGAACAACGAATGATTAAACCTTGCATGCAACATTTTGACAAAATATTGACATATGAATATGTGAATGTGAGGGACTACAACCTCGTGCATGCATGCAACAGTCACACGTACGCATGCACACAAAAATGCGCTCGACGCCCTAATGCATGCATGTTCGGGCACACGACAGAACACAGACGGTCACGCTCAAGTGCTCAACCTACACGTGCATGCACACACATACTCAGCCAGGGTGAGCTAGTGACCGTATAAACACCAGGAAATGTATATATTGACCACAATGAGCGTATTATGAAGTCCACTAACCGTATTTTTACAAATATACAGTGGCAGCCAGTGTATTTATCTCGTTTCAAATTAAGCCATATTAACCAGAAAGGAGGCAGTATGGACTAGCATTACTTTGTTGTGTCCCGTCAACTTGCGGAACGAGGAGAAGCTTGCAGGACGAGGAGAAGCTTGCGTGCAGTGGCTCGCAGGAAAAGGAGAAACTTTTGACCAATGCAAGCTCTCCCTCGCTCAGGCGGTGGACGTGCAACAGTTAATTCGGTGTCAGATTGCCAGAAGCATACACTGTACTAGTACCATCATTGTTCGACTTCCCGAAGAGGCGAAGAGCCAAGCGCAATGTTTACTAGTACTCTGAGTAGTATTATGTACTACTATACAGGTGCTACTAGGAACCGCATGGTGGAGCGTCTGCACTCTTATTTTATTTTAATCTGTGATAAAGCAATCTTCAACACATTTTTCTTCTCTTCGAGGGTACTCGCATGTGATAATGGAAGTTGATTGCATTGAACACTCGCCACAATTCTCGCTTAATTTTGGCTCCTATCCTGTTAGAAATAGGAGGGCTCAGTAATAATTTCTCTTTTTTCGTTATTCAGCATGTACACAGGTCAGCAAACCTTCCGGCACATCTTTGTGCGAAGCGTGCTTGCACTTTGAATGTGATAGATAGCTGGCTTGATGAAACACCTTGCTTCCTTTTTTTGTGGGGTACCACGCTTCCTAGTGACCAGTCTCTTGGCTGATTGTCCTAAGAATGCTTATATATGAATAAAGCTCTCTCATTTACCCACAAAAAAATTAAGTCATATTAACCAGAAAGGAGGCAGTACGGACTAGCACTACTTTGGTGTGTCCCGTCAACTCGCAGAACGAGGAGAAGCTTGCAGGACAAGGTGAAGCTTGCTCTCCGTCTACCTCAAGAGCTGTGGCTCGCAGGATGAGGAGAAGCTTTTGACTAATGCAACCTACCCTCGCCCAGGCGGTGGACGTGCAGCAGTTCATTCGGTGTCAAATTGCCAGAGGCATACACTGTAGTATCATCATTGTTTGACTTCCCGAAGAGGCGAAGAGCCAAGCACAAGGTTTAGTAGTATGAGTAGTACTACTAGTATACAAGTACTAGGAACCGCATGGTGGAGCGTCTTATTTTAATCTGTGAAAAGTACACATTTATTGGGGAGAAGTGCGGAAAACAGCACCCCAATAGTACTATTAAAAAACATCAAACATGTAATGATGACATCGATCAACCATGCTCTAATATTTCTTGGCCTCCATGCGACACCTAGCGCGCCTGTGTTCTCTCTCCTCATCTCTCTCAAGGAGCGGGGGGTTGGCCATTTTGCCATCAATTGAGATCGGTTTGCTCACACTCCGGTCCCACATGTCAGTGATATGCCAAAAGGAAGCGCGTTGACCGACAGGCCATACGCGCACTTGGTTTTGCACCTTCATACTAGTATGAGCAGATTCAAAGAAGAGTGTATTGATGTTTGCTTTGTCCGAGCAACTTACAGTGGGAAAGGTGGGGCTTATCATTTGACTGCTCATTACTCACTATTAGTGTGGCGCAACGACCGGGCTGAGTCTCCCATGCGGTTGTGCACTCTAATTTGGTGCATGGCACATGGACCCGAATGCTGAATGGCTTCTGGCAATGCTATCAAGCTTCCAGAATTTGTTTACATAATTGACGTACAAATAATTTTCCAGCGACATGAAATTATACAATGCTCTGAAGCTTTCAGCTTTTGTTTCATGTGTCTTGCCAGCTGGAAGGTTTCCTCGTTACAACATCAATCAAATACTAGAAAGAAAACTAACACCCATGCTCTTTCGGAAAAAATAAAAAAAATAACTTCCTTGCTAATGCATCTCAATGATTAGTAGATCAAAGCTAATATTTACATCACAACTGAAGACAAAGTAGATGTTAAATTAAAATTGATCCATGCTTTCATTGACAGCAACTTCCCCCCCCGGCTCTGTCTAAATCAACAAGGCATGTTGGGAAAAAAAAGTAGCTGTCATGAGCATGGAACATTCCGATCATTTTGTGCAATTCCACTAAAATAGAGTTGAGCGTCCCTGTTCCAAAGATATTCAGTAAGTGTGATTACAATAATAGAGGATTGTTGATGAAACAATAAACACACAAATAGAAGTCGGTCACCTTTGCAGTCTCTCTTAAGAATAACTAGTTGGAGAAGATTAAGCAAATAGTTGGAGAAGATTAGGCTCGAAGTTGGATGAGGAGGATAGAGCAAAACCAATCTCCCTTTGTGCGGTCCCACTGAAATGTAGAAACATTACCCGTGTGACATTTCAGCAAAACTGCACAAAACATGCTTAAGAGAAACGTGATTTGTGCAGTTCACCAAAAGGTCGCAATAGCAACGAGGTGAAATGGATATCCCTGTTTGGAAAAAGAGGTAGAAAGGAAACAATTACTTCCCAATAACAGTTGAAGACACATACGCCAATAAAAAAGAAGCATATTCCATGTCATAAGGGAAAGATAGCAGCATGGTGGTTTATCAGAAACGGTGTGAGGACGAGATTGCGAGATGGAAAGTACGCAGGCCGAGATACATTTTAGGCAAAGAACTAAAGAAGATCCACATGCAGGATTTTCCACATGCAGCAACGTGGGAAGATGGGCAGTGGAGAAAGGCCGGAGGAAGCTATACCTAAGGGTCATCGGGATGTAACTAGGAGGGCGCCGGCTGCCGGGATCTGCCCATACTACGGCAACGAGCAAGTGGCGAAGGCCCTACCGTGCCGGAGCTTGGTCAGAGAGAACGACGGGTACCGCAGATCGGGACATGCCGCCTCGACACCGTCGAACGGAGAAATGATGCACATCCTCCCTTTCCGCCAGCGGACGGGATGCGGCCGGATCAGTGAGCAACAGTGAGAGGGAGAGGCCACCGCCGCCTTGTGTGAGATAGTGTGACGAGAGACAAACCCTGGCAGGCAGGCTCCATTGTATATAGTGGAGCGGATTTCTTTTTTCGCGATAACAATCCTTTTATATTCTGTGCGTGCCATTCAGGAATATAACTTTATTTAAAACTAACGCGTCAAGTCGAACTTTGTTCCGTGTATGCGTGGTACACGACCCTCCTTCAAGTAAACAACTGCTACACACGTCAAATTATCACGTGGGCTGCCTTTTCGTACAGAAATGAGCTCCACCAGGTACCCGCGCGGGTGTGGCCGGGAACGAGACGTGAGTACATGCGTCATGCGTGCACCTCTTCTCTACGTGCAGGTACGTACATGGGTGTGTGTGAGAGAGATGGTTTGTGCGAAACAGTGGCAATGTGTCGATGATATCTCAAACAAAAAAAATGTAACATATGCAATGTGTGTGAAAGAGAGGCCTAGATATATCATAAATAGAGGGAGCGATCCACGAGAAGAGAGTGGAGGGATCATCGGCATGAGATATCGATAGAATCGAAGAGAGGGATGAAGTGTGTGGGTGCGCGATCGATAAAGAGTGCCATCGAATTTGTGTTGGCCCACGTCAAAGATATAGGGCGGCTGGCCTACTGGAATGTGAGAGGGGAGAGGTGCAGTTTGTCTCTGTGGCATGGATACCTACCTACAGCGTTCGACTATCAGTGTGTGTGGGTGGCAGAGACCTAACTATAGAGAGGTAGATTGACTGGTATATGTGTGGAGAAGGAGAGATACCTAGCTATGTATTGAGGGAGATCGATCGGCATCCATGCATATGTGTAGTAGAGGAATAAGGTTTGGAGAGAGACAAAGCTAGAGTGTCGGAGGGTTGGTGGTGGAGTTGCTTCTCACAAATGGTGGGAGAGGCCTGCTAGACAAATGGAGGGTACGACTGCAATATCAATAAGAGAGGAGATGTGTGCCTGTCTGTGCACGTGCGTGTGAGAGACGGGTCGGGAGGCATGCAAGGATGATAAGGGGGATGATATGGCTGTGGTAAGCAGACGTAACTACATAGGAAGATCAATCGTCATGTGTCGGAGAAAGGGAGAGACATAACTAGTGAGGTACGTCGATCGGTGCATGGGGAAAAGAGTTATAGACAACCTAGCTATATGTAGGGAGATCGGTAGGTATACATGCATGCATGTGTTAGAAACAAATAAGGCCTGGAGAGACGGATAGAAAGAGAGGGATGAGGCTAGGAGGTGGTGCGAGAGGCCTACTATATCGAGGGGGGAGGAGTGTGCAACTATGAGATCGATGAAAAGAGGGGCGGGAGTGTGCACGTGCGTGGAACCGTATTAGACAGAGGGGGGCATGGACGGTGAGAAGAGAAGAGGGAAAGTGTGTGTTTGTGGTAGGCACACTTGGCTAGAGAGGTATATCGACCGGTGTGTGCTGGAAAGAAGGAGCCGGGGGGCCTACACACACCATGGGTGAATGACCTGAAGAGAAATAATGAATGTGCGTGATGGAGAGAATGCCGAGGGAGGGTGAGAGGGGGGCGGGCGTGTGCATGCATGAGAGAAAGTTAGCGCTAGCTACAAAGAGAAGAGGATTGTGTGGGTGTAAAAGATGAACAGAGATCATAATTCATTATAAAAGTGGATTCGGATATTTGAACAAGAGATCATAGTGTTTTAAACCGACACATGCATGAATATAATGGTGATATGCATGGTGTGGTTATGAACATTTTATACTACATATAATATATATAACATTTATTTGAATTTGTGATAATGTGTGGCTTTTGCAGCTCAGGGCTAAATACTTGTCATAATGTAGGGGGCGGGGCAATATACTTTGTGTGATAAACACAGTGTACATATGAAACATGGTTTAGATTATGAAGATCTAGCTAGTACTTCAAATGTAGTATTATTTGGAATCGACATCAAGTGTATTCAAAGTTTTGAATTCGAGTTCATATAGTACACATAGTTCATATCTAACTCTATAGTAATCATGTGGTGTGTTGTTAAGATAATGTACAAATGATGGTTTAACTTGGCAACAATCATGATTGTAGATTCTTATTCAAATAGAGAAACGAATTCAAATCTAGTTCGAATTGCAGCGGTAGTATATACATTTGGAATGCACTAAAATGTTTGTATGAGTAGGTTACATGCATTATACAGCTAGCGAAAAAATTTAATTGGACATAACATGGATTCATAGTTTTGAATAGCATTTGTACAGTAAAACGGGACAAGACTCTCTCTTTGTGTGGTGCGAATAGTTTTCTTTTTGTTTTTTTCGTTGAGGGAAGTGCAAATTGATTTGGTACGTTCATTATTACACGTTAGCACCTGTATGAGGTCCGTCCGTTTTTTTCTCACAGGGGTATATTTTACAAGTGGTTTGGGCCCAAAAACAAGGAACCAAGCGGGGCCTTAGGCTTGTCCCAAAATTTCAACCCGTGCCTTGTTATCCCAAAAATTCAGATATCGCTTTGTCTCTTTGTGCTCCGAAAACTCACGCCTTGCTATCCCGAAATTACAACGCGCGCGAAAACTCTCTCCAGCTGCCAAATCCCGACACGCAAAATCCCCATTCTAAACCTGAGCCGAAAGGGCCGCTAGTTCAAATCGGTGGGGGTACTTTTGTAAAACACCCTACATTTTGGACAACCGCGTCCCTAAGTCATGGTTCCCCCCCCCCCTCCCATCACCTCCTTTTCGCCATTTGAAAACCCAGGCCGCCATTACCTCTCTGCTCCAGCCGTGAAACCCCACCCTCCTCCGTCCGCCACCCCACCGCTGCCCAGCCGGAGCCTCTTCCCCGACGGCATCGTCCATCGCAATAGCTCGACGTCCCTCATCCACTGCCCCGGATGAGGATCCATCGTCGATCTCATCGTCCCGCCGGTTCAGCCGCCCCGTCCTCCACCTCCAAGGAGCTGCTCCGACGATCGCCTTGTCTATCACGGCTGCTCCATCCCCACAACGCCGCCTTAACCTGCTCCACCGGAACCGCAGCATCCTCACCGACTCCTCGGACAAAGCCGAGGCCTACTCGACGCCACCAAAGAGGTTGTACACTCATTGCATCGCACCTTCTCCTTAACTCGACCTTCCGGCGCAACCGGCGCTCAATCCCGCTCCCCCATGGCGCGGCTACCTCGTAGTCGGTGCCGCCGGCGACATCTCCATGGTGGTTCTCCCTTAGTACGAGGCTCCCTCAGCGGAGGCGGCCATACCAGCTGGAGCTACTGCTCCGGCTCTCGCTCGCTCGTGCTGCTGCTCTGCTCTTCCTCTCACGCTCATGCTGCTGCTCTGCTCTTGCTCTCGCTCGTGCTGTTGATGTTGCTACATCGGCTGCTGCAGCTACATGAGTTACTGCTCTGGCTCTAGTTCACGTTGCTGCTCCAAGCAGTGCTGCTCCGGCTGCTATCTGCTAGTGTCTTCCCTGTTGATCGCCTGTTGATTTAGATCACTGTTTCTCTACTACTAGTGCTTGAGCGGCCTAAACTACATGTGAAGTGCTTCTCTGCTACTAGTGCGTTCAATTTCGACAGTAACATTCAGATTCTACAGTAAATTTCAGTTTCGACAGTTAAGTTCAGAGTCAACAATTTTTATCTGTTGGAGTCAGGTGTTTTTTGGTGATGTAAATTTTACATCTACCACTTTTTGGTAATGTATTTTACAACATCTATTGGAGATGCTATTAGAATCCCACTTGAGATTAACAATGTTTGTCTTGTACTGCTTCAGCCTCGATGTCTTACAGCTCGCCGGAGCTTCTCCAACGACGGAACCATCCATCACAACAGAGCAGTACCCTGGACGCCGTCTACAGACGCCTCAGATCTTCCTCCACACCTTCGACAGCCACCTCTGCCGCAACTTCTTCAGTGACCAACCCAATGATGCTAAGGCCGACATGGCTACGCCAAAGTGGTTGTACACTTGTCGCATCACTTATTACTCTACAATCACGTCGATCCATTAGGGCTATTTTGGTTCAAAGGAAAAAGTGAAGGAAAAACATAGCAATAGGAAATTTTCCTACGGTACTCTACCATTCAATTATTCATGCATTTGGTTGAAAGGAATGGAGCAAAACATCCACCTGGACCTAGTTTTCAAAATCCTATGCATGAAAACAAGACTAAGTGCATTAGTGGAATAACATTGTACACATTTTCATATGGTTTCACTTTAATTTGGCCATGTTTCTTTGCATTCCTTTGTTCTTCCAATTCCTGTGAACCAAACACCCAAGTTGACCAAAATCCTGTGTTTACAAATGCTCTATTTCCCATGTGCATTCCTATCCTATTCCGGTGTTTTTCCTATCCCTGCATTTTTAGAATCCTGCAAGCCAAAGGAGCCCTCACAGAATTACTTCAGTTACAGATAGGTGTCGAACAAAACTTTGTGTGGTTTGTCCTGCTCCTACCGCGATGTCGTCCACCTCACCTGAGTTGCTCCATCGACAGAAGCATCCACCCTACCAGACATCATGACTCCTGACCATCTTTCGCTGCCTCAGATCTCCTTCCCTACTGCCGGCACCCACCGCAACTGCATCACCATCATCGACTCAATAGATGAACCTGAGGAGTACACGGGTCCGAAGAGAGGTCGCACTCTTTTGTTTCTGCTTATGTTATGCATTGCTTAATATTACCTGCTACTTTATCATCCTATTCACCTCTTAGACTCCAA
Source organism: Thinopyrum elongatum (assembly GCA_011799875.1). Taxonomy (NCBI): domain Eukaryota; kingdom Viridiplantae; phylum Streptophyta; class Magnoliopsida; order Poales; family Poaceae; genus Thinopyrum; species Thinopyrum elongatum. Next base: position 97,450,882 of record CM022301.1, on the reverse strand, counting down.
GTCAGGTCCAAATTAATGTTCAATCTTGAGTTTTAAAATGCTCATGGGGCACATATCGAGGCAGCAATGAATAGTATCTCTGTCTATTATCTGGTTCACCTAGGGTATGTCTATGTTGTTCATCTTGGGTGGGAAACAAACAGTAAAGCAATCATCATCTGTCTTTTTATTAAATTAAAGCTATCATCAGCCTGCTATCATTGTGCTTGGATCTATCCACTAGTTGTTACCATCACTCTAGATTTCTGCATGCTCTCCTTACATAATCTCACTATATTTTTTTCTTATGCATGTCAGATATTGTACACAGTCATGCTGAACATGTAGAGAAAAAGAGAAGAGTTTTGCACGGCAATACAATGTCATGTAGACATCGCTCCATGGTGGGTGCAATGGCAAACCCTTTCCCCCTCCTCAAATTGTAATCCAGAGGAAGATATCTATTCAGAGGCAGATTCAGACGGAGCTGACCACTCCTATTTACCCCTCCCCCCCCCCCCCCCCCCGAGGTGTTTGCTCTAACTTGGCATGATGATGTTGGTCATATCATGCATATGTTGCCTTGCAGTACTTACTTTTGACACCATATCTGTCATCTGCTTAGTTTAGACATGTTCTGTAATGCCACCTGTTTAGTTTCTATATCATATATGTGAACTATGCAATCTCATCTTTTTTAGCAAGCCATAATATATGTGAAATATGCAATGCCATCCTGTTTAGCTAGGCATCATATATTTGAATTATATCTTGCCATTCCTTTTCTTCATTACATTTCCATTTTTCGATAATGTTTGTACATTCAACTACTCTTCCTGTGAATCAGCCATTTGAGTGGGTGATGGAAAAATCTGGAGTGAAAACAAGGTCTTCAGAGCACACAGTGCTACCTGTTGAAGCAGATCTCTTGCTGGGTCCAGATAGCTCCTCAAAGATGGATTGAGAGACAGATGACCAGTCATATTCCCCCACTGAGGTGTATGTTCTAATGTGGCATGGTTACGCTGCTCATATCATGCATATGGTGTCTTCAATTGCATAGTTTAGACATCATATACACAATATTCAACACCATGTTCTTAGTTCAGACATCATATATGTGAATGCCATCTCCTTAGTATATAAATCACATATGTTAATTATATCATGCGATCCTGATTACTTAGAATAATTATCTCATGCCATCTTGTTTAGTTAGTCATCATATCTTTGAATTATGTCATGCTATGCTATCCAGTTTAGATAGACATCATATACGTGAAATTATGTCATGCTATCCTTTTTAGTTAAACAATATAGATGTGAACTATTTCATGCCCTCTTTTTTCCACACTATCTATTGCGGCTGTCTCTCATACAAGGTCTGTACATTCAACTACTTTTCTTGTTTATCAGCCATTTGAATTGGAGGGGGTGATGGCAGTATCTAGCGGAGTAAAAACACGGTCTTCAAATAAAACAGTGCTACCTCTTGGTGCAGATAGCACCCCGGTTGTACATGCACAAGAACTAGCCCTACCACACATAACCCAGACTCTCGCAGATTGTACTCCTACTCCGATGGACAGAGAACCAGCTTCACCCAATCTAACCCCAACCCCAGCAGATAGTAATCTAGTTCCAGTTGACACAGCACCATCTCCAACATAGAGCTCCCAAACAACAGCAGTTAGTAAGCCAGCTCCAGTGCCCAAAGCGCCAGGCCTACCACGGCGAACCCCAACTCCACTAGTTAGTACACCTATTCCTGTGGACGAAGCACAACCAGTCATTCGTAATTTAGCATCTATCGCATTTGATGTTGTTAAATCCTATGTGCGTATCTTCCCATCATGGACATATTATACTGAAGATGAAGGGAAAAGCCAGTTGCAGGTGTTCGTCCATGAGTTATGTGTAAGTAATGTTATTCATGGCAATTACTTTGCTTTGTCCCATACATTCTACCTCCATGCTGGTTATAATATAGCAAATGTTCCCATTTTTCTCTATAGAGAAGGACCGATTTGGAATCTCAGGATGAGGTAACATGTGCTAATACCTCTGCTATCTTCAAGAATGCTTTGTGGCAGTATCGGAATTACCTGAAGAAAATGTACTTCACTGGCAAGGAAACTCATCAAATTCCCTTACTTTCTCCTGGGACACATTTACGGGACGATGATTGGGAATGCCTTGTTCTGTACTTGTCCCGAGGCAAGAATGTGGTAAGGTCTATGAGATCATTTTTTATTTTGAAGTACTATATGACTGCGTCTTACTGTACTCTGTTCGTGTAGAACAAGTGCTTAAACCTAAAGAACAACTGTTCTCATTTAAGATTCCATTACTATGGTGCATACTGCTTTGCTCTTGTATCACTGTATTTACTCATACAAACTTATTTTTAAATTGAAGTATCCAATCGAAACTCCAATGGCACAACAGGTATGTTTAAACATGTTTATTTAACTGGTTTGCTCTTCTAAATTGCTCTGTTGATTTCAATTTCAATTGTGTATACAGTTGACTTCTCATATCATGCACATTACTAGCATCACAACAGAGCCAATAGTGTTGTTGTACATGTATACCCGTGGTACCCATCTGAAATCTTGTTGTGCCGTGTAGTTTCCCACACTTGTATTCTTTCAATGCTGCTTTGTCTTGAACTGGTATGATTTGAATCGTGTCTCTATTTTGATTTGGCAAGACAATGCAGTGACCACAGCCCAAAGATATATGTTTGTTTGATGCTTTTATTATGTACTACTTCGCAATAGAAGACTTGGTAGTTTAATCTTGTCCACCTTACTACTGAACTGGTTCACTGAAATGAGTTTCATATACTACATGCTAAACCTGTTATTTGTCTGCTTGTTTCTTCTTTTAGAATGCTAACAGAATATTGGGGAAGAGGACCTTATTAAGCAATGGTAAAGGAAGTAATGCAGATAAGGTTCAGGATAGTGAGACATCCTTGTTGGTCTCCAACAAAGCTGATAAAACAGCTAAGGAAAACTATCTTGAAGACAGTGAGACAACCCCAAAGTCCTGTCTTGATGTAGTGTTCGAGTTACTGGCCACTACCGCTGGCACAAGCTCTTCGAACTCACTGTCTGAATCAGTTCGGTTTCTTGAGTCTCAACTACAAGCTGAAAGACATCGATTAGCTGTGCTGCGACAAGAAGCCGAAGGACTGAGGAAGTCCCTGGAGAATTTAGATGCATACTTTCTGGTGCAACAACAAGCGTTGGAGGATTTCAGCGCCAAACAGAAGAAAGCTAATAAGCTTGCTAAGCTTATTGCCAGCATGGTGGATACCCAGGATAATGTTTCTTGAGCTCTTCTAAAGTTTTTTCAGTTATGGGCTTGTTTTGCTACCGCGTTTATTTACACTGGTGGCCAATTTAGATGCCTAGTGTATGTAATATGCTGCCTTGTTCCCTATATTTGCACTGGTGGCGAACTTTGATGCCCAGTGGATGTAATATGTGTAATAGCCATAATAGCCTAGCGTAAGTTGTTTCCTTATTTATTTCCTTATTGTCTTCTTTATTTGTTTGGTTGTAGTCACTGCAGTTCTTTTTCCGTGGTTTGCTAGTGGCCATAATAAAATATTTTTAAAAACTAGGCCACAATAACCATGGGCAACATACAGACCGTTGTAACCATGGTCCCGCTACCTGCTGTAGTGATGATCGGCCGTAGGATCCATGGGCCTTCTACGGGCCATAGAATCAATGGGCCTTCTACGGGTCGTATGATCGATTGGCCAAACATGGGCCATACTATTCATGGACCAATAACGGACTGCAATATGGGTTGTAAATGCGCTAGAGTGGAAATCGTCAGTTTATGGCCTGAGCATAATGGGTCGTTAATAGGCCGATATGTATAACGGGCTTATTTCTATTGACAGACATAATGGGTCATTAATGGGCCATATTGGATGACGCTATGAAAACAGCCCAACGGATTAACGGGCCGACTGTAACCACGGGCTGAATTTGGCCCACAAGCGGAACATGCCAATAACGGACTGTAAGTAATCGAATGCTGGAAATGAGCCCAAGAATAAATGGGCCCTTAGAAGGCCGAAAGATAACATGGGCTAGAAACGGCCCAATGGAATAATGGGTTGTTAATGGGTATAAAGCGGTACACTGTTCATTTTGGGCCAGTTTCACCACGGGCCTTTATTGGGCCCAGAGTTACAAAGGGCCTTATATGGGCCGAAAGACATCAAGGGCCGTACATGGTCCGGAAGTTACAACGGGCTGGAATCATATTAGACGGCCCAGATGATGCTACTGGGCCTAATTCGGATAGGCCATAACGGGTCGTGAGTTAGCGGGCTGTAAATGGCCTATATGCGAACATGCCATTAATAGGCTTTTTGTGGGCCAGGCCGCTACCTTTTCACCAAGTCAAACGGGCCAGCCTTTTGATGTGAATGGGCCACTGTTGGTCCGAGCCACGTGTTGACGTATCACAGGCGCGTCCCGTCCATTCGTTGGATGACATCTGTCCCAACGCTGAGCTGACACGTGGATCCTCGGGCGAATAAGAATTTTACACATGGTAAATCCCCATTGGTCCGAGCTGTTAACGGGTTATCAGATCCAAACCGGATCCCGATAGCTTAACGGCGACCCGTTATGGTGGATGCCACGCGTCGGTTACCCTTGACGAAAACTCTTCCATGATGCGCCATTTATCGTCATGGAAGTGGACACTTCCGTGATGATAATTTTGGTATTGTCATGGAACACTTTTACGACAGCATAGGTATGACTATTTTGATTCTGTCATAAAATCGTCATGGATGTACATGCATGACAGAAAATGTGACCTACTGTGACAAACATGTATCATCACGGAAGTGGTTTTTTTCTGTAGTGCGGGTGTTTCGTGGCTGCTTGGCATGGACAAGGAGCGGACGTGAGTGGCACACCTGGCAGCGGTAGAACAGGGACAAGCGATAGCGGCTGCCAGCCTCGGGCTGGACACCTTTTTTGAAACGCATTCATTCGGGGCGGCACGCTCGTCGGATCAATGGGTCGTTGTAGAAAGGCCACCGTCTCAGCCTTCCATGTATGCGCGCAGCCACCCCATTGCCATGCATGCGTGCGCAGCCACCCGATGCAGCTTCATCGCATCAGGGCAATTAGTGTGGCCTTGATTCAGAAAACGGGCCGCAGCTTTACCGATCGACACGCCTCGATTCAGTGTGAAAATGCATAGGGTTCCGGTGGACTATTATTGCTATTTTAGCGGAGGCAGTGCTCCGATGAACGCAATCAGACGGGTGTGTTGCACCACGGCTATTTAAACACCTCTCGTCTACATCTTCCTCTCAACTCAACCCCACACCATATGCGCCACTTCTTCTTCGCCAAAAGCCAAAGTAAAAGCCATATCCCGCCCAAGACAAGATGCAGTACTACGGCCCAACCTACTGTCTGTCGGCCACCATGCCGGAGATGTGGTACCCCGCCGGGGTCGTCATGGAGGACACCCTACGTGTGTGGGCCATCTCAAGGGGGAGGGGCCCGATGGAGTAGGCAAACTTCTTCCTCGCTGCCGGCTACCGCCACCTCCCACGTGACTCTCCGGTGACGTTTTGCATGGAAGAGGTTCGTGCCAATGAAGGCCTTGTGATTGGCCTCACTGCTCGCTTCACCAACCGCTTCGATGCCTACTTCCTCCTCGGCAAAGTCTTCTGTTGTGAGTTCAAGTTCATCGCCTTCACCACCTACAACATCTTCACCAACTTCGACAACGTCTTCCCCTTCGCCAACGGTATGCACACTTTCCCCTACAACACTGAGGACGAAGAGCGAACAGGCACCGGAGTGAACTTGGTGGTGTAGGGGCCAGGTCGTGTTCGGTGTTACCTAGTATGTCAGGCTAAGTTATCTGTAAGGGCGCTACTAGTAAGCCCTAATATAATATCTATCTATGTAATGTGTGTGTTCCCAATATATTAAGGGAATATATCAAGGGATGTTCTGTTCCTGCAATTTGCGTAAAACTTGAATTTTATATTAATGTGATTGTCTATTGCTTGCAAATAGTCGTTCATGTGACTGAGATTAGTGCCGACCATTGCAAACATTAGGATAGCTGCTGATGTACAGGAACATACTGGTATTTCCCTTTCTTACTGCTGCTCTAGCGTCTCCATTTTTGTCTTGAGAAAAAAGGGTTTGAGGCTGATTTGTTTTGGTCAAACCAAACCAATCCAGTAATGATTAAATTCCACGCCGAAACAGGAGCTCAGTCTGTTTCAACCAAACCAAAGCAGCCAAGCATGAAAACAACGGTTTCATCCCAAACTATTCCCAGGTTTGCATTGGACATGGAAAGATTTTTAAAAGAATAAACAGATTTTTTTTAAGATTATTTGGTGTTCATTTGAACCAAAAATTAAATTTAAATGTTGCAACAAATATTGGAAAATAGAAAAAAAATAGAAAGGAAAAGAACAAGCTACACACCTGGCAGCCCAGTAGATGGCCAAATTTGAACTTGTACCAAATCCTTCACTATTTCTAGAGATTTACAGAAAGTAATTCAAATTTAAACTGCAAGTGTGCTATACTTTGTGCCAAATCCTTCACTATTCCTAGTGTTTTCTGTGAAGCAAGTAGCAGAAATATGATAAAAATTGCAAAAGTACATTTTTTGGATCTTATTTGTGTCACTTGCTTCACACAAAAAACCCTCTTTTGGCAGTTGAGAAATGATTTTTATTGTCACAAAAATTTGGAAACTCTCTCTTTTGGAAGCTACTTTTTAGTGTTGTTTTATTAATACAATTCCGTGAAAATAGTGAGGCAAATTTTATTAAATTAATGAGGTCAAATAAGGATTTATAGACATTTCCGTACTGGAGTTGGACCAACAGGGAATTGATTAGGAATTTCTAATGAAGTCCTATATATATTAAATATAGATTTAAATCAATATACATAGAAAAGCTTCATGTATAATTACGAAAAATTGGCTATTAAATAGGCCTGCAGATATGATGAATTTAGGAACTTGAATCAACTCAACTTGATTTGAAATGAATGTTCTATGAACTTCTAAAATTGAAATGACAAAGCTATTCGACACTATTCAGGTAGGTTGACATAGGCCGACCCAATTACATAAAACACCCACCGAGGCTCTTAAGCATATACGCACATGTACCGCACTGGCTCAGCCCAGCTTCGTCTCCATGGGTTGGGATGCGACATCGATGGCACACTTTTGCGGTCCCACTTGTCAGGACGTCATCCAAGTAATGGTCAATGGGCTTTGACCCAACGAACTGCTTCGTTTGGGCATTTGCAAGGGTGTGGCCAAGGGAGGAGAACAAAATTGAGGAACGTTAAGGTGACAGGGAAAACTGAGTAGAACTAAGGAACCAGGGGCATGAAAATAGAAATCCCTTGCAAGCAACTAGGAAGGACGTGGAAAGAGCATTCATAGTTCTCCAAGCTCGTTGGGGTATTGTTCGTGGAGTTGCAATGATGTGGGAATCAGAGACTTTGTGGCAGCTGATGACATGTGGGAATCAGATATTTTGCACAATATGGTTTCTGGAATGAGGGTGAAGGGGCAGCTGGAACACATGATTTTGAGAAGCCCATAGTACAAGTCCAGCTTCTAGAACAAGATGCAGATCATATTGTGAACTTTCTAGAAATGCATTGAAATCTTCGAGATCAACAAGTGCATGTGCAACTATTCAATGATCTTGTGGAGCATATGTGGACCCATAATAGGAACCATTGAGTTTAGTGTTTGAATTGTGCACTTGAAATAAATTTATATTTGAACTATGTATTTTTCGCTATGAACAAATATTATTCATGTGTATGATCGACGGGCATGAATTTGAGTTTTTAATATGAGGAGTGTGGTTATGTAGCAAGACATTTGATGGACCGTCCGACGCTGTCTGAGGTCATGTCAGGGCGCGTCCGTGGATGTTTAGACTGGCGAATTGCTCAGTCTAGTGGTTGATGTCTTATATTTCTATCTCTAAAACTGTAGTACTTAAAAAGAATGTAAGGTTTCGTGTTTCATTTTTTTTACCATCCTTTCGTTCAACCTTTCCCGTATGAAAATAAATCATCTAAATTACTTACATTCTGAACCAATTCACTTTAACTTACTAATCAAACTTCTCATCAAAATATAAGGTAAATCACCGGCAGGATTTGATAAATATCTATTTTACACAATCGCATTAATATAGAAAAATAAATCACAAGCTAATGTACTAGAATATTTATATCCATTACAAATGCACGGGCATTGTTAGTAGAAGATAAAAATGCCTCGTTAATCTTTTCGTGCTTGTTCCAAGTTTGAAGTATGTAGGTATGGAAAAAAGAAGCCTACGCCACCTCGTTCAGAGGCACTGTCACATCTCCCAACCGACCATATCGCTGCCGGAGATCCTCCACCACCTCCTCCCTGCCAGCGGAGCCTTCAGCTGACCGACCTCCCTTCCATGGCTCAGCGCCATTTAGTTTAGGATACACGAACCCCATTCCGCCACCTCTTTCATCCACCGCCATCCAAATTTCCAAGATGGTTCCCTCACTCGTCCAACATATGCGCGTTACAAGAGAACAGCAATTTCCCAGATCTGAATTCTTGAAGGTTACAATAAACAAATTAAAGAAGTGAATCACCATTTAGCCAACAATATTTTTCTACGGGGAACCGTTTAGCCAACATTCACGGGCATAACGATAGTGTTAAACTTGAATATTCCTGGCAATCCCATACGAGCAGCACACTACACGAGAAGCATATGGCGTCGGTTTCTTTACACCACCAGGATGAGTTTGTTAAATTTTTTTGACATGGAACACACGTATTCCATTAAGACTCAACTAAATCGCTGGTCACCAAACGAATTACATCGTCAAGGTAACTCACGTCCCAAGCAGCTTGGAAACCTTGACCCCCCATAGCACCCTTGGCAGCAAGCAGATGTGCCACATTGTTACAAGCCCTCGGGCAGAAAACTACACATTTTTGAATAAAACACAGAGAGAGCTGATACTTTATCTCTAGGAACATCTGCCCTAGACTTGAGCTGTCAAAGGTGTTGGTCGTCAGCGCCTTCACGACGTTTTGGCAATCTGTGGCGATTATGATTCTGTTGATGCCCATCTGCTCAGCAATATTAATTGCGCTCTTCACCGCTATTGCTTCTGCATGCATTGCCTGACTCGCGTGGTTTAGATGTCCAGCTATAGCAAAGATCAAATCTCCGTCATGGTCACGGGCCACTGCTCCCCATCCACCTTCGGCCCTTCCAGCAGAAAAGGCACCATCGTAATTGATCATAACATAGTCTTCAGGAGGAGGGCTCCACTTTTTGACTGCCATTCGGCCAATGGGTTTCAGTTCCTTCTCTTTGCTTCCCCATTCAGCAGTGTGTCACCTAACCTGAAACTGAAATTCTTCAGTGGTCATATGCTTCTCTTTGTGATTTTCCTTGTTCCTCTCAGTCCACCAACACCACATCAACGACACCACTATCAGCTGGCAATTCGCAGGTAGTGCTAGAATACTCTAGATGACTCATGGAGGGCTATGACACTCCTCCAGTTGGGTTCTGATATCTTCCAATTCCAGCGCTCTCCACATTTTCTTCAATTCTTTGCATTTGAAGAACATGTGGCCGTCGTCCTCAAAATAATGTTTGCACACCACACAACGAGTGTCAGTTTCCACACCACACCTTCAATGTTCATTAGCAGCGGATGGCTATTGTGTCCCAGGTGCCACAAAAAATTGCGGACTCTCGGTGGACATGCAATCCTCCATATCCCTCTCCATAACTCTGTTTTCCCATTATCCCCACCTGACGATTCACCTCTCTCGTGCGTCTGTTGCCTGCGTTCCTGATCCACCATAAGTCGGTATGCAGATTTCACCGAGAAGAGCCTCTTACTATCAAAGTGCCAAGCAAGGAGGTCCTCCCCATTTTCAAAGATTGGGATCTGCAGTATGTCATGAACATCATCCGGACTGAAAATGTGATTCACCAGGTCTTCCCATCCACTAGCAACTGGATCCATCAGCTCACTTACCTGGGTGAGTAGGTTATTGCCTCTGTGCGTGGCAGGTCTTCTAGTCAGTCCTCTGGGGATCCATGGATCCTCCCAAATCCTGATGTTAGTGCCATCCCCAACTCTCCATATGAGGCCCTATTTTAGGAGCTCCATGCCTTTGAGTATAGACTGCCATACATAGCTTATACCATTCACCGGTTGGGCTTCGAGCGCACTTGAAAGTGCAACTAATCCCCGAGTGGTTTTGGTAATTCATAACAACATATAGCTCACTGAACTAATATCTATTCAAGATAAATATTTCAGGAAGTTCAATGAATGGCATGGCATGGAATAGGAATGTGGACCCCTCAAAATGCTAAGTACACATATTGGCAAAAGCTCAAGACTCTTCATCTTTGTTTTACTGATCCAAGATCACATTAAGTCCATAGGAAAGCCAATACTATTAAAAGGGGATGAGGTGTTGCTTAATGGCTTGCTTGACCAAAATGCTTAGTGATATTGCAACAAAGCCCTCAACCACTTTCTCATTCCAAATATGTCAAAACCCTAAACTCCATCTCGGCCCCACTGATTCTTTCTATCCTGCGCCACCGAGTTCATATGACATACCCACAGCCAGAAACCCTAGCAGTTCGGTCACACCGATATGGATCTCGGTCTCACCGAGATGGCCTTGCCAACTCCCTGTTATCAGTTGCAATTGTTTCGGTCTCACCGAAATTGTGATCGGTCTCACCGAGATGGCTTGATCAATTCTCTATTGCCCTATTGCTTCACTTCGGTCTCACTGAGTTGATGCAATCGGCGCCACCGAGATGAGGTTTGCCCTAAGCCCTAGCACATCGGTCCCACCGAGTTGTTCCATTCGGTCCCACCGAGATTCCTAACATTCACATTTTGAACTAATCGATCAGACCGAGTTCATCTATTCGGTCTCACCGAGTTTGGTCAAATGTGTGTAACAGTTGGATTTTGTGTGGAGGCTATATATACCCCTCCACCCCCATCTCCATATGTGAGAGAGCCATCAGAATGTGCCTACACTTCCACCATACATTTTCTGAGAGAGAACCACCTACTCATGTGTTGAGATCAAGATATTCCAATCCTACCACAAGAATCTTGATTTCTAGCCTTCCCCAAGTTGCTTTCCACTCAAATCATCTTTCCACCATTTCCAAATCTGTGAGAGAGAGTTGAGTGTTGGGGAGACTATCACTTGAAGCACAAGAGCAATGAGTTCATCATCAACACACCATTTATTACCTTTTGGAGAGTGGTGTCTCCTAGATTGGTTAGGTGTCACTTGGGAGCCTCTGTCAAGATGTGGAGTTGAACCAAGAAGTTTGTAAGGGCAAGGAGATCGCCTACTTCATGAAGATCTACCCAAGTGAGGCAAGTCCTTCGTGGGCGATGGCCATGGTGGGATAGACAAGGTTGCTTATTCGTGGACCCTTCATGCGTGGAGCCCTCTGTGGACTCACACAACCGTTACCCTTCGTGGGTTGAAATCTCCATCAACGTGAACGTACGATAGCACCACCTATCGGAACCATGCCAAAAATCTTTGTGTCTCCATTGCGTTTACACTCTCCAAACCCTTCCCTTTACCTTCATATGCAATGTTCTACTTTCCGCTACTATACTCTTTGAATTGCATGTGTAGGTTGATTGCTTGACTTGTGCTAGTTGCTAAAATCTGCCCACAACTAAAATTGGGAAAAGGTTAGGTTTTTATTTGGTCAAGTAGTCTAATCACCCCCCCCCCCTCTAGACCTACTTTTGATCCTACAAGTGGTATCAGAGCTTTGGTCTCCTTTTGCCTTGATTTTCATAGCGTTGGTGATCATACCCTTGGTTTCACAACCTAGGAGAGTATGGCGTCTAGCGAGGGAAATTACCACCATAGAGGTCCTTACTTTGATGGTACTAATTTTGCTAGTTGGAAGCATAAGATGACAATGCATATTCTTGGTCATAACCCCGTCGCTTGGGCTGTTGTGCGTATTGGCTTGCAAGGTGATTTCTTTGAGGATGGCAAAGAACCGGATTGTGAAGCGACAGCGGAAGAAATGAAGATGTTGCAATACAACGCTCAAGCTTGCGATATTCTCTTCAATCGATTGTGCCCCGAAGAATTCACGAAGGTACTGAGTCCGTCAAGGAATCCAAATTGGATGTGCTTCAAAGTCAACTTGACAAGTTCAAGATGAAGGATGGTGAAGGTGTCGCTGAGATGTACTCTAGGCTTGCTCTCATCACAAATGAGATTGCCGGCTTAGGAAGCGAAGATATGACCAATAAATTCATCATCAAGACGATCCTAAGAGCCTTGGATGGAAAATATGAAACCATGTGCACTTTGATCCAAATGATGCCCAACTACAAAGATCTCAAGCCCACGGAAGTCATTGGTAGAATTGTTGCTCATGAGATGTCACTCAAGGATAAAGAAGAGCTCCACAACAAGTCAAGTGGTGCCTACAAAGCTTCAAGTGATGCTCCTACAACATCAAGTGAGAAGAAAGTCTCTAATAAAGAACTGAGCTTAATGGTGAATAACTTCAACAAGTTCTACAAGAATAGAAGTGAAGAGAGAAACTCCAAGTCAAGGTCCTACAACGACAAAAGATCTTCTAGTCATGATCGTAATTGCTACAATTGTGGAAGACCCGGACACTACTCCAATGAGTGTACGGCCCCCTACAAGCAGAGAGAAGATTCACCAAAAAGTAGGAGTAGAAGAGATGAATCACCTCAAAGAGAGAGAAGGAGTAGAGATGATTGTTATGAACGAAGACCATCTCGTAGAAGCAAGGATTCGGAAAGGAAAGACAAGTCATCAAAGAGCTACACAAGATTAAGACATCAAGCTCACGTTGGTGAATGGGTATCCGGTTCCGACTCCGACAACTACTCCGAGAGAAGTTATCACTCCGACTCCGAATATACTCAAGATGAAGGTGTTGCCGATCTTGCACTTGTGTCATCCAACTCCTACGACATATTTGACTCACCAAATGAAGGAATTGGAAGATTTCATGGCTAAAGGCCCCAAGGTATCACACCCCGAGTATGTTGATTTCAATAGTGATGAAGATGATTTGCTAGGTGATGATGATTTACTTGTTGACAACACTAGTGATCAAAACTATGATGAACTTGCTAGTAATCATGCTAATCAAGATGAAACGAATGACAATGATAAGAAGGAGATTGAGCGTCTAACTAAAGAACTAAACACTCTTAAGTTAGCTCATGAAACAACTCTAGATGATCATAGAGAGCTCCTAAGGACTCATGAGAAGTTACGCTTTGAGAAGCTAAATTTAGAGCAAGAGCATGGGTTCCTAAAATCTATCAATGATGATCTTCGAAAGAAGAGTTCTTCTTACATTGCCAAACGTCTCCTCTTGTCTACTTATATGCCACAAGTAAAATCTAGCAACAAGAGCAAGAAATATTCTTCCTCTAGTAGTAACAGTAACCATGTTAAATCCAATATTGTTGCTTCTAGTAGTTCTCTTGATTCCACTAATGATTCTCTTAGCCAAGTTACACTTGAGCAAGAAAATAGCCTATTGAAGGGAATGATGGAAATATGCCCTAGAGGCAATAATAAAGTTGTTATTATTATATTTCCTTATTCATGGTAAAGGTTTATTATTCATGCTAGAATTGTATTGATCGAAAACTTAGATACATGTGTGGATACATAAACAAATATCGTGTCCCTAGTAAGCCTCTACTAGACTAGCTCGTTGATCAAAGATGGTTAAGGTTTCATGACCATAGACATGTGTTGTCACTTGATAACGGGACCACATCATTAGGAGAATGATGTGATGGACAAGACCCATCAGTTAGCTTAGCATATGATCGTCCAGTTTATTGTTATTGCTTTCTTAATGTCAAATACATATTCCTTCGACTATGAGATCATGCAACTCCCGAATACCGAAGGAATACCTTGTGTGCTATCAAATGTCACAACGTAACTAGGTGATCATAAAGATGCTCTACAGGTATCTCCGAAGGTGTCTGTTGAGTTGGCATGGATCGAGATTAGGATTTGTCACTCCATGTATCGAAGAGGTATCTCTAGGCCCTCTCGGTAATACACATCACAAGAAGCTTGCAAGCAAAGTGACTAAGGAGTTAGTTACGAGATGATGTATTATGGAACGAGTAAAGAGACTTGTCGGTAACGAGATTGAACTAGGTATGAAGATACCGACGATCAAATATCGGGCAAGTAACATACCAACAGACAAAGGGAATTACGTATGTTGTCATAAGGTTCGACCGATAAAGATCTTCGTAGAATATGTAGGAACCAATATGGGCATCCAGGTTCCACTATTGGCTATTGACCGGAGAAGCGTCTCAGTCATGTCTACATCATTCTCGAACCCATAGGGTCCGCACGCTTAACGTTCGTTGACAGTATAGTATTATATGAGTTATGTGATTTGGTGATCGAATGTTGTTCGGAGTCCCAGATGAGATCACAGACACGACGAGGAGCTCCGGAATGGTCCGGAGGTAGAGATTGATATATAGGACGATGCTATTTGGACACCGGAAAGGTTTCGGAGTGTATCGGGTAGTCATCGGATCACCGGAAGGGGTTTCGGGAAGCCCCGGGAGGTTAATGGGCCTTATGGGCCAAGAGGGGGGAACACACCAGCCCACAAGGGGCTGGCGCGCCCCTTCCCTTGGCCGCCGGCCCTAGGGATGGAAAGGGGGAGGGCTAGCCCCTCCTTCCTTCCCCCCGCAGGCATACAAGGAAGGGGGCGCTAGAGGGCAGGAGCCCAAGGGGGCCGGCCGGCCACCCTTGGGGCGCCACCTGGCTGCCTCCCCTCCCCCCCCCCACTATATATATATGAGGGAGGGCGCCACACAAGATGACGACAATCTCTTAGCCATGTGCGGCGCCCCTCTCCACAATTTAGTCCTCCATCCAGTTTCTCCGCAGTGCTCGGCGAAGCCCTGCGGGAACGAGTTCACCATCACCGTCACCACACCGTCGTGCTGCCGGAACTCATCTACTACTTCACCCGTCTTGCTGGATCAAGAAGGCGAGGACGTCATCGAGCTGAACGTGTGCTAAACACGGAGGTGTCGTACGTTCGGTACCTGATCGGTTGGATCATGAAGAAGTTCGACTACATCAACCGCGTTAATTAACGCTTCTGCTTTACGGTCTACGAGGGTATGTAGACATACTCTCCCCTCTCGTTGTTATGCATCTCCATGGATAGATCTTGCGTGTGTGTAGAATTTTTTTTATTTTCCATGCAACGTTCCCCAACAGTGAATTATAGAGAAAGGTGTTTACAAGAGTCTTGCCGGAAGTAAGCAATTTCAGGAAGTTGTACGCAAGCAAGGAAGGCACCGAAAGAATCAAGGTGTTGGTTTTGAATGAAAGTTCAATGCCAATGGAGTTGAGTGGGAAGAAGATCAATACCCTAAGATGAAGTTTGTTCCTCAACAAGAGAAGTATGACCCCACTTCTTTCAAGGGAACACAAGCTCAAGATGATCTTCCACCACAAGACCACAAACTAGAAGGCAAGGGCAAGCTTCAAGAAGAGATTGATTCATTTGAAGAAGCTCCTAAGGCCATGGTCAAGTGCGTTCCCAAGACTACGTCAAGTTCTACTTCATCAAGTACGACTACAACTCTAAGGATTCCCATCAAGTTGATGTGGATCCCAAAGAAGAAGAACTAGAGTGTTCTTGAGGGTGACTCCGCCAACATACTTCACTCATATTGATTTTGGCAAGGACATGTGCAATCAACTTTCATATCTTGCACTAGTTCATGGAGTCACAAACCCTCTTGTTGGTAAGACAAGGGACAAGGTAACTTAATGCTTTCATGGACATCATCATATATGTAATTCAGTCTATGTCTATGGATATCCTTGTATGTTCCTTGTGGGACTAACCCATGTAGGTATTGAAAGTGCAAAACACTCCAATGGATTTCTCCAAAAGATCTACATCAACATTGAGCATCCACATCTTCACTATCTACATGAAGTCATCATCGACAAAACCCAAGGTTAGTTCATCCCTCTTAGGGGGGAAATCACATCTAGGGGGAGCTTTGCTCTAAAAATTGAGCTAAAGCAACTCTAATGGTGTGAGCACATTAATGCTTTATGTAAATGTGGTAACCCCACTTGTGCTTAAACGATGAGTATGACCTATGATCAAATGTTCTCATTTGACTCCTAAGTCAATATACTCATATATAGATGACCTAGTCATCGCCAATTGCTTGATAGATGCTAGAAGTGGTTGTGCATGCTTGGTCACATATTTCATTTGCCATCTTATTGTGTGAGCATGTTGGTTGCATAATTTCTCCATTCGAGGACATCCATTTGTAGTTTTGATTGTTTGGTTTTTATTGGCCAAATGGATGGACAAGAATGCCTAAGTACCCCCTCTATATATCTATGCTTTTTCTCGTCTCAAATTCTATTCATGCTACATCACAAAATTTGAACGAGTCTTTTTCGGACCCTCCGGGTGAGGAGCACTCGGAGCCACCGATCAGACAAGGGCTGCCTACCAAAATCTTCTAATGCATCTTGGCCTGACCAACCATTCCAACTCGGTCTCACCGAATGCAATAGACTGATCTAGGTTTTTCTATCTTGGTGCTACCGATTAGATCCACTCGGTCTCACTGAGTTGCTATAACTGCTTGCAGTTTCGCATCTCCGTGCCACCGACAGCACATGGGTATATAATCCCGCGGACCGAACGTTTGGAAATTTCTTCAAATTCCTCGCGCCCGCACCCCATTCCTGCCGCCCCTTGGTCTCCGAATCATCGTCGTCTCCACCTGTGCGCCGTCGTCACAGTTCTCCGCCGCCGTCAACGGAAATCCTCTCCACCGTTGCCGCCGTAGCACCATCACCAAGTTAGGGTATGGTTCGAACCCTTTGTGCTATTTTTCCCTTCCGATTCAATGCACAAAGCTTTTGCCTGTTATCTCTCCATGTATGAAATCATCCTATCTAGCTAAAACTTCGTTAGATTAGTTTTGATGATAAATTTTAGGGTTAGGTTTCCGCCGAGCTCATCTTGGACCGACCGAAAGCGATTTCTCTATGAAACCCTAGCATCTCGGAGTCACCAAACTGCAACTCGGTCTGACCGATACTACATGTTTAGACTGTGTTAGTGCTTCGGTGTCACCGAGATTTCCAAATCGGTAGCTCCAAAATGCTTTCTACAGAAAACTAAAATTAAGATTTTGACTCATTTTTTGCAAAAAAAACAAGCTGCTTTTTGTGATGCTCATCCACTCTGCCCATATCCATCTATTCACAGGGTCAGTTTGCAGAGATGTCAGAGACAAGTGACAGTCATAACAAGTATGAGGAGCAACTGAACCTCAGTGAGGGCACAAGTCCAAGCAGTAGCTATAATGATGGGAGTAGAAGCACTCCTAGCAACCTGCCCAAGGCTACTACCAGACAGAGAAAGAAGAGGAACTCTGACAGTGAAGATGAAGATTTTGTTGTTGAGGAAGAGGTAACCTCAAAGAAGAAAGTGCTTAAGAAGGAATATGCTGCAGCTGCTACCACCAAGCCTGGTACTCAGAAGAAAGCTCCTGCCAGGAGAGCTCCTATGTCAAAAGTGAGAAAGTCAACTGCCACACATGAAACTATGGAGTTCACTCTTGAGCTAAGAGAAGAAGGTGAAGCTGCTGATGGAAAGAAGAGAAGGAAGGAGAGAGTCAAGAAAACCATTGCCAGAGTCATTGGTAGACCATCCATGATGAGGGATGCTAATGAGGATGAGGAGGAGGAAGAACCTGAAGCACCACCTGCCAAGTCTCATAAATTGATGGCAGATGCCATTAAGACTGGTGCTGCTCCCTCCAAGCCCATGTCTGCCCCCAAGACTTCAGCTCCAAAGAGATCCACCGGAAACATTCCTGCTGCTGAGAAGAACAAGGCCCCAGTGCCAGAGGTCTAAGAGGATGATGAGCCACTAGTGCTCAGGAAATTGAAGCCAAAGATTCCAGACCACAATAAGGATCATCCAGTTACTGAGAACATGAAACTGAGAAAGGATGTAGGTCTGAGACTGTGGAGAAAGAATGATCCATATGCCACAAGGAGGAGGACTGCTATTGATTACCATTTCCACATAAGAGAACAGCAGGACTTCTATGAGACTGTGTTGCTTGACAAGAAGCCCATTGTGTGTGACATGAAGTGGGTTGACTGGAAGTACATTGATGCCAATGAAGATTACTTTCCCCATGTTCATGAGAGCTTCAGTCTGAATGGTGTTGATGCTTTTGTTGGACAAGAGCTAACCAAGTGGAATGATGAGATGATAATGCAATTTTACTCCACTGCACACTTTTACCCTGATGGAAAGATAGTGTGGATGACTGAGGGCACTAGATACTAGTCATCAATCTCTGAATGGGCTGCTCTTATCAATGCCCCAGAAGAAGAAGATGATGATGTTGATGTATATGGAAAACCCAGGAAGGATCACAACTCTATGGCTCACATGTACAAGCCTATCCCTGATGAAGCCTTGGAGACTCACAAGTTTGGCTCCATATACTTTCTGCTTGCTGGATTGACTACCATAAACACCATACTAAGGCATACCCTCTTGCCTAAGTCTGGAGATCATAGGATGATACGTGGTCACTCCATCAACCTGTTGCATCTGTTTGATGTTCCCCAAAAGTTCAAGGTATTGAGTCTGCTCGTAGAGATAGTCAAGAGGACAGCTGCTAACCAAAAGAGGTCATGTGGATATGCACCACACATTCAGATGTTGATCAATTCCAAGGTTGGAACTGGAACATATCTACTTGACAAAGAGCATTTACCTCTTAGGCCAGAGTTTGAAGAAAATGAAGTTGTCATGGATGCTTCACATCCTACTTCTGTTGAGGCCCAGGAGAAGGCAGAGAAAGCAAAGGCTGCTAAAGCAGCAAGTGCTACAGATGCATCTATTGTGAATCTCAAGACCAAACAAGATTAGCTCACATATCTGCTAGAAGCTACCCTGAGGATTGAGAAGAGTCTGGCCAACTTGACTAAGAATCAGGAGAGCTTAGAAAGGATTATGGAAGATAAGATGTACAACCTTGATGTGAAGGTCACTGAGATTCAAACTATTGTTGAGAAGCTGAGAGATGATGCTGAGGACAGCGATGATAGACCCACTACAGATAGATTCCAGACAGTGCCAAGGGCACAGAGGTCCTCTGTTGAGCCAGTTGCAGACTTGAGGCCTGCTCATTCTGCTCCTGCCACCACAGCCACAGTTGCTCCTCCAGTGTCAACTCCACCAGCTTCACAGACATCAGCTGAAGCATTTGCAGATGGACTCCTCTCAACGCCGTCTACGCACACCGGAGCAACAAGCCAGAAGACCCCTTAAGGAGCTCCCAGAGATCATGCCTAGAGTGTCGTATAGCACTATACATTTTCAAACTTTTTAGTAACTTGTTGCCAAAGGGGGAGAAAGTGTATAGATCATAGGCTTCGAGAGAGAGAGAGAGTCTTTTGCTTCTTTGTTGGTTCTTATTTGCCTTGCTACTTTGGTTGGTTGTTGCTACTTGATGCTACATTTGTGTTATGCTCGTGAGATACCTTGTGTGATCATGTGTTTGATCATACTATGCTTAATGTCTACTTGCATGTCTATCTCTATGATTATTTGTGTATGATCAATCACTTGTATCTTTGGTGATGAGTGCATGTTATTTTACTCTTATCATTTTGTGTGCTCCATCAAGATGTATGTGACATGGAAGAGTGACCCATGATCCTAATCGATTGTGCATTTGCATTCAAACGCAAACTTTAAATAATGCACAAATTTAGGGGGAGCTCTTGCTTATCACATACTTCTCAAAGCGATGATGTATTTCATTCATTTTATCATTTGTTGAAGCTTTGATCTATATGTTTTCATCAATTACCAAAAAGGGAGAGATTGAAAGTGCAACTTATCTCAATGTGGTTTTGGTAATTCATAACAACATATAGCTCATTGACCTAATATCTATTCAAGATAAATATTTCAGGAAGTTCAGTGAATGGCATGGCATGGAATAGGAATGTGGACCCCTCAAAATGCTAAGGACACATATTGGCAAAAGCTCAAGACTCTTCATCTTTGTTTTAGTGATCCAAGATCACATTGAGTCCATAGGAAAGCCTATACTATTAAAAGGGGATGAGGTGTTGCTTAATGGCTTGCTTGCTCAAAATGTTTAGTGATATTGCTGCAAAGCCCTCAACCACTTTCTCATTCCAAATATGTCAAAACCCTAAACCCCATCTCGGCCCCACCGATTCTTTCTATCCGGCGCCATCGAGTTCATATGACATGGCCACAGCCAGAAACCCTAACAGTTCGGTCATACCGATACGGATCTCGGTCTCACCGAGATGGCCTTGCCAACTCCCTGTTATCAGTTGCAATTGTTTCGGTCTCACCGAAATTGCGATCGCTCTCACCGAGATGGCTTGACTAATTCTCTATTGCCCTATTGCTTCACTTCGGTCTCACCGAATTGATGCAATCGGTGCCACCGAGATGAGGTTTGCCCTAAGCCCTAGCACATCGGTCCCACCGAGTTGTTCCAGTCGGTCCCACCAAGATTCCTAACGTTCACATTTTGAACTAATCGGTCAGACCGAGTTCATATATTCGGTCTCACCGAGTTTGGTCAAATGTGTGTAACGGTTGGATTTTGTGTGAAGGCTATATATACCCCGCCACCCCCATCTCCATATGTAAGAGAGCCATCAGAACGTGCCTACACTTCCACCATACATTTTCTGAGAGAGAACCACCTACTCATGTGTTGAGATCAAGATATTCCAATCCTACCACAATAATCTTGATTTCTAGCCTTCCCCAAGTTGCTTTCCACTCATATCATTTTTCCACCATATCCAAATCTATGAGAAAGAGTTCAGTGTTGGGGAGACTATCACTTGAAGCACAAGAGCAAGGAGTTCATCATCAACACACCATTTATTACCTTTTGGAGAGTGGTGTCTCCTAGATTGGTTAGGTGTCGCTTGGGAGCCTCCGTCAAGATGTGGAGTTGAACCAAGAAGTTTGTAAGGGCAAGGATATCGCCTACTTCGTGAAGATCTACCCGAGTGAGGCAAGTCCTTCGTGGGCGATGGCCATGGTGGGATAGACAAGGTTGCTTCTTCGTGGACCCTTCGTGGGTGGATCCCTCCGTGGACTCGCGCAACCGTTACCCTTCGTGGGTTGAAGTCTCCATCAACGTGGACGTATGGTAGCACCACCTATCGGAACCACGCCAAAAATCTTCGTGTCTCCATTGCGTTTGCACTCTCCAAACCCTTCCCTTTACCTTCATATGCAATGTTCTACTTTCCACTGCTATACTCTTTGAATTGCATGTGTAGGTTGATTGCTTGACTTGTGCTAGTTGCTAAAGTCTGCCCACAACTAAAATTGGGAAAAGGTTAGATTTTTATTTGGGCAAGTAGTCTAATCACCCCCCCCCCCACCCCCCCCCCCCCCCCTCTAGACCTACTTTCGATCCTACAACACTCCCAGACGGAAAATATTTGGCGCGTAGGACCCTTGCACATAAAGATTCAGGTGCTTGCAGTAGACGCCACCCTTGTCGTGCCAACAGCGCCATGTTGAAATCATGTAGATCTCGGAAACCAAGCCCTCCATCCTCCTTACTGTATTTCATCTTCTCCCAACCGACCGAGTGCATTCTGTTGTCATTATCGTTCTGAGACCACCAATACTTACATATCATCTGGCTTATACTATCACAAAGGCTCTTTGTCAAATCAAAGCAGGCCATAGCGTACTTGGGGATTGCCTAGGCTACTGCCTTAATGAGTATCTCCTTTCCTGCGATATACAAAATCTTTTCTTTCCAGCCCTGAATCATTTTCCAGATTTTCGCCTTGATGTATTCAAAGCACTGAACCTTATTCTACCCAATATATGTGGACAGGCCGAGATACTTCCCTCCAATTGCTTCTGTCATGATACCCAACTCTTGCATGACTGCTCGTCTCACCTCTATTTTGGTGTTAGTGCTGAACATGATGGAAAACTTATCTCTGTTAATGACCTGGCCGGAGCACGCCTCATACACTTGTAGAATCTGATTGACTTTCGTCGCAACATTTCTATTTGCTTCCAAGAGCATGAGTGAGTCGTCCGCGAACAACAGGTGCAACACAGTAGGAGCGTCAGGTGCCAATTTGATCCCTTGCAGTTGTCCATCAACTTGTGCTTGTGTCAACAATGCGGAAAGACCTTCCATGCAGAGAAGGAAGAGGTATGGTCATATTGGATCACCTTGGTGCAGGCCCCTCCCTGGCTGAACTATTTTGGTTAGGACTCCATTTATGCGGAATCTATATCTCATTGTGGTCACACAATTCATTATCAATTTGACAAATTGTGTACAGAAGCCCATCTTATTCATCATGCTTTCCAAGAAAGGCCACTCTATCCGGTCATACGCCTTACTCATGTCCAGTTTGAGAGCCATGTAGCCAATCTTCCCTTTTCTCTTCCTCTTCATGAAGTGTGACATCTCATAGGCAAGAATTGTGTTGTCCGAAATCAGCCACCCAGGCACAAAAGCACTTTGGTTTGGGGATATTAACTCATCAAGAATGCACTTCAACCGGTTCGCCAAGACTTTGGAGACAAGCTTGTACACAACATTGCATAGGCTGATAGGGCGTAGATCCTTCAATCTATCTGGTTTACGCACCTTCGGGATGAGTACAACAATTGTTTCATTCCACCCCTCGGGTATACTGCCGCCTCGCAACACTTGCAATACTTCTTGCACCACTGCCTCACCAACCGTTCCCCAAAACTTCTTGTAGAAAATCGCTGACATGTCGTCCGCACCGGGGGCTTTGAGATCCCCGATACTATCCAGTGCTTCCCGAACCTCCTTGGCCGTGAACTCGGCCATTAACATCTCATTCATACCTTGTGTCAGACGAGCCGGGACATTATGTGTGACTTGTTCAGCCACCAAACCTGCCACAGGGGTAAAAAGCGAAGAAAAATAATTAGTTACAAGGGCCTTTAAACCCTCCTCCTCTTGTGCCTCCACTCCATCCTCTCATTTCAACTTGTTAATGGTGTTCATACGTTTCCTCTCCGAAGCCGCTGCATGCATGAACGTTGTGTTCCGATCTCCCTTCTCCAGCCAATGTGCGTGTGCTCTTTGTTTCCAGAATATCTCGAGTATGAGTTTGTTAATTTGTTTCACCATCCTTGTGCTCCCTCTTTCCAGTCCAATCTCATCTCAGAGAAGAAAAAATGAGGCCGGTGACACGTATCGCTATCGACAACCACTCCACTTTTTTTTTAGCCTCTTCTAAGTATACAAGCTGTAGCATCTGTTCGGACGCACAGTCACACACACCACACGCATGCACACCACAACTCACGTCCCGACCATGCACCTAAACCAGATCGACAACCTATATCTCTAATACGTCTAGTGAGACTTCCAAAGTCCCGGAATCCGGGAACAACGGGCACATTGTTCTTCAACTTGTTAATGGTGTTCATACGTTTCCTCTCCGAAGCTGCTGCATGCATGAACGATGTGTTCCGATCTCCCTTCTCCAGCCAATGTGCGTGTGCTCTTTATTTCTAGAATATCTCGAGTATGAGTTTGTTAATTTGTTTCACCATCCTTGTGCTCCCTCTTTCCAGTCCAACCTCATCTCAGAGAAGAAAAAATGGGGCCGGTGACACGTACCGCTATCGACAATCACTGCACTTTTTTTTAGCCTCTCCTGAGTATACAAGCTGTAGCATCTGTTCGGACAAGCTGTAGCATCTGTTCGGACGCAGCACGTTGTTCTTGCCTGTGGCTCGTAGACGCCGAGAGGGACATGCGAAATTTTATTGCAGTACTCCTAATAAACAGTGTTGCTACAATGCTCCTAATAAACAGTGTAGCACAGTGAGACACCCGAAATTCGTCCCCGCTGGGGATCGAACCCGGGCGGACTCCCAACCACTCGCGCTGCGCGCGGTCCTCACAACCACTCCACTTTGCTCTGTCAATTGAGCATTTTTGTTAGCAAAAAAGCAGAAACATGCATGCACAAAAGATCGTTGGAATGAGAAACAATCCTTAAACAAAACGAGCCAATTCTTCCTCGTGTCCTAGATTAATTGGTTCGATCGCTCCATCAGACGATGGACGGCGAGGCCGAGCCTGTAGTGTCCTCGACGCCGGCAGCTACGGCATCCACGGCGACGACGCTGGAGCTGGACAGGTGCTTCGGCTCCGGATCGTTCTCCGAGGCAACGGCAGCGGCAACCGCCTCGGCGGTGACGCTGGACAGCTTGACCGCCTCGCCCTCGGCCGACGAGCGCTTCAGGAACTCGATGCATTCCTCGACGGCCTCGTTCCTTATGGAGTCGTCCCGGCGGCACGTCACGGCCCCGGCAGCACCGGCGCGCGGCGAGGAGGTCCTGCTGCTGCTGCGCTGCACCGAGGCCTTGGAGACCGCGGTGAGCATGATGAGGCGGAGCACGACGTCGCGGATGCGCTCGAGCAGCGACACCGACGCGGCCGGCCGCGCCGTGGACGCGCGGCACCTGCCCCTCGTCAGCCGCGGTATGCACGCCGCGGTCGCCGCCCTCGCAGCCTTGCTCTTCATGCTGTGCGTGCGTAGCTAGCTACTGTCCGATCGATCGAGTTACGGGACCTGCGGTGAGTGGAGTGGTTTGCTTGTGTTAGCGCCGGGATACTGGGTGTAGCTAGCTAGGTCTACATATAGGGTCGTCTCGCAACTGCGTGTAGTACAAGCGTATATTTGCTTGTCTAAATTACTGGTTAATAAACATTGGTATGTGTGTCTCTTGCTCTGGCCGAGGTTAAGCTAACATGGCCTGGCTCTAGTTTAAGCGTCTAAGCAATGGGAAGAAAGCCACAGGAAGCAGACCAGATTAGGTGTACGTGGTCATTTGGTCCGTCCAGTGTGTGTTGAACATGAGCTCGCTATACGACAGGTTATCGGCGGGAATTTGCCGGCCGGCGTTTCAGCAGGTTTGGAGCGCCACGATGACACTGAAATCTAATCAAAAATTTCCTTTGACAGCTCGTCGAAAGCAGACTCCTGTCGAGCCATCAGATTTTGATGGGCCACGGGCAAAGTTTTTGTGCAGTTGCAGTGAACCACCTGCGTCTTTCTGTCCTGTCATAGTGGTTTTTTTTAGCAGCGCATGCCATAGTTTTTGTGAAGTTGTTTCCCGAAGTGGCCTCTAGTGTTTTCTTCTTCGGCAACAGTTGAATTTTATTGACTCAAAATGAAGCATTAAGGGGATACAAACACAATGAGCGTATGTCATGCCTCTACATAACAAGGATACACGCATAGAGCACCAATTATTATTTGGGGGCTGCTACGCGTCGGCCGGCGGATTCTTTTTAAAAGATCTGCCGCCTCGCGAGCCGTTGGATCTGACACAATTTGACGGACAAACGTTGTCCTCTAGTTTGCAACAAGGATCTTGTTGCAGAAACATTTGCAACGGAGGTTGTGTTGCGGAATATATTTTTGCAACATAAGTTGTGTTGCGGGATTTTTTTGCAACATAGGTCATGTTGCGGGATTTTTTTTTTCTACTTTCACCTTTTTTTTGCAACAACAATGATGTTGTGGAAGAACTTCTGCAACATAGCTAATGTTGCAGAAAATTGTGCAACTGAAATTATGTGCAGAAACGTCGACGTCGTTGCCTGTGCCATGCTCGTCGCCGCCGACCGCAACAGAGCAACAGCGCCGCCGCTCCCGCTGTTGCAGAAGCACACCGGTGAGTCGTGCCTCACCTGAAAAGTGACTTGAGGTGAGCGAGCCTGCAGTTCCGCGTCGAAGCCTCGCCCTGCCACAATACCCCTTGGAATCCCTTGCAATGGAGCAGCGCCGATTTGCAACCTGGATGCACCGCCACCTGCTTGCTCCCTTACAACGACGACGACTAGTTCGGCGACGCAGATGAGGCCGGGAGATGGGCGGTGACGAGATATGGGAGGAAGGAGAGGTGGAGATGGTGCTAGAAAGGAAAGGATAAGACGTGTGGATGTGCAACAAGAAAATAAGGTTGGAAGGGATAAGCAGTGCGGTGGGACCTGTGAGGACACGCGTCGTTTGATCAAGGAGGTTGACGTCTCGCTGTTTATCCGCCGGCTGAATGCTATCATTTTCCTTATTATTTCAAACATTTTGGAAATTTTTATTATTATTTTGAAAAACACAAACAACCTTTGAATTTTTTTTCCAAAATCACGAACATTTTTTTGGAAATTTCGGAGTAATTTCTAAATTTATGATTTTTTCTGGAACATGAACATTTTCTTGGAAAGGCAAGCATTTTTTAAGATTCCCGAACATTTTTTAAAAATGTGAACAAATTATAAGAAGTTGAATATTTTGAGAATTGCAAAATAAAATTTTGAAAAAACACCAACATTTTTCGAAATTTTGCATATACATTTTGAAAAAACATTTCTTTGCGAACAAATTTTGAAAATGGAACGATTTTAAAAATTTAGGAAATTTTCCCAAAAATAGAAAATGGAAGAAAACTGAAAAAATTAAAGAAAACAAAAGGAAAAATGTGGAAACAACCGGCTGATCCAGCACAGGGCATCTGCCGCCTCCAGCGCATGACGCGTGTCCATGTGTAACCAGCGCACTGCACCGCACTATTCTCCAGTGCTAATGCAACTAGATCTTTGTTGTAATTTTTTCTGCAACATCACCTATGTTGCAAAAGTTCCTTCTGCAACAACAATTATGTTGCAAAAAAAATGAAGATGCAAAAAAATCTGCAACAAGTGCGTTGCAATTATTATTTTTGCAACAAAGCTTGTGTTGCAAAAGGAAACTCGCAACATGATTTTTGTTGCAAAAGTGAGGACAATGCTCAACCACGAGATTACGCCGGATCTAACGGCTCGCAACCTGGTGGATCTTTTTGACTCATAGCAAGTCCCAAATAAAAAACTATGTCTCGCTTCAACGAGACAGAGGGGAAGCCTCACCTAAAGGAGGCCAAGATGGGCCGGCCCAGGGGAACAGGAGGCCACAACCTCATTTTTTTACATATTTTTTTTATTTTTTTAAAATTTTGTTTAGACTTCCAAATATTCTAAATAAACATCTCACAATTTTATTAAATAAAAATTAAAAAATATTAATCAAGGCATTTAAAAAATGTGAAATATGTATAGAGAAACTGCTTCTTATGTATGCAAAAAAAAATGTATACAAACAAATGCAATGTGTATGAGAAAATTTGATCATGAATTTAAAAAATGTTACCACTATTTGAAAAAAATGTTAGATATTTATTTGAAAAAAATTAATCAAGCATTTGAAAACTGTTAAATGTGTCTAGAAAATAAGTTTGATCATGTATTAAAAATATTAATCTTACATTTGAATAAAAATGTTAATCAAGCATTTGGAACATGTTAAATATGCATAGAAAAAAAATTGACCACGTATTAAAAAAATTGATTTTGTATTTGAAAATTTTAAATATGTATAGAAAAAATGTTGACCATGTAACAAAAAAATATTAGTCTTCTATTTAAAAAGGGTGACGCTATGCCTCACCCGGTGGATGCGATGGCGGGATCGGCCGGTTCGGTAGCCACTCGATCCATGCATCAGGCCATAAGGTCAGCCGTACGATCCACCGTGTCAGCCCGCTTCGGTCTGATTACTTCACGTGGGTGTTGAGACGACATGGGCAGGGCACCGTTTTCACGTAGCATGTGGGTACAGTGGGCCACAGACCCACAGTACTGGTTTAAAGTATGTTACGTGTAGACACTCCATAAAATCAAGCTTGCTACTTTTGCACTGATGCACGACTGATTTTGAAGCAAGCCAAGGGGCCACGATGACACTGAAATCTAATCAAAATTTTCCTTTGACAGCTCGTCGAAAGCAAACTCCTGTCGAGCCATCAGATTTTGAAGCGCCACGGGTGAAGTTTTCGTGCTGTTGCAGTGAACCTCTGCTTCTTCTGGCCAGTCATAGGGTTTTTTTAGCAGCGCATGCCATAGTTTTTGTGCAGTTGTTTCCCGAAGTGGCCTCTGGTGTTTCCTTCTTCGGCAACAGTTGAATTTTATTAAGCATTAAGAGGATACAAACACAATGAGTGTATATCCTGCCTCTACATAATAAGGATACACGCATAGAACACCGCTACGCGTCAGCCGGCGGATCTTTTTAAAACATCCGCCACCTCGCGAGCCGTTGGATCTGACACAATTTGACGGACAAACGTTTTCCTCTAGTTTGCAACAAGGATCTTGTTGCAGAAACATTTGCAACGGAGGTTGTGTTGCGGAATATATTTTTGCAACATAGTTTGTGTTGCAGGATTTTTTTGCAACATAGGTCGTGTTGCGGCATTTTTTTCTACTTTCACCTTTTTTTTTGCAACAACAATGATGTTGTGGAAGAACTTCTGCAACATAGCTAATGCTGCAGAAAATTGTGCAACTAAAATTATGTGCAGAAACGTCGACGTCATTGCCTGGGCCGTGCTCATCGTCGCCCTCCGCAACAGAGCAGCAGCGCCGCCGCTCCCGCTGTTGCAGAAGCACACCGGTGAGTCATGCCTCGCCTGAAAAGTGACTTGAGGTGAGCGAGTCTGCGGTTCCGCGTCGAAGCCTCGCCCTGCCACAATACCCCTTGGAATCCCTTGCAATGGAGTAGCGCCGATTTGCAACCTGGATGCACCGCCACCTGCTTGCTCCCTTACAACGACGATGACTAGTCCGGCGGCGCAGATGAGGCCGGGAGATGGGCGGTGACGAGATATGGGATGAAGGAGAGATGGAGATGGTGCTAGAAAGGAAAGGATAAGACATGAGGATGTGCAGCAAGAAAATAAGGTTGGAAGGGACAAGCAGTGCGGTGGGATCTGTGAGGACACGCATCGTTTGATCAAGGAGGTTGACGTCTCGCTGTTTATCCGCCGGCTGAATGCTATAATTTTCCTTATTATTTCGAACATTTTTGAATTTTTTTTATTATTTTGAAAAACAGAAACAACCTTTGAATTTTTTTCCAAGATCACGAACATTTTTTGGGAAATTTCGGAGCAATTTCTAAATTTATGATTTTTTTTAACATGAACATTTTCTTGGAAAGGCAAGCAGTTTTTAGGATTCCCGAACATTTTTTAAAAATGTGAATAAATTATAAGAAGTTGAATATTTTGGGAATTGCAAAAAAAATTGAAAAAAAGCCAACATTTTTCGAAATTTTGCAAATACTTTTTGAAAAAACATTTCTTTGCGAACAAATTTTGAAAAAAGGAACAATTTTTAAAATTTAGGAAATTTTCCAAAAAATGAAAAATGGAAGAAAACTGAAAAAAGTAAAGAAAACAAAAGGAAAAATGTGGAAACAACCGGCTGATCCAGCACAGGGCATCTGCCGCCTCCAGCGCATGACGCGTGTCCATGTGTAACCAGCGCACTGCACCGCACTATTCTCCAGTGCTAATGCAACTAGATCATTGTTGTAATTTTTTCTGCAACATCACCTATGTTGCAAAAGTTCCTTCTGCAACAACAATTATGTTGCAAAAAAATGAAGATGCAAAAAAAAACTACAACAAATGCGTTGCAATTATTATTTTTGCAACAAAGCTTGTGTTGCAAAAGGAAACTCGCAATATGACTTTTGTTGCAAAAGTGAGGACAATGCTCAGCCATGAGATTACGCCGGATCTAACGGCTCACAACCTGGTGGATCTTTTTTACGCATAGCAAGTCCCAAATAAAAAACTATGTCCCGCTTCAACGAAACAGAGGGAAGCTTCACCCAAAGGAGGCGCGAGATGGGCCGGCCCAGGGGAACAGGATGCCACAACCTCGTTTTTTTACATATTTTGTTTTATTTAAAAAAAATTGTTTATACTTCCAAATATTCTAAATAAATATATCACAATTTTATTAAATTAGAAAATTAAAAAATATTAATCAAGGCATTTAAAAAATGTGAAATATGTATAGAGAAACTGCTTCTTGTGTATGCAAAAAAATGTATACAAACAAATGCATTGTGTATGAGAAAAGTTGATCATGAATTTAAAAAATATTAATCAAGTATTTGAAAAAAAATGTTAGATATTTATTTGAAAAAAAATTAATCAAGCATTTGAAAACTGTTAAATGTGTTTAGAAAATAAGTTTGATCATGTATTAAAAAATATCAATCTTACATTTGAACAAAAATGTTAATCAAGCATTTGGAACATGTTAAATATGCATAGAAAAATTGTTGACCACGTATTAAAAAAAATGATTTTGTATTTGAAAAATGTTAATCAAGCTTTTGAAAAATTTAAATATGTATAAAAAAATGTTGACCATGTAACCAAAAAATGGTTAGTCTTGCATTTAAAAAGGGTGACGCTATGCGTCAGCCGGTGGATGCGATGGCGGGATCGGCCGGTTCGGTATCCACTCGATCCATGCATCAGGCCGTAAGGTCAGCCGTACGATCCACCGTGTGTCCGTGTCAGCCCGCTTCGGTCTGATTACTTCACGTGGGTGTTGAGGCGACATGGGCACGGCACGTGGGTACAGTGGGCCACAGTACTGGTTTAAAGCATGTTACGTGCAGACACTTCATAAAATCAAGCTTGCTACTTTTGAACTGATGCACGGCTGATTTTGAAGCAAGCCAAGAGGCCATGCTGTCACGCTATAGAAGCAGAATGCTTAGAAAATGATATAAAGTTGCTTGTAAATGTATATAAAACATCCAAGATTGATAATATAATAGCATAGCACAATCAAAAATTATAGATACTTTGGAGACGTATCAGTCCTCATCCTCAGGTATTCCTGCGGGGTTGTTTTGCTGTTCTGTGGAGGCTTAAATGTCCTCTTCCTGGTTATCAGCTTCGTCGGCCGCTGCGCCGTTGTCACTGGCGACTGTGTCGTGCCCGCTGGGGCCCCCATTGGTACCCTTCGCGCGCTTGCACCGACGCCTCGATGGGTTTTTAGGGTTTTTAGGTATGTCCACCATGTATACGTCATAAGTGGACGTTGTTGTCCATCTACCGGTATTGGTCAAAGGTGTAGTGGTTTCTGGAGTGCCATCGATATCCTCATCCATGTCGGTAGCCTCCTCGTAGTCTAGCACGTCGGTTAAGTCATCGACTGTGGCGACTAAGTGGGTGGGACATAAATTTCCCTGTCGTCGACTTTAAGTCCGATCTTGTCATAGACCGAATTCTGATCGTTCGAGATTGATAAACTCTGAATGTGATCCAACATCTCATTAAGGTGAGACAGATCTTCAGGGTTCATGGCCTGGCTAGGGGTCGGGCAGACTCGAGGCATGATTTGGGCGCTACTTGACGCGAGCTCGGCGTGCTGGTCGGCCCGGTCTGACTCTAGGCCACCAGCTGGGGAGATCGGATCCATATTTGACGTAGGGTTCATGTTTAAATTCAGATTGGGGTTGGGGCCCTACTCGATGTTGAGGCCCTCGCCTGGCATGATTGCAGCCGATTCCTCGGATGGGACCGAACCCATCGGGAGATCGGATCTGAAGTTCAGTTCGGAGGTCGGCCCCGAGGTCGAGCCCGCAGCAACCGAGAGGTCCTTGATCCGGTCTGGAGCCCAGTCGGAAAGAACAAGCTCGCCACGGGAGTCCGCGGTGTATTCTAGGCTTCCGCAAGTGACCATCTGGTCCGGAGCAAAGTTTTCGATGGGTGCTAGATGGCATGTCGAGTCGGCGTGGAAAACCATGCTGCCAAACACAAATAGTTGGCCAGGGATAAAGATGTCATCCTGGCCAGCGTTGCAGTTGATTCGCAGATTAGTCATAGATCCTTTTTTGATCTCATAACGGAACTCTCAATGAAAGCACCAATGTCGGTGGTAAAACCGGCAGACCTCGGGGTAGGGAGTTTTGAGCTATGGATCTCGGATCGATGGTAACCGGAGACAAGGGACACGATGTTTACCCAGGTTCAGGCCCTCTCGAAGAGGTAATATACCCTACGTCCTGCTTTGATTATATTGATGGTTATGTATCGACTACAAGCTTGATCTACCTCGAGATCGTAAGCTATGATCTAACCCTAGGGCTATGTGGATGTGATTAGGAATGGGCCCTTCTACAGGCTAAACCCCTAGGCTTATATACATGCCAGGGGGTACCTAGGGTTACATGGTTGGTTGCTGATCGAGAGATGTGTATGGCGGCGGTCGAAGATGTCCTTGGAGTACACGTCAAGTCTTCGGCAGAGGCTGTCTTGATCACGTCGAGGTGTGAGGCCTCCAGAGTCCTTCCTTATGAGAATGAGGGCCTCTAAGATCGTCCCAAGAACTATGGGCCAACTAGGTTGCTACCCCGCTAGTCCAGGACACTGTCACATGGCCTTACCAAAATACTTACACATGGAGATCAGATCACAAGGAAAACCCATTGAAGAACACCTCATGAAGACTGATTGATTGATAATATGTCTTATAGTAGTTGCCGGATGTGATACACGATTACAAACTAAGGCTAGATGGATGAGTGATATGATAGTGGAGATGGCGGCGACTATGGAGATGGGAAATGGCGGCGCCTAGGGTTCCTGATGAGGATGAAGGTCTTGATGTTTTTTGTGTATGTTCTGCTGCTCTTCTAGCATGAGGCCTTTAATATAGTCTGTTCAGGTGGATCCGGTGGCGCGTTTGGCAGTCCATATGAGAGGGCATACAAGCGTGTGTGGTCATATGTAACGTCGTCGTTTGCTCTATCTTCTCTGGTGCACCTCCCACTTGATCTCCTTTATCTCCTCTTTACTTCTTTTCATATATTGACTTGATTTCGTCAATAAATAGCCCATTTCCCGTGGAAACGAAATAAAGATCGTATATTTGGAATCCTTTGCATTCATTAGACATTAGTAGCACTATCGGAGCAAATATCTTAGTTTTTTCGCCGCGCCGTCCTCGAACCAGCAAAAGGGGCTGCCTCTACTCCGTGTGTCACGTCCTTCCGAGGACACCCACCGACAAACGGTAATCAACTTCACATGACTACTGGCAACCACACTTCAACCATGTCTTCAAGAACTAATGGATCTACTCACAAGACATCATATGGATCATGATTAGTGCGTATGAATATACGAAGAACAATCTGAACATAACAATCTTTCACCAATAATTCTCCTATGCCTCAATTACAAGGTGTAATCAACACATACAAGTACTCCTAGGTACCAATCTAAGCTTTGACACAAAGATTGAGCAAGAGGGATGATCTAGGGTTTGAAGATGAGATGGTGTGGGTGAAGATGTTGATGGAGATGATGATCCTGATGATGAACAAAGTGTTGGTGATCACGATGGCTTCGATTTCTCCCTCCCATGCTCATCGTCGACCTCCTTCTCCACATCCCCCGTCATTGTCGTGGCGTCAAAGCTGTAAGCCGAAACACACGCTGCTACCTCTGGCGATTGGCCATGACCACTATGCAAGGTAGTGAACTATTGTGTGGCTATGATGATATGGTGACGACAGCCAGACAGCAAAATTGGGGGGACGGGGTATGCGACCATGGTCACCCCATGCTGGGAATGACACCTCAGTGTGCTACTACCATGGTCCACGTGCTGGGATTAGCACCTTGATGTGCTGGGACCAATGTCGCTATGTGTTGTGACCAGCAAAAATGTTGCTGCGACGCCACCCGTCGATGTTGCGGCTCGCAGATGGGATGTTGGGCCGGCCTGCAGGGATGCTACGACCATAACCATCACGGTTGCGAGGTGGAGAGTGTGATGTTGGAGCGGAGGGGATGGCGAGCTGCTGCTGGATGCGAGGGACGTTACTGCGGCGAGAACCCGTGTTTCAACAATGTTTTTTACACCTTAGTTTTTGTAGGGACCTATGGGAGATAGAGTTGGGGAGTTGGGCCAAAGCTTTTACTATTGAAACAACCCACATGACTCGCAACGGACGGCCCACACAACGACGATCGAGCGCGTCTATGGTCCCACGCTGAGCGTTGGCCAAAATTAAAGTGTCCATGCCACCCTAGTGCTACAAGAAAATAACATTTTAGTTGTTTGTTGGAAGCAAATCTGTAATTTTTGGAAAGCATTAATCTTTTGTACAACCTCTGTCCCAAATTAATTGAGTTAGATTTATTCAGATATAGATGTATCAAACACTAAAATGTATCTACATACATCCGTATTTAGACAAATCTGAGTAAACTAATTTGGGACTTTGGGAGTATATGCCTATTTTAAGCAATCACGACTTACCAAAAATAACAGAAAAACAGGAAGCAATCACGAATTACCAAGGAAAACAAAATTTGAGTATTTTACATAATTTCTAGAACCATTAATTAAATTTATATTGATTTGGTGGAAGCAAATCATGACTTACCAAAAACAGCAGAAAATAGAGCTGTTACCGCAATTTCAGGAAGCAGTTTTTCGCATGCACGTTTCTGTGGCTCAGTCAAACGCTTAAAAAGATTTCCATCGTAAGCCAGGGCACACGGCTTCTCTCTCTCTTTCTTTGTTTGCGTGAGCGAAAGCCCCTCATTATTCATTTAGAAATTTCCCAACCCTGCCGGAATCCTAGCCCCGCCATGCCGACAGGCCGGGCCTGGACGGACCTGCCACTGGAGCTTGTCTGCCACATTGCCGATGGCCTTGATGACCTCAAGTGCTACGCGAGTCTGCGGGGCACCTGCATGAGATGGCGTCGCATGCTTGTGCCGCCATCGCCATCGCTGCTCATCGACCATGGCGACGACCCTGCCAAGCGCTGCACCGCCGCTGCCGTCTAACGTCGTACCACCGCAGCCTCAATCCTCGCGTGTCGCTCCTTTGAGCTCAAAGCTATCCCTTTGGGCAAGCTCTGCCCCGCCACGCGTCGCTCCTTCAATCTCACCACCATCCCGTCGGTCAGGACCTGTCTCGGCTGCTGTAGCGGATGGCTTGCCCTCTCCGTCTACATCGATGATGTTCGTAGCCTGCTCAGCCTCTTCCACCCCATCACAACTGCCGAGATCCTCCTACCCCTGCTTGTCTATGACAGCCGCCTCGTCTCCAAGATCGTCTTCGCGCCCAACCCTACCACTGACGACTTCGTGGCCACTGTGATCTATGACATCAATAGGGTTGCCTACGTCACCGCAGGGGCCAGGAGGTGGGCCGTCCTCGACCCCATCCGCCTCACCGTTGGAGACCAGCTCGCCGACCTCCTCTACCACAAAAATGGTAGGGTCTACTGCCTCACTCGGTTTGGAGACGTTCATGTGCTCTTCCTACCACAACGCTGCCGCCGGGAACCTATCATCCTCGAGGGTGACAAATCAGTATATCCTGCAGTGCATAATAGGTAAATCATCCAAATGCATGGGACAGGGCCGGATCTAAATGCACCGGCCACCATTAAGGCATTGTTGTCGTCTATGGGAAGCAACCTATCGTTTGATGCCACCACCAGTTTCGCCCCGCCATACAACACAATCTCGACTTTCACTAGTGTCAAGAACCTGGTGTTCTGTGATGGTAACCTGTACCAAATCTGGAGGAATGCGTCGTCCACGGTTACTTTGCAGCTGCCGGAAGGGGGTCGATGCCGTGTAGCATAGGATGAAATATTTGTTCTGAGGTATGACCCCCAGCGTCCACCATGTTGGGACGTTGTGTCTGACTTAAAGGGATACTCGATGTTTATTGGGAGGAACAATTCAGTGTCGATAAACGCGGAAGGCGTTCCGGGACTCAAGGGTGATTGTGTGTACTGGATCGGCGGGAGGGGTAGGGATCAAGGCATGGTTTTTGACATGAAGGCTGGCAAGTCAACACCTTGCATTTCCCTCGTGGATGGTGTTCTTCTGGGGTCTCCACAAAGCACAATCTGCTGGTACTTTCTGAGTGACAAATGAAAGAAGAGTTTACCAGACCCGAGCAAGGGCCGGACAGAATCTGGACAAAAGTGATACGTCATCAGGCATCTAGGCCACATAGTGATGAGGACCACCAACCACCTTGGTGGAAGTGATGCTATACAATCGGTAGAGGGTTTTGTTCATGATTTTGTATACTACATTTGAACTTGATTTAATTCATGTGGCACCATCGGCCTGTCATTTTGATTCACTATTACCTGCATTTGTAGTAATGTATCTTATTGATATTTAGGTGGTTGCTCATTCAGTTCATTTTGTTTTAGTTATCTCACATTCTTTCATGGTAGATTTACATCATGTAACGGGTAATGGAGATTGTTTTCGAGCAGGACAGACTATTCTTTTGTGTTTTCCACCATGTCATCATGGCTAAGTGAATATTGGTCGGATGCAGCCTGAATTATGAATACGACAAGTGTGGATAGAGAACCCACGAGTATGTTAATAATTAAATGCCCATGCATTGCCACCAGCCAACAAATGAAACTATAATGAGCCTCTCGGATTTAGCTCTTCGGTCATCATGTCGCTTTGCTATGTTATCACCCTGCTCCAATTCCGCTTTAGTTTTCTTTCACCAATTTCGGATGGCTTGCAGCATTCGACACTCCCACCTCAAAGACATGACAAATTCAGTGGTTTCTCAAAACAATTTTTCAATGTTATACATAAAAAATACCAAAGTCTTCTCGGTTTCCTTTTTTAGCATTGCATGAGAGCTGATGGTTCCAGCCGTACAAATGCACCTACCCAAGGATTGAAATCACACATACAAAA
This sequence comes from Thinopyrum elongatum, assembly GCA_011799875.1. Taxonomy (NCBI): domain Eukaryota; kingdom Viridiplantae; phylum Streptophyta; class Magnoliopsida; order Poales; family Poaceae; genus Thinopyrum; species Thinopyrum elongatum. Next base: position 97,413,978 of record CM022301.1, on the reverse strand, counting down.
TAATAGCATAAGGCCCCGTTTGGATGCTTGTTTTGAGGCTCGGATTTCGGAATTGGTATTGGGCCTCCTGAATATGACTGTTTTGATGGCCTCTGAATTGAGATGTCGAAATGAATCTCAATACCAACCGATATTGAGAAACACTACCATGCCCTTGAAATGATCGACACGTTGCAAGCCCCATATTCATTGAAAATAGCCTCTAGTCCTTCACCTATCTCCTTCCCCTTCCTCTTGACACAAGCCAAACCAAGCTGACCACCACAGCCTTAGGAGAAGATTACTGTCTGCTGACAGCCGCTGCCACTGTTGAAGTTCCCCATATTATTTCCCATTGGCGGTGTGGCTCCATCGTGCTCGCGGATGGCCGACTGCCCGCCGGGGACAGCTGCGTCCACTGCTCCTCTGCTCATCTCCATGGAGATGGGGACCCCTGGTTCCTCCCCTGTGGTGGTTTCGGGGGGGTGTCCGTGGTGTCTCCTCGGCAATGGCTCGCCTCGTTGTTAGTGCTTCCCCAACGACACAAACCCTAGCAATTTGAAAATGTCATAATACTTCATACTACATTTTTTTTTACAATTTGCCTCCTTTCTAAAGTAAAGAATGTAAACTATCCTAATCTTTTTTGGTTATTTGTTGGTACTGAAAGGCAATTAGATTACATAGTTACAGAGGGAGTAGTATTATTTACATATGGTATTCATTCTAATTCTCCTACAGTTCTTGCCTGGTAGAAAAAACCTACTACACACTAACCTTTTGTGGTTCTTAATATGAACAACTGAGAGTTATTCAACCCTATGCACAGACAATTAATGCTGGGGAACGTAGCATGCAATTTCAAAAAAATTACTACGCTCACGCAAGATCTATCTAGGAGATGCATAGCAACGAGAAGGGGAGAGTGTGTCCACGTACCCTCGTAGACCGAAAGCGGAAGCGTTAGCTTAACGCGGTTGATGTAGTCGAACGTCTTCGCGATCCAACCGATCAAGCACCGAACGTTCGGCACCTCCGAGTTCAGCACACGTTCAGCTCAATGACGTCCCTCGAACTCTTGATCCAGTAGAGGGTCGAGGGAGAGTTCCGTCAGCACGACGGCGTGGCGACGGTGTTGGTGATGTGATCCGCGCAGGGCTTCGCCTAAGCACTACGACGCTATGACAGGAGGAGTAGACTGTGGAGGGGGGCACCGCACACGACTAAGAGAACAATTGATGTGCCTTTGGGGTGCCCCCCGCCCCCGTATATAAAGGAGAGGGGGAGGAGGTGGCCAGCCAGGAGGAGGCGCGCCAAGGGGGGGAGTCCTACTAGGACTCCACTCCTAGTAGGATTCGCCCCCCCCCCCCTTCCTTCCAACGGAGAGGGGAAAGGGGAAAGGGGGGAGAGGGAGAAGGAAAGGAGGGGCCGCGCCCCCCACCCCTTGTCCAATTCGGATTGGGCAGGGGGGAGGTGCGCGCCACCTTGTGGCCTTCCTCCCTCTCTCCACTATGGCCCAATAAGGCCCATTAACTTCCCCGGGGGGTTCCGGTAACCCCTCGGTACTCCGAAAAATACCCGAATTACTCCGGAACCATTCCGGTGTCCGAATATAACCTTCCAATATATCAATCTTTACCTCTCGACCATTTCGAGACTCCTCATCATGTCCGTGATCTCATCCAGGACTCCGAACAAACTTCGGTCACCAAAACACATAACTCATAATACAAATCGTCATCGAACGTTAAGCATGCGGACCCTACGGGTTCGAGAACTATGTAGACATGACCGAAACACATCTCCGGTCAATAACCAATAGCGGAACCTGGATGCTCATATTGGCTCCTACATATTCTTCGAAGATCTTTATCGGTCAAACCGCATAACAACATACGTCATTCCCTTTGTCATCGGTATGTTACTTGCCCGAGATTCGATCGTCGGTATCATCATACCTAGTTCAATCTCATTACCAGCAAGTCTCTTTACTCGTTCCGTAATGCATCATCCCGTAACTAACTCATTAGTCACATTGCTTGCAAGGCTTATAGTGATGTGCATTACCGAGAGGGCCCGGAGATACCTCTCCGATACATGGAGTGACAAATCCTAATCTTGATCTATGCCAACCCAACAATAAGTCATTTGCTCGCTCCATTGTTCCGGAGAATGGAGTCTTAGTCATCTTGCCCATGAGGCATGGTTCGCAAGTATCAAGTGATTCCAAAAGCCCATCAACATGGAGTTTCTTCATGCGCTTTACACCAATATGACCTAAACGGCAGTGCCACAAATAAGTTGCACTATCATTATTAACTTTGCATCTTTTGGCTTCAATATTATGAATATGTGTATCACTACAATCGAGATTCAACAAAAATAGACCACTCCTCAAGGGTGCATGACCATAAAAGATATTACTCATATAAATAGAACAACCATTATTCTCTGATTTAAATGAATAACCGTCTCGCATCAAACAAGATCCAGATATAATGTTCATGCTCAACGCTGGCACCAAATAACAATTATTCAGGTCTAAAACTAATCCCGAAGGTAGATGTAGAGGTAGTGTGCCGACGGCGATCACATCGACTTTGGAACCATTTCCCACGCGTATCGTCACCTCGTCCTTAGCCAATCTTCGTTTAATCCGTAGCCCCTGTTTCAAGTTGCAAATGTGAGCAACACAACCAGTATCAAATACCCAGGCACTACTACGAGCATTAGTAAGGTACACATCAATAACATGTATATCAAATATACCTTTCACTTTGCCATCCTTCTTATCCGCCAAATACTTGGGGCAGTTCCGCTTCCAGTGATCAGTCTCTTTGCAGTAGAAGCACTCAGTTTCAGGCTTAGGTCCAGACTTGGGCTTCTTCCCGGGAGTAGCAACTTGCTTGCTATTCTTCTTGAAGTTCCCCTTCTTCCCTTTGCCCTTTTTCTTGAAACTAGTGGTCTTGTTAACCATCAACACTTGATGCTCCTTCTTGATTTCTACCTCCGCAGCCTTTAGCATTGCGAAGAGCTCGGGAATTGTCTTTTCCATCCCTTGCATATTATAGTTCATCATGAAGCCTTTATAGCTTGGTGGCAGTGATTGAAGAACTCTGTCAATGACACTATCATAAGGAAGATTAACTCCCAGCTGAGTCAAGTGGTTATGGTACCCAGACATTCTGAGTATATGTTCACTGACAGAACTATTCTCCTCCATCTTGCAACTATAGAACTTGTTGGAGACTTCATATCTCTCAACTCAGGCATTTGCTTGAAATATTAACTTCAAGTCTTGGAACATCTCATATGCTCCATGACGTTCAAAACGTCTTTGAAGTCCCGATTCTAAGCCATAAAGCATGGCACACTGAACTATCGAGTAGTCATCAGCTTTGCTCTGCCAGACGTTCATAACGTCTGGAGTTGCTCCTGCAGCGGGTCTTGCACCTAGCGGTGCTTCCAGGACGTAATTCTTCTGTGCAGCAATGAGGATAATCCTCAAGTTACGGACCCAGTCTGTGTAGTTGCTACCATCATCTTTCAACTTAGCTTTCTCTAGGAATGCATTAAAATTCAAGGGAACGGTAGCACGGGCCATTGATCTACAACAACATAGATATGCAAAAACTATCAGGTACTAAGTTCATGATAAATTAAAGTTCAATTAATCATATTACTTAAGAACTCCCACTTAGATAGACATCCCTCTAGTCATCTAAATGATCACGTGATCCATATCAACTAAACCATGTCCGATCACGTGAGATGAAGTAGTTTTCAATGGTGAACATCTCTATGTTGATCATATCTACTATATGATTCACGTTCGACCTTTCGGTCTCAGTGTTCCGAGGCCATATCTGCATATGCTAGGCTCATCAAGTTTAACCCGAGTATTCTGCACGTGCAAAACTGGCTTGCACCCGTTGTATGTGAACGTAGAGCTTATCACACCCGATCATCACGTGGTGTCTCGGTACGATGAACTGTAGCAACGGTGCATACTTAGGGAGAACACTTATACCTTGAAATTTAGTGAGGGATCATCTTATAAAGCTACCGCCGTACTAAGCAAAATAAGATGCATAAAAGATAAACATCACATGTAATCAAAATATGTGACATGATATGGTCATCATCATCTTGTGCCTTTGATCTCCATCTCCAAAGCACCGTCATGATCTCCATCGTCACCGGCTTGACACCTTGATCTCCATCGTAGCATCGTTGTCGTCTCGCCAACTATTGCTTCTACGACTATCCCTACCGCATAGTGATAAAGTAAAGCGATTACATGGCGATTGCATTTCATACAATAAAGTGACAACCATAAGGCTCCTGCCAGTTGCCGATAACTTTTACAAAACATGATCATCTCATACAATAATGTATATCACATCATGTCTTGACCATATCACATCACAACATGCCCTGCAAAAACAAGTTAGATGTCCTCTACTTTGTTGTTGCAAGTTTTACGTGGCTGCTACGGGCTTCTAGCAAGAACCGTTCTTACCTACGCACCAAAACCACAACGATTTTTCGTTAAGTGTGCTGTTTTAACCTTTAACAAGGACCGGCCGTAGTCAAACTTGATTCAAATGAAGTTGGAGAAATAGACACCCGCCAGCCACCTGTGTGCAAAGCACGTCGGTAGAACCATTCTCATGAACGCGGTCATGTAATGTCGGTCCGGGCCGCTTCATCCAACAATACCGCCGAATCAAAGTAAGATGTTGGTGGTAAGCAGTATGACTATTATCGCCCACAACTCTTTGTGTTCTACTCGTGCATATCATCTACGCATAGACCTGGCTCGGATGCCACTGTTGGGGAACGTAGCATGCAATTTCAAAAAAATTCCTACGCTCACGCAAGATCTATCTAGGAGATGCATAGCAACGAGAAGGGGAGAGTGTGTCCACGTACCCTCGTAGACCGAAAGCGGAAGCGTTAGCTTAACGCGGTTGATGTAGTCGAACGTCTTCGCGATCCAACCGATCAAGCACCGAACATACGGCACCTCCGAGTTCAGCACACGTTCAGCTCAATGACGTCCCTCGAACTCTTGATCCAGTAGAGGGTCGAGGGAGAGTTCCGTCAGCACGACGGCGTGGCGACAGTGTTGGTGATGTGATCCGCGCAGGGCTTCGCCTAAGCACTACGACGCTATGACCGGAGGAGTAGACTGTGGAGGGGGGCACCGCACACGGCTAAGAGAACAATTGATGTGCCTTTGGGGTGCCCCCCGCCCCCGTATATAAAGGAGAGGGGGAGGAGGCGGCCGGCCAGGAGGAGGCGCGCCAAGGGGGGGAGTCCTACTAGGACTCCACTCCTAGTAGGATTCGCCCCCCCCTTCCTTCCAACGGAGAGGGGAAAGGGGAAAGGGGAGAGAGGGAGAAGGAAAGGAGGGGCCGCGCCCCCCACCCCTTGTCCAATTTGGATTGGGCAGGGGGAGGTGCACGCCACCTTGTGGCCTTCCTCCCTCTCTCCACTATGGCCCAATAAGGCCCATTAACTTCCCCGGGGGGTTCCGGTAACCCCTCGGTACTCCGAAAAATACCCGAATTACTCCGGAACCATTCCGGTGTCCGAATATAACCTTCCAATATATCAATCTTTACCTCTCGACCATTTCGAGACTCCTCGTCATGTCTGTGATCTCATCCGGGACTCCGAACAAACTTCGGTCACCAAAACACATAACTCATAATACAAATCGCCATCGAACGTTAAGCGTGTGGACCCTACGGGTTCGAGAACTATGTAGACATGACCGAGACACATCTCCGGTCAATAACCAATAGCGGAACCTGGATGCTCATATTGGCTCCTACATATTCTTCGAAGATCTTTAGCGGTCAAACCGCATAACAACATACGTCATTCCCTTTGTCATCGGTATGTTACTTGCCCGAGATTCGATCGTCGGTATCATCATACCTAGTTCAATCTCGTTATCGGCAAGTCTCTTTACTCATTTCGTAATTCATCATCCCGTAACTAACTCATTAGTCACATTGCTTGCAAGGCTTATAGTGATGTGCATTACCGATATGGCCCAGAGATACCTCTCCGATACACGGAGAGACAAATCCTAATCTTGATCTATGCCAACCCAACAAACACCTTCGGAGACACCTGTAGAGCATCTTTATAATCACCCAGTTACGTTGTGACGTTTGATAGCACACAAAGTGTTCCTCTGGTATTCGGGAGTTGCATAATCTCATAGTCAGAGGAATATGTATAAGTCATGAAGAAAGCAATAGCAATAAAACTAAATGATCAATATGCTAAGCTAACGGATGGGTCTTGTCCATCACATCATTCTCTAATGATGTGATCCTGTTCATCAAATGACAACACATGTCTATGGTCAGGAAACATAACCATCTTTGATAAACAAGCTAGTCAAGTAGAGGCATACTAGGGACACTCTGTTTGTCTATGTATTCACACATGTACTAAGTTTTCGGTTAATACAATTCTAACATGAATAATAAACATTTATCATGACATAAGGAAATATAAATAACAACTTTATTATTGCCTCTAGGGCATATTTCCTTCAGTTAATTGCTCTACTGTTTGCTTGGACCTATTCAAATTATGATTCCAAATAATACATATCATAATAACATGTACCTAGTTTCATGCACAAATCAAAGGAGGGACTAAACATAACATAACAAGCATTTGGTTTCTTTAAAATTTGTATATGTATACATAAAAGAAACAATGACCATCCGTCAGAAAAATAGTATAAGAATATTAAACATTAACAGAAGGAGATGGCGGGAACACTAAACAATGAATTACCAGAGAGGTTAAAGGACATTGGTCAGGACAGAGCGCGGCTACCTTCTAATGATAGGAGACCTGAAAACCACAGCAGGGCGCATATATGTTACTAAATTATTCAACGATACAATGTATAAAAATCAAACTCATCCAGGGTGAAGTACAAAAGGTGGAGAGTTGATACATATACAAAAAGAGCACATATATTGAAGTGAAAATGGAGATCATGTGTACTTAAACATAGATGTGATGTATCCTTAACACAAGCCATTCAGAGCATGGCTGCCTCAAAATTCCTTTTGTAGTAGTTATAAACTCGCAACCATACCCATGCCCTGTTTGCTTGGACTTTTGCAGCTTTTTCACTTTGGCAAAAAAGCCACAGAAACTCCTAAATAGGGGTTTTTTGCTTCGGCTTTTGGCTTATGAATCAATATTGTTATATGATGGTATAAGCCAAAAGCCCAAGCAAAAAAAATACCTATTTAGAAATTTTTTTTTTGCCAAAGTGGAAAAACTGAAAAAGCAGAAGCAAAAACCCAAACAAACAAGGCCTCAAAGGACTAAAATTCCTTCGGTAGCAGTTATAAATTCAGAGCATAGCTTGGGTTGAACCACAATATTGCAACACTGACCATGCGCTCATCCTGCTCAACTGGCCTCAATTAAAGGGAATAAAATCTATTTTAAACATTGATCTTGTCGTGGTGGTTTCACTTGAGGTGAGCTACAACATTGTAGCATTTTCTTCTTTGAACATGAACAACATTGCAACCTTGGCTCCTTAAAAAGGCAAATATGTGTATTGAACAAGGGTGCAAACACAAGATGCTCACGCAATTCATTCCAGCTCAGGAGTAGCCCAACTAAGCCGATAGATCCGACCTGAGGTTGACATTCTTTTTTCCACTGTTATGTGTAAGTACAGTGGTGGCAGCAGTAGTGGTTAAGTAGTACGGGTCACTTTCTCAGGTCAGGCCATCAATATCATGTGACGTGCGTCTAATTGTGGTGGTATTTAACTCGATTCGCCGCGCATTGCATACCACTGCACTGGTCCCTCCATGTGAGACCCGCTCTAGTCCCTGTCGGATTTCATTTCCTGCATCTGTATATCTACGTACAATTATATGTACAGTAGTGCAGCAGACAAGAGAAAATGATCCACACTTCTTTTTTCCTATTTTGTTTTCTCTTTGTCCTATTAGAGCATCTACAGTCAGACTTGGCAAATCAGGCCCCTTAAACGCACGTGGACGCGCCCGGACGCGTCCGCGGGCACTGGTCGGGCACACCTCAAATGTTGCGCCGCACATCCATATACCGCAAATTCTGATCCTCAAATCCATGCAATCCATGCACGTCGATCATATGGTACAAACTGTCTGAATGCCAAAGTTCAAAACAAAGCAAAGCAAACCATAGTTCAACAATCCAGACATGGGAAAATGAAATCAATGTCCGAGCGTGACGGATGGCCTCGGATCACTAGCTGGACGCGTGCTTCGAGCGGAATGCGTCCTGCTCCTGGCGGAATGTGTCCTGCTCGTCCTGCTCCACCTGCATCCGGGCTGCCTGCTCCAACTGCATCTGGACCGCCTCCTCCGCCTGCATCCGAGCCGCAGCCGCCCTCGCCGCCTCGTAGTCCCTCCGGTCGTTGATCTCCTTCTTCTTATCCGCAAGCCACTTCTTCGCATGCTCACCCAAGACGGTCTCGTCCGCCAAAATGATCTTCACATCTTCCGCGTCCCGTGCGAGTTGCAACCTCTCCTTCTCAAGCTCTATGTCGCCAAATGTCTTGGCCTTCTCGAGCTCCCATTTGATCGCCACTTGTTGCTTCTCCAACTCGATCTTCTCCCTCTTAATTTCCAGCTTCTTCTCCGCCCTCTTCCGGCCCCACTCCATCCTTTCCTTTTGTGCATCCAACATGAGCTTGTACCTCTCCTCCTTCTTATTCTCCCTCACCGAAAAAATACCCGTCCATGTTGACGACATTTTGGTAGCCACGGCATCACGGGCGGCACGTGCCTTCTCCCACTTGTTTCCCATGACTTGGCGGTTATCCTTTGACACGGTAGCTTTTCCATTCTCCACGACAACATCGTCCAACCCAATTGATTGGTTGGAGCTTGAGCCATCATTCCCCGTTCTTGCCAGACTTGAGGTCGGCCACAACTTGGTTCCACTTCGGCTTGCCATTCAATATGACCAAACAATGGCTAAAAGCAAATGGCTTCTTCTCCACCTCGTGATACAAAGTGACTGCCACCGCCGTCTAGCAAACAACATATGTATGAGCACGAGAATGCAAACACAAGAAGCATATGCAATGGACGACAAGATGGGGCAATCGAGCTTACGTGAGTTGCGACTCCCATCCCACTTTGAGGGCGTTTGGTCACTTGTGAGTAGTAGCCGACGTACTTGTTCACTTCCCCTTGAATGATCCCCCAACGATGTTGGAGAGATGCCACATTGCGAGTGGTCACGATAGGATGCGGCTCCACATACTCCTTTTGCTCGTGATACTCCTTCCAAATCTTCGTCCAATAGGTGTTCCCCTTTTGCTCGATGCCGCATATTGGATCCATCGTTGTGGCCAACCAAGCTTTGGCCAACAAGATGTCCTCAAATCTTGAGAATGCCGGACCTCTTGCCTTCGGCATCTTGGTCTTCTTCTTCTTCTTGCTCGGATTGGGATCAGATGTTGTCCCAACTTCAAATGCGGTGGTGGCCTCCAATTCATACTCCATTTCAGTCGGTTCTTCATTGTCATTGATCATGTTAGACAAGAACGCCTCCTACATGATTAAGATTTGCAAGCATTCATCATGAGCGAAATGAACTAGTGGTCTATGCTAAAATATGATCGGACAAGAATACTCTTGTTCAGTCATTCCGTCGAACATGCTGAGGGCAGCCCGGGCACTGCCGGAGCCCGTGCTCATCCGCGCCCGAACGAGCTGCGGCGAGTCACACACGTCGACCGCTGGCATCTGCGTGGGCGGAAAGCTCTCTGGAATGGCCCAGCCGGCGCTCAGATCATCCTATGTCCCAAGGGGGTCAGACAGCGTAATTCGCATAGGCACTCGGAGGGAAGGGGTGAAGGGATCCGGGCGCGGGGGAGGAGACAGCTGCTCCACCACGTCCGAACCTCCCTGCGACACCGCCGTCACCTCCCTCTCTCGCTGCCGGTATCGCCACAACTTGTGGGCAACGTTCTCCGCCTTGCAAGTCGCCGCCAATGAAATCACGCCTCCGACGGACGAGGCGGACTGCGTCTCCATCGCGGCGGTGTGGGTCGGGCTGGACGACATCTCCGGCGGTGGATCGGGACCGGAGGTGAGGATTGGGAGAAAGGGTGGAGGCTGGCGAAGGTCCGGGCTTGGGAATGGTTGGAGGGCGGCGGGAGGAGGAGGAAGGGTTTGGTGGATTTGCTGCAATTTGGGGTGGGGTCGGGCTGTCGGGTCCGACGTGGCAGGCGCGCCCGGGCGCCCCCATATCCGCCCCATATTTGGGCTGGATATGGGGGGTGCCGATCAGCCCGGGCATTTGAGGGCCGTTTAAGAGGCCCGTCTGGGTCAAAAAATCATGACCGGGCGGCCCGCCCGGGCGTATGAGGCGGGTTTGAGAGATCCTGTTGTAGATGCTCTAACACACACAATTTTAAAAATCATTGGATTAACCCATTAATCTTGTATTGCTATCAAATTAGGGCCGTGCTACGGGTCTGCCGTTAGAAGATCCGCCGCCTTGCAAGCCGTTCGATTCGGTGATGCGAGCGGTTTGTAATGTTTCTTCCCTTTTCTATTTTCTGCAGTAAGCCCCTCATTGCAAAATCTCTTCTTCTCTGATTTTCTACAACAAGACTCTTATTGCAAAACCTACTCTCTCTAATTTCATGCAACAAGACCCATGTTGCACAATATTTTATCTAATTTTCTGCAACAAGATCTTTGTTGCAAAAATTGCGACAACATCTCCCGTCGCGGCATCTAATTTTCTGCAACAAGACCATTGATGCAAAATTGCAACAACATCTCCCGCCGCGTCGCGCACTTGCTTAGTCGTCGTTCGTTGCCACCGTTTCACAACAACGTCGTTGTTGTAGAAAACATGTCTCGGAGGTGTTGTTGCAAACAGTGACGCAGGGCCGAGCACGTAGTGGACTTGGACGTACGTGCGCGGTGATGTGGTTCCTGCCAGCGAGGGCGACATAATTCATAGTGCTCCACGACGGACACGGCGGATCTTGCTGGTGTGGAGGATCTTGGCGGATGCGTTGATCCGGTCGGTGGGGAGGCGTTTGGCGGTGGAGATCTGACATGGATGTGCTCGACGACGACAATGTATAGGTGGCAGCTCTCGGCTTGGCCGCCGTCGCCCTCCCTAGTCCGTGCACTGCGGGATCTAGCCCTGTTTGATTTGTAACAAAAAGCTAGTTGCAAACTCCATTCCTGAAACAAAGCATCACTTGTAGAAACGTTGAGACAAAAGGGGTCGCCCTCCATCGTCTAATCGACGGTGCATCCCACGGGCAGGGAGGCGGGAGACGCTCGCACTAGATCGGTCGGCTGAAGGTAAACGTTTCCCATCAAATTATACACAATTCTATCTGGACACTTTTCTTGCGGGGCCTGCATTGCGTTCATCATCGAAGAAGAAGCTCATTGCAACGGTGGCTTCTGACTTTACAACAATGGTAGTCCAGCTTTGTAGCAGAGGAAAAAAATGGTGGTTGGCTTTGCAACACTGCATGTTCAACTTGCAGCGATGCCGTTTGTTTGCAACACAGACTGTGTGTTGCAATCCATTTCGGTCACCCATTGCAAGACATTGCAACATGAATCATGTTGTGGCCACCCATTGCAATATGGATCATGTCGTGGATGCCTCTAGAGCTTGCATGATGTGGATCCGCGTTTACCAATTGCAACATGGCCCCTGTCGCGGTCACCCATTGCAACATGGACCCTATTGCACCTTTGCAACATTGGTGGTCTGACTTGCCGTTCTATAGGGCGGTGAGGTCGTCGTCCATGTTGCAACCGGACTCGTGGCGATGTCTATAGCATCGATGATGCTGCGTCGACGATCGCAATGGTCGCCATGTTACTGGCGGGATCATCGTGATGTTGCAGCAACGACTGCAACAACAACCATGCTGCGCTTGATGGTGGCAAAATCACCCGTAGAAAATGGCTCATGTTGCGCTTGCCGATATGTGACACATCAAAAGTTCGCAACATGGCACATGTTGCAATTGCAAAATATCCCAAATTTTGCCGGCCCTATCCCAAACAAAGTTGCCGAGCACTGTGCCGTCGACCACCGCAACAACAACTACCATCCGCCAGCGGGAACCCCTCCTCCCTCTACTATGGCCCTTTGCAACATGGCGCATCATATCATCAACATTGCGGTCGAAACATCAGAGGAGTTGTAGTTACAATGTCAACGGCGTTGCGATTGCAACGTTTGTCCTTTTTTTTTACGCGCGCAATCGTTTGTCCTTATTAGCAACACTATCGCTTCCATTGCAGCACCATCAATATCGCCTCGCCGTTGTCACAGCATCACAGGCCAGCTTGCCCAACAACCACCCGCGTGCTCATAGCATGAGTGACTCATGCCGGCCATGGCGACGGCAACACGAGGTCAGCCATGGGGAAGCTACTTCTCTCCTCAAGTTCACTTGGTTTCCTACTAGCTTAGTAGTATTAGCTGGCTAGTTAGTATCGTGAAGTGCTGAAATTCAAGACAAAGTGGTGTGAACACTGTGCACTGCAGGGCCATACAACTGAAAAGGTAGCATGCCCGTGTGAACGCTACGCAGTGCACACCCAACAAAAATCATGATCAGGCGCCATCCGACGGTGTAGCGCAAGGCGGACAAACGCTTAAAATCAGCCGGCTGTTCGGAAGTTTTTCCCATTTAAAAAATATTAATCTTGTATTTGGAAAACGTTAATCAACCATTTGCAAAATGTTAAAAATGTGTATAAAGAAATGTTGACCATGTATTAAAAAGTGTTAAAGTTGTATTAAAAAATGTTAAATATGCATTTGTAAAATATATACAAAAAATGTACAATGTGTATAAAAAAGTATACCTAAAAAATGTAAGATTCAAAAAATGGTAATCATGTATATGAAACATGTTTTCCTATATATACGTAAAATGTTGAATGTGTATTGAAAACCGAAAAAAAGAAAACAAAAAACAAAGAAAACCGAGAAAAACAAAAATGAATAAAATAAGGAACCAAAAACAAAATAAAATAACAACAAAAAACCCCAAGTGAAAACCGAGAAAGAAAGGCAGAAACCGACAAAAAAGAAAGAAAACACACAATAAAACATGAAGAAACAAAGTAAACCTGTAAGAACCGTGAAAAAACTGAACAAAAACGATGAAAACAGAGAAAAAGTAAAGAAAAGGAAAAGAAAAAACGTGGGAAACCAGCTCGGTGAACGAACACAACGATGATTGAAATCCAGCGAACGAAAAAAAGCGAATATGGGTCGGCCCAATAGTTACATGTGGGAGGGAATCTTTCGCAGCTTCTATTTATCGCCTTAAGCGAGCTACAAAGTTCCCCTCGCTGAAGCATATGCAGCTATTGGGCCCTACCTTTTTTTGTTAGCATCAGAGGGCCTTTCAGGACTCCTCAAAAGAGACCATCAGTTACATTTGAGTGGGATTCAAGTGGCTACTTCAGCGCCACGAGTTAACCATTTGTTATTTGCTGACGATAGCTTGCTGTTTTTCAAGGCAAATGGTTCAGGGGCGATGGAAGTGTTAAACCTGTTGGATTCCTATTGCCAAGCTTCTGGGCAAAGTATCAATACGAACAAGTCCTCAGTTTATTTCAGCAAGGGAACACCAGACAATGTCAGACAAGAAGTAAAGGGGGTTCTCAACGTCCATATTGAAACTCTTAATGAGATATATTTGGGTATGCCCTCTGATATTGGTTCTTCCAGGATGGGTGTTTTTAAGTATCTGAAAGACAGGTTATGGTCTAAGGTGAAAGGTTGGATTGAGAAAACTATCTCTGCAGCAGGCAAAGAAATTCTTATTAAATCAGTAGCATAGGTCGTCCTAGTTTTCTCGATGTCATGCTTTAAATTGCCACGAGGTTTACGTGAAAAGCTGAATAAGCTCATTCGCCAGTTCTTCTGGGGCAGCAACGAGGGTCAAAGAAAACCACACTGGGTTTCCTGGAGAGTTATGACTCAACCAAAGAAGTGTGGCGGATTGGGATTTAGGGACATCGAGCTCTTCAATTTAGCCTTATTGGCCCGTCAATCGTGGCGCCTGCTCACAGCGCCTGATTCACTTGCGTGCGGTTGCTTAAATCTGTCTACTACCCAAACAATGACATTCTGACGACCGAATTGGGATCACACCCGTCTCAGGTATGGAGGTCAATCCTAGAAGGTAGAGACGTGCTCTCGCAAGGCATTATAAGGCGCATTGGGGATGGTGCAAACACTCGTATTTGGGAAGACAATTGGATACCAAGAGACTCGTCGATGAGGCCACTAGTCTGCCTGGCTAGCGACCCCCCCCCCCCCCTGTTTTGGTCAGTGAATTGATTGACAACACCTCAGCGGCATGGAGAGATGATAAGTTGCACCAGTTTTTTCTTCCGTCTGATATTCAAGTTATAAAGAATATACCTCTTTGCATGACACCAATGACTGACTTCTGGGCATGGCAATTTGAAAAGAAAGGTGCATTTTCTGTCAGGTCGGCATACCAAATGTTGGTGAATTTGAGAAATATGAGAGATAACTTGCTCGATCAAAGAGGAGCTTCTTCCAATAGCGTGGCAGAGGAGAAGTGTTGGTCATCTTTGTGGAACACCAAAGTTCCAGGCAAAATTAGAACTTTTCTTTGGAGGCTGGCAAGACATTCTTTGCCGTCAGAGGACGTGCGCCACCATAGAAACATGCGTGACACAGATTCTTGCCAACTATGTGGAGCTGCTAATTCATGGAGGCACTCGTTGATTGATTGCACGGCGTCGAGGTGTGTGTGGACCTTAGGTGATGAGGAATTAACTGATCTTATTGTTGAGTCTCAAGAACCCAATGCAAAACACTGGCTCTTTAACATGATGGATGCATTATCACATATGCAGTTTGTGAAGATGGTCGTCACTCTTTGGGCAATATGGACAGCGCGTAGAAAAGCAATACACGAGTCAATATTTCAAAGCCCAATGTCGACTCACCGCTTCATAGAAAGCTTCATTGCCGAGTTGGATGGCGTGAATATGATTGTTAGCACTCCCACTCCGGCTGGACGCGCACATGCGATAATGAGGCGAAGCTCTTGGAAAGCACCTCCAAGCGGACATGTTAAAATCCATGTAGATGGGGGTCAGTCCCATGATGGGCGTGTTGGAGCTGCGGAGGCAGTGTGCAGGGATGAACATGGTCAGTACCTCGGGTCCTCAGCAATTGTTCTACCTGGGGTTATAAATCCTACAACTTTAGAGTCCATTGCTTGTCGTGAGGCCTTGGCACTTGCGGCTGATCTATCTTTGGATCACTTGGTGATTGCATGTGACTGCAAGCCGATTGTGGATGACATAAAAAAAAGGGATAGGAGGCCCCCATATCACAGTCGTAAAGGAGATAAATAGTAGAAGAGGGTATTTTGCTAGTTGTGATTTTGTGTTTGAAGGTCGTGCTTCGAATCTAGAGGTGCACAGTCTTGTTAAATTTTCTGTCTCGCTTTCGCAGGGTCGCCATTTGTGGCTTCTATCCCCTCATGACTCCGTTTGTATCCCTATGAACATAGTTTCTAATTAATAAAGTGTGGGATCCCTAAAAAAAGCTATTGGGCCGACCCATTTTGTGATTTTTTTTAATGAAATAGGTAAAAAACAGGAAGTGTTCCCACAGGGGATCGATCTCGCAATCAGCTAGTTGGGACACATCAGCATTGCCACTACGCTAGAAGCAAGTTCGCGCTCAATAAGGAGAAAATCAATTTTGTTTTTGTTTTTCTTCTGATTCTCCATTTATTTTATTTTTTTTCTTGCTTTTTTTCTTTTTTTTGTTCTCCAGGAATTTTCATTTGTTTTTCAGTTTTTTCATTTTCCTTTTTCTTTGGTTTTTTGTTTCTTTTTTGGGCTTTTCATTTTTTTATTTTTTATTTTTGTTTATTTGTGTTTTCATTCTACATTCTTATATACATGGTCAACATTTTTCAACTACTTGTTCAATATTTTTCAAATACATGATCAATATTTTTTCAAATACTTTGTTCAAAATCTTTTCAAATACTTGTTCAACATTTCATAAACACTCGTTAAACATTTTTTATATACCCATTCAATATTTTTTGTACTTATTAAACATTTTTAATACTTATTCAACATTTTTTTAAATACTTGTTCAACATTTTTCAAATTCTTGTTCAACATTTTTTAATCCTTATTCAACATTTTTCAAATGTGTTTTTGAGATAGTGTTTTTGTAATATATGTATTTAGAATATTTTAACGTATATACAAAAGTATATAAGAAAGGAAGAAAGAAAAACGTGAAAAAAAAACGAAACAGGAAACAGGCAGGTGCTTACCCGCGCATGTGGGCCGGCCCCATATGCTCGCTGGCTTCAGCAAGTCGGAACGCTCACTCGTTGAACGCGAGAAATAGCTATGCCCGGAATCCTTAAATGAGACGGAAGGAGCACTCATGCTAACCGAGATATAGTCTCCACGGAGAAGTCCTGCTCGACGTCCGTGAGCGTGAAAATGAGGTCCTTTCGCTATTAGTAGTTGTTTATGGGCTGGCTTCTTCATGGCCCGCTAACGTAGAAAGGGTGTGATTCGAACGTTCACGTGGCTGTTTCCCGAATATTTTGGGAATGTGAACGATGCTGTCTTGCGAACCAAATCATGGCTGTTTCGTGTCTGTTTCCTGAACCAAAACGCTCCTGTTTCTACCACTTAACGTGCAGACTTTTGTAGAGAAGAAGGAATCAGCAATTTTTAGTACAATAAATTGTACTAAAAAGTGATTGATTGTACCAATTGTTTGCCGACTGTTTCAGGTCTTGCCTTGTTCTGAATTTATTAAAGATTTGTACAAAAATTGACTTGCTCTGAATTAGCAACAAGATATTTTGTAGTATACTGAAGGGAAATTTGAATCAGGAAAATAAATTGTTCAGTGTGTATATATATATATTTATATATATATAAAAGTTGCCCACAGGCACTGCAGAACCTAGTTTTGTTGAACAATATTCAGAGACAAAAAGTATCCGGAAAAACATTGTTTTGCCACAACTAACAGCAAAAATGGAGTACATGTTGTAAAAAAAAAACTAGTTTCACGAGTGGGCGGATATTTGTTGGCTCTTTTGAAATTCTAATCCACTAGTAAATCTGTTCATCCATCTCTCTCTGAACCTGTAAAAAATTTATTTTATGTTAATGTGGTAAAAAACATAATCAAGGGCAAAGAAAACAGCGAGGCAAAACTAGATTTCTTGTAATATCACCGAAAGTAGGTTAATGTACACTACAGTTGATTAAATTCCAACGCAAAAAAAATTCTTCTTGAGATTCATTTGAATATGCGGAATCCCCGATGAATATGAAGAAAATAAATAAATTTGGGCCTCAAAATCACAACAGACAGGATAGTATAATAAAACTAGCAGAAGATTTATTGGTACAAGGGAAAAAACTTGGGCTAAGAGGAACTAAATATACATCATTAATTTTTTTTGTAAATATATGCTGAACAATATATAAATACGCATTGATATTTTTGTGATATATGCTGAACAATATTTAAATACACATTGAACATTTTTGTTGATATACGCTGAACAATACTTGAATATGCATTGAAATTTTTTGTCATATATGCTGAACAATATTTAAAATACACATTGAACATTTTTATGATATACGCTGAACAATTTTCAAATACACACTAAACATTTTTTTATATATGGTGAACAATTTTTTAAATACACAATGAATATTTTATAAAAATACATTGGACATTTCCATAAAATATACGGTGAACATTTTCTTAAATATGCGATGAACATTTTTGTACATACACGGGGTGAGCTCTTATATAATACACAGAAAAGAGAACAAAATGAAAAAACAACAGAAAAATAAGACAAAAGAAATAAACAAATCTGAAAAAAGAGAAAGAATAAACCTGAAACAAAACCAGAAGATACCAGTGGAGAAACCAAATCTGGAAGAGAAAAAGAAAAAAGAAAAAGGAAAAGGAAAAGCTAAATAAAAACCAGGAAAAAACCCAAACAGAAAACGATAGAAAAAACCGACTAAAAGAAACTAAAAGACGCACCAGCCCAGCGTACGAAAAAGAATTGAGCGACCCGCACGAGAAACCCAGTGAACGAAAAAGAATTGAGCGACCTCCTTTTAAAATTATGTTTTATGACTACTTTTTTCATACACATTATTCATTTTTTATGTATATCAGGAACATTTTTAATACATGTTAACATTTTTCAAATATATGATTAACATTTTCTATATATGATCGACATTTATGTTTTTATGTTGGAATATTTAAGACACGTTCTATATTTTTTATACATCGGGACATTTTTTTGGTACACAATTAACATTTTTGAAATAGATGATTAAAGTTTAAAAAAATTGTGTTTGATAACTACTTTTTCCATACACAATCTACATTTTAAGCATATATCAGGAACATATTTTTTAATTTTATGTTTTTATATTAAAAAATTTAATACACGTCCTACATTTTTTGTGTACACCAGGAACAATTTTTTTGACCCTCCCGTCGGCCTCACTCAGGCCGAAGAGGACCTTTTCGGTCTTCCTTAGGCTTGTACACTCATCAGCGGAATCGTAATCGGCATCGGCGCCCTTCGATGATGATACACTCTTACTTAATCTACCATTCTTTGAGCTTGCACAACCCTTCGATCTGTTATGAGCTTTTTTGCTTGGCATAAAGTCATCGTCGTCGCTCTCACTTTCTTAGAGCTACGGCCACCCTTGTCAGATGCAACATGAGCCTTGCCTCTGTCCTGGCCTCGTTTGCTTGGCATAAGGTCATCGTCGTGTTCACTCATTTTCTTTGAGTTTGCGCCACTCCTCGCCGATGCTGCACTCTATCGTGGTGCTCGCTCAGCTGGTATAGGGCCCCAGAGAGACTTCATCCACCCAAAGTTGAAGATATTCCTGTTCAAACATTCCGTGTCCCCGAGGTATCTCTGGAAAATACAAATAACAATGAAACAAAATTAGAATGATGAACAAATGGTCTAACTAGGTGCAATCTGAAATATCAATTACCTTAACATGGTCATCATATTGCTTCTGCTGAAATTTTATTTTTGGATTCAGTAAGAACAGGTGATCCAAAACCCCGGTTTTCATGTATTTGAGTTCAACAATCCTATCCCACCTTCCACGCAACCGGAAAAAATCTTGTTGAATTTCCTCTAGGTTCCTTTCCTGGAGCTTCTCCGGGAGCCCGGGTTTCAAAAAACACTTACCCAACTCTGTCATATGGCTATCACTACTAACTAATTCTTCAAAACGCACACCTCCCAAACTAGGCATCTGCGTTCGTGCGACATTGCACAAAATCAAATGAGACATCAGTGGAGTAAAACCATGGGAATTGTCACCTGAAATGACTGGAAAATTTGCTAAGGAAAGATGTAGAAGACAACATGCGAAGGGGGGGGGGGGGGGGGGGCGGGTGGGGGTAGGGGGTGGGGTTATAGACGGGGGGGGGGGGGGGGTTATAGAATGAGGGTAAGGGGTTGGCGGGAAAATTGGGCGGGAAAGGGTTGGCAGGAAAACTGAGCAGGAATGATGGCGGGAAAAAATAACGGGAACGTTCAATTGGTTAAGGGCAGGAAGATAACCGGGTAGATAGAGAAAGAAAAAAAAGACTCTTCGACCACAGGAAAGCCAAAGAGCCTCTTCGGCCTAATTTAGGCCGATATGCAACTTCAGTCTAACGTTTACGCGAAGAGGTGGGCCCCGCAACACTCTTCGTCCGTAATCAAACGGTTTTCGGTCTAAATAAGACTGAAATGATGTCTTCGGCCTAAGGAAGACCAAAAAGGTCCTCTTCGGTCTGAGAGAGGTCGATGGGTCATACTTTTGATATTTCTGAATTAGGTCATACATTATCAGACTTTTTTATAAAAAAGCATTAATTTTTTTTTTAAATAGATGATTAACATATTTTTTTCAAATGCTAGATTAACATTTTTCAAATAATTTATATAGAGTGTTTTTCCCATATATACATTCAGAATATTTGGAAGTATAAACAAAGTAAAAAAATACAAAGCAAAAAAAGAAAACAAAAAACATGAAAAAAACTAGAAAGAAAACGAGGCTGCGGCCTCCTGCGAGCTAGGCCGGTCCAGTAGGGCGCTCCCTCGGGTGAGGCTAGCATACAACTCGGGAAGCGTATAATCCCTGAGGGCCACGTACGTTTATTTATAGAGACAATGCCGTGGCTTACAAGATTAAATGATCGCTAGGATTCATCTCCCTCAATCCGAACCTATGGAACTTTGTTTAGGTTGAGATTGTACTTGAATTTATTAGTCCTCTCATGGATTCATCTCCCTCAATCCGAACCTATGGAACTTTGTTTAGGTTGAGATTGTACTTGAATTCATTAGTCCTCTCATGGTGAGTGGCTTGGTGAAGTCATCGACAATTAACCAGGTCTTATATTGTGGGGCAGAGGAAGTGGCAGCTAAGATTGACGGCGTAGACATACACCTGCCTTGTTTAAATGACACAAGGTATCATAGTCATATATATAAGCATACAATCGAGAGGTCTTGAGCCCGCTGTTTCTTTCGTGGCTCAGATCGAAGCAGGTGCAGATAGTATACATGACAAAGGTACATTTTATGGAACCATTTGAGTATCTTCTGAAGGATACAACAAATGATGATCTGCAGCAGCTATTGAGAGTGTTTCAGAATCATCCAAATCCTGCTGCTAGCAGTAATCTATCTACAACATATTGTTTCAGTTTTTCAACCAAGTTCCAATTTAGCAGCAAGTCTTCATATTTCTCATCTCGAGCATATAATGAGTTCGAAAATATGTGCCAAGTATTACTCAGATAATGGTATTCAAAATCATTACAACAATCAGCAGAGTTGAACTTTAATGGTAAGATTTACATTCAGCATAGAGTTCAGTGATTACCGAGAATCTGCACTGTTGAGCAAACGTTAACTTCAACAGTACTATTCAGGAAAATCAGGCAAGTATTCAGTGGCAACAGGCAAGAAGAAAGAGACTTCGGAGAACAATGCCAATAAAACATAAGGTGAAATAACACCAACACCGGAGTTAATGTAAACTAGCACAGGGTTGCAAACATGTGGCCCGTCTGACAAAAGTATCATAAACAATAGTCTCTCGAATTCTACTAAGGTACCAGATGATACAAACTTAAAAGGTACTACAAACACGCTAACCACTCAGGTTTGACAAGACACAAAATGAAATAGGCCAACCGGCGAGAACAAGTAGCTACATATGTGCGAATGGATCAGTTAAATCCAAATCACCGATATGCTTGATATCATAAGAGCTGCGGACACAACTACCTGTTCTAAAATGAAACTGAGCATCTCTGGAAACCCTGTTCTCCAGCTGAAGCTTCCTGCGTTGTTCTGCCAAGAACTTCTCATTGTTATTCCTGGTTGTGATGCCAAGTGTCACTGACTCTAGCACTTTCGCATTCAATACAAAGAATGTAAGAAAGTTAATTTGCGATTTCTTCCCCCGATATATTTGTAACACTAACGTCTTCAGACTCATGTCAAAACATTTTAACAGATTCCGGTGTTTACGACGCCACAAATTCCCTGGTCTTGATTGAAATGACTGAAAGAACATACACAAATAATCAAATCAACAAGTTCAGACCAACAGTAGATCAAAAAGGTTGCTGAACCATCAATGAAGAATCATCACCTGAATGTACAACTTCTCCAAGCACGGAAAGCATCTCATCAACTCAATAACAGTATCCAAACTAAGATTGCCCATATCAAGAGCCAAAATCTTGACAGTTTGTACCACTGTTATCAGGTTATCAACACGCAATCCCTTTATCAAGTATGAAAGCCACAATATTAGGCCAGTGCACAGGTCAGGTGATATGCAATTTTTCTGCGCATAGAAATGCAACTGAGAAGCCACAGGGCATACCTGAATAACAGTGGAGCCAATCATGAGTCTGGACAATTCACCTGACCTGCACTTATCACTAATGAAGCCTAAAGTCTCCAATTTAGGAGCTGTGAGTACGGTTACCTGCAGAATACTGCCCCTCTCAAAGAGCAGCCTCACAAGACAAGGAGCTTTCTCAATGACGATTTGTTCAAGCTGCAGTGACTCTATCGGTATCCCATATCCTCTCACAGCCATGCATCTAATAGTTGGGGAGTTTATTCGGATGCGGCGGAAGCCAGAGCACATGTCAATCAGCAAGCACTCGAGAGCTGGGCACCCGGCAATCAGGCTATGCAGCGAGCTCTCCGAGATCATGACATTTACAAGACCGAGCAGCTTAAGCAGGGGGAAGTGAAGGTGAAGCTCATGGAAGTTGACGTCCGAGAGGTTGCATCCACCAATGTTGGCAACACGGAGGGTGGGCGAAAAGCGGAGGATCAATGCCCGCTGTGGTTTCCCTAACAGATGGTTGATGAAATCAAGCTCCTCAAGGTTGTCCAGAGCGGCGGATCGGAGGCAAGCTTACACGGTGTCTGCTGGTATCCAGTGGATGCAGGCGTTGATGTAGAGACGACGGCCGGGTCCCCGGTGGGAGGAAAGGATGCGTGAGACGACGTCAGAGCGGACTTCATTCCTGCCGGCGGTGAGCTCACGGCAGTCGAGATTAAGTGGGGCGGAGAGCCAGAGGTCGCGCCACCGGGACGCGAGGATTCGGGTGCGGGCGCCTTCCTTGGTGGGGAGGAGGGAGATGATGTCGCCGAGCACGGCGTCCGGGAGGGCGCTGATGTAGTCGGCGCATCCTCCGTCTTCTTCCACACCGGGCGAGGCCGATCTCCTCCGCTTCGGGCTAGGACCCCCCGCGTCCATTTGCACGAGGCGCACGGGAGGCTAGGGTTTGCTTCAGTCGAGACTCGAGGGGGTCAGTGTTGGGGGAGAAGGAGCGCGTGGGGGCTCCAGGCATGCGGATAGGAGTCGCCGGAGCCGGCCGAGCAAGGGAGGAAGAAGTGGGAGGCGGGGGTGTGGGGGACCTAAGGCGCCGACTAGGAGAACCGGCGCCCACGCGCCTTGTAAGTTGGGCCGGCCCATGAAACACGTCAAAACAGTAAACTAGCGCGGAAAACCCCCAAAAAAAGTAGGTACTACGTGGGATTCGAAATCACGCGCTTCGCACAACGACCAAGCTCGCTAGCCACTGGACCTGCCCGCATTGAGTGACTAGAAACAGCGTCAAACTTGAAATAACATTGTCACAGCGCTATTTGTTGCACATAACCATGTACTATATCGCATCAATTTTCGGGAAAAAAAATTGTGATTATAAAAAGTTCATGGATTTTGGAAAAAGTTCATCATTTCTGAAGAAAAAGTTCACAAACTTGAAAAAAGTTCACCGAGTTTCAAAAGGTGTTCTTCAAATTTGAAAAAATGTTCGTCGATTTGAAAAAAGTTCATCAATTTTGAAAAAAGGTCATAGAAATTGAAAAAAAGTCCAGGGATTTTCAAAATAAATCTACATATTTGAAAAAAGTTCATCAATTTGAAAACAGTTCATCAAATTTTGAAAAAAAGTTCATTGAATTTTGAATAAAAGTTCATTAGATTTTAAAAAAGTTCACAAAATATGAAAAAAGTTCATTGAATTTGAAAAAAGTTCAGTGAATTTGAAAAAAATTCATCAATTTGAAAATAGTTCATCAAATTTTGAAAAAATGTTCATTGAATTTTGAATAAAAGTTCATTGGATTTTAAAAAAGTTCACAAAATCTGAAAAAAGTTCATTCATTTTGAAAAAAGTTCAGTGAATTTGAAAAAAAATCATCAATTTGAAAATAGTTCATCAAATTATGAAAAAAAGTTCACTGAATTTTGAATAAAAGTTCATCGGATTTTAAAAAAGTTCACAAAATCTGAAAAAAGTTCATTGAATTTGAAAAAAGTTCAATGAATTTGAAAAAAGTTCAGTGATTTGAATAAAGTTCATCAATTTGAAGAAAAAGTTCACGAATTATTTTAAAAAATCATCCAACTAGGAAGAAGAAAATAAAATAAAATAAATAACAGAAATGAAAAACGAAAAAACAGAAACAAAAAACGAAAAAGCAAAAAAGGAAGAAGGAAGAAGGTAAAAGGTAAAATAGCATAAGAGATGACGTAAATGGACATTAGGAATCAGGTCGGGTGAGTTGGCGCAGTGGTTGATGCCTGTCGACTCGAATTGGAGGTCGCGAGTTCGATACCTAGTGGGAGCGCTCTTTTTTGCGTCTACAAAACAGAAAGGAAAATGGATGAGATGGGCCGGCCCAGCGCGGGGCGCTGCAGGCGCCCGTTTGCAGAATACACATTAACGGGCGCTGCAGGCGCCAAATAGGATTCGCCGGGGTGTGGAGGCCGCCCGCCGGCGGTCTGCTTGGGTGGAAACGGAAGGGGACGGGCGAGTAGTCGAGAGGCGAAGAGAAACGGGCGCGCTTCACTGGAAAGGCCCAAAACACGTATTTCTCTTCTGCTTCTTCTCGAAAAAGAATACAAACATTTCTCTTCTGCTTTTTTCTCATGCCTACAACGGAAATAAAATATGGCCGTCATGCACATTAAAAGATGTTGACGGCGATGATTTGGCGAAAATTATCATGCATTTCATCGGCACAAACCTAAATGTTTGATTGAAACAAACAATGACGGTCGCTGCTAGGGACAAGCGCTTGCCTCCTAAACTTATCAAGCGCCGGACTATTTTAGGAAAGACATGTGGTCCATCCATACCCAGTTTCAGAAACGGTAAGTTTTGATATATCAGCTCCCTTTGAAATATAGCAAGCTGGTCCTAGGCAGACAAAATATCAATCAAGAAAACTGTTAAACTGAAGCAACAAAACCACGCACGGGTTCTCTTGATACATATACGAAGCATACAACAATAAATTGTAATTCCCCTCCTTCCATTTGCTGCATGAAAAACTTTGCATAGTTTTCAGTTATTTTTGTATGATATTCAGTTGTTTATTCTGTCTCCTTATGATGCATTGTTGTATCTTGATCGCCATGCAAAACAAGTAGCTTCTGTAGGCAACTCTTTTACCTTCTTTCTCAATGTATTCCACCTGGTCTCTAGACAAAAAAAGAGGGAGAAGCTAGTTCAGGTTTGCCTGTATAGGAAAAGCAACTAAGAGGCACAAAAATCCTTGAGATGTAAGAAAGAAAAAGTTGCATTGTCTCGAATTGTACAATTCTTACCAATGATCATGTAGCCTACCTGGGTTTGCACAATTGCAATGTTACAACCTTACAACGGTATCATAATTCCTTGAGATTTCGCATAATTGCAACCTTACAACGAGAAATTGGAGCCTTCCACTAGGACGTTACATGGCAAACACAATTGCCGCATCACCTCCTCCCAGTCCTCTACTGGTTATCGCTAGCCCGACTTCCACTACCTTCTCTTCTCTAGGTTTTCCCATCGGTTTCCTACTCGCTGGATAATCCGACATAAAAGTTGGAGATAACACCAATAACGGTCAACATCACTACAAGAAATACGTCAACTTGCGACCATCACTATTGGTCACTGAATGGTCATTGTTTTCCATTTGTGACCTTTTTGTGACCAAAAACAGATGGTCAAAAGCTGGCCGTCGTAAACTGAAATTAACGACCTTCTTTGTGATAAGGTCGTTGAAAGCAACGACCAAAACAAAAGGTCGTTGATCCTACGACCTTCTGTTTTGGTCGCTAGCTGTCTGCTCAGGCCACATCGGATCCGACGTGGCAAGCTGACGTGGCAAAATTGCGACCAAATGAAAAGGTCGTTGATAAAAATCAGTCCGGTCCAGTTCGGTGTTTTACATGGGCCGAGCCCAATAATTCAGCCAATTTAATATTTTTTTCCTGTTAGTTACATGGGCCAAGCCCATTTCAGCCTTTTATTTATTTCTGGGCCGGGGCCTTTTAACATTGTTTGGGCCATTATATTTTGGAGCTGGTCCCACTTGTCATCTTCTCACACATTAGGCCCACTTGACAGAAAATTCAAAATTGCTCAGATTATTTTCATAAGTGGGTCCCACAAGTCAGGTTTCCATTCCACACGTTTTCAAATCACATACATAATCAATATTTCAAACGGAACAGTACAAATGTAGTTCATCAAATAACACTAACTAAGTCTACTACAATCTGTACATAGTTATTACAACTCAGATATGCCTACTATTACAATATTACAATTTTTACATTCTATTACAATCAAACAGAAGAGACGGCTCTTTGCTGAGTAGAGCTATATGGCTTCGAACTTCAAATTTTGTAGACCTAGAGCTCCTGTAAAAGAGTGAACACATAGGCTACCAGCATTAGAGTCGCTATTATTCCTGGACAATCGAAAAATTATATATTGAAAGAGATCTCATAGAAATGTAGATTTATTGACCAAATATATGATAAAGCAACAGATTCAGCCAACTTCAAAGACCTAGATGTTTGTGATGCATCTTCACATAACCACAAGAACACTAGATATAGTATAATATGATTCCAGGAGACCACAAGAGCATCAATCAGTAGCAGGTATATAGCTAGCAAACTACTACTAGACATCATCGACACTTGAACCATAACATGTCCAGCAAGGAAACAAAAAATGGAACAAGTACTAATTCTGGATAACATGTCCAGGAAGGCCATCCAATGGTTTCAGTCACATCCTAATAAACTAGTGGCACTCTAATACTACTAATTAGCAGTAGCAAATCAAATAGCCAGATGAAGCACCAACACTTGATCATCGACACAACAGTCGGCAAGGACTCAACCACGGCGCAAAAAGCATCGAAATCCTAACTGACCCATGAAATAGAGCATGGTTGTAGCATAGCAAAGGGAGGAGCTCACAGTGGTGGTTTGTGTAGCCGATGTCGAACAGCCTCTGTTCGTCGCTTGCGAGCACACCTTGGTTGGCCATGAAGCCCTTGTCCTCTGCTGCACAGATGAAATCCAAAGCATCACTGTTGCACATGGATAGGAGGAGTCAGAAATTTTAAGGTCAAATTGAGAAGGAAATAGCATATAATTTTCAGGTGCGT
Source organism: Thinopyrum elongatum (assembly GCA_011799875.1). Lineage (NCBI taxonomy): Eukaryota > Viridiplantae > Streptophyta > Magnoliopsida > Poales > Poaceae > Thinopyrum > Thinopyrum elongatum. Next base: position 97,386,830 of record CM022301.1, on the reverse strand, counting down.
GAGGAAGGAAAGCTATGCAAAAGCATCACTTTGAGGAGTAGAATCCTAACACAAGAGCATGAATCAGCAGCGGGTATATATATAGCTAACAATAATACCATGTACTCCCTCTGTAAAGAAATATAAGAGAATTTAGATCACTAAAGTAGTGATCTAAATGCTCTTATATTTCTTTACGGCGAGGGTAGTAAACAGCAGCAGCAACACTTGTACCATGACATGTCCAGCAAGGAAACAAAAAATGGGAAAATAATTTATTCTAAACTAGATACCAACTGAACTAGCCAGATTAAACTTGTGCATCATCGTACCAGTCGCCGTCTGCTGTAGCAAGCATTTTTCCAGGTTAAACTTGTGCCTACGACCCCTCAAAAAACAAAAAACTTATGCCTACGCAGACACTCTATCACCAGTTCGCCAGACTTGTGCCAACGAGCATTACAACCAGCAACACAGGCAACCACCATTCACGGTGGTAGATGCGTGCAGTAGATAGATGCATGAAGAAAACTGAATTACTATAACAGAATACTTCATGGAGAAGTTGGATATGATGCATCGTGCAAGCAACTAATTTAGTAAGCAGTGCTCCAAAGTATTCCACATGTGAGGTGCAGCTTGCAAGCCAGCACGGAGAAAAATACGCATCTTCTCAGTGTCAGCTACGACGAAGGGTGCAAACAGGAAACACGCGGAAACTTGACTGTTATGAAAACCATTGATCAAGTGGTCAAATCAATTCTCTAGTTCAACAAGTAGTTATATGAGGCATCAAGATTGCTAAATATCAAGAAGACCACTTAATGAATAGAATGAAGCAGAGACCATGAGGCGGATCAGCTGGCAAATATTTCAGAAACAGAGCAAAACGACTTGCTAATTTTGGCATCAACGAATTTGGGACAGGGAGGACAAGCTAGCAGAATGCATTTAATAAAATGGATTGCTTCTGGCTGCTGTAGTAGTACATATATACATGCTAACGACATGAAGGTTCCATCAGGCCATGATCAACTACTCCAAACCATTGCATGCTTTGCAAAAAAAAAATACTAGATGAATCTCACTAACAGGAGCACTAGGTGATTAATGGAAGAAGTAATCTACAGATTACACAGTGAACAAGTGAAGGATTTAGATCTCTCTCTGTGGAAGAACTAAGTTGATGAAGACATGCAGCAGCAGGAGAAGCCTTGCATCATTGGTTTGGTCGGGTCGACGCCGGAACTGTACATGATCAGCACCCGAGCGGCTCAACCTTCCTATCCCCTACCTCAACTCGACCCGGCCTCAAGGAACCAGCAGTGCCACTGTACCTGGGTCATATTTAGGTACACAATTAGCTAATATGTCAACATTTAGTTACCATGAAAATAAAACAACGAACTCGGATAGGCATTAGTAGTGTAGTACATAATGTATCACTCTAACTTTGGGAAATAGTTAGTCTGGTGGGTATCCAGTTTACTTGCATATGACCAACACTAACCAGTATGAGTTCGTTCAATAACTAAAAAGTACTCAGTAAATTATACAGAATTTAAAGGATTATTTGTTTTTTTGGGGGCCTTTGATGCTAGAGTAAGAAGATGCAAATGGGTGAATAATACGCAGTGGAAGCACCAACAATAAATTCTCAATCACAGTAGACAGTACTGGTAAGTATATACCATGGGTCTCGTACACACCGAATAATTACACACGACGAGGTGCATGAATGTCGCACCAAACACGGATACATGAATCGACATCTCACACTGGTACTGATCATGCATGCATCACCTTAGGAGTATATACTGTAAGTGCGGACTAGCATCATGAAACAACCAGAGATTCAGAACAAGTCATGGCTCTGAAATCCTTATAACCAGAGATTCATGTACCCAACTGAAGCAAAAACAAGCAGCAGAAAAAAGCCCCTCCTACTGACTGATTGCTCCAGAAAAAAGCCCCTCCACAGCCAGCAGTAATCATATTTGATTTATTTCATCTTAGCTATTAGAGGGTACAAAACTAAGTGCAGTTTTCAGATTGCTGCTAAAATTCCCTTCCATCATCTATCCATAATTAGCACTATTATCCTTCTTTTCTTTTCATTTGCTAGGAATAATTAGCACTATTCGATATGACAGCATACTACACAAGTGGAGGTGGAGCCAGGAACAAACCTGCCTGACATGAACCGGCAAGTCAAACCTACACTCCACTAGTATAGTATTTCTCCGTCTCAAAAACTAGGCACCCAAAATTAAGATCAGAAACACCAATTAGCTACTCCATCTATCGTACTAAAAAAATACCACTGTATCAAATTTCCCATATCAGAAAACTTGTGCAGCTTTTTCAATCCAGTTTTTCTGCCAACAAATTAAATTACTGCAGAATTCCATCAGAAGGAAAAAGAAATTCAGACGTTCAGACATTGTTGTGGCTGGCTTGCGTTGTCTATTAATTACCTTGAGGCTGTCGCGGCAGGCGCAGGGGGCTTCCATGCCGGAGTCCCAGTCCTCCTCCTGGCAGATCCTGCACTCCACCATCTTGCTCGGTGTTGGCGGTCCGCGGTTACCGGCGGCGGCGGCGACGTTGCAGCAGTAGTCGATGGCCAGCGTCGCCTCCGTGTCAGGCTGCTTCCTGGTCCCGATGGCCCCCTCCAGTGTGGACTCCGTGAGCAGCCGGTCCACCAGCAGCGCGAGGTCTTCACCCATGGGCCCTGCAAGCACGCACGCACAACATCATCAGCAGCATCGAGATGGGGATGCGTCTAGTGGAGGCAGCCGCGGGGGGAACAACCACAAATAGCGTAGCAAACACCACGGATGGGGAAGCCGCGACGTACGTTGAGCTCGAGGAGAAGCGAATCGCACGGGTGGAGCTGCTGCTAGTGGTCTTTCACCGCACTACCCATCGCCAGGAGCAATCTGCAAGGTCGGTCAAAGATCAAATCCGACGCCGTGGCAGGGAACCAAGAGGATAGGAGAAGATGGGCACCTTGAATGGAAGATGTGCACCTCCATGGACAGGAAGAAGCAGGTCGCCGCCGGTGGTGGTGAGCTCCACGGCGTGGGAGCAGCGAACGGCGGGCTGGAGAGAGAGGAGGTTGTGCAGGTCCACGACGCCGGCTACTGGTCACGGGAGCCGCGCCTGCCCAAACCCCGCCCGTGAGAGAGGGGGGAGGAATCGAGGTCCAGATCGGCATGGGCGGCGGTGGATCTGGGGCCGGACTAGGTGAGGGTCGTCGACGGTGGGGGTGGGGATGGGGATTGGGATTGGAGCGGCGGCGGATCGAAGTCAGAGAGAGAGGTTGGGGCCGGGCGGCGGCTCCACCTCTCGGAGGAGTTCTCCAGATCGGAGCGAGGGAGAGTAGAGGGGCTTGCTGGCGGAGGGAGAGAGCCAGGAGGGAGGGAGGAATGAGAGAAAGAAAGGAGGCGGGAGGGGGGGTGGATGGAAAATGTCCATGGGACAAACCTAGGGTTTCGGCTCAGGTGGGTTTGGGCCGTTGGATCCGCGAGCATCCTATGGTGCTGATGCACGATCCGCGTGAGATGCCCACAGACCAATCAGAATGCAATACATGTGTACGATGTTATGACCATCTAAATTAGTCGTAGTTGGCTAAAAAAATGTGTTAAATCATGTCAGCTATTTTATGACCTGAGAAATTCAAACAAAAAATGGAAGACCGTTTCATTCTGTCACCAAATGTGATCTAGTTTTCAGTAAAAGTAACAAGCATGGAAGACATAAGGAAGTTTTCATTTTCTTTGAACAAAAAATTCATTTTCCATTTTTCGAGTGCCCCAAATGAGTTTTTTTGTGAAGGACCTACCATATATTTGTTGAAAAATGGGACGAAATCATTTTTATTAAATATTAGGTCATATTTGATGTACAATTGATCAAACGGTTGGGTGTCAAAAACTTTTATCCACCTCTTGTGAAAAAGATAAATTTTCGCTGATTCAGAAGGAAGCGGGTCAAATTTGAACTGCAGCTACCTCATAGTTTGCTCTTTATTTTTTCTAAAAATTATTTTTAAGTACATAAGTATCTATTTAATCAGAGAAACACCACAAGTTTTTGAAGATTCAACCACTAGCTAGGAACTGTCATACCCGCCGTTTTGACCGCATTTTAAAATGGGCATGAAAAATTCAAAAAAAAATCAAAAAATTGGAAAAAACCTTCGCATTCTGTCTTAATATGTGACCTAGTTACCAGGAAAAATAACAAACATGGAATACAGCAATTAATTTGAAAAGTTGTTCTCAGAAATGAGCTATCATGTATGGAGATTCATGGCTTTCAAGCCAAAGGATCAATCTTATGGCTACATTCATGGCATAGTTTGTTCAAGAGATCTCATATTGTGCACAAGGGTGCATATTGGAATGGCAAACAATGTTGGCTAAGGAAGTTTTCATTTTCTTTGGACAAAAATTTCATTTTCCATTTTTCGAGTGTCCAAAATGAGTTTTTTTGTGAATGACCTACCATATATTTGTTGCAAAATTGTACCAAGTCAATTTTCTAAAATACTAGGACATCTTTAATGCACAATTGATCAAATGGTTGGGTGTCAAAAGCTTTTATCCACCTCTCGTGAAAAAGATAAATTTCCGTCGATTTAGTTGGAAGTGTGTCAAATTTGAACTGTAGCTACCTCGTAGTTTGCTCTTTATTTTTTTCAAAAATCATTTCTAGGTACATGAGTAACTATTTAATTAGAGAAACACCAAAAGTTTTCCAAGATTCAACATCTAGCTAGGAACGGTCATGCCCGCCGTTTCGACCGCATTTTGAAACGGGCATGAAAAATTCAAAAAAAATCAAAAAATAGGAAAACCTTCGCATTGTGTCATTATATGTGACCAAGTTACCAGGAAAAATAATAAACTTGTAATACGACAATTCTTTTTAAAAAGTGTTCCCAGAAATGAGCTATCATGTGTGAAGATGCATGGCTTTCAACCCAAATGCTTAATCTTATGGCCACATTCATGGCATAGTTTGTTTAAATGATCTAATATTGTGCACAAGGGTGCATATTGGAATGACAAACAACGTTGCCTAAGGAAGTTTTCATTTTCTTCAGACGGGAATTTCATTTTCCATTTTTCGAGTGCCCGAAATGAGTTTTTTTTGTGAAGGAACTACCATATATTTCTTGCAAAATTGGACTAAATCAATTTTATAATATATTAGGCCATATTTAATGTACAATTGACAAAATGGTTGGTCATCAAAAGTATTTATACACCTCTGGTGAAAAAGACAAATTTCCGCCGATTCAGTAGGAAGCGGGTCAAATTTGAACTGTAGCTGCCTCATAGTTTGCTCTTTATTTTTTCCAAAAATCATTTCTAGGTACATAAGTATCTATTTAATCAGATAAATATCAAAAGGTTTCCAAGATTCAACCACTAGCTAGGAACGGTCAAGCCCGCCGTTTTGACCGCATTTTGAAACGGGCATAAAAAAATCAAAAAAAAATCAAAAAATTGGAAAACCTTCGCATTGTGTCATTATATGTGACCAAGTTGCTAGGAAAAATAATAAACTTGTAATATGGCAATTATTTTAAAAAAGTGTTCTCAGAAATGAGCTATCATGCGTGAAGATTCACGCTTTCAAGCCAAATGATCAATCTTATGGCCACATTCATGGCATAGTTTGTTCAAATGATCTCATATTGTGCACAAGGGTGCATATTGGAATTCCAAACAATGTTGCCTAAGGGGGTTTTCATTTTCTTTGCACGAAAAATTCATTTTCAATTTTTTGAGTGCCCGAAATGAGTTTTTTTTGTGAAGGAACTACCATATATTCTTGCAAAATTGGACCAAATCAATTTTATAATATATTAGGCCATATTTAATGTACAATTGACAAAATGGTTGGTCGTCAAAAGTATTTATACACCTCTGGTGAAAAAGACAAATTTCCGCCGATTCAGTAGGAAGCGGGTCAAATTTGGACTGTAGCTGCCTCATAGTTTGCTCTTTATTTTTTCCAAAAATCATTTCTAGGTACATAAGTATCTACTTAATCAGAGAAATATCAAAAGGTTTCCAAGATTCAACCACTAGCTAGGAACGGTCAAGCCCGCCGTTTTGACCGCATTTTGAAACGGGCATAAAAAATTCAAAAAATTGGAAAACCTTCGCATTGTGTCATTATATGTGACCAAGTTGCTAGGAAAAATAATAAACTTGTAATATGGCAATTATTTTAAAAAATTGTTCTCAGAAATGAGCTATTATGCGTGAAGATTCATGCTTTCAAGCCAAATGATCAATCTTATGGCCACATTCATGGCATAGTTTGTTCAAATGATCTAATATTGTGCACAAGGGTGCATATTGGAATTCCAAACAATGTTGCCTAAGGGGGTTTTCATTTTCTTTGCATGGAAAATTCATTTTCAATTTTTCGAGTGCCCGAAATGAGTTTTTTTTGTGAAGGAACTACCATATATTTCTTGTAATATTGGACCAAATAAATTTTATAATATATTAGGCCATATTTAATGTACAATTGACAAAATGGTTTGTCGTCAAAAGTATTTATACACCTCTGGTGAAAAAGACAAATTTCCGCCGATTCAGTAGGAAGCGGGTCAAATTTGAACTGTAGCTGCCTCATAGTTTGCTCTTTATTTTTTCCAAAAATCATTTCTAGGTACATAAGTATCTATTTAATCAGAGAAATATCAAAAGGTTTCCAAGATTCAACCACTAGCTAGGAACGGTCAAGCCCGCCGTTTTGACCGCATTTTGAAACGGGCATAAAAAATTAAAAAAAAATAAAAAAATTGGAAAACCTTCGCATTGTGTCATTATATGTGACCAAGTTTCTAAGAAAAATAATAAACTTGTAATATGGAAATTATTTTAAAAAAGTGTTCTCAAAAATGAGCTATCATGCGTGAAGATTCATGCTTTCAAGCCAAATGATCAATCTTATGGCCACATTCATGGCATAGTTTGTTCAAATGATCTCATATTGTGCACAAGGATGCATATTGGAATTCCAAACAATGTTGCCTAAGGGTGTTTTCATTTTCTTTGTATGGAAAATTCATTTTCAATTTTTTGAGTGCCCGAAATGAGTTTTTTTTGTGAAGGAACTACCATATATTTCTTGCAAAATTGGACCAAATCAATTTTATAATATATTAGGCCATATTTAATGTACAATTGACAAAATGGTTGGTCGTCAAAAGTATTTATACACCTCTGGTGAAAAAGACGAATTTTCGCCGATTCAGTAGGAAGCGGGTCAAATTTGAACTGTAGCTGCCTCATAGTTTGCTCTTTATTTTTTCCAAAAATCATTTCTAGGTACATAAGTATCTATTTAATCAGAGAAATATCAAAAGGTTTCCAAGATTCAACCACTAGCTAGGAACGGTCAAGCCCGCCGTTTTGACCGCATTTTGAAACGGGCATAAAAAATAAAAAAAAAATTGGAAAACCTTCGCATTGTGTCATTATATGTGACCAAGTTTCTAGGAAAAATAATAAACTTGTAATATGGAAATTCTTTTAAAAAAGTGTTCTCAGAAATGAGCTATCATGCGTGAAGATTCATGCTTTCAAGCCAAATGATCAATCTTATGGCCACATTCATGGCATAGTTTGTTCAAATGATCTCATATTGTGCACAAGGATGCATATTGGAATTCCAAACAATGTTGCCTAAGGGGGTTTTCATTTTCTTTGCATGGAAAATTCATTTTCAATTTTTTGAGTGCCCGAAATGAGTTTTTTTGTGTGAAGGAACTACCATATATTTCTTGCAAAATTGGACCAAATCAATTTTATAATATATTAGGCCATATTTAATGTACAATTGACAAAATGGTTGGTCGTCAAAATTATTTATACACCTCTGGTGAAAAAGATAAATTTCCGCCGATTTAGTACGAAGCGGGTCAAATTTGAACTGTAGCTGCCTCATAGTTTGCTCTTTATTTTTTCCAAAAATCATTTCTAGGTACATAAGTATCTATTTAATAAGAGAAATATCAAAAGGTTTCCAAGATTCAACCACTAGCTAGGAACGGTCAAGCCCGCCGTTTTGACCGCATTTTGAAACGGGCATAAAAAATTCAAAAAAAAAATAAAAAAAAATTGGAAAACCTTCGCATTGTGTCATTATATGTGACCAAGTTGATAGGAAAAATAATAAACTTGTAATATGGTAATTATTTTAAAAAAGTGTTCTCAGAAATGAGCTATCATGCGTGAAGATTCATGCTTTCAAGCCAAATGATCAATCTTATGGCCACATTCATGGCATAGTTTGTTCAAATAATCTCATATTGTGCACAAGGGTGCATATTGGAATTCCAAACAATGTTGCCTAAGGGAGTTTTCATTTTCTTTGCACGGAAAATTCATTTTCCATTTTTTGAGTGCCCGAAATGAGTTTTTTTTGTGAAGGAACTACCATATATTTCTTGCAAAATTGGACCAAATCAATTTTATAATATATTAGGCCATATTTAATGTACAATTGACAAAATGGTTGGTCGTCAAAAGTATTTATACACCTCTGGTGAAAAAGACAAATTTCCGCCGATTCAGGAGGAAGCAGGTCAAATTTGAACTGCAGCTGCCTCATAGTTTGCTCTTTATTTTTTCCAAAAATCATTTATAGGTACATATGTATCTATTTAATCAGAAATACATGGTTTGGTGGCGATACATTGAGGTTTGGATGGTGGCCGAGGGCCGCAACTCCAGAGCGCGTAAACTCGCATGCCCGCCGCATGGTCACCGCATGACCGTGGTGTTGCCACGCGTTCCTGGCGGCCTAGGCATGTCTAGTGTGTTGGGCACTCCCCCGATAGGTTTCAGGAAGAAGAAGGCAATAGAAGAATCTCACGAGGAGAATGAACTGAGCTCAAACATGAATTAGCACCCAAGTGTTTGATTAGTGGTGGGGAAAATGCACATGGCCAATGGGCCTGAGTTTTGGCCGAGGATGATCATCTACTAAGGACACTATCTTGGAAAATTTGCAGCTCAAATGAAGGAGCCTAGGTGTCACTTGCTTTGCAATGTACCACACTGGACAGAAATATGAATGTTGAAGCTAGACTCAAATGAATGAATGGATTGATCTAAAATTTGGAGGAGGATGATAATTTGGGCATATGAAGGTACTTTAAAATTTTCATACCATTTGGATAAATAAAAATGGTACTTCCTTCACAGTGCTCTCCACTGAACAGAAAATTGGGAAAAATGGTGAGGGAAATTGGCTAGAATAAATGAGCTAAAATTTGGGGGAGGGAGGATCTATGGGTAGGGTCATGTCGTGGTAAATTTTCAGCAATTATAAATGAACATAAAATATAGTTGCTTCACAAACTGAAAATATCACCAGAAACAAAGATTGGATGATGAGCTCACATGTATTGTTAGATGGGGCTCAAATTTTGTGGAGAGCTATGATTTGGGAATATCGAAGATGTGGCAAAAATTTAGCTCATTAGGATATTCCTAGCTAGTACTTCCTTCACAACAGTTCGAGCTACAACAAAAACTTTGGAAATTTGCCGAGGAAGATTTACCAGGCAAATGGAGTTGAATATTGTTATGAGGCAATGATTTGGATAGTAAAGAATGCCCAATTTTTTTGGGAATTTTGGGAATGACAGAAATATAGGTTGCTTCACAACCTAGGGCAAAAATTGACACATGGACATGACACTTAGGCAAAACTGATGAGGTGGCGCCTAGTCATCGCAACCCCCCACAATTTACAAGGCTATGACCATCTATATTGGTCGTTATCAGCTAGAAATAAGGCAGCGGACCAGCGTTGTTTGCTTTATGACCATTTCGTGTAAGGAAATTACGACCTTTCTGACCAAAATGGTCGCTATGGTTTAGGGTTTGGAGCCCCCCGAACAGCTTTTGACCAATTGGTCTCAAATGGTCGTAGATTTATGACCAATTCTTCCAGGGTCACTGACAGAAGGTCACAAGTTGACATATTTCTTGTAGTGCATGATGGATGACTGACGTGGTCCTGTACCTAGGGTACCTCACGTAAGGGAGCCCGGCCTCGTCAAAGACACAGGGCCCGCTAGGCCCAAGACTAGAAGGGAGCCCTAAAAGGCGAAGGCAACCTTCGTCTTCTCCAAGACTAGAGGGTGACGGTGCCGTAGATCACATCTACCCCCCATGTAAACACTAGAACTCTCCTACCTATATAAAGGAAGGTCTAGGTTCTCATTCATCATCCAATCTTAGATCCAAACTCTCAGTAGCAATCCCATACACCATTTTAATCCTCTACACGAGGTAACCCCTCACCATGAATAACAAGAAGAAGCAGGATGTAGGGCATTGCTCTTCTGGGGCCCAAACCTGGGTAAATTGTGTGTGTGCAGACTCCGTTCTCGTACTTCTGATCTCGTCATGAACCCTACCGAGGGATCTGACAGTATTTTGCTCCGTCAGTTGGCGTGTTAGGCACAGGCAACATTGATCGGAGACCTAACCCGATGCGGAGAATCAGAAGAGGACGGCGAGCTCCTGCCAGGTCAATCCCTTACATTCGGCTCTTTTGAACTGGTCGTCGATGGATCAAGGCAAATTTTCAACATCTCGCCCCCACACCTTGTCGACCACATGTACGATGAGCAAGGGAAGGCCTTGGGGGTCTACCCTGGCCCTAACCAACTCGCAAGGGAACGCGAGAGGGGCGTTGTGTTGGCTTCGCAAAGCGCTCAGCCCGCTCGCGAGACCTCTGTGAATATGATATTCACGATAGTGGATACACGTCGAAAACAAAAACACGCGCTACGCACAATCTACGCAGCAGAAAATGCAACCAGTGAAAGGCTTGCGTGGTCCCAGGAAACGATGACATTGGACGTCGGGGATCACCCCAAGGACGTCGTACATCCAGGCAAGCATGCCCTGGTGCTAGATTCAATCATGGGGGGGGGTGCTGCCTCTCACATGTCCTAATGGATGGAGGTAGCAACCTCAATATTATCTTCACTAACACCCTAGAGAAGATGAAGATCTCACTGTCAGCTCCGTAGGTTTTCATGGGGTAGTACCGGGGCGCCTAGTCCACCCCCTGGGGCGGATTGAGCTCGAGGTCGTCTTCTGAGACAAACACAATTATCGAAGTAAGATAATCTAGTTCGAGGTCACTCCCTTCCAGAGCGGATACCACGCGATCTTGGGCAGGCCCGCATACTTCAAATTCATGGCGGTCGTATCCTACGCCTACCTATAGCTGAAGATGCCAGGCCCAAACGGTACAATTACCGTACAAGGAAGCTCGGAAAAGGCCTACGAGGCTGAGGTGGCTAACGTAGAGCTTGTCGAGGCCACTTTGGCCTCCATCGAGCTCGCCAAGATAAGAAAATGCCTAGGTCCATTGGAGGCCCAGCTCCCACTAAAGTCGAGGCCAGGACCCATGTTCCAACCAGCCAAACAAACAAAGAAATTCCAGGTACACCCGGATGATCCCAGCAAGACGGTAACCATCGGTGGAGACCTCTCGGAGAGCCAAAAGGTAGAGCTCCTTGCCTTCCTCTGAGCCAACTGGGACATATTCGCCTGGAAACCCGCGGCATGCCAGGGATGCCAGCCAGCAAAGTCGAACACTGCCTAAACGTCCGCAAGGACACGAGACCGGTGAAACAAGCCCTGTGCTACTTTGCTACAGAGAAGCGAATGGCGATAGGGGAAGAAATAGCATGCCTTATCACGGCCAAGTTCATAAGGGAGGTTGCGCACCCAGAGTGGCTGGCAAACCCAACAATGGTATTGAAGAAAAACAACACAAGGCACATGTGCATGGACTACACCGACCTCAACAAAGCTTGCCCCAAAGACTCGTTCCTGCTACCTAGGATCGACCAGATCATCAACTCAATGGCGGGATGGGAGCACCTGTGCTTTCTGGACGCGTATTCTGGGTACCACCAAATACGGATGAAAGAGTCTGACCAAGAGATGACCTCCTTCATCACACCGTATGGACCTTTCTGGTATATCACTATGCCTTTTGGTCTCAAGAACGTGGGGCTACCTACCAACAGACAATGCAGAAGTGCTTCAACAAGCAGATCAGAGTGAACGCGGAGGTCTACATCAACAACATCATGGTCAAATCCAAACAGGGCTCAAGCCTTCTCGGCGACCTCCAGCAGACCTTCGACAACCTCCGCAACTTTAGCATGATGCTAAACCCAGAAAAGTGCGTCTTTGGGGTCCCCGCCGGACAGCTCCTCGGATTCATCGTGTCGCAGCGGGGAATCGAAGCGAACCCATAAAAAATTCGAGCCATAGTCAACCTCGAGCCCTCGGAGATGGTGCGCGAGCTGCAGAAGCTCGAGGGAAGCTGGTGGCCTTAAGCAGATTTATCTCACGGCTGGGCGAGAAGGCCCTACCCCTATATCGCCTCCTCAAAAAGGGCGACAAGGTCTACTAGAGTGACGAAGCCAAAGAAGCATTCGCAGAACTCAAAAGGCTACTACAGTCAAACCCACTCCTGAAAGCGCAGGTTATCTCCCAGAGGGGGCTGAATGGGAGATTTTTAGAAATTCATCAAACTCTTAAGAATTTGACGAAGATCAGAGTGAAGAAATAGAAACGCAAGAGAAACTAAGTTATCACAGAATTAGAGTACATGCAATGAGGATACGTAAGAGTGAAGAACATGCAATCATACACGCTTCAAGAATACGAACTGAGGAAATGAAAGATAGCTTGATGAAAATCTTCAGTTCAAATTCGTCAGAGGAAAGATCACAAATTCTTTAGCAGCGGAATAATGTAAGAGAGGGTTGAGGAATTTGAAACCAGGTTGGCTCGGTGAAGACAATGCAATTTGATAGACTAGTTCCAGTTGCTGCATCAACTGTACGTATGGTTGAGGCGGCTGAGTCGCAACTCAGAGGACACACAGTCCTCACCGTATTCCTCTTGAGCTAAGGCCCGCAGACCTCGCTCAATCACTCGTGGTAAGTCTTCAAGGTAGACTTCCAAAACCTTCATAGACTTGTTCACCGGAGCACCACAATGACTCTTGGTGTACTCAGAACTTGACGCCTAACCGTCTAGAAGAATGACAGTCTTCAAAGGTAACAGGCGTCGGATCACACAGATCAATCTATTCAATGATGCTCAATCACTTCGGCTCTGGGTTTTTCCTCACTTACACTACTACAGGATGCTGCTAACGCGACACTACGATCAGAGACCCTTCGACGAAACTGTGTGCAATGCATTAATCACAAACGGTGATGTAAAAAACCGTCAAAAAAGATGCAAAACATTTGCGATGAAGTATATATCAAACACGGTTCAGATTTTAGTTGCGTGTGCGATGCGGGGCATACGGTTCAGTTCAATGAACTGTTTGTGATGAGGCAGAACAACAGAAACGGGCAGCCAGATCAAGGCGTGTGCGATATACGGCATACAGTTCACTCGGATAAACTGTTTGTGATGAGGCGGAACAATAGAAATGGGCAGCCAGATGAAGGTGTGTGCGATATACGGTATACAGTTCACTCTGATGAACTGTTTGTGATTAGGCAACACAAAAGAAAAGGTCAGCCAGATCAAGGTGTGTGCGATATACGGCATACGGTTCACTCGGATGAACTGTTTTCGATTAGGCAACGCAACAGAAACATCCAATTACATAGGTGACTAGTACACACATGACATTTCCACACACCAAAGCAAACTATTACATGCATAATTAACTAGGATAAACGATCATCTGATCATGATCTACTTCTTGTGACCCTTGCCGCCGCTGCTGTACTAGGATAAACGGAACAATATTCTTTACTGTGAATAGTGTGTTCTGTTGGGCACACAAGTATATGGATCATACCCTTGGGCGAGCAATGTGCCGGCACGCGTCGTGCTAGCTCGATGTTCCTTCTATGCTAAGTTTCCATTAATTGATGGCGTTTTATGAACACGCCACCATTTCCTCACCGGTTTCCCGCCGCCACCCAGCGATATTGCGCATAAACCTAGGCGGCGCGCGACGCACGGAGGCAACAAGCGTAGCCTGTAGCACATCCACCTTTTCCAAGCATGCCAACCCACCAAAGCGCCGCCTCTGCCATCAACCTTCTTGACGAGGAAAATGAGAAGGCGCCACGGCCCATCGAGGCCGAGGCGCTCCCCGGCAATGCGATGGATGACGCCGTGGTGCGCGTCATCGCCAGGGTTGAGCAGACCCTTGGCGCATGGCGCTTCAGCGCCACGGATCAAGATAGGCATGTCAGCGCCGAGAGGCTGCAGCTCGCCACACAACATGATCGATGGCACACCACAGAGCAAGCTAGGCACGTCCGCACCGATAGGCTACGGCTCACCGCACAACGAGACCATTGGAGCGCCACAGAGCGAGAGGCGCGGTGCGCCGCACAGCAAGAGAGGATTCATCGGCATTTGCTTGCTGTCGACAAGGCATCGCAACTGGGTACACGTCTCGTTAGTACCCCCATTCCTCGCCAGGAGTGTGCAGAGGCCGTCTGTGCCGTACTTGCACTGGACGCCCGCCGCGCCGTTCGCATGGGTCGCGCCGTTCGCCTTGTCCGCGGCCCGCTCGATGCCAACGCGCTGGTCGCTAGGCTCGACCGCCTCCTTGGCCCAGGTGTCCACCTGGGCGCAGTAGAGGAACATGGCCATCACATCCTCGAGCTGGTGATCTCTGATGAAATAGCCAACTTGGACCTCGAGATCGCGCTCCAGATGTACCGCGAGCGTGTCGACCGCTTGGATGAACGCCTGCACGAGTTCAGGCAGAGCCAAGAGCTACCGTAGGCAAGGGCTGCTGGTCATGCTCTCATGGACGCGTTTTATTTTGTTGAGTCGTTTCGACGTGGATCGCTATGTATTCACATCAATCATAATATTGCTCTGTTTATTGCTCTATTTCAATGTGTGTACTCTGTTTTCCATTCTTATATGTTTTGTTTCAATGTGTGTGTATATGCTTTCCATTCTGCATATGTGGATGATAACAGCTACATACAAATTAGTATACGAAAACAGATAGAAAATGGAATTCATAATATATATTAATTGTTCATTAGTTCATCACAGAATATATATAATATCATCACATATACGTGATGATGCTTAACTACTAGGTACAATGCATAAAACTGAAAACGAACAATACTAAAAATAATAATCCCTCCTAGGGGCAGTATTCCGGCAGCCCCTCGCCAGCAGCTCCCTGGTGCGCGGTGTCTTCTCAGCGTGGAGGCAGTACTCCGCCTCCTCCGCCTCGCAGCGCTTGACGTACTGTTCTGCCTCTTGCTGGCGGACGAGCGCGAACGATCTTGCCATTTCGTTGGGCGCCCACCGGAGCTCCTCGTCGGTGGCACGCTGGAGCTTATCGGCCCACCTACACGCAGCGATGAGGCGCCTAGCACCTTTGACCTTCCTCTCAAAGTACCCGTCTTCGTACACCTCCTCCACACGACGACGCGCCCGCCCCCAAAGCTCCACCGCCTCCTTTTTCCAGGCGGCATCACGGGCTTCACAGGCCGCCTGTACCTGGCTTCCTCCTCCGCCATCTCCTTCTTGAACATCACTTGCCTGGCTTTCTCAGCCGGCGGCAGCGACTTCCACAGACAAAGATTGTACTGGCCCCCAAACCACTCCAAAGTTGGGGGGTCCAGCGCATCCTCCTCCGGCGGCGCGTAGGGGTCCTCCTCGTCGCTGCTCTTCGACTGAGCGTCCTCGGGGGGCGGCGCCTCCTCGTCAGCACGTGGGCAGATCGGCGGCGCCATGGTAGAGATTTGAGAGAGAGAGAGAGAGAGGGCGAGCGAGGGGAGGATGTAGATGAGAATGCAGGCGGGACGACGTGAGCAAGGTAGTATTTATTGGCGGCCGGAATCTAGATCGACGGGAACAGTACACACGCCGGTCACCGGAATTTACGAGTACTGTAGTTTGAATTACACACGATTCTCGCAGTAAAAGCCGTGTGTGAACTTAATAGCTGACGTTTTCCAATACAGAACCGTGTCTGATTAATAACCCGCGCCACTCACCTTCCAAACCTCGAGGCACGAAATAGAGTGCCAATCATGTGGGGACCGGTTGTCTTGCTAGATCTTTACATTTTCTTTTTTGAACACCAGATATTTACATCGTCTGATCATTTTTTAATTTTTTTGAAATTTAAATGCCATGGCACACCATGCATGTGTCCAAGCCGTGACACCAATATGTTTGAAAATTCGTTCCAATTTACTGCACATGAAATTAACTCGCACACAAGTACACAAATATTTTTTTCAAACCGTTATGGTTAGCCGCTCCATGTAGACATAGTATTACGGTCATTAAATGGCTAGAAAATCACTTAAATGTCTTAAAAAGGTTAAATGACCCCTGAAATTTTCCAAATTTTGACATGACAGTTGTATTAGTGCATGTTAACTGTAGAAATTTTTTGAAGCCCATAAGAGGAAGCTATCGTTGATTAGTCATCAAACATGCATTGTTCCCTCTCAAAACCACGAGCCTTCTAGTGAGTTGCTCTGGTTTGTGAGGGGTGTGTGTCCAAACTTTCGTCAAACAGGCCAATTTTTGTACCACATCATCTTGGTGGCATGACATTACGTCAAGCAAGGTTTCATGTGTTTCTGATCATTTTTTATTTTATTTTTGGAATTTAAATGGCATGGCACTCCATGCATGTGTCTAGGCCATGACACCAATATGTTTGAAAATTCCTTCCAATTTACTGCACATGGAATTAAATCGCACACAAGTACACAAAAATATGATTTGTCAAACCGTTATGGTTAGCCGTTGCATGTAGATGTAGTTCAAATTTGAATTACGGTCATTAAATGGCTAGAAATTCACTTAAATGTATTTAAAAGGTCAAATGACCCCTAAAATTTTCCAAATTTTCACATGACAGTTGTATTAGTGCACATTAACTTCAGAAATTTTTTGAAGCCCATAAGAGGAAGCTATCTCCCGTTCGTCATCAAACATGCATTGTTGCCTCTCGGAACCACGAGCCTTCTAGTGAGTTGCTCCGATTTGTGAGGGGTGTGTGTCCAAACTTTCATCAAACAGGCCAATTTTTTTACCACATCATCTTGGTGGCATGACATTACGTCAAGCAAGGTTTCATGTGTTTATGATCTTTTTTTTATTTTTTAGGAATTTAAATGCCATGGCACTCCATGCATGTGTCCAGGCCGTGACACAAATATGTTTGGAAATTCCTTCCAATTAACTGCACATGGAATTAACTCGCACATAAGTACACAAATATGATTTTTCAAACTGTTATGGTTAGCCAGTGCATGTAGATGTAGTTTAAATTTGAATTACGGTCATTAAATGGCTAGAAAATCACTTAAATGTCTTTAAAAGGTCAAATGACCCCTGGAATTTTCCAAAATTTCAAATGACAGTTGTATTAGTGCACGTTAACTATAGAAATTTTTTGAAGGCCGTAAGAGGAATCTATCGACCGTTCGTCATCAAACATGCATTGTTCCCTCTCGAAACCACGAGCCTTCTAGTGAGTTGCTCCGGTTTGTGAGGGGTGTGTGTCCAAACTTTCGTCAAACATTCCTAAATTTTTACCACATCATCTTGGTGGCATGACATTACATCAAGCAAGGTTTCATGTGTTTCTGATCTTTTTTTTAATTTTTTGGAATTTAAATGCCATGGCACTCCATGCATGTACATGTCCATGCCGTGACACCAATATGTTTGAAAATTCCTTCCAATTTACTGCACATGGAATTAACTTGCACACAAGTACACAAATATGTTTTTTCAAACCGTTATGGTTAGCCGTTGCATGTAGATGTAGTTCAAATTTGAATTACGGTCCTTAAATGGCTAGAAAATCACTTAAATGTCTTTAAAAGGTCGAATGACCCCTGGAATTTTCTAAATTTTCAAATGACAGTTGTATTAGTGCACGTTAACTGTATAAATTTTTTGAAGGCCGTAAGAGGAAGCTATCGTCCGTTCGTCATCAAACATGCATTGTTACCTCTCGGAACCACGAGCCTTCTAGTGAGTTGCTCCGGTTTGTGAGGGGTGTGTGTCCAAACTTTCGTCAAACATGCCAAATTTTTTACCACCTCATCTTGGTGGCAGGACATTACATCAAGCAAGGTTTCATGTGTTTCTCATCTTTTTTTTAAACTTTTTGGAATTTAAATGCCATGGCACTCCATGCATGTGTCCAGGCCGTGGCACCAATATGTTTGAAAATTTCTTCCAATTTACTACACATGGAATTAATTAACTCGCACACAAGTACACTAATATGATTTTTCAAACCGTTATGGTTAGCTGTTGCATGTAGATGTAATTCAAATTTGAATTACGGTCATTAAATGGCTAGAAAATCACTTAAATGTCTTTAAAAGTTCAAATGACCCCTGGAATTTTCTAAATTTTCAAATGACAGTTGTATTAGTGCACGTTAACTATAGAAAAATTTTGAGGGCCGTAAGAGGAAGCTATCGTCCGTTCGTCATCAAACATGCATTGTTCCCTCTCGGAACCACAAGCCTTCTAGTGAGTTGCTCCGATTTGTGAGGGGTGTGTGTCCAAACTTTCGTCGAACATGCCAAAATTTTTACCACATCATCTTGGTGGCATGACATTACATCAAGCATGGTTTCATGTGTTTCTGATTTTTTTTAATTTTTTGGAATTTAAATGCCATGGCACTCCATGCTTTGTGTCATAGCCGTGAGACCAATATGTTTGAAAATTCCTTCCAATTTACTGCACATGAAATTAACTCGCACATAAGTACACAAATATGACTTTTCGAACCGTTATGGTTAGCTGTTGCAAGTACATGTAGTTCAAATTTGAATTACGGTCATTAAATGGCTAGAAAATCACTTAAATGTCTTAAAAGGTCAAATGACCCCTGAAATTTTCCAAATTTTGGCATGACAGTTGTATTAGTACTACAAATTTTCTCGTACATTGAAAACACCATCCGTTGTCACTTTACTCCAAATTCGTCTTTCATAGCTAATAAAAAATATCAACAACATCACACATAGTTTTTTTTGTAGGAACCGTTTGCAATAAAAATTCATGAGTCTATTTAAGTCTTCCTCCTTAAGCTTCGCCGGCTCATCTGCTCCAGTGCCGGCAACCCCCGAATCCATGAATCCTGATCCCCATTCCCGCAACCCCTTCTTGGAAAGATGACGCCGTGGAAACGCTTCGTGAGGGCCCGTACGGTGGCCGCATCCTCCCCGAGCGCCGCTGCCTCCGCCGAGAGCGCGGCCGCCTACGCCGAGAGTGCCGCCGCATCCGCATTGAGCGCGGCCACATCCACCGAGAGGGCATCTGCGACAGCCGACAGGGCAGCTGCAGCAGCCGAGACGGCTGCAGCAGCTGCTGCGACGGCGGCTTTAAACGCCGAGAGCGCTCGAGCTGCCATCCGTGCCGCCGATGTCGCCTTGGCCCGGGTCTAGGCCATCCACGCCAAGATCAAGGACGCACACGCCAAGATATTCCAGGCCACCTCAGAATCCAGCATACAACCAAAGTCCGAAAAGGTGGCGGTGGCCATGGAGCCCCTGCTTCGTCATGAGATCGCCGAGCGGGAGCTGGAGATGCAGGAGGCGGCTGAGATCGAGAAGCGCCGGGAGGAGGAGTTGTGCGTGGCCGAGGTAGAGAAGAGTCTTTCCATCGAGGAATCGGCGATGGAGTACCAATGCGGGCTCTGGCGCAGCCACTACTACGAGTACTACAACCTTGAGGGTGGCGCCTAGGACGAGGACGAGGACGAGGATGCGGTCGACTTCAGGAGGGGGGACGCGGAGTCCACCAACGGCGACATGTCGCCAGGATAAGTTATCGATGTCTCATCTCACATCGGCGATGCATAGGTCGGCGCGGTGGCAGCTTTGTTAAAATTATGCGTACTTAGGCTTTGTTTTTAATGCTGGTCTTTTGTTAGAGCAATGTTTAGGTCAACTGGCTCTTTTTAATTACTAAAATTGCTCGATTCAGTAAGTGTGGTCTATGTGCTGTACGCTCTTTTGTGTGACCAAATTAGCAAGCGATGTTAAATTATGCAATGACGTGGATGAGGATAGTACCCAGGGAAATTTCCACCAAAATTTGAATTATCAAACTCATCCCATGCGCGTAAAGCAGAAGAATCATTTGCGATGCACACAATCATTCAAAGTGAATGGTGTTCGGCGGCACCGCGTGCAAAGTTTCCCTCCACATTTCAAATTTTTTGGCCTACCATCGAAATATCTACCCCCGCCCCCTTCCCCACCCCCTTTTCTCCCCGACCACAAGTCACATTTCCCCTGTTTCCTCCTTCCTTCCTTTCGAAGCTATAGTCGCTTCCTCGCTTGCTTCCTCGCTCTCGCCGTCTCGCATCCTACCGTCGGGGTCGCCATGGTCTTCTTCAATGACCTCTCCAGCGGTTGCTCCTCCGACGATGACTCCTTCACCACCCGGGTATGCCTCTCTTCTCTCTCTCGGGTTATGACTTGGAATGAAGGATTTTAACCCGGCGGTCGATTTGAGTCATTTCTTCCTCTTGTAGCTCCCTAGGACCATCAGTTGCAACTAATGGAGCGGGGTGGCTGAAGATCTGCCTGCTCGTTGTCACCATCAATCTCCATGCGTGAAGCTAGTTGCATTTGAATCTGTGGACAGTGGGAAGAAGTTTCTGGCATGTGCAGAGAAGGTTAGCCCCACTTTCGTTGTTACAAATCATTTGTTAGATGTGATTCAGACACTATCACTATGCTATGTTATACTGGATGTTAAGACAGTGTCACAGTTTGTACCTAGTATCTAAAAATGTTGCCATCTCATCAGCGGTGCCATTAGAAAATTATTTGGCACCGCTTCAGCAGTTTGTGCAGCCAACTTTGGTCCACACATCCGAGCAGCCAAGCAGTAAAATAGTGTATCTTTATGGCACGAAGGAACTGGGCATCGGAGCAACTAAGTGCTCCGGAGTCTGGGTCCCTGTTTTTTTTTCACTGCATCGGCTCGCCAGTGCAGGGCACCTGTGAAAAATGTAGCAACAGTTGTCTTTACACCGGTTTTGGCATACATAGTGGACGGCCTTAGTGCTATTAGTTCTATGTTACTAAATTTGTGCATGTACACACCTGTTAGTATCAATTTGCTTTCATCCAAACACTGTCGCTATGCTGTTGCAGTTATATTTAGCTTCCTCATAAAATGTTCAATTTGTTATTTATAGTACATGACTAACAACTTGTAGCGTTGTTGTATTTAATTATAGCTTCTGATGTTTTAGAATTTGGTTTTTGTCTCAGTAGCAGTTAATTCATTTGCACATTGATCTTTTTGAGAAGATATGTCATAATTAACCTGTTTCTTCAGTTTTTTAAAATAAGTATTTGGTGATTTTCTATGTTGCTAGAAACCATTTCCCCTACAATTGTTATTGATCTAGTTTTAAATACTATAGGATGAATGGAAGTGTTCTTACCTGGAGTGGGTTGATTAAGAGTGGCCACAGTCTTTGAAGATGTGCCTAGCAAAGCTCTGGAGCATGTATGATGAAGAAAACAGAGGTAGGCTTAGAGAAAGTGTTGTGAACATTGAAGAATATTTGAAGATGCGGGATAAAAAGAGGACGATGGAGAATGAGCTCAGATTTTTAAATCAGACTTTGCTAAGATGGTGTTGGCAAAGGAGGATGCACTTTCCTAGTTGGCCAGTGCAAAACAGGTTCTTACTGAACTGAAAGCAGAGGTGGATAAGACGAGCCTAGATGATCTTGATTAGGGAAATGAATATATTGTTCTAATATTGTTCTTATGAAGGTGAACTAGCTATATGCTGTACTGTGCTGTTTTCAGGTAGCTATCATACTGTGATGTTAAAATATATTTATGTGCCTGATATGAAATTGGCAAACAGCTGTTTGATATGAAATGTGAATTTGCGTAATGCTGGAATTATTAATTGTAAACTAATAAACCTACTAAATGGGTCATGGAACTTTGCAAACGGTTCTAGCAGTAAAAGCGCTTGTGATGGATAGCCCAATGACATACAGTTTTTTTCATCAAATCGTGTGTGATGTAGTTGAATAAAAGCAAACGGTTAACAGAGGCAGAGCGTGTGTGATAGTTACACCTATCACACACGAGGCTATAGATAAAACCGTGTGGGATGTATATACGAACGGAAACGTTTTCCCTGGATTGACTGTGTGGGATGTACATACAAATGGAAACATTTTCCCTGGAATGACTGTGTGGGATGTACATAAGAATGGAAATGTATTCCTTGGATTGACTGTGTGGAATGTACATAACAAACGGAAACATTTGTTTGGGACTGACTGTGTGGGATGTACTTACGACCAGAACCGATTGGGCCTGTATAACCATATTTTATCGCTCGCCTGTTGCACACGACCACACTTTGCCGAGCGTGTGTGACCAGAGGGCCTATCCCCGACGGTTTCTGGGTCGTGTGGGAAGTACCCCCCTATCGCAGTCACTCACTTGGCGATGGTTCAAAATGCCATCGCAGAAAGGGGTTAAAAACCATTTGTATAGCACCTCGCTGTACCAGTGTTAGGATTCTCTCAAAGTCGTCAGAGGATGGGTTGCTCTCAAATGACAAGTGTCAAGTCTCTCGGAGTAGCCAACCAACAAGTAGTTGTGGGGGGCAGCTATTTATAGCCAGGGGCCACCCGACATGAATTGTCATAAATGCCCTTCTCTGATTCGACCATTGTCAGGATAAGGATCCACTCGATAGCTGGCACGTGGCGCAGCAATGGTCAGAATTTGAACTCTCAAATTCGTCGGGGCACTCAATTTCCTCACTTTTAGGCAGATCATACTGGCGAACTAGTAACTCAGCGTGACCAAATTCGTCAGCGACTAGATGAACTTCGTCACTGTCGCTAGCAAATGCGTCAGCTGTACTGGAGATTTCCAAAGGCTTCACTCGAAGTGACTTTTGTGTATGGGTTTGAGCATCACTTTCGAAATGTGAAACATGTTTCACCTAGACCCCCTTTAACAGTATGGTTTTTCCTATGACTCAAAGAAGAAGTAAAGAAACTATGAAAACAAAGTCTTCAAGCTTCAAAGTCTTCACATCAATTTCTTCAAAGGCCGTACCAATTTCATCACCAAATTCTTCACCTGAAGAAACCCATTTTTAGGGGTCGTCTTCCATGTGTTAAACCAAATCTTCAGGGACTCTATCTCCTGCATATACTCACAAACACATTAGTTCCTCAACCTATTTGTCTTCAATATTCCAAAACCACTAAGGGGGCACTTGATGCACTTACAATCTCCCCCTTTTTAGTGATTGATGACAAATTGGTTAGGCTTTCAACGGGAGTAAAAATAATTGAAGTGTAAGTACATAGTTTGAAGAAATTGGTTACAAGATACTGAGGAACTCCCCCTGAAGATGTGCATATGAGGAATTTTATTTGGATTGCAAATGCACATGGCAGGTTGGAATTGTGGAGATCTCCCCCTATATCTTGGAATCCAATCATGCATGATCATAAGATATTTGAAGAATATGAATGCATGATGAAAATTGGTGTCTGACGAAATTGTGCATGCATGAGCAGATATATTTAAAATCAGAGCATGCGCGTCAAATGAAGCAAAAGAGTCAGATGACCAACAGTTATTAATTTACAACTCATCAAAGAGCACAACCAGAAAAAGTTCAAGAATTGCAACTTAAGCAAAAACAACCCATATGACGACCCGCTTGAAGACTAACTCAAACTTCTCCCCCTTTGTCATCAAATGAACTAAAGGTGAGGAATTTTAGGACTAGCGCCCCTGAAGAAAATCATCATGGAGAGGTCAAGGGAGCGCCAACATTGTTGGGGTCACGCGGTGCATAAGGACCAACAACAATGTCTTCAACAACTTCATTTTTGTTAGTGGAGCGCGATGAAGACTCGGAGCTCGGCATCAGAGGAGGAACTTGAGTTTTCTTGAACTTCTTCCTTGGTAGTTCGTCCTAGTCAAAGTTCATTTGAAAGTCTTCAGCAGCAAGTTCTTCAGCTGATTTGAGATGTGAGAGTGTGGACCATGATCTGTCGAATATCTCATGAAGATAGTAGCAGTTTTTGTGTACTACGTTATGCATCACAGTCAAGTTGGCTTGAATAGCAGCAAACTGACGCTTAACCCAATGATTATGCTTGTCAAGTTTCTGACGAAGACTGATAAGCAACTCACAGTCAGTCATGACACGTGGAGCTTCTGGTGAAGGAGATGGCCTTGAAGCTTTTGCTGCAGTATCTTGGCTTGCAGATTCATCATCATTGGAGTTGGAAATAGGCTGACGGAATTGTCCATCAAGGGGACGAATTCCTTCATCAATGACATTCTTGCCTTTGCCAGGTACTATGGACAGTGTGCTTTGAAGAATTTCAACTTCAGGCAAATAACTCAAGTGATTCTGATGATCAGCCTTGTAGTGGATTGAAGACCAGGATCTGATGAATTTCATAATCAATGGTGCGTACGGCTTCAATTCAAAAGGAGACAGAGCGACAGTGACCAAAGTCCTTAGGGAGAAATCATGAATGTTGATGGGAGTTCCATGAATGATGTGAAACAGCAGGTTCTTCATAACTCCCACAACTTCTTTAGTGTTGGAATTGTGGCATTTGATCGGACTGAGGGTCTTTGCCAGAATGCGATAGACACTCTTCGGCACATACAACAAGTCCTTCACTAGCAAGGTTGTCCTTGGAGCATTTGCTTCAGCCATTGGCTTCATGAGCACTTGCATCAGATGATTTGGCAGCTCAGGTTCTTCATATATTTTCTTTGCTCCTTCTTGGGGTGGATCAACTGGAAGAGCACGAAGTAATTCATCAATCGGTGCTTTGTAGTGAGTGTCTTCACTCATCCAGTCCAGAGCCCAAGTTGCAGTGTCATCAGCATTGCCAGAAAAGTGCACAGTTGCATAGAACTGAAGAATTAGTTCTTCATTCCAGTCGCAGACGTTAGTGCAGAAATTCAGCAGACCGGCATCATGAAGAATTGTCAAAACTGGCCGAAAGCATGGTATTGACTCCATATCCACATGAGGAATATGGCGATGCAGGAATACTTTGTTCTTGTCAAAGAGTAGTGAGGCATAGAAATTCATCTTTGTTCTTGTCCAGAACCTCAAATGCCTGAGTTTGGCTGAGTCATAGGGTGACTCGCCAATGAAGAAATTCTTCTCTTCGAAGAATTTGGCACTATCAAACTTTGGCCGCTTGAGGCCTTTGCCAATCTTGGGCATCACGGGGATGGGTTGAAGATTTTGCCTTTTAGTTCTAACATCAAGAACTGGTTGTGGAGACCTAGTTGAATCATTTGGATCGGTCACGACAAGAGCTCGAGCAACTTCCTCAGCTGTGGCAGTTGGAACGGTATCAGTGTCTGCTGAGGGAATTGAATCTGCATGTGGAGGAGACATATTGATGACATCAACATCAGGGTCATCATGAGCAATATCATCAGCTGCTTCTACTGGAATTTCTTCAGGAATACTATGGAGCGATGATTGTTGTTCTTCAGAGCCAGTGTGTATTTCTTCAGTGCGCGCAGGCGACTGAGGCTCTCGAGTGAGGGGAGTGGTGAGGGGCGAATTCGGGTGAGCTGCTTTCCGAAATTCGTCATGGATTGGAGGAGTTGTCTCGCCATAAATATCCACATCCTCTTCATTTTCTTCAGTCAGCAGAGTTCGCTGAGGACTTTGTGTAGAATCTTGAGGCATTGATACATCAACATCAACCTCAATCTCTTCATCCATTTGCTATGTGGTAGCAGCAGAATGGGTATCTTCTTCATCATCTTCATCAGCTTGAGGGATTTGATAATCCACCCCATAAGGAACCATTTGAAGATTTTACAAATTACATGACGGGGGCGCTGATGAAATTGGAATTGCATCTATCGGATGATAATTGAAGATAATGTTGCCATCTTCAATTTCTTCAGGGATTTAGGCACAGGTGGAGCTGATGCCTTTCTATTCTTTGCATCTCTCTCAGCAGCCTTGGTCTTCTTTACTTCTGATGTAGAAGGAAGGGTGATAAGCTTCAAAGATAAAGTCGTTGTTGGTGCTGCTGCTGAGGAACTGGTTGGTGCATTTTCATCAGGCGTGACTGATGCAGTCACCCTGGCAGGTTCTTCAGGCATGACACTTGCAGTCGCTGATACGTCTCCAACGTATCTATAATTTTTGATTGTTCCATGCTGTTATATGATCATTCTTGGATGTTTTATATTCATTTTATAGCAACTTCATATCATTTTTTGGGACTAACCTATTGACATAGTGCCCAGTGCCAGTTGCTGTTTTTTGCTTGTTTTTTACTTCACAGAATATTGATACGTCTCCAACATATGTATAATTTTTGATTGTTCCATGCTGTTATATTATCAATCTTGGATGTTTTACAATCATTTTATAGCAACTTTAAATCATTTTTTGGGACTAACCTATTGACATAGTGCCCAGTGCCAGTTGGTGTTTTTTGCTTGTTTTTTACTTCGCAGAAAATCAATACCAAACGGAGTCCAAATGCAGCGAAACTTTTTGGTGATTTTTTCTGAACCAGAAGACACAAGATGGGCCAAAGAAGTACCAGAGGGGTGCCCCGAGGGGGGCACAACCCACCTGGGCACGCCTGGGGGCCCAGGCGTGCCCTGGTGGGTTGTGCCCACCTCGGTGGCCTCCCGCACCGCCTCTTTGCTCTATAAATACCCCAATATTCCAAAAACCCTAGGGGAGTAGACGAAACACAATTCCAGCCACCGCAAGTCCCAGAAATCACAGATCCAATCTAGACATCATCACGGAGGGGTTCATCATCCTCATTGGTGCCTCTCCGATGATGCGTGAGTAGTTCATTGTAGACCTTTGGGTCCGTAGTTAGTAGCTAGATGGCTTCCTCTCTCTCTCTTTTGATTCTCAATACAATGGTCTCTTGGAGATCTATTTGATGTAACTCGTTTTGCGGTGTGTTTGTTGGGATCCGATGAACTTTGAGTTTATGATCAGATCTATCTTTTTATCCATGAAAGTTATTTGAGTCTCTTTGATCTCTTATATGCATGATTACTTATAGCCTCGTATTTCTTCTTCGAATCTTTGGTTTAGTTAGGCCGACTCGATCGATTTTTCTTGCCATGGGAAGAGGTGCTTTGTGATGGGTTCGATCTTATGGTGCTCAATCCCAGTGACAGAAGGGGACATGACACATATGTATCATTGCTATTAAGGATAACAAGATGGGGTCTATTCCTACATGAATAGATCTTGTCTACATCATGTCATCGTTCTTATTGCATTACTCTATTTCTTCATGAACTTAATACACTAGATGCATGGTGGATAGCGGTCGATGTGTGGAGTAATAGTAGTAGATGCAGGCATGCGTCGGTCTACTAATCTTGGACGTGATGCCTATATAATGATCATTGCCTGGATATCGTCATAATTATTTGAAGTTCTATCAATTGCCCAACAGTAATTTGTTTACCCACCGTATGCTATTTTTCTCGAGAGAAGCCACTAGTGAAATCTACGGCCCCCGGGTCTATTCTTTATCATATTTGCCTTTGAGATCTATTTTTATTCGCTTTTATTTTCACATCTATTAATCCAAAAACCCAAAAATACCTTGCTGCACTTTTTTGTTATTTATTTTATTTCGCGTTTTCACGAGATCTATTTATCCAATCTGCTACAATTTTATCCATCTTTTTACCCGGGAGGGATTGACAACCCCTCTTTCACGTCGGGTTGCAAGTATTTGTTCTCTATGTGCAGGTACCGTTTACATAGTGTTGCGTGGTTCTCCTACTGGTTCGATAACCTTGGTTTCATCACTGAGGGAAATACCTATCGTAGCTGTGCTGCATCATCCCTTCCTCTTTGGGGAAATACCGACGTAGTTCAAGCCACATCAAAAGGAATTTCTGGCGCCATTGCTGGGGAGGATCAAGTCAAGATAGTCTCCTGGCCACGTGCCAATTTCTGGCGCCGTTGCCGGGGAGGCATCATCAACACCTATCAGGTTCCTAATCACAAATCTCATCTCCTTGCAATTTACATTATGTGCCATTTTCCTATCGTTTTCATCTCCCCCACTCCACAAAAATTTGTCGTTTTATTCACCCTCTTTTTTGTTCACCTTTTTCTCGTCAGATCTCATGTTTGCTTGTGTTGCCATGTGCCTTCTATTTGCTTGCATCTTCGCTTGCTAAAAATCTATTGTTATGGATCCTCATCCACTTGCTAATCTTTTCAAAAGATCCAATTATGATGAACCAATTGCTAGTGAATTGAGTTCACTAGATTATCTTTATGAAGTTTTGCTTAAGATTTATGAATCTGAAAATTGTGATGAAGTGTTAAACAAAGGAATTTATAAAGTGATTCATGATATCTCCTTGAATGAAAAGCATGATTGCAATGATGTTATTAAATTCTATTAATGTCAATTGTGCTAATAATATGCAAAACCCCAAGCTTGGGGATGCTAATTTTGATATGTCCACTACTTATTGCAATGATCATGATTGGGGTGATTCTTCTTATGATCTTGAAAATTTATTTAAGCCTCATGATGAGTATGTTATTGATAATAATGTTTGCAATAATATTGAAAGTGGGTTTGGAAGAGTGTCAACTTTAGGTAAAAATAATCCCACATATTTGGAGAGTGTTCAATCTTATGAAATTTTTGATAAAAGTGGGCTTGCAGAGGTCATGACTTTATTTGATGGCAATCCCACTATTTTGGAAGAGTGTCAACTTTGCATGCATGTGGATCATGAAGAGAATATTTTATGTGATAGTTATATTGTTGAATTTGAGTATGATCCCACATGTAATTATTATGAGAGAGGAAAATATGGTTGTAGAAATTTTCATGTTACTAAATTACCTCTCTTCATGTTGAGATTGTCAATGTTTTATTTCTCTCCTTCGCATATGCTAGATATTTCTTGTCTTGATAATTTGTTTGCATATAAAATGCCTATGCATAGGAAGTATGTTAAGACTTAAATGTGTTTATCACATGTTTTATGATGCTCTCTTTGTGCTTCACTTCTTGTCTTTCATGCGAGCATCATTAAAATTATTTATGCCTAGCTAGGGGCGTAAAACGATAGCGCTTGTTGGGAGGCAACCCAATGAATAAAATTTATTTTTGCCTTTTTATTTCTGTTCTTGAGTGTTTGCACAATTATTCTACTGTTATGATTGTGTTTTTATATTTTAATTAGTGTTTGGGCCAAGCAAAGCCTTTGGGATCATGTGGAGTGATAGTTGATTTGATCTTGTTGAAAAACAAAAACTTTTGTGTCCAGTAAAATAATTTTATAAAATCACAGAAGCGATGAAAAATTCTGAAATTTTAAAAAAAGATTTATATACAAATTTCCCATGTTTTCCTAATTTTTCAGAATTTTTGGAGTTACAGAAGTATTCGAAGTTTTCAGATTGCTACAGACTCTTCTGTTTTTGACAGATTCTATTTTCTTTGCGTTGTTTGCTTATTTTGATGAATCTATGGTTAGTATTGGAGGGTATAAGCCATAGTAAAGTTGGAATACAGTAGATATAATGCAAAAATAAAATATGAATGGGTTTGAAACAATACTTAGAGTAGAAATTTGCTTTCTTATACTAACGGATCTCACGAAGGTTTTGTTAAGTTTTGTGTGATTGAAGTTTTCAAGTTTTGGGTGAGATCACGATGGATGAAGGAATAAGGAGTAAGAAGATCCTAAGCTTGGGGATGCCCATGGCACCCCAAGTTATTATCCAAAGAGAACAAGCAACTAAGCTTGGGGATGCCCCCGCGTGGCATCCCCTCTTTCATCTAACGACCATCGGTATTTTACTTGGGACTATATTTTTATTCGTCACATATCATGAGTTTTGCTTGGAGCGTCTTGTATTATATGAGTCTTTGCTTGTTTTTCTTTTTAGTTTAAGTCAAGTATCCTTGCTGAACACACCTATTTGAGAGAGCCAAAATTATGTTATGATTTGTTCGAATTGCTCTATTCGCTTCACTTAAATTTTTTGAGCTATGGAATTGCTCTAGTGCTTCACTTATATCTTTTTGAGCACGGTGTGCTTTATTATTTTTTAGAAATTCTCTCATGCTTCACTTATATTATTTTGAGAGGAGAAATTTTTTATGCTCATGTTCTTCACTTAGATTTGGTTGAGCTATCAAAAGCAACATATGAAATTAGTCCCTAAGTGATAGATATTCAAGAGGGATATAATAAAAACTTCCATGAAGATCATTGGACAAAATAAACTTCGTTCTTTGTAATGGTTTTGAGATATGTTGATAATGATATGTGAGTCATGTTAATGAGTAATTATGGCTTAGTAAGAATATTGGTGTTAAGGTTTGTGATTCCCTATGCAAGCATGAAATTCAATAGTTATGCAATGAAATTACATCCTACTTGTGGTGCATTATTTGGTGTTAGTTATGCTTAATGCTCGCTTATGTGATTTTTTGTTTCTTGGTTGGATGCTTCTCAATCTTTTGCTAGCCTTCACTTGTACTAAGTGGGATTACTACTTGTGCATCCAAAATCCTTAAACCCAGTTTTGCCACATGAGTCCACTATACCTACCTATATGCGGTATTTCAGTGCCGTTCTAAGCAAATTTGTATGTGCCATCTCTAATTTTCAAAATAAATTTCCCTTTTGTGTGCTCGTACGTACCGCTCATGAAACAGTAGGGGGTGGCTGATATTTTTCCATGCTAGATGTGTTATTCTCAAGATGAGTGTTCATTCACTTGTCATTGCACGAGAGTACGGCAAAGGTATTAGGGATGCCCAGTCCCAAAATGAAAAAATTAATTTTCTTTATGTTGTCAAATAATAAATTCATTGGAAAGTGTTGGTTTGGATGGCACCCGTGGATACGGTTAGCCCTGGAATGTGAAAGTATGGTGGAAAAAGGAATAAACTTTATTTTCTGTTTGGGAACCGCCGATGATATATCTAGCATGGAAAGTATTGGGAACTACTTGATCGTTTTCGTTGACAGGAAAAGCATGCCACCCAAAATGTTTTATCTCTATCTTTTTCGCATTGAGCTCTGGCACCTCTACAAATCCCTACTTCCCTCTGCGAAGGGCCTTTCTATTTACTTTATGCAATTTTTATTTTTATTTGAGTCTCCATCTTCTCTTATAAAGCACCAACTAAGGGGCACTATGATCGTACTTGAGCATTGGGTGTAGCTAATATGCGAAAGTGTTTCATGAATGGATCAATGATTGAGCATAATGGGATAGGGATAACTTACTTTAGTGTTGATATTTTGAAAAGACATGGTTGCTTGTTGATATGCTTGAGTATTGAAATCTTCATGTCAAAACTAGACTATTGCTTTGAATCATATAAAAGTCCATATGTCCATGCTACAAAAGAAAAGAATATGTGATGAACATGTTCGGCATCATTCGACATCAAAAATTCTATTTTTATCATTTACCTACTCGAGGACGAGCAGGAATTAAGCTTGGGGATGCTGATACGTCTCCAACGTATCTATAATTTTTGATTGTTCCATGTTCTTATATTATCAATCTTGGATGTTTTACAATCATTTTATAGCAACTTTATATCATTTTTTGGGACTAACCTATTGACATAGTGCCCAGTGCCAGTTGCTGTTTTTTGCTTGTTTTTTACTTCGCAGAAAATCAATACCAAACGGAGTCCAAACGCAGCGAAACTTTTTGGTGATTTTTTCTGGACCAGAAGACACAAGATGGGCCAAAGAAGTACCAGAGGGGTGCCCGAGGGGGGCACAACCCACCTAGGCGCGCCCTGGTGGCTTGTGCCCACCTCAGTGGCCTCCCGCACCACCTCTTTGCTCTATAAATACCCCAATATTCCAAAAACCCTAGGGGGGTCGACGAAACACAATTCCAGCCGCCACAAGTTCCAGAAACCACAGATCCAATCTAGACACCATCACGGAGGGGTTCATCATCCTCATTGGTGCCTCTCCGAGGATGCGTGAGTAGTTCATTGTAGACCTTCGGGTCCGTAGTTAGTATCTAGATGGCTTCCTCTCTCTCTTTTGATTCTCAATACAATCGTCTCTTGGAGATCTATTTGATGTAACTCTTTTTGCGGTGTGTTTGTTGGGATCCGATGAACTTTGAGTTTATGACCAGATCTATCTTTTTATCCATGAAAGTTATTTGAGTCTCTTTGATCTCTTATATGCATGATTACTTATAGCCTCGTATTTCTTCTTCGAATCTTTGGTTTAGTTAGGCCGACTCGATCGATTTTTCTTGCCATGGGAAGAGGTGCTTTGTGATGGGTTCGATCTTACGGTGCTCAATCCCAGTGACAGAAGGGGACATGACACGTATGTATCGTTGCTATTAAGGATAACAAGGTGGGGTCTATTCCTACATGAATAGATCTTGTCTACATCATGTCATCGTTCTTATTGCATTACTCTATTTCTCCATGAACTTAATACACTAGATGCATGCTGGATAGCGGTCGATGTGTGGAGTAATAGTAGTAGATGCAGGCAAGAGTCAGTCTACTAATCTTGGACGTGATGCCTATATAATGATCATTGCCTGGATATCGTCATAATTATTTGAAGTTCTATCAATTGCCCAACAGTAATTTGTGTACCCACCATATGCTATTTTTCTCGAGAGAAGCCACTAGTGAAATCTACGGCCCCCGGGTCTATTCTTTATCAGATTTTCCTTTGAGATCTATTTTTATTCGCTTTTATTTTCAGATCTATTAATCCAAAAACCCAAAAATACCTTGCTGCACTTTTTTGTTATTTATTTTATTTCGTGTTTCTACGAGATCTATTTATCCAATCTACTACAATTTTATCCATCTTTTTACCCGGGAGGGATTGACAACCCCTCTTTCACGTCGGGTTGCAAGTATTTGTTCTTTGTGTGCATGTACCGTTTACATAGTGTTGCGTGGTTCTCCTACTGATTCGATAACCTTGGTCTCATCATTAAGGGAAATACCTACCGTAGCTGTGCTGCATCATCCCTTCCTCTTTGGGGAAATACCGACATAGTTCAAGCCGCATCAAATATCCATATCAAACGGAGTCCAAATGCAGCGAAATTTTTGGAGTTTTTTTCTGCGCAGAAGACAACTTGGGAGCCAAGGGAGTGCCAGAGGGGAGTCCCGTGGGGCCCACAAGACACCAGGGCGCGCCACCAGCCCCAGACGCGCCCTGGTGGGTAGTGGGGCCCATGGGAGTCCTTTCCACCGCCTCTCAGCTCTATCAATACTGAAATATTCCAGAAACCCTAGGGGAGTCGATGAAAAAACAGATCCAGCCACCGCAAGTTCTAGAACCACGAGATCCTATCTAGAGCCCTTTTCTGGCACCTTGCCGGAGGGGAAGACGATCACGGAGGGGTTCATCATCCTCATTGGTGCTCCTCCAATGATGTGTGAGTAGTTTACCACAGACCTATGGGTCCATAGGCAGTAGCTAGATGGCTTCTTCTCTCTTTTTGATTCTCAATACAATGTTCTGCTTGATGTTCTTGGAGATCTATTTGATGTAATGACTTTTTGCAGTGTGTTTGTTGGGATCCAATGAATTGCGAGTTTATGGTAAGTTCTATCTATGAATATTATTTGAGTCTTCTTTGATCTCTTATATGCATGATTATTATAGCCTCGTATTTCTTCTCCGAAACTTTGGTTTGGTTTGGCCAACTAGATTGATATTTCTTTCAATGCGAAGAGTTGCTTTGTGATGGGTTCGATCTTGTTGTGCTCAATCTCAGTGACAGAAGGAGACATGACACACAAGTATCGTTGCTATTAAGGATAAAAATATGGGGTATATTCCTACATGAATAGATCTTGTCTACATCATGTCATCGTTCTTATTGCATTACTCCATTTTTCCATGAACTTAATACACTAGATGCATGCTGGATAGCGGTCGATGTGTGGAGTAATAGTAGTAGATGCAGGCAGGAGTCGGTCTACTAATCTTGGACATGATGCCTATATACATGATCATTGCCTTGGATATCATCATGATTATTTGCTTTTCTATCAATTGTCCAACAGTAATTTGTTTACCCACCGTATGCTATTTTCTCGAGAGAAGCCACTAGTGAAATCTACGCCCCCAGGTCTATTTCCTATCATATTATTTTCAGATCTATTATTCCAAAAACCCAAAAATAGCTTGCTGCACTTTTTCTTTCTTTATTTTATTTTGTGCTTTTGTTAGATCTATTAATCAAATCTCATACAATTTAATCTATCTCAATACCAAGGAGGGATTGACAACCCCTCTTACGCGTTGGGTTGCAAGTATTTGTTCTTTGTGTGCAGGTACCGTTTACATAGTGTTGCTTGGTTCTTCTACTGGATTGGTAACCTTGGTTTCATAACTGAGGGAAATACTTATCGTTGTTGTGCTGCATCATCCTCTCCTCTTCCGGGAAATACCAACGCAGATACAGGCAATCAGTCGCCCTAGGAATTTCTTCAGGAACAACTTCTTCAGTTGCCCTTTCATTTTCTTCAAGCTCAACTTCTTCAGTTGCCCTGGCAGTCTCTTGTGGAGTTGAAGGCGCAGTCTCACTGGCCTATGCTGTTGGAGGTGGAGCTGAGGAAGTTGATGGTGGTTCCGTGCCAAACTTGGTGGCTTCTTGCTTGTTGTGGTCTTCAACAACCTTTGTTGAGGCAGTGATGAATCTCTCTTTGACACCACATCAATGACTAGCCTGTCTCTCATATTCTTCAGACAGTTGGTGTATTTCATACTGCAATGTCACAAGCTTCTGAGGAGATATGGATAGCATTTTCTTCCTCAATTCCTTCTCCTTCTGGATCTGCTATTTCTTCACCAACTTTGCCTGAGCAATCTTGTATTTCTCATTCGGGATGAATGAAGAAATCACGTGGCTTGGACCAGGTGGCAAGTTGAGGCCGTCAAGATGCGTTTCTAGGTTTGTGCACCAGATGTCAATGAAGTTAAGAAGTTTCTTTGGGTCCAGCAACATTGAACACAGGAATTCTTGGCAGTCGTAGCTTGCTCTTGCTTTCTTCTGAGGAACTCTGCGAGCTCATCTTCTTCAGCTAGCCCATGTTCGTCAACCTGAGGCACTACGGCCTTACTCTTGGGACTTGGCCTAGTTCCACGGTCAGCAATTGCTTTTTGCTTCAGCTTCGGCATTGATGAAGTTGGTTGCCCACTAGCTGAGGCACTTGATGCAGCAATTGAGGCTATTTGGAAGCCCTCGGTGCGCTTGCAAGATGAGAGCACGACCGGTGTTGAAGCTCTAGCTGTAGCCATTGATGAACTTGAAGCAAGAGGAGGCACTGAAGATTTTGAAATCTTGGGAGCTGCTACCTTTGAAGCTTTAGGCTTGGCCACTGAGGGTATTGGATCAGATGGCTTGGCCTTGTGTGCAGGCTTCTTTTGCATAGCCTTCTTTGGAGCGCTGGCGCTGCCACTACCACTTGCACCAGCTTCACTTGAAGCTTTGGCAGCCCTGTTGAATTCTTCAACATCTTTCTTGGCTTGTTTTGCCAACTTGGCCTGACGCCTTTCCCATTCCTTGGGGAATTCTTCACCCCTTCTGATACTTGAGGGACCAGCCTCTTGTACAGGAGCAAGCGGTGGCCTATTGCACGGAGGCGTCACAGCAAAGTACTTCATGTATTTGGAGGTGACGTATCTGTAGTCTCTCCATTCATACATCCAGTACCATTTGATCTTTTGCAGTCGCATTTTGTGCTGCTCTTTAATTCCTTGCCATGAGTTGCTTCATCTGGTGTACAGTATCCTGAGTAAACATCCTCAGGGATTTCAAAGGCAGTGTGTTCTTCTTTCCTTTTGCCACCCTTCTGTGGCCTCTTTCCTTCAACCATTTTCTTCAACTGAGGTTTTTGAACTTGTGAGGACTCTGATGAAGTTTGAAGGTTTTCCTCAAGCTTTGCTGCAAATGAATTAATTTGATGAGAACCTAGAGATTCGTTGGCAGACATTGTACCTGTGAACAAAGTATAGTTGCGAGGAAATTGGGAAGAGTCACATGCATTCTCAGATATTTTAAAAAATAAACCAGTTGAGGAAATTGACCCTTATCGTCTTAACGCAATTCACTAAGTGTTCTTGACCTAGGTTCTAGAGTTGTACAAATTGAAGCAATTGCACAATTGAGGAATCTAGGAGTTAAGCATAACTTAGATGAAAGTACTCAAGACTGGCCAGAATGGAAGTGCTGAAGAATTGAAAGAGTGATAAAAACAACACTTGAAGATTTTTGTGTAAAGTGAAGATCAAAGCGGGGCAGTAAATAAGCATTTAATTACCCCAGAGATGAACTCTATGAACTGGACGATGAGGCGAAGGAAATCATCAGCTCAGATCTTCCATGCCCTAACTTGGCAACGAAAGACGTCTACGGCGTCAGTGGAGGTGAAGAAATCTGCGTCCGGTGTGAGTACGTCGACGAAGAAGTCGAGGCAGTGAAGCTCTTCTTCTCCGACGGCGATGAGATCTAGCGGTGACACTAGGGTTTGAGGACTAAGCGACAGGAGCTGGGAGGCGAAGTGAAATAACGTTGAGAGGGTCAAGGTGAAAGCGCAGGTTTACTCCCAGGGGGGGTGAATGGGAGATTTTTAGAAATTCGTCAAACTTTGAAGAACTTGATGAAGATCGGAGTGAAGAAATAGAAACACAAGGGAAACTAAGTCATCACAGAATCATAGTACATGCAATCAGGATACATTAGAGTGAAGAACATGCAATCATACATTCATACACGCATGAAGAAAATGAACTGAGAAAATGAAGGATGGTGAGATGAAATTCTTCAGTTCAAATTAATCAGAGCACACTTCACAAATTCATCAGCAGCGGAATAAAGTGAGAGAGGGTTGAGGAATTTGAAACCAGGTTAGCTCAGTGAAGATAATGGAATTTGGTAGATCAGTTCCAGTTGCTGCATCAACTGTACATCTGGTTGAGGCGGCTGAGTCGCAAGTCAGAGGACACACAGTCCTCACCGTCCTCACCGTATTCCTCTTGAGCTATGGCCACTTAGTCCTTGCCTAATCACTCATGGTAAGTCTTCAAGGTAGACTTCCAAAACCTTCACAGACTTGTTCGTCGGCACACCACAATGACTCTTGGTGTACTTAGAACTTGACGTCTAACCGTCTGGAAGAATGATAGTCTTCAAAGGTAACAGGCGTCGGATCACACAGATCAATCTCTTCAGTGATGCTCAATCACTTTGGCTCTGGGTTTTTCCTCACTTAGGATTCTCTCAAAGTCGTCAGAGGATGGGTTGCTCTCTTATGACAAGTGTCAAGTTCTCTCAGAGCAGCCAACCAACAAGTGGTTTTGGGGGCCGGCTCTTTATAGCCAGGGGCAACCCGACATGAATTGTCGTAAATGCCCTTCTCTGATTCGACCGTTGTCAGGATAAGGATCCACTCGAGAGCTGGCACGCGGCGCAACAACGGTCAGAGTTTGAACTCTCAAATTCGTCGGGGCACTCAATTTCCTCACTTTTAGGCAGAACACACTGGTGAACTCCTAACTCCTCGGCATGACCAAATTCGTCAACGACCAGATGAACTTTGTCACTGTCGCTAGCAAATGCGTTAGCTGCACCGGAGATTTCCAAAGGCTTCACTCGAAGCGGCTTTTGTGTATAGGTTTGAATAGATTTGAGCATCACTTTGGAAATGTGAAATATGTTTCACCTAGACCCCCTTTGACATTACGGTTTTTCCTATGACTCAAAGAAGAAGAAAAGAAACTATGAAAACAAAGTCTTCAAGCTTCAAAGTCTTCACATGAATTTCTTCAAAGGCTGTACCAATTTCATCACCAAATTCTTCACTTGAAGAAATACATTTTGAGGGGTCGTCTTCCATGTGTTAAACCAAATCTTCTGTGACTCTGTCTCCTGTGTATATTCACAAACTCATTAGTTCCTCAACCTATTTGTCGTCAATACTCCAAAACCACTAAGGGCTTGATGCACTTACAATCTCCCCCTTTTCTATGATTGATGACAAATTGGTTAGGTTTCAACTGGAGTATAAATAATTGAAGTGTAAGAACATAGTTTGAAGAAATGGGTTGCAAGATATTGAGGAACTCCCCCTGAAGATGAGCATACGAGGAATTGGCTTTGGATTGCAAATGCACATGGCAGGTTGAATTTGTGGAGATCTCCCCCTATATCTTGTAAACCAATCATGCATGATCATAAGATATCTGAAGTAAATGAATGCATGATGAAAATAGGTGTCTGACGAAATTGTGCATGCATGAGTAGATATATTGAAGAATAAAGCATGCACGTCAAATGTAGCATAAGAGTCAGACAACCAATAATTATTAAGTTACAACTCATCAAGAGCACATCCAAAAAAGTTCAAGAGTTGCAACTTAAGCAAAAACATCCCATATAACGACCCGCTTGAAGACTAACTCAAACTTCTCCCCCTTTTGTCATCAAATGACCAAAAGGTGAGGAATTTGAGAACTAGCGCCCCTGGAGAAAATCATCATGGAGAGGACGAGGGAGTGACAACATTGTTGGGGTCCCGTGGTGTAGAGGGACCAGCAGCAGTGTCTTCGACGGATTCATTCTCATTGGTGGAGCACGATGAAGACTTGGAGCTTGGCATTAGAGGAGGAACTAGAGTTTTCTTGAACTTCTTCCTTGGCGGTTTAGCTCAATCAAAGTTCATTTGAAAATCGTCAGCTGCAAGTTCCTTAGCTGATTTGAGATGTGAAAGTGTGGCCCAACTGCGATCAAATATCTCATGGAGATAGTATCTGTTCTTGCGGACGACGTTATGCGTCACTATCATATTTGCTTGAACAACAGCGAATTGACGCTTAACCCATCGATGATGCTTGTCAAGTTTCTGATGAAGACTTATAAGCAGCTCACGGCCAGTCATGACACGTGGCACTTCTGGTGAAGACGATGGCTTTGAGGCTTTTGCTACAGTGTCTTGGCTGCCAGATTCATCAGCTATGGAGCTGGAGATAGGCTGACGAAATTGTCCATCAAGGGGACGAATTCCTTCATCGATAACACTCTTGCCTTTGCCAGGAACTATGGACAGTGTGCTTTGAATAATTTCAACTTCAGGCATATGGCTCAGGTGGTTCTGACGATCAGTCTTGTAGTGGATTGAAGACCGGGATCTGATGAATCTCATAATCCATGGCGCGTACGGCTTCAATTCAAACGAAGACTGAGCAACAGTGACCAAAGTCCTCAAGAAGAAATCATGAATGTTGATGGGAGTGCCATGTATGATGTGGAACAGCAAGTTCTTCATGGTTCCCATAACTTTTTTAGTGTTGGAATTGTGGCCTTTGTTCAGACTGAGGGTCTTTGTCAGAATGTGATACACAATCTTCAACACATATAGCAAATCCTTCACTAGGAAGATTGTCCTTGGAGCATTTCTTTTAGCCATAGGCTTCATCAGCACTTGCATCAGGTGATTAGGCAGCTCAGGTTCTTCATAAATTTTATTAGCTCCTTCTTAGGGTGGATCAACTAGAAGAGCACGAAGCAATTCATCAATCGGTGCTTTGTAGTGAGTGTCTTCACTCATCCAGTCCAGAGCCCAAGTTGCAGTGTCGTCAGCATTGCCAGAGAAGTGTACAGTTGCATAGAATTGAAGAATCAGTTCTTCATTTCAGTCACAGACATCAGTGCAGAAATTCAGCAGACCAACATCATGAAGAACAGCCAAAATTGGCCAAAAGCAGGGAATTGATTCCATGTCCACATGAGGAATATGACGATGCTGGAATACCTTCTTCTTGTCAAACAACAGTGAGGCATAGAAGTTCATCTGAGTCCTTGTCCAGAACCTCAAATGCCTGAGTTTGGCCGAGTCATACGGTGACTCGCCAATGAAGAAATTCTTCTCTTCGAAGAATTTGGCGCTATCAAGCTTTGGACGCTTGAGGCCTTTGCCAATCTTGGGCATCACGGGGACATGTTGAAGATTTTGTCTTTTCTTTTTGACATCAAGAACTGGTCATGGAGACCCAGTTGAGTCATTTGGATCCGTGATGGCAAGAGCACGAGCAATTTCCTCAGCCGTAGTGGTTGGAACTGTGTCAGTGTCTGTTGAGGGAATTAAATCAACTCGAGGAGGAGATGCATTGATGACATCGACATCAGGGTCATCATGAGTAATTTCATCAGTTGCTATAGCTGGAACTTCTTCAGGTATGCTGTGGAGCGTTGGTTGTTGTTCTTCAGAGCCAGTTGGAATTTCTTCAATGCGCTGGCAACTGAGGCTCTGTTGTGAGGGGAGTGG
This sequence comes from Thinopyrum elongatum, assembly GCA_011799875.1. NCBI lineage: Eukaryota > Viridiplantae > Streptophyta > Magnoliopsida > Poales > Poaceae > Thinopyrum > Thinopyrum elongatum. The sequence continues at coordinate 97,346,378 of CM022301.1, read as the reverse complement.
TGAGGGGCGAATTTGGGTGAAATGCTTCCCAATATTCGTCATGGAGTGGAGGAGTTGTCTCGCCATCAATATCCACTTCCTCCTCATTTTTTCAATCAGCGGAGTTCGCTGAGGGCTTTAGGTAGTATCGTGAGGCATTGATACATCAGTATCAACCTCAATTTCTTCATCCATTTCACTATGGTAGTAGCAGAATGGGTATCTTCTTCTTCTTCTTCATCAGCCTAAGGGATTTCATAATCCACCCCATATGGAACCATTTGGAGATTCTCAAGATTACGAGTAGGGGGCGCTGATGAGATTGGAATTGCATCGATAGGAATGCCAATTGAAGACAATGTTCCCGTCTTCAATTTCTTCAGTGATTTAGGCAAAGGTGGAGCTGATGCCTTTCTCTTATTAGCTTCATGCTCAGCAGCCTTTGCCTTCTTCGCTTCTGATGCATAAGGAAGGGTGATAAGCTTCAAAGATGAAGTTGGTTTTGGAGCTGCTGCTGAGGAACTGGCTGGAGCAATTTCATCAGGTGTGACTGATGCAGTCACCCTGGCAGGTTCTTCAGGCACGACACTTTTAGTCGCCCTGGGAATTTCTTCAGGAGCAACATTATCTGTTGCCCTTTCAGTTTATTCAGGCGCAACTTCTTCAGTTGCCCTGGCAGTTTCTTCAGTTGTCGAAGGCACAGTCTCACTGGCCTGTGTGGTTGGAGGTGAAGCTAATGAACTGGATGGTGGTGTTGTGCCAAACTTGGCGGCTTCTCGCTTGTTGTGGTCTTCAACCAACTTGGTTGAGGCAGTAATGAATCGTTCTTTGATGCCACAACAATGATTGGCCTGTCTTCCATACTCTTCAGACAGCTGAAGAATTTCAGACTGTAGTGTCACAAACTGTTGATGAGATATTGAAAGCATATTCTTCCTCAGCTCCTTCTCCTTTTGTACTTTCTATTTGTGCACCAGTTTAGCTTGTGCAATCTTGTATTTCTCATTCAATATGAATGAAGAAATCATATGGCCTAGACCAGGAGGTAGGCTGAGGTCATCAAGAGGAGTTTCTGGATTGGTGCACCAGATGTCAATGAAATCGAGCAATTTCTTTGGGTCCAGCAACATAGGAACAGAAGAATTCTTGGAAAATGCAGCCTGCTCTTGTTTCCTTCTGAGGAACTCAGTGAGCTCATCTTCGTCAGCGAGCCCATGTTCATCAACCTTAGGCTCAATGGCCTTGCTCTTGGGACTTGGTCTGGTTCCACAGCCAGCAGTTGCTTTCTGCTTCAGCTTGGGTGTTGAGGACATTGGTTGCCCACTAGCTAAGGCACTTGGTGCAGCAATTGAAGCTATTGAAAAGCCCTAGGTGCGCTAGCAAGATACGAGCGTGACCGGTGTTGAAGCTCTTGCTGCTGCCATTGAGGAACTTGATGAAGGAGGAGGCATTGAAGATTTTGAAACCTTTGGTGCTGAAGCCTTTGCAATTTTGGGCTGGGCCACTGAGGGCATTGGAACAGTTCGCCTTGGCTTGTGTGCAGGCTTCTTTTGCATAGCCTTCTTTGGAGCGCTTGCACTGCCACTACCACTTGCTTCAGCTGAAGCCTTTGAGGCATGGTTGAATTCTTCAACGGCCTTCTTTGCTTGTTTATTCAACTTAGCTTGGCGCTTAGCCCATTCTTCAGGGAAATCTTCACCCCTTCTGATACTAGAGGGATCAGCATGTTGACCTTCAGCAAGCGGTGGTCTTTTGCACGGAGGCTTAACTGCGAATTCCTTCATATACTTGGGAGTGACGTATTTGTAAGCCCTCCATTTATATGTCCAGTATCGTTTAATCTTTTGCATGCGTGTCTTACGCTTCTTATCAGTTGCTAGGCCATGAACATTTTCATCGGAGTACCGAGCGTACAAGTCGTCAGGGATTTCAAAAGTTGTGTGTTCTTCCTTTCTCTTGCCACCCTTCTGTGGTTTCTTTCCATTAGTCATTTTCTTCAACTGAGGATTTTGAACCTGTGAGGATTCTGATGAAGTTTGAAGTTTTTCCTCAAGCTGTGCTGCAAGTGAATTAAGTTGATGAGAACCTAGAGATTCATCAGTAGACATTGTACCTGTGGACAGAGTATAGTTGCGAGGAAATGGGGAAGAGTCACATGCGTTCTCAGAGATTTTCAAAATAAACCAATTGAGGAAATTGACCCTTATCGTCCTGAAGAATTTCATCAAATGTTCTTGACTTAGGTTCCAGAGTTGTACAGATTGAAGCAATTTGCACAATTAAGGAATATATTTGTTAAGCATATCAATGATGAAATACACAAGACTGGCCAAACTGAAGTGCTGAAGAATTGAAAGAGTGGTAAAAACAACACTTGAAGATTTTTAGAGTAAAGAGAAGATCAAAGAGGGGAAGTAAATAAGCTTTTAATTACCCCTGTAATGAACTCGATAAACTGGACGACGAGGCGAAGGAAATTGTCAGTTCGGATCTTCCGTGCCCTAACTTGGCGACAAAATACGTCTACGGCGGCGGCGGAGGTGAAGAAATCCGTGTTCGATGCGAGTACGTCGACGAAGAAGTCGAGGCAGTGAAGCTCTTCTTCTCCGGCGGCGATGAAATCCAGCGGCGGCGCTAGGGTTTGAGGACTGAGAGCAAAGGGAGCGAAGAGACGGACTGAACTAACGTTGACTGGGTCAAGCCTATTTATAGCCGCAGTGAAAACTGAAGGGTCTGAGATTTTTGGACGGATAAGCCCCTGACCATTCGCATCTCGGTGACACATGTCACGCATGCATTTTCACATTTATCCTTGCATGTGAAGTGCGAGATGAGTTATTGTGGCAACCGCCAGAAAAAACTTTGACAATTTTGTTTTTTAAATGTGTTCGCAATTTGTTTAGCTGTCAAGGACACAGTGAAGACTTCGAACAGTGTCAAGTAGAACGCATATGAAGAATTTGTGAATAGAGTGGGTTGAGCTTAACGTAGAGGGGAGCGGGTCCGATCACATCCACATAGATGAGGAAATCAAATTGAAGAATTAGCAATATGTGGATGCTGTTGAGGACATGAAAAGATCGAATAACCATATACATATATATATATATATATATATATATATATAAAAGTGAAGAATAACCTCAAATGATGAATTTGAACAGTTTGATGAAATTGCAATGACGAAAAACTCAAATTTGAAGATTGTCTTAGAGAGGTGGTGGCGTTACCCACCGTATAAGAACTTTGATGACTTCAGACACCGCGTACAATTATCGTAGGGTTCTGAGAGTCAAGTTCTTCATTAATTTCTTCACACTTAGAGAGTTAGTCTTCATTGATTGAAGAAAAATGTTACTTCGTGTGTTGTGCATCAAAGTCATCAAAAATGCATAAGCGTTAGGATGTGTGTCCACTTCAGAGGACATTCGAAGATTCTAGGATGTTTAGCTCACACCACAACTTGCAGAACCTCTTTTCATCCAAGGGCTTAGTGAAGATATCGGCAAGTTGGTCTTTGGTCTTCACGTGGTCGATGACGATGTCTCCCTTCAGCACATGATCACAAAGAAAATGGTGACGAATCTGAATATGCTTCATCTTGCAATGTTGCACTGGGTTGTGGGCAATCTTGATACTTTTGTTGTCGCAGAAAAGAGGGACTTTCTTCACGTTGACGCCATAGTCCTTGAGGGTTTGCTTCATCCATAGCAACTATGAGCAGCAGGCACCAGCGACAATGTATTCAGCCTCAGCTATGGATAGAGCCACACTAGTCTGCTTCTTTGAGGACCAACAGACAAGAGATCATCCGAGGAAATGGCATGTGCCTGAGGTAGACTTGCGATCCACACGATCTCTAGCGTAATCAGAATCAGAAAATCCAGCTAGATCAAAAAATGAGCCCTTGGGATACCATAATCCAAGCGTTGGTGTGTGAGCTAAATATCAAAGAATTCGTTTCACAGCCTGGTGGTGTGATTCCTTCGGTGTTGCTTGAAATCTGGCACACATGCAAACGCTAAGCATAATATCTGGCCTAGATGCACATAGGTAAAGAAGCAAACCAATGATGGAGCGATATACCTTCTGATCGAAATCTTTACCATTTTTGTAAGTGCTGAGTTGACCATTAGTAGGCATTGAAATTTTGAGGCCTTTGTGGTCTTGCATGCTGAATTTCTTCAGGTGGTCTTTGAGACATTTTTATTGAGAAATGAAGATGCCATTGGGTTGTTGACGAATTTGAAGACCAAGGAGAATTCCAATTCTCCCATCATAGACATCTGATATTCTTCATCCATCATGTATGCAAATTCATCACTGAAACACTTGTTAGTGCAACCAAAGGTAATATCATCAACATATATTTGGCATATGAATAGTTTACCATCATAAGATTTAGTGAAAAGAGTAGGATCAAGTGAACCGGGTTTGAAACCCTTTTTCTTTAGGAATTCCTTCAGTGTATCATACCAAGCCCGTGGGGCTTGCTTGAGACCATAGAGAGCCTTGTTTAGTCTGAATACTTTATCCGGATGCTTTGGATCCTCAAAACTTGGTGGTTGAGCAACATAGACTTCTTCCTCAAGATTACCATTGAGGAATTCACTTTTCTCATCCATTTGATATAAGAGAATATTGTGATGGTTAGCATATTCAAGCAATACACGAATAGCTTCAATCCTAGCAACAGGTGCAAAAGTTTTACTGAAATCAATACCCTCAACCTGTGTGTAGCCTTGTGCTATAAGACGAGCCTTATTCCTTACCACTTGACCATTTTTGTCTTGCTTGTTGCGGTAGATCCACTTAGTGCCGATGATATTGTGCTTGCGTGGATCAGTTCTATTCACAAAGCTCCCACACATTGTTGAGCTCCAATTGTTGCAATTCTTCTTGCATGGCTTGAATCCACTCAGGCTCCAGAAATGCTTCATCAACTTTGGTGGGCTCTATGATAGAGACAAATGCAAAATGCCCACAAAAGTTAGCTAGATGTGAGTCCCTTGAGAGTGTGAGGGGACCAGGTGCATTGATGTCGTCGAGGATCTTATCAATCTGCACTTCATTCGCCACTCGTGGATGAGCTGGACGAGGGTCTTGTTGAGGTTGAGCATTTTCCTCAGAGTCATTTTCTTCAGGAGCAACAGTTTATTTAGGACGAGGAATGATCACTTCTTCTTTAGCTATTTCTTCACTGGGCACTATTTCACCAGTGCCCATCAGCTTGATAGATTCCTCAGGAGGCATTTCATCTAGCACATGAGGCAGGGGCTCTCTTTATGAGCCATTAGTTTCATCGAACCGCACATCCACAGTTTCAACAACGTTGTTAGGGTAGGTGTTGAAGACTCTGTAGGCGTCCGATTCCTTTCCATAACCGAGCACAAAACTCCCTCATGTGCTTTCGGTGCAAATTTGGAATTGTGACGAGGATCTCCAATCTAGCATTTAGCACCGAAGACTTTGAAATAACTTACATTGGGTTTTTTGCCAGTGAGGAGCTCATATGAAGTCTTCTTGAGGAATTTGTGAAGATATACCCAATTGATGATGTGACAAGTAGTATCAATTGCTTGAGGCCACCATCGACGAGGTGTCTTGTATTCATCAAGCATAGTGCGAGCCATCTCAATGAGTGTCCTGGTCTTGCGCTCAGCAATTCCATTCTGCTGAGGAGTATAAGGGGCAGATAGCTCATGAGTGATACCAAGTTCATCAAGATAGTCATCAAGGCTTGTGTTCTTGAACTCGGTGCCGTTATCGCTTCTGATATGCTTGATCTTGATGCCATAATTTGTCATGGCACAGTTAGCGAATCGTCTGAAGACGCCCTACACTTCAGCCTTGAAGGTAATGATATGCACCCAAGTGTAACGAGAGTAATCATCAACAATGACGAATCCATAGAGTGATGCTGCATTGGTTAGTGTAGCATAATGAGTGGGACCAAAGAGATCCATGTGAAGTAATTCAAAGGGACGAGTGGTGGTCATGATTGTCTTTGCGGAGTGCTTAGATCTGGTCATCTTTCCAGCTTCACAAGCACCGCAAAGATGATCTTTGATGAATTGGATGTCCTCGATGCCAATGATATGCTTCTTCTTGATGAGTGTGCACAAATTCTTCATGCCAGCATGTCCAAGTCGTCGATGCCATAGCCGGTACTTTGAAGCTTTTGCCATTAGACATCTGGCTGGTTGAGGACCTAGAGAGAAATCTACAATATACAAATCACCTCTCCTAAAACCTTCGAAGACTTTGGACTTGTCATATTCCATTAGCACAATGCATCTATATTTACCAAAGATGACAATCATATCAAGACCACAAAGCATTGAGACATACATGAGGTTGTATCCTAGGGATTCGACAAGCATCACTTTTTCCATGTGTCAATCCTTTGAGATAGCAACCTTACCTAGACCCAATACCTTTCTTTTTTCCTTTGTCAGCGTAGGTGATATGCTTCAGATGAGACGGAGTAAGGGGAGCATTGGTGAGGAGATTCCTATCACCAGTCATGTGATTGGTGCAGCCACTATCCAGAACCCATTCAATAGCTTTTGGAGTATCATCTGTAGAAGCATTAGTCTCACTTACAAATTCATATACTTCAGTTGACGAATATGATGATCAATTTCATCAGTGAATTTCGTCAGTAATCATATAAGCAGCATAGGGATGTGTGAAATGAGGAATTCATTTCATCTTGATTAGCTTGCATCCCCACAAGTATTTATGTCAGGCCTTCAACAAATTCATCAGACATTAATTGTGTCTGAAGACCTAACCCTGCAGAAGAGATTAGTTCTTCTTCTTAACCACCCACATCTGAATGGGTGGCTGAGAAGCAATGTAGCGCAAAGCATTGATAGAGAACTCAGGCATTAAAGAACATGCATTTCTCTTCACAGGAGTATAGTACTCATAAGAGTATGTAGAGAAATTCTTAGCAGTTTTGTGCACATAGTGATTTGAAGAATAATGCACATATTCATCAGATCATTGTTTGTTTCCATGCATTGAAGTGTTAGTACGAGCATGAGTTGGCTTGCATCCATTTGATGATTTTGGTCCAGGTGAAGAATTTGCCCTGGGGTTGTTCCTTTTCTTCAGTGGTGTCATGATGACATTCACCTAAAGATTTTGAAGAACAGTTTTGGGCACCCAGATTTTCTTCATAGGGGAACCATTCCTGCAGTTAGTACCAAAAAATCTAGCAAATACTTCACCATTCTGATTTTTGAATAGCTTATAGTTGGAGTCAAATGACTCATCAAAAGAATGTGGAGTATCACAGTTAAAGCCAGATGGAGTGGATGGATCAACTGGAGGTCCTTTTGCGGCAACCCACGTGGTTTTGTGATACTGCTCAAGTTTCCAATAAGATCCATTAGCATTTCGCTTTCTCTCAAAAGCAATACCCTCTTTCCTAGGGTTCCTATTAAGAATATGCTTCTTGAGCACATCACAAAGAGTTTGGTGCCCTTTGAGGCTTTTGTACATGCCTGTGACGTACAATTTCTTCAGACCTGCATTTTCGTTAGTAACACTTGTGGTCTCCTCAGATGAGGGGATTGAAACCATAGAGATATTTGAAGAAATAGCAGTAGTTGAAGTATTTGAACATTCAGCTGAAGAATTTGCATTATCACGTTCAAGGCATTTTAAGCATGGAGCAACAAATTCTTCCTTAGAAGCGTTGATCTGTTGAGCGAGTATGAATCGTTGTTTTTTTGAAGATCATCATGAGACGCTCTCAACTTTTCGAGTTCTTGCTTCCTTCGAAGAAATTCATAGGACAGTTGTTGGAAATATGCCCTAGAGGCAATAATAAAGTGGTTATTATTATATTTCCTTAATCATGATAAAGGTTTATTATTCATGTTAGAATTGTTTTGAACGGAAACTTAAATACATGTGTGGATACATAAACAAATACCGTGTCCCTAGTAAGCCTCTACTAGACTAGCTTGTTGATCAAAAGATGGTTAAGGTTTCCTAACCATAGACATGTGTTGTCACTTGATAACGGGATCACATCATTAGGAGAATGATGTGATGGACAAGACCCATCCGTTAGCATAGCATATGATCGTTCAGTTTATTGCTACTGCTTTCTTAATGTCAAATACATATTCCTTCGACCATGAGATCATGCAACTCCCGGATATCGGATAAATACCTTGTGTGCTATCAAACATCACAACATAACTGGGTGATCATAAAGATGCTCTACAGGTATCTCCGAAGGAGTCTGTTGAGTTGGCATAGATCGAGATTGGGATTTGTCCCTCTGTGTGACGGAGAGGTATCTCTGGGCCCTCTCGGTAATACAGCATCACAAGAAGCTTGCAAGCAAAGTGACTAAGGAGTTAGTTACGAGATGATGTATTATGGAACGAGTAAAGACACTTACCGATAACGAGATTGAACTAGGTATGGAGATACCGACCATCGAATCTCGGGCAAGTAACATACCGACAGACAAAGGGAACTATGTATGTTGTCATAAAGGTTCGTCTGATAAAGATCTTCGTAGAATATGAAGGAACCAATATGGACATCCAGGTCCCACTATTGGTTATTGACCGGAGAAGCGTCTCGGTCATGTCTACATCATTCTCGAACCCGTAGGGTCCGCATGCTTAACATTCATTGACGATATAATATTATATGAGTTATGTATGTTGGTGACCAAATGTTGTTCGGAGTCCCAGATGAGATCACGGACATGACGAGGAGCTCCGGAATGGTCCGGAGGTAAAGATTGATATATGGGATAATAGTTTTTGGTCTCCGGAAGGGGTTTTGAATGTTTCCCGAAATGTTCGGGTACGAGAACACTTTATTTGGGGCAAGGGGTAAAGCCCATGTGCTGTTAGGAAGGTGCAAAAAGGAGTTTCGTGGAGGTCAAGGGGCCAGACGCCAGGGACCCTGGCATTTGGGGCCAAACGCCAAGGACACTGGCGTCTGGTCCTAGAGTCCGAGAAGGACTCTTGCCTTGCGTGCCAAACCGACTTTGAGGAGGCTCTTTCTCCAAGAAATGACCCCAAGGCTCAACTTATAAATATAGGGGCAGGGCTAGCACCCAGAACACATCAAGATTCACCAAGCCGTTGATACGTCTCCATCGTATCTACTTTTCCTAACGCTTTTACTCTTGTTTTGGACTCTAATTTGCATGATTTGAATGAAACTAACCCGGACTGGCGTTGTTTTCAGAAGAACTACCATGGTGTTGTTTTTCTGCAAAAATAAAAGTTCTCGGAATGGAACGAAACTTTTTGGAGAATTTTTATACAATAAAAGAAAAATACTGGAGCCAAGAACCACCGGAGGGGGGGGGGTCCCTGGGGGAGCAGAACCCACCAGGGCGCCCCCCCCCCCTCCTGAAGCGCCCAGGTGGGTTGTGCCCACCTGGTGGCCCCGCTGAACCTATCTCCGACGCTATAAAATCCTATTTTCGGAGAAAAAAAATCAAGGTAAAGAATTATCGCGTTTCACGAGACGGAGCCGCCGCCACCTCGTGTTCTTCATCGGGAGGCCAGATCTGGAGTCCGTTTGGGGCTCCGAAGAGGGGGATCTTAGATCTTTGTCATCACCAATCCTTGTCCATCGCCAATTCCATGATGCTCCGCACCGGGAGTGAGTAATCCCTTCGTAGGCTCGCTGGTCGGTGAGAGAGTTGGATGAGATTCATCATGTAATCGAGTTAGTTTTGTTAGGGCTTGATCCTTAGTATCCATTATGTTCTGAGATTGATGTTGCTATGACTTTGCCATGCTTAATGCTTGTCACTTTGGGCCCGGGTGCCATGATTTCAGATCTGAACCGTTTATGTTATCACCATTATATCTATGTTCTAGATCCGATCTTGCAAGTTATAGTCACCTATTACATGTTATGATCCGTAAACCCCGGAGTGACAATAGTCGAGATACTTTCCGGTGATGACCGTAATTTGAGGACTTCATGTATTCACTGTGTGCTAATGCTTTGTTCCAGTTCTCTATTAAAGGGAGGCCTTAATATCCCTTAGTTTCCTTATGGACCCCGCTGCCACTGGAGGGTAGGACAAAAGATGTCATGTAAGTTCTTTCCATAAGCACGTATGACTATTTACGGAATACATCCCTACATTATATTTATGAACTGGAGCTAGTGCTGTATCGCCCTAGGTTATGACTGTTATATGATGAATATCATCCAACGAATTCACCGATCCAATGCCTATGAATTTTCCACATATTGTTTCTGCTAAGTTACTATTGCTATTGCTGCTGTCACAACTTCTACAAAATCATTGCTATCATTGTTACCATTACCACTACTGTTACTACTACTATCAAAACTATCATATTACTTTTCTACTGATCATCTTGCTGTAGATAATTAATCTCCAGGTGTGGTTGAATTGACAACTCAGCTGCTAATACTTGCAAATTTTCTTTAGCTCCCCTTGTGTCAAATCTATAAATTTGGGTTGAATACTCTGCCCTCGAAAACTATTGCGATCCCCTATACTTGTGGGTTATCAAGACCTTTTTCTGGCGCCGTTGCCGGCGAGCATAGCTATATTTCTTGAGTCACTTGGGATTATTATCTATTTATCACTATGAAGAATCTGAAGGATACAAAGACCAAGATCATTCCCTCTAGGACGAGGGGAGGTAAGGAACCGCCAACACACTCTGCACTTGATTCACCTTCTGTTTTGAGTAGACTTGCAACACCACCACATGCTATTAATCCTAATATGTCGCAAGTTATTGATGATGCTACTTCTATGAATGCTGCTCATGATGATTCTAGTACCTTGCTTGATGATGGTGTGCCACTAGGTGATTTTCTTGATGAACAAATTGCTAGAGCTAAAGATATTGAGAATGCTGAAACTGATGAAATTATTGAAACTGATGAAGTGCTTGAAACTGAAAATCTTGAAACACCTATTAGACCTAGCTCTCCTAGATATGAATTGCCTAAGATACCTGAAGGTTATGTTATGGATGAGGAGACAGCTAGAGACTTTCTTGCTTGCAATGATAGAGATGATCTTAAGAAATTATTATGCAAACTGAAAGAAAAATCTTTGAATGCTAGAATGAAGTGTGATCCTAAGTTTTCTACTTCACCTATCTTTGTTGATGATAAGGATTATGAATTCTCTGTCGACCCAGAGTTAATTACTTTGGTTGAACCTGATCCTTTCCATGGCTATGAAACTGGAACTGTTGTGGCACACCTTACTAAATTGAATGATATAGCCACCCTATTTGCTCATGATGAGAAGATTTGCTATTATTATATTCTCAAATTGTTTCCATTATCATTAAAGGGTGATGCTAAGATATGGTACAATACTCTTGCTCCTCGTTGTGTGCGTAGTCCCCAGGATATGATTTATTACTTCTCTGAAAAATATTTTCCTGCTCATAAGAAACAAGCTGCCTTATAGGAAATATTTAACTTTGTGCAAATTGAAGAAGAGAGTCTCCCACAAGCTTGGGGGAGGCTTCTCCAATTGCTTAATGCTTTGCCTGATCATCCTCTTAAGAAAAATGAAATACTTGATATCTTCTATAATGGACTAATCGATGCTTCTAGGGACTTCCTAGATAGTTGTGCTGGTTGTGTTTTCAGGGAACGAACTGTTGAACAAGCTGAGGAATCATTGAATAATATATTGAAAAATTATGATGATTGGACTCTTTTTGAACCACCGCATAAACCCACTCCAAAGAAGAGGGGTATCTTATATCTCGGTCCGGAAGATATGCAAGAGGCAAAGAAATCTATGAAGGAAAAAGGTATTAAAGCAGAGGATGTTAAAAATTTACCTACTATTGAAGAGATACATGGACTTGATACACCACCACCCAAGGTGGTAGAGGTAAACTCTTTAATGAAATTTGATGAAAGGGACAATCCTTATAATATGCATCCTAGTCAATGCCTTTATGAGTTTGACAATTACATTAGAAAGCAAGATCACTTCAATGAAAATGTTATGAAACAATTGAAATATAATTCTGATATGATTGCTCTCTTGAGTGACTTGTTATTTAGAATCTCCAATGATGTTAGAGGTGTAGGAAAACATGCTTCTATGGTTCAAACTCAACTAGAACAAGTTGCTAAATCTCAAAGAGAATTGCTTGATGAAATGAATAGTAATATGGATGATCATGCTATTAGAGTAGTAACTAGAGGAGGTAGAATGACTCAGGAGCCACTTTATCCTGAAGGTCACCCTAAAAGAATTGAACAAGACTCTCAAAGAATTAACACTGATGCACCTAGTCCTTCTAAGAATAAAAAGAAAAATAAAAATGATAGGACTTTGCATGCTTCTAGTGAATCTGAGATGGAAAAACCTCCTGATAATAATGATGTTTCTATTTCTGATGCTGAAACTCAATCTTGTAATGAACATTCACCTAGTGATAATGAAAAATATAATGATGATGTTCGTGAAGATACTCAACCAGACAATGATAAACAACCAGATAATGATGTTGAAATAGAACCAGCTGTTGATCTTGATAACCCACAATCTAAAAATAAAAGATATGATAAAAGAGACTTTGTTGCTAGAAAACATGGAAGAGAAAGAGAACCATGGGTTCAAAAACCCATGCCCTTTCCACCAAAATCAACTAAGAAAAAGGATGATGAAGAATTTGAACGTTTTGCTGAAATGCTTAGGCCAGTCTTTTTGCGCACTCGCTTGACTGATATATTAAAGATGGCCCCTTATGCAAAATATATGAAAGACATCATCTCTAATAAAAGAAAGATACCTGAAGCTAAAATCTCCACCATGCTTGCTAATTATTCTTTTAAGGATGGAGTACCTAAAAAATTTGGAGATCCGGGAATACCAACTATACCTTGCTCCATAAAAAGAAATTATGTCAAAATTGTTTTGTGTGATTTAGGAGCTAGTGTTAGTGTTATGCCTTTCTGTTTATATAAAAGACTTGATTTGAATTAGCTCACACCTAATGAAATATCTTTGCAAATGGCTGACAAATCAACTGCCATACCTATCGGTATTTGTGAGGATGTGCCCGTTGTTGTTACAAATGTTACTATCTTAACTGACTTTGTTATACTTGAGATGCCCGAGGACGACAACATGTCGATTATCCTTGGTAGACCCTTCTTGAATACTGCAAGGGCTGTTATTGATTGCAATAAAAGCAAGGTCACTTTTCATATCTATGGTAATGAGCATACGGTGCACTTTTCGAAGAAACAATTCCAAGTGAATGGTATTAATGTTATTGAAAAATCTCTGACACTCACTATTGGAAGTTTTCGACTACCTCTACCTACTGCCAAAAGAAATATGAAATGCTTATTGTTGCGGACATGCATATCCCCGTTGAGGTAACTTAGTGTTTTACGAAAGTTCTTCGGTTTCATGCTAATCGAAAGTGGTTGTTAATAAGACTTGATGTCGGGGATATCGTGCGACATATGCCAGGGGATGGCTTATCGTGGATGGGGACAAAAGTACGTCGCCGGGCTCTAGAAGCGGGAGTAAGCGAGACCGCGTACGCTTGCGAATCTTACCCAGGTTCGGGGCTCTCCTAGCAGATAACACCCCTAGTCCTGCTCTGCGGGGTCTCCGCATGATCACTATTTCAACAGGTGGCTACAAGCTTGCTCCTTGAGCTTCCTGGCTGGAGGAGGAAGAAGGGCAAGGCTAGCCCTACTCCACTCTCTCTGCGTGTGTGTGTGGTGCTGTGAGTGCTCGACGAGGCCTCTGCCAAGGAGCCAACCCTCTGCATGGGGTGACCTGGGGGGTTTATATAAGCCTACCCCCCAGGGGTACAACGGTAATCTGGCCAGATGCGGGGCCCGGCAGTCAGCGTCACTGGTCGCCGGCTTCTCCGCCGACCGCCGGGGCCCGCCGCCTGGTGGGTCCGCCGACCGCCGCGATCTCAGCCGACAGGTGGGTCCCGCCGTCCACGGGCCGCGTTGATGGCTTTATGCTGTAGCATCGCCTCTGATGACGAAGGCCTCGTCAGGGGGAGCGTGGATACAGTCCCGCCGCCTGGCAGGAACTCACTGTAGCCATACCCCGTCGTATCTGGTTAATGGCGCATGGACTTCGAGGGAGGAGGAGGGCCGCCTGCTGGGAGCCGGCCTCCCATTGGGCCGACTGGTCTGGGCTCGCCGCCTTCTAGCTTGTCACGGACAAGTAGGGCCCGCCGCCTGCGGGCCATACTGACCGCCCATCACGGGAGCATGGCTTCCTCTGCCATGGGTGACATCATGAGTAGCATGGCAACAGTCCTGCATTGGGCGCAGGATACCTGCTCGGTACGCAGTACCGTGGCCACGCCCTGCCCTGGATTCGGGGGTGGCAGGCCTGTACTGTAGCCATGCCCTGTCTCATCATGTTTATGTTGGTGTTGACTTTGAGGGCGCGAGGGGCCGCCTGCTAGGACTCGGCATCCCAGGAGGCCGCCTGCCAGGAGTCGGCCTACTTTAGGGCCGTCTTATGGACTCCACCGCCTCCCGGCAACCGGCTGCTTGGACCAGCTGGCCTCAAGAAGGCGGCCCTTGTCCTTGATGTTTGAGGGGCGCAGCCTGCCCCGATGTCTTGAAATACCAAAGGGAGCTGATGGGGCTACCCGTGGACATTTACTCTGACAGTAGTCCCCGAAGCTGATGAGGCGCTGCGGCTGAAGGGGCGAGAAGCCTCAGCAGCTTCATATTCCGGGTTGTCTGGTATTCTGCTTCGTCCGTCTTCCGAGGTGCCGACTGGTAGGTGTCGGCCATGACTAGGCAGGCCGCCTGGCGATTTCGAAACGTCATGGTGGGAACCAGGTGGCATGCTAGCCAGGCATCAGACTTGCCACCCGCGCAGGTCGGCCATGTGGCGTCGTCAGGTTAAGCCAGCCTGCCAGCCCATGTGCGTGACGGGATGGCGCCGCAGGCCGGGGCCCGCCACTACAGCGCCTCGGCCCGCGCGCGGATCCACTGCTGCCAAGGCGGACTGTTGGACTTCTGTGGTAGTTAATACGCGCCTTTACCGGCGCCGCAATAGTGGGATCGTGGGGGGAGTGGGCGTAGTTAATCCCACGATCCCCCACGCCCCCGTCCCCTCGGCTTCGCCGCCTGGGGCTATAAGTAGGAGGAGGAGGGGGGCGGCAGATGCACGCGCACCCTCCTCTCCCTTCGCCGTTCTTCATCTTCTCCGCTGCCGTTGAAGTGCTGCCGCAGCCCGCCGTCGTCGAGCGTCCTCTCGCTGCGGCATCCTTGCTCTGCCGCAGCCTCGCCCGCTCGCCACCGCGCCACGCCTGCGACGAGCTCCTTCGTCCATGGCGCACTCACGAGCCGGTGACTGGGATGGCTCCAACGTCCATGATGATCATTTCTCCTTCCTCCGCCAAACATGGCGGCTGCCCCGGGAGGCGAACGTGCAGGTGCGCGTTCCCCTCGAAGCAGAAATCTCGCCAGCGCCGGAGGACGATGAATGCGTCGTCTTCCGGTCCCATTTCCTTCACGGCTTCGGCCTTCCAGCCAGCGACTTCCTCCACTCCTTCCTCGACTTCTACCGAGTCCAGCCGCACCACCTCACGCCAAACACGATGGTGCTGCTGGCCGCCTTTGTCACCATGTGCGAAGGGTACCTCGGCACTCTCCCCACTCTCGAACTCTGGGGGAAGTGCTTCTACCTCAAGCTGGGCACCGCCGCCAAGGGCCAGGTGGCTCAATGCGGAGCCTGTGTGGCGGTGCGGCGCCCGGGCACCGGGAACCGCTTCCCGCCTATCTCCTTGCTGCAGTCGGCCAAGCTGTGGCAGAAATCCTACTTCTACGTCAAGAACATCCACCCGACAAGCGACTACGTCAACTTGCCGGCCTACGCAGCCGGCCTGCTAGCTGAGCCGCGCGCCAACTGGCAGTACAGGCCGAGTTCCCTGTCGGCTGCCTCCTCCGTCGCCCTTGCCCGACTTCAGGCGATGTCGGAGTCGGAGGGCCTGAAGGGCTCGGACTTGCTGGCTGCCTTCGTGATGCGCCGAGTGCTCCCCCTCCAAGCCCGGCCTCACATCATCAGCTGCATGA
Source organism: Thinopyrum elongatum (assembly GCA_011799875.1). Taxonomy (NCBI): domain Eukaryota; kingdom Viridiplantae; phylum Streptophyta; class Magnoliopsida; order Poales; family Poaceae; genus Thinopyrum; species Thinopyrum elongatum. The sequence goes on along the minus strand of CM022301.1, from coordinate 97,330,307 downwards.
GCGGGCACCGGGACCCGTGCCGGATGTGCACACGGGACTTGCCGGACGTGGAGGTGGTCCGGCTGGTCAACTACATCTCCAACTGCAAGCTGTCGGAGGTGGACTGGCGGTTCGGCATGCGGCCGTACGACCGCGCACATCCGCCGCCTGAGGTGTGTTTTGTAATTCTTTTCTCTTTGCTGGTCCGAGCTCTTGTTTTGCCACCTGACCAGTCGGCCATGGTGCAGGTCCTCCCGGCCCAGTCGGCCGCTGACGCTCCGGATCCAGGTCAGGAGTATATGCCGGATCGAACAAGGAGCGACGTGGAAGACCCCGACTTGGGGGCGGCCGCCATGGAGGAGGACGACGCCACAGGTGGCGGCGGTGGAGCAGGCGGCCTTGAGGACTGGCCGGACGACGATGAGGAGGAGAACGAGCCGCGCCGCCCGCACGACACCGACAGGGCGGGCGCGAGCTCCTCAGCTGCACCGACCGCACCAGGCGGCCCAAAAAAGCGCCGGGCTGGCTCGTTGCTGTTCGGCAGCCGGCCGAAGAAGTCCAAGAACGCGGCCGCCGCGACCAGGCGGCAAGAGGCCGCCGCAAGAGTGGCCCAGTTCCAGAGGGCCCCGAAGCAGCCCCCGATGGTGTCCGCGTAAGTTCTTGGCTGTGTTTTCCTTTCTTCTTTCTTGCAAACTTTTTCTGAGTTTTTCTCTTGTCTTGCTTGAATCAGGGCCCCACTCACTCTTGAGCGGTCTGCCGCCGCCTCCGTGATCGGGGAGGCGGAAGGCTCCGCCAATAACCGCCGCGTGGACCCGCTCGCCGACCTCCGGGCGGCGACGGAGAGGAACGCACGGGAGGTGCGCGAGGAGCGGGAGGAGGCGGAGAGGCAGGAGGCGGAGGCGGCCAAGGCAGCGTGGGCGGACGCCGCCGCCAAGGCTCGGGCGGATGCGGCCGCTAGGGCGCAGGCGGAAGAAACCGCACGCGGCCAGGCCCTGCAACTTGTCATTCCATTGCGCGCGGCGCCGCCAGCGCCAGAGATCCCGGTGCCGACTGGAGGAGCCGGCGATGACCAGCCAGTCGTGGAGAGGGGAGGAGGCGACGCCATCGTCTCGGAGGCGGGGGTGCCCCCGCAAGCGTTGACTGCCGAGGCCCGAGGCAATCGGCCTGACGTGCCACCGGCGTTGCCGATCGGTGTCGAGTTGGTGGTGGGGGCAACTCCCGTGGTCCGCCCGTCGGTGCGCCGGTGTGCGGCGAAGGCGGCCTCGGCGCCACGGGCGCAGGAGGTCGGGGCCGCGAGCTCGTCAGCCCTAGATGCAGAGGCCACCAGTGCCCCCCCACTGGAATGGACACCTGGGGGCGGGACGGGCGTGCTGAACAAGGCCGCGCAGGACGTTCAGGCCCAGCTCCAGGCCCAAGGCGCCGCCCTCCAGCAGTGTACGAAGGCGTTCTTGGCGACGCGGACAGCCATTCGGGTATGCTTCTTTGCTTTGTTTTTTTTTATTCTTGCAGTCTTCCGTGGGGGCGCGCCAGCGCACCCACTAGGTGTAGCCCCCGAGTTCCGGGCCGGCTGCTGAGCAGGCGGCTCGAAACTTTAAGGTAGGTTCCAAGTGCTAACTTGTTTTCTCTTCTTTTGTCTTCGTTGCAGGACTACCACAACATCCGCGCAGCCGCCTTCAACTCCCAGGTCCAGGAGTTGGCTAAGCGGACCACCGACCTCACCGAAAGCCGGCGTAAGCATTCTGTCTACTTCCTCACAGGGGCGTGTCAGCGCACCCGCTGGGTGTAGCCCCCGAGATTCGGGCCGACTGCTGAGCAGTCGGGCCGGATCTTCTGGCAACCACTTTCTTTTTTGGTCATCTTTGTTGATTGTCCTCTCTTTCCCATTTTTGCAGGAGCCAACGCCACACTGCAGCAGCATCTGGGCGAAGTCCAGACCGAGCTGCGCGTCAAGGAGGAGGAGCGCCGTAAGGCGGCCCTAGAGCGCGATTGTCTGGCCCAGAAGTTGGCGGACCAGGCGAACCAGCACAAGGCGGAGCTCCAGAAGCTCAAGGAGGCGGAAGGCGCCCTTCAGGCCGAGTTTGAGGTCAAATGCTCAAAATGGGCCGAGAAGGAGGCGATCCTCGCCGCTGGCTACGGCGAGATTGAGGACATGATCGACGGTAAGCTTCTTTCTTTGGAATAGCTGCCGACTGCATCGAGAGTTGGCTTCTGATCTCTGTTTTTCTTTTGCGTAGACTTCTTTCCTGGCCACACCGTCGCCGTCAGCCAGGCCATCAAGGCGCGACGCGACCGGCGTAGGAGGGAAGGAGTGGAGATCCCGCCCGACGCGCCTCGGAACATGAACGAGCAGCTCCTGGCCGTCAGGACGTGTTTACAGCCGATTCACCGTCTGCTCCGCCGCCTTCAGCGTGCCGGGTCTCAGCTGGTTTCCACCCTCTGGCCAGGCGGCTAGGCTCCATGCACCCCCAGTCGGACCGCCGACTGGTTGGAGGCGGCAATCGGCCGCTTCGAGGCTTGGAGGGGCTCCTCCGCTCGGGCAGGCACCCGAAGAGCCTTGGAGTTTGTCAAGGCGTGGTATCCTGGGCTGGACCTAGCCTAGTTGGCCATGTTCCGGCAGGAGGCCATGGAAGAGTTGGTGGCAGCGGGGCCCGCGCTCACCCATCGTGCGGTGGCGATCGCCGAGTACACCGACACCGGCGTCTTCTTCCCCGAGCTGGACGAGGAAGGTGTCGAGGTGCCGATGGACTGGTTCGGGCTGAACCCGGATGACGGCGAGGACTCGGCGGAAGAAATCGCCTCAAGCGATGAAGGCGAGGACGAGGAAGATGAGGATGGTGAAGGCGACGCACCGGAGGGCGGAGTGGACGCCCAGCCTCAGCTTGATCGGGCCTCGAGCAACGAGCCGCGTGTGAGTGCACCGACTACTGCTGAAGGCGACCAAGCCGAGACTCGCCAGACGGCCACTCCACCAACTAGCGCCGCCGACTCCACCAACCTGCCGGACCCGCCTGTTGCTCATTTGGCCTAGGCTGCCAACTTATCTTATCTTTTCCTGCTTTGGTAATCTTTAGAACAAACTTTGTTAAATTCGCGCAGTTCCACCCGCTGGGTGTATTCAAACTTTGTTGAATGCTGGCCGAGGGCCTCTTGCTATGTGATTTAGTTCTCGCACAAGATGTGCTTCGCCGAGCTCTGACTTGTCTTGCTTTCTGTTCTTTTGGCTTTTTCCTTTGCCGCTTTCCCTTGGCTGTCGCCTTGCCGGCCAGACAGCCATTCTCGGTCTGCTGGCCGGGTCAAGTACTTGGCCATTTTGGGAAGACAAGTACTTTGGCCGCTTAGAACGTAGCAATTTAAGTGAGAAGCCGGCCGGCCGGCTGCTCAGCAACCGAACGGCTAGGCGAGGAGCCGACTTGGCCTATGTGGGTGCTTTCGTCCTTAGCCATTTTTCATGTGAGCACCATTTCTTGCCTTTGACTCTTGCCTGCCAGACAGTCGCTCTGCGAGCTGCGGCTTATGGCAAGGGTGGGCTTAGATGCCGGCACACTACTTGTCCGACTGCAGGTAGAGCCAACATAGTACAAGGCGGCAAGCCCCTGGGCCGACTGGTCGGACCCGGTGCCGGGCGTAGGAATGAAATAACATACTCACAGGCATGAAACTTATCATACAGATAAGAAAGGTAGCCCCCGAGTGCTCCTCGAGGGACCCGGTGCCTTTGCCCTTAGTACAAAAGGTAGCGTGGTACATACTGTATTTAACTGTAAAATCTTCGGAGAAGATTTGCGTTCCATGGGCGCTCTGCTTCCTTGCCGGAATCGTCCCTTTTGCGCGCCCTGGGCTTCTGCGCGTTGCCCAAGGCTCTGTTGATGATGAAGGGGCCTTCCCAAGGGGCCGAGAGCTTGTGCTGGCCGGCTGTTCGCTGGATCAGCCGGAGCACAAGGTCTCCCTCTTGGAAGGATCGTGGCTTGACCTTCCGACTGTAGTAGCGGCGCAGGCTCTGCTGGTAGATGGCGGACCGGCTGAGTGCTAACAGCCGGCCTTCTTCCAGCAGATCGATGCCGTCTTCTTGTGCTTCCTTCGCCTCCGCCTCCGTGTACATGGTGACGCGAGGCGAGTCAAACTCGATGTCAGTTGGGATGACGGCCTCGGCCCCGTATACAAGGAAGAAGGGAGTGAAACCAGTTGATCTGTTCGGAGTGGTGCGGAGACTCCAGAGGACGGCTGGCAGCTCGTCGATCCAGCAGCCGGCCGAGCGCTCTAGCGGCTCGACCAGTCGGGGTTTGATGCCGGATAAGATGAGGCCGTTTGCTCGTTCTACCTGGCCGTTTGACTGCGGATGGGCAACGGACGCTAAGTCCAGTCGGATGCCCTGCGTCGAGCAGAAACGGGCCAAGGCGCCTTTGGCAAAGTTAGTGCCATTGTCGGTGATGATGCTGTGTGGTACACCGTACCGGACGATGAGATCCGCGATGAAGGTCACCGCAGTCGGACCATTTAGTTTCTTGATTGGTTTTGCTTCAATCCACTTGGTGAGTTTGTCCACGGCGACCAGCAGATGGGTCATGCCACCACGTGCTGTCTTGAATGGGCCCACCATGTCCAGCCCCCAGACGGTAAAGGGCCAGGTAAGGGGGATGGTCTTGAGTGCAGAAGCCGGCAGATGTTGCTTGGAGCTGAATTTTTGGCACCCCTTGCATTTCTTGACCAGATCCTTGGCGTCCTCTAAAGCAGTCGGCCAGAAGAAACCATGGCGGAAAGCTTTGGCGACAAGGGATCTGGAGGCCGCGTGGTGGCCGCACTCGCCTTGGTGTATGTCTCTGAGGATTGCCTTGCCTTTCTCTGGTTCGACGCAGCGTTGGAAAACGTAGGTCACGCTGCGCCTGACAAGCTCTCTGTTTACTATCGTGTAAGCTCCTGCCCGGCGTTGCACCTGCCGGGCCGAGATCTCATCAAATGGCAGCTCTCCGCCTACCAGAAAGTTGAGGATGGGCTGCGCCCATAATGGTGCTTTGACTTCATCCACTGTCATTACGGTTACTGAAACTAGGGCGGTTGGGTCTGGAGGTGGTGGGGCGGAGTCGGCCGCGTCTTGCTGCGTTGTTGAAGTCCCCAGGATGGCCGCTGCAGCCCCCGGGCCGGGTGCGACTGCCGCAGTCCCCGAGCCGCTTGCCGAAGTCCCCGGGCCGGCTGCCGCAGCCCCTGGGCCGGGTTGCGAAGTCCCCGGGCCGGGTGCGACTGCTGCGGTCCTCGTGCCGCTTGCCGAAGTCCCCGGGCCGGCTGCTGCAGCCCCCAGGCCGGGTTGTAGAGTCCCCGGGCCGGGTGCGACTGTCGCAGTCCCCGAGCCGCTTGCCGAAGTCCCCGGGCCGACTACTGCAGCCCCCGGGCCGGGTCCGACTGGTTCGGGAGCAGCCGGCACGAAGATGGATTTTGATTCCAGGGAAGGCTTGATGGACGGCTTGCGGAGGCACTGAAGGGACACGCCGGCTGGTATGGCTTGCCTGGTGGAGCCGATCCGTGCCAGGGCGTCTGCTTGCTCATTGTCGGCCCGTGGCATGTGAAGGAATTCACACCCATCAAAATATCCGTTGATCTGCTAGACGAGGAAGCGGTAGCTCGCCATATTTGCATCCTTGGCGTCCCAGTCGCCGGACGACTGTTGGACCACCAAGTCCGAATCGCCGTAGCACAGAATCCGGCGAATGCCAATCTCCTTGGCCAGCCGGAGTCCGTGTACTTGCGCCTCGTACTCGGCCACGTTGTTGGAGGCGGCAAAGTGGATTTGCAGCGTGTATCTGAGCTTGTCGCCTTTGGGAGAGGTGAGGACGACGCCGGCTCCCAAACCGGTGCGCATCTTCGAGCCATCAAAGTGCATCTGCCAATGAGTGGAGTCTGGAGCTGGCGGCAGGTACTAGGTCTTGGCACAGTCGACGAGGAAGTCGGCCAGTGCTTGGGACTTGATGGCGGCGCGAGGCTGGTAGAAGATGGTGTAGGGGGCCAGCTCGATGGCCCACTTGGCCACTCGGCCCGATGCGTCTCTGCTGCCTATGATCTCCGCAAGCGGGGCGGTGCAGACGACCGTGATAGGATGCTCTTGAAAGTATGGCTTGAGCTTCTTGGCGGCAAAATGCACGCCATAGCACAACTTTTGGTAGTGGGGGTAGTTCTGCTTGGAAGCTGACAGCACCTCACTCAAGTAGTAGACGGGCCTCTGGACCGGCAGCGCCTTGCCATCCTCTTGGCGCTCTACCACCATAACTGTACAAACCACCCGGCTGGTGGTGGCGATGTAGAGAAGCATAGGCTCCTTGGCAGCCGGGGCGGCCAGGACGGGCGGCGTGGTCAACATCTTCTTGAGCTAGAGGAACGCCTCGTCCGCCTTGTCGTTCCACTCGAAATGAGTGGTCTTCTTCATCAGCTGGTACAGGGGAAGAGCCTTCTCGCCCAGCCGACTGATGAAGCGGCTGATGGATGCCAAGCAGCCGGTGAACTTCTGAACGTCTCGCAGTCGGGTGGGCCTCTCCATCCTCTCGATGGCCTTGATCTTGACAGGGTTTTACTCTATGCTGCGCTCTGAGACAAGGAAACCGAGAAGCTGGCCGGCTGGCACTCCAAAGACACACTTCTCTGGGTTGAGCTTGATTTGAAAACGGCGCAGATTATCAAAAGTTTCCTTGAGATCTTCCAGGAGGGTACCGCGCTTCTCCGTCTTCACCACAATATCGTCTACATAGACGTGGGCATTTCTGCCGAGTTGCTTGAGGAGGCACTTCTGCATGCAACGCTGGAACGTGGCACCGGCATTTCTCAAGCCGAATGTCATGGTCAGGTAGCAGAAGGCTCCGAATGGTGTGATGAAGGCGGTCTTCAGGCGGTCGGCCGGGCTTAACTTAATCTGGTGGTACCCCGAATAAGCATCCAAGAAACTCAACAGCTCGCATCCGGCTGTGGAGTCTATCACTTGGTCAATCCGAGGCAAGGCGAACGGATCCTTCGGGCAAGCTTTGTTGAGGCTGGTGTAGTCAATACACATGCGCCATTGGTTGTTCTTCTTTAGTACAAGGACTGGGTTGGCTAGCCACTCTGGGAAGAATACTTCCATAATGAAGCCGACTGCTAGAAGCCGGGCTATCTCTTCACCAACAATTCCTCTCTTCTCCTCCGACAGGCGACGAAGGGGTTGTTTGACTGTTTTTGCATCTGCTCTGACATGTAGCTTGTGCTCGGCGAAATCCGTCGGAACACCCGGCATGTACTTTGGAGACCACGCAAAGATGTCCCGATTCTCACGGAGGAAATCGACGAGCTCGCTTTCCTATTTGCTGTCAAGGTGAGCTCCTATGACAGTGAACTTCTCTGGGTGCTTTGGGTCCAAGGGTATCTTCTTGGTTTCTTTGGCCGGCTGGAAAGAGCCTTGAGCTTCTGACTCCTTGGGATCTGGCGATAGGTCCAACTGCTTGCCGGCCATGGCCACAACCCGGTCAAGGAGCCGCTTCTCGGCAGCAATCACAAGGGACTCGGCCAGTCGACTGCTGGCTGCAGCACACTCGGCAGACTTCTGGTAGTCGCCGGCTATGGTGATAATGCCCTTGGCGCCCGGCATCTTCATCTTGAGGTAGGCGTAGTGGGGGACCGCCATGAACTTGGCCAGAGCAGGCCGGCCAAGCAACGCGTGGTAGGGGTTCTCAAGGTCAACCACCTCGAACCAGATTGGCTCTCGGCGGAAGTGACTCTTGTCTCCAAAGAGGACATCTATCTTGATCTTGCCGATTGGTGAGCAGGATAGGCCAGGCACAATGCCATGGAAGACAGTCCGGCTGGGCTGGAGCTGTTTCTCTTTGATGCACAACTTCTCCATGGTGTTGCGGTAGAGGATGTTGATGCTGCTACCGCCATCTATTAGAATTTGGGAGAAACGAGCAGCTCGCCTCTCTGTTGCGAAGGTGGCATCCAACACCAGGGCATAGGAACCCGGAGAAGGCATCACCTCCGGGTGGTCAGCTCGGCTCCAACTGATCGGCTTCTCCGACCAGTGCATGAACTCTGGGGCTTCATAGGTGACAGTATTCACTTCTCGGCGCTGTTGACGCTGGCTGTGTCTGTCGTCAGTCACGCTGGTGAAGACGACGTAAGCTCCATGCTCTTCAGGAAACTCATCTTGGATCGCGCCGACTAGTCGGACCGCCGGCTGCTGGGGAGGCGGAGGCGGTGGGCCAGCAGGCGGCGGAGGCAGTCCTTCGCCTCTAGCGATGCGGGTGAGCCAGTGGCACTTCCGGGTGGTGTGGTTGGATGGCTTCACGCCGCTGTGGAACTTGCAGGGAGCATCGAGGGTTTGCTCAAACGAGAAGGCGGGCAACCAGGCAGGCTTGCCGCCCTTCTGGCGTTTGGGGCCGGGCTGCTCTTCTGGCTGCTGGTCTTCGACTGTCGCCACCTGCCGGCTGGTGGTAGCCGGCTGCGGGGCCTTGCGCTTATTGTCGTTTGACTGTTGGCGCCAACTGGAATCACCAGCCGGTGTCTGAGGAGCCGGAGGGAGCATCTTTCCTGACGCATTGTAACATCCCAAAATTTTAATTTGGAATGTTATGCATTAGATCATCATTGCATATCATATTTTAATGCATTTTGTTTTGCGATCCTCGAAATCCTGAGCAACTCAAGGACCACGGAGAGAGTTGGGGATTTCACCGTTTTCATATTTGAATTTTCTCAAATATTGAAACAAGGATCAATTTGGTTTAATTATTTTTCTCTCCGAAAATATTTCATATTAAAAATATATGAGAGGAGATAATATGACTTCTCCAAAATAAATGGAATATTGGAGGAAAAATATTAAAATCAAATAAATATTTTATTTGGATTTTATCGCTATTTTATTTGAATTAGGAAAAACACGCGTTTTTCAAAATTGCATTTTAGGCCCAAATAAATGTTCACCTTGTCCGGTAGATTTTTAGAGGACGGGGAAAATTTATTTCAGGATTTTTGGAGTCCGTTTAGTATTTCCTTTATTTGTTTTTCTGCGTCAGGATTTATTTAAAAAAAAAACGAACCGACTTACCAGGCCGTGTCCGACCTGGACACTGCGCCCGGGCGGCTTTATAAGCCGAGGCCGCGACCCCGAGGCCCAAGTCGCCAGCCGCCGGAGCCGCCGCCGCGCCGCACGCTGCTGCTGCCGCTGCCGCCGCTCGCCGCCGCCGGACGCCGCCGCCGCCCGACCCCGCCGCCGGAGCCGCCGCCGCACGCCGCTGCCGCCGCTCGCCGCCGCCGGAGCCGCCGCCGCCGCCGGACGCTGCCGCCGCCCGACCCCGCCGCCGGAGCTGCTCGCCGCCGCCGCCGTCCCGCCGACCGCCGGAGGTAGCCGCCGCCGCCGTCGGTTTTCGTGAGAAAAACCGATCGGTTTTTGTTTAAACCCTAGATGCGTTTTTTTTTTCCGGTTCGTTCGGTTTTCCGTCGGTTTAATTATCCAGCGGACGTTCGTCCGTACGTTCGTTTTAACGAACGGTTTTCGTGAGTTAACCGCAGACAGCGAACGTTCGTTCGTTAGCCTGTTCGTTAGTTTTTCTTTTTCTCGGGTTTTTCGCGATTATTTTCGATCGCGATTCCTGATCCGATTTTCGTTTTAGTATAACTTTTCGCTCGTTTGTCGGAATCAGGCGATTCAAGCGCCTAGATCTTCGTCTCGAAGCCCTCTTTCTGTTTAATCAACTTAAACAAGTTTTTGCTACTGTAAAATTTGACTTTAGTCCAGATTAGTAATCGAAGCTTGTTTCTTTCGCAGTTTGAGTTTAGTTGCTCCGTTTGATTTGATTCTTTTTGCAAACCGGAGTTCTTAGGTTGAACTTTCTGGTTAAATCATCTCATTTGAGTTTTACCCGTGCATCTTCGCTTGATTACTTATGTATGCTATTGTTTGTTTGCGATAGAGTACCCGAAGTGCGAAGCGTGCTACTACGAGTCTTTAGGATTTGCGGATCGTCAGCAAGGCAAGTAACACATTGATCATACTTCTTCGTTACCCAGTTTTTATGCATTAGTTTTGACCCTCAAATATTGCATGATTAGGATGTGATTAACTTGTGGGTACTGGGAAGTAGATGATGAGGTAGAACCTATTGCCTTTTTTTTAATAACAAACCCTTGGGAGTTACTTCTACGCTATGCTTATGTTGCCATGCTATGCCCGTAGACGTGGATTGGGTTTTGAGTGTATCCATGACAGATGCGAGATTTTTTAATGGTTCAACTTAAGGTGGCAACTTTAATACACATCTGGGTGGATTGCTTGTTTGGGCACCTGGGGATATACCAGTGTTGTCCTAGGAGATCCCGGGGATATACCGTGTGATCCTCCTACGGTCCGCCACCCAGGCTCAAAGGGATCATAAGATTATTGATGCTAGAAACTTCCGTGTGCAGCCACAAGCTATTATGGGCTCTAGCATAGTTGAGTATGTTACATGACCTCTTTCAGTGGTAGGCTAGCAGATGTAGGGGAAAGTAGGTGTAACTGTCTACCCAGAGTAAAGAGTAAATGCTTCAGAAAGACTGTGTCTCGGTCATCCGTTTCTCAAACACCATGAAGTGCGAGAAATCCAACGGAGGAGATCGAGTCTTGTGGGGAAAAGTGCACAAACCTCTGCAGAGTGTACAAACTAATCATGATTAGCTGTGTCCCCGGTTATGGACATCTTGAGTATCTGGTTCTTGGATCGTCATATTGAATCCCATCACTCTAAATTAATTTGTTGGGATTAATGATTTCTTTTAATTGGGATTGAGAGGGGGTTTTACCTTCTCAATGTTCAACAACCACCATGATAGTTAAATAAAATATATTCCTTTGTTGTAGGGAAAAATTGGCTTTTCGCAAAACAGTATAACCCTAGAGCTTTTCCACCAGCCAAATATGCATGTAGTATTAGCATTTATTCTGTTCATTGCTCTACTGTGTTATATTGCCAGCATATTCCATGTGCTGACCCGTTTCGGGCTGCAACGTATCATGTTGCAGACTTTTCAGACGAAGAGTAAGGTGTGCTAGGTCGTTGTCGTGCACTCAGCTATGCCGTTGGAGTTGATGGACTCACCTTATCTTCCAAGCCTTCCGCTGTTATCTTATTTAGATGGCCTTAAGCCATATTTATTGTAATCAGTTCTCTTTTGAGACATTCGATGTAATAAGTGTGTGATTGCTACTCTATTATAAATCCCCCAAGTACTGTGTGTGTCAGCATTACCGATCCAGGGATGACACTTGAACACAGAGATTCGATCCATTTGGGTCGGGTCGCTACAAAGATGGTATCAGAGCACACGCTGACTGTAGGACACGACCACTAAGAAAAGCCATAGGTCACTCTTCTCTACTCATTTCTGACTTCTCTCCATCTTCTATTCTCTTGGATGGCGGACTCAAGGAACAAGTTTACACAACCGGATGAAGACACACCTTTTGGACGACACTTGAAGGAAGTCACTAGGTACCTGAACATCGGAATACCAAGCTTCACCGGGACCTACACCACCACTGTACCAGAAGAGGAGCGTTGGATGATTCGAGTTCAAATTCCAGGAAGGACATTCACGCCAGTTACGGAGCCCATAGAGTTTTCCTTTGAGGCACCAACCTGGAGTCTAGGAAAGAGCATGGCAGCCCACATCGCCATGGGACGCATCGGCGAAGTGTATCACAAGGATCTTAAGGACACAATCTACCAGTTATGTGGGCGCCGAGATGAGCAATGGGAGATGATCAGCACCCGGAGGGACAGGTCCATTGCAGCTTTCATCCAGGAGTTAAACCAGCACATTCGTCGACAGGAGAACCAGATGTGTGCAAGCATGATAGATTTGAAGAAGGTGATGACCAGGAACATGGAGCTAGAAGAGGAACTCAAGTCTACACGCGATGGATACGAGGAGGAAATCGCAATACTAGTGGAAAAGAATGACGACCTGACAAGGAAGCTAGGAGTATTCATGGGAGACCCCGCGCCCGGAGAAGAAGACGACGAACCTGAGGAAATTTGATCTGAAGACTACATCATCATCGACGACACCGACTCCGACCCCGACAGTAGTGATGATGATTATGAAGACGAAGCTGGAGCGGATATCATGGAGTCTTCCACCGATCAAAATTTCTAGATGACCACCATATTATCATTAGTATTTTCCCCATGTAAATAGTAATAGTCCGAGCACTTTTGTAACGGTAGTTAGATCGATTGTATGCTCTTGCTTGAATTGAGTGGTGTGTTATGAATGTGTTTGTCTCATGTGCATATGGGTAGTGCCTTCTCACTAGACCTTACTCTATTCTAATCTCTTCCCTCTAAACCCATCAGATGCCATTGATCATTGGAAGTCATGTTTTCCCCTCAGACCTGATAGTTTTGAAGTCACAAGGATTGGATGTGATACTAGGCATGGATTGGCTATCGATGTATGGAGGAAGCATCGATTGTGCGAGTAAGTCGATTTTGCTTACCACCCCGGAGGGAAAAAGGATCAAGTATGTATCTAGGCATGTGCCTAGAAGGAGCCAAGTAAATTCTCTCACGGGAGTTGTTCAGGAGGAGGTGCCTATAGTGAAGGATTACACAGATGTAATTCCAGAGGAGTTACCAGGCATGCCGCCGGATCGAGACATTGAATTCTTGATAGAGTTGTTGCCAGGCACCGGACCAATATCAAAGAGACCATACCGGATGCCCGCAAATGATCTGGAGGAGATTAAGAAGCAGATCAAGGAATTATTGGAGAAAGGTTACATTCGACGAAGTTCATCACCGTGGGGAGCCCCAGTGCTCTTAGTTGAGAAGAAGGATGGATCCTTGAGAATGGTTGTTGATTATCACGCATTGAATGAAGTGACGATTAAGAACAAGTACCCACTGCCAATGATTAATGATTTGTTTGATCAGTTGCAAGGAGCTAAAGTGTTCTCCAAGATCGATCTGAGATCAGGGTATCACCAGCTGAAGATCCGAGAACAGGATATACCTAAGACAGCCTTCACCACCCGGTATGGGCTATATGAGTACACGGTTATGTCATTTGGATTGACTAATGCCCCTGCCTATTTCATGAGTATGATGAACAAGGTGTTCATGGAGTTCTTGGATAAGTTTGTCGTGGTGTTCATTGATGATATCTTGGTATACTCAAAGAATGAAGAGGAGCACAAGGAGCATCTGCGTTTAGTTCTCGAGAAGCTCAGGGAACATCAGTTGTATGCCAAGTTCAGCAAATGTGAGTTTTGGTTGAAGGAAGTTGGATTTCTTGGACATGTTATATCGGGCGAAGGTATAGCAGTAGACCCCACTAAGGTTCAGTCTGTCACTGAGTGGTTGGCACCCACCTCAGTGGGGGAGATCCGCAGTTTTCTTGGACTTGCAGGATATTATCGGAGATTTATCGAGAATTTTTCTAAGATTGCGAAGCCTATGACGGAGTTACTGAAGAAGGACACTAAGTTCAAATGGACAGATGAATGTGAGGCAAGTTTTCAGGAACTGAAGAAACGTTTGGTTACAGCCCCAGTTCTGATTCTGCCAGATATACGCAAGGATTTCCAAGTGTATTGCGACGCTTCTCGCTTAGGACTGGGAGGAGTACTTATGCAGGAAGGAAGAGTCGTTTCATATGCCTCACGTCAGCTTCGGCCGCATGAGTTGAATTATGCCACGCATGACTTGGAGTTAGCAGCTGTAGTTCATGCACTTAAGACTTGGAGACATTTTCTTATTGGGAACCGTTGTGATGTGTACACGGATCACAAGGGCTTGAAGTATATTTTCACTCAGAAGGAGCTGAACCTCAGGCAGAGGAGATGGTTGGAACTTATAAAGGATTATGATATGAAGTTGCATTATCATCCAGGAAAGGCCAATGTCGTAGCAGACGCTTTGAGCCGGAAGAATTATGTCAATACCCTCAAAAGCGGAGGTTTACCAAAGGGGTTATCCGAAGATCTCAGGGAGTTTCGTTTGGGGATAGTCCCTAGAGGTTTTGTCGCAGTTATGGAAGTTCAGTCAACATTATTGGGAAGGATTCGAGAAGCTCAGAAAGATGACAAAGAAATTGCCGAGATAAAGGATAGAATGCGCAAAGGAAAAGCCAAAGGTTTTCGTGAAGATGAGCACGACACCTTATGGTTTGAGGACCGTGTGTATGTACCCAAAAATGCCGAGATCAGGAAGTTGATACTACAGGAGGCTCATGACTCGCCATACTCGATACACCCCGGAAACACCAAGATGTATTTGGATTTAAAAGAGCATTTCTGGTGGACGGGTATGAAGAGGGATATTGCTGAGTATGTAGCCGTATGTGATGTATGTCAGAGAGTGAAGGCAGAGCATCAGAAGCCCGCAGGATTGCTACAGCCTATGCCAATACCCGAATGGAAGTGGGATAAACTTGGCATGGATTTCATCACCGGATTACCCAGGACCCGATCAGGATATGATTCTATCTGGGTAGTAGTGGATCGTTTGACCAAAGTAGCTCACTTTATTCCAGTGAAAACCACATATACGAGTGCGAAGTTGGCCAAGATATATATGACCAGGATCGTATGTCTGCACGGAGTTCCGAGGACCATCGTATCAGATAGAGGAACCCAGTTTACTTCAAAGTTTTGGCGCCAGCCGCACCAGACTCTGGGTACCAGGCTAGAGTTTAGTACAGCTTTTCATCCGCAGACAGATGGACAGACCGAGAGAGTCAATCAGATCCTGGAGGACATGTTAAGAGCTTGTGCGCTAGATTATGGATCTAGTTGGGATGACAATCTGCCCTACGCGGAGTTCTCATACAACAACAGCTACCAAGCCAGTTTGAAGATGGCACCTTTCGAGGCTTTGTATGGAAGGAGGTGCAGAACACCGTTGATGTGGGATGAAGTTGGAGACCGTCAGTTGTTTGGACCGGATTTGATTAAGGAATCCGAAGAGAAGGTTAAGCTGATTCGAGATAGACTGAAAGTAGCCCAGTCCAGACAGAAGAGTTATGCAGATTCAAAACGCAAGGAGGTAACCTATGAAGTCGGAGACAGAGCATATCTACGTGTGTCGCCACTTCGAGGAGTTAAACGGTTCGGAGTCAAAGGGAAGTTAGCACCACGATTTGTGGGACCATGCCGAGTATTGGAACGTATGGGTGAAGTTGCCTACAAGTTGGAATTGCCCGAAGGTTTGTCAGGAGTTCATGATGTGTTCCACGTTTCCCAGTTAAAGAAGTGCCATGCGGAGATGGCTGATATTCCTGTGAGATATACAGTGCCCCTAGAAGCAATTCAATTGGATAGTGATCTAACTTACGAGGAGAAACCCGTCAAGATTCTCGAGTTTGCCAGCCGAGTTACACGCAACAAAGTTATCAAGTTTTGCAAAGTTCAGTGGAGCCACCATACCGAGGATGAAGCCACCTGGGAGCGTGAAGAAGACCTCCGGAAGGACCACCCACACCTGTTTTCTAGCCCACCCGAATCTCGAGGGCGAGATTCATCTTAAGGGGGGTAGGTTTGTAACATCCCAAATTTTTAATTTGGAATGTTATGCATTAGATCATCATTGCATATCATCTTTTAATGCATTTTGTTTTGCGATCCTTGAAATCCTGAGCAACTCAAGGACCACGGAGAGAGTTGGGGATTTCACCGTTTTCATATTTGAATTTTCTCAAATATTGAAACAAGGATCAATTTGGTTTAATTATTTTTCTCTCCGAAAATATTTCATATTAAAAATATATGAGAGGAGATAATATGACTTCTCCAAAATAAATGGAATATTGGAGGAAAATATTAAAATCAAATAAATATTTTATTTGGATTTTATCGCTATTTTATTTGAATTAGGAAAAATACGTGTTTTTCAAAATTGCATTTTAGGCCCAAATAAATGTTCACCTTGTCCGGTAGATTTTTAGAGGACGGGGAAAATTTATTTCAGGATTTTTGGAGTCCGTTTAGTATTTCTTTTATTTGTTTTTCTGCGACAGGATTTATTTAAAAAAAAAAAAACGAACCGACTTACCAGGCCGTGTCCGACCTGGACACTGCGCCCGGGCGGCTTTATAAGCCGAGGCCGCGACCCCGAGGCCCAAGTCGCAAGCCGCCGGAGCCGCCGCCGCGCCGCACGCTGCTGCTGCCGCTGCCGCCGCTCGCCGCCGCCGGACGCCGCCGCCGCCCGACCCCGCCGCCGGAGCCGCCGCCGCCGCCGCCGCACGCTGCTGCCGCCGCTGCCGCCGCTCGCCGCCGCCGGAGCCGCCGCCGCCGCCCGACCCCGCCGCCGGAGCCGCTCGCCGCCGCCGCCTTCCCGCCGACCGCCGGAGGTAGCCGCCGCCGCCGTCGGTTTTCGTGAGAAAAACCGATCGGTTTTTGTTTAAACCCTAGATGCGTTTTTTTTCGGTTCGTTCGGTTTTCCGTCGGTTTAATTATCCAGCGGACGTTCGTCCGTACGTTCGTTTTAACGAACGGTTTTCGTGAGTTAACCGCAGACAGCGAACGTTCGTTCGTTAGCCTGTTCGTTAGTTTTTCTTTTTCTCGGGTTTTTCGCGATTATTTTCGATCGCGATTCCTGATCCGATTTTCGTTTTAGTATAACTTTTCGCTCGTTTGTCGGAATCAGGCGATTCAAGCGCCTAGATCTTCGTCTCGAAGCCCTCTTTCTGTTTAATCAACTTAAACAAGTTTTTGCTACTGTAAAATTTGACTTTAGTCCAGATTAGTAATCGAAGCTTGTTTCTTTCGCAGTTTGAGTTTAGTTGCTCCGTTTGATTTGATTCTTTTTGCAAACCGGAGTTCTTAGGTTGAACTTTCTGGTTAAATCATCTCATTTGAGTTTTACCCGTGCATCTTCGCTTGATTACTTATGTATGCTATTGTTTGTTTGCGATAGAGTACCCGGAGTGCGAAGCGTGCTACTATGAGTCTTTAGGATTTGCGGATCGTCAGCAAGGCAAGTAACACATTGATCATACTTCTTCGTTACCCAGTTTTTATGCATTAGTTTCGACCCTCAAATATTGCATGATTAGGATGTGATTAACTTGTGGGTACTGGGAAGTAGATGATGAGGTAGAACCTATTGCCTTTTTTTTAATAACAAACCCTTGGGAGTTACTTCTACGCTATGCTTATGTTGCCATGCTATGCTCGTAGACGTGGATTGGGTTTTGAGTGTATCCATGACAGATGCGAGATTTTTTAATGGTTCAACTTAAGGTGGCAACTTTAATACACATCTGGGTGGATTGCTTGTTTGGGCACCTGGGGATATACCAGTGTTGTCCTAGGAGATCCCGGGGATATACCGTGTGATCCTCCTACGGTCCGCCACCCAGGCTCAAAGGGATCATAAGATTATTGATGCTAGAAACTTCCGTGTGCAGCCACAAGCTATTATGGGCTCTAGCATAGTTGAGTATGTTACATGACCTCTTTCAGTGGTAGGCTAGCAGATGTAGGGGAAAGTAGGTGTAACTGTCTACCCAGAGTAAAGAGTAAATGCTTCAGAAAGACTGTGTCTCGGTCATCCGTTTCTCAAACACCATGAAGTGCGAGAAATCCAACGGAGGAGATCGAGTCTTGTGGGGAAAAGTGCACAAACCTCTGCAGAGTGTACAAACTAATCATGATTAGCCGTGTCCCTGGTTATGGACATCTTGAGTATCTGGTTCTTGGATCGTCATATTGAATCCCATCACTCTAAATTAATTTGTTGGGATTAATGATTTCTTTTAATTGGGATTGATAGGGGGTTTTACCTTCTCCATGTTCAACAACCACCATGATAGTTAAATAAAATATATTCCTTTGTTGTAGGGAAAAATTGGCTTTTCGCAAAACAGTATAACCCTAGAGCTTTTCCACCAGCCAAATATGCATGTAGTATTAGCATTTATTCTGTTCATTGCTCTACTGTGTTATATTGCCAGCATATTCCATGTGCTGACCCGTTTCGGGCTACAACGTATCATGTTGCAGACTTTTCAGACGAAGAGTAAGGTGTGCTAGGTCGTTGTCGTGCACTCAGCTATGCCGTTGGAGTTGATGGACTCACCTTATCTTCCAAGCCTTCCGCTGTTATCTTATTTAGATGGCCTTAAGCCATATTTATTGTAATCAGTTCTCTTTTGAGACATTCGATGTAATAAGTGTGTGATTGCTACTCTGTTATAAATCCCCCAAGTACTGTGTGTGTCAGCATTACCGATCCAGGGATGACACTTGAACACAGAGATTCGATCCATTCGGGTCGGGTCGCTACACGCATCCACCCGGAGTTCTGACTTCATGGAGGAGTCGGCAGTGGCGTACTTGTCCGCTATGATCAAAAACTCGTCGAGCATGGCCGGCTCGTCGCAGAGGAGCCGGTGCTTGAGTAGGGTGCCCTCCCGGCACCCGGCAGTGAAGTATTCAATGGCTTGCACCTCATGAACCCCTTCGCAGGAGTTGCGCAGCTTGGCCCACCGTGTTAAGTATTCGCGGGTGGACTCGATCGGGCCTTGGATGCACAGGGAGAGCTGGCGAGGCTTGGGCGGCCGCTTGTAGGTGCTGGTGAAGTTGCGGATGAAAACTTCGGTGAAGTCTAGCCAGCTGTTGACGCTGTAGGGCTTGAAGCTGTTCAGCCATGTCCGGGCCGTGCCCTGGAGCATGAGCGGAACATACTTCACGGCGACACGCTTGTTGCCATTCGCTATGTTGACGGCAGTGGAGTAGTCGACCAGCCAATCTTCCGGCTTCACAGAGCCGTTGTACTTAGGAGTGTCCCGAGGGAGCGAGAACCCTTTGGGGAAGGGCTCATCGTGAATGCGGGGGCCGAAACAAGGCGGGCCAATTGCATCTTCTTCTTCCAACGCCAAGGACCGAGCCAAGCGGTCGAGCCGGTTGCGGGCGTCGTTCTCTCCGACTCCTTCGCGGGGGCCCAGCCGGCGCCCGAGAGTCGGATGCTCAACAGGCAGCGGAGAGGCGTGCCTCTCCCTGCGCGGTGGAGGGGGCTGACGATCTTGATAACCCACAATCTAAAAATAAAAGATATGATAAAAGAGACTTTGTTGCTAGAAAACATGGAAGAGAAAGAGAACCATGGGTTCAAAAACCCATGCCCTTTCCACCTAAATCAACTAAGAAAAAGGATGATGAAGAATTTGAACGTTTTGCTGAAATGCTTAGGCCAGTCTTTTTGCGCACTCGCTTGACTGATATATTAAAGATGGCCCCTTATGCAAAATATATGAAAGACATCATCTCTTATAAAAGAAAGATACCTGAAGGTGAAATCTCCACCATGCTTGCTAATTATTCTTTTAAGGATGGAGTACCTAAAAAACTTGGAGATCCGGGAATACCAACTATACCTTGCTCCATAAAAAGAAATTATGTCAAAACTATTTTGTGTGATTTAGGAGCTAGTGTTAGTGTTATGCCTTTCTGTTTATATAAAAGACTTGATTTGAATTAGCTCACACCTACTGAAATATCTTTGCAAATGGCTGACAAATCAACTGCCATACCTATCGGTATTTGTGAGGATGTGCCCGTTGTTGTTACAAATGTTACTATCTTAACTGACTTTGTTATACTTGAGATGCCCGAGGACGACAACATGTCGATTATCCTTGGTAGACCCTTCTTGAATACTACAAGGGCTGTTATTGATTGCAATAAAAGCAACGTCACTTTTCATATCAATGGTAATGAGCATACAGTGCACTTTTCGAAGAAACAATTCCAAGTGAATGGTATTAATGTTATTGAAAAATCTCCGACACTCACTATTGGAAGTTTTTGACTACCTGTACCTACTGCCAAAATAAATATGAAATGCTTATTGTTGCGGACATGCATATCCCCGTTGAGGTAACTTAGTGTTTTACGAAAGTTCTTTGGTTTCATGCTAATCGAAAGTGGTTGTTAATAAGACTTGATGTCAGGGATATCATGCGACATACGCCAGGGGATGGCTTATCGTGGATGGGGACAAAAGTACGTCGCCAGGCTCTAGAAGCGGGAGTGAGCGAGACCGCGTACGCTTGTGAATCTTACCCAGGTTCGGGGCTCTCCTAGGAGATAACACCCCTAGTCCTGCTCTGCGGGGTCTCCGCATGATCACTATTTCAACAGGTGGCTACAAGCTTGCTCCTTGAGCTTCCTGGCTGGAGGAGGAAGAAGGGCAAGGCTAGCCCTACTCCACTCTCTCTGGGTGTGTGTGTGGTGCTGTGAGTGCTCGACGAGGCCTCTGCCAAGGAGCCAACCCCCTGCATGGGGTAACCTGGGGGGTTTATATAAGCCTACCCCCCAGGGGTACAACGATAATCTGGCCAGATGAGGGGCCCGGCAGTCAGCGTCACTGGTCGCCGGCTTCTCCGCCGACCGCCGGGGCCCGCCGCCTAGTGGGTCCGCCAACCGCCGCGATCTCAGCCGACAGGTGGGTCCCGCCGTCCACGGGCCGCGTTGACGGCTTTATGCTGTAGCATTGCCTCTGATGACGAAGGCCTCGTCAGGGAGAGCGTGGATATAGTCCCGCCGCCTGGCGGGAACTCACTGTAGCCATACCCCGTCGTATCTGGTTAATGGCGCACGGACTTCGAGGGAGGAGGAGGGCTGCCTGCTGGGAGCCGGCCTCCCACTAGGCCGACTGGTCTGGGCTCGCCGCCTTCTGGCTTGTCACGGACAAGTAGGGCCCGCCGCCTGCGGGCCGTACTGACCGCCCATCACGGGAGCATGGCTTCCTCTGCCATGGGTGACGTCATGAGCGGCATGGCAATAGTCCTGCATTGGGCGCAGGATACCTGCTCGGTACGCAGTACCGTGGCCACGCCCTGCCCTGGATTCGAGGGTGGCAGGCCTGTACTGTAGCCATGCCCTGTCTCATCATGTTTATGTTGGTGTTGACTTTGAGGGCGCGAGGGGCTGCCTGCTAGGACTCGGCATCCCAGGAGGCCGCCTGCCAGGAGTCGGCCTACTTTAGGGCCGTCTTATGGACTCCGCCGCCTCCCGGCAACCGGCTGCTTGGACCAGCCGGCCTCAAGAAGGCGGCCCTTGTCCTTGATGTTTGAGGGGCGCAGCCTGCCCCGATGTCTTGAAATACCAAAGGGAGCTGATGGGGCTACCCGTGGTCATTTACTCCGACACTTGATCAACCTTATTAATGGATCATTTTTGAGAGGTATGAAGTTGATGAATTTAGTAAGCACAACTTTCTGTTTCCAATGTTTGTTTTCTGTTTTTCTTAGTTAAATAAAATTTAATGCCATATTTTGTCTATTTTTTGAATTTCCCGTGCAATAAAAAATGACCCAAAAATAAAAGTTCTCAGAATGCCCTGAAAATTTAATACAATTTTTTTATGAATATTTAAGAATTTTTGATGCAAATAACATCAGAGGGAGGGGTGCATCAGGTGGGCACAACCCAGCTGGGCGCGCCAGCAGCCCCAGGCGCGCCCTGGTGGGTTGTGGTCTTCACGTGGGCCCCCTCACTTATCTCTTTAGCCCATGTCATCACCTACCTCCAGAAAAAATTCACCATTGCTCTCTCTCTCTCTCTCTCTCTCGTGTTCTTGCTCTCAAACCCACAGATTTTGATCTCTTTGCTTGAAGCTCCATTTCCGAAACTATTTTGGGGGATTGCTACTTGGTATGTGACTCCTCCATTGGTCCAATTAGTTTTTGCTTTAGTGGATTATATTTTTAATAATTAGCTACTCTTGGTGCTGCTGTAGATGATCTTGCATGTTGAATTCTTAGAGTTCTAAGTAGTTTGAATGCTCAATATGGCCTCTATACATCTCTATGAGTAGTTGCTATCAATCTTGCGAAGTTTTGTTGACAAAACTTTTGTGACCCAATTTTTTTTCAGAAAATTGTACGCAAATATGATGAACTTCTTTGGAAGGAGTTCTTCGAGGCGGAGGTCCTCAGAGGCTTCTTCTAGTAGGGGTTCAACCCGTCAATCTTATGTTGAACCAAGTGCAAGTTCAATACGGGATGCCGCCACCAAATCATGCTTATGGCCGCACGATGATTTAATGGTGATGGCAGGTATTATAAAGAAGAATTTGAGCAATATGTTCACAATGCCGAGCTCGGTCCCTACATTGAAGATAGGTGCAACCAGTATCTCAGTCTTACAGAATCGTTTACTAAAGAGTTTAAATTTCATCCTCGTGAGTCTAGAGTTTCGTTTAAACTTTATGACCGTTCAATTACCATGTCTCTAGACGCGTTTAGTGTTGTGTGTAAAATTCCATTTTGGGGTTTGTTGGACGAACAACCAAGGTCTATGTATGAGTTATTTTTAACTAGTCTTTGTTACGGTGAGAATAGAGGAGTGATGCAAGGTAGAATAAAAAGTATTCGTTTCCCATCAATTCAATACTTTGCACTATTTAATGGAAAATGCATCGTAGGCAAACAAGACTGTAGTACACTTTGTGCTCCTGACTTGAACCTCATACACACTGCTCTCACCGGTGTTAAATGTTATAACCTTGGAGCGATTGTTGCATGCAGATTGCAACACAACGCTGGTAGTGGATATTTTTATGGTGGGATTTATGCTTCACGTTTAGTAGAGGAGTTTGGTGTATCACTTTGGCCTAATGATCCCATCCTTCTTACTCAGTACTTAGACTTTGAGGCCATCAAGCGCCATAAGTTCCTTAAGGGTGAAATCAATGATTATACATATAACCTGTTGTTCAATAAAAAAATTGTCGTGGACACCTTTTTGCCTGCGCCTTCTCTCTTTGATTATCACAGCAAGGGAATATATTATGTTCTTGAGAGCGAGGCCCATGCATGATGTCTACTACACAACTTGTTCTTGTAGACTCATGTTGGGCCTCCAAGCGCAGAGTTTTGTAGGACAGTAGCAAATTTCCCTCAAGTGGATGACCTAAGGTTTATCAATCCGTGGGACGCGTAGGATGAAGATGGTCTCTCTCAAACAACCCTACAACCAAATAACAAAGAGTCTCTTGTGTCCCCAACACACCAAATACAATGGTAATTTGTATAGGTGCACTAGTTCGGCGAAGAGATGGTAATAAAAGCATAGTAATGATAGTAGATATTGGTTTTTGTAATAGGAACAATAAAAAACAGCAAGGTAGCAATTGATAAAGCGGAGCACGAACGGTATTGCAATGCTTGAAAATAAGGCCTAGGGTCTGTACTTTCGCTACTGCAATCTCTCAACAATGCTAACCTAATTGGATCATATAACCATCCCTCAACGTGCGATGAAGAATCACTCCAAAGTTCTTATCTAGCGGAGAACATAAGAAGAAATTGTTTGTAGCTATTCTTTCCGATCGATCTATCCAAGAGTTCGTACTAAAATAACACCAAGTTATTATTTCCAATCGATCTATCAAGAGTTCGTACTAAAATAACGCTAAGTTATTCTTTCCGATCGATCTATCAAGAGTTCATACTAAAATAACACCAAATCAAATTCAGATTCATAATACTCGATCCAACACAAAGAACCTCAAAGAGTGCCCCAAGATTTCTACCGGAGAAACAAAAGACGAGAACGTGCATCAACCCCTATGCATAGATTACCCCAATGTCACCTCGGGAATCTGCGAGTTGAGTACCAAAACATATCTCAAGTGAATCAATATAATACCCCATTGTCACCACGGGTATTCATATGCAAGACATACATCAAGTGTTCTCAAATCCATAAAAGTATTTAATCCGATAAAACGAAATCTCAAAAGGAAAACTCAATTCACAACAAGATAGAGAGGGGAAAACACCATATGATCCAACTATATTAACAAAGCCCGAGATACATCAAGATCGTGACATCTCAAGAACATGAGAGAGAGAGAGAGAGAGATTAAACACATAGCTACTGGTACAAACCCTCAGCTCTGAGGGTGGACTACTCCCTCCTCATCATGGTGGCCGTCGGGATGATGAAGATGGCCACCGGTGATGATTTCCCCCTCCAGCAGGGTGCCGGAATGGTGTCTAGATTGGTTTTTCGTGGCTATAGAGGCTTGCGGCGGCGGAACTTCTGATCTAGGGTTATCTTCGGGGGTTTTGGAATATTTGGCAATTTATAGGGCGCGCCCCCTCCTGGCACGCCCAGGTGGGTTGTGCCCACCTGGTGGCCCCGCTGACCCTATCTCTGACGCTATAAAATCCTATTTTCAGAGAAAAAAATCAGGGAGGAAGAATTATCGCGTTTCACGAGACGGAGCCGCCACCACCTCCTATTCTTCATTGGGAGGCATGATCTGGAGTCCGTTTGGGGCTCCAGAGAGGGGGGATCTTCGATCTTCGTCATCACCAACCCTTCTCCATCGCCAATTCCATGATGCTCCCCACCGGGAGTGAGTAATTCCTTCGTAGGCTCGTTGGTCGGTGAGGGAGTTGGATGAGATTCATCATGTAATCGAGTTAGTTTTGTTAGGGCTTGATCCCTAGTATCCATTATGTTCTGAGATTGATGTTGCTATGACTTTGCCATGCTTAATGCTTGTCACTTTGGGCCCGGGTGCCATGATTTCAGATCTGAACCGTTTATGTTATCACCATTATATCTATGTTCTAGATCCGATCTTGCAAGTTATAGTAACCTATTACGTGTTATGATCCGTAAACCCTGGAGTGACAATAGTCGGGATACTTTCCGATGATGACCGTAATTTGAGGACTTCATGTATTCACTGTGTGCTAATGCTTTGTTCCAGTTCTCTATTAAAAGGAGGCCTTAATATCCCTTAGTTTCCTTATGGACCCCGCTGCCACGGGAGGGTAGGACAAAAGATGTCATGCAAGTTCTTTTCATAAGCATGTATGACTATTTACGGAATACATGCCTACATTATATTTATGAGCTGGAGCTAGTGCCGTATCTCCCTAGGTTATGACTGTTATATGATGAATATCATCCAACGAATTCACCGATCCAATGCCTACGAATTTTCCACATATTGTTTCAGCTAAGTTACTATTGCTATTGCTGCTGTCACAACTGCTACAAAATCATTGCTATTATTGTTAACGTTACCGCTACTGTTACTACTACTATCAAAACTATCATATTACTTTGCTACTGATCATCTTGCTGCAGATAATTAATCTCCAGGTGTGGTTGAATTGACAACTCAGCTGCTAATACTTGCAAATATTCTTTGGCTCCCCTTGTGTCGAATCTATAAATTTAGGTTGAATATTCTACCCTCGAAAACTATTGCGATCGCCTATACCTGTGGGTTATCAGCCGTGTGCTGGCAACCCCGCCCCCTCTAGTTTATCCTCTGTCATAGTTTCCGTTGTGCTTGGCGATGCCCTTTGGAGATTGTTCTTCACCACCACCGTCATCAGGCCGTCGTGCTGCCGGAACTCGCCTACTACTTCTCCCCTCTTTCCGGATCAAGAAGGTGTGGACGTCATCAAGCTGAACGTGTGCTGAACGCGGAGGTGCCGTACATTTGGTACTTGATCGGGACGAACCATGATGGTGTACAACTACATCAACCATGTTGATAAATGCTTCTGCTTTGCGATCTACAAGGGTATGTAGATGCTCTCCCCCTCTCGTAGCTGTACATCTCCATGGATAGATCTTGCGTGTGCGTAGAAATTTTTTGTTTTCCATGCAACATTCCCCAACAGTGGCATCATGAGCCAGGTCTATGCGTAGATGATATGCACGAGTAGAAGACAAAGGAGTTGTGGGCGGTGATGTTCATACTGCTTACCACCAACATCTTATTTTGATTCGGCGGTATTGTGGGATGAAGCGGCCTGGACCAACCTTACTGTCCACGTACATGAGACCGGTTCCACCGACTGATGCAACTTGCTTTGCATAAGGTGGCTGGTGGGTGTCTGTTTCTCTCACTTTAGTTGAATCGAATTTGACTACGGCCGGTCCTTGCAGAAGATTAAAACAACAAACTTGATAATCACCATTGTGGTTTTGCGTAGGTAAGAATGGTTCTTGCTAGTTAACCATAGCAGCCACGTAAAACTTGCAACAACAAAGTAGAGGACGTCTAACTTGTTTTTGCAGGGCATGTTGTGATGTGATATGGTAAAGATATGATTTGATATATGTTGATGTATGAGATGATCATGTTTTGTAATAAGTTCACGACTTGCATGTCGATGAGTACGACAACAGGTAGGAGCCTTAGGGTTGTCTTTAATTATTGTATGACCTGCATGTCAATCACTTAAGCGCCATGTAATTGCTTTACTTTATCGCTATGCGTTAGCAATAGTTGTAGAAGCAATAGTTGGCGTGACGACCCTGACGCAATGATGGAGATCAAGGTGTCGCACAGGTGACGATGGAGATCATGCCGTTGCTTTGGAGATGGAGATCAAAAGCACAAGACGATGATGGCCATATCATGTCACATATTTTGATTGCATGTGATGTTTATCCTTTATGCATCTTATTTTGCTTAGAACGACAGTAGCATTATAAGATGATCCCTTCACTTAATTTCAAGATAAAAGTGTTCTCCCCGAGTATGCACCGTTGCTAAAGTTCCTCGTTTCGAAGCACCTCGTGATGATCGGGTGTGATAGACTCTACATTCACATAGAACGGGTGTAAGCCAGTTTTGCACATGCAGAATACTTGGGTTAAACTTGATGAGCCTAGCACGTACAGACATGGTCTCGAAACACTAGAGACCGAAAGGTCGAACGTGAGTCATATAGTAGATATGATCAACATAGAGATGTTCACCATTGAAGACTACCCCATCTCACGTGATGATCAGACTTGGGTTAGTTGATTTGGATCATGTTTCACTTAGACAACTTGAGGGATGTTGATTTAAGTGGGAGTTCATTAGTAATTTGATTAATTGAACTAAATTTATCATGAACTTAGTCCTAATAGTTTTTGCAAATCTATGTTGTAGATCAATGGCCCGTGCTTCCGTTCCCTTGAATTTTAATGCGTTCCTAGAGAAAGCTAAGTTGAAAGATGATGGTAGCAACTACATGGACTGGGTCTGTAACTTGAGGATTATCCTCATTGCTACACAGAAGAATTATGTCCTTGATGAAGCATTTGGTGACCCACCCGCTCCCGCCAACCTAGACGTTGTGAACGCCTGGCAAACGCAGACTGATGACTACTCGCTAGTTCGGTGTGCCATGCTTTACGGCTTAGAACCGGGGCTCCAAAAGAGTTTTGAGCACCATAGAGCATATGATATGTTCCAAGAGCTGAAATTGATATTTCAAGCTAATGCCCGGGTTGAGAGATATGAAGTCTCCAACAAGTTCTATAGCTGTAAGATGGAGGAGAACAGTTCTGTCAGTGAACACATACTGAAAATGTTTGGGGTATCATAACCACTTGACTCAGCTGGGAATTGATCTTCCAGTTGAGATGTTATTGACAGAGTTCTTTAGTCACTGCCACCAAGCTACAAAGGCTTCGTGATGAACTATAATATGCAAGGGATGACGAAAATGATTCCTGAGCTCTTCGCGATGCTGAAATCAGTGGATGTAGAAATCAAAAAGGAGCATCAAGTGTTGATGGTTAACAAGACCACTAGTTTCAAGAAAAAGGGCAAGGAAAAGAAAGGGAACTTCAAGGAGAATGGCAAGCAAGTTGCCACTCCCGTGAAGAAGCCCAAAGCTGGACCCAAGCCTGAAACTGATTGCTTCTACTGCAAAGGAAATGGTCACTTGAAGCGGAACTGCCCCAAGTACTTGGCAGATAAGAAGGATGGCAAAGTGAACAAGGTATATTTGATATACATGTTATTGATGTGTTCCTTACTAATGCTCGTAGTAGCGCCTGGGTATTTGATACTATTTCGGTTGCTCATATTTGTAACTCGAAACAGGAGCTACGGAAGAGGCAAAGATTGGCTATGGACGAGGTGACGATGCGCGTCGGGAATGGTTCCAAGGTTGATGTGATCGCCGTCGGCACGCTACCTCTACATCTACCTTCGGGATTAGTTTTAGACCTGAATAATTGTTACTTGATGCCAACATTGAGCATGAACATTATATCTGGATCTTGTTTATTGCGAGATGGTTATTCATTTAAGTCAGAGAATAATGGTTGTTCTATTTATATGAGTAATATCTTTTATGGTCATGCACCTTCAATGAATGGTCTATTCTTGTTGAATCTTGATCGTAGTGATACACATATTCATGCCAAAAGATGCAAAGTTGATAATGATAGTGCAACATACTTGTGGCACTGCCGTTTATGTCATATTGGTGTAAAGCACATGAAGAAACTCCATGCGGATAGACTTTTGGAATCACTTGATTATGAATCATTTGATACTTGCGAACCATGCCTCATGGGTAAGATAACTAAAACTCCATTCTCCGGAACAATGGAGCGAGCTAATGACTTATTGGAAATAATACATACCGATGTATGCGGTCCGATGAGTATTGAAGCACGCGGCGGGTATCATTATTTTCTAACCTTCACAGATGATTTAAGTAGGTATGGGTATATCTACTTAATGAAACACAAGTATGAAACATTTGAAAAGTTCAAAGAATTTCAGAGTGAAGTGGAGAATCATCGTAACAAGAAAATAAAGCTTCTACGATCTAATCGCGGAGGCGAATATTTGAGTTACGAGTTTGGCCTTCATTTAAGACAATGTGGAATTGTTTCACAACTCACTCCACCTAGAACACCACAGCATAACGGTGTGTCCGAACATCATAATCGTACTTTATTAGATATGGTGCGTTCTATTATGTCTCTTACCGATTTGCCTTTATTGTTTTGGGGTTATGCATTAGAGACAGCTGCATTCACGTTAAATAGGGCACCATCTAAATCCGTTGAGACGACACCGTATGAACTATGGTTTGGCAAGAAACCTAAGCTGTCGTTTCTTAAAGTTTGGGGATGCGATGCTTATGTCAAAAGGCTTCAGCCTGATAAGCTCGAACCCAAAGCGGAGAAGATTGTCTTCATAGGATACCCTAAAGAAACTATTGGGTATACCTTCTACCACAGATCCGAAGGCAAGATCTTTGTTGCTAAGAATGGGTCCTTTCTAGAGAAGGAGTTTCTCTCGAAAGAAGTTAGTGGGAGGAAAGTAGAACTTGATGAGGTAGTTGTACCTTCTCTCGAATTGGAAAGTAGCACATCAGAGAAAACCGTTCCTGTGATGTCTACACCAACCAGAGAGGAAGCAAATGATAATGGTCATGAAACTTCAGATCAAGTTACTACTGAACTTCGTAGGTCGACCAAAACACGTTCCGCACCATAGTGGTACAGTAATCCTGTCCTGGAATTCATGTTGTTAGACAACGGCGAACCTTCGAACTATGGAGAAGCTATAATGAGCCCAGATTCCGCCAAATGGCTTGAGGCCATGAAATCTGAGATAGGATCCATGTATGAGAACAAAGTGTGGACTTTGGTGGACTTTCCCGATGATCAGAAAGCCATTAAGAATAAATGGATCTTCAAGAAGAAGACGGACGCTGATGGTAATATCATTGTCTACAAAGCTCGACTTGTCGCAGAAGGGTTTCGACAAGTTCAAGGGGTTAACTACGATGAGACTTTCTCACCCGTGGTGATGCTTAAGTCTGTCTGAATCATGTTAGCAATTGCCGCATTTTATGATTATGAAATCTGGCAAATGGACGTCAAAACTGCATTCCTTAATGGATTTTTTAAAGAAGAGTTGTATATGATGCAACCAGAAGGTTTTATCGATACTAATGGTGCTAACAAAGTGCGCAAGCTCCAGCGATCCCTCTATGGACTAGTGCAAACATCTCAGAGTTGTAATATACGCTTTGATGAGGTGATCAAAGCATTTGGTTTTATACAGACTTATGGTGAAGCCTGTATTTACAAGAAAGTGAGTGGGAGCTCTGTAGCTTTTCTGATATTATATGTGGATGACATATTGCTGATTGGAAATGATATAGAATTTCTGGATAGCATAAAAGGATACTTGAATAAGAATTTTTCAATGAAAGACCTCGGTGAAGCTGCTTACATATTGGGCATAAAGATCTATAGGGATAGATCGAGACGCTTAATAGGACTTTCACAAAGCACACACCTTGACAAAGTTCTGAAGAAGTTCAAAATGGACCAGTCAAAGAAAGGGTTCTTGCCTGTGTTGCAAGGTGTGAAATTGAGTCAGACTCAAAGTCCGACCACGGCAGAAGATAGAGAGAAAATGAAAGTCATTCCCTATGCCTCAGCCATAGGTTCTATTATGTATGCCATGCTGTGTACCAGACCTGATGTGTGCCTTGCCATAAGTTTGGCAGGGAGGTACCAAAGTAATCTAGGAGTGGATCACTGGACAACGGTCAAGAATATCCTGAAGTACCTGAAAAGGACCAAGGATATGTTTCTCATTTATGGAGGTGACGAAGAGCTCATCGTAAAAGGTTACGTCGATGCTAGCTTCGACACAGATCCGTATGACTCCAAGTCACAAACCGAATACGTATTTATATTGAATGGTGGAGCTGTCAGTTGGTGCAGTTCCAAGCAGAGCGTCGTGGTGGGATCTACGTGTGAAGCGGAGTACATAGCTGCTTTGGAAGCAGTGTATGGAGTCTGGATGAAGGAGTTCATATCCGATCTGGGTATAATACCCAGTGCATCGGGTCCAATGACAATCTTTTGTGACAACACTGGAGCAATTGCCTTAGCGAAGGAATCCAGGTTTCACAAGAGAACCAAACACATCAGGAGATGCTTCAACTCCATTCATGAAAAGGTCAAGGATGGAGACATAGAAATTTGCAAAATACATACAGATCTGAATGTGGCAGACCCGTTGACTAAACCTCTTCTGCGGGCAAAACATGATCAGCAGCAAGACTCCATGGGTGCTAGATTCATTACTATGTAATCTAGATTATTGACTCTAGTGCAAGTGGGAGACTATTGGAAATATGCCCTAGAGGCAATAATAAAGTGGTTATTATTATATTTCCTTAATCATGATAAAGGTTTATTATTCATGCTAGAAGTGTATTGACCGGAAACTTAAATACATGTGTGGATACATAAACAAATACCGTGTCCCTAGTAAGCCTCTACTAGACTAGCTCGTTGATCAAAAGATGGTTAAGGTTTCCTAACCATAGACATGTGTTGTCACTTGATAATGGGATCACATCATTAGGAGAATGATGTGATGGACAATACCCATCCGTTAGCATAGCATATGATCGTTCATTTTATTGCTACTGCTTTCTTAATGTCAAATACATATTCCTTCGACCATGAGATCATGCAACTCCCGGATATCGAAGGAATACCTTGTGTGCTATCAAACATCACAACGTAACTGGGTGATCATAAAGATGCTCTACAGGTATCTCCGAAGGTGTCTATTGAGTTGGCATGGATCGAGACTGGGATTTGTCACTCCGTGTGACGGAGAGGTATCTCTGGGCCCTCTCGGTAATACAGCATCACAAGAAGCTTGCAAGCAAAGTTACTAAGGAGTTAGTTACGAGATCATGTATTACGGAACGAGTAAAGACACTTACCAGTAACGAGATTGAACTAGGTATGGAGATACCGACGATCGAATCTCGGGCAAGTAACATACCGACAGACAAAGGGAACTACGTATGTTGTCATAAAGGTTCGACCAATAAAGATCTTCGTAGAATATGAAGGAACCAATATGGGCATCTAGGTCCCGCTATTGGTTATTGACCAGAGAAGCATCTCGGTCATGTCTACATCATTCTTGAACCCGTAGGGTCCGCACGCTTAACGTTCGTTGACGATATAGTATTATATGAGTTATGTATGTTGGTGACCGAATATTGTTCGGAGTCTCGGATGAGATCACGGACATGACGAGGAGCTCCGGAATGGTCCAGAGGTAAAGATTGATATATGGGATAATAGTGTTTGGTCTCCGGAAGGGGTTTCGAATGTTTCCCGAAATGTTCGGGTATGAGAACACTTTATTTGGGCCAAGGGTTAAAGCCCACGAGGCTTTAGGAAGGTGCAAAAAGGAGTTTTGCGGAGGCCAGGGACCCTGGCATCTGGTCCTGGAGTCCAAGAAGGACCCTTGCCTTGCGTGCCAAACCGACTTTGAGGAGGCTCTTTCTCCAAGAAACGACCCCAGGGCTCAACATATAAATAGAGGGGTAGGGCTAGCACCCGGAACACATCAAGATTCACCAAGCCATGTGCCAGCAACCCCGCCCCCCTCTAGTTTATCCTCCGCCATAGTTTCCGTTGTGCTTGGCGAAGCCCTGTGGAGATTTTTCTTCACCACCACCGTCATCACGCCGTCGTGCTGCCGGAACTCATCTACTACTTCGCCCCTCTTGCTGGATCAAGAAGGCGAGGACGTCATCGAGCTGAATGTGTGCTGAACGCGGAGGTGCCGTACGTTCGGTACTTGATCGGGACGAATCGTGAAGGTGTACAACTACATCAACCGCGTTGATAAACGCTTCCGCTTTGCAATCTACAAGGGTATGTAGATGCTCTCCCCCTCTCGTAGCTATACATCTCCATGGATAGATCTTGCGTGTGCGTAGAAATTTTTGTTTTCCATGCAACATTCCCCAACAATAGCTTCTCATGTGTAGCTGAGAGGGCCACATGACGACTTTCAAGTTCGTCATATTGTGACTTTAGGCGTATGAGATCCTTAGACAAACCTTGACTGTGATCCATTTCCTCATCTAATAGATCATCACTTTTGTCTAGCAGTTTTTGAATCTTTCCCATGGCATTTTGTTGTTCAGTTGCAATTTTAACAAGTTTCTTGTAGCTAGGTTTTGCTTCACATTCAGAGTCATCATCACTAGAAGTATTAAAGTAAGCTTCATGTGAGGTTACCTTGGCACCTCTTGCCATGAAGCAATAGGTGGGAGCGTAGTCATCAGCATACTCTTCAGTGTTGGTGGAGTCACCCTTTTCTTCATGGTCGAAGATGGACTTGCTGACGAACTCCGTAGCGAGGGTCAAGCTTGCAACCCCAGAATCAGATTCTTCCTCAGATTCCTCAGCTGCCTCAGATTCTTTCTCAGAATCCATTTCCTTTCCATTGCAAGCGCGAGCTCTGCCGGAGGTGCTTTTCTTCTTTGATGAGGACTTTGATGAAGACTTTGACGACTTCTTCTTCTTGTCCTCAGAATCGTCATCCTTGCTAGATCTTTTCTTCTTTGAACCCTTTTCCAGAGGGTGCAATCAGCGATGTAATGGCCTGTCTTCTTGCATTTGTGGCCAGTTCTTTTGTCGTAGTCGTGAGCAGAAGCTTCAGTGTTCTTTGAGTCGTACTTTGAAGACTTTCCAAAATGTTTCCTTTTGGAGAACTTCTGGAACTTCCTCATGAGCATAGTCAGTTCACGGCCAATTTCCTCAGCATCATCTGTACTGCATTCAGATACTTCTTTTTCTTATTCTTTAGATGCAGAAATTGCCTTTGCTTTAGCCTTTGCCTCCAGAGCGCGAGGTCATCCATAGCTGGGACCATACATATCTCTCTTCTCAGCTTGTCGAAATTCATGACTGTTGAGCCTCTCAAGAATATCAGCGGGATCAAGTGACTTGTAATCAGGATGCTCTTGTATCATCAAGGCCAAGGTATCAAAGGAGCTATCAAGAGACCTCAGCAATTTCTTCACCACCTCGTGGTCAGTGATGTCAGCAACACCCAGTGCTTGCAGCTCATTGGAGATATCTGTGAGGCGATCAAAAGTTTGCTGAATGTTTTCATTATCAAGCCTCTTGAAGCGATTGCGAAGCACATCAACTCGAGAGTCACGTTGAGTGGAAACCCCCTCATTGACCTTGGAGAGCCTATCCCAGATCAGCTTTGATGTTTCTAGTGCACTCACTCGACCATACCGCCCTTTGTTGAGGTGTCCATATATGATGTTCTTTGCTTGAGAGTCAAGTTGCTTGAATCTCTTCACATTAGCAGCATTGATTCTAGGAGCGACAGAGGGAATGTCGTTCTCAACGATGAACCAGAGATTGTTGTCAATTGCCTCAAGATGCATGCGCATCTTGTTCTTCTAGTAAGGATAGTCTATGCCATCGAAGATGGGGCCCCCAACAGAAACCTTGATCATACATGCGGTCTACATAACTAAAACTCCAGGTGATCAAACCAAAATCACACAGAACAAGGGAGTACCTTGCTCTGATACCAATTGAAAGCGCAGGTTTACTCCCAGAGGGGGGGGGGTGAATGGGAAATTTTTAGAAATTCGTCAAACTCTGAAGAATTTGATGAAGATTGGAGTGAAGAAATAGAAACACAATGGAAACAAAGTCATAACGGAATTAGAGTACATGCAATCAGGATACGTAAGAGTGAAGAACATGCGATCATACATTCATACATGCATGAAGAAAATGAAGGATGGTGAGATCAAATTCTTTAGTTCAAATTAATCAGAGCACACTTCACAAATTCATCAGCAATGGAATAAAGTGAGAGAGGGTTGAGGAATTTGAAACCAGGTTGGCTCGGTGAAGACAATGGAATTTGGTAGATCAGTTCCAGTTGCTGCATCAACTGTACATCTGGTTGAGGCGGCTGAGTCACAAATCAAAGGACACACAGTCCTCACCGTATTCCTTTTGAACTAAGGTCACTTAGTCCTCACCCAATCACTCGTGGTAAGTCTTCAAGGTAGACTTCCAAAATCTTCACAGACTTGGTCACCGGCACACCACAATGACTCTTGGTGTACTCAGAACTTGACGCCTAACCATCTAGAAGAATGGCAGTCTTCAGAGGTAACAGGCGATCAATCTCTTCAGTGATGCTCAATCACTTTGGCTCTGGTTTTTCTCCACACTTAGGATTCTCTCAAAGTCATCAGAGGATGGGTTGCTCTCTTATGACAAGTGTCAAGTTCTCTCGGAGCAGCCAACCAACAAGTGGTTGTGGGGGGCGGCTATTTATAGCCAGGGGCAAATTGACATGAATTGTCATAAATGCCCTTCTCTGATTCGACCATTGTCAGGATAAGGATCCACTCGACAGCTGGCATGTGACGCAACAACGGTCGGAATTAGAACTCTCAAATTCGTCGGGGCACTCAATTTCCTCACTTTTAGGCAGAACACACTGGCGAACTCCTAACTCCTCACCATGACCAAATTCATCAGCGACCAGATGAACTTTGTCACTTTGCTAGCAAATGCGTCAGCTCCGCTGGAGATTTCCAAAGGCTTCACTCGAAGTGGCTTTTGTTTATAGGTTTGAGCATCACTTTGGAAATGTGAAATATGTTTCACCTAGACCCCCTTTGACAGTACGGTTTTTCCTATGACTCAAAGAAGAAGAAAAGAAACTATGAAAACAAAGTCTTCAAGCTTCAAAGTCTTTACATCAATTTCTTCAAAGGCCGTACCAATTCTATCACCAAATTCTTCACTTGAAGAAATACATTTTTAGGGGTCGTCTTCCATGTGTTAAACCAAATCTTCTAGGACTCGGTCTCCTATGTATACTCACAAACTCATTAGTTCCTCAACCTATTTGTCGTCAATACTCCAAAACCACTAAGGGGGCACTTGATGCACTTACACAAGGCTATTTATAGGCGCAGTGAAAACTGAGTGGTCCGAGATTTTTGGACGGATAAGCCCCTGACCATTCGCATCTCGGTGACACGCGTCATGCATGCATTTTCATCCTTATCTGTCTAAGTGAAACACAAGATGAAGTTATAGCGGCAACCGCAAGAAAAAAACTTTGAGATTTTTAAAATGTGTTCACAATTTCCTCAGCCGCCAAGGACACAGTGAAGACTTTGAACAGTGTCAAGTAGAACCCATATGAAGAATTTGTGAAGACTGGGTTGAGCTTAGCATAGAGGGGAGCGGGTCCGATCACATCCACATAGATGAAGAAATCAAATTGAATAATTAGCAATATGTGGATGCTGTTGAGGCATGAAAAGCTCGAATAAAAACATAAATAATAAGCAGTCAAGAATA
Organism: Thinopyrum elongatum; assembly: GCA_011799875.1. NCBI lineage: Eukaryota > Viridiplantae > Streptophyta > Magnoliopsida > Poales > Poaceae > Thinopyrum > Thinopyrum elongatum. Next base: position 97,294,357 of record CM022301.1, on the reverse strand, counting down.
ACCTCAAATGATGAATTGCAAATGATAAAAAACTCAAATTGAAGAATGTCATAAAGAGGTGGTGGCGTTACCCACCGTATAAGAACTGTGATGACTTCAGACACCGCGTACAATTATCGTAGGATTATGAGAGTCAAGTTCTTCATTAATTTATTCACACTTAGAGGGTTAGTCTTAATTGATTGAAGAAAAACATTACTTCGTGTGTTGTGCATCAAAGTCAGCAAAAATGCATAAGCGTTAGGATGTGTGTCCACTTCAGAGGACATTTGAAGATTGTAGGATGTTTAGCTCACACCACAACTTGCATAACCTCTTTTCATCCAAGGGCTTAGTGAAGATATTGACAAGCTGGTCTTCAGGCTTCATGTGGTTGATGACAATGTATCCCTTCAGCACATGATCACGAAGAAAATGGTGATGAATTTGAATATGCTTTGTCTTGGAATGTTGCACTGGGTTGTGGGCGATCTTGATAGCACTTTCGTTGTCGCAGAAGAGAGGGGCTTTCTTTACATTGACGACATAGTCCTTGACGGTTTGCTTCATCCATAGCAACTGTGAGCAGCATGCACCAGTGGCAATGTATTTAGCTTCAGCTGTGGAAAGTGCCACGCTACTCTGCTTCTTTGAGGACCAACAGACAAGAGATCGTCTGAGGAAATGACATGTGCCTAATGTAGACTTGCGATCCACATGATCTCCAGTGTAATTAGAATCATAAAATCTAGCTAGATCAAAAGATGAGCCTTTGGGATACCATAATCCAAGCGTTGGTGTGTGAGCTAAATATCGAAGAATTTGTTTCACAACTTGGTGGTGTGATTCCTTCGGTGTCGCTTGAAATTAGGCACAAATGCAAACACTAAGCATAATGTCTGGCCTATATGCACATAGGTAAAGAAGCGAACCAATGATGGAGCGATATACCTTCAGATCGAAATCTTTACCATTTTCGCCAGTGCCGAGTTGGCCATTAGTAGGCGTTGGAATTTTGATGCCTTTGCAGTCTTGCATGCTGAATTTCTTCAGGAAATCTTTGAGGTATTTCTCTTGAGAAATGAAGATGCCATTGGGTTGTTGACGAATTTGAAGACCAAGGAAGAATTCCAATTCTCCCATCATAGACATATGATATTCTTCACCCATCATGTATACAAATTCGTCAGTGAAACGCTTGTTAGTGCAACCAAAGGTAATATCATCAACTCGTCCCTCAACCTGTGTGTAGGCTTGTGCTACAAGACGGGCCTTATTTCTTACCACTTGGCCTTTTTCATCCTGCTTGTTGCGATAGATCCACTTAGTGTCGATGATATTGTGCTTGCGTGGACTAGGATGATTCACAAGCTCCCACACATTGTTGAGCTCGAATTGTTGCAATTCTTCTTGCATTGGTTGAATCCACTCAGGCTCTAGAAATGCTTCATCAACTTTGGTGGGCTCTGTGATAGAGACAAATGCAAAATGCCCACTAAAGTTAGCTAGATGTGAAGCTCTTGAGCGAGTGAGGGGACCATGTGCATTGATATTGTTGAGGATCTTCTCAATCTGCACTTCATTCACCACTCGTGGATGAGCTGGACGAGGGCCTTGTTGAGGTTGAGCATTTTCCTCCGAGTCATTTTCTTCAGGAGTAGCAGTTTCTTCAGGACGGGAAATGATCACTTCTTCTGCTATTTCTTCACTGGGCACTATTTCACCAGTGCCCATCAGCTTGATAGATTCCTCAGGAGGCATTTCATCTAGCACATGAGGCAGATGCTCTCTTTGCGAGCCGCTAGTTTCATTGAACCGAACATCTACAGTTTCAACAACCATGTTGTGGTAGGTGTTGAAGACTCTATAGGCATGCGAGTCCTTTCCATAACCAAGCATAAAAACCTCATGTGCTTTCGGTGCAAATTTGGGATTGTGATGTGGATCTCTAATCAAGCATTTAGCACCGAAGACTTTGAAATAACTTACATTGGGATTTATATCAGTGATGAGCTCATATGAAGTCTTCTTGAGGAATTTGTGAAGATATACCTGATTGATGATGTGACAAGCAGTCTCAATTGCTTTAGGCCACCATCGACGAGGTGTTTTGTATTCATCAAGCATAGTACAGGCCATCTCGATGAGTGTCTTGTTTTTGCGCTCAACAATTCCATTCTGCTGAGGAGTATAAGGAGCAGATAGCTCATGAGTGATACCAAGTTCATCAAGATACTCATCAAGGCCTGCGTTCTTGAACTCGGTACCATTGTCACTTCTGATATGCATGATCTTAATGCCATAATTTGTCATGGCACGATTAGCAAATCGTTTGAAGACACCCTGCACTTCAGCCTTGAAGGTAATGATATGCACCTAGGTGTAACGAGAATAATCATCAACAATGACGAAACCATAAAGTGATGTTTCATTAATTAGTGTGGCATAATGAGTAGGACCAAAGAGATCCATATGAAGTAATTCAAAGGGACGAGTTGTGGTCATGATTGTATTTGCAGAGTGCTTGGATCTGATCATCTTTCCAGCCTCACAAGCATCGCAAAGGTGATCTTAGACGAATTTGACACCCTTGACGCCAATGATGTGCTTCTCCTTGACGAGTGTGCTCAAATTCCTCATGCCAGCATGTCCAAGTTGTCGATGCCATATCCATCACTTTGATGCTTTTGCTAGAAGACATGTGGCCGGTTGAGGACCTAGAAAGAAATATACAATATACAAATCACCTCTCCTAGATCCTTCAAAGACTTTGGACTTGTCATATTCCATTAGCACAATGCATCTATATTTGCCAAAGATGACAATCATATCAAGATCACAAAGCATTGCTATAGACATATGAGGTTGTATCCTAGGGACTCAACAAGCATCACTTTTTCCATGTATCGATCCTTTGAGAAAGCAACCTTACCTAGACCCAATACCATGCTTTTTTCCTTTGTCAGTGTAGGTGATATGCTTCAGATGAGATGGAATAAGGGGAGCATCGGCAAGGAGATTCCTGTCACTAGTCATGTGATTGGTGCAACCACTGTCCAGAACCCATTCAGTAGCTTTGGAGTATCATCTTGTAGAAGCATTAGTCTCATGTACAAATTCATATACTTCAATTGAAGAATATGATGATCAATTTCGTCAGTGAATTTGATCAAAGCATATAACAAGGAGCATAGGGATGTGTGAAATGAGGAATTCATTTCATCATAATTAGCTTGCATCCCAACAAGCATTATGTCAGGCCTTCAGCAAATTCATCAGACATTAATTGTGTCTGAAGACCTAACCCTGCAGAAGAGATTAGTTCTTCTTCTTAACCACCCACATCTGAATAGGTGGCTGAGAAGCAATGTAGCGCAAAGCATTGATAGAGAACTCAGGCATGGAAGAATATGCATTTCTCTTCACAGGAGGAGTATAGTACTCATAAGAATATGAATAGAAATTCTTAGCAGTTTTGTGCACATAGTGATTTGAAGAATAATGCACATGTTCATCAGATCGATGTTTGTTTCCCTACATTGAAGTGTTAGTACGAGCATGAGTTGGCCTGCGTCAATTTGAGGACTTTGGTCCAGGTGAAGAATTTTCCCTGGGGTTGTTCCTTTTCTTCGGTGGTGTCATGATGACATTCACCTGAAGATTTTGAAGAACACTTTTGGGCACCCAGATTTTGTTCACTGGGGGACCATTCCTGCAGTTAGTACCAACAAATCTGGCAAATACTTCACCATTCTGATTTTTGAATAGCTTATAGTTGGAGTCAAATGACTCATCAAAAGACTGTGGAGTATCATAGTTATAGCCAGATAGAGTGGATGGATCAACTGGAGGTCCTTTTGCAGCAACCCATGTGGTTTTGGGATATTGCCCAGGTTTCCAATAAGATGCATCAGCGTTCAACTTTCTCTCAAAAGCAATACCCTCTTTCCTAGGGTTCTTGTTAAGAATATGCTTCTTGAGCACATCACAAAGAGTTTGGTGCCCTTTGAGGCTTTTGTACATGCCTGTGACGTACAATTCCTTCAGACCTACATTTTTGTCAGTAACACTCATGGTTTCCTCAGATGAGGAAATTGAAACCACAGAGACAGTTGAAGATATAGCAGCAGTTGAAGCATTTGAACATTCAGCTGAAAAATTTGCATTATCACGTTCAAGGCATTATAAGCATGGAGCAACAAATTCTTCTTGAGCAGCGCTGACCTGTTGAGCGAGTAATGAATCACTGTCTTTCTGAAGATCATCATGAGACGCTCTTAGCTTTTCTCTTCAATGAAAACGACCGAGAATTCCCAATACTTTCCATGCTAGATAAATCATAGGTGGTTCCCAAACATAAAATAAAGTTTATTCCTTTTCCACCATTCTTTCACAATCCATGGCTAGCCGTATCCACGGGTGCCTTCCATACCAACACTTTCCAAGGAATTTATTATTTGACAACATATTTTTTTTTCATTTCGGGACTGGGCATCCCTAATACCTTGCCACACTCTCATGCAATGACAAGTGAATAAACACTCATCTTGAGAATAAAATATCTAGCATGAAAAATATTGGCCACCCCCTGCCGCTTCATGAGTGGTACGGGCACACAAAAAGGAAATTCATTTTGAAAATTAGAGTTGGCACAAACAAATTTACTTGGAACGGCATGGAAATATCGCATATAGGTAGGTATGGTGGACTCATTGGCACAACTTGGTTTAAGGAGTTTGGATGCACAAGCAGTATTCCCGCTTAGTACAAGGAAAGGCTAGCAAATATATTGAGAACCAACCAACCAAAAAATGAAAACGATCATAAATGAGCATTAAACATAACTAACACCGAATAATGCACCACAAGTAGGATATAACTTCATTGCATAACTATTGTCTGTCGTGCTTGCATAGGGAGTCACAAACCTTAACACCAATATTCTTACTAAGCATAATTACTCGCCAACATGACTCACATATTACTATCTCCATATCTCAAAACTATTACAAGTGTCGGGGTACACAAACAGGGGTGTTTTGTTTCCCTTGACTTGTGCACGGACGAGGAAGCCTCCGCCCCGTCAGCCGAAGCTTGACGAAGGAATGGCTAACTTAGCATGCAAAGCAAGACCAAGCCAGAGAAACCGCTCTTTGTGAGATCAAGGAGCGGATCGAGTAGACCAAGCCAACATACAAGGCAACAAGAGCATCACCTTGGAAAAGCCTCCCTTGCCAGGCAGGAGAGCCCAGCCAGGTCGAGGCCACCCCAAGGACAAATCCAAAGATTCCCTGGCAGGCCTGCCGGGGCCGCCAAGGGCAGGAAATTCTGCCAAGGCACCACCGCTCCACCGCACAACAACGCAAGTCACTTGTCAATGCGGTGTCAAGCCTCCAGATGATTAAGTGGCCTCCACTAAGCACATGGCGGCCCATTGGAAGACAACTTATGTTAATATGACACCCGTCTAGAGGCATGTAGAACAGATAAGTAGAAGAGGATTAAGCGGCACGGCCGGCTTGCCGAGCTTCACCCTTAGCATGACACCTAGCAGTGCATTTAATGCATTTTGTCCTAACTGCCAGAGTTAGGTATGATAGCACTGTTAGCTATCTAATCGCTAGATAATGACTATTTTGCCACTGTGGTTACCCCTTGAGCTATAAAAGGAGGCCCATGGCAAACTAGAGAGGGATTCGGACCCCCTCACACTTGTACGCGCGTAGCTGCTCTCCCAAGGCAACCCTGCCGGGCTCGAGCATTGTGTGTTGTTGTGATTCCATCATCCAATCCACTAGAAGTAGGAGTAGGGTTTTACGCCTCACGGTGGCCCGAACCTGGGTAAAAATCACCAGTGTCATCGTCGTCGCGCTGCCCCCATGGCTTCCGCTCTTTGTGCAACGTGATTTCCCCCTTGCCAAACCACAAGGGTCCCATGGCCCCATAGGTGTTCATGTCCACCCACGACATCTTTGGTGCGCTAGGTAGGGGGAGTCACTTGTGCGAACCCGAAGTTGTGAACTGCGCGTCGATCTTCATCATCATCTTCATCATCACCCTCTTCATCAACGGCTTTGAAGAAAAAGGGCAGTGTTACTCCCTAGCCTCATTCCATCGCTCGTCTCTGCCACAGCGGCGACGGCAATGAGGACTAGGAACAACGGCACTACAGAGGCCATGGTCGGCACGGATGGCGTGGCCACTGTGCTACCCATGGCCAGAAGAAGGAGCGAGACGTGTCGTGGCGCCGCCTCTCCTCGTGACTTCCTGTTAAGCGCGTCCAATCCCAAAGGATGTCGTTTGGGCGGACAAACGAGAAAAAAATAGTGCGTAATTGGCCTCCCCCATCCTTCTCACTCACCAATGATTGGGTCACGCAGTGGTGATGTCATCAGCGTCGATGAGCCCGCGCTGAGCTTGGTCCTGCATTTATCCCGTCAAGGGTAAATCCTGAGTTGAGCGCTGGTGCGAATCCGTTGGTTGGCACTCCCGGCAAGGACTTTTGCGCCAGCGTGTCCTTCGCGCCAGCCGCCGAGAGATCATTGGAAGTGAAAGAAAAGGAGGGAGGGGCCGATCCTTCTCCTTTTCCACCATATATCATTAGTTGCAAACATTTTTGCTGATTCCGCCAGCTCTTGCCGGGGCTGGGTGCGTAGCTAATGGACTACCTAGTCCTTCCTTTGTGTTCCTTCCCATTTTTCATCTTTGCGCAAAAATGGATATGCGAGCATGGTCTCCCCAGGAGACATGGATAGGAGGGGCAAGCACGGGTGGAAGAAAAGACGTTATGTGTAATCAAATGTACACCCCGGCAGGAGGGGAGCATATACAAAAGCTAAGTTGGCCTGCTCGTCAGCTTTCCTTCGGAGCTTGCACTTGCCTATCCCTCGGACAACCAAGGTTTCGTATGGCAAGTCCTTCGTACAATGGAACCTTACTGTAATTGTCTGCGCCCTTGCTTTGTTTCGAGCCTGCTCAACAAAGTGGGTGGCTGTGTCAAGGACTGTCAAGGAAAAAACCCCGGCAACATATCCTCGTCAGCTGAATGCTAGGGACCCATTCCTCAAGGAAATCACGGCAGCATGCTGTTGGCGGGCAACCAAAGTACACAAAGGAAACTAACTATACGAATACCAATGGGTAAACACAAGAGGGATAGCAGGCATTAGCATAATAACCATCAGTTTCAGCAAGCATTAAAACAAGAATAGTGCGGAGTCTGAAAATGAGATACATATGGTGTCTTATTACAGGGCACCACGGCAACAAGAATGGCTCAAGGCTGGGCCCGGCGACCTCTGGGAACCCTTGGGACTGAGAGAACCTTGTCGGCAAGGGGGGCATCCTTCGCCGCAGCAGCGGAAGTGTCGGCGCCCGACGGCAGCTTCTTGAAACCATCGACGAGGTTGAGATTTGGGTGGAAGAAGGGGAGGTTGCTCAAGACTAGAAAAAGGGCGTCACGAGCAAGCTTCCGGGACTCCTCAGCAAAGCAGGAAGCCATGTCTTCCTCATACATCTTCATTCGATCAAGCCTTCGAAGAAGAGCGTCAACTTGACACTTGGAGCCTCATGCTTGCCGACAGAGATGGCCCAGCTCTTCATGCTCATGTTCTCAATTTGGGCAGTGAGGTCAATCAAGTTCTTGATCCAGAGGTCGCGCTACTGGATTTGGTTCTCCAGTTTGTCTTATGCATCTTTTTGAAGAGTTTTTGCATTGGTCAAATCCTTCATCAGCAGCTTCTCGCGGGCACCGGCAAACTCAACTTCCTTCTCCAAGGAGCCAAGCCTGGCCTTCATTTCAGAAATAGTGCCGTTGGTGGTATCAAGGTCTTGGCTCTTGGAGGAAAGCTGCGATTGCACATCCTTCAGGATGGTCTCTGCTTTCTGCGCTTCCTCTTTGAGAACCACGATCTCCTTGTCGCTCCCGGAAAGGTCCTCCATCAACTTGCTCACTTGAGGATCAAGATCAATCTTGGCGGTAGAAGCGGCAGCTAGCTCATCGGTAACCTTCTTCAGCTGGGTAGAGGATTCAAGGGTGAGCACGTCAAGCGTGGCCTTATGCCTGTCCTCCAAATCCTTGGTACGCTGCTGGACAAGAGCCTCCAGTTCCTCATCCTTGCCGCGGAGGGTGGCTTCGAGGTTCCCTTCCCGGGCAGAGATGTCCTTCTCTTTGGCATTTAGAAGTGCTTCACGCTCCGCCAAGCGGACCTCCCGAGCGGCGATATCCTCTTTGGACATGGTCAGCACCTCCTCTTGCCGCATGATGGAGTGGGATTGCTCCTTGTACCACTCTCACAGTTCACTGCCCTTGTCCATCAGTTTCTTATCCATAAGAACGGCAGAGTCACACTGCTCCTTGACTGCCTGCCACTTGAGATCATACTTGTGCTGCGCATCTTTGAGCCCTGCCGCCATGGATTCCAGAAAGACTAGGTCCTTGGTGCTATCAACAGGGTCACCAGCCTCTTCAACGCTCTGAGACAGCGGTGCTAGTATGTGTCTAATTTCTTCATCGAAATCCGCACCCACTGAAACAGATGATCCCGGAGCGGCTGGCCCAGGATGTGCAAGGATCAGCGCCATCTTGCTTGGGGATGGCTATGGAACTGCGGCCTGTGTGCCAAACAGGGGAAGAGGTCCCATAGTTTGAAGAGGAGTTTTCTCCTCAGCAACTGTCTCTGGGCCAGATGTGCTGCCTGGAGTTTTCTCTGCTTCCTTTGAGAATTCTTGGATATCCCCGGCAGTGTGCTCATGTCCTTCCACGGCGGCAATCTTGACTGCTTCCTCGGCATCACTCTTTCCAATGCTGGCCACTTCCTCTAAGAGCTCAGGCTCCTTAGTTGACGAATCTGCAAATAAAATCAAGCAGGCAAAGTAAAAAGAAGTCAGACACTACTGGATATAGACCAAGGAGATAAATTATTCGAACAAGTAGAGGCAAAGGCAAGAGGATTACCCGATGGTGGCTGCTGCCTGACAGCATAGGTTGCCGACGCACGGTCCACAACCCTTCCTTCAGTAGCTGTGGCCTCGATGCGAGCAGACCCTACGGGGGAGGCCCTTGTCGGTGATGCTTCTGCTTGAACTATGGTCGGTGGGGATCCCTAGAGGGTGGACCCCTCTTGAAGGGCCCCGCCGTGCTGACACTCGCCCAACCCCTTGCTGGGAGATGATGGGCGTTCTTTCGCGTCTCCATGCGTGAATGAGGCGTGCCCTTCACCTTCACGCTGGGGGCTGGGCTGGGGGCTAGGCACGGGGTTCTCTGCCGTGTCCCCTGCCAGATCCGTGCTCACCGAGAGGCTCGACGCCACCACATGCTTGGTCCGCTTGGCCCATTGGGCGAGGGGTTCTTCATCTCTGCCAAGATAGCAAAACAAGGTTGAGTCAACAAATATCAAGTGCATAATGCCTCAGCAAGAAGTCTAGTCGTTCTCCTTACTCTGGATCCACGAGCATGGAGCCCAACTCGTATGCCGCAGGTGGCGGGGTCGCCCTGCCCCTCTTTAGAGTTGGGGGAGCGAAGCTTCCCGGCAGCTTTGAGCTTGTCAGTGGGGCCAAAGTCCCAGGCGGGATCGAGCTTTGTGAAGAAGCTGGGCGGGACTGGGGGCTAGGATCAACCCCAATTACCGCACGTCGCTTGGCGGGTGGAGGCTTGGCCTCTGACAGGCGAGTGGATTGGCAGTGTACCACCTCTGGCTTGTTGCCCTTAGAGGTGGTCTTCTTCACCTTCTTTATGATGAGGGAGCAGGAGCCACTTTTCCCCGACTGGCCCGCTTGCAAAGGCGTTGATCTGGATCTGGCCCTGGGGCTTGAGGACCCATTGCGAGCCATTCCTCCTCCACCTCGGGCTGCGCTGCCTCTTCAGCCCCACTCTCCTCTTGGGACTCTACTGCCACGGCATGATGAGTTCCAGCCTCGGCAGGGTCGAGCCCGGCAAGCTCTTCCGCGTCGTGCTCCTCGCTCCCTTCGTACGAAGAACCTTTGTCACATCCCTAGTCTGGTATGCTCTAGGCTAGCTACTGGTGTTGCATCATGTTTACATTTTCAAATGAACTTGAAATGGGGGATGTCCAAACCCTAGCATCAAAAGGAGTTCACTAGGTTCTACTAAAATATTTTCAGTGAACCCAAATGGCCTTAAAAAATGTTCATCATTTTTGGAAAATGCTGGAAACAACATCCAGAGGTGATGCACATTTTTTCCTAGCCATGTTGGATTTTGAATTAACTCATATTCTATTTTGAATTGGAGCAAATAAAAGCCATAAATACTTTTGTTGCTCCAATAATTTTGATATTTTGTGAGGGGCTCTGGAATAATCCACTTAGTCCCCACAAAAAATTATCAGAAGTATATAAATTGGTTTGGTATTTTTACTAAATCAGAAATAAACTACAGAAAATAAAAATAGAAAGAAAAAGGGAGAGGGGAAGTACCTGGACTTACCTGGCCGGCCCAGTGGACAGCCAGCCTACGAGGCCCACGCGCCAGTCACCCCTAACCTCCTGCTAGTAGGCAGGAGGGCGTGTGGCCGCAGCGCCTGCTACTTCTTGAGCTTCCATTGGTTTTTCCCTTGAAGAGGAAAGGGTGATGCAGCAAAGTAGAGATAAGTATTTCCCTCAGTTAGAGAACCAAGGTATCAATCTAGTAGGAGACAATGCACAAATCACCTAGCACCTGCACAAACAATCAAACAACTTGCACCCAACACAATAAAGGGGTTGTCAATCCCTTCACGGTTACTTGCAAAAGTGAGATCTGATAGAGATAGATAAAACTAAACAAAAGATAAAGTAAATATTTTTGGTATTTTTGGTTTATAGATCTGAAAATAAAAGATTTCAAAATAGTAGATCGGAAAGTAATATGATGGAAAATAGACCCGGGGGCCATAGGTTTCACTAGAGGCTTCTCTCAAGATAGCAAATAATACGGTGGGTGAATAAATTACTGTCGAGCAATTGATAGAAAAGCGCAAAGTTATGACGATATCCAAGGCAATGATTATGAAATATAGGCATCACATCCGTGTTAAGTAGACCGAAACGATTCTGCATCTACTACTATTACTCCACACATCGACCGACTCCTGCCTACATCTAGAGTATTAAGTTCATGAAGAACAGAGTAACGCATTAAGTAAGATGACATGATGTAGAGGAATAAACTCAAGCAATATGATGTAAACCCCATCTTTTTATCCTCGATGGCAACAATACAATACATGCCTTGCTGCCCCTACTGTCACTGGGAAAGGACACCGCAAGATTGAACCCAAAGCTAAGCACTTCTCCCATTGCAAGAAAAACCAATCTAGTTGGCCAAACCAAACTGATAGTTCGAAGAGAATTACAAAGATATCAAATCATGCATATAAGAATTCAGAGAAGACTCAAATAATATTCATAGATAAGCTGATCATAAATCCACAATTCATCGGATCTCGACAAACACACCGCAAAAGAATATTACATCGGATAGATCTCCAAGAACAATGAGGAGAACGTGGTATTGAGAATCAAAGAGAGAGAAGAAGCCATCTAGCTACTAGCTATGGACCTGTAGGTCTGAGGTAAACTACTCACGCTTCATCGGAAGGGCAATAGGGTTGATGTAGAAGCCCTCCGTGATCGAATCCCCCTCCGGCAGGGTGCCGGAAAGGTACCTAGATGGGATCTCACGGGTACAGAAGGTTGCGGCGGTGGAAAAGTCTTTTCGTGGATGCCTCTGGTGGTTTCGGAACATATGTGAATATATAGGCGAAAGAATTAGGTCAGAGGAGTCACGGGGGGCCCACAAGGCAGGAGGGCGTGCCCTCCACCCTTGTGGCTGCCTCGTGGCTCCTCCGACTTCATCTCCAAGTCTCCTGGGTGTCTTCTGGTCCAAGAAAAATCATCGCGAAGGTTTTATTCCGTTTGGACTCCGTTTGGTATTCCTTTCCCACGAAGCTAAAAAACAAGGAAAAAATAGAAACTGGCACTGGGCTCTAGGTTAATAGGTTAGTCCCAAAAATAATATAAAATAGCATATTAATGCATATAAAACATCCAAAACAGATAATATAATAGCATGGAACAATAAAAAATTATAGATACGTTGGAGATGTATCAGCGCGCAAGCACGCACTCGGCCAGCTCCTGCTTGCCGCTGCTGCTAGAGGCTGCTACGAGCGCCACGCAACCCCCGGCTCCACTCACTCTTTCCCCATGCTCATCCCCTCCTCCGCCACTCTCTCTCTCCCGAAACTGAACGTCACCATCGCCGCCGCTCGTCGTTGCCGTAGCCACAGCCACCGCCTCGCCTCCCCGACGAGTCCAAGAGCTTCGCCGAGTCTCCCTCATCCTCTTCGTCAAGCCACGAGACACCGGGCGCCCTGCATTGTCGCCATCGATGTCATCTTCATCCTCGGGTGCTGATGATCACCATCGTGGCTCCGATGCCGTCCAAGCCTCCCCCCGAGCTCGCTGACCCCTTCGTTCGATCCGCTGTGAGCTGCTGCATTGAACCCCTCTCTCCCCTCGCTCGATTGCTTCCTCTTACGCCGTTGCCCCTCGCGGCCGAGAGCTTGGCTCTGTCGGCCATGTCGTCGCCATGGCCACCGTCGCCTAGGGCCGCGACCGAGCACACCATCGTGCTCAGTGCAATGCCAGAAGCCCAAAACCCCCACCCACTGCTCCTGCTGTGCACCGCATCCCCGTGTTCATCGTGGTCCGAACTCCGGCCGCCGCCTCTGTGCTCGCTGTCATCATTTCCGGCGACCCCGAGGCCTCCCGATCACTCTGCTAGACGTGGTCGAGCGCGGGCTACCTTCTGGTGGCCTTCGCGCGTCCAACCGCCGCTTGTAGCGCAGATCCGGTGAACATCCGCTGCGTTTTTGGTCGCCGCTGGCCGAACTCCGGCGACTGCCGATGTGGCCATCATTAGGACTAACCCCCACCTAATTAACCACATCAATGCCACTAACAGCGGGCCCTACCGCTGGGTCAAACCCAGTCAGCGCGGGATTTGACAGGGGTTAACTAATGGGTCACTGAACAGTGGGCCCCACTGGTCAGGTTTGACCCTGGTCAGCCTCAGTTGACTCTGTGACGTCATGCCACTGCCATGCTGATGCAATAAAGCTTTTTTTGGCGTTTTTATCAATTCAGGAAATTCCAGAAAATTGTTTAAAACTTCTAAAAATCATAGAAAATCAACCGTAGCTCAGAATGAAATAAATTATATATGAAAAACTATCAGAAAAATCCAAAGAATCTGTTTGTGGCATTTTCATGCATGTTAGAACAACTTTTGTTTACTGTTTAGGACAAATCATATAATGGGCATTTAAACCATCACATATGGAGTTTAATTTTGAACCTTGGGTTCAAACAAACTTCATTTAAATTGTTGCTAGATGCATTAGCCCAAATCACATCATATTGCCATGTCATGATCATGTATCATATTGTTGCATTGCATTGATTGTGTTCCTTCTCTGTTGCCGGTGTATGTCCCCTCTTATTAGACGTTGTTCTGACGATGTGATCGATGACACCGATGAAGAGCTATTACTATCTTCAGAAGTACCAGGCAAGCAAACCCCCTTTGAACATTCTGATACAATCCCACTCTCTCGCTCCTGCTCTCTTTTACTGCATTAGGACAACAACGATTCAACTGTTACATGTTGCGGTAGTTGAACCCATTCCTCTGCATGACCTGTCTTTGCCACAGTAAATAGATGAAACCCACTAGCATGAGTAGGAGTTGCTTGAGCCATGATGTGCCTACTCATTCATGCTTGCTTGTTATGCCTGCTATTTCTTAGAGTTGTGTCAGGTCTGATTCATCGGGGATGAATTGGAATGTTGTGAACATGTCCTACTGTTGAGAGCTAAGTGTGTGAACACGTTTTAGTAAAGGTAGCGATGAGAGGCCATGTAGGAGTACATGGTGAGTTGTCTCATTGAAACCGTCCTCAAGAACCGAGTTCTATGTTTGTGATCCAAGAACAGCTACTACCATACATTGGGCCCTAAACCCATGGACCCTCTCGACTTATTAACCGCCTTGATCTCTGTCCAGGAGTTGCAACTAGTTTCTGGTGTTTGTAGGTTGTGTTAGTAGTCTACCAAGTGACACCCGGCCAGGTGGGCTTGGGACAGACTAGGCACAGTGGCACGGTGTACCAAGTGGCACCCGGATGGTGGGCTTGGGAACCCTGCTCACATCATTTGGGGCTGTAGTGGAAACCTCGGCCAGACTTCCTTGCGGATGGAACTCGAATAGGCGATAAACCTGGACTAGAGTCTCGTGTGGTTAGTCAGGTCGTGGCCGACACCCTCGCCAGGCTTCCACTTGAAGGTTGCCGAGATACATGACGTGTACATGGTGATAAGTGGTGAGAGCGTGTGTGAAGAAGTACACCCCTGCAGGGTTATATATGATCTATTCGAATAGTCGCGTCCTCGGATATGGACTACTTGGAATGCTTACATTGTTCATAGATAACTTGAAGTGGATACTCTAAAATGCGCAAGATAAGCGTGAGTGCTATGGATGGCCTTCTCGTAGGGAGACGAGAGCGGATCCATAGTGGTGTATTGATATGGTGAATATGTGGACTCGTGTGCGCTTTCTCACCTCAAAGAAAACACTGGCAGTCGTAGTACAGGATAGCCACTGAGCCAAAGCTAGCTTACTGCAGTTAAACTCCACCACCCCTTTGTTGATACTAATGCATATGTAGCTAGTTCTGATGTAAGCCTTGCTGGGTACATTTGTACTCATGTTTGCCAAATTTATGTTTTTGCAGAGAGACTTCAGTCTCACTAGTAGTGTCACATGGGCTTCGACGATTAGCTTGGGAATCCCAGACAGAGGTCTAGTTCCTTTGGTGGGTCTTGTGGGTAGACAGGCTTTCTAGCCTTCTCTCTTTTCAGATGTCTGTACTCAGACACGTTTATGCTTCCGCTTGGCTTGTATGACTTGAGTGAAGGGTCATGAGACTCGCTGCTTGTAATAAATGCTATGATGGCTCTTCTAGGCCTTTATCTATATTGTTGTTGAGTTATGTTGTGATGCCATGTTGTACAGTGCATACTTGCATGTTATGCATACGTGTAACGTGTATTGCTATGTGTGGGATCCGACACCTAGTTGTTTATTCTTGGTAGCCTTCCTTATGGGGAAATGTCTCCTGGTGCTTCCACTGAGCCATGGTAGTTCACTACTGCTCCAGAACACTTAGGTTAGCCAGCATGTATCCTTCTTTGTCCCTGTGTCTGTCCCTTCGGGGAAATGTCACACGTTGTTCCTTTAAGACCTTGTAGCTTGCTACGACTTGGGTTCATATGTTGATGACCGACACGTTCATTGCTGGGTTACGTATGCCTGTCCCTGTAATTTTGTGCCACCTTGGGTTTACGACTAGTCATGTCGGCCCAGGTTCTTTGTCATATGGATGCTAGCGACACAATCATATACGTGAGCCAAAAGGCGCAAACGATCTCGGCCAAGGTAAGGCTGCAGCCATGGGAATACCGTGCGTGAGGCCGCAAAGTGATATGATGTGTTACATGCTAGATCGGTGTGACTTAGGATCGGGGTCCTGACAACCTTCACCTTCAGCATCCTCCTCCTCTTCTCTGGGCCTTATCCTCCCGGCAGCCCGAAATGCTCTGTCCTCTGCAATCCGCTTTGCAATGAACGCTACCTCTGCCGGGGAGGTGCCCCTGACAAGATCGTTCTCCACCCTGGAAGCCCTTTCTTCCAGGCTGGAGACCCACTCTATTTCTGCTTCCAATGCTGGCAGTTGCCAATCAGCCGCAACTCCGTAGGCATTGCAATCAGGCATCCATTTCAGAATCTGGTCCCGAGCAGAGTTAAGATGCAGTGGGACAACCCTTGCCAGCAGATGGGATGACCCTACGCTGCCGAATAGCTATTCGCACAGCCATCCATGGCCGTATATAGACAAGTTGTTGGCGGGGCCTGGGTAAAGGCGCATCCTGTCGGCAGAATTCCCATATTCCCAAGCAAATCTATCCCTCTTCTACAGTGGTGCGATGCGGCGCCGGAGGAAGTCGGCCCCCACCTGCTTGACGGTTAGCCCGGCAGCTTTGAGGCAGGCAATTCTGTTCAACGCCGGGCGGAGCCTGTCATCAGTAAGGCCCAACTTGCTCTAGTCGCTGCCGCGTGGACGCATTCAGTCTGCGCCATTCAGAACTCTGGAGCATCCTTGTCCTAAATCCAGCACCAATCCACCCTCCATTCTTCCCATCTGCTGCACTACTGGCCGGGGAGATAATCCCATTCATCCTTCTTGCCCTGGGGAATCCAGCTTATATTTCCCTAGCGGTGAGATTTGTCTTCAACCAGTGGGATGAAGAAGTGCCTGAACAAGTCTACATTGGGGGCAACGCCAACAAAGTTCTCACACAGATGGGTGAAGATTGCCATGCATGCCATTGCATTGGGCATAAAATCTAGAAGATGGAATCCGTACACCGTGATCATGGCGACGAAGAAATCAGAGAAAGGGGAGGTAAGGCTGCAGAAGAAGTACATGCAGAAAAAGCGGTATGAGTCTGATGGGACCTTATCCCCCTCCGACAAGACCACAGGCACTCCATGCCCTTTCGGAATTCCCTCCCCCACATATATGCATACTTCGCGATCAGGGTGTTACCATCCAAGTTCGACGGAAGAAAACCATGTCTTCCTATCGCTTCCTGTCCAGCTCCTCTGCCCTTTTCTTCTTCCCCTCCGCTGTGGTATCTTTTGCGGTGGCCGCCCGTTTCCCCTTCGTGGTGCCCGTCTTTCGTCCCATCTCTCGGGCTCACAAGATGGGCGCGAGATCTAGCAGAGCTTCAGAACCGAATGTGGGCGGCGGGGGTGGTTGTCTGGCTTGAGGAAGAAGATGAAGGGATAAGAGACAGATGCGAATGAGCAGCGCCCCTCTGCGTTGCCTTTTTATTGGGAACAGGCACGGGGGGCTGGCTCTTCGCTATCCTCCTTCAGAAAGTTACCGTTTTTGCAGGCGCATTACCCATCAACTGTTACTGTTCCACGACCCCGCGTCCTGCGGTAATTACGCGGAGTGGACGTTGGATTGACTGGTCATCATGACAACCACTGCATGGGCAGCATTTCTTCGACACGTGTCCGTGCACTGTTTGGGGCCTAACCCAACGTGCGCAGCGACACATATGGCTCAGGCCCGCGGACTTCTGTCGGGGTACACAAACAGGGGTGTTTTGTTTCCCCTAACTTGTGAACGGACGAGGAAGCCTCCGCCCCGGCAACCGAAGCTTGACGAAGGAATGGCTACCTCAGCATGCAAAACAAGACCAAGCCAGAGAAACCGCTCTTTGTGAGATCAAGGAGCGGATCGAGAAGACCAAGCCAACATACAAGGCAGCAAGAGCATCACCTTGGAAAAGCCACCCTTGCTGGGCAGGAGAGCCCAGCCGGGTCGAGGCCACCCCAAGGACAAATCCAAAGCTTCCCCGATAGGCCTGCCGGGGCCGCCAAGGGCAGGAAATCCCGCCAAGGCACCACTGCTCCACTGCACAACAACGCAAGTCACTTGTCAATGCGGTGTCGAGCCTCCAGATGATTAAGTGGCCTCCACTAAGCATGTGGCGGCCCGTTGGAAGACAACTTACGCTCATATGTCACCCATCCAGAGGTGTGTCGAATAGATAAGCAGAAGAGGATTAAGCGGCACGGCAGGCTTGCCGGGCTTCACCCTCAGCATGACACCTACCAGTGCATTTAATGCATTTTATCCTAACTGCCAGAGTTAGGTATAATAGCACTGTTAGCTATCTAATCGCTAGATAATGACTATTTTGCCACTGTGGTTGCCCCTTGAGCTATAAAAGGAGGCCCATGGCAAACTAGAGAGGGATTCGGACCCCCTCACACTTGTACGCGCGTAGCTGCTCTCCCGAGGCAACCCTGTCGGGCTCAAGCGTTGCGTGTTGTTGTGATTCCATCATCCAATCCTCTAGAAGCAGGAGTAGTGTTTTACACCTCACGGCGGCCCGAGCCTGGGTAAAAATCACCAGTGTCATTGTCGTCGCGCTGCCCCCATTGCTTCCGCTCTTTGTGCAACGTGATTTCCCCCTTGCCGAAACACAAGGGGCCCATGGCCCCATAGTTGTTCGTGTCCACCCACGACAAGAAGGAATCAATTTTATATTGTCCAATGATCTTCATGAAAGTTTGTAAGTGCATCTAGTGCCCCTTAGTGATTTTGGTGTATTGAAGACTTATAGGTTAAGGGACTAATGTGTTTGTGAGTGTACACATGTCTTATAAGTCTCTGAGGAGTTGGATATATTCAAAGAAAGTCGATCCCTAAAAATGAATGTCTTCATCTGAAGACTTTGGTTTTCTTGAAGACTTTGAAAATGAGGAAATTGGTGTGACCTTGAAGATATTGATGCGAGGACTATGAAGCGTGAAGACTTTTGTTTTCGTAGTTTCATTTCCTTCTTTTGAGTCATAGGAAACACCATACTATTAAAGGGGGTTGAGGTAATACTAAGGAAAATTTTCCAAGTGATGCTCATCTCAAAGCCTACAAGCACCCAATCCTTCAAGTGAAGCCTTTGGAAATCTCTTGCAGCTCAGTCAATTTCTTCAGTGACAGAGATGAAGTTCTTCTGGTCTCTGAGGATTTTGTTCTGACTAAGGAGTTAGGAATTCGCCAGTGCGAATTGCCTACAGTGAGGAACATGATAGCCATGAGGAATTTAAGAGCTCAAATTTCTGACCGTTGCTGTGCTTCGCGCCAGCTGTCCCAAATATCTTATCCACATAACGGTCATATCATTAGGGGCATTTATGTCTTATCATGTCGGGCTGCTCCTGGCTATAAATAGCCGCCCCTCTGAACCACTAGCTAGTTGGCTGC
This sequence comes from Thinopyrum elongatum, assembly GCA_011799875.1. Classification (NCBI taxonomy): domain Eukaryota; kingdom Viridiplantae; phylum Streptophyta; class Magnoliopsida; order Poales; family Poaceae; genus Thinopyrum; species Thinopyrum elongatum. Next base: position 97,275,470 of record CM022301.1, on the reverse strand, counting down.
TCTGAGAGAAACTAACATTTGTCAAAGAGAGCATCCCATCCTCCGAGGACTTTGCGAGAAAATCAACAGTGAGGAAAAACCCAAAACCCCAACACCTAAAACCCAAAGTGATTGAGCATCACTGAAGAGATTGTTCCTGTGTGGAACTGAAGCTTGTTACCTTTGAAGACTGTGCATCTTCCAGACGGTTAGGTGCCAAGGTATAGAGCATCCAAGAGGAATTGTGGATCGCCGAGTGACCAAGTCTGTGAAGGTTTGGAAGTCACCTTGAAGACTTACCATGAGTGATTGGGTGAGGTCTGTGTGACCTTAGCTCAAGGAGAATACGGTAAGGACTGTGTGTCCTTTGGTTTAAATACCAAGCCGCTCCAACCAGACGTACAACTGTCACAGTAGTTGGAACTGGTCTACCAAATCACTGTCTTCACCGAGCTACTGATTCTATTTCCTCAACCCTTTCATTTCCTCGCTTATGTGTTGATGGAATTGATCGTTAGTGTTTGAAGACTTTCTCAATTTCCTCAATCCTATTTCTTCAGTCACCTTGTCTTCAGCTTGCTTATCCTGTTTACACGCTACATGTGCTCTGTGTATGTTTCATTTCATCATGATGACTATGCTGCTGTCTTGTTATGCATGCACCTGAGTACTTTATCCGCTGCTTGTATTTCGTCGCTTAGCAAATTCCTCATTTCCTCTGTGATGAATTTGTAAAAATCACCTATTCACCCCCTCTAGTCGATATAACGCACTTTCAATTGGTATCAGAGCGAGGTACTCCCTTGTTCTGTGTGATTTTGGTTTAACCACCTGGAGTTCTAGTTATGTCGATCGCAGGTATGAAGAAAGTGTTCGCTGCATGCCCCATCTTTGATGGCCATGATTATCCCAAGTGGAAGGCCATGATGAGGAAGCGCCTCTTGGCGATGAATAATGAGCTGTGGACCATCACTGAGATTGGTCTTACCGATCTATGCAAGATGGAGCATGCTGATGATATTCGCAAGTATACTCGGCTGGATACTATGGCAAGGGATATCATCTGCTCCTGCCCATCCAGAGAAGAGTACAGGCGCATTATGCATCTTTGCAATGCGAAGCTTATATGGGACCGAATCTCTGACGTCTATGAAGGTCATCGAACTCGTCAGGATCCCTGGTTCCTCGAGTTCAAGGAATCACTCAAAACAATAACTTTCGAACCTGATTCATCTTCTTCTGCATCATGCCTCATGGGAAAAGGTGCCAAGGTACTCAAATATTCCTCCTCTGAATCTAGTGAAGATGAATCTGATGATGACCTCAAACCTAGCTATTCCAAGCTTGCTAATATTTCCACTAAACAACAAAAAGCTTTGGAAATGATTCAAAATTTGCTAGACAAAAGCGACGACCTGTTGGGTGAGGAAGTGAATCAAACTCAAACCCTGACTGATGATTTTAAACGTCTTCAGTCTAAGTTTGATAACCTTCAAGGTCGTCATGAATCCCTCTTAGCCAATCATGAGAAGCTTTCTTATGAATTTCTTCAAAGAAAGCAAGAACTTGAGAAACTAAGGGTGACTCATGATGATCTTCAACAGGAAAATGATTCTTTGCTTGCTCAATAGATCAGTTCACCATGTTTGAAATGCATCGAACGTGAATCTGCTAATTCTTCACCTGAAAGTTCAAATGCTTCTATTGCTGCAAATTCTTCAACTATTTCTGTGGTCACAAATTCCTCATCCGAGGATACCACAAGTATCACTGACGAAAACGCAGGGTTGAAGGAATTGTATGTGACAGGAATGTACAAAAGCTTTAAAGGGCATCAGGCTCTTTGTGATGTGCTTAAAAGGCAGATCCTCAACAAGAACCCTAGGAAAGAGGGTATTGCATTTGAGAGGAAACTCAATGCTGATGGGTCCTACTGGAAACCTGAGCAGTATCCCAAAACCTCATGGGCTGCTGCAAAAGGACCTCCAGTTGATCCATCTACTTTATCTGGTTTTACATGTGAATCTTCATATTCATCTGATGAGTCATTTGACTCCAACTATAAACTGTTCAAAAACCAGAATGGTGAAGTATTTGCCAGATATGTTGGAACTAACTGCGGGAATGGTCCTCCTATGAAGAAAATCTGGGTTCCCAAAAGGTGCGTTGAAAGTCTTCAGGTGAATGCCCTCATGACAACACCTGTGAAGAATAGGAACCCCGGATCAAATTCTTCATATGGACCAAAGTCTTCACGTGGATCAAATTCCTCATATGGATCAAAATTCTCATATGATCATCAGCGCGCTAAATCATCTGTTTCGCAGGGAAAGTCTAAGGGTCATGAATATGTGCATTATTATTCAAATCATTATGTTCATAAGTCCTCGAAGAATTTCTCTGCATATTCATATGCATACTCTAACCCCTCTTCTGTGAAACAAAGTGCACTGGCTTCGATGCCACCATTCTCATATGGAGCTCGCAGAACTATGAACTCTTTGCCACCCCTCCAGATGTGGGTGGTGAAGAAAAAGAACTAATCTCTTATGTAGGGTCAGGTCTCAAGACGAACTTAAACGTTTGAAGAATTTGCTGGAGACCCGAGAATGCTTGAAAGGATGCAAGCTAATCATGAAGAAATGAATTACTCATTTCCCACATCCTTATTGCTGTATCTATTGCACTACTTGATGAAATTCTATCTGATGAATTTGATGTCATATTCTTCACTATGAAGTATATGAGTTCGTAAGATGCACTAATTCATCTGCAGGATGAATCTCTCAAAGCTACCGAGTGGGTCCTCGACAGTGGATGTACAAATCACATGACCGGTGACAAGAACTTACTCATGGACTCTGCTCTATCACCATCGCATCTGAAGCATATCACCTACACTGATAAAGGAAAAAGCAAGGCTTGAGGAGAGGAGACTTGTATATTGTTGATTTCTCTGCAGGACCACAGCTTGCCACATGTCTACTTGCAAAAGCTTCAGAAGGTTGGCTATGGCATCGACGACTCGGTCATGCTGGCATGAGGAACTTGCACACGCTTGTGAAGAAGAAGCATGTCATTGGCATTGAGGGTTTCAAATTCCTCAAAGATCATCTTTGCTGCTGGTTCTTGTTGTGCTCGATTGTTGTGGATGAAGCAAACCCTCAAGGACTATGGCATCAATTTGAAGAACTTACCCCTCTACTGCGACAACGAGAGTGCCATCAAGATTGCTCACAACCCAGTTCAACACTCGAAGACTAAGCACATCCAGATTCATCATCATTTTCTTCGGGATCATGTGTTGAAGGGCGATATCTCCATCGACCACGTGAAGATTGAAGAACAGCTGGCGGATATCTTCACAAAGCCCTTTGTTGAAAAGAGATTTTGCAAGTTTCGGTGTGAGCTAAATATCTTAGAATCTTCGAATGTTCTTTGAAAAGACACACATCCTAACACTTATGCAAATTGATGACTTTGATGTGCAACACACGAAGTAACATTTTTCTTCCATCAATGAAGACTAACCCTCTAAGTGTGAAGAAATTAATGAAGAATTTGATTCTCAGAGCCCTACGACAATTGTACGCGGTGTCTGAAATCATCATTCTTATACGGTGGGTCACGCCACCAACCAAAGTTGAAAATCTTCATAATTGAGTTTTTCGTCATTTTGCAAATTCTTCAAATTTTTCAAATTCCTCAAGTTTGCAATTTCTTCAACTTTTCGACTGGTGTTCTTCATTGACTATATATATATATATATCTTTACCTAATATTGAAGGGAGGATTGTTTCTCCAGTTTTTTTCGTTCACGGTGGGACCCACATAATTTTCGTACGTCGTGTTTCCTCGTGCGGGCGTTTTCTGGTTCTTCCGATTGGTTTCGGTAAAAACAAATCGCAGGACGCATAGAGCCGCAATGGGCCGGCCCATTAGCGTACAAACAGCCCACGCCAGTAAATAAAAAGTTTTCAAGAAAAAATACTACTCCATGAGGAATTGAACCCAGCCGCTCACGCTATAGCACTCAGAAAGCTAGCCACTAGACTAAACAACACTAGGTGTTTAATTAGCAGCACAAAATTTTAAATTAAGTACGTAGTTGTGCCAGATACTGAGAAGAAAATATTTTTTTGAAAAAGTGAATATATTTTAGAACGTGAAACTTTGCAAAGTTGTTAATAAAAAATTTAAAGTCAAACATTTTTTTAAAGAAAAATATTTCTCTTTTGTTTTGAAAACTGAGTATTTTTTAAAAGACAATTATTTTTTTAAACTAGGAGGTACTGTTGTGATTATTTTTTGAATTTGCAAACATTTGAAAAACACAAAAAAATTTGAACTTTAAATTTGAAAAGGCAAACATTTTTTTAACATGTTTTTTTAACTGTGAGGTACTGTAGCTAAATTGTTTTAATCTATACTCCCTCCGTCCGGAAATACTTGTCAAAGAAATGGATGTATCTAAACGTATTTTAGTTCTACATACATCCACTTTTATCCATTTCTACGACAAATAGTTTTGGATGGAGGGAGTACCTAGCAATAAAACTTGGCGAATTTTTGAAATATGCCCACCTGATGTATTGTTTTAGTTTAATTTATTAAACTAGGGGTATGGAAGGAATCTTTTTCTCTGTCGCGTATTCACGTATGACCAGTCTCACTCGCCCAGTGACTCCCGTCAAAATGCATGAGGAGTCCAACTAAGGTTTCATGGTCTATCTGACACAAACTACTCAATTTACATGATGATAGGGACATATATTATGTGGAGTGCTTTTCCCTATTATATTAGCCAGATGATAGAAAAAAACTTTGTTCAATGCTCTTGATCTTGGTCAAACATGAAGACGGCTCAACAATTTTGCTATTGGACCTTGCCAACCTTGGTTTAGTGACTGGTACTACGACCACCAGCGACAAGGACGGCAAAGTCGACAAGCGGAAACATGTGTCGCATCAGGGTGAGGTGTTTAGCCATGCTTAGTAGACAAAGACGTGTGAGGGTTGTTTTCTGCCGTTGCAACGCACGGGCATTTTTGCTAGTGTATATATATATATATATATATATATATATATATATATACAGTAACACTATTCTGATCACAGGATCAGAATAGTTATTCTGATAACTCCAGCCCTATATAGGGAGCCGCGTATATGCTCCCGAAATCGCCGAAACGGTAGCTAAAAGGAAAAGAAAAAACCACCCCCACCCTAGATCCCATCGACGCAAACCTCCTGCCCCACCCCAGATCCCCCTCACCCGCGCCGCCGTGTGATTTCCCCGGCTCCCGCGCCGCCGCGCGACCTCCCCGGACCCTCGCCGGCACATCGGCCACAACCGCCCCTCTTCCCACGCAGGGAGATCGGGGAGGTCGCCGTCTCCACGGCCATGGCATGCTCCTCTGCTGACGAGGCCGCCGTCTCTCTTCCCTGCTCGAGGCTGCCGTCGACCATGGCCGTGCTCGAGGTCTCCTGCTCCGCGAGCATCTCCTGCTTGAGCACACCTAGGGTTGACGCACGGTGCCACCCAGCCATCCCGTATGCCGCTGCCCAAACTACCTCATGCGCCACTGCCGCCCGACCTACCCAGCGGGCCGCCGCCACCGCGCGGAACTCACGGCAACCACCCGCCCAACCGTCGACCCTCTGTCTCCTCTAACTCCGGTGGAAACCCCGCGCCACCCCTCTGCCTCTCGCTGGATGGCGCTGGCGGAGCTCTCCTCCATGACGACAGCCCATTTTGCATGCTTCGTCGCACCTCATTTGCCGCGTCCAGGATGTCCTCAACCTCCTGCTTCTAGCTGTTGGTGCATCTCCTCCTGCTACTGCTAGCTGCTACTGCACAACTCGCCGGCGCCGCTTCTTGTTAGCTAAAGATTGGTGTGTGCAACGCGTACCAAATTTTTGGGTGTTTCAGTGGACAGGCCAATTTCAGCAGAAATTCAGTCCAAGGAGTTTTGTAAAAGACAAAATATGCGCCATTTTTAGTTCAAGGGAGATGTTTAGCACATATGATTCTTTAGTTTCGGTTGTTCGATTCTGCCCTTTCAGTGGCTCTGCACCAGAACTTGGGACTTGCAAAAAAAATATGCAAAAGTTATATCTTCTAGGGAAGTTCAGGAACAAGAAGAAACTGTGGTTCAACTTGTTCGGAGGGATGAGCACACACCGAATGATGCCATCATGTAGACTGAAAAAAAAAGAAACAGAAACAAGGAGATCGTGTTGAAGTTCAGAGAAGCGACGGATAAAAGTTTTGGTTCCTCATCCCAGCGACACCCTGCATCCTCCATGTGTTAGAGTAATACTTCTGTTTCTCATTCGTGGCAAAACAGTATTTTGGTTCTACGATGTCCTGTTCTTTCCTGGTCAAACTCTACTTTTGTTCTGAATAAAAGGTTTTGTCAAGTATATGTGCTCTTATTCCATCGTCAGTGTGAGTTCTGTAAAACAAAATTGGCCTCGGCCTTCCCACCTGCTAGCTGGCTTTATGAGTTACTTTTTGTTCAACAATGATACTAACACCGATCGTAATTAACATTACTATGTCCCAGTTTTTGTATAATCGAGTTATACTATATGGAGCATTTGTAAAATGTTTAGTATTTATGTGACTCAAAAGTTTTCGAGAAAGTTTAGTGATAAAAATCTGGAAGTTCAGTCTGTACTTCAAATTAGAAGGGTTGCAGGCCAATGTGTTGATTTTCTGTCCATTTTGCAGGGGAATGTAACCTTGTAAATTTTGCATGGCCCTATGCTAAGTAGAAACTTATTTTTTTGTGGTTGTGATATTGCTAACTCAAGTTGGGGAGAAAGTTCTGCTTGTCCTATTGTTGCACTGTGAATAGTATATAGACAAAAAGATAAAATACAAACTAAGAAATTCACATAAGTTCAGGATGCTTGAAAAAATAGATATTAAAGCTCAGTTACCAAACTGCATTGAATCCATTATGTAAAACATAAAAAAAAAATGCTATGCAACAAATATGAGATGTTTAAAAATTTAAAATAAGGAAAGTAAAAAATATATAAATATAAATAAAGAAAAACCATCACAAATTTTGTGAGGGAAAAGGCAGAGAAGGTTGGAGCAATAATTCTTAACAAAGCCTCATCCATAAAATGTTCACTCTCGAAGTTCAAATACAATAAATTGGAGAGTTAAAAAATAATGAGAAAAGCAAAAGCGATACTCAAAATGTTTGTATGGACTTTCTCCATGGAATTCCTCATTACGATAGAATAAAAAACAAGAAGTTCAAATTAAAAACGGGAGTAGAACAATGTACTAAAGATGAAGTTCAATTTCAAAACAAATTGTTCGATATTTACATAAAAAACTAAGAAGTTCAAATAAAAAGGAAGATAAGTTTGAATTTTATAAAAAAATCATTTTTTTTCTGGTTATTAAAGAATAAAACGAAGAAGTTCAAGTTAAAATGAAGGAACAACTACAAAACTCAGATTTTTCCATTACTAAAGCGAAACAAAGAGAAGTTCAAATTGATAACTGTCGAAAGTTCACGTACTGCATGGTCTGCATTTTCGTATGAGAAAAGAAGAATAAAAGGCAAAGTCTAAATATTTTGTTGCTCGAAATTCAAGTGACCTGCCCGGGAAAGTTCAAAAATTCTTGTGAGAGAGGTTCACCGTGTATTTACATATTCAAAAACACACATAAAAATGTTGTTTTGGTGTCTTAAAATAATCCTGTCAATCCATTTCAAATTTGGAAAAAAATGCTTTGCATGAAAAATGTTCTTTCTATTCAACAAATTTTCAAGGGTATATCATATTCTTATTCCAAAAATAAACGACTAAAAACAAATTGGTGTATGTTGTTCGAGAAAAAAGTTTAACCGTATTAAAAAAAGTTGCGTCTTTTCAACAAGTTTCTAATGGTTTATCATTTGTGGAACTCCGAGGAATGGGTGAGGAATTACAAACAAAAAATATGTGGCCGAAGTTCAATATGAAAACATCGAGCAGTTCAACTACTATACGAAATGCGTTTCAGATGAGAATAAAAGAATACAAAACTAAAAGCCTAAAAGGTTTGTTGCAAGAAGTTCACATGCTCCACCCTGCACGGTTCGAAAATTATATTACGAGCCTCCGACCTTCAATTACATGTTAAAAAAGAGAGGCAAAAACAACATCTTGTTTGCCATTTTTAAAACTACTCTCAAACGGCATTGAATTTGTAACACATGTTTACATAAAAAAGTTGCTTCTATTCATAAGCTTTCCAACCGTATATTATATGCTACATTCCGATGAATGGTTTAAAAATTTTATGTATACCGTTCAAAACACATTTTTATGTATTAAAAAAAATTGTTTGAACCATCGCGAGCATGAAAAACTGATCAACACGGGAAAGTTGCGTGTTTTCAAAAGTTTTCCATCGGTATATCATTTGCTAGGTTCCGGTAAGTGGTTTGCGAGTTACAGGCAAAAAAACAGCACGTTATAAATAGAGTGAAGTTCAAACAGAACTGCCATAGAAGTTCAAGTACTTCACGCAGTGCATTTCCTTTCACGATGAAGGCAGAAATCATGATCTCGCCATTTTCTAAATTACTTGAAAATGGCTGGGAATTAGAGAAAACTTTACACACGAAAAAGTTTCGCATTTTTGATAGCTATCCAACTGTATATTATTTGCCTCATTCCAACAAAGTTTGCAAAAATTACAGCCAAAAAACATTTTTAACCATTTTCAAAATTAACTTAAAATCGAAAGGAATTGAAAGAAAAATTATATACCAAAAAGTTTTGCATTTCTTCAAGCTTTCCAACGCCATATCATTTGCTGCATTCTGACCTACGATTAAAGAATTAACTCAAAAATACGAACTCGGTGGAACTTGGACGGTTTTCTCAATTACACTTAAACCGTTCAAAATTAGAAAAACCTTTGTACATGAAAAAGAAGCGCATTTTCATAAGCTTTCCAACGCCATATCATTTGCCTCCATTGGAGTGGCCATTTCGAAATGGCATCGAAAATACGAATTCGGCTGTTCGGTTTGCGAAATTCTACGATTTTCTAAATTACTCTTTAACCATAGGGAATTAGAGAAAACTTTATACATGTGGAAGGAGCGGATTTGCAGCAGCTTTCCAACGCGATATTATTTGCCTCATTCCGACAAACGGTTTAGAAATGGGGCCGAAAATACGATTCACGTTTTTTGTGTGAAGAAAAAATGGTTTTCGAAACTGCTCTTAAACCGCTTAGATTTTGCCAAAAATTTAACTTGTGTCATCATACTCGTGTCCCTTGCTTTCCAACGGTATATCTCAAGCCCCATTTGGGCAATGTTTGCGGAAGTTCAACCTAGCACTAGGAGAAGTTCAACTACTACTGCTGGGACAGGTCAGGTAGTTATCAGAATATTATTCTGATCCCGTGATTAGAATAGTGTTTATACTCAACAGCATTCACTTATTGCTAATTCTTTAAGTTGTTTTTTCTCTCTAAGTGAATGTGATCGGACCCATTCCCCCTCTATGCTAAACTCAACCTAGTCTGTTCACAAATTGTTCATGTGCATTCTGTTTGAAACCCGTTCAAAGTCTTCACTGTGTCCTTGACAGCTGAAGAATTTGCGAACGGAACTTTAAAAAATTTCATATCAAATTTTTGGGCAGTTGCCGCTCAAACCGTTCCACTTCCCATGACGGAATATCATACTCACCCACGATCCCCCATGATCTCCACTTCTCAGTACATGGGTGACACATGTCGATAGGATAGCAAGGGTCGGGGGCATGTTCGTCCAAAATCTTCGGGTGAACAGTTTTTCACTTCGGCTATAAATACCCCTTACCCTCCACTGACCTAATTTACTCCACTCGACCGCAACTCTCCTTGCTCGAGCTCTGACCTAGCGCTGCCACTAAACTCCATCGTCGCCAGTGAGGAAGAGCTTCACTGCCTCGACCTTGTCGTCGTCGTACTCGCGCCGGCTCATGGAAATCTTCACTCCGCCGCCACCGTAGCTGTCTCTCGCCGCCGAGTTAGGGCGTGGGAGATCTGGACTGACAAACTTCTCCATCTCCACTCTCAGTTCGTCATGTTCTTCATTGAGTGTAATTAAAATCTGATTTTACTGCCCTACTTTGATTCTTATGATTTTCACAAAATCCTCAACAGGTGTTTATTCTTCAATAATGTACTCCTTAAACACCACAATGCTTCGTTTCCTTGATTTATTTCTCTAAGCTATGATTTTCTTCAAGATTCCTCAATTGTGTGGATTTTTAAATCTGTACAACTCTGGAACCTGAGTCAAGAATGCTTAGTGAAATTCCTCAAGACATCTATGGTCAAATTCCTCAACTTGATACTTTTTGAAAAAAAAATCTGAGAACGCATATGACCTCTTCAAATTCTTCGCACCTATACTCTGTTCACAGGTACAAAATGTCCGCTGATGAATCTCTAGGTTCTCATCAACTTAACTCATTTGCAGCGTTCCTCTAAGAAAAATTACATACTTCCTCAGAATCTTCAAAAGTTCAAAATCCTCAAGTAAGGAAAATGGCAGATGGGAAAAGACCTGAGAAAGGAGGAAAGAGGCCTGAAACCAACACAACATTTGAGATCCCTGAGGACATCTATGATGAATATTGCACACCAGATGAAGAAACTCATGTGAAAGAGACTAAGAGACAGCGCAAAGTGCGCATACAGAGGATTGAGAGGAGATGGGCGAAGGAATGGAAGGAATATCGTTATGTTACTCCCAAGTACATGAAGAAATTTGCTATAAATCCTCCATGCCCAAGACCACCTCTGGCTGCGGGCCAACGAGCTGATCCTACCAGCATCAAGCATGGTGAGGAATTTCCAAAGGAATGGGCCAAGCGCCAAGCAAAGTTTCAGAAAGTTGCTGCAGAAGCAGTGAGGAAATTCAATGAAGATACTCAAGCTGCTGATGCTGAGGCCTCTGCTAGTAAAGCCGCACCCAAGAAGGCCATGCCGAAGAAACCAGCTTTGAAGCCAAAGTCTTAAAGCTCAATGCCCTAACGGCCAAGTTGCTCAACAGCAAAGCCCCCAGGGCAAATACCTCAGGTAACTTCCTCAAAGGCAGCCCCAACTCCTTCTGTTGCTGCAAAATCCTCAGCTGATGCCGCAAAGTCCTCAACACCTGTGCATCTAGCAATGTGTCAGCTGACTGCTGGATTTTTAATTGCCTCAGGGGCATCTGCAACTTCCTAAGCTCAACCATAATCCTCAAGTGGTCCATCTCTGCTGAAGGTCAGGTCCACTGTTGGACGAGGTAAGAGGTCAAGTCCTCAGAAGAAACAAGTGGCTTTCTAGGTTCCATCTGATGATGATGAAGCTGATGATGATGGACTCGCTGAAATCATCAGAGATAGAGAAGAAAGGGCTACAAGAGCCAAAGGCAGCTCTGTTCCTCTTATGATGGATCCCAAGAAAATCCTCGACTTCATTGACATTTGGCATAAGGATCCAAATACACCACTCCCTGGCCCGAATCTGACTCCTGGTCAAAGTCACATGCCGACCGCCTTCATAGGCGAAGAAAAATGGGAGTTTGAGAAGGCCAGGTGAGTCAAGAAGGACCAGTACAAGAAATAGCATTTTCTGAGGAACAATGTTCTCACTTTGTTTCTTGAAGAACTTGTCGGAGTTCAGACGGAAATCCAAGTCCTCAGTGATGAATTGGACCGATACCATGCTGATTGGTTAGGAGCCAAAGTCAGATTTGTCAAGATCGCCAAGAACCTCAAGGCAAGTGTTGCAGCTCCATCGCAACAACAAATTCCTCAGGCTGAAGATTTTGTTCAGCCTGCTGTAGAAAATGAAAGAGGAGCTGAAGATTCTGTTCAGGCTACTGAAGAAGCTACCAGGGTAGCTAAAGAAATTCCTGCTCCTGAAGACAATGCCAGGACAACTCCCAATGTTGCGCCTGAAGAACAACGCAGGCCAGCTGAAGAATCTGCTGAGCCTGAAGAAACTGTGAATGCCAGGACGACTGCATCAGTCGTGCCCGAAGAAACTGCACCAACTTCATCCTCTGCTCCTCCTGCAAAATCTTCAAAGGTGAAGAAAACAACACTTCCTTCTGCATCAGAAGTGAAGAAAACTAAAGCTGCGGAGAATGAAGCCACAAGGAAAAGGAAGGCATCAACCTCTGCAGAATCCTCAGCTCCCAAGAAAGTGAGGACTTTGACGAGCTCTTTCAGTGAACCAATTGATGCTGTTCCCATCTCTATTGTGCCATCAAAGGAAATAGTTCCTTTTGGTGAGGAATATGTCATTCTAGATGATGGAGATGATGAAGAAAATCATTCTACTGCTTCCTCAAAGCAGATGGACGAAGAAATTGAGGTGGAAGCAAATGCTTCAACACCTCTGTTATCATCGCCTATGCCTCAGTTCACTGCTGAAGAGGCGGGCATCAAAGAAATTGATGAAGATGTGGACATTGGCTCAACCACTCTTGTCCTAAATGATGATTATTGGGAAAATCTTCACCGAAATTCTGCAATTGTCACACCTCTCCATCAAATTCCTCAGTCCCCTATGCAGACTGAAGAAATATTGACAGGGTCTGAAGGACGTCAAACTTCTCTCCAATCTATTCCTGAAGAAATTCCAGCTGCATCAGCTGAAGAAATGGAGAACCAGACTATTGCTGATGAAACTGCCACTTCAATTCCTTAGTCTGCTGCACCAGAAGTTATGACTGAAGAGGTTGTGAGGCCTATGACTGCAAATCTACAGCCCAAGCCTCAAAATCCTCAGTCTGGCACAAGGAGGCCAAAATTCAAAAATGTCGATTTCTTCGCTGAGCATCATTTCTTCACTGATGAAAATCCTTATGACTCAGGAAGATTAAGGCACAAGAGGTTCTGGACTGCTAGTCAGATGAATTTCTATGCCTCTATTCTGTTTGACAAGAACAAAGTCTTCCAACACCGTCGAATTCATCATGTGGATATGGAGTCCATTCCATGCTTTCAACCAGTTCTGAATGTTCTTCATGAAGCTGGACTCCTCACTTTCTGTGCTGACATATGTGATTGGAATGAAGAACTCATTCTTCAGTTCTATGCAACTCTGCACCTCACTGGCAATGTCTCAGATGTCAATTCATGGGTCCAGCGACTGAATTGCTTCATGCCGTCCCAGTTAGTCCTCCTGCAGAAGGCGCAAGGCTGATCTATGAGGAACCTGAACTTCAAAATCATCTCATGCAAGTGTTGATGAAGCCTTTGCGGCCCAGTCAAGCTCCAAGAACCACTTTCCTCATGAAGGATTTGCTCTATGTGCCCAGAACCATCTACCACATCTTGACCAAATCCCTCAGTCCAATCAAAGGCCACAATTCTGTAGAAGAAGAAGTTGTTGGCATCATAAAGAATCTGATGTTCAACATCATCCATGGGATTCCCATAAACTATCACAATTTCTTCATGAGGACTTTGGCCAATGTTGCTCTTTCGCCGTTTGAATTGAAGCCGTATGCTCCTTGGATTCTGAGGTTCATCAGAATCAGGTCTTCAATTCCATACAAGGCTGACTTTCAGAATCAGTTCAGCTTTCTGCCTCCTATTGATGTCCTAAAAAGGACAATTTCCTTAGTTGATGAAAAAGGCAAAGCTGCTGTTATTGATGAAGGCACTCGTCCATTGGATGGTCAATTCCCGTACGGCTGCATCTTACTCCACCGATGATGACTCTGCAACCCAGGACTCTGCTGCTAAAGCCAGCGAGCAAAATCCTCAAGCCACTGCCCCGCGTGTGATGACTGATCGTGATCTTCTTCTAAGTCTTCACCAGAAAGTCGATCGCAATCACAAGTGGGTCAAGCGTCAATTTGGCTCAATTCTTCAGAACATGACTGTAACGCAGAACACTGTGAAGAAGAACCATTACTATGTGCATGAAATCTTCGATCGCACTTGGGCTATACTTTCTCATCTTTACAGTGATGAAGACCTCAAGTAGATGGACTTTCAGCAGAACTTTGACCGGTCACATCATCCCTCGAAGAAATTCAAGAAGGTTAAAGTTCCTCAGTTTGTCACAAGTTCATTTTCTTCATCGCGTGGGACAGACGAAGCTGAGGATCTCAATGACACTGCGGCAGGCCCTACTCCAACAAATGACCCCGACATCGCTGGCGCTCCTCCACCGACCTCAAGCTGATGTTTCAGGGGCGTTAGTCCTCAAGTTTCATCCCTTTTGGTCATTTGATGACAAAGGGGGAGAAATTTGAGTTAGTCTTCAATCGGGTCTCTTATATATGGGCTGTTTGTCGTTAACTTACAACTCTCGCTCTTCTGAGGTGTTTGTTTGATGAGTTGTAAACTTAAGTTCGATGGTGGTCTGATACTTTTAAACTGCTTTCTACATGCTTATTTCCTCAAGTACCTTAATGCACGCATGCTGAATTACATCAGACACCATTTCCGTCATGCATTTCAAATTCTTCATACTATATGTTAAATGTGTGAATGGATTACAAGATATAGGGGGAGATCTCCATGATTTTAACCTACAATGTGCATTTGCAGTCCAAAGAAAATTCCTCACATATGCACATATTCAGGGGGAGTTCTTCTATATCTTGCAATCAAATTCCTCAAAATCAGTATTTACACTTCATATGTTTATCCCTGTTGAAAACTTAACCTATTTGTCATCAATCACCAAAAAGGGGGAGATTGTCAGTGCATCTAGTGCCCCTTAGTGATTTTGGTGTATTGAAGACTTATAGGTTAAGGGACTAATGTGTTTGTGAGCGTACATATGTCTTATAAGTCTTGGAGGAGTTTGATATATCCGAAGAAAGTCGACCCCTAAAAATGGATGTCTTCGTCTGAAGACTTTGGTTTTCTTGAAGACTTTGAAAATGAGGAAATTGGTGTGACCTTGAAGATATTGATGCGAGGACTATGAAGCGTGAAGACTTTTGTTTTCGTAGTTTCATTTCCTTCTTTTGAGTCATAGGAAACACCGTACTATTAAAGGGGGTGGAGGTAATACTAAGGAAAATTTTCCAAGTGATGCTCATCTCAAAGCCTACGAATACCCAATCCTTCGAGTGAAGCCTTTGGAAATATCTTGCAGCTCAGTCAATTTCTTCAGTGACAGAGACGAAGTTCTTCTGGTCTCTGAGAAATTTGTTCTGACTGAGGAGTTAGGAATTCGCCAGTGTGAATTGCCTATAGTGAGGAACATGACAGCCATGAGGAATTTGAGAGCTCAAATTTCCGACCGTTGTTGTGCTTCGCGCTAGCTGTCCCAAATATCTTATCCACATAACGGTCATATCATTAGGGACATTTATGTCTTATCATGTCAGGCTGCTCCCTGGCTATAAATAGCCGCCCCCTCAACCACTAGCTGGTTGGCTGCTCCGAGAGAAACTAATACTTGTCAAAGAGAGCATACTATCCTCCGAGGACTTCCAGAGAAAATCATCAGTGAGGAAAAACCCCAAACCTCAACACCTAAAACCCAAAGTGATTGAACATCATTGAAGAGATTGTTCCTGTGTGGAACCGATGCTTGTTACCTTTGAAGACTATGCATCTTCCAGATGGTTAGGCATCAAGGTCTAGAGCATCCAAGAGGAATTGTGGATCGCCGAGTGACCAAGTCTGTGAAGGTTTGGAAGTCACCTTGAAGACTTACCACGAGTGATTGGGTGAGGTCTGTGTGACCTTAGCTCAAGGAGAATACAGTAAGGACTGTGTGTCCTTTGGTTTAAATACCAAGCCGCTCCAACTAGACGTACAACTGCCACAGTAGTTGGAACTGGTCTACCAAATAACTGTCTTCACCGAGCTACTGATTCTATTTCCTCAACCCTTTCATTTCCTCGCTTATGTGTTGATGAAATTGATCGTTACTGTTCGAAGACTTTGACTGAAGACTTTCTCAATTTCCTCAATCCTATTTCTTCAGTCACCTTGTCTTCAGCTTGCTTATCCTGTTTACACGCTACCTGTGCTCTATGTATGTTTCATTTCATCATGATGACTATGCTACTGTCTTGTTATGCATGCACCTGAGTACTTTATCCGCTGCTTGTATTTTGTCACCTAGCAAATTCCTCAAGTTGAATTTCCTCAGTGACGAATTTGTAAAAATTGCCTATTCACCCCCTCTAGTCGATATAATGCACTTTCAAAGTTTTTATTATATCTATCACTTTGGGACTAATTTCATATATTACCATTGCTACTAACAAGCTCTCAAACAATTTTAAGAGAAGAACATGAGCATAATTTTTTTTCAAAGTTTTCATCTCTTAAAATAATATAAGTGAAGCTTGAGAGAATTTCTTAAAAATTACTAACTCTCAAAATAATCTAAGTGAAGCATGAGAGCATATTTCTTCAAAATTAAAGCACCACCGTGCAAAAAAAGATATAAGTGAAGCACTAGAGCAATTACAACAAATCATATCATCATTATGGCTCCCTCAAATAGGTGTGTCCAGGAAGGATGATTGTGACAAACTAGAAAGCAAAACTAGCAAAGACTCATATAATACAAGACGATCCAAGCAAAACTCATGATATGTGACGAATAAAAATATAGCTCCAAGTAAAATTAACGATGTACGTTAGAAGAAAGAGGGGATGCCTTCCAGGGCATCCCCAGGCTTAGTTGCTTGGTTCTCCTTTAATATTACCTTGGGGTGCCATGGGCATGCCCATGCTTAGGCTCTTTTCACTCCTTATTCCTTCATCCATCGTGATCTCACCCAAAACTTGAAAACTTCAATCACACAAAACTTAACAAAAACCTTCGTGAGATCCGTTAGTATAATAAAGAAAATCACCACTTTAAGTACTGTTGCAAACCCATTCATATTTTATTATTGCATTATACCTACTGTATTCTAATTTTACCATGGCTTATACCCCCCGGCACATCCCATAGATTCATCAAAATAAGCACACAATGCAACGAAAACAGAATCTGTCAAAAACAGAACTGTCTGTAGTAATCTGGACTTTGACCATACTTCTGTAACTCCAAAAATTCTGAAAAATTAGGACAATGTAGGCAATTTGTATATCAATCTTGTGTAAAAAATTCAGAATTTTTCGTCACTTATGTGATTTTGAAACATTCTGCTACTGGACGCAAAAGTTTCTGTTTTCCAACAAGATCAAATCAACTATCACCCAACATGATCCTAAAGGCTTTACTTGGAACAAACACTAATTAAAACATAAAACACAATCATAATAGTAGCATAATTGTGTGAACACACAAAAACAGAAAGAAAAAGAGAGAAAAATATTTTATTCATTGGGTTGCCTCCCAACAAGCGCTATTGTTTTATGCCCCTAGCTAGGCATAATGCATGGATTCAAGTCTTGTCATCTTTGGTTTTAGATCCATAGGTTGACCTCATGATTGATTCACATGGTGGCTTAATTATAATTCTAGGGAAGTGTTCCATACCCTTTCTTAATGGAAACTGAAATTTAATATTCCCTTCTTTCATATCAATCACAACACCTATTGTTTGTAAAAACGCTCTGCCAAGTATTGTAGGACAAGACGGATTGCAATCAATATCAAGAACAATAAAATCTTTTTTTTTGTAGGATAAGAACAATAAAATCTATGGGCACATAATTCCTATTTGCAAAAATAAGAACATCATTAATCCTTCCCAAAGTCTTTTTAATAGTCGAACCCGCCAAGTGCAAATTAAGAGAACACTCTTCCAAATTGGTAAAACCTAGCACATCACATAGAGATTTTGGAATTGTGGAAACATAGCACCTAAATCACATAAAGCATTGCACTCATAATTTTTGATCTTGACTTTTATGGTGGGTTCCCATTAATCATATAATTTTCTAGGGATTGAAATATCTAATTCCAATTTTTTTTCTAAAGCTTTCATCATCGCTTCTACAATATGTTTAGTAAAAGCTTTGTTTTGTTCATAGGCATTGGGTGAAATTATCATGGATTGTAACAAAGAAATACATTCAATCAAAGAGCAACTATCATAATTAAAGTCTTTGTAATCCAAGATAGTGGGCACATCACTAGTTAAAGCTTTGGCCTCTCGAAACCCACTTTTATCAATTTTTTCAATAAGATTTTCACCCTCCAAATTATGGGGACGCCTTCTAGCTAAAGTTGACTCTTCTTCAGTCCCCTTATCATCAAGTTTCATATTACTAAATAAGGAATCAATAGAAGAAACACCAATCATCTTAACATCTTCATCATTATTATCCTCTAGAGATCTGGCTTAGCAGCCATTTGATTTACTAGTGTAGCATGTGCGTCAGATATTTTACCTACTAAATTTTCAGTATGAGCATACTTAGATTGGAGATTGGAAACTTCTCTGCTAACATGATCAAGTTGTTTTGGTATAGCATCTAGCACAATAGAGTGTTCTTTAAGCTCTTCGGTGAAAAACTTGTTATGCTCAAATTGTATAGTCATGTATTCCTTAGTATTTTTCTCAATCTCAAGCAAGATGTTGGGATAGAGAACATCATAATACTTTCTTTGAGACATCGTGGCTACGCAAACAAGAACACAAGCAAATAAAAGATCGAACAAGAAAAGGCAAATGGAAAAATATTTTTGTATTTTTGCAAAAACGTTTTAGAAGTGGGGAAGCTGAAAACGAGAGGCAAATGGAAAATAAAGTAATTGGAAGGAGATGAGATTTGTGATTGGGTACTTGATAGATGTTGATGATGTCTCCCCGGCAACGGTGCTAGAAATTCTTCCTAATTGCTTGTATCTGCGTTGGTATTTCCCCGAAGAGGAGAGGATGATGCAGCACAACAAAGGTAAGTATTTCCCTCACTTATGAAACCAAGGTTATCAATCCAGTAGGGGAACCAAGCAACACTATGTAAACAACACCTGCACACAAATAACAAATACTTGCAACCCAACACTTAAGAGGGGTTGTCAATCCCTCCTCGGTATTGAGATAGATTAAATTGTATGAGATTTGATAAATAGATCTGGGAAAAACACAAAATAAAATAAATAAAGAAAAATTGCAGCAAGGTAGTTTTGGGTTTTGATATGATAGGAAATAGACCCGGGGGTCGTAGATTTCACTAGAGGCTTCTCTCAAGAAAATAGCATACGGTGGGTTACAAATTACTGTTGGGCAATTGAGAGAAAAGCGAATAATCATGATGATATTCAAGGCAATGATCATGTATATAGGGATCATGTCCAAGATTAGTAGACCGACTCCTGCCTGCATCTATTACTATTACTCCACACATCGACCGCTATCCAGCATGCATCTAGTGTATTAAGTTCATGGAAAAATGGAGTAATGCAATAAGAACGATGACATGATGTAGACAAGATATATTCATGTAGGAATAGTCCCCATCTTTTTATCCTTAATGGCAATGATACATGCATGTCATGTCTCCTTCTGTCATTGAGATTGAGCACCGCAAGATCGAACCCATCGCAAAGCACCTCTTCCCATGGCAAGAAAAATCAATCTAGTTGGCCAAACCAAACCAAAGTTTCGAAGAAGAAATACGAGGCTATAACAATCATGCATAAAAGAGTTTAGCAAAGACTCAAATAATATTCATAGATAGATCTGATCATAAACTCACAATTCATCGGATCCCAACAAACACACCGCAAAAAGTCATTACATCAAATAGATCTCCAAGAACATCGAGGAGAACATTGTATTGAAGATCAAAAAGAGAGAAGAAGCCATCTAGATACTACCTACGGACCCGTAGGTCTGTGGTAAACTACTCAGACATCATCGGAGGAGCACCAATGAGGATGATGAACCCCTCCGTGATCATTTCCCCCTCCGACAGTGCCAAAAAAGGCCGCTAGATTGGATCTCATGGTTCTGGAACTTGCGGCAGTTGGAATTGTGTTTCATCGACTGCCCTAGGGGTTTTGGGATTTTAGATTATTTATAGAGCTGATAGGCGGTGGAGGGGGTGCCTGTGGGCTCCACTACCCACCAGGGCGCGCCTAGGTGCCTAGTGGGCCCCACAGGCCCCCTCTGGTGCACTTCTTGGGCCTCTCGGGTGTCTTCTGGGCAGAAACAAATCTCCAAAAAGTTTTGCTGCATTTGGACTTTGTTTGTTATGGATATTCTGCGAAGTAGAAAAACAAGCAAAAATCAGCAACTGGCACTAGGCACTATGTCAATAGGTTAGTCCCAAAAAATGATATAAAGTTGCTAGTAAATGAATGTAAAACATCCAAGATTGATAATATAACAGCATGGAACAATAAAAAATTATAGGTACGTTGGAGACATATCAGACACGTTCTTTGTCATAGTCTCGAGCAGAAGCTTCTATGTTCTTCGAGTCATATTTTGAAGATTTTCTGAAATGGCTCCTTTTGGAGAACTTCTGGAACTTCCTGACAAGCATAGCCAGTTCTCTCTCAATTTCCTTAGTGCCATCAGTGCTGCATTCTGACACTTCTTCTTCTTCAGATGAATAAATTGCCTTGGCTGTAGCCTTTGCCTTCAAAGCACGAGATCATCCATAGCTGGGACCATACATATCTCTCTTCTTAGCTTGCTGAAATTCATGAGTATTGAGTCTCTCAAGAATATCAGCTGGATGAAGTGACTTGTAATCTGGACGCTCTTGAATCATTAGGGCCAAGGTGTCAAAGGAGCTATCAAGAGACCTCAGCAATTTCTTCAAAACCTCATGATCAGTGATGTCAGCAGCACCAAGAGCTTGAAGTTCATTTAAGATATCGGTAAGGCGGTCAAAGGTCTGCTGAACATTCTCATTGTCGGGTCTTTTGAAGTGGTTGAAGAGATTGTGGGGCACATCAAAACGTGAGTCACGTTGCGTGGAAACTCCTTCATTGACCTTGGAAAGCCTATCCCAGATAAGCTTCGCTATTTCTAGAGCACTCACTCAGTCATACTGTCCTTTGTTGAGATGTCCACATATGATGTTCTTCGCTTGAGAGTTGAGTTGCTTGAATCTCTTTACATCAACAGCATTGATGGTAGGGGCAATAGTGGGAACGCCGTTCTCAACGACAAACTAGAGATCGTTGCCAATTGCCTCAAGATGCATGCGCATCTTGTTCTTCCAGTAAGGATAGTCTGTGCCATCAAAGATGGGGCACGCAGCAGAAACCTTGATCATACATGCGGTCGACATAACTAAAGCTCTAGGTGATTAAACCAAAATCACACAGAACAAGGGAGTATCTCATTATGACACTACTGCAGGTTGGTCCAAACGCGACAGTCCAATCAAAGACCCTTCGACGAATTTGTGTGCGATGCATTAATCACAAACGGTGATGTAATAAAACCGTCAAAAAAGATACAAAACGTTTGCGATGGCGGTGACATCAAACATGATTCAGATTAGAGTTGCATGTGCGATGCGTGGCAAACAGTTAATCCAGCAGAATTGTTTGCGATGAGGCAAAACAACAGAAACGGGCAGCCAGATGAGGGTGTGTGCGATATACGGCAAAGAGTTCACTAGGATGAACTGTGTGTGATTAGGTAACACAATAGAAACGGTCAGCCAGATCAAGGTGTGTGCGATGGAGGGCATACAGTTCACTCGGATGAACTGTTTGCGATGAGCCAAGACAACAGAAACAGTTCAACTGAACAAGATGTGTGTGATACGCGGTAAACATGTCCGTAATCAGAAATGTGTGCGAAGACCAATAATAACACAGACGATTGCTGCTAATAAGTCGTGTGATTTGCTCTGTCTACAGAAGAATAACATATATATATATATATAACTGAAATAAACATCTAATTACATAAGTGACTATAATAATCATTTGCACACACCTCAATAAACAATTGCATCCATTCTAAACTAGGAGAAACGATCGTCTAGTCATCTACTTCTTGTGACGCTCCCGCCACTGCTCTGTGGCTCGATCCCTCATCTGGGGCAGGAAGAAGACACTTCCTCATGTCAACGATCTACCTGTACAGCTTGTAGCTTGTGTACGTGTCCTTGGCCGCATACTTGACGTGTTCTTCATCCAGTCTCTGATGCCAGACACTGTGCCAGGTGTTCTTGTCCTTCTTGCACTCATCCTTCATCTTCATGTAGTTGGGGTCAATGATGGCTGAGGCGAGGTCAACCAGGTAGTTCTGTTTGTTGTTGTCGCTTCCCCAGACCTTCTAGTGGTCATGGATGTTGACAAGATTCTTGCAGGTCAAGCCCGAAACCTTGAGCGCTTTTAGATTGTTGGTGGTGTCCATCGTAGCGGAACTGTAGTCGGAGCTGTTGATAAACCTGGAGAAACGCTTGCAAGGCCTTGTGGCCAGGTGGTAGTGGTAGGCGAGGACGTCATGTCGCACGCACAACTGGGCGACGGCAACCTTCAGATCGTGCCTGGTACAACCGCTGGTGAACTCGAGGTCGAAGTCGACCACTTGGTAGTGGTACTTGTCCTCAGCAAGCAACTGCTCCATAGTTTGGATGGAGCTCTCCACCGAGACTGGCTCATTCGTGTACACCACCGAGAGGGCCTTCCCCCTCACATGGGTGTCCACTACGTGATGTGTGGTGAACTGCCCGCCGTTGTCGTCGTCGGCCGCTAGGAGCGCCATTGGAGCCACAGGGATCGCCATTGGAACCGCTGGATGTCCTCTCTATATGTGTCATCATGGGTGTGCTTATTGTGTCGTGTGGCGCGAGAGATGAAGGTAAATGCCGCAGGAATAAATGGGGGCCGGGCGGCCTGGATTCTCGGCGCGTCCGCATGGCAGTTTTTGCAGCGAGTAACTGCATCGTGGCGCCGCACCTGGTGCAACCGCATGCATAATGGCATCACGAACGTACGTGATCATGCGCCAGCCCCAAACACTGGCAGCGGGCATGGATGGACGAGGGCAAAGCGCACGGCGGGACGCGAGAGCAGAGCGCACTTGGCGGGATGCGAGCAAAGCGTGCCGCGGCCGCCTCAACCGCGAGCAACAACACGCATAGAGCAGTTGAACACGCAGGGAATGGTTGTCTACAAGCCGGCCGGCAGTTGCGACGCTGCATAGAGAGCGGTCGTGTGCTACTACCTCCGTCTTGGTCTATTAGTCCCCTTTATATTCTGTGCCATATTTTGACCTTAAATTTAACCAATAAAATGTTAATGCATGTTATAAAAATTATATAATTGGAAACTATGTTCAAATACGAATCCAACGATATAATCTTTGGCGACATGCAATCGTATTTTATTAGTTAAATCTCTAGTCAAAATTTGGCACAAAACTACATAGACGACATATAAACCAGGACGAGGGTAGTAGGTAATTAAATCACAAATGTTTTTTTATTAATCGTATGTGCACATGTCCTTTCGTCCTCCTCTCACACGTCTTGTCACCCCGCTGCCGCAGACGGCTTAGAGCGCAAGCTTGAGCAGCGCGCAGGGGCGTTCTTCTGGCCAAACGGTGGCTCCAAGTGGCACCAATGAATCATCGGTGAGCCCGTTCCCGCGCAACTGCGCAGGTTCCCGCGCAAGCTTCCCGCCCGACTCGGTGAAACCCCCCAAAATCCCAATACTTACCGGCCTGCTATATAAACCCTCACGGCCGGCGAGTCCTGTGTCGCATTTTCCCCTCCCTCCCTGTATCTTATCTCGTCTGCTTCTCCCACAATCGCCAATGGCACCGGTCCGTCATCGTCGCTCATCCACTCCGCCGTCATCAGAGGACAGCTCCAGCTGGGAGGGTACACCGCGGTGGCGGCGCAGTCCCCGGCGTAGTGTAGTGCGCGTGGCGTCCCTGATGGGTGTGCGCAAAACACCCACCACACGCTCCGCCGCCGCTGCCCGTCGGCAGCTGTTGCCGACCGCCGTTGCCGCCGCCCCACCGTCTGCCGCCGTGGCCACCATACCACCGTCGAAAGCCAGGGCCATCGCCCGCTCCGCCGCCTCGGCCCGAAGGCGGGAGATGGCCGTCGTGGCCGCCACCCCACTGCCGGCCACAGTGGCCATCACCCGCTCCGCCACCGCGGCCCAAAGGCGAGAGGTGGTGGTCGTGGCCGCCACCCCATCATCGGCCGCCGTGACCGCTAGCCCACCGTTGACCGCCGCGGTCATCAATCGCTCCGCCACCGCCGCCCGAAGGCGGGAGGCGGAGGTGGAGGCCCGCACGGGCGTCAGCGACCTTGCACGCTACATCGAGTTCCTGCGGGAGGAGGAGGAGCGCCTCGTCGAGCACGGAAAGAGCCTTACCTCCGCCGTGGCTGCAGCACATGCCGCCGCAGAGGCGATGAATCAGGAGATCTACGAGGAGTCCCCCCGCTTCGAGAGGGGTCGTCTGGAGTGGCAGAGGGCGTTCAAGGTGAGCGTCGCTGAAGGTGCAGCAGCGGCAGGCACCGTATTGTAGTTGTCTCGCTCGTCGGTAGGCTCCTCCTCCTCTGCCTCTTACTGAGCGTGCTCGGCAAAGGAGAGGCTACTGGAAGTAGTACAAAGTCCCTCCGTAGTAGTAGTATTTAGGGGCTATTTTGTTCAGTTCATCTGATTATAGATGTGGTGGAACTGTACACCATACTTAAAATTAGCTAGTATATATAGTTGAACTAGCTATTTTAGTACGTGGTTGGCAACAATTGGGGAAAAGTTCGGTCCGTTCAGCTGTCGAGTTGTACTATTTGTATAAAGAACGACTGCTTAATCTATCAATGAAATCTATGCTTAATTACTGAATTTTAGTTGCAAAAATTAGATAGTGCTAGTGATTTTTAGCTGCATATTTTAACAAATGGCAGTGTTACAAGGTTGACAAAGGGCAATGTTACTAGATCAACAAATGTCAATCTTTCCAGTTTGACAAATGGCAATATACCCAATATGACAGATGCAAATCTTACCAAATTTTCTGTACGTGGTTGCACACGGGTCATCCAAAAAAACCGTTTGCATTGAAGAGATGTACAATCCTGCGTGCCAGATTTTCTCTTGGCTTAGCGCCGAAGTCTCGCTTTGCATACCATATTCAATCTTAGCCGTTTGCGTTGAAGAGATGCACAAATCCTGCGCAGTGAATTTTCCCTTGGCTTACTAGGGAAGACCATAGCTCTCACTTTGCATACGGGTGTTCTATCTAAAACGTTTGTGATGAAGAGCTGCACAAATCCTGCTCAGCACATTTTCCCTTTGCTAACTGGGGAAGCTGTCGGTTTGCATACGGGTGTTCTATCTAAAACGTTTGCGATCAAGAGCTGCGCAAATCCTGCTCGGGACATTTTCCCTTGGCTTCCTGGGGAAGCTGTCGGTTTGCATATGGGTGTTCTATCTAAAACATTTGCGATGAGTGTTTTATATTTAAAAACCATTGATGTTTTTTTTAAGAAAATCGTTTGATAAGTGTGTACATTCAGAGAGAAAAATGCAAGTTCATTCAAACCATATCTTTCATTCAGTCACACTGCAAATTTATATTCATATGATCGAGATACAGTATTAAACCCCAAAAAAACTAATTCCGGTGGCGTGCCACGCCAGTGTTGTCGTTATCGTCCTCCTGGACGCCGTTGTTGAAGTCTTCAAGGCAGCACAAAATGTTCTTCACATGGAAATCAAACATCATGTCATCGCGCGATCGACGGGCGGGGCGCGGGAGGACGGCAACTCGCGGCGCTGTGAGGTAGCGGTCGACGGCGGCGTCCCATGCCACTGAGGGGGGCACACGCACGGGCGCGGGGGCGGCGGTTGCAGGCAAACGCATGGGGACCGGTGCCACGATGGGTGCAGGGGTGCGCACGGGCATGGGCACTGGCGCTAACATGTACATGAGCTCACGCAGGTTCGCGGAGACCTCGCTGACGCCCACGGCTTCTAGCTCTGCGATAGTGCTCGGTGACCAGCCCATCAATGCTACAGGGATGGTCGCTGGCGCGGGCGCGGGGATGGGAGCTGGGACGGGCGCGGGGGCAGCAACCGCCGCGGCCAGCTCGTTCAGGGCCAAGTCCATGAGGCCCCATTCCTCCTTATTTTCTATCTCCTCCAGCTCGGAGTCGACTTCGCCAAACTGGAAGACTAGTGACAGATGATCCTTCTACACCATGGCGTTGGTGGAGGTCTGCGAGAGGGGAATGGGAGGCGAACAATAAGGCCACCCGTATTAAACTGCGGCTCAGGCGCCATTAATGGAGAGGATGCGAGCAAGGCGGCCGACCATGGAAGTCAAAGGGCTCGCTTCCCAGTGAGCCTACGCGGCGTACAGCTCGCATGCTTCCCGGTGAGCCTGCGCATTGGAGGACAGCTTGCATGCTTCTCAGTCAGCCTGCGCAGCGGACTGCACTCGCACGCCTCTTGTTCAGTCAAGCAGTTGTCCGCACAGCACCTCCTAGCCATTAAAAGAGTGACGTGTGGCGTCACGTGAATGGTTAACAGAACACACATGATTTAAATTATACAAAACATTTGAGATGTTAAAGTGGCAACTATTTGTTTCAAAATGCCTTTGTTGGCTGTTATTTGAGTGCGCCTTCTCTGAAAATGGACACAAAAAATACCACAGCATGTCAGGTGCCATTCCATGATAGCATGCCAAGTTTCATGAATTTCAGACGAGTTTTGGATTTACTAGAATTTAAAAACAAAGTATCTCAATGTTTTGCCGGCAATCAACAGTGCCCTAGTGTTTGAAATTCATTCCCATTTCTTGCATGGGACCTAAGCATGCACCCAAGGACACATATTTGACATGTCAACCCATTTTTCTGCACTGAAGCATGTGCATGTAGTTCAAATTTGAATTATGCACATAAAATGCCTAAAAAACTCAGTTAATGTATAAAAATGTCCAAACGAACCCCGAAATTGCAAATTTTAACACGACACTTCTGTTGCTCTATGTTGCCACTAGGAAAAAAATTGAAAACAGGAAGAGGCAACGAATATCATTTCATCCACCAAGGAGGCACATTCCCTACCG
The DNA here is from genome assembly GCA_011799875.1 of Thinopyrum elongatum. Taxonomy (NCBI): domain Eukaryota; kingdom Viridiplantae; phylum Streptophyta; class Magnoliopsida; order Poales; family Poaceae; genus Thinopyrum; species Thinopyrum elongatum. The sequence goes on along the minus strand of CM022301.1, from coordinate 97,248,522 downwards.
GAACCATGAGGCTTGTTGTCAGAAGCTCTGGTATGTGAGAAGCTTATACCCAAACTTGCCCCAAATGGGACAATTTTTTTACCACAGCATGTTGATGCCGTTCCATGATAGGATGCCAAGTTTCATGAATTTCAGACGAGTTTTGGATTTACTAGAATTTAAAAACCATGTATCTCATCGTTTGCGGCCGAGCGACGGTGGCAAGGTTTTTGACATTCATTCCCATTTCTTGCATGGGACCTAAGCATGCAACCAAGGACACATATTTGATTTTTCAACCAATTTATTTGCACTGGAGCATGTGCTTGTAGTTCAAATTTGAATTATGCACATAAATGCATAGAAAACTCAGTTAATGTATAAAAATGTCCAAACAAACCCCGAAAAATTCCAAAATTTAACACAACACTCCTGTTGTTCTATGTTGACACTAGAAAAAATTTGAAATCAAGAAGAGGCAACGGATATCGTTTCGTCCAGAAAGGTGAAACGTTCCCTACCATAAGCATTGAGGCTTGTTGTGAGAAGCTCTAGTTTGTGAGAAGCCTATACCCCAACCTGCCGCAAATGGGACAATATTTTTACCACGTCATGTTGATGCCGTTCCATGATAGCATGTCAAGTTTCATAAATTTCAGACACGTTTTCGATTTACTAGAATTTAAAAACCATGTATCTCAATGTTAGCGGCCAAGAGACAGTGGCGAGGTGTTTGACATTCATTCCCATTTCTTGCATGGGACTTAAGCATGCAACCAAGGACACATTTGAATTTTGAACTCATTTATATGCACTGGAGCATGTGCATGTAGTTCAAATTTGAATTATGCACATAAATGCATAGAAAACTCAGTTAATGTATAAAAATGTCCAAGCGAACCCCGAAAAATCCCAAAACTTGACACAACACTCCTGTTGTTCTATGTTGACACTAGAAAAAAATTTAAAGCAAGAAGAGGCAACGGGTATCGTTTCGTCCACAAAGGTGGCACGTTCCCTACTGAAACCATCATGCTTGTTGTGAGAAGCTCTGATTTGCGAGAAGCTTATATCCAAACCTACCCCAAATGGGATAATATTTTAACACGGCATGTTGATGCCGTTCCATGATATCATGTCAAGTTTCATGAATTTCATATGAGTTTTTGATTTACTAGAATTTTAAAACCATGTATCTCAATGTTATCGGTCAAGCGACAGTGTCAAGGTGTTCGACATTTATTCTCATTTCTTGCATGTGACCTAAGCTTGCAACCAAGGACACACATTTGATTTTTCAACCCGATTTTGTGCACTGGAGCATGTGCATGTAGTTCAATTTTGAATTATACACATAAATGCCAAGAAAACTCAGTTAACATATAAAAATGTCCAAACGAACCCCGAAAAATTCCAAAATTTAACACGACACTCCTCTTGTTCTATGTTGACACCAGAAAAAAATTAAAAGCAAGAAGAGGCGACGAATATCGTTTTGTCCACAGAGGTGACACGTTTCCCTACCGGAACCATGAGGCTTCTTGTGAGAAGCTCTGGTTTTTGAGAAGCTTATACCATAACCTGCCCTAAATGGGACAATATTTTTTAACCCAGCATGTTGATACCATTCCATGATAGCATGCCAAGGTTCATGAATTTCAGACAAGTTTTGGATTTACTAGAATTACAAAAGCAAGTACCTCAACGTTTGCCGGAGAGCCACGGTGCCGTGGTGTTTGAAATTCATCTCCATTTCTTGCATGAGACATAAGCATCAACCCATGGACACATATATGATTTTACAACCCATTTGGGTGCACCGGAGCATGTGCATATAGTTTAATTTTGAATTGTGCACCTGAAATGCCTAGAAAACCAAGTTAATGTATAAAAATGTCCAAACGAACCCTGAATAATTCCAATTTTTTTGATGACACACGTATAGTTGCATGTTCACTGCAGATAAAAGTTCTAGCAATTCAAACACCCTCCTTTGCCGCTGTGAGCCCATTATGTAATTCAAATCAAGACGAAAAATCAAGTAGATCGCACACAGTTTATTATCACCAACTGTGTGAGATGCAGTACAAAATATCTTGGAGCACCGTCGGAGTATAGTACGCCTATGGCTTACGCGAGAAGGTGTGTCGGCTACAGTCCACAGCCGGTGTGTCAAGCACACTAGCTCACTCCCCAAATATCATTTCACTGTTCAATCATCGCCGGTGAAAGATGGGGACGTGGACTCGCGTCGCGAGGGAAACTTTGGCGGCCCACTCCAGCGAGAGCACGGCCGCAATCTGCGATCGGGCGGCCAAGGCAGCCCAAACGGCCGGTGTTGCTTCTCAGGTGGCGACAGCAACATCTGCCTCGGGGATAACAACTGGCGAGAGTGGCACAATAGCTGTCTGTTCTGCAGCGGCGGCCTTAGCCCTGATGGGGGCTACCCACGACCATGTCCAGGCCGCCCACGCCCAGCTCCTGGCAGTCACTGCACAAATCAAACGAAGCTTCTTCGACATCGGTCGGCAACCCAAGGCCGAAGAGTTGGCAATCGCCAAGAGTGTTCGAGCAGCCATCCGTTCCTCCGCGGCATACCTTGCCACGATGAAGCCCGTCCAAGCCTAGATCGCGGCCGCCCACGCCCAGCTTGTGGCGGCCTTTTCCAAAGAGATGGCGGACGCAGAAGGCGAGATGCTTGCCCAGCATGGTGCGATGGATGCCATGGAGCGCCTTCCCCAAGAGATCGTCTGACGCGAGCTGGACATGGAGGAGGCGACGGAGATCGACGAGCACCAGTCGGAGTAGTACTCTTTTTTTTTGTTTAATTAAGACCACCGGTCTTTTATTTGTTAGAGTAATGTTTAGGTCAGCTAGCTCTGTTTAACTGCTGAACTTGCTCGATTAAGAAGTGTGGGTGTGCTGTAGTCTCCTTTGTGTACCCAAATTATGCAATGACGTAGATGACCACTGTAACTAGGGAAATTCGGACCAAAATTTGCATGTTCAAACTCATCACACACGGGGTAAGCTATATGAATTGTTTGTGATGTTCACATATCATACACAGTGCTGAAAAAGGGACCGTGTCTGATGACATTTTGCGCGCCAGTTTTTGCGCTCCACCGATCCAAAAATTTTGGCTTCCGCGGAAATATCTACCTCCCCGCCCCCTCCCCCTTACCAAAAGCCACATTTCCCCTATTTCCGCCTTCCTTTCCAAGTTGAAACCTTCACTCCTTGCTTGCAGCACCGCCTCCTCGCCGGCGACCCTCCTTCATGCTTCTCAGCCTCGTCGATCTAGGCAGGTAATCAACACCCGACCCCCATCCTCCTTCTCCTTTCACATCCCACATGCCCCGACCGCCGGTGCGACACCTTCCACCCAAATCACCGACCCCTCCCCAAATAAGCGTTGCCCTAAGCCATGGTGCACGCAGTATAGCCAGGAGCTCAAGGAGCATTTGGCAGCGGAGAAGCAAATCGTGGCCGCACACGCGGATGAGGTCGCGATGGCTGCCATTCGTGCTGACCCCCAGATCTTGGAGGAGCACCTCGCCGTCGAGGCCATTGTCGACGCCTCGTGCGCCGACGCGGCGATGCTGTTGGCTGCTTTAAATGGCAGTTCGTGGCGTTTTCTCGAGGCCACCGTCGGTGCCTTCGACGAAGACTACGAGGTGTTTTCTCAGCGTGCCCATGCTTACCTCAACTCGAGAGCCAGTAGGTTGGTGCCCAGAGCGGCTCAGGCAAGGCACCACTACGACGAGGGCACCCATGATGTGGAGGCCTCGCCCTCTTCCATGTCCAAGGAGCCAATCATCATCGATATCTCCAATGATGAAGAGTAGCTTGTCTTATTAGCTCACTATAAGGACCTATGTTCAGTTTGCTAGCTACGCCGGTTAAGCATGCTCGTTTTACCCGTTGCATGTGCTGCTCTTGCCTTTCCTTAACAAATTCTAGTGAATTATTCTATCTACTTTTACCATGCAATCTGTTGCTCTAGTGTATATATGTTCTATATGTCGTGCAATGTGGTGCTCAATTATTAACTGTTTGGTTAATTAGTTGTCATGTTCAGTTAACTCTTTGGTTCAATTCTGCAAATGTGATGTTCAATTCTTCAGGGTGCAATTTTGTATTGTCTTCCATGTGAGAAATAAATTGAATTTATCTTTACAAAATACATGACAAATAAATACAATTGCTATATTTCCAAGTTGTCAAGCATGCTTGGTTTGGTTAACTGTCTGATCTTCTAGTATGTTATATATTGTGCAATGTGGTGCTCAGTTAATGTTTGGTACATTTGTTGTGGTGTTTAGTTAACTGTTTGGTTCAATTCTGCAATGCGATGTTCAATTGTTGTGGGTGCGTTTTGTTATTGTATACCATGTGAGAAATAAATCGAATTTGGCTGTACTAAATATGTGAGAAACAAATACAACTGCTATATTTCCAAGTTGTTAAGCATGCTTGGTTTGGTTAACTGTCTGATCTTCTATTAGGAATATGTTATATTGTGCAATGTGGTGCTCAGTTAATGTTTGGTTCATTTGTTGTGGTGTTTAGTTAACTGCTTGGTTCAATTCTGCAATGCGATGTCCAATTGTCCTGGGTAGAATTTTGTATTGTTGTGCATGTGAGGAATAAATCGAATTTGGCTGCACTTATTACATGAGAAACATATACAATTGCTATATTTCCTAGTTTTTAATCATGCTTGGTTTGGATAAATGGGTTTTCCATGTAGCTCGAATTAATCTGATGAATCTACAATGTGCTTATTTTTCATCAACATATTTTACTGATAGCATGCGAACCCTCACTTAACCTGATCACTAACTACCTTATATGTGTTGCAGGGAAACAATGGGAAGCACTGAGGTTTACAATCGAGGTTTGCACATGCATGGTCCTTTGTCTAATAGCACATTATTGTGCAATTGCAGGAACCATTCTAATATTTAGGTTTTTAACAATTTGGTCTTGCACATGTAGGTCCTGCTGTCAGAGGTTTTGACCCACTGTTCGACCCTTTTTGCATATGGGTTGGCGCTCCCGTTTAGGCAAGTTTCGACATTTAACGAGCTGGTCAAGGATCTTTTCCCAAATTTCCAGCCGAGACCCTTGCCCGTCCCCTCGCATTCTTCTGCTCTTACCAACTCTGCTTCCACCTTGACGAGCTTGCTAACATCATCACCGGTGAGGACAGTGGTCCTCCACTCGCCTGATGCTCCTCCGATGGCCAACATTCCCATCGACCCACTCCCCTTCGTCCCGCATGGATTTCAGATACAGGAAGTCAAAGGGCGAACAGGGGTTTCCAGAGCAATGATGCCTCATCGACCAAGAAGGCATGAGGATTGGGCAATTGTGTCCATCCACCCGCACCCCAATGAGGTATTTTTTCCCAATGTCCGTGAAGTTCTTGAAGAGTTTCTGCAAGGAGTTGAGCAAGTGGGGTTTAGAGAAATTCAGCCGTGTCCCTTTGGTGAAGCCTACATTCAGTTCATGCATGTTCGAGATAGAGATAGGCTAATCAGGCAGAGTCCTCATCCTTTTGGATATGTGTTCATTTCTTTTACCAAGCACAATGAGGGTAGAAACTGGCGCCGGAAACATTTCAATAGAACTTGTTGGTTACTGTTTATAGGAGTTCCTTTTGATTACTGCAATACAGAGGATATTGCTGCTACCATTGCAAAATGGGGTAGAATTATCAGTTGGGAAAGAGAAGATGCACTGAGAGGAAAGATCTTGGTCAAAGCTAGAGTAATTGATCTCATTGACATTCCAAAGAGCATTAGGTGGTCTGAGGGAGAATGTTTTGAAGAAGAGTCTTGGACCTGCTCTGTTGAGGTGTTGCTGGAAGAAATGTTGGGTGGTGGTCCTGCTGATGAGGACCCCATACCACCTCCTGGAGTGGATCCACACCCTGTGCCACAACATGCCAATGACTTTTCAGGTTTTCAACCTATGCCAGTGAACAATGTGCAGGCACAAAATGATGATTGGGATGAATGGGATGAACAAGAGGAGCCAGAGCATTGGGCATTCCCTCAGCCTAACTCCCCTGAGCCAGTTCAACAACAAGCAGAAATTCCTATATTACAAGATGATGGTGCACCTAACAGTAGTATTACCACAACTGTCTCTCTGTCAGATGGCATCTTTTCCATTACACATACTGGTAGTGAAGAAGTGAACCAGGGAGTTCCAATGCCACCAATGGGCCTGGGTCTTCTCAACATTGCTATGGCATATCAAGCAGATGATGAAGAGGAGGATCTTCAGTTAGCAGCAAACAATCAGGAGGTTTTACAGTATCAGGGTGAGGTTGGACAACCACCTGCTATAGTGGAAGCAAATATATCAGAGCAGATCAACACTCAGCAAAATCCTGAAATGACATAGATGCCCAAGACTGTTGGTTCTGACAATGCTGGATGCTCTGCAGCACAAGTGAATCCAATAGAGGAGGCTGCTGATAGTGAAAATGTTAACCTCAATAAGAATATAATGGCAGATAAATCCATAGAGTCTAATGCAGTGCTTGCTAATGAAGAGGCAGGTATGACCCGGGCAGAGGCTGACTGGGCAGCAGTCAAAGGGAAATAGGATGTTCCAATTGTTCCAAATCCTTAGGTTGGCACATCTCCAGATACCAACAAGAAAGGTACTGAAGGCTCACATATTTTCTCAAGCTCTCCTAACTTATTTGATTTTCAAAGGATTGCTGAATCTCATGCTTTGGATATTATTGATGGCTCTCATTTAATTTCTGAAGAGGGACTGGATCTTTGGATACAACACTTTGCTCTAGCTACTCAGGGTGCTGCCAGTACTTTTAAGATTGAGATTCCAGTAAGTTGGTTTAATTTCATAATCCATCTACTGTTGACTCCTGATAAGTTTGGATGGACAATGCATTTGTTGAAATCTGAGCTGTGGAAAATGCTGACTGCAAATTGTGCTTCAGAAGAAACTATTCTGTTTCATATCCCTGATGGATGCTCTACTTCACAGGCACCTTGTTGCAAGGAGATAATGCAAGGACATGGCAAAGAGAATGAGGGCATTATCCCAGCTGCTCACTCCTCCAGTGGGGCTGGCCGCCCTTTAAAGCAAGTGTCCCCTAACAAGGTGATACTGCTAGCCCTAGGAGAAGCAGTCTCAAAGAAAAGAAGGGATAAAGAGCCTCTGGTTGAAACTGAGGTAAGAAGAAGTGACATAATTAAGAAAGATAACAATGGCTATAGGAGAAAATCTTGTGATGCTAAATCTTGCTTACTATGTAATGCAATACCACCAATTATTCAGAATAAAGTGGTTAAAAACCTAACAAAATTTTTCTGCAAGGTGGCTGAGGAAGAACTTCAGAAGAAGCTGTCCAAAAGGCCCAAGAAGAAAGGACAGGAGGATGTGGCCAAGGTTTCCAAAGCCACAGGAGCTGCAAAGCACCCCAAGATTGTGTAATGATGAGACTACATCATAGCATCATCCACAGGAGAAGAATGCTGCAACTGCCTAGTTTGGGTTTTAACTACTGTGTGTATGCTGGGGTTATAAATTTCAGAGTATGTACAATGTCTGCTTATGGGCCAGTGTGGCACCTTTTGTATGATGGCCTTTTGCTCCCTGTTAAAGAGTTCTGGATTTGGCATTTGTATGAGGATGATTGCACTTATATGGTTAAACTTGAGAGACCTATGTTTCACTTTATCAAGATGTTTCTGGGCTACTTTTACATAGTTGACTGTTGTTGGCTGTTAGATCACAATATGATCATGAGAAAAGAAAGCAATGGTTCTCCAAAGAATTCACAGTTAGGGTCTTATACCAAGGGATGGTACTTGGTATCTCAAATAAAATTAAATTTGGTTTTTAATGAATAGCAACAGGTCATAGAACATACTGAACTAGAATGTAAGAGGTTTAAATGCCCCAGATAAGTGGTTAGCTATTAGACAAAAATTTGAAGAAAGTGCTGCTGGTATTGTGTGCATTCAGGAAACAAAAAGAGAGAATTTTGACCTTGCTTACATCAACAAATTCTGTCCACAAAGATTCAATAAATTTGAATATCTGCCTTCCATTGGGGCTTCTGGAGGTATTTTGACTGCTTGGAATGGAGCTCTATTTACTAGTGAAATGATTTTCCAGAACAAATTCTCAATTTCATTACAATTCACATGCAACACCACTTCCAAAACTTAAAACCTCACCAATATCTATGGGCCTTGCAACCCTGAAGAAAAGATTGAATTCATAGACTGGTTTAGTAATATTCAAATGCCTAATGAAGTGGACTGGATCATCATGGGAGACTTTAACTTCATCAGATCACCTGAGGATAGAAACAGACCTGGAGGGGATGTTAATCAAATGCTTTTTTTCAAGGAAGCTATTAGCAACCTAGGGCTGGTTGAGCTACCCCTAAAAGGCAGACATTTTAGCTAGAGTAACATGCAGGACAACCCTCTTCTTGAGAAGTTAGACTGGTTCTTCACTTCTGCAGCTTGGATGACTAGTTACCTGACACCACTGCTCTCCCTTTAGCAAAACCCATCTCTGATCATCTACCATGTGTGATAAAAATTGGCACAAGTATTCCCAAGTCCAAGGTTTTCAGGTTTGAAAATTATTGGTTAAAACACAACTCCTTCAAAGACATTGTCCAAGCAGCCTGGAATTTCCTGTGGGTTACACTGATCCTGCCAAGAAAATCAATGCAAAGTTTAAACATTTGAGAAGAGCTTTAAAATTGTGGGCCAAGAGTTTGTCATGCCTTAAAAAGTAGATTGAGGACATAAATGCTTGTATTTTCCTCTGGGACTTGATTAAGGAATACAGAGATCTCTTTGTGTTTGAAGGAAACTGTAGAACCATGTTGAAAGAATTCCTGTTGACAGTACTTAATAATCAGAAGATCTATTAGAAACAGAGAGGTAAAATAAAAGGAGTTAAGTTTGGGGATGAGAACACAAAATTCTTTCATACTAAGGCCTCAATCAATCACAGACATAATAAAATTGCCATGTTACTGAATGAAGATCAAGTGGAAATTACTGACCATGAAGGAAAAGCTGCAATTCTTTGGGAGGCTTTTAAAAAAGATTAGGACAATCTAATGGTCATAAAATGCACTTTGATTTGAATGACCTGTATGAACAAAGAGTGGAGCCTGAGGTTTTCCAGGATCTTGAGAAGCCTTTTACACAGGAGGAAATTGATGATGTGGTAAAAAACCTTCCTACAGACAAATCTCCAGGTCCTGATGGATTTAATAATGAGTTCATTAAAGATTGTTGGGACATCATTAAACTGGATATCACTGAGCTTATCATGGCTTTTCATGCTGGTAATGTAAATCTTGAAAGCATCAACACATCCTTCATTACCTTGATCCCAAAAAAGGAAGTGCCAGTTTCCCCTAATGTCTTCAAACCAATTTCTTTGCTAAATGGAGTTCTTAAGATAATCACCAAGTTGATGGCCAATAGATTGCAAAAAGTTATTCTTCAGATGGTACACATTAACCAATATGGATTCCTTAAGAACAGAGTGATCCAGGACTGCCTTGGCTGGGCATATGAATATATCCATCAATGTCACAAATCAAAAGAAGAGATGTTAGTAATTAAACTGGATTTTGAGAAAGCTTTTGACACTATTGAGCATCAAGCTATTATTGATATACTCAGAGCAAAGGGATTTGGAGAAAAGTGGATTTCATGGATGCAATTACTTTTCACATCTGCTTCATCAGCTATGATGTTGAATGGAGTTCCTGGCAAAAAAATCTACTGTAGAAGAGGAGTTAGACAGGGTGATCCATTGTCTCCATTAATTTTTGTCTTGGCTGCTGATCTGCTACAATCAATTCTTAATAAGGCCATGAGATTGGGTCTTATTACTCCACCACTTCAAGTCAACTCCTGTCCAGATTTTCCAATAGTACAATATGGAGATGATACTGTAACACCCCATGTAGTTAACCACAGTGATCACCCTTAGTTAATGCCATGTCAGCAAGTTTAACAGTGCCTAGTCATCATTTGCATCATATTGTATTTCAAACTCCTAATTCAAACTTCAAATTAATTTAAAGTGAAAATAAAAGTTGTTCCAAATTGGAAACTAAAATGTTCATTAAATACCAAATGATTCAGAGGCAATTGTAAAATTGTAACCAACATCAATGGGCTTGGTTAAGTGACCCTAACAACCTCAAATAGTGGCTAACAGCAACATTTAATAACCTTTTATTTAATCTAAGTTAAATATGAAATTATATTTTACCCAAACTAGTTTTTGGAGATAGAGTATAATGCAATGCAATTTATGAGCTAAGTCACACATTTTGTAAAAGACATTTAGTGGCCTAAGAAATTGCAAAACAGAAAACAAAACAGAAAATAGAAAAAGAAGAAAAGGAGCAAAGGCCTACTTTGCACATGGGCTCCCAGTGCTACAACGCCGGCCCAGCCCACCCCGCACCTCCTCCCACCTCGCACTGCTCACCCGCGGCCGCTGTCGAACACTCAGCGCACGCACGCGCGCCCGCACCCTGGCCCCCCTGCTCGCCGCTCGACAACGCGTCCTCGCCCGCAGTGAGAATAAGAGCATCTCCCGCGACCCCCTAGCGTCTCCCTCGCCCCACTTTCCCCCTCCCTCGCTCGCTCTCCGCCATGGCCGACGCGGCTTTCGCCGTTGCTCTGTCGCCCGCGTAGCCACCGCCTCCGCCTCGCCGCTCCGCCGAGTCCAGCATCACCGCCGAGCTCCGCTACATCGCCTGCGCCAATGAGCCAAAGCCGAGGACCCCTCCATCACCAGGAACACCGTTGTCTTCCACCTTCAGCCACCTGCATCACCGCCGACGATTCACTGCCGTCGCCCTTCATCGAGCCGTCCCCGGGCCTTCTCTGCAAAGCCAGTGAGCCCCCGTGTCGATCCCCTCCTCTCCCTGGTCTTTGAATCGCTCGTAGCCGTCGCCCCCGCCATGGCCGAACCCACCACCGCCTGAGCTCGTCGCCGGCATGGCCACAGTGACCAAATGGTCCCGTGCGTGCCACCATCGCGCTCACCGCACCGCATAGGCCCCACCTAGCCTCTTCTTTCGTTCGTTTGCGCTTTGGAGCGCCGTTCCCATAGCTCGCCCGAAAGACCTCGCCACCGGCATCGACGTAGTTCTTGACTCTGGCCAATTTAGCCCGCGCCACCGGCAAGGATCGATGTGGCATCGAGCCCTCGTTCGAACGCCGCAAGAATCACGCCAAATGGACCACCGTAGACGATTTCCGGCCAACTCCGGCGCGGATCCGCCGCTGGAGAGGTCGCCGGCATTGCTCCGGCCGCCATGCTGACCTGGCGCCGGTGGGCCTCACCCCTGTGTCACTGCCTCTGGGCCCCACGGGCCCCAGTTGACCCAGTTGACTGGGTCAACTGCTGACTGGGTGCCGTGGCCCACTGACATGTGGGTCCTGCCTGTAAAATGATTTTTATAAATAGATAAAACTATTAATTAGATTAATTAGTTAATCACTCACTGACAGTAGGACCCACCCACTAATTATACTAATTAGTTTAATCTAACTCTGTTTAATTAGCTGAGTCACTGACATGTGGGTCCCATTGGACCCACAGGTCAGGTTTGACTCTGCTCAGCGGACTGTTGACCGCTGATGTCACCTCTACGTCATGATGACATCATCCCATACTGTTTCGGATAATGTTGATTTAAAATAATAAAATAAATTCAGAAAATGATTAAAACTTTAGAAATTCATATAAAATAAACCGTAGCTCAGATCAAAAAACTTTATACATGAAAGTTGCTCAGAACGATGAGATGAATCTGAATACGCCCTTCGTATTGCTGTTAGATGCCACTAACTACCCGAACATGGAACTTTTAGACTGATTTCGATAAATGAATAGTGCTCAACTTTAATAAAATAAATCCAAATAAATTCCTAAATTAACTAAATCATCTAGTTAGGCAGTAGAACACCTCTGCATATCATTTAGGCATGTCATGCATATTGTTTGCATTTTTGCCATGAATTTATTTTTTCTTTCCCCTCCGTCTCTCTCGATAGATGCCGAGACCGATGCTGACGCAGCAGAGTACGACTACACTCCGGACGAGCAGCCTTCTGACGACCAGCCCCTCTCAGCAGAGCTTCCAGGCAAGCCCCCCCTTGAACAATCCAATATCGCCCATTCCATTCTCTCATGCTTGCATTAGATTTTGCTACTGTAATTGATTGCTCCTATTCTGATGCATAGCCTGCTTTTGTAACCTGCTTATTGCTACCTTACCTGCCTATTTCAAACTGCTTAGTATAGGTTGGTTAGTGATCCATCAGTGACCCCCACCTTGTCCTTGTTGCCTCTGCTTCATCATCGATGACTCGATCAACATGATCGACAACCAGGGACCGACACCTCACTTCACCCCCTTTGTTGTACGACTCTGCATAGTTACTGTCGAGTGCCGAGGGTGATACCTCGTAACGCACTCCTGATGATAACTCTGCAGTGTAGCTGTTCGGTCGTGGTCATCGAGGGTGATTCCTCCCTAACCACTCCCGATACGACTCTGTCGTGCAACCCCTCAAGTGTGAACCTCAAGGGTGATTCCTCCTACGTTCACCTTGCTGATTTCATCGAGTGGAATCCACCGAGGGTGATTCCTTGGGGTTTCCCCCTTGATGTTATGACCACATGGTTACTTTGACCTGTGTCGCAGGCGCGTCGACCCTGAGGGGTACCAGCGGGGAACTATGCAGTCGGGTTTGCCAGGAGGGCACCTGAGAGAGATATTGTGGCGGAGCATCAGAAACTCTGATCGTCTCCACGAGTTATTAAATACACCTAACGGATTTGGGTAATTGATTTGAGTTGGCCAATGGCCTATACGCCCTACCACGATGCGGGATAATGGTTTATGGGGCCCTCTACGTCGTACGTTTCTCCCGAAAGCTCATCAGACGTCACAGTTCACCGTGCGGGCTGATTGTTGGAGGTTGGGCTGGATACTTCACTGACGAGTTCAGTGTCGCGTCTGCTCCCCGGCCAGTCTCGCAACGCGCAGGAGCCCCTGGGGCGATGGCCCAAGACCCCTGGGTGCATAGGTTAGTCTGGCGTGTTGACCTCTTTGCTGAACCTAGGTAGGGCGCTGCTTCGTGTCGATCTCCCGAGGCCGGGCATTACCCAGCAAGTGTGTATGGCTAGAGGTGATTGAGCGTGTTGGGTAACAGTAGTGGACCCCTGCAGGGAAGTGATCTATTCGAATAGCCGTGTCCACGGTAACAGGACGCTCAGTTTGGTATCCCGATCTATTACTTGAACTGGATACATTGTTTAACTAATTGAAGCTTCGGGATCGCTTTCTCGCAGGGAGTCGAGGAAGGATCTCTAGGCTTTGCCTCAACATGCTTTCTTAATAAAATGCTTTTATGTACTCTTCTAATTGCTGCAAGATGGTGACTTCGTGAAGATGCTAGTCTTCGATAGGACTAGGTGTTCTCTCTATTCTGGCTTTTCTGCAGCCCAGTCCACATATACAACCTTTCTTTGATAATGTTGCATATGTAGTGTAGATCCTTGCTTGCTGAGTACTTCGGATGAGTAGTCATGATTGCTTTGCTACCTCTATTCCCCCATACCCCTTTTGATGTTACCTCAAACGATGAAGCCCAGGAGCCAGATGCCACCGCAGGAGCTTACTACCAGGAGGGCCCAGATGGCACGTACTACCGGATCAAGCCAGCCTACCAGGAGTAGGATCGGAGGCCCTTGGTAGGAGGCCTTCGCCTTTTGATCTAGAGTCGTTGTTTGTGCTAGGCTTCTTAAGGCAAACCTTGTCTAACTATGTGTCTACCCAGATATTATTTGGATGACTGACTTATGTATTCGGATCCTCGTGATCCCTGGTCTGTAATATTCGTGAATCTCCATTTATTTGTGTTAGAGTTGTGTTGTGATATCTTCCCGTGAGTCCCTGTGCTTGATCATGCATGTTTGCGTGTATGATTAGGGCACGATTGAGTCGGGGGCGTCACAAGTTGGTATCAGACCCGACTGCCTGTAGGAAGCCCCCTTCCAATTCATTGGCTAAAGTTGAGTCTAGACATCCAAAAAAATAATTTACTAACTTGGCTGTGTGGCTTACGGGCCCACGACGCCAGCTGGGTGGTATTAGTATCTTTTATTCCTCGTCTATACTCTAGGACTCTGATCTCTCTTCTATTCGGGTTAAATGAATTTACTAACACCGACACTTAGGATCTCATAAATCTCGTCTACTCGGAGAGCTGGATATCTGTGCTTACTTCCTTACCATTGATCTGATTAGTCTGATAATCATTTTCCTTTCCATTGTTTTGTTTAACCTTTCTCTCTGAGTTGTATTATACTTCTCATTGTCATTTGACAATCCTGAATTTCCTCTATTTCAGATGGATCATTTGTTTCCACCACACCCTGCGACGCAGCTTGTGCTTCGCACTTGGGCTCGTGATGCCCCTGGTTTTCCAGCTGTCTTGATCGCCCTCCTGACCAGACTGGGCTACCGCTAGTACCCCGAGTACATGGTCTACGAGGATTGCCGCGAGTTCAACCAGGAGCAGTACCATGCTGACGTTCGTATCTATGATCAGCAAGATGACTCAGACACTAAGCTCCACCTTTTTCACGGTATTGGCGTGACGATTGAGATGGCAGTCCATGATGCCGCCTACTCTCTTGTCGCACATCTCTGAGGAGAGTTCAATGTTAGCTTGGATGCCTCTGAGTTTTGATACATTCCGTATGCCCCTGCTGGAGATGCTACTAGATACTACACAGCTATCTGTGCCCCGTACGAGTGTCGTCGATACAACCCGCACGTTCTGATTCAGTGCACTCAGGCTCTGGATCGCACTGTTCGGGCTCTTGCCGTCGAGTTGTTTGCCACTCAAGCACGTTTCTATGATGCTATGACACAGTTGCTAACAGCTGTTCATGCAGGGATACATCCGGAGTACATCCTTTATCCGCGCAAGACTCAGATGTATGCTGGTATTGATTGGCCTGCTGTTGGAGGTCACACACCTCCACGTGGACCTCTTCTTCCAGCTCGAGACCAGATTCTGCATCAGAGTGCACATGGAGAGCAGGATTTTCCTGCGACAGCTATTTGTCGTCCGCACTTGCAGTTACCCCATTTCAGTGGTTTTCCCCGACGTTGATGTAGCCTTTGCTATGTCTCGTTGTGTACTTCCTTACCGCATGCCTGTGCGCCGCCTAGCATGTCTAGCTTTTAAATTTGCGCCGTTATGCTATCCGCATGTACCCGACTCTGTGTATGGATCTGTATGTCTTAATTGACTACTGTTAAGTATCTGTTACACTGCTTGATTATCGTCGAGTTACATCATGCTTGTCGCTAAACACTCGTAATTGTTTTTACTAAACTACCCCTATTGAAACTTAGCAGGATGATTAGATCAAGTGGTCAAGGTCGTGGTCATGGCCCTGAACACCCACCACTGCCCGATTATATGGCAGCTATGATGCAACAATTCGAGCTCAACCACCAGAACATGACTGGGATTATGGCTCAGTTCCCGCATCAGAACAACCAGAACCAGAACCCTGCTGCAATAACTCTGTCGGAATTTGTGCATCTTAAACCCACTTAGTTCCGCAACTCTGATAAGCCACTGGATGCTGATGACTGGATTCGCGACATCACTCACGAGATGGAGTCTGCAAATGTCTCCCCTGCCAACTTTGTCACCTTCGCGTCCTTTTTCTTAAAGGGTCCCGCTGCTCAATGGTGGGATACACATAAGCGTACACTGCCTGCTGGAACAGTCATCACTTGGCCTGAGTTCCAGGCTGCTTTTCGTGCCCGATATATTCCTCAAGGAATCATGGACCGAATGAAAACCCAGTTCCGCAACCTCACTCAGGGCAACAAGACTATCGAAGCCTATCAACGGGAATTCCTTGACCTGTCCCGCTATGCTGAAGAAGACATCGCCATGGATGCCCATAGACAAGAGAAGTTTCGTAATGGACTCCACCCAGACATTGAGCTTGCACTTGCTGCTCAAGAATTCACCGACTTTGCTACTCTGGTGAACAAGGCCATTCTGGTTGAGACCGCTTAGATGAAGCATAAGGAGTCGCAGACGCGCTATCATGATGTTGGCTCATCTTCGGGCTTAGCACAGAAGCGTCGAGTCTGGATTCCCAACAACGTGTTCCGTCCAGCTGACCCTGCACCAAGGAACAACTATGCTACCCCACATCTGCCTCCTCCACCACCGAGGTAGCCAAGAGCTCAAGCCGTTCCACACAATGCTCCTCTTCGTCCTAAAGATGGTCTGTGCTTCAAGTGTCGCAAACCAGGTCACCTTGCTAAGGACTGCTGCCAGACTCAGAACCAGTTGGCTTTCCCTCGTACTAGTCGTGGCAATGGTCGTGGCAACAATCAGGCCCGCAACTATAATACTGGGTTTGCTGCTCATGGTCGTGGACACACTTACAATATTGATATTGAAGAAGTCCAGGATCAGCCTGCTACCGTGATGGGTACCCTTCTCGTTAACTCAGTACCTGCTTCTGTTTTATTTGATTCAGGAGCATCACATTCATTCATCTCTGGAAAATTTGCATTCATGCATGGCATTCATTATGAGAAGATGCATACTCCGTTAGTCGTTAAAACTCCCGGAGGTCATTGTCATGCTGACGTGATGGCACCTAACGTTACCGTCGAAATTAAAGGATTGGAATTCCTTGCCTCACCCATCGTCTTGAAATCTTCCACCATAGACCTCATCCTCGGAATGGATTGGTTGAAAGCTCACATTGCTTCGATCAATTGTGCCACAAAAGTTGTACAACTTCTTCAGCCCTCCGATGAGATAGTGAACTACACCACCTGAAATACTCGGAATGCTGAAGCTCAGATATATGCTCTGAATGCTTTGAACGCCTCACCTCTGGAGGGAATCGAGAACATTCCAGTCGTTCGAGAATTTTCGGACGTCTTTCCGGAAGAACTTCCAGGAATACCCTCGGTTAGAGCTGTCGAGTTTTTCATTGACTTGAAGCCTGGCACTACCCCTATTGCGAAGCGTCCTTATAAGATGCCTCCGCACCACCTTCTCGAGCTTAAGGAAGAAATCGACAAGTCACTTAAGAAGGGTTTCATCCGCCCCAGTTCCTCTGCTTGGGGAGCACCTTCACTCTTCGTTAAGAAGAAGGATGGAACTAACCGATTGGTTCAGGATTACCGGCCCATTAACCAAGCCACAATCCAGAATAAATACCCACTGCCCCGGATCAATGATCTTTATGATCAGCTTGCTGGATCCTCTGTATTCTCGAAACTCGACTTGAGGTTGGGTTATCATCAGATCCGAGTTCGTAAGGAGGATATTCCAAAGACCGCTTTCGTGACTTGCTATGGCTCATACGAGTACACCGTTATGTCTTTCGGATTAACCAATGCTCCAGCAACCTTCTCTCGGTTGATGAACTATATCTTCATGGATTACCTCGACAAATTCGTCGTGGTTTATTTGGATGATATCCTTATATATTCCAAGAATGAAGAGGAACACGCTGAACATCTTCGCCTTGTATTGGAGAAGCTTCGAGAACACCAGCTTTACGCCAAGTACTCTAAGTGTGAATTCTGGTTATCTGAAGTGACCTACCTTGGCCATGTGATTTCCAAGAATGGCATTGCTGTTAACCCCGAGCGAGTATAGGCTATTCCTGACTGGACTCCCCCGAAGAATGTTAAGCAAGTCACGAGTTTTCTCGGACTCGCTACTTATTGCCGTCGGTTTGTTGAGAACTTTTCCATGATTGCAAAGCCACTGACTGACCTGCTCCACAAAGGTGTTAAGTTTGAGTGGACAGAAAAAATGTCAAGAAAGCTTTCAGACGCTAAAGGATAAGTTGACATCTGCCCCAGTGCTAGCACCCCCGGATACTCGCAAGGATTTCGTGATATACTATGATGCATCTCGTCAAGGATTAGGCTGTGTCCTAATGCAAGAGCGCAAAGTGATTGCTTATGGCTCTCAACAATTGCGTCCTCATGAAGAAAATTATCCAGTGCATGATCTCAAACTTTATGCGGTTATTTATGCCCTGAAGCTATGGCGACATTACCTTCTCGGTAACCGTTGCGAGATATACACGGATCATCAGAGTTTGAAATATCTATATACTCAACCAGATCTGAACCTTCGTCAACAAAGATGGCTTGAGACAATATCCGATTATGATATGAATATCTCATACACCCCTGGCAAGGCTAATGTAATGGCCGATGCTTTGAGTCACAAGGCTTATTGCAGCAACCTTATGGTTCAGGAAGCGCAACCTGTTCTTTATGAAGAGCTTCGCAAATTGAACCTCCATATTGTTCCACAGGGTTATCTCAATACCCTGGTTGTTGAACCGGATCTTGAGCATACCATTAAGATTATGCAAAGGTATGACTCTGAAGTAGAAAGGATTAAGCGATACCTCGAACAAGGAAAGCCGTCGGAATTTCATCTGGATAATGATGGGATCTTATTCTTCCAACACCGTCTCTTCGTACCCAAATTCAAGGATGAGAGAGAACACGTTATGAAAGAAGCTCACGACACTCCTCTGTCAATTCATCCTGGTAGCACAAAGATGTACCGTGACATTTGTCAGAGATACTGGTGGCCTAATATGAAGCGAGACATTGCCCGTTATGTTTCTGAGTGTGATGTTTGCCGCCGCATTAAAGCAGAACATCAAAGACCTGCTAGAACTCTGCAACCCCTTGATATTCCTGAATGGAAATGGGACAAGGTCCAAATGGATTTCATTACTGGTTTTCCTAGATCTCAGAAGGGTCATGATGCTATTTTTGTCGTCATTGACCGATTCTCAAAGGTTGCTCACTTTCTGCCAGTCAAGGAGACAATCACTGCTAGTCAGTTAGCAGACTTGTATGTTTCCCGAATTGTGTCACTCCACGGTGTTCCGTTGGAGATCAGTTCGGATCGTGGCAGCCTCTTTACCGCCAGATTCTGGGAAAGTTTCTAAGAAGCTATGGGAACTCATCTGTCCTTCAGCACCGCTTTCCACCCCCAGTCTCAGTGTCAAGTCGAACGAGTTAATCAAGTGCTCGAAGATATGCTTCGAGCTTGCGTCATCTCTTTCGGTAAGAAGTGGGAGGAATCTCTCCCGTATGCCGAATTCTCTTACAACAATAGCTATCAAGCTAGTCTGAAGATGGCACCGTTTGAAGTTCTTTACGGACGTAAGTGTCGAACCCCTCTGAATTGGTCGGAAACTGGGGAACGATCACTCGTCGGACCGGACATTATCCAACAAGCTGAAGAAAAAGTCTGCATTGTCTAGGAACATCTGAAAACTGCTCAGCCACGTCAGAAGAGCAACTATGACCGAAAGAACCAGGTAATGGTCTATCAGCCTGGCGAGCAAGCTTACCTTCGCATCACTCAGTTGAAAGGCACTCATCGGTTCGGAATCAAGGGCAAGTTAGTTCCTTGCTACATTGGCCCGTTCCGTATTCTTGCCCGCCGAGGAGAAGTGGCATACCAGTTGCAATTGCCGCCAAATCTTTCTCAAGTGCATGATGTCTATCATGTATCCCAACTTCGTTGCTTCTTCAAGGATCCTATTCGAGTTGTGGATCGTGAAATGCTTGAATTGCGGGAAGATCTGTCTTATCCAGAATATCCCATCCATATTCTTGATCAAGCTGAACGTCGAACTCGTCAGAAGTCAATCAAATTCCTGAAAGTTCAGTGGTCGAATTATTCTGAAGATGAAGCCACTTGGGAACGCGAGGATCGTCTTCGCGAAGAATACCCCGCTTTCTTTCAGTCTTCCTATTAATTCTCAGGACGAGAATTCTTGTTAGATGAGGAGAATTGTAACACCCCATGTAGTTAACCACAGTGATCACCCTTAGATAATGCCATGTCAGCAAGTTTAACAGTGCCTAGTCATCATTTGCATCATATTGCATTTCAAACTCCTAATTCAAACTTCAAATTAATTTAAAGTGAAAATAAAAGTTGTTCCAAATTGGAAACTAAAATGTTCATTAAATAGCAAATGATTCAGAGACAATTGTAAAATTGTAACCAACATCAATGGGCTTGGTTAAGTGACCCTAACAACCTCAAACAGTGGCTAACAGCAACAGTTAATAACCTTTTATTTAATCTAAGTTAAATATGAAATTATATTTTACCCAAACTAGTTTTTGGAGATAGAGTATAATGCACTGCAATTTATGAGCTAAGTCACACATTTTGTAAAAGACATTTAGTGGCCTAAGAAATTGCAAAACAGAAAACAAAAAAAAATAGAAAAAGAAGAAAAAGGGCAAAGGCCTACTGTGCACATGGGCTCCCAGTGCTACAGCGCCGGCCCAGCCCACCCCGCACCTCCTCCCACCTCGCACTGCTCACCCGCAGCCGCTGTCGAACACTCAGTGCGCGCACGCACGCCCGCACCCCGGCCCCTCCTGCTCGCCGCTCGATAGCGTGTCGCGCCCGCAGTGAGGATAAGAGCATCTCCCGCGACCCCCCTGGCGACTTCCTCGCCCCACTTTCCCCCTCCCTCACTCGCTCTCCGCCATGGTCGACGCGGCTTTCGCCGTTGCTGTAACACCCCCAGTGGTTAGCCACAGTAATCCCATTTTGATTATGCCATGTCATCATGATTAACAGTGCATGATCATCATTAGCATTATATTGCATTTCAACTCCTAAGTCAAAATCCAAATTTAAATGAAAGTGGAAAATAAAAGTTGTCCAACATAGAAACTAAAATGTTCGTTAAATAGCAAATAATCTAGAGGCAATTATAAAATTGTAACCAACATTAATCAAAGTAGTGGAATGACTCAAACAGCTAGGAACAGAATTCTTGTAACACTCCATTTGACATTAATTAAAATGCAAACAAAATCATTTTGGCTCCAAACCTTTTTCTGTCAGTGTTAGATACTGCACTATATTTATTGGACCAGTTAACCTATTTTACAAAACTGTATTTGAGGCACACTTTTGCAAAGTTGAGAAATAAAAGAAAGAAAATCAAATAACAAAAGAAAATAAAATAAAGGAGAAAACCCCCTGGCCTAACTGGGCCTAGCCCAGCTGGCTCGACCCAGCCGGCCCAGCCGGCCACTCCCCCTCCCCTATCCACTCACCACCCCCCCACCATCCACCAACACCCACTCCCCCCCCCCACGAAAATATCTCCTCCCCCCCTCTCCCCATTGAATCGGGATCGAGAGGAGGAGGCCGCCTGTCGCCGCCGCCTCGCGCTCGCGCCCGCCCGCCCGACGCCGCCCCGCCGTCCCGACCCGTCGCTGCCCGTCCCCCTCACCGTCGCCGTCTTCCCCGCGCCCGTTGCCTCCTCCCTACACCGCTCGTGAGGCCTCCCTTTTTTTCTTCTCCTCTGCCTCGCCCGCCGGTCCGCCGGTGTGCTGTGGCGTCGCTGGGTCCCCGCGCGCCCCAGCCGCGTCGGCCTCGCCTCGCCCCGCTGCTCGCCCGCCCCGGCGCCTGCTCGTGCCACCGCGCCCCCCCCCGTGCCGCCGCTCACCCTGCCTGCGCGCTGCTGCCGCCGCCCGCCAGCGCCCACGCACACCGCGCCGCGCCCCTGCCCGTCGCCGCGCGCACGCGCCCGCGTCGCCGCGCCCCGCGCGCCGCGCGCCCGTCTCGCGCCCGTGGCCTTGGGCCACTGCCTGATGGGCCCCGCGCCCCTGTGCCCCTGGCCGCCGGGCCCGAACCCTCCCTGACGCTGACAAACGGGCCCCGCCCGAAAACGTTAAAAAAATAAAATAATTAAAATAATTAATTAATTAATTAATTAGTTAATTAATCC
Source organism: Thinopyrum elongatum (assembly GCA_011799875.1). Classification (NCBI taxonomy): domain Eukaryota; kingdom Viridiplantae; phylum Streptophyta; class Magnoliopsida; order Poales; family Poaceae; genus Thinopyrum; species Thinopyrum elongatum. Next base: position 97,226,619 of record CM022301.1, on the reverse strand, counting down.
AGATTAGGTTAATCTAATTAAGTAGTTAGTGTTAATTAAACAGTAATTTAATTAGTTAAAACCTAATTAAGCTAACAGCCGCTAACAGGTGGGACCCACTGGTCCTGACGTCATGCTGACGTCAGCAGACACTGTTTCGGATAATGTTGATTTAAATAATTAAATAAATTCCAGAAAATCAATAAAAACTTTAGAAAATCATATCTTTTAATTCGTAACTCAGATCGAAAAATTTTGTACATGAAAGTTGCTTAGAACGACGAGACGCATCCGAATACGCTGTCCGTTCGTCCGTCACGTGTCCCTAACTACCTGAACATGGAACCGTTCCCCTTCGGTCATCTGTCCGACAAATGTCCGAAACCGGGAATACTTTCCCGGATGAATTCCCCCTTCGCCAGTATCACCCGGCACTGCGTTAGATCACCTCTGTCACCGCGTATTGCCATGTTATGCTTTGTGTTGCTCATGTTAGCTGTGTATTTATACTGTTTCCTCCCCCTCTTCTCTCTCGATAGACCCCGGTACCGTCGCAGTTCCCCGAGACCGACGCAGCTCCGGAGACCGAAGACACCATTGACAACCTTGCCCTTGCCGCCGAGCAACCAGGCAAGCCCCCCCTTTGATCATCCCGATATCGCCCATTCTAATTTCCCATGCTTGCATTAGAATTGCTGCTGCTACTGCTTTACCTATTCTGATGCATAGCCTGTTTATTGTAACCTGCTGTTGATAATTACCTGCATACCCTAAACTGTTTAGTATAGGCTGGGTAGAGACCTATCAGCGACCCCACTTATCCCGACTGCCGCGCTGGATCGTCAGAAGACCCGATCAACGGGAATTGAAGACCAGGCCCCGACACCGCACATCACCCCCTTAGTTGTAACGACACTGCAGCGTTACTATCGAGTGCCGAGGGTGAAACCTCTTGTAGCACTTCTGATGTTAACTCTGTAGAGTAGCTATTCGGTCATGGTCATCGAGGGTGATTCCTCCTTCACCGCTTCCGTTAACGACGCCGTCGTACAACACCTCAAGTGTGAACCAAGTGAGGGTGATTCCTCCGAGTTCACCTTGATGATTACATCGAGTAGGAATCCAACGAGGGTGATACCTCGGATTCCCCTGATGTTATGGACACACGGATACTTGGACTTTACACTGTTACTTGGATAGGCGGGTCGACCCTGAGGGGTACCCGCGTGCGCCTGAGAGGCGAGTGTTGTGAAGATGGGTGCCTGTGTGGTGCCCGAGTGATGAATACGAGGCGCGGCCGGGCATTCTTAACCCTTGCAGCAAGTCCTCGAGACGGGGCGACGGGGTCACATCTTTCGTGAGTCTCTGCTTGTACCGCAAGCCCTAGTCCATTAACGATTTGGATATTTGATCCGAGCAGGCCTCTGTTCTGATAGCACTAACCATCACGTGGGCATAGTATGGGCGTTCTGCATCGTAGCATCAGCCGAAAGCTCTGTCAGACGTCTAGTTCAGCCTTGCGGCCGGGACGGACCGGCGCCCTCCGGGTGCCTGGCTTCACCCTGCTCGCAACGACCCGGAGTGCACAGGGCGATGGCCCAAGACCCCTGAGCGCTTAGGATGTAGACCGGCGGGGACCTCTCTGCTGAGCTGTAGGTAGGGCTGCGGTGTGTCGTTTGGCCGAGGCCGGGCATCACCCCAGAAAGTGTGTCCGGCCGGAGTTAATCGAGCGTGTTGGGTAAGTTGGTGCACCCCTGCAGGGAAGAACACTTCTATCGATAGCCGGTCCTACGGTAAAGGATACTCGGAGTTGTATCCCGATCGATACAACTAGAACTGGATACCTGTGATGAGACCTGTATGCATGGCTCTGGGATTGCTTCTCGCAGGGAGTCGAGAAGGGATCTCAGGGAGAGGTTGATGACTGTATGGCTCTGGGATTGTTTTCTCGCAGGGAGTCGAGAAAGGATCTCTGGGTGAGGATGAGACTTAATGATACTGCTACATTATATTATACTGTTCTACCCTCTTCTATTTCTGCAAGACCGCTGAAGATGCTAGTCTTCGATAGGACTAGGCCTTCTCTCTATTCTTGCATTTCTGCAGCCCAGTCCACATATACAGCCTCCCGTTGAAAATGTTGCATATGTAGTGTAGATCCTTGCTTGTTGAGTACTTCTGAGTACTCACGGTTGCTTTGTTTTCCTTTTCTCCCCATATCAGTTTGTCGTATCAAGATGACGGAGCCCCCTGAGACAGATGCCCCGTCGTTTGACTACTACTACTACCCAGCGGATGGATATTGCTACGAGTTTACTGACGACCAGGAGTAGGATCGGAGGGTCCCAGGCAGGAGGCCTACGCCTTTCGATCATAGTGTTTTAATTTTGCCCCGCCTTTCTAAAGGCCTTTCTGTTTCATATCTGTACTCAGATATCTGATGCTTCCGCTGACGCTTGTTCGCAAGCTTATGTATTCGAGCCCTCGAGGCCCTTGGCTTGTAATATAAAGCTTGTATGACTTTGATTATGTTTTAGAGTTGTGTTGTGATATCTTCCCGTGAGTCCTTAGGCTTGATCGTGTGCATTTGCGTGTATGATTAGTGCACGATCGGGCCGGGGGCGTCACAAGTTGGTATCAGAGCCGACTGACTGTAGGAACCCCCCTTTCCAACTCCTTGGCCGAAGTTGAGTCTAGTGGTCTAAAAACTGTTTTACTAACTTGGCTGTGTGGCTTACGGGCCCACGTCGCCAATTGGGTGGTATTAGTATCTTTTACTCCTCGACCTTTAATCTGGGACTCTGCTCTCTCTTCTATTCGGGTTAAATGATTTTACTTACTCCAACATTAGGATCTCGTAATCACATTCTCCCGGAGAGCTGGATATTCGCAACTGATCTTTTCCTTGGAACGATTAGTCTGATAATCATCATTTTCCTTTCCATTGGTTTGTTTAACCTTTCCTTTACAAGTATCTTACGCTTCTCACCCTGTCATTTGACACTTTTGGAATCTCCCGGAAAAATGTGTCGTGTTCAGCGTCAACATTTTGAGTTCTTCCGAGATGTTAATTGAATTCATGAACGGCAATGCCATCCTTGCCCCTCGCTGATCTGTGTTATCATCGTCAATCTCTTTGACTACCTGCCCACGAATTGCCGTTAACCCAGAACGAGTTCAGGCTATTCTTGACTGGACTCCTCCAAAGAACGTCAAGCAAGTGAGAAGTTTTCTCGGCCTTGCAAGCTATTGTCGTCGATTTGTCGAGAACTTTTCCAAGATTGCTAAGCCCCTGACTGATCTGCTTCACAAGGGCGTTAAATTTGAATGGACAGACAAATGTCAGGAAAGTTTTCAAGCACTCAAAGACAAGCTAACATCTGCCCCAGTACTGTCTCCTCCAGATACCCACAAAGACTTTGTGATTTATTGTGATGCATCCCGTGAAGGATTAGGCTGTGTCCTAATGCAAGAGCGTAAAGTGATTGCCTATGGCTCTTGTCAGTTGCGCCCACATGAAGAGAATTATCCGGTACATGATCTAGAACTAGCTGCTGTGATCTATGCATTGCAGTTGTGGCGACATTACCTTCTCGGTAATCGTTGCGAGATCTACACGGATCATAAAAGTCTGAAGTACTTGTTTACTCAACCATCTCTAAACCTCCGTCAGCAAAGATGGATGGAGGCTATTGCGGACTATGATTTGGGTATTTCCTATACCCCTGGCAAGGCTAACGTGATGGCTGATGCCTTAAGCCGCAAGTCCTATTGCGACAACCTCATGGTAAGGCGAGCTCAACCTCGTCTTTTTGAAGAACTGCGCAAGCTGAATCTGCGTATTGTTCCATAGGGCTCTCTAAATAACCTTGTGATACAACCAGATCTTGAGAAAGCTGTTAAGAATGCGCAAGCTAAAGATGCTGAAATTGATCTCATGAAGAAAGACCTTCACCTTGTAAAGTACAGGGATTTCTCACTGTCTGAAGATGGAACTTTGTATTTCAGAAACCGCATTATCGTACCTCGCTTCGAACTCATGACTGACAAAGTCATGAAGGAGGCACATGATACCCCGCTGTCTATTCATCCGGGTAGCACCAAGATGTATCGTGATCTCCATCAAAGGTACTGGTGGTCTAAAATGAAGCAGGACATTGCTTGTTATGTTGCTGAATGTGATGTTTGTCGTCGCGTTAAAGCAGAACATCAAAAACCAGCTGGAATTCTGCAACCACTTCCTATTCCTCTATGGAAATGGGATAAGGTTCAGATGGATTTCGTTACAGGACTTCCCAGGTCACAGAAGGGTCACGATGCTATACTTGTCGTCGTCGACCAACTCTCTAAAGTTGCACACTTTCTGCCTGTCAAGGAGACGATCACTGCTAGTCAGTTAGCAGAGTTGTATATCTCCAGAATTGTATCACTCCACGGTATTCCGAAGGAGATCAGTTCGGACCGTGGCGGTCTTTTCACTTCCAAATTCTGGGAAAGTTTTCAAACAGCTATGGGAACTCATATTACCTGGAGTTCAGCTTATCATCCCCAATCCCAAGGCCAAGTCGAATGAGTTAATCAAGTGCTTGAAGACATGCTTCGAGCTTGTGTTATATCCTTCGGCAAGAAATGGGAAGAATCTCTCCCGTATGCTGAGTTCTCGTATAACAACAGCTATCAAGCCAGTTTGAAAATGGCTCCCTTTGAAGTTCTATATGGACGTAAGTGTCAAACCCCTCTGAATTGGTCAGAAACTGGGGAACGACCGCTCGTGGGTCCGGATATTATTCAACACGCCGAAGAACAAGTTTGTATTGTCCGAGAAAATCTCATGGCGGCTCAGGACCGCCAGAAGAGCAACTATGATCGCAAACGATGGGGTTTGACTTATCAACCTGGTGATCAGGCTTATCTGCGAGTCACCCCGATGAAAGGCACTCACCGTTTTGGAATCAAGGGCAAGCTACCTCCACGCTACATTGGTCCTTTCCGCATTATTGCTAGACGTGGTCAGGTGGCGTATAAATTGGAATTGCCGCCGCAATTCTCCCATATCCACGACGTCTTCCATGTGTCGCAACTTCGTCAATGCTTTAAAGAATCTCCGCACCAAGCTGTGGATCACGAAATGCTCGAATTGCAAGATGACCTATCTTATAAGGAGCATCCGATCCGCATTCTCGATGAAGCTGAACGTCGGACCCGTCAGAAGGTTACCAAGTTCCTCAAAGTGCAGTGGTCAAATCATACTGAAGATGAAGCCACTTGGGAACGCGAGGATAATCTTCGTGCGGAATACCCCGAACTTTTTCCTTCTACCTCTTAATTCTCGGGACGAGAATTCTTGTTAGTAGAGGAGATTTGTAACACCCCCAGTGGTTAGCCACAGTAATCCCATTTTGATTATGCCATGTCATCATGATTAACAGTGCATGATCATCATTAGCATTATATTGCATTTCAACTCCTAAGTCAAAATCCAAATTTAAATGAAAGTGGAAAATAAAAGTTGTCCAACATAGAAACTAAAATGTTCGTTAAATAGCAAATAATCTAGAGGCAATTATAAAATTGTAACCAACATTAATCAAAGTAGTGGAATGACTCAAACAGCTAGGAACAGAATTCTGTAACTCCATTTGACATTAATTAAAATGCAAACAAAATCATTTTGGCTCCAAACCTTTTTCTGTCAGTGTTAGATACTGCACTATATTTATTGGACCGGTTAACCTATTTTACAAAACTGTATTTGAGGCTACACATTTTGCAAAGTTGAGAAATAAAAGAAAAGAAATCAAATAACAAAAGAAAATAAAAATAAAAGGAGAAAACCCCCCTGGCCTAACTGGACCTAGCCCAGCTGGCCTCGACCCAGCCGGCCCAGCTGGCCACTCCCCCTCCCCTATCCACTCACCACCCCCCCACCCACCCACCGACGCCCACTCCCCCCCCCCCCACGAAAATATCTCCTCCCCCCATCTCCCCGATTGAATCGGGATCGAGAGAGGAGGCGCCCTCGCCGCCCTCGCGCTCGCGCCCGCTGCCCGACGCCGCCCCGGCGTCGCCGACCCCGTCGCTGCCTCGTCCCCCTCACCGTCGCCGTCTTCCCCCGCCCGTTGCCTCCTCCCTACACCGCTCGTGAGGCCCCCCTTTTTTTCATCTCTTCTGCCTCGCCGCCGGTCCGCCCGCTCGCTCCCGCAGCCCTTCGGCGTCTCCCCGCGCGCCCGGTCCCTCGTCTGCCTGTCTCCTCGCCCTACGCACTCTCGCCCGCCACCGGCTCCTGTCTCGACGCCAACCAAGTCGCCCCCCCCCCGTCCCCGCTCGCATCCCTTCCCCTTCCTCACTTCTGCGCTGCTCCTCATCGCCCACGCGCACCTGCACCGCGCCCCTGCCCGTCGCCGCGCGCACGCGCCCGCGTCGCCGCGCCCCGCCGCGCGCCCGTGGCCTTGGGCCACTGCCCGATGGGCCCCGCGCCCCTGGCCGCCGGGCCCGAACCCTCCCTAACGCTGACAAACGGGACCCGCCTGAAAACGTTAAAAAAATTAAAAAAATTAAAATAATTAAAATAATTAATTAATTAGTTAATTAATCCAGATTAGGTTAATCTAATTAAGTAGTTAGTGTTAATTAAACAGTAATTTAATTAGTTAAAACCTAATTAAGCTAACAGCCGCTGACAGGTGGGACCCACTGGTCCTGATGTCATGCTGACATCAGCAGACACTGTTTCGGATAATGTTGATTTAAATAATTAAATAAATTCCAGAAAATCAATAAAAACTTTAGAAAATCATATCTTTTAATTCGTAACTCAGATCAAAAAACTTTGTACATGAAAGTTGCTCAGAACGACGAGACGCATCCGAATGCGCGGTCCGTTCATCCGTCACGTGTCCCTAACTACCTGAACATGGAACCGTTCCCCTTCGGTCATCTGTCCGACAAATGTCTGAAACCGGGAATACTTTTCCGGATGAATTCCCCCTTCGCCAGTATCACCCGGCACTGCGTTAGATCACCTCTGTCACCGCGTATTGCCATGTTATGCTTTGTGTTGCTCATGTTAGCTGTGTATTTATACTGTTTCCTCCCCCTCTTCTCTCTCGATAGACCCCGGTACCGTCGCAGTTCCCCGAGACCGACGCAGCTCCGGAGACCGAAGACACCATTGACAACCTTGCCCTTGCCGCCGAGCAACCAGGCAAGCCCCCTCCTTTGATCATCCCGATATCGCCCATTCTAATTTCCCATGCTTGCATTAGAATTGCTGCTGCTACTGCTTTACCTATTCTGATGCATAGCCTGTTTATTGTAACCTGCTGTTGATAATTACCTGCATACCCTAAACTGTTTAGTATAGGCTGGGTAGAGACCTATCAGCGACCCCACTTATCCCGACTGCCGCGCTAGATCATCAGAAGACCCGATCAACGGGAATTGAAGACCAGGCCCCGACACCGCACATCACCCCCCTTAGTTGTAACGACACTGCAGCGTTACTATCGAGTGCCGAGGGTGAAACCTCTTGTAGAACTTCTGATGTTAACTCTGTAGAGTAGCTATTCGGTCGTGGTCATCGAGGGTGATTCCTCCTTCACCGCTTCCGTTAACGACGCCGTCGTATAACACCTCAAGTGTGAACCAAGTGAGGGTGATTCCTCCGAGTTCACCCTGACGATTACATCGAGTAGGAATCCAACGAGGGTGATACCTCGGATTCCCCTGATGTTATGGACACACGGATACTTGGACTTTACACTGTTACTTGGATAGGCGGGTCGACCCTGAGGGGTACCCACGTGCGCCTGAGAGGCGAGTGTTGTGAAGATGGGTGCCTGTGTGGTGCCCGAGAGATGAATACGAGGCGCGGCCGGGCATTCTTAACCCTTGCAGCAAGTCCTCGAGACGGGGCGACGGGGTCACATCTTTCGTGAGTCTCTGCTCGTTACCGCAAGCCCTAGTCCATTAACAATTTGGATATTTGATCCGAGCAGGCCTCTGGTCTGATAGCACTAACCATCACGTGGGCATAGTTTGGGCGTTCTGCATCGTAGCATCAGCCGAAAGCTCTGTCAGACGTCTAGTTCAGCCTTGCGGCCGGGACGGACCGGCGCCCTCCGGGTGCCTGGCTTCACCCTGCTCGCAACGACCCGGAGTGCACAGGGCGATGGCCCAAGACCCCTGAGCACTTAGGATGTAGACCGGCGGGGACCTCTCTGCTGAGCTGTAGGTAGGGCTGCGGTGTGTCGTTTGGCCAAGGCCGGGCATGACCCCGGAAAATGTGTCCGGCCGGAGTTAATCGAGCGTGTTGGGTAAGTTGGTGCACCCCTGCAGGGAAGAACACTTCTATCGATAGCCGGTCCTACGGTAAAGGACACTCGGAGTTGTATCCCGATCGATACAACTAGAACTGGATACCTGTGATGAGACCTGTATGTATGGCTCTGGGATTGCTTCTTGCAGGGAGTCGAGAAGGGATCTCAGGATGAGGTTGATGACTGTACGGCTCTGGGATTGTTTTCTCGCAGGGAGTCGAGAAAGGATCTCTGGGTGAGGATGAGACTTAATGATACTGCTACATTATATTATACTGTTCTACCCTCTTCTATTTCTGCAAGACTGCTGAAGATGCTAGTCTTTGATAGGACTAGGCCTTCTCTCTATTCTTGCATTTCTGCAGCCCAGTCCACATATACAGCCTCCCGTTGAAAATGTTGCATATGTAGTGTAGATCCTTGCTTGCTGAGTACTTCTGAGTACTCACGGTTGCTTTGTTTTCCTTTTCTCCCCATATCAGTTTGTCGTATCAAGATGACGGAGCCCCCTGAGACAGATGCCCCATTGTTTGACTACTACTACTACCCAGCGGATGGATATTGCTACGAGTTTACTGACGACCAGGAGTAGGAACGGAGGGTCCCAGGCAGGAGGCCTACGCCTTTCGATGGTAGTGTTTTAATTTTGCCCCGCCTTTCTAAAGGCCTTTCTGTTTCTGTTTCATATCTGTACTCAGATATCTGATGCTTCCGCTGATGCTTGTTCGCAAGCTTATGTATTCGAGCCCTCAAGGCCCCTGGCTTGTAATATAAAGCTTGTATGACTTTATTTATGTTTTAGAGTTGTGTTGTGATATCTTCCCGTTTGTCCTTAGGCTTGATCGTGTGCATTTGCGTGTATGATTAGTGCACGATCGGGCTGGGGGCGTCACAGTTGCTCCGTCGCCCGCGTAGCCACCGCCTCCGCCTCGCCGCTCCACCGAGTCCAGCATCACCGCCGAGCTCTGCTACATCGCCTGCGCCAACGAGCTGAAGCCGAGGACCCCTCCATCGCCAGGAACATTGTCGTCTTCCACCTTCGGACACCTGCATCGCCGCCGATGATTCGCCGCCGTCGCCCTTCCTCGAGTCGTCCCCGGGCCTTCTCTGCAACGCCAGTGAGCCCCCGCGTCGATCCCCTCCTCTCCCTGCTCTTTGAATCGCTCGTAGCCGTCGCCCCCACCATGGCCGAACCCACCACCGCCTGAGCTCTTCGCCGGTGTGGCCACGGTGACCAAATGGTCCCGTGCGTGCCACCATCGCGCTCACCGCACTGCGTAGGCCCCCGCCTAGCCTCTTCTTTCGTTCGTTTGCGCTCCGGAGCACCGTTCCCATAGCTCGCCCGAAAGACCTCGCCGCCGGCGTCAACGTAGCGCTCGACTTCGGCCAGTTTAGCCTGCGCCACCGCCACGGATCAATGCGGCATCGAGCCCTCGTTCAAACGCCGCAAGAATCGCGCCAAATGGTCCACCGTAGACGATTTCCGTCCAACTCCGGCGCGGATCCGCCACTGGATTGGTCGCCGGTGTTGCTCCGGCCGCCGTGCTGACCTGGCGCCGGTGGGCCTCACCCCTGTGTCACTGACTCTGGGCCCCACGGGCCCAGGTTGACCCAGTTGACTGGGTCAACTCCTGACTGGGCGTCGTGGCCCACTGACATGTGAGTCCCGCCTGTAAAATGATTTTTATAAATAGATAAAACTGTTAATTAGATTAATTAGTTAATCACTCACTGACAGTAGGCCCCACCCACTAATTAACCTAATTAGTTTAATCTAACTCTGTTTAATTAGCAGAGTCACTGACATGTGGGTCCCACTGGACCCACAGGTCAGGTTTGACTCTGGTCAGCGGACTGTTGACCGCTGACGTCACCGCTACGTCATGATGATGTCATCCCATACTATTTCGGATAATGTTGATTTAAAACAATTAAATAAATTCAGCAAATGATTAAATCTTTAGAAATTCATATAAAATAAACTGTAGCTCAGATCAAAAAACTTTATACATGAAAGTTTCTTAGAATGACGAGACATATCTGAATACGCCCTTCATATTGTTGTCAGATGCCACTAACTACCCGAACATGGAACTTTTAGACTGATTTTGATAAATGAATAGTGCTCAACTTTAATAAAATAAATCCAAATAAATTCCTAAATTAACTAAATCATCTAGTTAGGCAGTAGAACACATCTGCATATCATTTAGGCATGTCATGCATATTGTTTGCATTTTTGCCGTGAATTTATTGTTTCTTTCTCCCTCCTTCTCTCTCGATAGACGCCTAGACCGACGCCGATGGAGCAGAGTACGACTACGCTCCGGACGAGCAGCCTTCTGACGACCAGCCCCTCTCAGCAGAGCTTCTAGGCAAGCCCCCCCTTGAACAATCCGATATCGCCCATTCCATTCTCTCATGCTTGCATTAGATTTTGCTACTGTAATTGATTGCTCCTATTCTGATGCATAGCCTGCTTTTGTAACCTGCTTATTGCTACCTTACCTGCCTATTTCAAACTGCTTAGTATAGGTTGGTTAGTGATCCATCAGTGACCCCACCTTGTCCTTGTTGCCTCTGCTTCATCATCGATGACACGATCAACCTGATCAACGACCAGAGACCGACACCTCACTTCACCCCCTTTGTTGTATGACTCTGCATAGTTACTATCGAGTGCCGAGGGTCATACCTCGTAACGCACTCTTGATGATAACTCTGTAGTGTAGCTGTTCGGTCATGGTCATTGAGGGTGATTCCTCCTTAACCACTCCCGATACGACTCTGTCGTGCAACCCCTCAAGTGTGAACCTCGAGGGTGATTCCTCCTACGTTCACCTTGCTGATTTCATCGAGTGGAATCCACCGAGGGTGATTCCTCGGGGTTTCCCCCTTGATGTTATGACCACATGGTTATTTTGACCTGTGTCGCAGGCGGGTCGACCCTGAGGGGTACCCGCGGGGAACTATGCAGTCGGGTTTGCCAGGAGGGCACTTGAGAGAGATATTGTGGCGGAGCATCAGAAACTCTGATCGTCTGTGCGAGTTATTAAATACGCCTAACGGATTTGGGTAATTGATCTGAGTTGGCCAATGGCCTATACGCACTACCAACACGCGGGATAATGGTTTATGGGGCCCTCTAAGTCGTACGTTTCTCCCGAAAGCTCATCAGACGTCACAGTTCATCGTGCAGGCTAATTGTTGGGGTTGGGCTGGATACTTCACTGACGAGTTCAGTGTCGTGCCTGCTCCCCGGCCACTATCGCAACGCGCAGGAGCGCCCGGGGCGATGGCCCAAGACCCCTGGGTGCATAGGTTAGTCTGGCGTGTTGACCCTCTCTGCTGAGCCTAGGTAGGGCGCTGCTTCATATCGATCTCCCGAGGCCGGGCATTACCCAGCAAGTGTGTACGGCCAGAGGTGATTGAGCGTGTTGGGTAATAGTAGTGCACCCCTGCAGGGAAGTGATCTATTCGAATAGACGTGTCCATGGTAACAGGATGCTCAGTTTGGTATCCCGATCTATTACTTGAACTAGATACATTGTTTAACTAATTGAAGCTTCGGGATCGCTTTCTCGCAGGGAGTCGAGGAAGGATCTCTAGGCTTTGCCTCAACATGCTTGCTGAATAAAATGCTTTTCTGTACTCTTCTAATTGCTGCAAGATGGTGACTTCGTGAAGATGCTAGCCTTCGATAGGACTAGGTCTTCTCTCTATTCTATCATTTCTGCAGCCCAGTCCACATATACAACCTTTCTTTGATAATGTTGCATATGTAGTGTAGATCCTTGCTTGCTGAGTACTTCAGATGAGTACTCACGGTTGCTTTGCTACCTCTTTTCCCCCATACCCCTTTTGATGTTACCTCAGACAATGGAGCCCAGGAGCCAGATGCCACCGCAGGAGCTTACTACCAGGTGGGCCTAGACGGCACGTACTACTGGATCGAGCTAGCCGACCAGGAGTAGGATCAGAGGCCCTAGGCAGGAGGCCTTCGCCTTTCGATCTAGAGTCATTGTTTGTGCTAGCCTTCTTAAGGCAAACCTTGTCTAACTATGTCTATACCCAGATATTATTTGTATGACTGACTTATGTATTCGGATCCTCGTGATCCCTTGTCTGTAATATTCGTGGATCTCCATTTATTTGTGTTAGAGTTGTGTTGTGATATCTTCCCGTGAGTCCCTGTGCTTGATTGTGCATGTTTGTGTGTATGATTAGTGCACGATTGAGTCGGGGGCATCACAGATACCCTGGTTCTCATGCAAGCAAATGCAAGACAGCTGATATGCCTCAAAGCACTCTTAAACACATTTTCCTCGGCCACTGGACTAAAAGTCAATTATGGGAAATCAATCATGGTACCCATAAACATTGCAAAAGATAGAGTAAGCATTTTCACTAACACACTGCAATGTGCTAGAGGACAATTTCCTTTTACGTACTTGGGCCTTCCTTTGGGAATTTATAAAACAACTATGGAACAATGTTTGCCTCTAGTCAAAAGAATTGCTAAAAGAATATCTGGTATCTCTACCTTTATGACTCAGGCAAGTAGGTTGCTACTAGTCAAATCAGTGCTTTCATCTTTATCAATTTTCTTCATGTGTTGTTTGGACATACCTATCACCATCAAGAAGTAGATCATTAAGTATTTGAAGCATTGTCTCTAGAGAAGCCCTGACTTGGAAGACCACAGGCCAGCACTAGTGGCTTGGCACACAGTTTGCAGGCCCAAAAGTCAAGGAGGTTTGGGAGTCATGGATATCTACACACAAAACAAGACTCTGCTCATGAAAAACCTTCATAAGTTCTTCAATAGGCATGACATACCCTGGGTTAACCTAATTTGGGAGACATATTATATTAATGGGCAACTTCCAGGAGATCATAAGGTGGGCTCTTTCTGGTGGATATCAAACTTAGCACTCATAGATCATTTCAAAGCCATAGCCAGATGCAATGTGGGGGATGGTAAAAGTGCCTTGTTCTGGGATGACATGTGGCACCAATTTGTCCTCAAACACAAGTTCCATCACCTTCATACCTTTGTCAGAAATCCACACTTAAATGTCCATCAAGTAATCAACACTGAATACCTTCAAGACCTCTTCTATCTACCACTGACAATACAAGCATATGAGGAATTCTTGGAAATGGAAAATATATGCATTGCATTAAGACAGTCTGATTACTTGGACTCAGTGGACACATGAGCTATATATGGGGAAATGAATTCTACTCTTCCATTAAAGCCTACAATGTACTGATTGGACACAAACAAACACCACCACACTTCAACTGGATCTGGAAGAGTTCATGTCAGCCCAAACACAAAGTGTTCTTTTGGATGCTATTACATGATAGAGTTAACACAAGGAACCTGTTAAGAAGAAAAAGCTTTGAACTTGAAGCATACAACTGTGAAGTGAGGGATTGTCAGCAGGAAGAAACACCACACCATCTCTTTTGGGGACGCCCTTTTGCCATTCAGTGCTGGGATTTCATCTGTCCAACAAGAACACATAACTTGTCAGTGTTAGAAGCACATCAAGACCTAAAAGACAAGCTCAATTACCCTTTTTTATGGAGATTATCATTCTAGGGTCATGGGCTATATGGATATCCAGGAATAATAAGATCTTTGAGAATATAACTCCCTCGTTTCAGGGCTGGAAATTCATTTTCGTGGAGGAGCTCAAGCTGCTAAAATATAGGATGAAGAGAAAACATGTCTTTCAATTCTCTGCTTGGTTAGAGACATTGTTCTAATTGCTTCTTTAGTAGTAGATTAGCTTTTGCTTCTAGCTTTATTAGTTCTTTTATCTTGTTAATTTGTTCTTAGCTTTTTTAGTTTTCTTTCTCTTTTCTCTTTTCTTTTCTTTCCTTCTTCTTTTGTATTTTGTTTTTGGGCTTACCTCAAGCCTATCAGACTGTTTTTTGTTCTTTGTTTCTTAATTAATAAAAGTTGCAGTGGGGTTTTACCCTACTGTTTATAGTCAAAAAAAGAGTCAAGAAACTCAAAAAGATTGTTAGATAAAGAAATTAGCGACAAGAAACAACAAGATCTTTGTCTACACAATGAAGAAGACATCAGTTCACTACAGGATGGTACTAACTATTATACCTTGCCTTTTTTATTCCTTTGCCCCATTTCCAATCTAGAGAAGATATTTATGCACATCCTTGTTTTCAGGCCTTTCCAAAGCAGTTCACTGATGATTACCTCTCAAACCACCTATATGGTGAGGAGGCGAGGAAGGTATTCATACAACACCCACGGTTCAATATTGAAGTTTTCCCGAAGAGGATGAAGGATGGACGGTCAATCATCCACAGGCACTAGCCTAAAGTTGCAAAGACCTTCAACATCAATGAAGGCTCAATATTCGCCTTCCGCTTCAGCAGTTTTCCAGATGAGATTCATCTGTCTATGTACCGTCTATGATGCTAATTTCGAAAGGTTATAGATGTTGCATGTGAAACTTGGTGCTGGTGCAGTTGTGTAATGGGGTATGATACGTCTCCAACGTATCCATAATTTTTGAATGTTCCATGCTATTATATTATCTGTTTTGGATGTTTTATATGCATTAATATGTTGTTTTATATTATTTTTGGGACTAACCTATTAACCTAGAGCCCAGTGCCAGTTTCTATTTTTTCCTTGTTTTTGAGTTTTACAGAAAAGGAATATCAAACGGAGTACAAACGGAATAAACCTTTAGGATGATTTTTCTTGGACCAGAAGACATCCACAGAGCTTGGAGAGGGGGCCAGAAGCTTCCCGAGGAGGCCACAAGCCTCCCAGGCGTGCCCCTGGGGCGTCCTGAGGGCTTGTGGGCCCCTCGGGAGTCCTCCAACCCTATTTCTTGCACTATAAATTCCCAAATATCCCCAAACCAACAAAAGCGTCCACCAAAATACTTTTCCGCCGCCGCAAGCCTCTGTTCCCATGAGATCCCATCTTGGGACCTTTTTCGGCATCCTGCCAGAGGGGGATTCAATCACGGAGGGCATCTACATCAACCTTATTACCCTTCCGATGAAGCGTGAGTAGTTTACCACAGACCTACGGGTCCATAGCTAGTAGCTAGATGGCTTCTTCTCTCTCTTTGATCTTCAATACGATGTTCTCCTCGATGTTCTTGGAGTTCTATCCGATGTAATATTCTTTTGCGGTGTGTTTGTCGAGATTCGATGAATTGTGGATTTATGATCAGATTATCTACGAATATTATTTGAGTCTTTTCTGAACTCTTTTATGCATGATTAAATATCTTTGTATTTCTCTTCGAATTATCGGTTTGGTTTGGCCAACTAGATTGGTATTTCTTGCAATGGGAGAGGTGCTTAGTTTTGGGTTCAATCTTGCGGTGTCCTCACCCAGTGACAAAGTAGGGGTAGCGAGGCACGTATTGTATTTTTGCCATCAAGGGTAAAAAGATGGGGTTTTCATCATATTGCTTGAGTTTATCCCTCTACATCATGTCAAGTTACTTAAGGCGTTACTCCGTTCTTATGAACTTAATACTTTAGATGCATGCTGGATAGCGGTCGATGTGTGGAGTAATAGTAGTAGATGCAGAATCGTTTCGGTCTACTTGACACGGACATGATGCCTATATTCATAATCATTGCCTTGGATATCGTCATAACTTCGCGCTTTTCTATCAATTGCTCGACAGTAATTTGTTTACCCACCGTATGTTTTCTTTCAAGAGAGAAGCCTCTAGTAAAACCTATGGCCCCGGGTCTATTTTCCATCATATATTTTTAGACCTATAAACCAAAAAACCCAAAAATACCTTGCTGCAATTCATTTATATTTACTTTAGTTTGCTCTTTTATTTATCTTTTATACCTATCTCTTTTAGGTCTCACTCTTGTTCGTGACCGTGAAGGGATTGACAACCCCTTTTTTGCGTTGTATGCAAGTGTTTGTTAGTTTGTGCAGGTGCATAGATTGGAGACTTGCTTGTGCCTCCTACTGGATTGATACCTTGGTTCTTAACTAAGGGGAATACTTATCTCTACTTTGCTGCATCACCCTTTCCTCTTCAAGAGAAAAATCAACGCAAGCTCAAGAAGTAGCAGGAAGAATTTCTTGCGCCGTTGCCGGGGAGGTTCTACATCAAGCCTACCAAGTACCCATCATAAACTCTCATCTCTTACATTACATTATTTGCCATTTTCCTCTCGTTTTCCTCTCCCCCACTTCTAAAACGTTTTCAGAAAAACACAAAATTATTTGCCTTTTTATTCGCCCTTCTTTCGTTCATCTTTTCATTTGCTTTTTGGTTGCTTGTGTGTTAGATTGCTTGCTTTGTCACGATGTCTCAAGAAAACACCAAATTGTGTGACTTTTCCAATACTAATAATAATGATTTTATTAGTACTCTAATTGCTCCCGCCACTAGTGCGGAATCTTATGAAATTAATGCTGCTTTGTTGAATCTTGTTATGAAAGAGCAATTTTCCGGCCTTCCTAGTGAAGATGCCGCATCCCATCTAAATACTTTTGTTGAGTTATGTGATATGCAAAAGAAAAAATATGTGGATAATGATATTGTTAAATTGAAGCTATTCCCGTTCTCTCTACAAGATCATGCTAAAACTTGGTTTTTATCTTTGCCTAAAAATAGTATTGATTCATGGAATAAGTGTAAAGATGCTTTTATTTACAATTATTTTCCTCCCACTAAGATCATCTCCCTTAGGAACGATATAATTAATTTTAAGCAACTTGATCATGAACATGTTGCACAATCTTGGGAGAGGATGAAAATGATGATAAGAAATTGGCCTACGCATGGTTTAAGTTTATGGATGATCATACAATTTTTTTATGCCGGATTGAATTTTGCATCTACAAATCTTTTAGCTTTCGCTACGGGAGGTACTTTTATGGAAATTACTTTAGGAGAAGCTACTAAACTCCTAGATAATATTATGGCTAATTACTCTCAATGGCATACCGAAAAATCTTCTACTAGTAAAAAAGTGCATGTGATTGAAGAAATTAATACTTTCAGTGGAAAGATGGATGAACTTATGAAATTGATTGCTAGTAAGAGTGATCCTATTGATCCTAATGATATGCCTTTGTCCACTTTGATTGAGAACAATAATGAATCTATGGATGTGAATTTTGTCGGCAGGAACAATTTTGGTAATAACGCATATAGAGGTAATTTCAACCCTAGGCTGTTTCCTGGTAATTCCTCTAATAATTATGGTAATTCCTACAACAATTCTTATGGAAATTATAATAAAATACCCTCTGATCTTGAGAACATTATTAAATATTTCATTAATTCTCAAAAAGTTTTCAATGCTAAGGTTGAAGAAAAATTGCTCAAGATTGATGATTTGGCTAGGAATGTTGATAGAATTTCCCTTGAGATTGATTGTTTGAAGATTAGATCTATGCCACCCAAGCATGATATTAATGAATCTCTGAAAGCTATTAAAATTTCTATTGATGAAGGTAAAGAAAGAACTGCTAGGATGCGTGCTAAGCGGGATTGGTTTGTAAAAGCGTGTTCTTCTAGTTTTTGCGAAAATAATGATGAAGATCTTAAAGTGATTGGTGTGGCTCCAATTGAATCTTTGTTTTCTAATATAAATCATGATAAAGATGGGACTGGAGATGAGTCAACTTTAGCTAGAAGGCGTCCCAATGATTCGGAGTTTAAATATCTTAATGAAAAAATTGATAAAAGTGGGATTGGAGAGGTCAAAACTTTAAGTAGCAATGAACCCACCCTTTTGGATCTCAAGGATTTTAATTATGATAATTGTTCTTTGATAGATTGTATTTCCTTGTTGCAATCCATGTTGAATTCACCTCATGCTTATAATCAAAATAAGGCTTTTTTTAAACATATCGTTGATGCTATGATGAAATCTTTTGAAGAAAAACTTGAGTTGGAAGTTTCGATCCCTAGAAAGCTTTATGATGAGTGGGAACCCACTCTTAAGATTAAAATTAAAGATTATGAGTGCAATGCTTTGTGTGATTTGGGTGCTAGTGTTTCCACTATTCCGAAAACTTTATGTGATGTGCTAGGTTTCCATAAACATGATGATTGTTCTTTGAATTTGCATCTAGCTGATTCCACTATTAAGAAACCTATGGGAAGGATTAATGATGTTCTTGTTGTTGCAAATAGGAATTATGTGCCTGTAGATTTTATTGTGCTTGATATAGATTGCAATCCTACATGTCCTATTATTCTTGGTAGACCTTTTCTTAGAAGGATTGGTGCAATTATTGATATGAAAGAAGGAAACATTAGATTTCAATTTCTGTTAAGGAAGGGCATAGAACACTTTCCAGGAAATAAAATTAAGTTTCCATATGAATCTATTATGAGGGATACTTATGGATTTAATACCAAAGATGACAATACCTAGATCTATGTTTTATGCTAGCTAGGGGCGTTAAACAATAACGCTTGTTGGGAGGCAACCCAATTTTATTTTTTTATTTTTTGTTTTTGGTTCTGTTATTGAATAAATACACATTATTACCTCTGTAATAATTGTGTTTTGGTGTTTTAATTAGTGTTTGAGCCAAGCAAGACCTTTGGGATAGTCTATGGTGATAGTTGATTTGATCTTGCTGAAAAACAGAAACTTTTGCTCTCATTGCCAGAATTTTAAAAACTTACAGAAACATGATTTTGGTATTAATTTTTTACAAAAGATTGATATATGAATTTCTTCTGTTATACTAATTTTTCAGAATTTTTGGAGTTACATAAGTATACGAAGTTTATAGATTACTACAGATTGTTCTGTTTTTGACAGATTCTGTTTTCTATGTGTTGTTTGCTTATTTTGATGAATCTATGGGTAGTATCGGGGGGTATGAACCATGGAGAAGTTGGAATACAGTAGATATAACACCAATATAAATTTATAATGAGTTCACAACAGTACCTAAAGTGGTGAGTTATTTTATTATACTAACGGATCTCATGAGTTTTCTGTTGAGTTTTGTGTTGTGAAGTTTTCAAGTTTTGGGTAAAGATTTGATGGACTATGGAATAAGGAGTGGCAAGAGCCTAAGCTTGGGGATGACCAAGGAACCCCAAGGTAATATTCAAGGACAACCAAGCATCTAATCTTGGGGATGCCCTGGACGGCATCCCCTCTTTCGTCTTTGTTCCATCGGTAAATTTACTTGAGGCTATATTTTTATTCACCACATGATATGTGTTTTGCTTGGAGCGTCTTGTATGATATGATTCTTTGCTTTTTAGTTTGCCACAATCATCCTTGATGTACACACCTTTTGAGAGGGACATACATGAATCATGAATTTATTAGAATACTCTATGTGCTTCACTTATATCTTTTGAGCTAGGCAGTTTGCTCTAGTGATTCACTTATATCTTTTTAGAGCACGGTGGTGGCTTTATTTTATAGAAATTGTTGAACTCTCATGCTTCACTTATATTATTTTGAGAGTGTCTAAACAGCATGGTAATTTTCTTAGGTTATGAATTTAGTCCTAATATGATGGGCATCCAAGAGGGATATAATAAAAACTTTCAGATAAAGAGCATTGAATACTATGAGAAGTTTGATTCCTTGCAATTGTTTTGAGATATAAAGATGGCGATATTAGAGTCATGCTAGTGAGTAATTGTGGATTGGTAGAAATACTTGTGTTAAAGTTTGTGATTCCCGTAGCATGCACGTATGGTGAACCATTATGTGATGAAGTCGGAGCATGATTTATTTTTTGATTGTCTTCCTTATGAGTGGCGGTCGGGGACGAGCGATGGTCTTTTCCTACCAATCTATCCCCATAGGAGCATGCGTGTAGTACTTTGTTTCGATGACTAATAAATTTTTGCAATAAGCATGTGAGTTCTTTATGACTAATGTTGAGTCCATGGATTATACGCACTCTCACCCTTCCACCTTTGCTAGCCTCTCTAGTACCGCACAACTCTCGGCGGTGCAGTACACCCACCATATACCTTCCTCAAAACAGCCACCATACCTACCTATTATGGCATTTCCATAGCCATTCCGAGATATATTGCCATGCAACTTCCACCGTTCTGTTTTATTATGACACATACCATCATTGTCATATTGCTTTGCATGATCGTAAGATAGCTAGCATGATGCTTTCATGGCTTCTCCATTTTTTGATGTCATTGCTATGCTAGATCATTGCACATCCCGGTACACCGCTGGAGGCATTCATATAGAGTCATATTTTTTTGACTAAATACTGCAGGGCACAGCCCCACAGTCTTTTATTAATAGCAAACCAGGTCCAAAACAAGAAGAACTGTACAAAACTAGGCTATAAAGAAGAAAAAACTAGGAGGGCTAAACTTACCTAAACCTACCTGCCTATTACATGGCTCAAGGGAGCCCCTCCAACCATTTTAAAAGGTGAGGTCGAATATGAGCCTTAACCCTATGAGATAGCAAAGTCAAGTCATGTACAAATTTACAACGCCAAGCACTAAAAGTAGCTCTTTCTCCTCTGAAAGTTCTGCCATTCTTGATGATCCAAATATTCCAAGCTACTGTGAAGAACACCTCAAAGAAGAAACTTTTGGCAAATCTCTTCCGAGCCAAAGAGATGCACTGTTGAACATCAGAGCCTCCAGACCAGTCAATCTGGAGATAGTTCCAAATTCTTGCACTGAAGTTACAAGAGAAGAACAAATGTAGCCTATCCTCATATGTGTGTTGATGGCATAGCACACAAAGATTATCATCCAAAACATCATGCCAATGCCTACGCACAAGCAAATCCTTAGTGTTAAGTCTATCAAAGAGCAAGAACCAAGCAAAGACCTTAATCTTAAGCGTGCATCTTGTAGCGACCCGACCTCAAACGGTCAAGCCTCTGTGTATCTGTGCCATCCCTGGATCAGTATGCTGGCATACACAGTACATCAATGTATATATCAAAGTGCAATCACATGTATAAATAACATAAAACTGATATATACCTCATAAGTCTCAGCGAAAACAAACAATCGGGTGTGGAGTCCCATCAACGCCATCGGCAAGTTGAGTGTAGACCGTAACCCTGTATCGTAACTCTTACTCGACAAAGAAATAATCCTGCAACATGATACGTTGCAGCCGTGTAGGTCAGTACATTGAATGTACCGGCAAGATCACTGTAAGAAAAACAGATGATAAAACTATACTATATGCAATATGGCTTTGTGGCTCTGTGTCTGAGTTTTTGCGTAAAAGCTGGCTTTATTTTTCCCTACATCAAAGGAAATAACCGGAGTCTATACTATGGAGTTATCTATCATGACATGGTTCCGCCAACCGATGTCTCATAGCCCAAATCATCATAAGTTGCCCACAATTAAGTTATCAGTCTGGTGTTGAGAGTTCCGAGATAGATCCAAGTCTAGAGGCTCAAATTGTCTGTAACCAGGGACACGGCTAATCGATTAGTTTTTAGCCCTCTGCAGAGGTTTGTACACTTTACCCGCAAGATTCGATCCCTCCCTTTTCATCCTCGCACTTCAGATCGTTTGAGGACAGGACGATCGAAACATGGTCTTCCAAAGAGTTCCTCTGACCACTGTCTAGTGCCCATCCGATCCTACCGTAGTTCTACATCTGCTGGCACCGTCCCAGCCAGAGTCACCACTAAGGTCAACCAAGCCAGAGCCTATAGTGACTTGCGGTTGCACAGGTAAGCTTCCGAGCATGAAGTATTCTTCCGTCTCTTTGAGCCTAGGTGGAGCTTTTCGCATGATATCACGGCGCTTCTCCGGAATCACTGAGTACTGGGCGCACCATGTACCCTTCTTAACCATTCTCCACCCATAGGTATATTGAATTCTTGTCTCGAGTCTTGAAGTCTTGAGGCCTTGAAGATGCAGTCCTTGCAGATGCCATCATGGAGTTGTCATCATTGACGTAGAGTCCTCCTTCTTCACACCACTCCCGAGCACTCATACCAAACCCCATCTACTATAGCGTAGCATTAAAACTATATAATGTCCCGCACTTGATAACAGGGAGATAGGCTCCTACCTCATGCATTCTACTCAAATACAAGAAGTCAATATCACTACTGGAGGGATTATGAATGGTGACACTAAATGCAATAAAACATAGGTATGAATAACATGATCAAAGTGAACTTTCCTGGTAAGTTGATGAAGATTAGTATCGCTCTCAGAAAATGAAATTGATAGATCTATTCGTCACTCTGAGAGTATCTATGTAATCAAACATAGTATTCACATAAGCAAGCATTCTAGCAAGCAATTCTAACAATCATTAAAGAGATCAAAATGCAATTCATCAAATAAAACCAAAAAATAAAATCAATAATAAAACCAAAATAAAAGTCCAAGAAGAACATCAAAGAAAACTATAAAGAAACACTAAAGAAAACTCTATGACCTAACTATGAAATAGCTTTTACCCTAAATAAAAACTTAACAGCAAATAAAACTTTAAACAAATAAGTTAACAGAAAATAAATAAAGTTTTATTAAAACAACAGAAAGTATTTTTCATAGACTTTTACTAGCAAAAAGAAACACATAAAAAGCTTTTGTGAAACTCTAACTATGACCTATGCAAGTTTTCCTTCAAAACTAAAGAAAATAGATTTTTTTTAAATACAATAAAATTGCCTACTGTTGATAAACAAAAACATAAACTAACTTGTCAAAAGTGACAGAAAAATAATAATTTAAAACCATTAAATCTAAAGGAAATATCACTATTCCTATAAACTACTAAAATAGTACTGTTTTTCTAAAACCCTAATTTAAAATAAACTAAAAATAAATCACTATATGCTACTGGATAGACAAAAACAATAACAAAACCGTAGCAAAAAGAATCAATCAAAAATATTTTATAAAACTCAAGATGTGGCCAAAATAGTGATTTGAACAAATTTCAACATATTCAAATTTAAACTACTCAAATTTGAAATACAATTGTTCTAGCAGAAACTTCTAGAAATTTTGAATCTAATGCAAAAAGAATCACTCAATTTGGATCTAAAACATAAAAGTTATAAGCAATCTAAAATCAGAACTATTCTGTTTTTAAAACAGAAACTAAAACAAAAACGAAGGCGCTACAGATCGGCTATGACCACGTGTCAGTTTCTGATTCGATGAGGCTATGCACTGTGGAAGCTAAACGGTGGACAATCGCTATTTAAGAAAAATGGCATATGGTGCGGCTAAAATAAAAACCGTAGAGGCCGGTTCGATCTAAACCGGAGAATAAACCGTAGTGAACCGATCTAATAAAAAAACCTACCCGTTCGATCTAATCTAATCTGTGCCGTTGTTTACAGATCGGACGAAGGAGATGGCATACCGCGGCGGTGGCAACTCCGGCGATGTCGGTGGCGGCGGTGGCGGCTCGGGGACGACGCAGGCGAGGCCTCCGGTGGTCCTCGGCGACGGGGAAGACGCCCAGGCGATGCGGAAGACAATGACGATGATGATGGTGGTCGGCGGTGAGCTCTGGGTCGACTGGACAGAGCGAGGCGAGCTTGACGGCGGCGGTGGTGTTTGGTGGTGAAGGGAGCGAATGCTCCAGGGGTCCTTGAGCTTCGACGAGTCACCGGGGAGATCGGGCGGAGCGAGGGGGTGCGATGGTAAGCTTGGGAAGAGGTGAGGTGGTTGGCGGTGAGCTACATAGCATCGATGGTGGCGGCGGTGGACCCGGACTCCGGCAAGGAATTCTGGCGCGGGTAGGGAAGCTAGGAGGGGGCTTTAGGGGGGAATCGATCGAGGAGGAGGGGGTATATATAGGGGGGGTGTGCTTGGAGGAGGGGGCAGCCCCGCGCTAGGGTTTTGGGCGCCTCGGACTCGCGACGGCGCGGCCGTGTCTGGGAGGGGCGCTGCCCGTTTCTTGCGGGAGGAGGAAGACGAGGTGGGGTCGGGTGGTCAGCGGCAGCGGGAAGGGTGCGAAGCGGTCGGGTGACCGAGGTGGAGGCGGTTCGGGCGCGGGGTGAGGTAGGTGGGCCGAGGGAGAGAGAGATGGGCCGTGGTGCTGGGCACTGTTGGGCCAGCTGGCTTCGACCTTTTTTTTAGAAAATAAAACTGTGTTTTTTTCTAAACAGAGAACAAAACAAAAGAAACAAAATAGATAAAAACATTATATAGGCATATAATATATCAAAATGTTCAGAAAAAGAAATCCTAAAACATGAACTATTTTTCAGGTCCAAATAAAATAAAAAAATTCAAATAAGGCAAACAGTGCTACTGTTGCAATAAAACCCAATATTTTTTTTAAATACCAAAATGATTTCAAATTTATTTTCTCCTAGTTTTCCATTTAAGGGAATCATTTTAGCCTTATTTCCATTTATTTATTTTTAGGAGGAACATAATTTGAATAAAAGCCAAATAACTCCAACTTGAAAGTGGGTTTCAAAATAACTTCAAAGGGACTTTCAATTTGATTCTTTTAAACTTCCAACTCATATTTCATATAATTTGACGAAGTCATTTTATCTTCTCTCATGAAAATCATTGAGTTGCATAAGGTTTCTGAATTTGAAATATTTTCAAATGGAATTCAAATCTTTTCAAAACCCTTTTCATTTATTTAAATGGAAGAAGTCATATCATCTTCACTCTAGGGTTTTGTGATAAAATGAATTTGAATTCATGGAGATCAAAATGCAAAGATGAAAGTTTTGTGAAAGTCCTTTTATTCCCTTTCAAAAAGTTTCAAATTCCACTCAATTTCACACAATCAATCACACAACAATCAAACAAACAATCATAAATATTTATTTAATATAACATTCTAAAATTTAGAATTTTGGGATGTTACACATCTACAGCTCCATAACCATTTGCAAGGCTCAATCGTGGGTAAATGGGAGTGCATAATGGTATAGTAACTCATGGACGTGTAGGCTCCAGAAGATCCAGCCCAAGACCAAATATCATTAGCAGAAGAGTCTCTTTGCAAACTATCAACCCAGGAGTTCAGAGAATCCAATTCTATCACAGCTTGCTGTGATATTGGTAGCTGGAAGAAAGATGCCCTGTTTTGGCTATTAAGGAAATCAGACACTGAAATCTTATCATCTAGAGCATATGAAAACAACCTGGGTAGTCTTTATCTCAGGGGCAAGGTAGATCCATCAAGCTGCCAAGCATCATACCAGAATAAAACTGAATCCCCTTTGTTTACAACTGCAGAGGCAACATCTCTGTAGTTATCAGATAGTTTAAATATATCCTTCCACCAAAAGGAGCCACAGAGGACAGTGGCCTGGGGGACCACCCCATCATAATATGAGTTCCACAACAAGGATACCCAAGGTATATCTTCCTTATTATAGAACTTGTGCAGGTGTTTGATGAGGAGACCTTGATTCTGAAGATGCAGGTTGATGATACCCAATCCACCTTTCTCCTTGGGTCGGCATACCAAATCCCAAGCAGCTAAAGATTGCCTTGGTGTGTTAGAATTACCTTTCCAAAGGCATTGTCCCATAATTGTTTCCAGTTGCTTAATAATGCCAGGTGGGATGGACAAAGTACATAA
The DNA here is from genome assembly GCA_011799875.1 of Thinopyrum elongatum. NCBI lineage: Eukaryota > Viridiplantae > Streptophyta > Magnoliopsida > Poales > Poaceae > Thinopyrum > Thinopyrum elongatum. The sequence goes on along the minus strand of CM022301.1, from coordinate 97,200,760 downwards.
GAAATAGATAGGCATTGAAGAAAGGACATATCGCAGCAATTGGAGTCTGCAGCCCTGATTCAGCATGGAAGAACTAGCTGACAATCTTCTCTCAACTGAATCCACCAGGGGCATCAGATCCTGGATGGTAGGTTTAGTGGTGCCCAGAGGTAATCCTAGGTAGGTGAATGGCAAAGTTCCAAGAGCACATTGAAATATCTGGGCAAGCCTGGCTGCTTCTGCCTCTGGGACATTGATAGGGACCATCATGGATTTTGCAAAATTTACTCTTAGTCCTGTAGAAGCAGCAAAAACATGTAGCATGTCTCTCAAAGCAACTAATTGCTCCTCCACAACAGGCAAGATCAAAATGGTGTCATCGGCGTACTGAATGATTGGGAAGTCAGGATCATGACACTCAATTGGAAGTGTCAGTTGGCCATCATGCAACATTTTATTAACCACAGACTGAAGGAGGTCAGTTGCCAGTACAAAAAGTAGTGGGGAGAAAGGATCCCCCTGCCTTACCCCAAGTCTGCATTTAAAGTGGTTTCCAGGAAGACCATTAAGAAGCAGCTGGGAATCACCAGAAGAAAGAATTTCCTTAACCCAACCAATCCACTTAGGAGGGAACCCTTTAATACGAAGAATTGTCAAGATGACCTCATGCTCCACTGTATCAAAAGCCTTTGCAAAATCCAATTTTAAAATGATGATAGGCTTCTTGGACTGCTTGCATTGATGAATATACTGAAAAGCCCATGATAGACAATCCTGGATAGACCTGTGTTTGAGGAAACCATACTGGTTTTTATGAATACATTTTAGAATAACCTTCTGCAGTCTATTAGCCAACCGTTCAGTGAGGAATTTGAGGCAAGTGTTGGTTAATGAGATGGGTCTAAAATCATTGGGGCACTGGGGCACCAACATCTTAGGGATAAGGGTAATGAAGGAAGAATTTATGTTCTGCAGGCTGATATTACCCTCATAAAACTCCTTAATCAACTGTCTAAAATCCTTCTCAATAATCTTCCAACATCTCTTAACAAACATACCATTGAAACCATCCAGACCAGGTGCCCTATCAGTGGGCAAATCCTTGAGCACAACAGTAATTTCCTCTTCAGAAAAAGGTGCTACTAGCTCCTCAAGCCCTTCCACTGGTTGGATAAATGATGGTAAGTCAAAACCCATAGAGATACCCTGTGCCTGTCCCATTCTTGACTTAAAAGAATTCCACAGAATACTAGCCATTTGATCATGATCAGTGATAGAAGAACCATCCTCCCTCTGCAACCTGGAGATCGAATTGCGTCTGAGCCTCTGATACGTCTCCAATGTATCTATAATTTATGAAGCATTCATGATGTTATATTACCATTCTTAGACATTTTACAATCATTTTATAGCAACTTTATATCATTTTTTGGGGCTAACCTATTGACATAGTGCCCAGTGCCAGTTGCTGTTTTTTGCTTGTTTTTTACATCACAGAAAATCAATACCAAACGGAGTCCAAATGCAGCGAAGCTCTTTGGAGATTTTTTCTGGACCAGAAGACACCCGGTGGGCCAAAGAAGTACCAGAGGGGAGCTCCGAGGGGAGCACAACCCACCAGGGTGCACCTGGGGGCCCAGGCGCACCCAGGTGGGTTGTGCCCACCTCGGTGGCCTCCCGCACCGCCTCTTCGCCCTATAAATTCCCAAATATTCCAAAAACCCTCGGGGTAACCCTAGATCAGAAGTTCCACCACTGCAAGCCTCTGTAGCCATGAAAATCCAATCTAGACCCCGTTCCGCACCCTGCCGGAGGGGGAAATCATCACTGGTGGCCATCTTCATCATCCCGGCGGCCACCATGATGAGGAGGGAGTAGTCCACCCTCGGGGCTGAGGGTTTGTACCAGTAGCTATGTGTTTAATCTCTCTCTTTCGTGTTCTTGAGATGTCACGATCTTTATGTATCACGGGCTTTGTTAATATAGTTGGATCATATGGTGTTTTCCCCTCTCTATCTTGTTGTGATGAATTGAGTTTTCCCTTTAAGATTTCATTTTATCGGAGTGAATACTTTTATGGATTTGAGAAAAATTTATGTATTTCTTGCTATGAATACCCGTTGTGACAATGGGGTATCATATTGATTCACTTGAAATATGTTTTGGCACTCAACTCGCGGATTCCCGAGGTGACATTGGGGTAATCTATGCATAGGGGTTGATGCACATTCTTGTCTTTGTTTCTCTGGTAGAAATCTTGGGGCACTCTTTGAGGTTCTTTGTGTTGGATTGAGTATTATGAATCTGAAATTGTTTGATGCATATCGTATAATCATCTCACGGATACTCGCGGTGACATTGGAGTATCTAGGTGACATTAGAGTTGGTTGATGTGTATCATATGGTGTTATTTTAGTACGAACTCTTGGTTAGATCGATCGAAAAGAATAGCTTGATGTTATTTTAGTACGAACTCTAGGATAGATTGATCGGAAAGAATAGCTTTGAGGTGGTTTCATACCCTACAAACAATTTCTTCTTATGTTCTCCGCTAGATAAGAACTTTGGAGTGATTCTTCATCGCACTTTGAGGGATGGTTATATGATCCAATTAGATTAGCATTGTTGAGAGAGTGCACTAGCTAAAGTACGAACCCTAAGCCTCATTTTCAAGCATTGCAATACCGTTTGTGCTCCGTTTTATCAATTGCTACCTTGCTGTTTTTTATTGTTCCTATTACAAAAATCAATATCTACCATCCATATTACACTTGTATCACCATCTCTTCGCCGAACTAGTGCACCTATACAAATTACCATTGTATTTGGTGTGTTGGGGACACAAGAGACTTTTTGTTATTTGGTTGCAGGGTTGTTTGAGAGAGACCATCTTCATCCTACGCCTCCCACGGATTAATAAACCTTAGGTCATCCACTTGAGGGAAAATTGCTACTGTCCTTCAAAACTCTGCGCTTGGAGGCCCAACATGTGTCTACAAGAATAAAGTTGCACAGTAGACATCAAGCTCTTTTCTGGCACCATTGCCGAGGATGTGAGTGCTTGAAGGTATATCTTTAGATCTTGCAATTGAATCTTTTAGTTTCTTGTTTTATCACTAGTTTGGTTTATAAAAAGAAAACTACAAAAAAATGGAATTGAGGTTGCATCATATTGTTCATGTTTATAATGCCTTTCATGAAAATGATGGAAAGGAAAATTGTGCTCGATTAATAGAGGAAGAATTCTATAAAATGTTTGACAATAAATCTTTCAATGATGAGCATGATTGCAATGTTGTTGGTATGTACTCTTTGAATATCCATGATGCTAATGATATGCAAAGCCATAACCTTGGGGATGCTATGTTTGATGAAGATGATATTTTTAGTCCCCCAAGTTTTGATGAGAAAATTTATTATGATGAAAGCATGCCTCCTATCTATGATGATTATGGTGATGACATGTATGCTATAAAGAATAATGATAACCATGAAACTTGTCATCATGATTTTAATTTCCAATCACATGATAATTATTTTGTTGAGTTTGCTCCCACCACTATTCATGAGAATAAATTTGCTTATGTGGAGAGTAAGAAAATTTCTATGCTTGTGGATCATGAAAAGAATGATTTATGTGATAGTTAAATTGTTGAATTCATTCATGATGCTACTGAAAATTATTATGAGAGGGGAACATATGCTTTTACATATTGCAATAATATCAAGTTTCCTCTCTTTATGTTGAAAGTTTTGAAGTTGCACTTGTTTTGCCTTCCTATGCTAGTTGATTCTTGTTCCCATAAGTTGTTTGCTCACAAAATCCCTATGCATAGGAAGTGGGTTAGACTTAAATGTGCTAGTCATATGCTTCATGATGCTCTCTTTGTGTTTCAATTCTTATCTTTTATGTGAGCATCATTAAAATCATCATGCCTACCTAAAAAGGCATTAAAGAAAAGCGCTTGTTGGGAGACAACCCAACATTTACCCTTACTGTTTTTGTGTGTTCACATGATTAGGCTACTGTATTGATCTTGTTTTATAGCTTTAGTTTCAATAAAGTGCCAAGTAAAGCCTTTGGGATAGTGTGGATGATAGTTGACTTGATTCTGTGCAAAAACAGAAACTTTTGCGTCCAGTGCAGAAATTCCTGTATTTTATTCGCACTTTAAAAAATTCTTAATTTTTTACAGTTGATGTATATACAAATTTTCTACGTTTTCTTAATTTTTCAGAATTTCTGGAGTTACATAAGTATGACCTTAATTCAGATCTTTATGTACTGTTCTGTTTTTGACAGATTCTGTTTTCAATGCATAATTTGCTTGTTTTCTAGTTTCTATGGCTTATATTGCTTAATATAAATTGTGGAAATTGTATAGTAAAGTAGGAATTGTGTGAGAACAATTATGAATCTTGTCTTTGACAGTACCAAAGTGAATGATTTGTCATTATCATACTAACCCATCTCACGAAGTTCCGTTAAGTTTTGTGTGATTGAAGTTTTCAAATTTTGGGTGAGATATCGATATGAGGAGAATAAGGAGTGACAAGACCCTAATATTGGGGATTCCCAAGGCACTCCAAGGTAATATTCAAGGAATATCCAAGCAACTAAGCTTGGGGATGCCCTGGAAGGCATCCCCTCTTTCGTCTTCAACATTATCGGTAACCTCACTTGGAGCTATATTTTCATTCATCACATGATATGAGTTTTGCTTGGTGAGTCATTTTATTTTATTAGTATTTTATTGCTGTTATTTATAATAATGTTTTGCATCTTTTATTTCAATAAAAGTGGCAAGGATAGCCATCACCATGCTTATTTTGCAAATATATGAGTTGCTGTTTCAAAACAGAAAGTTTATCGCTGTTCCAATAATTCTTCAGAAAAGTAACAATGTGATAAATCGCTGAAAATTTTTGCACAATAAGCTCAGATAAATTTTCTAGAGTGTGGTAATTTTTCTGAATTTTTGGAGTTAGGGAAGTATGAGTACAACTACACTCTTTACAGACTGTCCTGTTTAGACAGATTGCTATTATGTTCGCATTGTTTGCATATGTTTGCTTGTTTAATGATTCTATTTGAGGATAGGAGTATTAAATATGCAGAGGCATTTAGTATGCAATGTTGAATAATAATTTTAGTGATTTACTACAGTAGAGAATGATAAGGTTTTGCATTGATTTACACTAACTTATCTCACGAGTTCTTGTTGAGTTTTGTGTGGATGAAGTTTTTAAAAATTAGGGAAACCGTGATTTGAGAGGAATGAAGAAGACACAAGAGCTCAATCTTGGGGATGCCCAAGGCATCCCAAGTTAATATTCCAAGAAGTCTCAAGCATCTAAGCTTGGGTATGCCCCGGTAGGCATCCCACCTTTCTTCATCAACAATTATCGGTTAGCCTCGGTTGAGCCTAAGTTTTTGCTTCTTCACATGATGTGTGCTATTCTCGGAATGTCATTTAATTTTTGTTTTGCTTGCTGTTTTAATAAAATACTTAGATCTGAAAGTTTTTTTTAAATAAGAGAGAGTCCTCACATAGCTACCCATTTACTTAACTACTCGCATGATCTTCACTTATATCTTTTTGGAGTAGTTTGTCATTTGCTCTAGTGCTTCACTTATATATTTTTGAGCATGGTGTGATTTATTATTTTTGAAGAAATTCTCTCATGCTTCACTTATATTATTTTGAGAGATGAAAATTGTTATGCTCATGTTCTTCACTTAAATTTGTTTGAGCTTGTTAGTAGAAATGGTAATATATAAATTTAGTCCCAAAGTGATAGATATTCAAGAGCGATATAATAAAAACTTTCATGTAGATCATTGGATATGATAGGTTTGATTCCTTGCGATAGTTTTGCGATATGGAGATAATAATATGGGAATCATGTTGGTGAGTAATTATGCTTTAGTAAGAATATTGGTGTTAAGGTTTGTGATTCCCTTTGCAAGCACGAAAGTCAATAATTATGCAATGAAATTACATCCTACTTGTGGTGCATTATTCGGTGTTAGTTATGCTCAATGCTTGTATGTGAATTTTTGTTTCTTGGTTGGTTGCTTCTCAATCTATTTGCTAGCCTCCATTTGTACTAAGTGGAAATACTACTTGTGCATCCAAATTCTTAAACCCAAAGTTGTGCCAAATGAGTCCACCATACCTACCTATATGCGGTATTTCGATACCGTTCTAAGCAAATTTGTATGTGACATCTCTAATTTTCCAAATAATTTCCTTTTTGTGTGCTCGTACCGCTCATGAAGCGGCAGGGGATGGCCAATATTTTCCATGCTAGATGTGTTATTCTCAAGATGAGTGTTTATTCACTTGTCATTGCACGAGAGTACGACAAAGGTATTAGGGATGCCCAGTCCCGAAATGAAAAATGAATTTACTTTATGTTGTCAAATAATAAATTCCTTGGAAAGTGTTGGTATGGAGGGCACCCGTGGATACGGCTAGCCATGGATTGTGAAAGAATGGTGGAAAAAGGAATAAACTTTATTTTCTGTTTGGGAACCGCCTATGATATATCTAGCATGGAAAGTGTTAGGAATTACTCGGTCGTTTTCGTTGACGGGAAAAGTATGCCTCTCAAATTTTTTATCTCTCAATTTAAGCTTTGAGCTCTGGCACCTCTACAAATCCCTACTTCCCTCTGCGAAGGGCCTATCTATTTACTTTATGCTATTTTTATTTTTATTTGAGTCTCCATCTTCTCTTATAAAGCACCAACTAAGGGGCACTATGATCGTACTTGAGCATTGGATGTAGCTAATATGCGAGTGTGTTTTGCGAATGGATCAATGATTGAGTATGATGGGCTAGGGATAACTTTCTTTAGTGTTGATATTTTGAAAGACATGGTTACTTGTTGATATGCTTGAGTATTGATGTCTTCATGTCAAATTTTAGACTATTGCTTTGAATCATTCAAGTCCAAATGTCCATGCTACAAAAGAAAGATTATATGATGAATATGATAGGTAGCTTTCCACAACAAAAATTCTGTTTTCAATTGCTACTTTATCATAATAAGTTTTATGAGAAAGAGTTGCTATTATGATGCTAGGAAAAGTGATTGAAATTATCATTGATCAAACTTATGCACTTTGCTAGCATTCACACTTCATAAATTATTTCTTTTATCATTTACCTACTCGAGGACGAGTAGGAATTAAGCTTGGGGATGCTGATACATCTCCAACGTATCTATAATTTATGAAGTATTCATGCTGTTATATTATCATTATTAGATGTTTTACAATCATTTTATAGTGTGACGCCCCCGGCTTAATCGTGCACTAACCATACACGCAAATGCACACGATCAAGCCTAAGGACTCACTTGAAGATATCACAACACAACTCTAAAACATAAATAAAGTCATACAAGCTTTATATTACAAGCCAGGGGCCTCGAGGGCTCGAATACATAAGATCGCATACAAGCGTCAGTGGAAGCATCAGATATCTGAGTACAGATATAAAAGGTAAAATAGATAAGCCTTTAAGAAGGCGGGGCAAAAGAAAACACTACGATCGAAAAGGCGTAGGCCTCCTGCCTGGGACCCTCTGATCCTACTCCTGGTCATCGGCAAGCTCGAAGTAGTAACCACCCTCGGGGTGGTAGTAGTAGTCGTCGACGGGGGCAGCTGGCTTAGGGGCTCCATCATCTGGTTGCATCAAATGGAAATGGGGGAAAAGAGGAAGCAAAGCAACCGTGAGTACTCATCCGAAGTACTCAGCAAGTGAGGACCTTCACTACATATGCAACATTATCAAAGAAAGGCTGTATATGTGGACTGGGCTGCAGAAATGCCAGAATAGAGAGAAGGCCTAGTCCTATCGAAGACTAGCATCTTCAGCGGTCTTGCAGAATTAGAAGAGTGTAGATTAGCACAGTATAAAGTAGTAGCAGTATTAAGTATCAACCTCGGCCAGAGATCCTTTCTTGACTCCCTGCGAGAAAGCAATCCCAGAGCCCTAGTATCCAGTTCTAGTTGTATCGATCGGGATACAACTCCGAGTGTCCGTTACCGAGGATCCGGCTATGCATAGATTAGTTCTTCCCTGCAGGGGTGCACCAACTTACCCACCACGCCCGATTAACTCCGGCCGGACACACTTTTCTGGGTCATGCCCGGCCTCGGCCAAACGATACGCCGCAACCCGACCTAGGCTTAACAGAGAGGTCAGCACGCCGGACTAAACCTATTCCCCCAGGGGTCTTGGGCCATCGCCCCGGACGCTCCTGCACGTTGCGTACACTGCCGTTGAGCAGACCTAGCAACCCCTTAATACAAGCGTGGTTGCGTTCCCAGTCCAACCTAGCGTGTGCCGCTCAGTCACTGACATCTATTAAGCTTCGGCTGATGCATACGACGCAGAGTGCCCATAACTGTTCCCACGTGATGGTTAGTGCTATCGGGCCAGAGGCCCACTCGGATCAAATATCCAAATTGTTAGTGTATTGAGGGTTTGCGGTAATGAGCAGAGACTCACGATCGATGTGACCCCGTTGCCCCATCTCGAGGGCTTGCGGCAAGGGCTAAGAATGCCCGGCCACGCCTCGTATTTAAATCTCGGGTACCCTCCAGGTCAACCCATCTCCACATCATTCGCGGGTACCCCTCAGGGTCGACCCGCCTTTCCAAGTAACAGTTGTAAAGTCCAAATATCCGTGTGTCCATAACATCAGGGAATCCGAGGTATCACCCTCGTTGGATTCCTACTCGATGTATCCGTCAAGGTGAACTTAGGAGGAATCACCCTCGAAGTTCACACTTGAGGTGTTGCACGACAACATCATTATCAGGAGTGATGAAGGAGGAATCACCCTCGATGACCACGACCGGATATCTACTCTACAGAGTTAACATCGGAAGTGCTAAACGAGGTATCACCCTCGGCACTCGATAGTAACACTGCAGTGTCGTACAACTAAGGGGGGATGATGTGCGGTGCTGGGGCCTGGTCGTCGAGTCTTCCGGTGATCCAGCGGGGCAACCGGGACTAGTGGGGTCACTGGGGTCTCTATCCAGCCTATACTAAGCAGTTTAGGATAAGAAGGTAGGTAACAACAGCAGTTACAAAAACAGGCTATGCATCAGAAATAGGATAAACAGTAGCAACAACAATTTCTAATGCAAGCATAAGAGAGAAAGAATAGGCGATATCAGCATGTTCAAAGGGGGGTGCTTGCCTGGAAGCTCTGCGGCAAAAGCAAGGTCGTCAACGGTGTCATCGGGCTCCTGAGCTGCGTCGGTCTCGGGAACTGCGTCGGTACCGGGGTCTACCGAGAGAGAAGAGGGGGAGGGAACAGATAAATACACAGCAAACATATGCAACACAGAGCATGCTATGCTAACGTGCAGTGCAGGATTGCCTAAAGACATGTCTAAATCATATTAGTTATTTTAGGATTAAAGTTGGATTTATTAACCGGTATGTATGCACTATTCATCTACCGGAAACAGGCTAAAAGTTGCGGATTGACCTCTGTAGAGGGTCCCGACATGGAAACAGATGGCACGGTTGGATTTATCTCGTCGTTCTGAGCAACTTTCATATATAAAGTTTTTCGATCGAAGCTACGGTTTATTTTCTATGAATTTTCAAAGATTTAAACATTTTTCTGAATTTATTTTATTCATCTAATTCAACATTATCCAGAACAATGTTTGGTGATGTCAGCATGACGTACGGGTGACGTCAGCAGTCGACAGACTCGCTGACCAGGTCAAACCTGGCCAGTGGGTCCCACATGTCATACAAAGAGAGACTAACATCAGTTTATTTTAATTAAACAGAGTTAATTAGCAGCTGGGCCCCACATGTCAGTGACTAATTAGTTAACTAATTATTTTTATATAGAAAAATGTTTTAATTAGGTTATTTATGTGGTGGGGCCCGCCTGTCAGTGACACAGGGGTGCCCAGTCACCACGTTGACTGGTCAAACCAGTCAACGAGGCCCTTGGGCCCACTGGCAGTGACCCTGGGGGTGGCCCCGGGTGTGCCACGTCGGCGGCGGCTGAACGCCGGCGACCAAAAACACGGTGGAGGCGCTCGGGCGCTCACCGGAAACGCGCTACAGAGCGCCGTTTGGCGCGCGGCTAGGCTCATTCGAACGAGTCGAGCGAGCCGCGTCGAATGGTGGCGGTGGCCTTGCCGGAAATGGCCGGAATCGATGCCGGCGACGAGCGGAGGCGGCGGCGTTCTCGGGTGCATGTTGGGGATGGCGAAGCAGCGCACGTGCGAGCGGACTAACGGGCCAGACCGCACCTCTAGGGTGCCCCGAGCACGATGGCGTGCTCGGACGGCCATGACAACGACGAGAGCTACAACGGCTATGGCAACAGCGGACGGCGGAGCATGGCAACATGGCGGGGCAGCTACGGCTAAACAGCGACAGCCAGCGAGGGAGGAGAGGAGTGTGGAAGCTCACCGAGTGGTCAAGAAAGACCCTTGACTGCTTAGGAGCAGCAGAGCTCGCCGGAGACGACGGAGATCGCCAGCGACCGAAGCAAAAGGGGTGGCTCGATCCAGGCGATGCAGAGCTCGCCTGCTCGCGCGCGTGGTCGAGGCTGGGGTAGTCGAGGACGGCGGAGTCGACGGATAGGTCGGCGAGGCGAGGTGGTGGCTGTGGCCACGGTGATGACGGAGGATGGCGGCGATGGCGCTCGGCCAGTGGGGAAAAGAGAGAGGGGCGAGCACTGGGGAAGGGTAAGAATGGCGAGGGAGGCCAGGGGGGATGGACGAGGCCGTGGCCTTATTCCCTCGCATCGGTGGGTGTCGGTGGCGTCGCGCTGTCGTTGTTTCACCGACGCTCGCCGGCGCGGCCACGGGTGTGCCGACACGCACAGGAGAGAGAGCGGGAGGAGAGAGAGATGGGCCGGCCTCAGGCACTGTGCACTTAGGCCCAGTGCACAGTGGCCTTTTTCCTTTTTCTTTTCCAGCTTTCTACTTCTTCTTTTTCAGAGAGGGTTTTGCAATATTTTGAGCCACCAAATGATTTGTAAAAATGTGAAACTTGGTCACATAAGTACATTGGGATATTCTGCACTACCACAGAAAGTTTGGTGTAATTTTGGAATCCTTTTGGATTTTTCAAAATGGAAATGGCATTAACAGTGCTGTTTTGGCTCTGTTTTAAATGCTTAGGACCATTTTGAATTGATGATGATGTTGCATTCCTTAACAGCAAATGGTTTTGGAATATTTGCTAGAAGGTGAACATTTTTCCAGCAATTTTTGAACCACTTTATTTTGCACTTGAATTTGAATTGATTTTCACAGAGAAATTTGAATTGAGTTGAGCTAACACTGTGATCAAGCATTGCATAGATGATGACTTGGCATGTTTAACAGAGAGTCACAGTGCTAGGTTACATAGGGGTGTTACATATAGCAACTTTATATCATTTTTTGGGACTAACCTATTGACATAGTGCCCAGTGCCAGTTGCTGTTTTTTGCTTGTTTTTTATGTCGCAGAAAATCAATACCAAACGGAGTCCAAACGCAGCAAAAAATTTTGGAGATTTTTTCTAGACCAGAAGACACCCGGAGGGCCAAAGAAGTACCAGAGGGGAGCTCCGAGGGGAGCACAACCCACCAGGGCGCGCCTGGGGGCCCAGGCACGCCCAGGTGGGTTGTGCCCACCTCGGTGGCCTCCCGCACCACCTCTTCGCCCTATAAATTCCCAAATATTCCAAAAAACCTCAGGGTAACCCTAGATCAGAAGTTCCACCGCCGCAAGCCTCTGTAGCCATGAAAAACAAATCTAGACCCCATTCTGGCACCCTGCCGGAGGGGAAAATCATCACCGGTGGCCATCTTCATCATCCCGGTGGCCACCATGATGAGGAGGGAGTAGTCCACCCTCGGGGCTGAGGGTTTGTACCAGTAGCTATGTGTTTAATCTCTCTCTTTCATGTTCTTAAGATGTCACGATCTTGATGTATCACGGGCTTTGTTAATATAGTTGGATCATATGGTGTTTTCCCCTCTCTATCTTGTTGTGATGAATTGAGTTTTTCCTTTGAGATTTAGTTTTATCGGATTGAATACTTTTATGGATTTGAGAACACTTTATGTATGTCTTGCTATGAATACCCGTGGTGACAATGGGGTATCATATTGATTCACTTGATATATGTTTTGGCACTCAACTCGCGGATTCCCGAGGTGACATTCGGGTAATCTATGCATAGGGGTTGATGCATGTTCTTGTCTTTGTTTCTCCGGTAGAAATCTTGGGGCACTCTTTGAGGTTCTTTGTGTTGGATTGAGTATTATGAATCTGAAATTGTTTGATGCATATCGTATAATCATCTCACGGATACTCGCGGTGACATTGGAGTATCTAGGTGACATTAGAGTTGGTTGATGTGTATCATATGGTGTTATTTTAGTACAAACTCTTGGTTAGATCGATCGGAAAGAATAGCTTGGTGTTATTTTAGTACGAACTCTAGGATAGATTGATCGGAAAGAATAGCTTTGAGGTGGTTTCGTACCCTACAAACAATTTCTTCTTATGTTCTCCGCTAGATAAGAACTTTGGAGTGATTCTTCATCGCACTTTGAGGGACGGTTATATGATCCAATTAGATTAGCATTGTTGAGAGATTGCACTAGCGAAAGTATGAACCCTAGGCCTCATTTTCAAGCATTGCAATACCGTTTGTGCTCTGTTTTATCAATTGCTACCTTGCTGTTTTTTATTGTTCCTATTACAAAAATCAATATCTACCATCCATATTACACTTGTATCACCATCTCTTCGCCGAACTAGTGCACCTATACAAATTACCATTGTATTTGGTGTGTTGGGGACACAAGAGACTCTTTGTTATTTGGTTGCAGGGTTGTTTGAGAGAGACCATCTTCATCCTACGCCTCCCACGGATTGATAAACCTTAGGTCATCCACTTGAGGGAAAATTGCTACTGTCCTACAAAACTCTGCGCTTGGAGGCCCAACACATGTCTACAAGAATAAAGTTGCGTAGTAGACATCAGCCTCTCCGATGCCATGGCATGAAAGAACTTGAAGTTCTCTTCCCCAACCATGATATATCTTATAGTGCATCTCTGCTTCCAATAGATATGATGCAATTTCAGAATTCTATCATGCTGTATCTTGACAATTTTCCTAAAGTTGAACTCCGGTCTGGTCAGTGGTCTGAGCTCTTCCAATGAATGAAAATATAGAATTACCTCTAAGCATTTGGTGGCTAACCTCTTAAGGGAGGAGAGATTGGTGCTCCATCTCTTAAGATCATATCTCAACCTTTTGAGTTTTACAGACAAGGTGGCAGGAGCAGATAAACCAGTAGCAATGGGAGCCTCCCAAGATTTCCTCACACAATCCAAAAACCCCGGCATTTCAACCCAGAAATTCTCAAAATAGAAAACTTTGGATTTTGGGATGGTGGTGTCAATGGAAACAACACAAGGCACATGGTCAGAGGAAGTTTTAGCAAGTGGCAGAACAACTGTATTTGGATATGCAGTTATCCAGTCTGCAGTCATAAAGAACAAGTCCAACTATTCCATGAGAGGTTGCTCCTGCATGTTAGACCAGGTATATGCTCTTCCTTTTAAAGGCAGTTCAAGCAGAGCTAGGTGCCCAATGATTTCATTAAACAGGAAAATGTCATTAACATCCCCCCTGGTCGGTTCCTGTTGTCCAGAGACCTAATGAAATTAAAGTCACCAAGTAAAAGCCAATTTTGATCATTAGGTATACTAAGATTATACAACCAGCCGACAAATTCATCCCTCAGGGGGACCTGACAGGGTCCATAAACTGCCACCATGGTCCAGGCCTCTGAATTATGCACTAATTTAAAAGATACTATCACACCATAGCGCTGAATATCAACCAGGGTGCCACTGAAAACTACAGAATTCCAAATGACAAATATGCCACCCGAGGCACCTACTGATGGGGCATATGCAAAATTATCAAACCTACGAGGACGGAAGGAACAGATCGCTCTCAAACCAAATTGCTCACACTTTGTTTCCTGCAGACAAACAATGGAACATTTGCTCTCCTCAATCTTCGCTCTAACATCTCTCTATCTATCATCAGAGTTCAAGCCCCTCACATTCCAACACAGAACACGCCAATTACGAAAAGATGTAATATCCATGGAAACTGATATAAATAAAGACAGAACTCATAACCGCATAACAATATGACTAATAAGGTTGCAAAAAATAATGTTCACCGAGAGATCCACAAACTTAAATGTGACATGGTAGCATGGATGAAAATCAGATCAAAAGAAGAAGAAGCACCATCCTTCCCCCCACCCCAGTAGTTTAAGAAATCACTTGACATGAGGAGACTTGTTGCAATCTTCAGACTCAGGGCCAGCCATAAGCTTTGCCACGGTAAGCTCTTCTGGTGGAATCTGCAATGCAGCGCCTAGATCGTGCATAACCAGAATAGGCGTGGGTGGAGGGACAGGAACATTCTCCTCATTAGGCAGCCTATCAGGGAGGCGTGGCTTCTTGGCACGTGGACGACGCAGGCTCGAAGACTTCATTGGGATTACATAAATTGGCTTGTATCCAGTTGCCTTGGCGCAGCTTCGAGTGACCCTACGAGTGGAGAAGTTTGGCTCAGCAGCCACCAACTGGGCTAACTGATGAGGTCTGCTGTGTGTACGCTTTCCTAGCACTGGCGGGGACTGTGCTTGAAACTAGAACTCAGAAGCCTGCTTAGTCTGCCCCTGGGGTGATAGCTGCTCAAACACAACCGGGGAAGCCCTGTTGTGTGTCTGCTCCTGAGGTGATAACGGCTCAATAATAAATGAAGAAGCCGATCGTGGAGGCATCGGGGCAATGGAGAAGAAACCAGAGTGTGACATCTTTGACATGAAATTCAGTTCAATCTCCCAAGGCCAAAACCGCAAAGGTAGAACATATGGTGGGAGCACCGACAGTCTTGGAAAGCTCTAAATATCAGATAAAACAATCTCCGGCATAATCATGCTAAAAGTTCGTTCCCAGATCATATGAGGTGGCAAGACAGGTCCATAGACCACCCGAACAATTCCCAATTGGATTGGGTCAATGACGGGCTGATGCGGTTGCTGTTAAACTTCAATGTCCAAGTCATTGTGCAGCAGCTGGGGCACTGATCCAGAAGAGCCAAATGAAGGCGGATTCATAACAATGGAGTTATGCTGAAAGTGCAACTAATCCCCGAGTGGTTTTGGTAATTCATAACAACATATAGCTCATTGGACTAATATCCTTTCAAGTTTAATATTTCAGAAAGTTCAATGATTGGCATGGCATGGACTAGAGATGTGGACCCCTCAAAATGCTAAGGACACATGTTGGCAAAAGCTCAAGACTCTTCATTTATATTTGAGTGATCCAAGATCACATTGAGACCATAGGAAAGCCAATAGTATTAAAAGGGGATGAGGTGTTGCTTAATGATCTACTTGCTCAAAGTGCTTAGTGATATTGCTCCATAGCCCTCAACCACTTTCTCATTTCCAAATATGTCCAAAACCCAAAGTCAAACTCGGCCCCACCGAAATTATCCATCCGGCGCCACCGAGTTCAGTTGACATAGCCACTGCTAGAAATCCTAACACTTCGGTCACACTGATACGGATCTTGGTCTCACCGAGATGGCCTTGCAAACTCTCTATTTCCCTTTGTAACATTTCGGTCTCACCGAAATGAGCGATCGGTCACACCGAGTTTGCTTGACCAACTCTCTATTTGCTCTTTGCTGAAATCGGTCTCACCGAGTTCAAGCAATCGGCTTCACCGAGATGAGGTTTTGCCCTAGCCCTAGCACATCAGTCCCACCGAGTTGTTCCATTCGGTCCCACCGAGATTCCTAACGTTCACATTTTGAAATGAATCGGTCTCACCGAGTTCTTCTATTCTGTCTGACCGAGTTGGGTCAAATGTGTGGATTTTGTGTGGAGGCTATATATACCCCTCCACCCCCTTCTCCATATGAGAGAGAGCCATCAGAACATGCCTACACTTCCAGCTTACATTTTCTGAGAGAGAACCACCTACTCATTTGTTGAGACCAAGATATTCCAATCCTACCACAAGAATCTTGATCTCTAGCCTTCCCCAAGTTGCTTTCCACTCAAATCATCTTTCCATCATAGCCAAATCTGTGAGAGAGAGTTGAGTGTTGGGGAGACTATCATTTGAAGCAAAAGAGCAAGGAGTTCATCATCAACACACCATTTATTACCTTTTGGAGAGTGGTGTCTCCTAGATTGGTTAGGTGTCGCTTGGGAGCCTCTGACAAGATTGTGGAGTTGAACCAAGAAGTTTGTAAGGGCAAGGAGATCGCCTACTTCATGAAGATCTACCCGAGTGAAGCAAGTCCTTCATGGGCAATGTCCATGGTGGGATAGACAAGGTTGCTTCTTCGTGGACCCTTCGTGGGTGGAGCCCTCCGTGGGCTAGCGCAACTGTTACCCTTTGTGGGTTGAAGTCTCCATCAACGTGGATGTACAATAGCACCACCTATCGGAACCATGCCAAAAATCTCTGTGTCTACATTGTGTTTGCCTTCTCCAAACCCTTCCCTTTACCTTCATATGCAATGTTTTACTTTCCGCTGCTACACTCTTAGAATTGCATGTGTAGGTTGATTGCTTGACTTGTACTAGTTGCTAAAATCTGCCAACAACTAAAATTGGGAAAAGGTTAGATTTTTATTTGATCAAGTAGTCTAATCACCCCCCTCTAGACCTACTTTCGATCCTACAAGCCAAATGAAGGTGGATTCATAACAATGGAGTTCTGCTCCACCACCTCATCATGCAGACCATCTGCAGGCGCATCCTCCACCTGCTCGTTCTGATCCTGTTGCTCCCACGGACTCCATCCATCATCTTGCTAGGCATTCTGGCCCCAACCATCCATGTTATTCTGTTGGTGTTGATGATCCTGAGGGACATCATTCCAGCCCAATGCCGGGTAGGGCGGCACTGCCCAAAAGGGCTGCGGTGGGATCTCTCCAGGCATCGGGTGTGGATTACCATCCAAGGGCATTGGATCCTCATCCGCACCAATCATGGCTTCAGCAAATTCAGCATCAATAATATAGCAAGCAGACGTCCAAGATACAATGGTTCCTCCCAAGTTGGCAAACTCTCTGAACACCACATCGCGAGGAATAAGAGCGTTGTCAGGGAAGGAGGCTCAGACTAGCGAGCGAGCACGCCGACGGTCATGGTGATTCCAGTAGTGAAACTGACCAAAAGTACCAACCACATCAGCTAAGTCCTGAGTGTTCCGATAATCAAGAGGTATGCCAATGAACATCAACCATCCGGTATGGTGACCATGTAGAGCACGAAAACCTTCCCCACGATCGTGTGGTATAAATCTGACAAAAAACTCAGCTCCATCCTCATCTAACCCCAAAGGAAAAGGCAGATGCATAGTAAAGAACCTCTGACCACTGGATCTTCCATCTCAAAAAGGCCAACTCCGTGAACCCATGGCTGAGCAGAATGTACCAGAACATGCAGCGTCTGAGTGATGAAATGGAGCACTTGCTCCCGCCGGATGGCCACCAGATGAGCAGGAGGCACCGGCTCCATTATGGCCACCATGAACTGCTCATGCATCCGTGGTGGTGCCTGATGGGTGGTGAAGTAGGTATGCGGCAGTCTATCGCTGCCACCATCGATGATGTCATACCCAGCAGGAAGAAAGCGCCTAGGGTCAAGAGCGTAGACTGCCATGGATAGGTCAGGCAATGGTGGAGGAGCGACAAGAGATTGCAGCTGCGGCAGCGGCAATGGAGGAGAAGCAGATTGGGGTTTTTTGAGCTGTGTTGGATTGGAAGGCGGAGAGGCAAGGTGTTCTGCCCGGGCGTGAGAAACAAAGCCTGGCGATGGGACTTTGGGCACCCAGATGGACAACTCGGGCGGTTGGTGGACGCAATCTTTTTTAATGTGATCAGACCGAAAAAACTTGCGGCACCTAACCTTGTTAGTGCAAGTCTTTGTATTGTGGGCCATACCTAGACAGTTTTGGCAGTCCCAAAACCGAGCTACAAGATCTTCAATCATCTCATCAAAGCTCTACAGATCACATGCAATATCATGAGGAGATGGAATAGCTACCGTCGGAGGGTTGACATCCTCAGAATCATCATCTGATATGTCGATTGGGGCATTGACATGACCATGGCCCAAGGGCGCAGGAAAAGATGGACTTTCCTCCTGGAGAAAAATAGGAGAATCCTTTGAGCCTGAAAATTTCGGCCCAACAATAGTTTTGAAAATCCCAGGAGATCTGGAGTTGCCACAAACCGAACGCGCCATTTTCGAGGAAGCTGGCAAAGATCCAAAACGAATGCCCACCGACGGCGAGGGTGTTTCTATCTCCGGCGACGATGGCTATTCATAAGAATGTATAGAATAACCCGCCTCTTTGACTGTTAAACAATCCTCAGTAGAAGCCGGGTAGCGATAGCCCTTACACGCCTCATAATTGATGAAAGTAGCAAACCTCAACTTCTTCCTCGAACGGAGATTAGACTTGAAGGAAGATTTAGCAGGAGGGTTTTGCATGGCCATAAGCCCTAATCTAGCCCTACGTTTGGAGGGACAGACTAGGGTCCATTCCTCTTGGCATTCCAATTGCCAGCGCTTAAACTCCTGCTCCCAATCAGGACCCCCATGACCCCAGAGATGAAAGAAGCACTTAAACTGATCACAAACGAATGATCTTTGATGGAGAATAAAAAACCCAACTTCCTTGCAAGAGACATGAAACAAAAAAACACGGTCATGGAGTCGGGATACCTTAAGAGCAGAACAATATCCACCAATGGCAGCTTCCAAGGATAGACCAACATTATCCTCATCCAAACGAAAAGAACTTCTGGCAAACGAAACCACCATGATGAAATGGCCAGATCTTTCTGATGGGTGCACTGCCCTTCGGAAAGAGCGCCAGATCTCCTGAGACAAAGCCATACCGGGGGAAAAAAACCCAACCCAGAGAGATTGATGCATGCACCGCCATTGAGATGACAACCTAAGGAAAGAGGGAAGGACGCCGGAGAGAATGAGCGGATCAGAAGACTAGCCCCACAGATGAACATGGAGATTGTCGGCGTTGAGAGTGGCTAGGGTTCAGGAGTTGGGTGGGAGGGGTGGGACGCCATTTATTGACTTTGTACATAGAGTCATATTTTGTTCTAGTATCGAGTTGTAATTCTTGAGTTGTAAGTAAATAAAAGTGTGATGATCATCATTATTAGAGCGTTGTCCCATGTGAGGAAAGGATGATGGAAGCTATGATTCCCTCACAAGTTGGGATGAGTCTCCGGACTTTATAAAAGATAAAAGAGGCCAAAGAAGTCCAAATAAAAAATAAAAGAGGCCAAAGAAGCCCAAATAAAAAAAATAAAAAAATGAGAGCAAAGAGAGAAGGGACAATGTTACTATCCTTTCTCCACACTTGTGCTTCAAAGTAGCACCATGATCTTCATGATAGAGATTCTTCTATGTTGTCACTTTCATATACTAGTGGGAATTTTTCATTATAGAACTTGGCTTGTATATTCCAATGATGGGCTTCCTCAAATTGCCCTAGGTCTTCGTGAGCAAGCAAGTTGGATGCATACCCACTTAGTTTCTTTTTGAGCTTTCATACACTTATAGCTCTAGTGCATCCGTTGCATGGCAATCCCTACTCACTCACATTGATATCTATTGATGGGCATCTCCATAGCCTGTTAATACGCCTAGTTGATGTGAGACTTTCTCCTTCTTTTTGTCTTCTCCACAACCACCATATTCTATTCCACCTATAATGCTATGTCCATGGCTCACGCTCATGTATTGTGTGAAAGTTCAAAAAGTTTGAGAACACCAAAAGTATGAAACAATTGCTTGGCTTGTCATCGGGGTTGTGCATGATGAAATACTTTGTGTGATGAAGATGGAGCATAGCCAGACTATTTTATTTTCTAGGGATAACTTTCTTTTGCCATTTTATTTTGAGAAGACACGATTGATTTATTAGTATGCTTCAAGTATTATTGTTTTTATGTCAATATTAAACTTCTGTTTTGAATCTTATGGATCTGAATATTCATGCCACAATAAATAAGATTACATGGATAAATATGTTAGGTAGCATTCCACATCAAAAATTCTGTTTTTATCATTTACCTACTCGAGGATGAGTAGGAATTAAGCTTGGAGATGCTTGATACATCTCCAACATATCTATAATATTTGAATGTTCAATGCTATTATATTATCTGTTTTCGATGTTTTATATGCATTAATATGCTATTTTATATTATTTTTGGGACTAACCTATTAACCTAGAGCCCAGTGCCAGTTTCAGTATTTTCCTTGTTTTTGAGTTTTACAGAAAAGTAATATCAAACGGGGTCCAAATGGAATAAAACTTTACGATGATTTTTCTTGGACCAGAAGTGTCGCGGGAAACCATGGCCACCTATGGGACTAGGAGGCCCCTTGCTGGTTTGGCAGGGGGCGTCGCGTTGCACAAAGAGCAGACGAGCGTGTGGCAGCACGGCAGAGATCACACAGGCATTTTTACCTAGGTTCTGGCCGCTATGAGGCGTAAAACCCTACTCCTGCTTTGGTGGATTGATGGTGGAAAGGTGGTGGTGGAGCATAGTACACTTGCCCGGCAAGGGTTGCCTCAGGGCGGCAGTGGCTACACGCGTATGGGGGTCTGAGTTACCCAACCTTCTAACCCTCTCTACGGTCGCCATGGGCCTCCTTTTATAGATTAAGGGGTCACCACAATGGCAAAATAGACGTTATGCACTGATAAGATAGCAAACAGTGCTATCATACCTAACTCTGCGGGTTGACAGGGCGCATTAAATGCACCGCTCAACGTCACATCGTTGGTTGCCCGGCAAGGCTTGCCGGGCTATCTTGCCAGCTCCACGCCTGCTCGCTTGACACGTCGCAGGACGGGTGTCATCTGTAGGTGTTTCCCGTAGGGAGAGGTTGCCATGTGGTGAATGGCTGCCACTTAGTCACTCCGCGGTTCGACACCGCACTGATTGACGATGTGGGTCGTGGTGGAGTAGTTGGTGAGGTGGTTTTGCCTCCGTGTGCCCCGGCAGGCCCTGCCGGGACGTCTTGGACGTCGTCTTCTGGGGGTGGCCTCGCCCCCTTGCCGAGCTCGCCTGCCCGGCAAAGGAGGCCCTTCTCCTGATGGTGCCTTGCTTCTTTGGCTTGATCTTGGTCCCTCTGATCTACATGTTAGTCCTTTGAACCTCTTAGTCCCTTGTATTCTGACTTGGGTTGGTGCTTCAATCTCGTCCCCGTGCCTGTGCACAGTCTGGGCAACAGACCCAGGGTTTGTTGCACCGACAGAAGCCCTCGGGCCTTCCCCAAACGCGCTGCCGAGCATCGTCGGGGTAGGGCCTAATAAGTGCACAGGCAGGGTCGCTGAAGAGGCTGGTCTCTTGAGGTCTTCTTTGCTTCTTCATTAGCCTTGATTCCGGGCTAGTTTTCGGTTTCTCCGCGCGTCGTGTAAGGCCAATGGTGGTGGGGCCGCTCCAGTGATGGCCCGTGAATGACTTTAACACACGGGGGAGAAACCGCCAATTCACTCTTCCCACCACGCCCTTATCCTTAGCCACATATGCTGCATGCATCGCGCGTGGTAGGTAACGGAGGCACATGGCGTGGGAGAGCGTCAAGGCGAGGGCCCGGTCGTCTTGAGTTGGCGGAGGAGGACAGTGGCCGCCCGTTGAGGGAGCGGCTCCCCTCCCCAATCCGCCTATAAAATGGAGGGGTGGAGGAGGACAAAGTCACCCACCCTTGCATTCTTCTTCTCCTCCGTGCTCTCCATCGACGCGTTCCCCGGTGCTCCCGCTCCCGTCGGGCTACCTCTCCCGGAGCCCGAGGGGGGCGGGCTAGGCTCCTGCCCAGGCACTCCTTTTGCCCTCCTCACCTTCGACGGCCGTGCCTAGGAGGAGAGGGACAAGAAAGGGCATTACGGGGCACTTATCTTTTTTCAATCTTAAATCTGTAGGCACTTGCCAAATTTTAATTTGAATAATGTAATCTCTCGAGTCCATGTTTGTGTTCTGTAATGCTTGTACTTGTATCAGCATATTAATGAAAAAGATGAACCTTGCCGGGAACCCGTGCATGTGTATGTACATGCAGAGGCGAGATGCCTCTTTAGTGTAAATAAACGAGATTTCCCTGGCAGGCTATCCTGCCGGCACCTTTTCTGTCTGCCGGAGAGCTGTGTCTACCGGGCAACAGGCAAAGGGGCCAGCCCCCCGCCAACTTCTTTTTACCAAAGGCCACTACGACCATCCTGTCCGAAGCAACATTCGAGTCAGGGATGGAAGCACCTAAGTCTCAAAAGAGTGGCGGGGTTTTCTTATGCACAAGTTATAACTTACAGAACACTAATGGACAGGAGATAGAACTTATCTGTTTGGCTTGCCGGGGATCACAGTGCCGGGCAATCTTCTCAACTCCTCATCAAAGCCAAGTTCACGGCAGGAACCTACAGCTTCATGCGGATGAGACTGAATGCAGGATGCGATTCTATCTATATGCATATGCAAATGCTCATGGAATGCTTATGCAGTGATCTTGGAATGCTCATGCATGCATGCAATCTTGGTCGGGGGCCCCCCACAGCGCTTCTTTATTTTCTCTTGCATAGGGTCATCGCCCTGGCTTTGTACAAGGGGTTACATGCAGCTGAGGCAAGGCCTGTACAAAAGGATGGCTGCCGGGCAGGGCCCGACAGCCGCGCCTTATGGGTAGAACTTGCGGAGATGCTCAATATTCCATGAGTTTTGCAACTGAATGCCATCTCCGGTCTCCAAACGGACTGCGCCAGGTCTGGTGACTCGTACTACCCGGTAAGGGCCTTCCCACTTCGGTGACAACTTGTTTGTACCCTTGGCGAACTGAACGCGCCTAAGGACAAGGTCACCTTCCTCAAAACACCGGGCGTGAACCCTGCGGCTATGATAGCGACGCAGGGCTTGCTGATAACGTGCAACACGCGTAGCAGCCCGGAGACGGTTCTCCTCGAGTAGCATAGCGTCATCACGCCGGTGCTGATCTTGCGCTACTTCATCGTAGGCAAGCACTCGAGGCGACCGATAAATGAGTTCCGTGGGGATAACTACTTCTGCCCCGTAGACCAGGGAGAAGGGAGTCTGCCCGGTAGCTCGGTTTGGTGTCGTTCTGAGGGACCAGAGAACTACCGGCAGCTCCTCGATCCACCGCCTGCCGTGCTTATGCAGCGTATCAAAGGTTCTCGTCTTGAGTCCATGCAGCACTTCAGCGTTCGCCCTCTCAGCTTGCCCATTGCTCCGGGGGTGTGCCACAAAGGCAAATGAGATCTTGCATCCGAGGGCATGAACATATTGCATGAAGGCGCGGCTCATGAACTGGGTGCCGTTGTCGGTAATGATCCTTGCCGGAACTCCAAAACGACACACCAATTCTTTCAAGAACTTGATAGCTGACTGAGCAGTCACCTTTCTCACGGCAGTCACTTCCGGCCACTTTGTAAACTTGTCGATAGCAACGAACAAGAATTCAAAGCCCCCGATTGCTCGGGGGAAGGGGCCAAGGATATCGAGCCCCCAGACCGAAAATGGCCATGATAGAGGGATTGTTTGAAGAGCTTGGGCAGGCAGGTGGGTTTTCTTGGAATGGAACTGGCAGGCTTCACATTTGGTGACTAGCTCAACCACATCTTGGAGGGCTGTGGGCCAATAGAATCCTTGCCGGAATGCTTTCCCAACTAGTGCCCTTGATCCAATGTGGGAGCCGCACATGCCTTTGTGTATCTCAGCCAGCAATTCCTTTCCTTCTTCCTGGCAGACACACTTTAATTTCACACAGTTGGGCCTCCTTCTGTACAGAGTGTCATCGATAAACTGATACATACTGGCCCTCCGGGCTACTTTTTCAGCTTTGTCTTGGTTGCCGGGAAGCTCTCCGGTTTGGAGGAAGTGGACAATGTGCCTTGCCCAAGTTGGAGCCTGGGGCTCGGCAACGAGGACTAGCGGCACCTCCTCTGCTGCGGGAGCACATGCCTCGTTCACGGGGTCCATGGGCCCGGCTGGAGGGTGTGGTCCGGTAGACTGCGAGAAGTTGTTTCTGGCAGGGTCTCTGCCAGGAGCGGACGGCTCTACCGGGAGAGGGTTACCGGAGTCCAACTTTCTCCTTTTCCGGGCCATTGTTGCTGGGGATACGCAGGGCTGAGTGAGATGGAGAACAAAAGTCCCTGGTTCCACAGGGGGCTTCTGCGCAGCACACTTTGACAGATGCTCAGCTATGCTATTTTTCGCACGGGGTACGTGCTCTGTTTGCAATCCGTCAAAGTGCTCCTCCAATCTCCTTACTTCCTGGACATATGCCTCCATCAATGGACTTTGGTAATCCTTGTTAACTTGTCTCACCACAAGCTGTGAATCTCCTCGAATGATCAGCTTCTTAATTCCCAATTCAGCTGCAATCCTGAGCCCGACAAGGAGCCCTTCATATTCCGCTATATTGTTGGTTGCTTCTTCCCAGGCAAAATGCATTTGGACGATGTACCTCAAGTGCTCCTCAGAGGGGGCAACAAGAAGCATGCCAGCTCCTTCACCTTGTAGGGAAAAAGCACCATCAAAATACATAATCCATTCTTGGGGCGATTCCTTATCGGGGATAGGTGTCTCCGTCACTTCCTCATCAGGGGTTGGCGTCCATTCTGCAATAAACTCTGCCAATGCCCTACTCTGAATAGTTGATGTGCTTTCAAACTTCAAACCAAAACTGGATAACTCCAAAGCCCACTCCACTATTCTGCCGATAGCCTCAGGGTTTCGGAGTATCCGTTGCAACGGGAAATGAGTGAGAACCGTGATCTCATGGGCTTGGAAGTAGTGGCGCAGTTTCCTTGAGGCCATGATGAGACCAAAAATCAACTTTTGCACGCCAGAGTACCTTGATCTAGCCCCCTATAATAAGGAGCTGACGAAGTACATTGGGCGTTGCACCACTTTCTTCCTTGCCGCATCCTTGGGGTTGCTCTCGTTGTCGTGCTCATTGTTGTCCTGATCCTTCTCTAACTCTGCCGGTCTCTGCCCACTCTCTGCCTCATCCACTTCTCGCTGCGCTACCAAAGCTGCACTGACTACTTGGTTGGTTGCCGCTAGGTACAGCAGCAACGGCCCCTGGGGTTTGGGAGTGACCAAGATAGGCACGGAAGACAAGTAGGCCTTCAACTCTTGCAAAGTTGCATCTGCTTCCGGGGTCCACTTCATGGGTCCAGCCTTCTTCAAAATTTTGAAGAACGGCAGGGCACACTCGGCAGACTTAGAGATGAATCTGATTAGCGCGGCAACGCATCCTGTCAGACGCCTCACATCCTTAACTGTCCTTGGTGCTTGGATCTGCTCAATAGCCTTGATCTTGTCGGGATTGGCTTCGATCCCGCGATGGGATACAAAGAACCCAAGCAACTTGCCGGGGGGAACACCAAATACACACTTCTCCGGGTTGAGCTTCAAATTGATTTTGCGCAGATTAGCAAACGTCTCCTCCAAATCTTGAATAAGGGTGGCCCTATCCTTGGTCTTGACCACAATATCATCCATATAGGCTTCTATGTTTCTGTGCAACTGTGGCTCAAAACCAATCTGGACTGCCCTTGCAAAAGTGGACCCGGCACTCTTTAATCCGAATGGCATGCGGACAAAACAGTACGTACCACATGGAGTGAGGAACGACGTCTTCTCTTCATCTTCCTTGGACATGAAGATCTGGTGATACCCAGAATATGCATCCAGAAAGGAGAGCAAATCACAACCTGAAGTGGAATCCACAATCTGATCGATACGCGGCAAGGGAAACGGGTCCTTCGGGCAAGCCTTGTTGAGATCTGTGAAATCTAGGCAAAGCCTCCACTTCCCGTTAGCCTTCCGGACTACCACTGGGTTTGCCAACCACGTGGGATGCAGTACTCCTCTGACCAATCCAGCTGCCTCTAGTCTCTTGATCTCTTCTGCAATGAACTGCTGCCCCTCCAAGGCCTGCTTCCGGACTTTCTGCTTGACAGGTCGGGCATGTGGGCAGACAGCAAGGTGGTGCTCGATTACCTCCCTGGGAACACCGGGGATATCAGATGGTTGCCAGGCAAACACATCGATATTCGCCCGCAGGAAGGCAACGAGCGCGCTTTCCTATTTGTCATCGAGGGTGGCGCTGATAGTGAAAGTACCATCAATGCCAGCCAGCCCTGCCGAGACCTTCTTCACTTGGGGTGCAGCGACCTTGGATCTCTTGCCATTGGAACACTCCGGCACGTCGCCAACGGGTGCCGTGCACTCGGTGGGGGCAAGCTTCCCGGACTCTTTGCTGGAGTCCCTGCAATCCCTCTTCTTTCCTTTGCTTTCCTTAGCGGGAGCTGCTGCTGCCGCTGCCTCTGCTGCGACCGCATCCTGGTACATCTTGTCCACACAAATGATTGCATCCTTCTCGTCTGATGGGATGGTGATGACTCCCAGTGGCCTAGGCATCTTCAAGGTGTTGTAGGCATAGTGAGATGCTGCCATGAACTTAGCCAATGTCGGGCGTCCAAGAATCCCATTGTATGGCAGGGGGAGATCAACCACATCAAACACAATCCTATCAGTCTGGTAGTTCAGTTCTCCCCCAAACGTTACCGGCAACATGATCTTTCCCTTAGGACGGCTCCTGCCGGGATTAAATCCTTGAAACGTGCCGGTAACCTCCAGCTCTTCCTCTGCTATCTGAAGCTTGCTGATAACTGCTGGGGAAATCAGATTCAACCCGGCCCTGCCGTCCACCAACATCTTCGTGACCTTGAGGTTGTGGATTGTTGGGGAGACAAACAATGGCAAACACCCTACTGCAGTGTTACGGCTAGGATGATCCTCCTCGTCAAAGATGATGGGCGTACGGGACCACTTGAGCGGCTTCTAGGCCTCGGGCGCTGGCTCCACTGCATTGACTTCTCGCGCCCACCGCTTGAGTTGGTGGTGAGAGGTGTGTAGAGATGCACCCCCGTCAATGCACAGGGCATCGGTGGCCTTCTGAAACTCTTGCTCACTGGTTTCCTCTTCATCCCCTCCATCACTCTCATCACCACAGCCTTCCTTCTCTCGACCTCTGGTGGGTTTTCCTTGGTTCCGAAAGGGTTTGCCAGGGCGATTTACTTCACCACCTCGGCCCTTGCCGCCAGCAACATTCTGACCCTATTCCTTGTCACGCTTCTCATACTCTGCTTTCTGTCTTTTGACAAGCTGCTCAACCTGATAACACTCTTGAAGGTCGTGGCCCTTGGTCCGATGAATCTTGCAATACGGCCCATCACCTTTCCCGGCTTTCTCGGCAGCAGCGACTTCCCGGTAGTCAGCGCACACGGCAGCTTCCTTGCCGGGGGCCTCAGCTTTGGCCTTCTTGCCGGTACTAGGCGTACCCGATCCTTGAACAGTCATTATTGCCTTATCCCTTCGCTTCTCACTGCGCTTCTTGCTCTTCTTCTGACTGGTTGATTCATCCTCATCCTCTGAATCAATATTGGTGCAATCTTCCTCTCCGGGCAACTTTCTTCCCTCCTCCATCCGAGCACACTTATCCACCAACGTGTAGAGCTCCTTCACAGTCTTGGGCAATCGTACGTTCATCTTGGAATGAATCCAGCGGTTGCGCACATTGGACCGAAAGGCGGCTATCACGGCTGCCGGATGGATATTTGGGATATTTCTACGAACTTTACTGAATCTCTGTAAATACTTGCGGAGGGTCTCTCCTTCCTTTTGTTGGAGAAGCTGCAAGTCGCTGGGTCGGCACGGCTGTTGGCGGCCACCGGTGAAGGCACCGATGAACTCATGGCACAGGTCTACCCATGACGAAATGGAGTTCTCCGGCAGGTGCGTCAGCCAAGACCTCACATTGGACTTGAGGGCCAAAGGAAAGTAGTTGGCGAACACCTTCTCATCTCTTCCCTCGGCAGCCTGAACAGTGATGGTGTAGATGCTCAGGAACTCTGCCGGGTTCAGCCTCCCATCGTACTTCTCAGGTATCTCTGGCTTGAACGTGCGAACGGATGGCCAACGGACTTGCCGCAGCTCATGGGTAAAGGCAGGGCAGCCAACCTCGAAAGGTAGGCACCCGCCAATACCGAGCGCGGGCTCGTCGACGCCGAGGTCGTCGCACCCATCGGTCCGGCGGAGGTCATCACGGCGTTGCTCGGCAACGGCGCGCGTGTCTCCTCTCCGCCTATCCTCCGGGGCTCGTCATTGGCCTGGACGCGCTCGAGGGTCAGAAGAGGCCATCGAGACGTCGTCGAGGTCTTGATTCTGTTGCGCTCGTGCTGGCTGCCGTGGTGGGGACTACACCATGGGGACGGCCCCTTCTGTACGATCAGCAGCATGAGCCGTTGCTGTCGCTTGGGGCCGCCGTGGCGGGCTAGCTCGCCGTGAGCCCCCAGCTTAGGCGAAACCAAGCAGAATTTGGATGGTGGCACGCCATTCATCCATTTGCTCGGCCGCTGGCGGAAATCTCAGCAGCAGCTGAGCCCGCGCCATGGCCTTTGAGGCTGTACTTGGCATGGGTGATGATGAAGTCGATCGCACCGTTGCTCGGCTCCTGACGGTGCCAGTGGCGGCAGCACTGCGCCCGCGCTGCTGCGGGACGACCACCTGGATGGTAGGGTGGTGCGGTGAAGGCGCTCGAAGGCCAGTGGCTCCGTCGGGCACAGCGGCTTGGTTGACCCGTCCCGGGGGAGGTGCATGCGCTGCGACCGCACCCGTGGTGGGAGCGGTCGGATGGCGGTGATTCGCCCCGGCCCAAGCGCCATTGCTGCGGGTGTGCCCGTCAGCGGGCGGAAGGGGCGCAGATGGAGTAACCCCTTCACTCAGACCTTGTGGAGCGTGGCCGTCGGGATGTTGCTAATGCTGCTCTCCTCCGATGTCTCCTGCTCCTGCATCGGCCGCAGGGGAAGTGGTGACGATGCCGCCTGCTCCGACCACATCCCCAGCAGCGTCCGCGTCCTCGCGTGTCTCCGCACCCCCCGCAGCATTAGAGGCCGCGGGCGGCGGAGCCTTCGAGGTGGAAGGATGAGCATGGTCGATGGGGTCGTTGATGATGCTGATGGTGATGAAGGTGACGCGCTACACACGCCTTCAGGTTCGCGCAAGCTGTCCCCCTACCTGGCACGCCAAAGATGTCGCAGGAAACGGCGGCCACCTATGGGACCAGGAGGCCCCTTGCTGGTTCGGCAAGGGGGCGTCGCGTTGCACAAAGAGCAGACGAGCGTGTGGCAGCACAGCAGAGATCACACAGGCATTTTTACCCAGGTTCGGGCCGCTGTGAGGCGTAAAACCCTACTCCTGCTTTGGTGGATTGATGGTGGAAAGGTGGTGGTGGAGCATAGTACACTTGCCCGACAAGGGTTGCCTAAGGGCGGCAGTGGCTACGCGCGTATGGGGGTCTGATTTACCCAACCTTCTAACCCTCTCTACAGTCGCCATGGGCCTCCTTTTATAGATTAAGGGGTCACCACAATGGCAAAACAGTCATTATGCACTGATAAGATAGCAAACAGTGTTATCATACCTAACTCTGCGGGCTAACAGGGCGCATTAAATGCACCGCTCAACGTCACATCATTGGTTGCCCGGCAAGGCTTGCCGGGCTATCTTGCCAGCTCCACGCCTGCTCGCTTGACACGTCGCAGGACGGGTGTCATCTGCAGGTGTTTCCCATAGGGAGAGGTTGCCATGTGGTGAATGGCTGCCACTTAGTCACTCCGCGGTTCGACACCGCACTGATTGACGACGTGGGTCGTGGTGGAGTAGTTGGTCAGGTGGTTTTGCCTCTGTGTGCCCCGGCAGGCCCTGCTGAGATGTGTTGGACATCGTCTTCCAGGGGTGGCCTCACCCCCTTGCCGAGCTTGCCTGCCCGGCAAAGGAGGCCCTTCTCCTGATGGTGCCTTGCTTCTTTGGCTTGATCTTGGTCCCTCTGATCTGCATGTTAGTCCTTTGAACCTCTTAGTCCCTTGTATTCTGACTTAGGTTGGTGCTTCAATCTCGTCCCCTGTGCACAGTCTGGGCAACAGACCCAGGGTTTGTTGCACTGACAAGAAGACATCCACGGAGCTTGGAGAGGGGGCCAGAAGCTTCCCGAGGAAGCCACAAGCCTCCTAGGCACGCCCCTGGGGGGCGCCCTGAGGGCTTGTGGGCCCCCCGGGAGTCCTCCAACCCTAATTCTTGCAATATAAATTCCCAATTATTCCCAAACCAACAGAAGCATCCACCAAAATACTTTTCTGCCACTACAAGCCTCTGTTCCTGTGAGATCCCATCTTGGGACCTTTTCCGGCATCCTGCCGGAGGGGGATTCGATCACGGAGGGCATCTACATCGACCTTATTACCCTTTCGATGAAGCATGAGTAGTTTACCACAGACCTACGGGTCCATAGCTAGTAGCTAGATGGCTTATTCTCTCTCTTTGATCTTCAATACAATGTTCTCCTCGATGTTCTTGGAGTTCTATCCGATGTAATATTCTTTTGCGGTGTGTTTGTCGAGATCCGATGAATTGTGGATTTATGATCAGATTATCTATGAATATTATTTGAGTATTTTCTGAAATCTTTTATGCATGATTAAATATCTTTGTATTTCTCTTTGAATTATTGGTTTGGTTTGGCCAACTAGATTGGTATTTCTTGCAATGGGAGAGGTGCTTAGTTTTGGGTTCAATCTTGCAGTGTCCTCACCCAGTGACAAAGTAGGGGTAGCAAGGCACGTATTGTATTGTTGCCATCAAGGGTAAAAAGATGGGGTTTTCATCATATTGCTTGAGTTTATCCCGCTACATCATGTCATCTTACTTAAGGCATTACTCCGTTCTTATGAACTTAATACTCTAGATGCATGCTGGATGGCGGTCGATGTGTGGAGTAATAGTAGTAGATGCAGAATCGTTTCGGTCTACTTGACATGGACGTGATGCCTATATTCATAATCATTGCCTTGGATATCTTCATAACTTTGCGCTTTTCTATCAATTGCTCGACAGTAATTTGTTTACCCACCGTATGTTTTCTTTCAAGAGAGAAGCCTCTAGTGAAACCTATGGCCCCCGGGTCTATTTTCCATCATATATTTTCAAATCTAAAAACCAAAAAACCCAAAAATACCTTGCTGCATTTTATTTATATTTACTTTAGTTTGCTCTTTTATTTATCTTTTATACCTATCTCTTTTAGATCTCACTCGTGTTCGTGGCCGTGAAGGGATTGACAACCCCTTTTTCGCGTTGTGTGCAAGTATTTGTTAGTTTGTGCAGGTGCATAGATTGGAGACTTGCTTGTGCCTCCTACTATATTGATACCTTGGTTCTTAACTGAGGGAAATACTTATCTCTACTTTGCTGCATCACCCTTTCCTCTTTAAGGGAAAAATCAACGCAAGCTCAAGAAGTAGCAGGGTAGCTGAGTGCTGAAGCTATAGGATGTTGTACTCTGATGTATTTCAATTATGAAATCCTATTTCCTTAATACGAAAATGAAATATATTTTGTGCTTAATATGAAATGTCAATTAGATTAATAAATGGATTATTAATAATAGGACAAATAGCCTGCTAATGGCCAATTAGCCTGCTAATTGGGTTTTTCTAATGCAAACGGTTATTGAGAAAACACCGTGGGCGATGACCTCAGGCAACGCACACAGTTTCTAGGAATAAACCATGTTGGATCAATGAAAAATCACATACGACTTCCTCTTGAAAACTGTTTGCATTAGGCCACCTTGCGCAAACGTTTACCACATAAAAAGTGTGTGTGATGGACAGCCTATGCCACACAGTTTCTTATATGCACCGTGTGTGATGCATTCAATAATGCAAACGATAAAATTGTTAATATCGTTTGCAATGGCAACGCTATCACAAATTATTTAATGGGGAAAATTGTGTGTGATGTACCTGCGAACGAAAACGTTTTACTTGAGTGACTGTGTGGGATGTATATATGAACGGAAACGTACTTCTTGGATTAACTGTGTGGGATGTACATACTAACGAAAACGTATTCCTTGGATTGATTGTGTGGAATGTACATACGAACATAAATATTTAGCTGGGACTGAATGTGTGGGATGTACTTACGACTAGAAACGATTTGGCCTGTATAATTGTATATTTTTAGCACAACTGTACGTATAATCGTATATGATCGCTCGCCCATCGCACACGACCTCATTTTGCCGAGCGTGTGTGCCAGGAGGGCCTATCCCCGACGGTTTCTAGATCATGTGGGAAGGACCCCCCTATCGCACACACTCACTAGGCGACGGTTCAAAGTGCCGTCGCGGAAAGGGGTTAAAAATCATTTGTATAGCACCTTGTTGTACCAGTTTGATACCAATTGAAAGCACAGGTTATCTCCCAGAGGGGGGTGAATGGGAGATTTTTAGAGATTCGTCAAACTCTGAAGAATTTGACGGAGATCAGAGTGAAGAAATAGAAACGCAAGGGGAACTAAGTCATCACAGAATCAGAGTACATGCAATCAGGATACGTAAGAGTGAAGAACATGCAATCATACACGCAAGAAGAATATGAACTGAGGAAATGAAAGATAGCTTGATGAAAATCTTCATTTCAAATTCGTTAGAGGAAAGATCAGAAATTCTTCAGCAGCGAAATAATGTAAGAGAGGGTTGAGGAATTTAAAACGAGGTTGGCTCTGTGAAGACAATGCAATTTAGTAGAACAGTTCCAGTTGCTGCATCAACTGTACGTCTAGTTGAGGCGGTTGAGTCGCAACTCAGAGGACACACAGTCCTCACCGTATTCCTCTTGAGCTAAGGCCTGCAGACCTCACCCAATCACTCGTGGTAAGTCTTCAAGGTAGACTCCCCAAACCTTCATAGACTCGTTCACTGGCACACCACAATGACTCTTGGTGTACTCAGAACTTGACGCCTAACCGTCTAGAAGAATGATAGTCTTCAATGGTAACAGGCGTCGGATCACACAGATCAATCTCTTTAGTGATAATCAATCACTTCGGCTCTGGGTTTTTCCTCACTTAGGATTCTCTCAAAGTCGTCAGAGGATGGGTTGCTCTCAAATGACAAGTGTCAAGTTCTCTTGGAGCATCCAACCAACAAATGGTTGTGGGGGCGGCTATTTATAGCCAGGGGCAACCTGACATGAATTGTCATAAATGCCCTTCTCTAATTCGACCGTTGTCAGGATAAGGATCCACTCGACAACTTTCATGCAGCGCAACAATGGTCAGAATTTGAATTTTCAAATTCGTCGGGGCACTCAATTTCCTCACTTTTAGGTAGATCGCACTGGTGAACTCCTAACTCCTCAGCGTGACCAAATTCGTCAGCGACCAGATGAACTTCGTCGTTATCGCTAGCAAATGCGTCAGCTGTACTGGAGATTTTCAAAGGCGTCACTCGAAGCGGCTTTTGTGTATGGGTTTGAGTAGGTTTGAGCATCACTCTGGAAATGTGAAATATGTTTCACCTAGACCCCCTTTAACAGTACGGTTTTTCCTATGACTCAAAGAAGAAGCAAATAAACTATGAAAACAAAGTCTTCAAGCTTCAAAGTCTTCACATCAATTTCTTCAAAGGCCGTACCAATTTCATCACCAAATTCTTCACTTGAAGAAACCCATTTTTAGGGGTTGTCTTCCATCTGTTAAACCAAATCTTCAGGGACTCTATCTCCTGCATATACTCACAAACACATTAGTTCCTCAACCTATTTGTCTTCTATACTCCAAAACCACTAAGGGGGCACTTGATGCACTTACAACTCCTTGTTTCCCCCACCCAGTCAGAACCCATGCTGCTATATATAGCAGTGACCAACCAGGTGGTTAGCATGGTAATTGCCGTGGAATGGGAGGAGGCCAGAAAAGTGCAATGGGTACAACACCCGGTGTACTATGTTAGCGAAGTACCCACACCCTGGAAGACCAGATATCCACACTACCAAAAGATAACCTACGTGGTATTCATGGCTACAAGGAAGCTATGACACTATTTTCAAGCAAATCCAATAACGGTGGTTAGCCACACCAGCTCTCCGACATCATCAACAACAAGAACGCCACAGGCCGCATGGCGAAGTGGGTGACTGAGCTCCTGCCGTTCGAGCTCTCCTACAAGCCACGCACGACAGTCAAGACACAGACC
Organism: Thinopyrum elongatum; assembly: GCA_011799875.1. Taxonomy (NCBI): domain Eukaryota; kingdom Viridiplantae; phylum Streptophyta; class Magnoliopsida; order Poales; family Poaceae; genus Thinopyrum; species Thinopyrum elongatum. The sequence goes on along the minus strand of CM022301.1, from coordinate 97,166,502 downwards.
ATCGTTGACTTCCTTATGGAATGGATAGAGGCCCATCAGGTCCCCAAGAATGCCGACCTCGAGTAATAGACGATGTACTTCGACCAGTCAATGATGGTGCAAGGACTAGGGGCCGGAGTGGTCCTTGTCTCTCCTAGAGGCAACAAGATGAGCTATGTCCTGCAACTCCATTTTTGGGACTCCAACAACATGGAAGAATACAAATCCCTCCTTTACGATGGCGGAGCAATTTCCTGTCGGATCCCTCGGTAGGGTTCATGATGAGACCGAAAGTACTGGAAGTTTGGAATAGAGTCTGCATACACAATTTACCTAGGTTCAGGCCTCTGAAGAGTAGTACCCTACGTCCTGCTTTGTTCTGGTATTCATGGTGAGGGGACACCTCTTGTAGAGGATTACAATGGTGTATGATATGTCTACTGAGAGTTTATTCTAGATTGGATCCCTGATGAGGGCCCTAGACCTCCCTTTATATAGACAGGAGAGGTCTAGGGTTTACATGGAGAAGATATTGGATCGATCTGGCCACCGCCGTCTGCCTTGGGGTACATGTCCGCCCACCCTCTCCTTCTTAGGGTTCCTCGATGCCCTCTGGGCCTTGTGGGCCCCAGTCAAAGTTGAGGTCGGGCTCCTTTACATTAGGCATCCTAGGTCTGGGACCCCGTCAGTAGCCCCCGACCGTGACGGAGGTCGCGAGTATCCGGGCTCAGAGAACTCCGTCGGGCTCTTCTTCTCATGCCTTCTGCCTCCTGAGCTTCTTCGTGGGAAGGTCATGTCCTTCTTTGTTAGTGATGCCGCGGTATCGTCTTTGGTTGACTTGGTTGGACTGAACCTAGTGGGCTGATCCGTTAGCCGTGCAAGCTTTGTCTCGGATGCGGTTCGAATGCCACTCCTTTATTAAGGGGAGGGGACGGAGCGACGCTTTCGAAAAGCGATCCACCCATTCCCGCTCACCTCCCGCCTCCGCTGTCTGGAGCTTTAGGGTTGATGCAAATGGCCGCTGCCTCCTCCTCTGGTCATTCCCGAGTGGGTCGTCCAGCCAATTTTCCATTGGACCGCCCTGGCGCCACGCCAGAATGGGCTAGTGACTGGAAGAAGTCCCCACTCACCCGGGGCAATTTGGAGCACCTGGTTGAGTTGGGCTGGCTACTGGAGAAGTCTTCGATGTCGTGGTTAGCGCCTGACAAGGAAGAGAAGGTCCCGCACCCGCTGGTTTGGAACTTGATCGTTCATGAGGTGTTCCTCTTTCGCGGACTTCGATTCCCTTTGAACACGTTCGCCTGAGGGGTCCTCACCCACTATGGGCTCCATCTACATCATCTGACGCCAAGCGGGGTGTTACATTTGTCTTGCTTCATAACTTTCTATGAGTGTTTCCTAGAAATCCCGCCCCACTTTGACCTCTTCGGGTATTTCTTTGTGGTAATCCCTCGCCTAAAGAGGGGCAAGATCCCCTCCTGCGGTAGCGCAGAATTCTAACCTCGTCCGGACGCGGGTTTCTTTGAGATCCCAACTACCGATGGCCAGGAGTCATGGGAATGCAGATGGTTCTATGACATTGACATTGCTCGAGGGCACCGCAAGATTGGGCTACCAATCTTCTCCGATGTCCCGTGCCGCCTGGGCCCAGGGTGGAGCTTGAAGATGAAATTTGAACCTGAGACTGGTTCTCTGATCCAAGCGGTCTTCGAGATGTGCGAGAGGGGTATAGCCGGCATCCAACTTGTGAAGACGTGGATGGAGAGGAGCATTCCTCCCCTGGCTCCAGGGTGTCTTTCATGTTTAGGTACTGAGGCCTGGATGACCCAAATCGCCTCCATCGGCAAGAACTCCCCAAAAGCGAGGTCGAGGCTCATATGAGCCTTGTGACTGGCCTGGTGAGATACATATGGGGGTCACCTACAAGCCCTTCAGTCTGCGAAACCCCTGATCACTGGTAAGGCGCCGCAAGGACTTGTGATGTTCCGGCCTGAACGCTTCGTGGATTTCTTCTAACCGTGCTTCTTTTGCAGGCTTTTGACGCCCTTATGTTCAACCCTCCCCAACCACGAGGTCCCGTGGTGGCGCTGTATGCTGTGCAGCACGGGCACATCTTAGATGCCTGCTGCGGTTGGGGCTTCGAGCGATACGGGCTCCAAGGCCCCTCTAGGAGCCGTGTTTGCCGAAGCTAAGGCCCAATGGATAGGGTAAAAGAAAAGAGGTCTGGTGGATTACCGGATGATACCCCGGCGATGAAGGACGTGCGCTGATAACCCACAAGTATAGGGGATCGCAACAGTTTTCGAGGGCAGAGTATTCAACCCAAATTTATTGATTAGACACAAGGGGAGCCAAAGAATATTTGCAAGTATTAGCAGATGAGTTGTCAATTCAACCACACCTGGAGACTAAATATCTGCAGTAGAGTGATCAGTAGCACAATAGTATGGTAATTTGATAGTGATAGCATTGATAGTAACATCAATAGTAACGGTAACAGCAGTAGTAATTGTTTTGTAGCAGTTGTAACGGCAGCAACAACAGTAGTAACTTAGCAAGAACAATACGTGAAAAGCTCATAGGCATTGGATCGGTGATAACGTTGGATAATATCCATCATATAATAGTCACAACCCAGGGCGACATAGAACTAGCTCCAATTCATCAATATAATGTAGGCATGTATTCCCTAAATAGTCATATGTGCTTGTGAAAAAAAAACTTGCATGACATCTTTTTTCCTACCCTCCCGTGGCAGCGACGTTCATAAGGAAACTAAGGGATATTAAGGCCTCCTTTTAATAGAGAACCGGAGCAAAGCATTAAGACATAGTGAATACATGAACTCCTCAAATGATGGTAGTCACCGAAAAGAATCCCAATTGTTGTCACTTTGGGGTATGCGGATCATAACACGTAATAGGTGCATATGACTTGCAAGATCGGATCAAGAACATAGATATAATGGTGAAAACATAAACGGTTCAGATATGAAATCATGGCACCCGGGCCCTAGTGACAAGCATTAAGCATAGCAAAGTCATGGCAACATCAATCTCAGAACATAGTGGATACTAGGGATCAAGCCCTAACAAAACTAACTCGATTACATGATGAATCTCATCCAACCCATCACCGTCCAGCAAGCCTATGAAGAAATTACTCACTCCCGGCGGTGAGCATCATGAAGTTGGTGATGGAGGATGGTTGATGATGACGAAGACAGAGGATCCCCCTCTCCGGAGCCTCGAACGGGCACCAGATCTGGCCTCTCGATGAAGAACAGGAGGCGGCGGCGGCTTCGTATCGTAAAACACAATGAAACTTCCTCTCCTATTTTTTTCTCCAAAAATAGGAATTTATAGAGTTGAAATTAGGGTCAGCGGAGCCTCGTGGGCCCCTCTACCCACCAGGGCACGCCAGAGGGGGGTGGCGTGCCCTGGTGCCTAGTGGGCAGCTGGGCCCCCCCTCAAGTGGGTCTTGGTTCTAGTATTTTTTTATTCCAAAATAATTCTCCAAAAAGTTTCGTCCAATTCCGAGAACTTTTATTTCTGCACAAAAAGAACACCATGGTAGTTCTGCTGAAAACAGCGTCAGTCCGGGTTAGTTTCATTCAAATCATGCAAATTAGAGTCCAAAACAATAGCAAAAGCGTTAGGAAAAGTAGATACGATGGAGACGTATCACGCGCTTGATGCCATGCTCGGACCTTGCCACCCCAGATGAGTTCGGGGGCGTCGACGGTCCGACGCCTTCCTCTGGCCGTTTCGAGGATTCTAGTGGAGCCCTATTGTTCTCGTCGGGCTACTCGGTGCCATGGTCTACCATTGTTCCTTTGCAAAGAATGAAGGTCACGCCCAAAAATAAAATCGCGAGCCGCTGGGTGCCTCAGTCGCCTATGGTCTTGCTTCCTCCAAGGGAGTGGCCGCACAAGGCTTTGGGGACGCAGGGCGGGGCTCCTCTGGATGGAGAAGGTGTTGCCTCTAATCCGTGGGCCGCGCCCTTGAGGGCTGCTTAGGGCGAGCTTCCAGTGTTGCGTCGCTTCGAAGTGGCTCTTCATCTAGGCCGTTCCTCGAATTGGGCCCTGCAGGCCTCAATATCCGATCTCCACCAAGCACTAGAGGTCGAGACAAAGTTGAGATAGCCTTGCTTCTCCCAGTAGCCCCTGAGCCTTAAGTGGATTTGTTTACCAATGTACTTGACGTTCACTGTAGGTACCCGTGAGTCTTGTGAGACAGTTGGACAGACGTGTCCAAGATTTGGAATGGCATGTGTTTGTGGAAGAAGGGAGAGTAGCTCGCTCATAGAGGTTGCTTGCGGACGTCTGCTTTGAGTCCACTAGCCTGGAGCTGCCTGTTTCTATATTGCTATTGTTTTCTCACATCTCCGATGTGCTCCTTGTTATCAGCCTTTGAGCAGCTTTAGCGCCTACAGGCCCAGGTGGATGCAGATCATGTGGCAGCAGCGCATGCGTGGGACCCGACCAGCGCTAAGGGCATCGAAGCCTTATGCGATCAGAAGCTGCTTGAGTCGGATGGAGATCTGCTGGCTGACAACCAGGGTATCAGCGAGGGCCTCCGTTCTCAACTAAAGGATGGTCGGGAGGCGGAAGCCGACTTGCGGAGGTGGCTAGAGGTCGCCAACGGTCATGTTGCGGATGCTCAGACCCGTGTTGAGGGCTGCAAAGGGTGTGAGGCCTCACTGGCAGAGGTCGGGACGCGTGCTGCGGGTGATCTCCAGCGGTGGCGCTTGCGCCAACATCAGTTGGAGGTCTCTGCGGATGGTGAGTCTTTTTGCTCGGGCACTTGGACCTGATCTTTGTATTGTCTTTGATTTGTGATTGGAAATGTGTGTCATTCTTGCAGCTGTGCTGCCTAACCTGATCTCTCCTCCGGGATCCTCACGTCTTGACATAGTGGCACGGGTTTTGGATGGGATGTCTGGGGCTCTAGCGTTAGCCGCCGGAGCTTTCTGGTCGACAAAGGCCGGGGCCGACGGGATGGCACAACACATTGCGCGTATGCTGGACGCGACCCAGCGCTTGATGGAGCTTCAGGAGGCCGCAGTGACAAGGGGGCTCAATATGTGCTAGCGCGGCTTCGCGCATGCCTTCCTGAGTGGCCTGTGCAGGACTTGGTGACCACCGAGCCACAGACCAGGCCGACGCAGAGTTTTTATGCGGAAGTAGAATCAGCTGCGGCTTTCGCTGCTGAATGTAGTCGTCGAGAAGCCTGATGTGTTGTAGCCTGAAAACAAATCAAATCGCAACTCTCCTTGCAACACATATTAATGCGACCTCTCTCTACATGATTTTACGTTAGTGCAAATAACGAGGTGTATGTTTTTTTGTATGCCGTAGAGGCGGTGAAGTGCCTCTACTCGGGTTAGGAGCAGAGATCCCCTTTGGTGCATGTTTACGCCGTAGGTGTATTCAGTGGGGCTCGGCGTGACCAGAATGCTTGATTCAGTGGTCCGACATCCTCGATGGTTGCTCTCCTCAGAGGAAGGACTACCAACAAAATTGCTTCGATACAAGACCTGGAGCACTAAGCTGTGGGAGGTCGGCAGAACAAACATCCACAAGGGTTCAGATCAAGGAGCATGAACATACGATGTAGGCTTCGGGTGGAGCTGCGGGGGGGGGGGGGCGGGGGGTCCACTTATAGCGGTGCAACCCCTGAGCCCCTCAAAAAAGAGATTCGATTGTTCTTCCACAACTTGTCAATCCCAAGGGGTTTTAGTATAGTGTTATTAGTGCTGAATAGCTATGTGTCATGTTACGCTTAGCAAACTAGAAGGGACATGAAAAAGTGTGGGTGGTCATTGCATCCTCCTTACTTTCCTACCTAATATTGTTTGAGCTAAAGGTACATGAAAAAGAGCAGTTTTTGCAAAACAATTTATGTAGAAAAGTACATCATACTTAGATATCTATGCATAAAATAAGTGGAGATGCTCGGCATTCCAGGGTCATGATCCGGCCAGTTTTCTTGTAGCGTAGGTAGTAGGCCTCGTTGTTGAGGACCTCGTGGATGATGAAGGGGCCCTCCCATGGGGAAGACATATTGTTCTACCTTGGCTTCTGCTTAAGGCATAAGATGAGGTCGCCGATATCGAACTCGCGTGCTTGTACGTGCCGGCCTTGATACTACCACATCTTCTGTTGGTATATGCTGGTGCGTTCGATGGTGAGGAGGTGTGCTTCTTCCTTAGCGGTGACGCCATCCTTCCTGTTTTCCTCGGCGACCTCCTTGTCATACACCTAGACTCGTGGCGAGTCGTATTCGATGTCTGATGGGAGTACTGCCTCCGCTCCGTAGACCATAAAGACGGGTGTGTAGCCAATGGATTTGTTTGGGGTTGTGCGTAAGCTCCAGAGGATGGAAGGGAGCTCCTCCACCCAGTTGCCCTTTGCCCGAACGAGCTGTGTAATGAGGCGTGGCTTCAGGCCTTGCATTATCAGGTCGTTGGCTCGTTCGACCTGTCCGTTGGACTGAGGGTGTGCCACAGACGCGTAGTCAATGTGGATGTGTCATTGGTGGTAAAAATCCTTGAACACCAATGCGGTGAACTTGGATCTGTTGTCAGCGATGGTACTGTGTGGGACACCGAAGCGGTGTATGAGGCCGGAGACAAACTTGACCGTTGTGTCGGCCTCTACGTTTATTACTGGTTTGGCCTCAATCCACTTGGTGAACTTGTAGATAGCCACCAACAAGAATTTGTGGCCTCCTGGTGAGGGTGTGAGCTTGCCAACCATGTCTAGCCCCCATACCGCGAATGGCCACGTGAGTGCTACGCTTTTAGGACTGAGGCCGATATGTGTGCCTTGTTGGCGAACCGTTGGCAGGCCTCCCAGCTGTGGACGATATCTTTGGTGTTACGCATCATGTGGGGCCATGAGAAACCATGCCTGAAGGTCTTTGCTGATATTATTCTGGGGGTTGCGTGATGGCCTTAAGCCCCCGTGTGTATTTCTTCAAGGAGCTTTTCCCCCTCTTCTTCTGACATGCATCGCTGGAAAATGCCCACCTGACTGCATTTGTACAGCTCGCTATTGATGACCATGTAGGCCTTGGAGCGGCAGACGATGTGTCGCGCCTCTGTTTTGTCCATAGGGAGCTCGCCTTTGGTCATGTAGGTGTGTAGTGGTTGTATCTAGTATTGGGTGTGGACCGCCATCGTTCCAGTCTTGGGTGTGGACCGCCATTGAACTAGTGCACCTATACAATTTACAATCGCTCCTATACATCACTTCCTCGTCGAGTGTAGTATGGGGGCTTTGGTGTGGACCGCCATGGTAAATTGTATAGATGCACTAGTTTAGCGAAGAGATGGTGATACAAGTGGAGTCTGGATAGTAGAAATATATTTTATAATCTGAATAAATAAAAACAGCAAGGTAGCACATAACAAAAGTGAGCACAAATGGTATTGCAATGCTTAGAAACAAGGCCTATGGTTCATACTTTCACTAGTGCAATCTCTCAACAGTGTTAACATAATTGAATCATATAGCAATCCCTCAACGTGCGACAAAGAATCACTCCAAAGTTTCTATCGAAGAACATAGGACGAAAACATGTATCAACCCCTATGCCTAGATCACCCCAATGTCACCAGGGAATCCACAAGTTGATTGCCAAAACATATATCAAGTGACTCAATATAATACCCCATTGTCACCACGGGTATCCATATGCAAGACATACATCAAGTGTTCTCAAATTCAATATTCAATCCAACATAAACAAACCTCAAAGAGCAAGACTCAATTCATCACAACAAAGATAGAGAGGGAAAAAAAGACCATATGATCCAACTATATTAACAAAGCTCGCGGTACATCAAGATCGTGCCAAATCAAGAACATGAGAGAGAGAGAGAGATCAAACACATAGCTACTGGTACATACCCTCAGCCCCGAGGGCGAATGATACGTCTCCAACGTATCTATAATTTATGAAGTATTCATGCTGTTATATTATCATTCTTGGATGTTTTACAATCATTTTATAGCAACTTTATATCATTGTTTGGGACTAACCTATTGACATAGTGCCCAGTGCCAGTTGATGTTTTTTGATTGTTTTTTACATCGCAGAAAATCAATACCAAACGGAGTCCAAACGCAGCGAAACTTTTTGGAGAGTTTTTCTGGACCAGAAGACACCCGGTGGGCCAAAGAAGTACCAGAGGGGAGCACAACCTACTAGGGCCCGCCTGGGGGCCCAGGCACGCCCAGGTGGGTTGTGCCCACCTCGGTGGCCTCCCGCACCGCCTCTTCGCCCTATAAATTCCCAAATATTCTAGAACCCCCAAAAGTAACCCTAGATCAGAAGTTCCGCCACCGCAAGCCTCTGTAGCCACGAAAAACCAATCTAGACCCTGTTCCGGCACCCTTCCGGAGGGGGAAATCATCACCGGTGGCCATCTTCATCATCCCGGTGGCCACCATGATGAGGAGGGAGTAGTCCACTCTCGGGGCTGAGGGTTTGTACCAATAGCTATGTGTTTAATCTCTCTCTCTCTCTCGTGTTCTTGAGATGTCACGATCTTGATGTATCGCGGGCTTTGTTAATATAGTCGGATCATATGGTGTTTTCCCCTCTCTATCTTGTTGTGAATTGAGTTTTCCCTTTGAGATTTCGTTCTTATCGGATTGAATACTTTTATGGATTTGAGAACACTTTATGTATGTCTTGCTATGAATACCCCTGGTGACAATGGGGTATCATATTGATTCACTTGATATATGTTTTGGCACTCAACTCGCGGATTCCTGAGGTCACATTAGCGTAATCTATGCATAGGGGTTGATGGACGTTCTTGTCTTTGTTTCTCCGGTAGAAATCTTGGGGCACTCTTTGAGGTTCTTTGTGTTGGATTAAGTATTATGAATCTGAAATTGTTTGATGCATATCGTATAATAAACTCATGGATACTCGCGGTGACATTGGACTATCTAGGTGACATTAGAGTTGGTTGATGTGTATCATATGGTGCTATTTTAGTACGAACTCTTGGTTAGATCGATCGAAAAGAATAGCTTGGTGTTATTTTAGTATGAACTCTAGGATAGATTGATTGGAAAGAATAGCTTTGAGGTTGTTTCGTACCCTACAAACAATTTCTTCTTATGTTCTCCGCTAGATAGGAACTTTGAAGTGATTCTTCATCGCACGTTGAGGGATGGTTATATGATCCAATTATATTAGCATTGTGGAGAGATTGCACTAGCGAAAGTACGGACCCTAGGCCTCATTTTCGAGCATTGCAATACCATTTGTGCTCACTTCTGTTACTTGCTACCTTGCTATTTTTTATTGTTCCTATTACAAAAATCAATATCTATTATCATTACTACACTTTTATCACCATCTCTTCGCCGAACTAGTGCACCTATACAATTTACCATTGTATTTGGTGTGTTGGGGACACAAGAGACTCTTTGTTATTTGGTTGCAGGGTTGTTTGAGAGATACCATCTTCATCCTATGCCTCCCACGGATTGATAAACCTTAGGTCATCCACTTGAGGGAAAATTGCTACAGTCCTACAAAACTCTGCGCTTGGAGGCCCAACACGAGTCTACAAGAATAAAATTGCGTAGTAGACATCAAGCTCTTTTCTGGCGACGTTGCTAGGGAGGTGAGTGCATGAATGTATATCTTTAAATCTTGCAATTGAATCTTTTAGTTTCTTTTTTTATCACTAGTTTGGTTTATAAAAAGAAAACTACAAAAAAGTGGAATTGATGTGGTCTCATATTGTTCATCTTTATAATATCTTATCTTTTACTTGAGCATCATTGAAATAATCATGCCTAGCTAAAAAGGCATTAAAGAAAAGCACTTGTTGGGATACAATCCAACACTTTTACCTACTGTTTTTGTGTGTTCACATGGTTAGTCTACTGTAGTAATCATGTTTCATAGCTTTTATTTCAATAAAGTGCCAACTAAGGCCTTTGGAATAGTGTGGATGATGGTTGACTTGATTCTGTGTGAAAACAGAAACTTTTGCTTCCAGTAAAAGATTTGTTTAAATTTACTAGAATGTGAAAAAATTCTGAATTTTTTACAGATGATTGATCTACAAATTTCCTACGTTGTCCTAAATGTTCAGCATTTTTGGAGTTACAGAAGTATGACCTTAATTCAGATCTTACGTACTATTCTGTTTTCAATGCATAGTTTGCTTGTTTTATGGTTTCCATGTCTTATATTGCTTAATATAAGTTGTAGAAATTGTAGGGTACAGTAGGCATTGTGTGAGAACAATTATGAATCTTCTCTTGACAGTACCAAAGTGAATGATTTATCATTATCATACTAACCCATCTCACGAAGTTCCGTTGAGTTTTGTGTGATTGAAGTTTTCAAGTTTTGGGTGAGATATCGATATGAGGAGAATAAGGAGTGACAAGACCCTAAGCTTGGGGATTCCCAAGGCACCCCCAAGGTAATATTCAAGGAATATCCAAGCAACTAAGCTTGGGGATGCCCCGGAAGGCATCCCCTCTTTCGTCTCCGACATTATCGGTAACCTCACTTGGAGCTATATTTTTATTTGTCACATGATATGTGTTTTAGCTTGGAGCATCATTTTATTTTATTTGTATTTGCTTGCTGCTATTTATAATAATGTTTTTCATCTTTCATTTCAATAAAAATGTCAAGGATGGCCTTTACCATGCTTATTTTGCAAGTCTATTTGTTCCTGTTTCAAAACAGAAAGTTTAATGCTGTTGTAAAAATTCCCGAGAAAAGTCAGAATGTGATAAAATGTTGAAACTTTTTGCACAATAAGATATGATAAATTTTATACAGTGTGCTAAATTTTCAGAATTTTTGGAGTTAAATAAGTAGGAATACTCTTGCATCCTCTACAGACTGTCCTGTTTTGGCAGATTGCAGTTATGTTTGCATTGTTTGCATATGTTTGCTTGTTTAATGATTCTATTTGAGGACAGGACTATTAAATATGCAGAGGCATTTAGTATGCAATGTTAAATAATAATTTTAGTGATTTTCTACAGTAGAGAGTGATAAGGTTTTGCATTGATTTATACTAACTTATCTCACGAGTTCTTGTTTAGTTTTGTGTGGATGAAGTTTTTAAGATTTAGGGAAAAGTGATATAAAAGGAATTAAGGAGACGCAAAAGCTCAAGATTGGGGATGCCCAAGGCATCCCAAGATAATATTTCAAGAAGTATCAAGAATCTAAGCATGGGGAAGACCCGGTAGGCATCCCACTATCGGCGTGCGACACCTATGGGATCCCAAGAGACCCCTTTACGGTTCGGCAGGGGGAGAGGTATGCGCAAAGAGCAGAACCAGCGATCGACGCGGGGCGATTTTACCCAGGTTCGGGCCGCTGATCAGCGTAAAACCCTACTCCTGCCTTGTGTTATTATTAGTGTTCTTGAGCCCAGGCTCCAGGAGCGCTCACAGTGAACAGTACATTCAAGAGCAGCTACGCATGCAGAATGGGACAGAAGATCCTCCTCCCCTGTAGCAGTTGCCTTGGGCCTCCTTTTATATCACAAAGGGGTCACCACAGTGGCGAAATGTATATACATTGAGGTGTAAAGTAGCTACAGGGTTATCATACCTAACCCCTGACGGATTAGGACGAACGCATTTAATGCACCGTGAGGTGTCCTCACTTTCTTGGGGATGGAAAAAGGAGCCATCCCATCAGCACCGCTTAAGCTCTCCTCCACTGGCGCGTTGCCACGCATCCAAAGAAGGATCCAGAATGTCGTGTTTGTCGCTGTGCTAGAGCGGTGGCACAGCAACAAAACCTTGCCGGGCGCCGATCCTTACCGGGCTCTGCAGGCCACCCCGACAAGATCTTGCCGGGGAAGCTAGCCTTCGGATTCCAGCTCTTCTTATCTGCTGATCCTTAGATCTCTGACTTGATGATTTCTTTGGTGGCTTGAGTCAACCTCGAACTGTTCCCCGACAAGCCTTGCCGCGAGTATGGCTACAACTGCCCATGCACAAGTACGGGGTACTAGTGGCCCAATACTTAGTACACCGACAGGAGCCCCCGGGCCTAGGGCATACACGAGTGCGAGGCATTGTTGGGCTAGGCCCAAACAGTGCACGAGCACACGTGGCAGGGGATTAACTGCTCATAAATATCCCATTTACTGTGCCTCCCACTACGCGCACCGAACGCACGACGTGGGAAGCGTGCCTCAAAAGCTGCAACTGCAATGCGCTTGCAGAGGCGCATTCACATTGGGGAGTAAAAGAGGCGGCCCCGCTCCTTCCCCATAAAAAGGAGAAGCCGCAGAGGCACAAGCCTATTTACCCCCCTCTTCTTCTCAATCTGGCCGTCGCCATCGCCTTCCTCCTCTCGAGCTCAGAGCAAAGCTTTCCCTCTTCCGCCCGCCGCCTCCATGCTCGCTTCATCCCCGGCTTCCGCCCTCGCAGCCGCCATGCCGCCCAAGGCCAGCAAAGGCAAGAGCAAGGAGGCAAAAGCTGATGTCCCGGAGAGCGAACTGGTGAAGATGCAGAAGAAGTATGTCGTCTTCGCCCCGTCGCTCGATGCAGAAGCTTTGAAGAGGCGGTACCAGTGCATGTGGGCGAAGGAGACGCAGGCTCACCCCGCCACACGCGTGATTCCAGGTTCTTGCTCCAAAAGTGGGTCGGACAGATACCCCTTTTTCGTCGCATATTTCTATTACGGGCTCTGCCCCCCATTTTCTGACTTCTTCAACAACATCATGTACACATACGGCTTTCATCTTCTTGATTTCACACCGAATGTGATACTGTGCATGTCCATCTTTGCCCATCTTTGTGAAAACTTTGCCGGAGTGGTTCCCAACACTACCCTTTTCCGCCACTACTTTTTCCCTCGTATCCAAAAAGGAGAGGCCCTCTCTGGTTCTATCGCTTGGATTCCAAGGGCTTGGAATAAGGAAATATACCCAGAAGGAGTTTACCGCGAAAAGTGGGACGAATGGCGGGCTGAATGGTGCTGGATCAAGGAAGCAGATCCCCATCCATTTTGTCTGCCCCAGCAACAAAAAGCGGTTCGCGGCAGTGGCTGGAGCAGTCTTGCCGCTGACGACGAAAAGCTCATGATCGCCACCACCAGGATTCTTCGCTTGAAAGCTGCCGGGCTAACAATGGAGATGATTGGCTTCGACTTTTTCCGCCGCCGCATCGCCCCCTTGCAGAATAGGGGAAGGCCAGCTTGGGAATACCGAAACGCAGCAGACATCATGAGATTGCGCCCCCGGGTTGAATAATAATCTGACTGCTATGCAACTTGGCACTCTCCATCAAAAGCTGTTCCAGCGCGATGACAAGCATCGGTTGCCGGCAAGGATTGTCCCTTTGTGCAACAACTCTGCTTTGGGGTCAATCATCGCCTTCATGCCGATGTTCAACGCCCACGGTCTTGACGCGACTTGGGCCGAGCCAACCGAGGAGGAAGCACAAAAGTTTTTTGATAACTTGACGAAGAGAGCCGTCCGGGAAGAGGCAGACTTCATCCGAGCCACCACCGACCAAGAAGTAGCATACATCGCCACTAGGGTGGAGGAGGCAAATCTTGCCGCGGAGGCTGGCAGCGCTGGCTTCACAGAATGGGAAACCAGCAATGCAGAGGTAGTGGTGGAAGTCAAACCTACCGGGAAGGACAAAGCTGCCGGGGAACAGAGCAGCACAGCTGCTGAGAGCTCGTCCGACAAGGACACGGCTGAAGAAGAACCGCAAGAAGAGCTCCCAGCCCCGAAGAAGACAAAGCGTGTTCTTCGAAAGGTTGTATCTGGCATCCCGGCAAGCCAGCCTTCCTCGAGCAGCGAGGCTCCCGGCAGGAAAGTGGCCGGCAAGACTGCACCGCGGCAAGGGGTTCGTCAGCAGCCTGCGCGGCACGCGAGACCCACACCAGCGGCCACTGCTGAGGCGGCAGGGGTGTCTCGCACTACCGCACCGGAAGCTGAGGCAGCGAAAACACGCCAACCCCCGGCGCCTGCACAGCCAAGCGACCTAGGACCCCTCCTCCGCCTCCCCACTCAGACATCGCAACGGAGGCCGAATTCGACATCTCCGACTTTAGTCCGGAGCGAGAAGAGGAAGAGTGAGTGCTTTGCCACAGCCTTTATTTTCCAATCTTGGATCAATCTTACTGACTTGCTCGTATTGTCTCTGCAGTGATGCAGAAACCTTGATGGAGAGGATGGCGAAGAGGACAAAGACTTCCACGGGCGACGGGCCCCCGGCAGGCTCCACGAGCATACCAGAAACTGTCATCGTCAACCCGGAGCTCAGTCCTCAATGCAGTCCCCAGCACAGCCCCCAGCGTAGCCCCCAGCGTAAGTTCACTGCTCTTTTTCCGCTGGCGGGCGCTGAGGTTTCTAATCTTGCCGCTGATATCTTTGGGCTTGCAGGAGAAGAACGGCAACAAGGGGAGTTGTTGGAAGACGCCCCCGTCGTGCCACCTCCATCGACCACGCCGCCCACAAGCACGTCCCCGGCAAGAGATCCTACCGACGAGCCCATCTTGGTCGAGGAGGAGCCGGTAAGCATGGACACCGGCAACCCTCCCTCGGCAACCGAAGTTGCCGGGAGGAGCGAGGCCACCCCTCAACAGCTCGACGCAGGTAACTGATTACCTCAGAACGCTTGCTATTCTTTCCCTTCTCTCTGTCTTTGGTCCCTTCGAACTTCAATCTTGATCTTATTCTGTTTCCCTCCTTCGTCCTTCAGAGTTCCCTGTGATGGAACACATGGACGTCGACGTTGTCATCGAGGAGACCGCCAGGGACGCCGCTGCCGAAGTAGACAGGATCGCTGCCAGCGAGGCCGCCAAAGATGCCACTATCGAGGCCGGTGATGCTCTTGGCGAGGAGGCCGTCAAGACTGCACAGGAGGAACCTGCCAAGGAGTCTGCTGAAGGGGGCGGCAGGGAGGCTGATGACCGTACTGACGGCATTCCTGCCGCAGGAGCGCCAGGCGCTGCACCGGCCACGGAGCCCCCTGCCACTGGTGAGGCGGTTGCTGAAGGCCAACCGTCAACATCTGAAGTCCCCTCATCCAGCAAATATCTCAAGGTTGGCGAGAACTTGTTTGTCAACTTGTCGGGGATGGCAAGCATTGGGGCACCAGCCAAAGGAGAAGTCTTTGACGAAGAAATCATCACTGCTGCCGGGCTCAAAGTTGTTGACGATCCCAGCGCTAGCAGCGGCAAATCTGAAGAGGATCAGCTCCTTCAGGCCATGGGCGAGAATTTCCGCAAGCTCCAGGCTCTCCACCGCGCCCGGAAAGAGAAAGCAGATTCTAGAATGGCAGTTGTCGAGGCGGCCGAAGCAGATTTCCAGAGGCGCGTTGAACAAATGCAAGTTTGGTACGCCGAGGCCCTCCAAGAGTTGACTGCTGGCCGAGAACAAGTGAGCCAACAGTGGACAGAAATCCTCCTGAAGCAATTTGACATGGAGAAGGCGCAGGATGAAGCTACTCAAAGAATCGCTGCCGAAGATGCCCTCCTGACGGGGCGCCACGTTGCGCTTGATGCTCACGAGGAAGATCTCACCGCACGTGAGCAGGCGCTCGCCGCCAAGCTTCACAGCAAAGATGAAGATATCGAGAAGCTTGTCGCGCAGCGGACCCAGGAGCTGGAGCAGAAACACAAAAAAGCGCTCGAAGCTCTGACTGTAAGTCACGTCAGCAAGCTCAAGGAGGCCGTCGATGCTGCCGAAGCTGCAGAGGCCGCCAAGAATGAGCTGAGTGACAAAGTAAAGAAGCTGGAAGTAGATCTCGAAGAGCACGGCAAGGAGCTCTCGACGCTCAAAGGTGATAGGGAAAAAACCCTCCACACCCTGGCGGAAATGCAAGTTGCTATGTCTAACAAGACCAAGCAGCTCTCCTCAGCAAATGAAGCCATTGCCATTCTGGATTTGAAGCTGACCACGTTGGAGAAGTCTCTCGAGGCCGGCAAGGCCCGCGAGAAGGCTCTACTCAAAGATCTCCAGGGAGAGAGGAACCTGCTCAAGAGCGCTGCCGCCGCACAAATCGATTACGAAAAGGGGGTGGAGATCTGGACTGGACGTCTCATCGACGCTGCGGAGAAGCTTACGGCAGAACTGTCAACCATGGGCCTGTCAAACTTCAGGTATTCTTCTGAGGAAAGGATATCTTCAAGCGCCAGGTTGACGATGTTCTTTGAAAGCATCATCGACGCCTTGAGGCTGCTTCAGTCTAGTCGGGTGACCCAATTGGCCAACGAGACCCGCCGGCTTTGCCGGGACGTCCTCCGCAAGGTGCTTATCAAGGTGGTGCACAGCAATCCCGGCATCGACCTCTCCAACGTGCTCGGCCATCTGCCAAAGGACGCAAATGTCGAGGCGCTTGAAGAACTTATCGCGCCTATTCTTGAGAAGGTGGATTCCATCAAAAGGATCGAAGGCCAGCGCAGAGATTAAGTGCTCCACCTTTTCTTGCCATCGTCATTCCATGTCAAAGACAATTAAGTCTCAAGTTAGAATTGCGGCAACTCATTAATGTAATATAACTCGCCTATGTTTAGGTACATGCTTGCTATTTTCCTTGTCTGATTCCTTTGTGTATGGAGTTCACCCTACGCTTACGAAAAACTTGCCGGCGCGCAACCTGCCGTGAGCGCTGGGTGCGAGACTTCAGCAGCCTGCTGGAGGTGCAGCGGCCGGCAAGACTCCTTGGCGTTCTCAGTGCAGCCACTTAAATCGTTGAGCGGACTTGAAACAAAATAAGGGCGCAACTGATTACAACAAGGATTCCTTCGCGTGCAGATTTTCCATACAAGAGTCGGAATCGTCCAAGGAAATAACTTTGCAATAAAGGAAACTTGTTCTAAGTTTTTAAAACTTAGCTTTCTGTCACTGTCCTTCCTCCGGCAAGCGTTGATTCCGAACGTCACCGACTGGTACTCATATCTCCCTTCCCCCCCCCCCCCCCCGGCAAATGTGCACGCGAGGAATCCTTCTGTCTTTTAAGAAAAAGAAAGAAGAGAAAATAAAGATATGGAACCTTGGCGGTTCGTTAGAACTTACCGAGAGCAAGTGTCATACAACATCTTAGACAAACATGCATATATAAATATGAACATGGAAATCAACAAGGGAATGCACAACACTTAAATTTATTCATCTATGCTCAGGGTCTGCGCCTGGCTTTGTACAAAGGATCATATGCCTCGCCGGCAAGACTTGTACAAAAGGGTGGTTGCCGGGGGCCCCCGGCAACCGCGCCTTACGGGTAGAACTTGCGAAGATGTTCGATATTCCAGGAATTGCTCACTGGAACGCCATCTTTGATCTCCAAGCGGATAGCGCCGGGCCTGGTGACTCGCACTACCCGATAAGGGCCTTCCCACTTCGGCGTCAACTTGTTTGAATTCTTGGCGGACTGAATCCGCCGAAGAACAAGGTCGCCTTCCTCAAGGCTTCGGGCATGAACTTTGCAGCTATGGTAGCGGCGCAAAGCTTGCTGGTAGCGTGCAGCTCACACAGCAGCCTGAAGACGATTCTCCTCAAGGAGCACAGCGTCATCTTGGCGCAGTTGCTCTTGCTCAAGCTCATCATAAGCGAGCACTCGAGGTGATCCGTACGTGAGTTCGGTGGGGAGAATTGCTTCCGCTCGGTAGACCAGAGTGAAGCGCGTCTGGGCGGTGGCTCAATTTGGTGTCGTTCTAATTGACCAAAGAACCGCCGGCAACTCATCAATCCAGCGTTTTCCGCACTTTTTCAGCCTGTCAAAGGTTCTGGTCCTGAGACCGCGCAGCACTTCAGCATTGGCCCTCTCCGCTTGGCCGTTGCTTCTCGGATGAGCAACGGAGGCAAAACAAATTTTTTCGCCAAGGTCTTGGACGTACTGCATGAAGGTGCGACTTGTGAATTGCGTGTCGTTGTCGGTGATGATCCTGTTGGGCACACCGAAACGGCAAACTATCCCCTTAAAGAACTTGACGGCCGATTGTGCTGTCACCTTCCTCACTGCTTCCACCTCCAGCCACTTTGTGAACTTGTCGATAGCAATGTACAAGTACTCAAAGCCCCCGGTAGCACGGGGGAAAGGGCCCAGTATGTCGAGCCCCCAGACCGAAAATGGCCAGGAGAGAGAGAGATTGTCTGAAGAGCTTGAGCTGGTTGATGCAATTTCTTCGAATGAAACTGGCACGCTTCACACTTGGTTACTAGTGCAGTTGCATCCTGGAGAGCGGTGGGCCAAAAGAAACCTTGCCGGAATGCTTGCCCGGCAAGTGCTCTTGATCCTATGTGAGAACCACATATGCCTCCATGTATCTCTGCCAACAGCTCTAGTCCATCCTCCCGAGGAATGCACTTTAATTTCACACTGTTTGGTCTCTTTCTGTACAGGACGTCATCAACGAACTTGTACATAACAGACCGACGGGCTACTCTTTCCGCTTCTTCCTGTTCCTCCGGGAGTTCTCCTGTTTGAAGGAAATGGACAATGTGCTGCGCCCATGCTGGAGCCTGAGGCTCGACGGCTAGGACTAAAGGCATCTCCTCCGCTGGGGGAACGTTTGTCTCGACAGCAAGGGCTTGAGCCCCTGCTGGAGCCTGTTGTTCCCCGGCAGGCATGTCATCAATCCCGGCAACTTCCTTGCCGGCGGCTCCCGGGAGCTCTGCTGGGAAGTACTGACCAGAGTTCAACTTTCTTCTCTTTTCTTGCCGCATTGATGGCGCCACGGATGGTTGAGTCAATTGGAGCACAAAAGTTCCTGGTTCCACAGGCAACTTGAGGGCGGCACGCTTTGACAGGTCATCAGCGATACTGTTCTCGGCACGAGGAACGTGCTCCATTTGCAGACCGTCAAAGTGCTCTTCCATTTTTCTCACTTCATCCACGTAGGCTTGCATCAATGGACTCTGATAACTCTTGTTAACTTGCCTGACGACAAGCTGTGAATCGCCTTTGATGACGAGCTTTTTGATACCAAGGTCCGCCGCGATCCTAAGACCGGCAAGTAAACCCTCGTATTCTGTTGTGTTGTTGGTCGAACTCTCCCGGGGAAAATGCATTTGGACTACGTACTTGAGGTGCTCTCCGGTGGGTGCGACAAGCAGCATGCCAGCACCGGCGCCTTGCAGCGAGAAAGCCCCGTCAAAGTACATAACCATTGCTAATCGATTTCCTTGCCGGGGAGAGTTGTTTCTTGAACCTCTTCGTCCGGCGTTGGGGTCCATTCCGCAACGAACTCCGCCAAGGCCTTGCTCTGAATTGTTGAAGTGCTTTCAAACTTGAGGCCAAAGCTCAACAACTCCAACGCCCACTCCACGATCCTGCCGGTTGCTTCTGGATTTTGCAAAATCCGTTGCAACGGAAAGCGGGTGACGACGGTAATTTCATGTGCTTGAAAATAATGGCGCAGCTTCCTCGAGGCCATAAGAAGGACGAAAAGCAACTTCTGCATGCCAGAATATCTTGACCTAGCTCCTTGTAAAAGAGAGCTAACAAAATAAATTGGGCGCTGCACCACCTTTTTCTTCTGCAATGGTCCTTCTGACTGCACAGATCTTGTCTTGCCGGGATCAATCCTTGCCGGGGAAGATCCTGCTGCGTCATCTGACGGTCCTGCCGCTGGTGTCGCTTCCTCATCAGCCTCTCTCTGTGCCACTAGCGCAGCACTAACCACTTGATTTGTCGCTGTCAGATACAGCAGCAACGGCCCTTGTGGTTTAGGCGCGACTAGCGTCGGCGGAGAGGAAAGGTATTTCTTCAAATCCTGCAGCGCAGCCTCCGCCTCTGGAGTCCATTTCATTGGACCTGCCTTCTTCAAAATTTTGAAAAAGGGCAGGGCGCGCTCAGCAGATTTGGAAATAAACCGGCTTAGAGCAGCAACACAGCCGGCAAGACGACGCACATCCTTGACGTGTCTCAACGCTTCAATTTGCTTAATAGCTTTGATCTTGTCGGGGTTTGCTTCGATTCCCCGGCAAGATACAAAGAATCCGAGGAGCTTGCCGGAAGGAACACCGAACACGCACTTCTCAGGATTGAGCTTTAAGTTGATCTTGCGTAGATTTGCAAATGTTTCTTCTAAATCTTGTATGAGCGTCGCTTTGTCCTTGGTTTTGACCACTATATCATCCATGTACGCCTCCATATTTCTATGGAGTTGAGGCTCAAAACCAATTTGGACTGCTCTCGCAAATGTAGAACCAGCACTTTTCAACCCGAAAGGCATTCATATAAAACAATACGTACCACATGAGGTGATAAATGCGGTCTTCTCTTCGTCTTCTTTCGCCATGAAAATATGATGATACCCTGAATAGGCATCAAGGAAGGACAGGAGATCACAACCAGCAGTGGAATCCACAATCTGGTCAATGCGCGGCAAGGGAAAGGGATCTTTTGGACAGGCTTTATTGATATCTGTATAATCGATACAAAGCCTCCATTTCCCATTCGCTTTTCGCACTACAACCGGATTGGCCAACCAGGTTGGATGAAGCACTCCTTTGACCAATCCTGCCGCCTCCAGCTTTCTGATTTCCTCGGCAATGAATTCTTGCCACTCCAAGGCTTGCTTCCTGACCCTCTGCTTGACGGGCCGCGCGTGAGGACAGACAGCAAGGTGGTGCTCAATTACCTCCCTGGGAACACCGGGGATGTCAGACGGTTGCCATGCAAACACGTCGACATTCGCCCACAGGAAGGCAACGAGCACGCTTTCCTATTTGTCATCTAGGGTGGAACTTATGGTGAAAGTTCCCCCCATTCCGTCCTCCCTGACGGGCACCTTCTTGGTCTCCGACGGAGCAACCTTGGATTTCTTGTTCTTGCCGGTGGAACTCTCTGGTTCATCCTCGACGGAAGCGCAGCACTCCGAGGAGGCGCGCTTGCCGGAGTTTGCGCCAATATTCTTGTCGGTCTTCTTCTTCCCCCCGGGAGTTCCAGCGGCAGGAGCAGATGCCTTGATGGCAGGTGCTGCAACTACTTCCCGGTAAAGTTGGTCGGCACAGATGAGCGCATCCTTCTTATCGGAATGGATAGTGATGACGCTCAACGGCCCGGGCATCTTCAAAACATTGTATGCGTAGTGTGATGCCGCCATAAACTTAGCCAGCGCTGGCCGACCAAGGATCCCATTGTATGACATGGGGATCTTGGCAACATCAAACACTACCTTCTCGGTCCTGTAGTTGAGCTCGCTACCAAATGTCACCGTCAGCGTAATCTTGCCCTTGGGCTGGGTTCTTCCCGGATTGACCCCTTGAAACGTACCCGTTTCTTCGAGGTCATCATCAGGAATTTGGAGCTTCTTGAGCACATCCGGTGAGATTAGGTTTAGCCCGGTCCCACCGTCAACTAGCATTTTCGTCACCTTGAGGTTGCGAATTGTTGGTGAGACCAACAATGGCAAGCACCCGACCGCAGTTGTGCGATCAGGATGATCCTCGGCGTCGAAAATGATAGGCGTGTTGGACCACTTCAGGGGCCTACATGCATCTGGTGATGGCTCTGCTGCATTGACTTCCCGCACCCACTGTTTGAGTCGATGGTGGGAAGAATGCAGCGAGGCACCCCCGTCGATACACATGGCCTCTGTGGCTTTCTGGAATTCTTGCTCACTGGACTCATCGTCTTCTTCATCATCTTCTTCTCCCTTGTCTCGGCCTCGAGCGGGCCTCTCCCTTTGTTGCTTGGCCTTGCCGCGGCGCCCCCCTCGGCTACCGCGCTTCTTGCCGGATCTGTCAGCACCATCTTGGGCCTTCTCCTTATCTCGCCTTTCATACTCGGCCCTCTGTTTCTCGGCAAGCTGTTCAACTTGCCGACAGTTTTGGAGATCGTGGCCCTTGGTGCGATGGATCTTGCAATACTGCTTGCCGGAGCTTTCCGACTTGTCGGCAGCCGCCAAGGCCTGACAGGAAGGGCACCCGGCAAGATCCTTGCCGGGGTCACCAACCTTGGCCTTCTTGGCGGCGCCGGGGTTGTCGGATTCTTCGACAGCAAGCACGGCCTTGCCTCCGCATTTCCTGTTCCGCCGCCGGCCTTTCCTTGACGGGGTCGCGGCGTCTTCATCTTCGGATTCGCCCGCCGCGCCAACAGCCTCGCCAGGGAGTTTCCTCCCCTCTTCAGCTCGAGCGCATTTGTCGGCCAAAGCGTAAAGCTCGGCAATACTCCTGACTTTGTTCATCGCCAGCTCCTCCCGCATTCTGCGGTTACGCACATTCTGATGAAACGCGCTAATGACAGCGGCAGGGTGAACGTCAGGAATATTGTACTGCACCCGGCTGAACCTCTGCATAAACTTGCGTAGAGATTCGCCCTCCTTCTGAGGGATGATATGCAAATCACTCTCTTGGCCAGGAGCTTGGTGGCCTCCAACGAAGGCGCCAACAAACTGATGGCATAGATCTGACCAAGAAGAAATAGAATTCTCCGGCAGATGCATCAACCACGACCTGACATTGGGCTTGAGCACCAACGGGAAGTAGTTGGCAAGTATCTTGTCATCTCGGCCCCCGGTAGCCTGCACCGCAATGGTGTAGATGCTCAGGAACTCCGAGGGATGGGTCTTACCGTCATATTTCTCCGGGACCTCTGGCTTGAAGGTTCGAGAATTGGGCCACTGGACTTGCCGCAGCTCACGGGTAAACGCTGGAGTCCCCACCTCATAAGGCAAGTCTCCTACGTCCCCTGGCGCAGGCTCGTCAACAGCCGGCCCTGCGCGCTTATCAGACTGATAGCGCGCTTCCCGTCGCCGCTCGATGGTAGTTCGAGTGTCCTCCTTGCCTCGTTCCTGGAGAACTTGACGCTGATCGCGGCGCATCCGTGGATCGGACGACGTCGTGGAAACTTCTTCACGGCGGTCGACCTGCTGGGTTGTCGGCTGCCGCTGGTGCCGTGGAGGGGAGTGCACCGTGGTTGCACCACCTCCGGTTTTCTCCACATCGGCTCGCGCCGGATCGATGGGCCTTCGCTGTGAGGGCCCTGCCTCTTGTAGCCCATCTTTGTTGGCGAAGCCGATAAGGCTCTGGATAGTAGCTCGCCACTCCTCCATCTTCTCCGGGGCAGGAGGGAAATCGAGGAGCAGCTACGCATGTGCCAAGGCTTCCGCTGGCGTAGGCGGCGGCAACAGGTGCGAGGTACGTGAGGTACTCTGACTCCTAGCCATGTTAGAAGGAACACCACCACCATCACGCGACCGCGCGCCACCTCCGTCGGCAGCTCGGTGTGCATGCTGGTCCCGCACATCTTGGGATCGATGCACAGAAATCTTTTCATGGGGACGCCCTAAACCACCAGCGTCATGACGTCGCTCGTCGTGCACGACCTGGGTAGGTCGTGATGCTTGCGTCGGCGCGGGAGCTCCAGCAGGCGCCCTCCGATCTCTGGAATTTGTTGTGCCACCCGTAGGCAACACAGCTCTGTCTCTGGATCCAGCGGCGTGTAGGTTGCCGCTGCCACTGCGAACGATGCCGCTCGTCTGGCTCGGATCACCAGAACGCCGTCGAGGTTCTAGTCCTCTTCCTTCTGCACCCACGCCATCGCCCATACGCGAAGGCGCAGGAAAAACGGACGTGGATGGTTGTGCCATCGCAGCGCTCTTCTTCTTGGGTGGCATGATGATGAAGATGATGAAGAAACTAAGGCGCCGATCACTGGATCAAGTTCACACAACCTACACTCCCCCTACCTGGCGTGCCAAAGATGTCGGCGTGCGACACCTATGGGATCCCAAGAGACCCCTTTACAATTCGGCGGGGGGAGAGGTATGCGCAAAGAGCAGAACCAGCGATCGACGCGGGGCGATTTTACCCAGGTTCGGGCCGCTGATCAGCGTAAAACCCTACTCCTGCCTTGTGTTATTATTAGTGTTCTTGAGCCCAGGCTCCAGGAGCGCTCACAGTGAACAGTACGTTCAAGAGCAGCTACGCATGCAGAATGGGCCAGAAGATCCTCCTCCCCTGTAGCAGTTGCCTTGGGCCTCCTTTTATATCACAAAGGGGTCACCACAGTGGCGAAATGTATCTACATTGAGGTGTAAAGTAGCTACAGGGTTATCATACCTAACCCCTGACGGATTAGGACGAACGCATTTAATGCATCGTGAGGTGTCCTCACTTTCTTGGGGATGGAAAAAGGAGCCATCCCATCAGCACCGCTTAAGCTCTCCTCCACTGGCACGTTGCCACGCATCCAAAGAAGGATCCAGAATGTCGGGTTTGTCGCTGTGCTAGAGCGGTGGCACAGCAACAAAACCTTGCCGGGCGCCGATCCTTGCTGGGCTCCGCAGGCCACCCCGGCAAGATCTTGCCGGGGAAGCTGGCCTTCGGATTCCAGCTCTTCTTATCTGCTGATCCTCAGAGCTCTGACTTGATGATTTCTTTGGTGGCTTGAGTCAACCTCGAACTGTTCCCCGACAAGCCTTGCCGCGAGTATGGCAACAACTGCCTATGCACAAGTACGGGGTACTAGTGGCCCAATACTTAGTACACCGACACCCACCTTTCTTCATCAATAACTATCGGTTAGTATCGGTTGAGCCTAAGTTTTTGCTTCTTCACATGATGTGTGCTTTTCTTAGAATGTCATTTTATTTTGTTTTGTTTGCTGTTTTAATAAAATACTTAGATCTAAAAGTTTTTAAATAAGAGAGAGTCATCAATTAGCTACCCCTTTACTTAACTACTCGCTTGATCTTCACTTATATCTTTTTGGAGTAGTTTGTCATTTACTCTTGTGCTTCACTTATATCCTATGAGTAAATTGTTGAATTAATTGAATATCATGAAGTTGCAATTATATGTCCATATCATGCCTAGTAGTAGCTTCACATTGGGTTTAGAAAATGAAATATTTTGAAGCTTGACAATCAGAATATTGGTCATACAAGAAATTCATGAATGATTAGTATAAGGAAGAGAACTTTCACATACAAATATATTATCTTGGACATCTTCTATGATTGTGAATACCCATTAATTATTTTCAAACTTGAGCAAATTAGTTGAAGTTGTACAAGGAAGACGACGTAATGAGTTATGGTTGTGTATATTTGCATAGAAGTTATATTGTCATGGATCCTCCAACATGTGGTGTTTGCCTAGGATGTTTTGCTAGCCAAAAATTCATACTAAGTAGAGATACTACTTGTGCATCCAAAAACCCATAAACCCAGTTTCTTGCCATGAATGTCCACCATGCCTACCTATGGATTGAATAAGATCCTTCAAGTAAGTTGTCATCGGTGCATAAAGCAATAAAAATTGCTCCTAAATATGTTTGATCTTTTATTGTAAGGGAAAATTGAGCGTTGTACGAACTTGTGATGGCAAAGTAATAAAAGTGACGAACTGCATAACAAAGGTTGCTATCATAAGGGGCAATATAACATCACGTTCCTTTGCATTAAGAGCTTGGGCATCCAAATAAAAAGTGCATGACAACCTATGCTTCCCTCTGCGAAGGGCCTATCTTTTACTTTTCAGTATTTACTTTTATGCAAGAGTCAATAGAATGCATTCTCATTTCAACCTCAATTATTCTCTAGTTGGCAAGCATCATGTGGTGGGGAAAGATCTAGGCACATATGACCAGTCAAATATATTTGATCATGATTTATTATTGTTGACAATTATCTCTATGATAAATGAGTTGGGAGGCGAAATATTAAGCCCCTATCTTTCTCTGTGTTCGATGGATGCCATTTGTTCTAAGAATATGCTTTGAGTACTAGCAATCATAGAAGACTATATGATGATTGAGTATGTGGAGCTCTTACTTAGAGTCTGTTGAATAAGTTGAATTGCAATTGTTTGGTGACTAAGAATATAGGTTGTTGAGTTTTAAGAGAATTCATTATTTGAACCTTAACATGTGAATTGGTTGTTACTTTAACATGAGAAGTTTTATGAGAAAGAATTGTTGTTATGATGCTAGGAAAAGTGATTGAAATTATCATTGTTCAAACTTATGCACTTTGCTAGCATTCACACTTCATAAATTATTTCTTTTATCATTTACCTACTCAAGGACGAGTAGGAATTAAGCTTGGGGATGCTGATACGTCCCTAACGTATCTATTATTTATGAAGTATTCATGCTGTTATATTATCATTCTTGGATGTTTTACAATCATTTTATAGCAACTTTATATCATTTTTTCGGACTAACCTATTGACATAGTGCCCAGTGCCAGTTGCTGTTTTTTGCTTGTTTTTTACATCACAGAAAATCAATACCAAACAGAGTCCAAATGCAGTGAAACTTTTTGGAGATTTTTTCTGGACCAGAAGATACCTGGTGGGCCAAAGAAGTACCAGAGGGGAGCTCTGAGGGGAGCACAACCCACCAGGGCGCACCTGGAGGCCCAAGCGCGCCCAGGTGGGTTGTGCCCACCTCGGTGGCCTCCTGCACTGCCTCTTCACCCTATAAATTCACAAATATTCTAGAACCCCCAAAAGTAACCCTAGATCAGAAGTTCCGCCACCGCAAGCCTCTGTAGCCACGAAAAACCAATCTAGACCCTGTTCCGGCACCCTGCCGGAGGGGGAAATCATCAAGTGGCCATCTTCATCATCCCGGCGGCCACCATGACGAGGAGGGAGTAGTCCACCCTCGGGGCTAAGGGTTTGTACCAGTAGCTATGTGTTTAATCTCTCTCTCTCTCATGTTCTTGAGATGTCACGATCTTGATGTATCATAGGCTTTGTTAATATAGTCGGATCATATGGTGTTTTCCCTCTCTATCTTGTTGTGAATTGAGTTTTCCCTTTGAGATTTCGTTCTTATTGGATTGAATACTTTTACGGATTTGAGAACACTTTATGTATGTCTTGCTATGAATACCCATGGTGACAATGGGGTATCATATTGATTCACTTGATATATGTTTTGGCACTCAACTCGCGGATTCCCGAGGTGACATTGTTGGAAATATGCCCTAGAGGCAATAATAAAATGGTTATTATTATATTTCCTTGTTCATGATAATTGTCTATTGTTCATGCTATAATTGTATTAACCGGAAACCGTAATACATGTGTGAATACATAGATCACAGCATGTCCCTAGTAAGCCTCTAGTTGACTAGCTCGTTGATCAATAGATGGTTATGGTTTCCTGACCATGGACATTAGATGTCGTTGATAACGGGATCACATCATTAGGAGAATGATGTGATGGACAAGACCCAATCCTAAGCATAGCACAAGATCGTATAGTTCGTTCGCTAGAGCTTTCTCATGTCAAGTATCATTTCCTTAGACCATGAGATTGTGCAACTCCCGGATACCGTAGGAATGCTTTGGGTGTATCAAACATCACAACGTAACTGGGTGACTATAAAGGTGCACTACAGGTATCTCCGAAAGTGTCTGTTGGGTTGGCACGAATCGAGACTGGGATTTGTCACTCCGTATGACGGAGAGGTATCTCTGGGCCCACTCGGTAATGCATCATCGTAATGAGCTCAATGTGACTAAGGAGTTAGCCACGGGATCATGAATTACGGAATGAGTAAAGAGACTTGCCGGTAACGAGATTGAACAAGGTATAAGGATGCCGACGATCGAATCTCGGGCAAGTAACATACCGATGGACAAAGGGAATTGCATACGGGATTGATTGAATCCTCGACATCGTGGTTCATCCAATGAGATCATCGTGGAACATGTGGGATCCAACATGGGTATCTAGATCCCGCTGTTGGTTATTGGCCGGAGAGATGTCTTGGTCATGTCTGCATGGTTCCCGAACCCGTAGGGTCTACACACTTAAGGTTCGGTGACGCTACAGTTGTTATTGGAAATTGTATGTGGTTACCGAAGGTTGTTCGGAGTCCCGGATGAGATCTCGGATGTCACGAGGAGTTCCGGAATGGTCCGGAGGTGAAGAATTATATATGGGAAGTTCAGTTTCAGTCACCGGAATGGTTTCGGGGGTTATCGGTATTGTATCGGGACCATCGGAAGGTGTCCGGGGGTCCATCGGGTGGGGCCACCTGCCCCGGTGGGCCAAGTAGGCTGAGCAAGGGAGGGAACCAGCCCCTAGTGGGCTGGTGCGCCCCCCCAAGGGGCCCAAGGCGCCTAGGGTTAGAAACCCTAGGGGGTGGGGGCGCCTCCCACCTTGCTTGGGGGGTAAGTTTCCCCCCCCCCCCCTGGCCACCGCCCCTCCCCTTAGATGGGATCTAAGGGGGCCGGCCCCCTCTCCCCTTCTCCCTATAAATAGAGGGGGGTGGGAGGGCAGCAGCACCCCTTCCCTGGTGCAGCCCTCCCCCTCTCCAACACCTCCTCCTCCTCCGTGGTGCTTGGCGAAGCCCTGTCGGAGAACCACAAGCTCCACCACCACGCCGTCGTGCTGCCGGAGCTCTTCCTCAACTTCTCCTCTTCCCTTGCTGGATCAAGAAGGAGGAGACGTCCCCGGGCTGTACGTGTGTTGAACGCGGAGGCGCCGTCCGTTTGGCGGTAGATCGGATCTTCCGCGATTTGAATCGCCTCGAGTACGACTCCATCATCCGCGTTCCTTGTAACACTTCCGTTTAGCGATCTTCAAGGGTATGAGGATGCACTCCCTCTCTCTTGTTGCAAGCTTCTCCTAGATTGATCTTGGTGATACGTAGGAAAATTTTTGATTTACTACTACGTTCCCCAACAGTGGCATCATGAGCTAGGTCTATGCGTAGATTCTTTGCACGAGTAGAACACAAGTAGTTGTGGGCGATGATTTGTTCAATTTGCTTACCGTTACTAGTCCTATCTTGATTCGGCGGCATTGTGGGATGAAGCGTCCCGGACCGACCTTACACGTACGCTTACGTGAGACAGGTTCCACCGACTGACATGCACTTGATGCATAAGGTGGATAGCGGGTGTCTGTCTCTCCCACTTTAGTCGGATCGGATTCGATGAAGAGGGTCCTTATGAAGGGTAAATAGCAATTGGCATATCACCGTTGTGGCTTTTGCGTAGGTAAGAAATGTTCTTGCTAGAAACCCATAGCAGCCACGTAAAACATGCAACAACAATTAGAGGACGTCTAACTTGTTTTTGCAGGGTATGCTATGTGATGTGATATGGCCAAAAAGGATGTGATGAATTATATATGTGATGTATGAGATTGATCATGTTCTTGTAATAGGAATCATGACTTGCATGTCGATGAATATGACAACCGGCAGGAGCTATAGGAGTTGTCTCAATTTATTGTATGACCTGCGTGTCAATGTAAAGGCCATGTAATTACTTTACTTTATTGCTAACCATTAGCCATAGTAGTAGAAGTAATAGTTGGCGAGACAACTTCATGAAGACACGATGATGGAGATCATGGTGTCATGCCGGTGACGATGGTGATCATGCCGCGCCTCGAAGATGGAGATCAAAAGCGCAAGATGATATTGGCCATATCATGTCACTTTATGATTTGCATGTGATGTTTGTCATGTTTACATCTTATTTGCTTAGAACGACGGTAGCATAAATAAGATGATCCCTCACTAAAATTTCAAGAAATGTGTTCCCCCTAACTGTGCACCATTGCGAAGGTTCGTTGTTTCGAAGCACCACGTGATGATCGGGTGTGATAGATTCTAACGTTCGCATACAACGGGTGTAAGCCAGATTTACACATGCGAAACACTTAGGTTGACTTGACGAGCCTAGCATGTACAGACATGGCCTCGAAACACGAGAGACCGA
Source organism: Thinopyrum elongatum (assembly GCA_011799875.1). NCBI lineage: Eukaryota > Viridiplantae > Streptophyta > Magnoliopsida > Poales > Poaceae > Thinopyrum > Thinopyrum elongatum. The sequence goes on along the minus strand of CM022301.1, from coordinate 97,136,847 downwards.
AAGGTCGAACATGAGTCGTATAGTAGATGCGACCAACATGGAGATGTTCACCGTTGATGACTAGTCCGTCTCACGTGATGATCGGACACGGCCTAGTCGATTCGGATCATGTATCACTTGGATGACTAGAGGGATGTCTATCTGAGTGGGAGTTCATTAAATAATTTGATTAGATGAACTTGATTATCATGAACTTAGTCTAAAAATTGTCTTTACAATCTATCCTGTAGATCAAATGGCCCACGCTAATGTTGCCCTCAACTTCAATGCGTTCCTAGAGAAAACCAAGCTGAAAGACGATGGTAGCAACTATACGGACTGGGTCCGTAACTTGAGGATCATCCTCATAGCTGCCAAGAAAGCATATGTCATGTCCTTGAAGCACCGCTAGGTGACGCACCCATTTTCCCAGCAACTCAAGACGTTATGAACGCCTGGCAGTCGCGTAGTGATGATTACTCCCTGGTTCAGTGCGGCATGCTTTACAGCTTAGAATCGGGGCTCCAAAAGCGTTTTGAGCAACACGGAGCATATGAGATGTTCCAAGAGCTGAAAATGGTTTTCCAAGCTCATGCCCGAGTCGAGAGATATGAAGTCTCTGACAAGTTCTACAGTTGTAAGATGGAGGAAAACAGTTCTGTCAGCGAGCATATACTCAAAATGTCTGGGTTGCACAACCGCTTGTCTCAGCTGGGAGTTAATCTTCTAGATGATTCGGTCATTGACAGGATCCTCCAGTCGCTTCCACCTAGCTACAAGAGCTTTGTGATGAACTACAATATGCAAGGGATGGAGAAGTCCATTCCTGAGTTATATTCAATGCTGAAATCAGCGGAGGTGGAAATCAAGAAGGAACATCAAGTGTTGATGGTGAATAAGACCACTAGCTTCAAGAAAGGCAAGGGTAAGAAGAACTTCAAGAAGGACGGCAAGGGAGTTGCCACCCCCGGCAAGCCAGTTGCCGGGAAGAAGCCAAAGAATGGACCCAAGCCTGAGACTGAGTGCTTTTATTGCAAGGGAAATGGTCAATGGAAGCGGAACTGCCCCAAGTACTTAGCGGATAAGAAGGCCGGCAATACCAAAGGTATATATGATATACATGTTATTGATGTGTACCTTACCAGCGCTCGTAGTAGCTCCTGGGTATTTGATTCCGGTGCGGTTGCTCACATGTGTAACTCAAAACAGGAGCTGCGGAATAAGCGAAGACTGGCGAAGGACGAGGTGACGATGCGCGCCGGGAATGGTTCCAAGGTCGATGTGATCGCCGTCGGCACGCTACCTCTACATCTACCTTCGGGATTAGTTTTAAACCTCAATAATTGTTATTTAGTACCAGCTTTGCGCATGAACATTGTATCAGGATCTCGTTTGATGCGAGATGGCTACTCATTTAAATCCGAGAATAATGGTTGTTCTATTTATATGAGAGATATGTTTTATGGTCATGCCCCACTGGTCAATGGTTTATTTTTATTGAATCTCGAACGTGATGTCACACATATTCATAGTGTGAATGCCAAGAAATATAAGGTTGATAATGATAGTCCCACATACTTGTGGCACTGCCGCCTTGGTCACATTGGTGTCAAACGCATGAAGAAACTCCATGTAGATGGACTTTTGGAGTCTCTTGATTATGAATCATTTGACACGTGCAAACCATGCCTTATGGGCAAAATGACCAAGACTCCATTCTCCGGAACAATGGAGCGAGCAACCAACTTGTTGGAAATAATACATACTGATGTATGCGGTCCAATGAGTGTTGAGGCTCGCGGTGGCTATCGTTATGTTCTCACCCTCACTGATGACTTAAGTAGATATGGGTATGTCTACTTAATGAAACACAAGTCTGAGACCTTTGAAAAGTTCAAGGAATTTTAGAGTGAGGTAGAGAATCAACGTGACAGGAAAATAAAGTTCTTACGATCAGATCGTGGAGGAGAATATTTGAGTCACGAGTTTGGCACGCACTTAAGGAAATGTGGAATTGTTTCACAACTCACGCCGCCTGGAACACCTCAGCGAAATGGTGTGTCCGAACGTCGTAATCGCACTCTATTGGATATGGTGTGATCTATGATGTCTCTTACCGATCTACCACTATCATTTTGGGGTTACGCTTTAGAGACTGCCGCATTCACTTTAAATAGGGCACCGTCTAAATCCGTTGAGACGACACCGTATGAATTATGGTTTGGGAAGAAACCTAAGCTGTCGTTTCTGAAAGTTTAGGGATGTGATGCTTATGTCAAGAAACTTCAACCTGAAAAGCTCGAACCCAAATCGGAAAAATGCGTCTTCATAGGATACCCTAAGGAAACTATTGGGTATACCTTCTACCTTAGATCCGAAGGCAAGATCTTTGTTGCCAAGAATGGATCCTTTCTGGAGAAAGAGTTTCTCTTGAAATAAGTAAGTGGGAGGAAAGTAGAACTTGATGAGGTACCCCCTCTTGAACCGGAGAGTAGCACAGCTCAGGAAGATGTTTCTGTGGTGCCTGCACCGACTAGAGAGGAAGTTAATGATGATGATCATGAAACTTCGGATCAAGTTGCTACTGAACTTCGTAGGTCCACGAGGACACGTTCCGCACCAGAGTGGTACGGCAACCCTATCCTGGAAATCATGTTGTTAGACAACGGTGAACCTTCGAACTATGAAGAAGCGATGGCGGGCCTGGATTCCAACAAATGGCTTGAAGCCATGAAATCCGAGATAGGATCCATGTATGAGAACAAAGTATGGACTTTGGTGGACTCGCCCGATGATCGGCGAGCCATAGAAAATAAATGGATCTTTAAGAAGAAGAGTGACGCGGATGGTAATGTGACCGTCTATAAGGCTTGGCTTGTTGCTAAGGGTTATCGACAAGTTCAAGGGGTTGACTATGATGAGACCTTCTCACCCGTAGCGAAGCTGAAGTCCGTCCAAATCATGTTAGCAATTGCCACATTCTATGATTATGAAATCTGGCAAATGGACGTCAAAACAGCATTCCTTAATGGTTTCCTTAAGGAAGAATTGTATATGATGTAGCCGGAAGGTTTTGTCGATCCCAAGAATGCTGACAAGGTATGCAAGCTCCAGCGCTCCATCTATGGGCTGGTGCAGGCATCTCGGAGTTGGAACATTCACTTTGATGAAATGATCAAAGCGTTTGGGTTTATACAGACTTATGGAGAAGCCTGTATTTACAAGAAAGTGAGTGGGAGCTCTGTAGCATTTCTCATATTATATGTGGACGACATATTGTTGATGGGAAATGATATAGAACTTTTGGAAAGCATAAAGGCCTACTTGAATAAGTGTTTTTCAATGAAGGACCTTGGAGAAGCTGCTTACATATTAGGCATCAAGATCTATAGAGATAGATCGAGACGCCTCATTGGTCTTTCACAAAGCACATACCTTGACAAGATATTGAAGAAATTCAATATGGATCAGTTCAAGAAGGGGTTCTTGCCTGTATTGCAAGGTGTGAGATTGAGCACAGCTCAACGCCCGACCTCGGCAGCAGAAAGAGAAAAGATGAGTGTCATCCCCTATGCCTCGGCCATAGGCTCTATTATGTATGCCATGCTGTGTACCAGACCTGATGTGAACCTTGCCATAAGTTTGGTAGGGAGGTACCAAAGTGATCCCGGTATGGAACACTGGACAGCGGTCAAGAATATCCTGAAGTACCTGAAAAGGACTAAGGATATGTTTCTCATTTATGGAGGTGCCGAAGAGCTCGTCGTAAAGGGTTACGTCGATGCTAGCTTTGACACAGATCTGGATGACTCCAAGTCACAAATCGGATACATGTATATTTTGAATGGTGGGGCAATCAGCTGGTGCAGTTGCAAGCAAAGCGTCGTGGCGGGATCTACATGTGAAGTGGAGTACATAGCTGCTTCGGAAGCAGCGCAGGAAGGAGTCTGGATGAAGGAGTTTATCACCGACCTAGGAGTGGTTCCCAATGCGTCGGGCCCGATGACTCTCTTCTGTGACAACACTGGAGCTATTGCCATTGCCAAGGAGCCCAGGTTTCACAAGAAGACCAAGCACATCAAGCGCCGCTTCAACTCCATTCGTGAATATATTCAAGATGGAGATATAGATATTTGTAAAGTACATACGGATCTAAATGTCGCAGATCCGTTGACTAAACCTCTTCCACGAGCAAAACATGATCAGCACCAGAACTCTATGGGTGTTCGATTCATCACAATGTAACTAGATTATTGACTCTAGTGCAAGTGGGAGACTGTTGGAAATATGCCCTAGAGGCAATAATAAAATGGTTATTATTATATTTCCTTGTTCATGATAATTGTCTATTGTTCATGCTATAATTGTATTAACCGGAAACCGTAATACATGTGTGAATACATAGATCACAGCATGTCCCTAGTAAGCCTCTAGTTGACTAGCTCGTTGATCAATAGATGGTTATGGTTTCCTGACCATGGACATTAGATGTCGTTGATAACGGGATCACATCATTAGGAGAATGATGTGATGGACAAGACCCAATCCTAAGCATAGCACAAGATCGTATAGTTTGTTCGCTAGAGCTTTCTCATGTCAAGTATCATTTCCTTAGACCATGAGATTGTGCAACTCCCGGATACCGTAGGAATGCTTTGGGTGTATCAAACGTCACAATGTAACTGGGTGACTATAAAGGTGCACTACAGGTATCTCCGAAAGTGTCTGTTGGGTTGGCACGAATCGAGACTGGGATTTGTCACTCCGTATGACGGAGAGGTATCTCTGGGCCCACTCGGTAATGCATCATCGTAATGAGCTCAAAGTGACTAAGGAGTTAGCCACGGGATCATGCATTATGGAACGAGTAAAGAGACTTGCCGGTAACGAGATTGAACAAGGTATAAGGATGCCGACGATCGAATCTCGGGCAAGTAACATACCGATGGACAAAGGGAATTGCATACGGGATTGATTGAATCCTCGACATCGTGGTTCATCTGATGAGATCATCGTGGAACATGTGGGAGCCAACATGGGTATCTAGATCCCGGTATTGGTTATTGGCCGGAGAGATGTCTCGGTCATGTCTGCATGGTTCCCGAACCCGTAGGGTCTACACACTTAAGGTTCAGTGACGCTAGAGTTGTTATGGGAAATTGTATGTGGTTACCAAAGGTTGTTCGGAGTCTCGGATGAGATCCCGGATGTCACGAGGAGTTCTGGAATGGTCCGGAGGTGAAGAATTATATATGGGAAGTCCAGTTTCAGTCACCGGAATGGTTTCGGGGGTTATCGGTATTGTATCGGGACCACCGGAAGGTGTCCGGGGGTCCACCGGGTGGGGACACCTGCCCCGGTGGGCCAAGTGGGCTGAGCAAGGGAGGGAACCAGCCCCTAGTGGGCTGGTGCGCCCCCCCCCCAAGGGGCCCAAGGCGCCTAGGGTTAGAAACCCTAGGGGGTGGGGGCGCCTCCCACCTTGCTTGGGGGGTAAGTTTCCCCCCCCCTTGGCCGCCGCCCCTCCCCTTAGATGGGATCTAAGTGGGCCGGCCCCCTCTCCCCTTCTCCCTATAAATAGAGGGGGGTGGGAGGGCAGCAGCACCCCTTCCCTGGCGCAGCCCTCCCCCTCTCCAACACCTCCTCCTCCTCTGTGGTGCTTGGCGAAGCCCTGTCGGAGAACCACAAGCTCCACCACCACGCCGTCGTGCTGCCGGAGCTCTTCCTCAACTTCTCCTCTTCCCTTGCTGGATCAAGAAGGAGGAGACATCCCCGGGCTGTACGTGTGTTGAACGCGGAGGCGCCGTCCGTTCGGCGCTAGATCGGATCTTCCGCGATTTGAATCACCGCGAGTACGACTCCATCATCCGCGTTCCTTGTAACGCTTCCGTTTAGCGATCTTCAAGGGTATGAAGATGCACTCCCTCTCTCTCGTTGCAAGCTTCTCCTAGATTGATCTTGGTGATACGTAGGAAAATTTTTGATTTACTACAACATTCCCCAACAGACATTGGGGTAATCTATGCATAGGGGTTGATGGACGTTCTTGTCTTTGTTTCTCCGGTAGAAATCTTGGGGCACTCTTTGAGGTTCTTTCCGTTGGATTGAGTATTATGAATTTGAAATTGTTTAATGCATATCGTATAATCAACTCATGGATACTCGCGGTGACATTGGGGTATCTAGGTGACTCTAGAGTTGGTTGATGTGTATCATATGGTGTTATTTTAGTACGAACTCTTGGTTAGATCGATCAGAAAGAATAGCTTGGTGTTATTTTAGTACGAACTCTAGGATAGATTGATCAGAAAGAATAGCTTTGAGGTGGTTTCATACCCTACAAACAATTTATTCTTATGTTCTCCGCTAGATAGGAACTTTGGAGTGATTCTTCATCGCACGTTGAGGTGTGGTTATATGATCCAATTATATTAGCATTGTTGAGAGATTGCACTAGCAAAAGTACGGACCCTAGGCCTCATTTTCAAGCATTGCAATACCATTTGTGCTCACTTTTGTTACTTGCTACCTTGCTGTTTTTTATTGTTCCTATTACAAAAATCAATATCTACTATCATTACTACACTTTTATCACCATCTCTTCACCGAACTAGTGCACCTATAAAACTTACCATTGTATTTGGTGTGTTGGGGACACAAAAGACTCTTTGTTATTTGGTTGCAGGGTTGTTTGAGAGAGACCATCTTTATCCTATGCCTCCCACGGATTGATAAACCTTAGGTCATCCACTTCAGGGAAAATTGCTACTGTCCTACAAAACTCTGCGCTTGGAAGCCCAACACGAGTCTACAAGAATAAAGTTGCGTAGTAGACATCAAGCTCTTTTATGGCGCCGTTGCCGGGGAGGTGAGTGCATGAAGGTATATCTTTAGACCTTTCAATTGAATGTTTTGGTTTCTTGTTTTATCACTAGTTTGGTTTATAAAAACAAAACTACAAAAAAAATGGAATTGAGGTGGTCTCATATTGTTCATCTTTATAATGTCTTTCTTGAAAATGATGGAAAGGAAAATTGTGCTCATTTGATAGAATAAGAATTCAATAAAATGTTTTGCATAAATGATGAGCATGATTGCAATGTTGCTAGTATGAATTCTTTGAATATCCATGATGCTAATGATATGCAAAGCCATAAGCTTGGGGATGCTATGTTTGATGAAGATGATATTTTTAGTCCCCCAAGTTTTGATGAGAAAATTTATTATGATGAAAGCATGCCTCCTATTTATGATGATTATGGTGATGACATGTATGCTATATTGAATAATGATAACCATGAAACTTGTCATCATGATTTTAATTTTCAATCTCATGATGGTTATTTTGTTGAGTTTGCTCCCACTACTATGAATGAGAATTTTTTTGCTTATGTGGAGAGTAATAAAAAATTTATGCATGTGGATCATGAAAAGAAAGCTTTATGTGATAGCTATATTTTTGAATTCATTCATTATGCTACTGAAAATTACTATGAGAGAGTAACATATGCTTTTACATTTTGCAAAAATATCAAGTTTCCTCTCTATGTGTTGAAAGTTTTGAAGTTGCACTTGTTTTGCCTTCCTATGCTAGTTGATTCTTGTTCCCATAAGTTGTTTTCTCACAAAATCCCTATGCATAGGAAGTGGGTTAGACTTAAATGTGCTAGTCATATGCTTCATGATGCTCTCTTTGTGTTTCAATTCTTATCTTTTACGTGAGCATCATTGAAATCATCATGCCTAGCTAAAAAGGCATTAAAGAAAAGCACTTGTTGGGTGACAACCCAACACTTTTACCTACTGTTTTTATGTGTTAACATGGTTAGTCTAATGTATTAATCATGTTTTATAGCTTTTATTTCAATAAAGTGCCAAGTAAGGCCTTTGGGATAGTGTGCATGATAGTTGACTTGATTCTGTGTGAAAACAGAAACTTTTGCTTCCAGTAACAGAATTATTTAAATTCACTGGAACGTGGAAAAATTCTGAATTTTTTACAAATGATTTACCTACAAATTTCCTACGTTTTCCTCAATTTTCAGAATTTTTAGAGTTACATAAGTATTACCTTAATTCAGATCTTACGTACTGTTCTGTTTTCGACAGATTCTGTTTTCAATGCATAGTTTGCTTGTTTTATGCTTTCCATGGCTTATATTGCTTAATATAAGTTGTAGAAATTGTAGGGTACAGTAGGAATTGTATGAGAACAATTATGAATCTGATCTTGATAGTACCAAAGTGAATGATTTATCTTTATCATACTAACCCATCTCATGAAGTTCCGTTGAGTTTTGTGCGATTGAAGTTTTCAAGTTCTGGGTGAGATATCGATATGAGGAGAATAAGGAGTGACAAGACCCTAAGCTTGGGGATTCCTAAGGCACCCCAAGGTAATATTCAAGGAATATCCAAGCAACTAAGCTTGGGGATGCCCCGGAAGGCATCCCCTCTTTTGACTCCGACATTATCGATAACCTCACTTGGAGCTATATTTTTATTCATCACATGATATGTGTTTTTGCTTGGAGCATCATTTTCTTTTATTTGTATTTGCTTGCTTCTATTTATAATAATGCTTTCATCTTTTATTTCAATAAAAATGTCAAAGATGGCCTTTACCATGCTTATTTTGCAAGTCTATTTGTTGCTGTTTCAAAACAGAAAGTTTAGTGCTGTTGTAAAAATTCCCGAGGAAATTCAGAATGTGATAAAATGTTGAAACTTTTTGCACAATAAGATCTGATAAATTTTCTACAGTGTGCTAAATTTTCAGAATTTTTGGAGTTAGATAAATAAGAATACTCTTGCATCCTTTACAGACTGTCCTGTTTTGGCAGATTGCTATTATGTTTGCATTGTTTGCATATGTTTGCTTGTTTAATGATTCTATTTGAGGATAGGACTATTAAATATGCAGAGGCATTCAGTATGAAATGTTAAATAATAATTTTAGCAATTTTCTACAGTAGAGAATGATAAGGTTTTGCATTGATTTATACTAACTTATCTCACGAGTTCTTGTTTAGTTTTGTGTGGATGAAGTTTTTAAGATTTAGGGAAATCATGATATAAAAGGAATTAAGGAGACGCAAAAGCTCAAGCATGGGGATTCCCAAGGCATCCCAAGATAATATTTCAAGAACCCTCAAGAATATAAGCATGGGGATGCCCCGGTAGGCATCCCACCTTTCTTCATCAACAACTATCGGTTAGTATTGGTTGAGCCTAAGTTTTTGCTTCTTCACATGATGTGTGCTTTTCTTAGAATGTCATTTTATTTTGTTTTGCTTGCTGTTTTAATAAAATACTTAGATCTGAAAGTTTTTAAATAAGAGAGAGTCCTCAATTAGCTACCCCTTTACTTAACTACTCGCTTGATCTTCACGTATATCTTTTTGGAGTAGTTTGTCATTTACTCTTGTGCTTCACCTATATCCTATGAGTAAATTGTTGAATGAATTTAATATCATGAAGTTTAAATTATATGTCCATATCATTCCTAGTAGTAGCTTCACATTGGTTTAGAAAATGAAATCTTTTGAAGCTTGACAATCACAATATTGGTCATACAAGTAATTCATGAATGATTAGTATAAGGAAGAGAACTTTCACATACAAATATATTATCTTGGACATCTTCTATGATTGTGAATACCCATTAATTATATTCAAACTTGAGCAAATTAGTTGAAGTTGGACAAGGAAGACAACGTAATGAGTTATGGTTGTGTATATTTGCATAGAAGTTATATTGTCATGGATCCCCCAACATGTGGTGTTTGCCTAGGATGTTTTGCTAGCCAAAAATTCGTACTAAGTAGAGATACTACTTGTGCATCCAAAAACCCATAAACCCAGTTTCTTGCCATGAGTGTCCACCATACCTACCTATGGATTGAATAAGATCATTCAAGTAAGTTGTCATCGGTGCATAAAGCTATAAAAATTGCTCCTAAATATGTTTGATCTTTTATTGTAAGGGAAAATTGAGCATTGTACGAACTTGTGATGGCAAAGTAATAAAAGTGACGGACTGCAAAATAAAGGTTTCTATCTTAAGGGGCAATATAACGTGACGTTCCTTTGCATTAAGAGCTTGGGCATCCAAATAAAAAGCGCATGACAACCTCTGCTTCCCTCTGCGAAGGGCCTATCTTTTACTTTTCAGTATTTACTTTTATGCAAGAGTCAATAGAATGCATTCTCATTTCAACGTCAATTATTATCTATGATCAGTCAAATATATTTGATCATGATTTATTATTGTTGACAATTATCTCTATGATAAATGAGTTGGGAGGCGAAATATTAAGCCCCTATCTTTCTCTGTGTTCGATGGATGCCATTTGTTATAAGAATATGCTTTGAGTACTAGCAATCATACAAGACTATATGATGATTGAGTATGTGGAGCTCTTACTTAGAGTCTGTTGAATAAGTTGAATTGCAATTGTTTGGTGACTAAGAATATAGGTTGTTGAGTTTCAAGAGAATTCATTGTTTGAACCTTAACATGTGAATTGGTTGTTACTTTAACATGAGAAGTTTAATGAGAAAGAATTCATGTTATGATGCTAGGAAAAGTGATTGAAATTATCATTGTTCAAACTTATGCACTTTGCTAGCATTCACACTTCATAAATTATTTCTTTTATCATTTACCTACTCGAGGACGAGTAGGAATTAAGCTTGGGGATGCTGATACGTCTCCAACGTATCTATAATTTATGAAGTATTCATGTTGTTATATTATCATTCTTGCATGTTTTACAATCATTTATAGCAACTTTATATCATTTTTTGGGACTAACCTATTGACATAGTGCCCAGTGCCAGTTGCTGTTTTTTGCTTGTTTTTTACATCATAGAAAATCAATACCAAATGGAGTCCAAACGCAGCGAAACTTTTTGGAGATTTTTTCTGGACCAGAAGACACCCAGTATGCCAAGAAGTACTAGAGGGGAGCTTCGAGGGGAGCACAACCCACCAGGGCACGCCTGGGGGCCCAGGCGCGCCCAGGTGGGTTGTGCCCACCTCGGTGGCCTCTCGCACCGCCTCTTCGCCCTATAAATTTCCAAATATTGTAGAACCCCCAAAAGTAACCCTAGATTAGAAGTTCCACCGCCGCAAGCCTTTGTAGCCATGAAAAACCAATCTAGACCCTGTTCCGGCACCCTGCCGGAGGGGGAAATCATCACCGGTGGCCATCTTCGTCATCCCGGCGGCCACCATGATGAGGAGGCAGTAGTCAACCCTCGGGGCTGAGGGTTTGTACCAGTAGCTATGTGTTTAATCTCTCTCTCTCTCATGTTCTTGAGATGTCACGATCTTGATGTATTGTGGGCTTTGTTAATATAGTTGGATCATATGGTGTTTTCCCCTCTTTATCTTGTTGTGAATTGAGTTTTCCCTTTGAGATTTTGTTCTTATCGGATTGAATACTTTTATGGATTTGAGAACACTTTATGTATGTCTTGCTATGAATACCCGTGGTGACAATGGCGTATCATATTGATTCACTTGATATATGTTTTGGCACTCAACTCGCGGATTCCCGAGGTGACATTGGGGTAATCTATGCATAGGGGTTGATGGACGTTCTTGTCTTTGTTTCTCCGGTAGAAATCTTGGGGCACTCTTTGAGGTTCTTTCTGTTGGATTGAGTATTATGAATCTGAAATTGTTTGATGCATATCGTATAATCAACTCACAGATACTCACGGTGACATTGGAGTATCTAGGTGACATTAGAGTTGGTTGATGTGTATCATATGGTGTTATTTTAGTATGAACTCTTGGTTAGATCGATCGGAAAGAATAGCTTGGTGTTATTTTAGTATGAACTCTAGGACAGTTTGATCAAAAAGAATAGCTTTGAGGTGGTTTCGTACCCTACAAACAATTTCTTCTTATGTTCTGCGCTAGATAGGAACTTTGGAGTGATTCTTCATCGCACATTGAGGGATGGTTATATGATCCAATTATATTAGCATTTTTGAGAGATTGCACTAGCGAAAGTACGAACCCTAGGCCTCATTTTCAAGCATGGCAATACCGTTTGTGCTCACTTTGTTACTTGCTACCTTGCTGTTTTTTATTGTTCCTATTACAAAAATCAATATCTACTATCATTACTACACTTTTATCACCATCTCTTCGCCGAACTAGTGCACCTATACAATTTACCATTGTATTTGGTGTGTTGGGGACACAAGAGACTCTTTGTTATTTGGTGCAGGGTTGTTTGAGAGAGACCATCTTCATCCTGTGCTCCCACGGATTGATAAATCTTAGGTCATCCACTTGAGGGAAAATTGCTACTGTCCTTCAAAACTCTACGCTTGGAGGCCCTACACGAGTCTACAAGAATAAAGTTGTGTAGGAGACATCATTGAACTACTCCCTTCTCGTCATGGAGACTGCCAGGATGATGAAGATGGCCTCCGGTGATGAAGGGTGCCGGAACAGGGCTCCGATGGAGATCGCTCTGGTACAGAGGCTTGCGGAGGCGGAACAACTCATCTAGGTTTATTTCTGGTGTTTTCTATATTTATTGGATTTTTCGGCATTGGATTCGAGTCAGCGGGGTCCATGAGGAAGCGACAAGCTCGGGGGTGTGCCACCTAGGCATGTCGTGCCCTCGTGGCTCTTCTGGCACTTCCTCGAAGCTTTGGGGGTCTCTTTTTGTCCATAAAAAATCACCGTAAATTTTTAGCCCATTACGAGAACTTTTATTTCTACACAAAAAACAACACCATGGTAGTTCTGCTGAAAACAACTTCACTTCGGGTTAGTTCCTTTCAAATCATAACAAAACCATATAAAACTGTTGTAAACATGGCATGAATACTTCATAAATTATAGATACGTTGGAGACGTATCAGCATCCCCAAGCTTAATTCCTGCTCGTCCTCGAGTAGGTAAATGATAAAAGAAATAATTTATGAAGTGTGAATGCTAGCATAGTGCATAAGTTTGATCAATGATAATTTCAATCACTTTTCCTAGCATCATAACAACAACTCTTTCTTATAAAATTCATCATGATAAAGTATCAATCAATTCACATGTGATTGTTCAAACAATGCACTCTCTTGAAACTTAACAACCTATGTTCTTAGTCACCGAACAATTTCAATGCATCTTATTTCCAGCAAAGTCTAATTAAGAGCTCCACATACTAATTATCATATAGTCTTCTATGATTGCTAGTACTCAAAGCATATTTTTAGAACAAATGGCATCCATCAAACACAGAGAAAGATAGGGGCTTAATGTTTCGCCTCCCAACTCATTTATCATAGAGATAATTGTCAACAATAATAATTCATGATCAAATATATTTGAATGACCATATGTGCCTGGATCTTTCCCCACCACATGATGCTTGACAACTAAAGAATAGGTTGGAATAAGAAATTGACTCAACAAAAATAAAATTAACAGAAAAAGTAAAAGATAAGCCCTTGGTAGAGGGAAGCATGGATTTGCAGAGGTGCCAAAGCTCATTGCTTAAAACAGGTATGAATATAATTTTGGGAGGTATGCCTTTCTTGTCAATGTCATGACTGAGAATTCTCAATGTCTTCCATGCTAAACACATCATTGGTGGTTCCCAAGTGGAAAGGTAAAGTTTACTCCTCCACCATACGAACACAAGCCATGGCTAGCCGAATCCACAGGTGCCCTCCAAACAATCAACCTTCTGGGGGAGTTTGTTTCATTATATATTTTTTCATTTTAATTATAGGACTAGGCATCCCAATTACCAGCCTCTCCCATGTAATGACAAGCGAATAAACACTCATCGTGAGAATAACCCACTTAGCATGGAAGATACTAACCACCCCCTGTGGCTCCATGAGCGGCACAGACACACAAAACAGATGTTTATTTGAAGATTTTAGAGATGGCACATACAAATTTACTTGGAACGGCAGGGTAATACTGTATATAGGTAGGTATGGTGGACACTCATGGAAGAAATTTGGCTCAGAGATTTTGGATGCACAAGCAGTATTGCTTAGTACAGAAATTTGGGCTAGCAAAAGATTCTAAACAAGAACCACATGTTGGAGGATCCATAACAGTATAACTTCGATGCAAATATACCCAAACATAACTCATTACGCTGTCTTCCTTGCCCAACTTCAACTAATTTTCTCAAGTTTGAAAATAATTAATGGGTATTCACAATCATAAAAGATGTCCAAGATAATATATTTGTATGTGAAAGTTCTCTTCCATATACTAATCATTCATGAATTGCTTGTATGACCAATATTGTGATTGTCAAACTTCAATAGATTTTACTTTATAAACCCAATGTGAAACTTCTACTAGGCATGATACAAGTATATGAAGCACATATAATTTCAAGTTTATGATATTCAATGCATTTAACAATTTACTCTTAGGATATAAGTGAAGAGCGAGAGTAAAAGACAAACTACTCCAAAAGATATAATTTCATGTTTACACAATTAAGTAGCTATGTGAAGACTCTCTCTCATTTCAAAATTTCAGAACCAGGTATTTTATTCAAACAACAAAGAAAACAAAATAAAATGACATTCCAAGAATAGCACATCTTATGCGAAGAAGCAAAAACTTAGGCTCAACTGAGACTAACCAATAGTTGTTGATGAAGAAAGGTGGGATGCCTACCAGGGCATCCCCAAGCTTAGATGATTGAGATTTCTTAGAATATTAACATATGATGCCTTGGGCATCCCCAAGCTTGATCTCTTGTGTCTCCTTAATTTCTCTCATATCATGATTTCCTTAAATCTTAAGAACTTCATCCACACAAAACTTAGCAAGAACTCGTGAGATAAGTTAATATAAATCAATGCAAAACCTTATCATTCTCTACAGTAACAAATTACTAAAATTTTAATTACACATTGCATACTAAATTCCTCTGCATATTAATACTCCTATCCCTTTATAGAAACATTAAACAAGCAACCATATGCAAACAATGATAGTATAACAACAATCTGTCTAAACAGAACAGTCTATAAAGGATGAAGAAGAATGCATACTTATTTAACTCAAAAAATTCTGAAAATTACCACACTATAGAAAATTTATCATAGCATATTGTTTCAAAATTTCAAGCTTTTATCACATTCTGACTTTTCTGGAGAATTTAAGCAATAACAAAAAACTTTCTGTTTTGAAATAGCAACTCATGAACATGCAAACTAAGCATGGTGAAGGATATCCTTGACAATTTTTATTGAAATAAAAGATACAAAACCTTCTTCTAAATAACAGAAAGAAAATATAAGTAAAATAAAATGACGCTTCAAGCAAAACACATATCATGTGACGAATAGAAATATAGCTCCAAGTAAGAATGTCGATAATGTTGAAGACGAAAGAAGAGAAGCCTTTCGGGGCATCCCCAAGCTTAGTTGCTTGGGTCTTCCTTGAATATTACCTTGGGGTGCCTTGGGCACCCCCAAGCTTAGGGTCTTTCCACTCCTCATTCTCCTCATATCGGTATCTCACCCAAAACTTGAAAACTTTAATCACACAAAACTTAATGGAACTTCGTGAGATGGGTTAGTATGATAAAACAAATCATTCACTTCGGTAATGTCAAGAAAAGATAAATAATTGTTGTCACATAATGCCTACTGTACTCTATCATTTCCATAATTTATATTCACCAATATAAGCCATAGAAACTATAAAACAAGCAAACAATGCATTGAAAACAGAATCTGTCAAAAACATAATAGTCTGTAATGATCTGAACAATGACGATAATTTTGCAACTCTAAAAATTCTGAAAACTAGAAAAACATTGGAAATTTTTATATCAATCATGTGTAAAAATTTCATATCAAAATCACGTTCCAGTAAACTATAGGAATTTCTGCACTGGACGCAAAAATTTCTGTTTTTGCACAGAATCAAGTCAACTATCATCCACACTATCCCAAAGGCTTTACTTGGCACTGATACGTCCATTTTGCATCATGTTTTCCTACTGTTATTTATAGTGTTTTTATGCATAATAATGCTTTTTAGAGTATTTCTAATGCCTTTTCTCTCGTAATATGCAAGGTTTACACAAAGAGGGAGAATGCCGGCAGCTGGAATTCTGGACCTGAAAAGGCTACGTCAAAGTTACCTATTCTGCACATCTCCAAAGGAGCTAAAAATTTACGGAGAATTGTTTTGCAATATATGAAGAATATTGGAGCAAATAACTACCAGAGAGCTAAAAATTTATGGAGAATTGTTTTGCAATATATGAAGAATATTGGAGCAAATAACTACTAGAGGGGGCCCACCAGGTGGGCACAACCCACCTGGGTGCGCCAGGGAGCCCAGGCGCGCGCTGGTGG
Source organism: Thinopyrum elongatum (assembly GCA_011799875.1). Classification (NCBI taxonomy): domain Eukaryota; kingdom Viridiplantae; phylum Streptophyta; class Magnoliopsida; order Poales; family Poaceae; genus Thinopyrum; species Thinopyrum elongatum. Next base: position 97,120,500 of record CM022301.1, on the reverse strand, counting down.
GTTGTGCCCTCCTCGGCCCACCTCCGGTGCCCCTCTTCTGGTATATAAGTCATTTTGACCTAGAAAAAATAAGGGGAGGACTTTCAGGATGAAGCGCCACCATCTCGAGGCGGAACTTGGGCAAGAGCACTTTTGCCCTCCGACGGAGCGATTCTGCTGGGGGAACTTCCCTTCTGGAGGTGGAAATCATCGTCATCGTCATCACCAACAACTCTCCCATCTTTGGGAGGGCTATCTCCATCAACATCTTCAATAGCACCATCTCCTCTCAAACCCTAGTTCATCTCTTGTGTTCAATCTTTGTACCGGAACCTTAGATTGGTACTTGTGGGTGACTAGTAGTGTTGATTACATCTTGTAGTTGATTACTGTATGGTTTATTTGGTGGAAGATTATATGTTCAGATCCATTATGCTATTTAATACCCCTTTGATCTTGAGCATGATTATTATTTGTGAGTAGTTACTTTTGTTCTTGAGGTCACAGGAGAAATCATGTTGCAAGTAATCATGTGAACTTGATATGTGTTCGATATTTTGATGATATGTATGTTGTGATTCCCTTAGTGGTGTCATGTGAACGTCGACTACATGCACTTCACCATATTTGGGCCTAAGGGAATGCATTGTGGAGTAGTTATTAGATGATGAGTTGCTAGAGTGACAGAAGCTTAAACCCTAGTTTATGCGCTACTTCGTAAGGGACCGATTTGGATCCAAAAGTTTAATGCTATGGTTAGATTTTATCTTAATACTTTTCTCATACTTGCGGATGCTTGCGAGGGGGTTAATCATAAGTAGGAGGTTTGTTCAAGTAAGAACAGCACCTAAGCACCGGTCCACCCACATATCAAATTATCAAAGTAGTGAACACGAATCAAACCAACATGATAAAAGTGATATGATGAAATTCCCGTGTACCCTCAAGAACGCTTTGCTTATCATAAGAGACCGTTTTAGCCTGTCCTTTGCCACAAAAGGATTGGGCTACCTTGCTGCACTTTATTTACTGTTATTGTTACTTGCTCGTTACAAATTATCTTACTATCAAACTACTTGTTACCGACTATTTCAGTGCTTGCAGAAAATACCTTGCTGAAAACCACTTGTCATTTCCTTCTGCTCCTCGTTGGGTTCGACACTCTTACTTATCGAAAGGACTACGATTGATCCCCTATACTTGTGGGACATCAAGTCTCTTTTCTGGTGCCGTTGCCAGGGAGTGAAGCGCTCTTGGTAAGTGGAAATTGGTAAGGAAAAATTATTACTACGTGCTGAAATTTATTGTCACTTGTTGCTATGGAGAATCATCCTTTGAGGGGTTTGTTCGGGGTATCTTCACCTCGACCGGAACCACAATTAGTTTCCCCTCAACCTACTACACCTACTGAAAATATTGGTTATGAAATTTCTTCGGGTATGATAGAACAACTGCTAACTAATCCTTATGCAGATGGAACCGAACATCCTGATATGCACTTGATATATGTGGATGAAATTTGTGGATTGTTTAAGCTTGCAGGTTTATCCGGAGATGAAGCTAAGAAGAAAGTTTTCCCTTTATCTTTGAAGAGAAAAGCATTGACATGGTATATACCGTGCGATGATATTGGATCGTGGAACTGGAATCGATAGAAATTGGAATTTCACCAAAAAAATTATCCTATGCATCTAGTTCATCGTGATCGGAATTATATATATAATTATTGGCCTCATGAAGGAGAAAGTATCGCTCTAGCTTGGGGGAGGATTAAGTCAATGTTATATTCATTCCCCAATCATGAGCTCTCGAGAGAAATCATCATTCAGAATTTTTATGCTCGAGTTTCTCGTGATGATCAATCCATGCACGATACCTCTTGTACTGGTTCTTTTATGAAGAAGACTATTGAATTCATGTGGGATCTTTTAGAAAGAATTAAATGCAACTCTGAAGATTGGGAACTCGATGAAGGTAAAGAGTCAGGTATTAAGCTTGAATTTGGTTGTGTTAAATATTTTATGAATACCGATGCTTTTCACAAGTTTAGCACTAAATATGGACTTGACTCTGAGATAGTAGTCTCTTTTTGTGAATCATTTGCTACTCATGTTGATCTCCCTAAGGAGAATTGGTTTAAATATCATCCCCCTATCAAAGAAGAAATTAAAGAACCCGACATAGCTAAAGATGAAACTATTATTTACAATGTTGACCCAGTTGTGCCTACTGCTTATATTGAAAAACCACCTTTCCCTGTTAAGATAAAGGAACATGCTAAGGTTTCAATTGTGGTTCGCAAAAGTCATATTAGAGCACCTAAACCTGCTGAACAAATTAAAGTAGAACCTAGTGTTGCTATGGTTAAAGATCTCTTGGCAGAAAATATTGATGGGCATGTTATTTACTTCTGTGATGAAGCTGCTAGAATTGCCAAACATGATGAAAAAGATAAACATAGACCTGTTGTTGGCATGCCTGTTGTCTTAGTTAAAATAGGAGATCATTGTTATCATGGTTTATGTGATTTAGGTGCTAGTGTGAGTGCTATTCCTTTTACCTTATACCAAGAAATTATGAATGACATAGCACCCGCTGAAATAGAAGACATAGATGTTACTATTAAACTTGCTGACAGAGACACCATCACACCACTTGGGATTGTTAGATATGTTGAAGTCTTGTGTGGGAAAATAAAATACCCTACTAATTTTCTAGTCCTTGGTTCCCCACAAGAGAGAGAGAGAGAGACATGTTGTTTCCATTGGGCCTGCATTTCCGTCGCTGCCCACTAACTACCGATGGTGTTCCCTATATTGATCCCGTCTTGCATATGTGCCGCCGCTCGGTGCTTGGTCCTCGTCCGCCTCTGATGTTGCCCTCTATGGCGTCTTCAGCAGGTTGTGATGGTCGTTATTCGTCGACTCTTCTAGCGGCTTCTGTCTGTGGTGGTGGTGCCTGCTCTACACCGACTCCCCTTGCCGCTTCCGCGCGCGTCGGTGACCGCTCTACGTCGACTCGCTACTCTCAGTCAACTCTACACACGGCTTTCACGGGTGATGGCAACCGTTCTTCGTCAGCAGATGGTTCTACCTTGGCGTCTACCACTGTGTCTCTGTCTGCACATGAGATTACGCAACTTCGATGCCTTCTTGATACTTGGGATTCTTCACCGATAGGTTCTGCTGGTTCTGCGCCTGAGTTTTTGGGCAATGAGAGACCACCTTCTACTCATTCAGGTACATCCTCATGGATTTTTTATACTGGAGCATCTTTTCATATGACTTATGATTCCTCCACTTTGACATCCGTTTGACCTGTCGAGTCTCCTGTTCATGTTCATACTACTAATGGTACTCCCCCCCTGTCGCTAGTCGAGGCACTCTTAGCACATCTTCTTTTCTTGTTCCCTCTGTTGCTCATGTTCCTCGACTTAGCATGCAACTCTTTTTAGGTAGTCAGATTGTTGACTCTAATTGTAGGGTCAATCTCAACTTTGATTCATGTTCTGTTTAGGATCATCACACAGGCGCTCTGCTTGGTGCAGGCCCTCGACGCCATGATGGTCCTTGGGAGCTTGACTGGCTTCGTCTTCCCTCCGATGCCACCGCCGCCAGTCTTGTGGCCCCTGTTGCCGCATCTGCTAGCTCTTTTCAGCAGTGGCATCATCGTCTTGGCCATTTATGTGGTTCTCGTCTCTCATCTTTAGTCCATCGTGGTGTTCTGGGGTCTGTCTCTAGCAACGCTTCGTTGGATTGTCTAGGTTGTAGGCTTGGTAAGCAGATTCAGCTACCCTATCCTCATAGTGAGTCAGTGTCTAAGCGTCCTTTTAATCTGGTTCACTCAGATGTTTGGGGTCCTGCTCCCTTCACTTTGAAAGGGGTTCATCACTACTATATTCTCTTTATAGACAATTTTACTCACTACACCTGGATCTATTTCATGTCTTCTCGTAGCGAGGTCTTATCTATATACAAAAATTTGCTGCCATGGTTCATACCCAATTCTCCACTCCTATTTGTGTTTTTCACGCAGATTCTGCTGGTGAGTATATCTCTCATGTGTTGCGAGGATTTCTTGCTGAACAGGGTACTCTTCCCCAGTTCTCTTGTCCTGGTGCTCATGCTCAGAATGGTGTGGTTGAGCGCAAGCATCGTCACCTTCTTGAGATGGCGCATGCAATGATGATTGCTGCCTCTCTTCCGCCTCACTTTTGGGTTGAGGCTATTTCCACTTCCACATATCTCATCAATATTCAACCATCTACTGCCTTGCAGGGTGGTATTCCTTTCGAATGACTTTCCGATTGTTCTCCTGATTATACGGCGCTTCGTTTGTTTGGTTGTGTTTGCTATGTTCTTATTCCCCCACGTGAACGCACCTAGCTAATCGCTCAGTCTGTTAAGTGTGTCTTTGTAGGATACAATGATGAGCATAAGGGTTATCGGTGTTGGGATCCTGTCGGTCATCGGATGCGTATTTCCCGGGATGTGACTTTTGATGAGTCTCGTCCTTTCTACCCACGACCATCCTCCTCGACCTTTTCTGTGGAGGACATCTATTTTCTCACATTTCCCGATACACCTCCCCTTGTGCCCCATATTCCTACTCCTCCTTCCCCCGTTGTTGCAGATACAGCGCCATCCTCTCCCACAGTTTCTTCTCCTCCCTCGTCGAATGACTCTCCACCTTCATCCCCGATACCTTCTTCATCTACATCTTCATCAACGATTCCTTCCCCATCAGCACCGATGTCTTCCCCATCTCCATCTCCGGTGATTCCTACCCGTCCCTCTTTTCCTTTCCATTACACTCGCCGTCCACGTGTTGTGGATGGGTCCACTGATGCGCCATCTACTTCTGGTGTGCCTTCTTCCTCATCTCAGCCGATTTATGGTCTTCGACCTCGGCCTTGTCCTCCACCTGACCGCTATTCTCCTTCCCAATATGGTCTTTTGGCTATACTTGAGCCTACCTCTTATCGCGATGCTATTGTTCATACCGAATGGCAGTTTGCGATGGCCGAGGAGCTTGCTGCTCTTGAGCGCACCGACACGTGGGATCTTGTTCCTCTTCCTCCTGGTGTTCGTCCCATCACTTGTAAGTGGGTCTACAAGGTTAAGACACACTCTGATGGTTCTCTTGAGCGTTATAAAGCTTGTCTTGTGGCTCGTGGCTTTCAGCAGGAGCATGGTCGTGATTACGATGAGACTTTTGCTCCTGTGGCCCATATGACCACTGTTCGCACACTTCTTGCCATGGCCTCTGTTCGTCATTGGTCTGTATCTCAGCTTGATGTTAAGAATGCCCTTCTTAATGGTGAGCTACGTGAGGAGGTTTTCATGCAGCCACCACCTGGGTATTCTGTTCCTGATGGCATGGTTTGCCGTCTTCGTCGCTCTCTCTATGGCCTTAAGCAAGCCCCTCGCGCCTAGTTCGAGCGTTTTGCCTCTGTGGTGACTGCCACTGGCTTTTCAGCAAGCGCTCATGATCCGGTGTCGTTTGTACACCTTTCTGCTCGTGGCCGCACTCTTCTTCTTCTATATGTTGATGACATGATCATCACTGGCGACGATTCTGAGTACATTGCCTTTGTCAAGGCCCGTCTTAGTGAGTAGTTTCTTATGTCTGATCTTGGTCCTCTTCATTACTTTCTTGGGATTGAGGTTTCTTCCACCACTGATGGCTTTTTTATTTCCCAAGAAAAGTATATTCAGGGTCTTCTTACTCGTGCGGCTCTTAGTGATGAGCGCATTGTTGAGACTCCTATGGAGCTCAATGTTCAACTTCGCGCTTCTGATGGTGAGCTCTTGTCTGATTCGACATGTTATCGTCATCTTGTTGGGAGTCTTGTCTATTTTGCTATCACTCGTCTAGATATCTCCTATCATGTTCATATTTTGAGCCAGTTTGTTTCTGCTCCCACTTCAGTGCACTATAGTCATCTTCTTCGTGTTCTACGATATCTTCATGGCACGATCTCTCATCGTCTCTTTTTTCCCCGTTCTAGCTCGTTACAGCTCCAGGCCTATTCAGATGCTACGTGGGATAGTGATCCTACGGATCTCCGTTCACTTTCTACTTACTGTGTTTTTCTTGGTGGTTCTCTCATTGCCTGGAAGATGAAGAAACAGACCGCAGTTTCTCGTTCGAGTGCAGAGGCTGAGTTACAAGCTATGGCTCTTCTGACGGCTGAGGTGACATGGTTACGATGGTTACTGGAGGATTTTGGCGTTTCTGTTACTACACCTACCACACTCTTGTCAGACAGTACAGGTGCCATTAGTATTGTGCGAGATCCCGTGAAGCATGAGCTTACTAAGCATATTGGCGTTGATGCTTATTATGTGCGCGCTGCTGTGCAGGATCATGTTATTGCTCTTCAGTATGTGCCTTCTGATTTACAGCTTGCAGACTTCTTCATGAAGGCCCAGACTAGAGCGCAACATGGATTTCACCTCTCCAAACTCAGTGTTGTGTATCCACCATGAGTTTGAGGGGGGTGTTAGAGTTATATTAGTCATGTCTTTTGGCCTTTCATTCTAGTCTCTTGGCATCCTCTTGTAGCCTTTTGGCATCCTCATGTATGTGTATATATGCTGGCTTTGACCTCCTAATAATACAAGTTGCATTCCTAACAGTCCCATTATCTTTGGTAGACCTTTCTTGAACACTGTCAATGCTACTATAGATTGTCATAAACAAACTGTCAGTGTTAGCTTTGGTGATGAGCCTCATGAATTTAACCTTTCCAAGTTTAATAGACAACCTCATAAAAAAGAATTACCTAGTAAGGATGAAATAATTGGTCTTGCTTCTATTGCCGTGCCTCCTACAGATCCACTAGAACAATATTTGCTAGACCACGAAAATGATATGCATATGCATGAAAGAAATAAAATAGATAAAAATTTCTTCGAACAACGACCACTACTCAAACATAATTTGCCTATTGAAACTCTAGGAGGTCCTCCTCCACCTAAAGGTGATCCTGTCTTTGAATTTAAACAATTGCCTGACACTTTGAAATATGCTTATCTCGGTGATAAAAAAGATATATCCTATTATTATTAGTGCTAACCTTTAAGAACATGAAGAAGAAAGACTACTAAAAATTCTGAAGAAGCACCGTGCTGCTATTGGATATACTCTTGATGATCTTAAGGGCATTAGTCCCACTCTCTGTCAGCACAAGATTAATATGGAACCTGATGCTAAACCCGTTGTTGATCATCAATGACGTTTGAATCCTAAGATGAAAGAAGTGGTAAGAATTAAAATATTAAAGCTTTTGGAAGCAGGTATAATCTATCCCATAGCTGATAGAAGATGGGTAAGTCCCGTTCATTGTGTCCCTAAGAAGGGAGGTATTACTGTTGTTCCTAATGATAAAAATGAACTTATCCCACAAAGAATTGTTACTAGTTATAGAATGGTAATTGATTTCCGAAAGTTCAATAAAGCTACTAGAAAAGATCATTACCCTCTGCCTTTTATTGATTTCTGAAACAATGCTAGAAAGATTATCAAAGCACACACACTTTTGTTTTCTTGATGGATATTCTAGTTTTTCTCAAATACCTACTTCACAACCTGATCAAGAGAAAACCACCTTTACTTGCCCTTTTGGAACTTACGCTTATAGACGTATGCCTTTTGGTTTATGCAATGCACCTGCTACTTTTCAAAGATGTATGACTGCTATATTCTCTAATTTTTGTGAAAAGATTCTTGAGGTTTTCATGGATGATTTTTCTGTTTATGGAACTTCTTTTGATGATTGCTTGAGCAACCTTGATCGATTTTTGTAGAGATGTGAGCAAACTAACATTGTCTTGAATTGGGAGAAGTGCCACTTTATGGTTAATGAAGGTATTGTCTTGGGGCATAAAATTTCTGAATGAGGTATTGAAGTGGACCAAGCTAAAGTTGATGCAATTGAGAAAATGCCATGTCCTATAGATATTAAAGGTATTCATAGTTTCCTTGGTCATGCTGGTTTCTATAGGAGGTTTATTAAAGACTTCTCTAAAATTTCTAGGCCTCTTACAAATATTTTACAAAAGGATGTTCCATTTGTTTTTTTATGTTGATTGTGTAGAAGCCTTTGAAATACTTAAGAAAGCCTTAACTTCAGCACCTATTGTTCAACCACCTGATTGGAAGTTGCCTTTTGAAATTATCTGTGATGCTAGTGATTATGCTATTGGCATTGTTCTAGGACAAAGAGTTGATAAAAAATTAAATGTTATTCATTATGATAGCAAAACTCTAGACAGTGCCCAAAGAAATTATGCTACTACTAAAAAAGAATTTTTAGCAGTTGTGTTTGCTTGTGATAAATTCAGATCCTACATTGTTGATTCTAAAGTTATTGTTCACACTGATCATGCTGCTATTAAATACTTATGGAAAAGAAAGATGCTAAACCTAGACTTATTAGGTGGGTTCTCTTGCTACAAGAATTTGATTTACATATTACTGATAGAAAAGGAGCTGAGAACCTCGTAGCTGATAACTTGTCTAGGTTAGAGAATATCCTTGATGACCCACTACCTATTGATGATAGCTTTCCTGATGAACAACTAGCTGCAATAAATGTTTCTCATAATACTCCTTGGTATGCTGACTATGCTAATTATATTGTTGCTAAATACATACCACCTAGTTTCACATACCAACAAAAGAAAAAATTCTTCTATGATTTAAGACATTACTTTTGGGATGTCCCACATCTTTATAAACAAGGAGTAGATGGTATTATTAGATGTTGTGTACCTGAGCATGAACAGGAACAAATCCTACGGAATTGTCACTCCGAAGCTTATGGAGGGCATCATGCGGGAGATAGAACTGCTCACAAGGTATTGCAATCTGGTTTTTATTGGCCTACTCTCTTCAAGGATGCCCGTAAGTTTGTTTTATCTTGTGATGAATGTCAAAGAATTGGTAATATCGGTAAGCGTCAAGAAATGCCTATGAATTATTCACTTGCTATCGAACCATTTGATGTTTGGGGTTTTGATTATATGGGACCTTTTCCTTCCTCTAATGGGTATACACATAATTTGGTTGCTGTTGATTATGTTACTAAGTGGGTAGAAGCTATTCCAACTAGTAGTGCTGATCACAACACCTCTATTAAAATGCGTAAGGAAGTTATTTTCCTGAGGTTTGAAGTCCCTAGATATTTAATGACTGATGGTGGTTCACACTTTATTCACAGTGCTTTCCGCAAAATGCTTGCTAAATATGATGTTAACCATAGAATTGCATCACCCTATCATCCTCAATCTAGTGGTCAAGTTGAACTTAGCAATAGAGAAATAAAACTAATATTACAAAAAACTGTTAATAGGTCCCGAAAGAATTGGTCTAAGAAATTGGATGATGCACTTTGGGGCTACAGAACAGCATATAAAAATCCTATGGGTATGTCTCCCTATAAAATGGTTTATGGAAAAGCTTGTCATTTTCCTCTTGAGTTAGAACATAAAGCATATTGGGCAATTAAAGAACTCAACTATGATTTCAAACTTGCCGGTGAAAAGAGGTTATTTGATATTAGCTCACTAGATGAATGGAGAACCCAAGCCTACGAAAATGCCAAGTTATTTAAAGAAAAAGTTAAAAGATGGCATGACAAAAGAATCCAAAAGCGGGAATTTAAAGTTGGAGAATATGTTCTTTTGTACAACTCTTGTTTTAGATTCTTTGCAGGAAAACTTCTCTCTAAATGGGAAGGACCATATATCATCGAGGAGGTTTACCGCTCTGGAGCTATTAAAATAAATAATGCCAAAGGTACTAACTCGAGGGTGGTCAATGGGCAAAGAATTAAACACTATATCTCAGGTACGCCTATTAATGTTGAAAGCAATATTATTCAAACCATGAAACCGGAGGAACACATAAAAGAGACCTTCCGGAACACTCCAGAATACTAAAAAAAGAGGAGGTATGTGATACGGTAAGTAAACGGACTGCGAAAAATCCGCAAAAATATTTTCTGTCAGTTTTGGAATATTACAAAAAATAGGAAAATAAGAAACAACCAGGAAGGCACCCGAGGGGGGCACAAGACACCAGGGCGTGCGTCTGGGCCCCCTGACACGCCCAGGTGGGTTGTGCCCACCTCAGGAACCTTCCCAACTCCGTTTTCCTCCCGTTTGCTTGGTTCCCAAGAAAAAAATCTTTTTATACCCCCCAAATGTATTGACCACCGTATCACAGAGAAATGTTCTGTTCTTCTTTCTTGTTGTTTTTCTGTCAGATACATTGAGCTAGCATCATGTCTTCCCCCTCCTCCAATAACATGGAAGACGATGCTTGGTTGCTATCGGAGGAGTTTGAGGGAGAGGGAATTGAGGATGTTGCCATGGAGGAATATGATGGGAACCTACTTGGAGATCACCCTCCAGCCTCCGAGAGGGGCCCACTAGCTGGCATCTCCACTCGTCCTAATCCTCATCAGACCATGAGACTAACAAACAGCCAAGAAAGCCCCAAGTGCAAGAAGAACTCCCTCCAAGGAGGCCTTTACACAGGTTACATCGAAACAATTTTTACATTTTGATTCACAATTATGGGTTTGAGAATACTCCTCGTGTGCACCAACTGTCCAATTGGGACATACGTCGTCCAAGAGAAAGTGATGCAGGAACAAACTCTTGGGGCCCAGAGAATAAACACATTATGGCTGAAGTGGAGAAAAACACTGAGTTACTTCATCTAGCCCTTCGAGAGATTCAAGGCTTGAGGGAGCTACTCATGATTATATTGGGAAATGTACTACTTCATCACCACCACCACCTTCTTCATCGCCAAAGGAGACTTGAGTTCATGGTATGGACACTCCCCTTGGCTTGTGCCAAGCTTGGGGGAGGTGTCCCGATATCGTATCACCACCACTATCTTTACTTTCACCTATTTTAGTTTGATCTTTAGTTTTCCTATGATCTAGTTGAATAAAAGTTTAGTTAGATCCTTTAACATGGAGTGCTTGCTTAGTGATCTATCGATGTAATCGTGTGCGAGATATATAATAAAGAGTAGTTTGAGTTTTGTTTCTTTACTTTAATGTTTCAATAAAAGAAAGGAAAATAAATGAATAAGATCATATGCTAATCTTATGTTAAGTAATGACATCACATAAGGAAAAGTATAAGTGGTAAAATTTATTGGAGATTGATAAACATAGCATTGGTCAATGATGCAACTCATGAAAGAATTAATAAGGGAAGAGAAGATTCACATGCAAATACACTATCTTGGACATCTTTTATGATTGTGAGCCCCCATTAAATATTTTGTGTCAAAATAGTTGACGTTGGACAAGGAAGACAATGTAATGATTTATGTTTGTTCATATTCACATAGAAGTTATATTGTCATAGATCCTTTAACATGTGGTGCTTGCTCAATATCTTTTCTAGCCAAAAATTCCACACTAAGTAGAGATACTACTTGTGCATCCAAAAACCCTTGAACCCAAATCTTATTTTGAGAGTCCACCATACCTACCTATGGATTGAGTAAGATCCTTCAAGTAAGTTGTCATCGGTGCAATAAGGCAATACAAATTGCTTCTAAATGTGTTGGATCATTTAGTGTAAGAGAAAATTGAGCTTTGTACAAACTTGTGATGGCAAAATACTAAAAGCGACAGACTGCATAATAAAGGTTGCTATCATAAGGGGAAATATAACATGATGTTCTTTTGCATTAAGGGATTTGGCATACAAACAAATAAGCGCTTGACAACCTCTGCTTCCCTCTGCCAAGGGCCTATCTTTTACTTTCATGTATTTACTTTTATGCAAGAGTCAAAGTATTCTTCCCTATTCCTTTTTATTTTCTCTTTTGCAAGCATCATGTGGCGAGGAAAGATCTAGGCACATATATCTAGGTGGATATGAGTAGGCATGAGTTATTATTGTTGACATCACCCTTGAGGTGAATACGTTGGGAGGTGAAACTATAAGCCCCTATCTTTCTATGTGTCCGGTTCAAACTTTTTGTTCATGGGTATGCTGTGAGTGTTAGCAATCATAGAAGATTAAATGATGGTTGAGTATGTGGACTTGCCAAAAGGCTCCGATACGTGACCCTTCCTGAAAATATGATGAATTGTAGTTGCCAAGTTGACTGAGAACATAGTTTGTTGGTTTTCAATAAGGTTTATGCTTTATACTTCAATGTTGTGATGAATTGTTACTTGTTCATGGGAAGTTATATGATAGAAGTGTTTGATAAAGTTTTATATTAAAAGTTCTTTGTTGTTATAATAATATGCATGATGCTTCTATGTCCGTATTTTGTTGTTATCAACACCTCTCTCTCTAAGCATGTGGACATGTTTTTCGATTTCGGTTTTCGCTTGAGGACAAGCGAGGTCTAAGCTTGGGGGAGTTGATACGTCCATTTTGCATCATGTTTTCCTACTGTTATTTATAGTTTTTTTATACATAATAATGCTTTTTGGAGTATTTCTAATGCCATTTCTCTCATAATATGAAAGATTTACACAAAGAGGGAGAATGCCGGCAGCTGGAATTCTGGACCTGAAAAGGCTACGTCAGAGCTACCTATTCCGCACATCTCCAAATGAGTTGAAAATTTACGGAGATTTTTTTTGAAATATATGAAGAATATTGGAGCAAATAACTACCAGAGGGGGCCCACCAGGTGGGCACAACCCATCTGGGCGTGCTAGGGAGCCCAGACGCGCCCTGGTGGGTTGTGCCCTCCTCGGCCCACCTCCGGTGCCCCTATTCTGGTATATAAGTCATTTTAACCTAGAAAAATAAGGGGAGGACTTTTGGGACGAAGCGCCGCCGTCTTGAGGCGGAACTTGGGCAGGAGCACTTTTGCACTCCGGCGGAGCGATTCCGCCGGGGGAACTTCCCTCCCTGAGGGGGAAATCATCGTCATCGTCATCACCAACAACTCTCCCATCTTTGGGGGGCCTATCTCCATCAACATCTTCAACAACACCATCTCCTCTCAAACCCTAGTTCATCTCTTGTGTTCAATCTTTGTAGATTGGTACTTGTGGGTGACTAGTAGTGTTGATTACATCTTGTAGTTGATTACTGTGTGGTTTATTTGGTGGAAGATTATATGTTCAGATCCATTATGCTATTTAATACCCATCTGATCTTGAGCATGATTATTATTTGTGAGTAGTTACTTTTGTTCTTAAGGTCACGGGAGAAATCATGTTGCAAGTAATCATGTGAACTTGATATGTGTTCGATATTTTGATGATATGTATGTTGTGATTCCCTTAGTGGTGTCATGTGAACGTCGACTACATGGCACTTCACCATATTTGGGTGTAAGGGAATGCATTGTGGAGTAGTTATTAGATGATGGGTTGCTAGAGTGACAGAAGCTTAAACCCTAGTTTATGCGCTACTTCGTAAGGGACCGATTTGGATCCAAAAGTTTAGTGCTATGGTTAGATTTTATCTTAATACTTTTCTCGTAGTTGAGGATGCTTGCGAGGGGGTTAATCATAAGTAGGGGGTTTGTTCAAGTAAGAACAGCACCCAAGCACCGGTCCACCCACATATAAAATTATCAAAGTAGCGAACACGAATCAAACCAACATGATGAAAGTGATATGATGAAATTCACGTGTACCCTCAAGAATGCTTTGCTTATCATAAGAGACTGTTTTGGCATGTCCTTTGCCACAAAAGGATTGGGCTACCTTGCTGCACTTTATTTACTATTACTTTTACTTGCTCGCTACAAATTATCTTGCTATCAAACTACTTGTTACCGACTATTTCAGTGCTTGCAGAAAATACCTTGCTGAAAACCACTTGTCATTTCCTTCTGCTCCTCGTTGGGTTCGACACTCTTACTTATCGAAAGGACTACGATTGATCCCCCATAGTTGTGGGATATCAGGCACTTTATTGAAACAAAAGCTATAAAACATGATTACTACAATAGCTTAATCATGTGAACACGCAAAAAATAGTAGGGTTAAATATTGGGTTGTCTCCCAGCTTTTCTTTAATGCCTTTTTAGCTAGGCATGATGATTTTAATGACGCTCACATAAAAGTAAAGGATTGAAACATAATGGGAGCATCATGAAGCATATGACTAGCACATTTAAGCCTAACCCACTTCCTGTGCATAGAGACTTTGTGAGCAAACAATTTAGGGGAACAAGAATCAACTAGCATAGGAAGGAAAACAAGCATGACTTCAAATCTTTCAACACATAGATAGGAAACTTGATATTATTGAGGTACCTACAAGCATATGTTCCCCTCTCATAATAGTTTTCAGCAGCAACATGAATGAATTCAATAATATAACTATCATATAAAACATTCCTTTCATGAGCCACAAGCATATAATTTTTATTACTCTTCTCATAAGCAAATTTATTCTCATCAATAGTAGTGGGTGCAAATTTGACAGAATAACTATCATGTGATACTTTATTGAAATAATCAAATTGAGCATTAAATCATGATGAAAAGTTTCATGGTTATTATTACTCTTTATAGCATACATGTCATCACCATAATAATCATAGATAGAAACTTTGTTGTCATAATCAATTGAGGCCTCTTCCAAAATAGTGGAATCATCATTAAATAAAGTCATGACCTCTCCAAATCCACTTTCATAATTATAACAATAAGATTCAACACCCTCCAAAATAGTGGGATCATTAGTACCTAGAGTCGACACTCTTCCAAACCCACTTTCATCATTGTAATCATCATAGATAGGAGGCATGCTATCATCATCATTAATATTCTCATCAAAACTTGGGGGACTAAAAATATCATCTTCATAAAACATAGCATCCCCAAGCTTATGGCTTTGTATATCATTAGCATCATGGATATTCAAAGAAAGCATACTAACAACGTTACAATCATGCATACCATTCAAAGATTTTATGCCAATCATTTTATTGAATTCTTCTTCTAACACTTTGGCACAATTTTCTGATCCATCATTTCAAGAAACACATCATAAATATAAAGAACTTCATGCAACTTCAATTCCATTTTTCTGTAGCTTTCTTTTATCAAACCAAACTAGTGAAAAACAAGAAACTAAAAGATTCAATTGTAAGATCTAAAGATATACCTTCAAGCACTCACCTCTCTGGCAACGGCACCAGAAAATAGCTTCATGTCTACTACACAACCTTTCTTCTTGTAGACTCTGTTGGGCATCCAAGCGCAGAGTTTTGTAGGACAGTAAAAACTTTCCCTCAAGTGGATTACCTAAGGTTTATCAATCCGTGGGAGGCATAGGATGAAGAAGGTCTCTCTCAAACAACCCTGCAATCAAATACAAGAAATCTTTTGTGTCCCCAACACACCCAATACAATGGTAAATTGTATAGGTGCACTAGTTCGGCTAAGAGATGGTGATACAAGTGTAGTATGGAGAGTAGAAATATATTTTTATAATCTGAATAAATAAAAACAGCAAGGTAGCACATAACAAAAGTGAGAACAAATGGTATTGCAATGCTTGGAAACCAGGCCTAGGGTTCATACTTTCACTAGTGCAATCTCTCAATAGTGCTAACATAATCGAATCATCTACAATCCCTCAACGTGCGACAAAGAATCACTCCAAAGTTTCTATCAGAGAATGTAGGACGAAAACATGGATCAACCCCTATGCCTAGATCACCCCAATGTCACCACGGGAATCCACAAGTTGATTACCAAAACATATATCAAGTGACTCAATATAATACCCCATTGTCACCACGGGGCATCCATATGCAAGACATAGATCAAGTGTTCTCAAATCCAATATTCAATCCAACATAACCAAACCTCAAAGAGCAAGACTCAATTCATCAAAACAAAGATAGAGAGGGAAGAACACCATATGATCCAACTATATTAACAAAGCTTGTGGTACATCAAGATCATGTGAAATCAAGAACACGAGAGAGAGAGAGAGAGATCAGACACATAGCTACTGGTATGTAGCCTCAGCCCTAAGGGTGAAGTACTCCCTCCTCATCATGGAGACTGCCAGGATGATGAAGATGGCCTCCGGTGATGATGTCCCCCTCCGGCAGGGTGCCGGAACAAGGCTTCAATGGAGATCGCTTCGGTACAGAGGTTTGCGGTGGCGGAACAACTCATTTAGGTTTCTTTTCAAGATTTTCTATATTTATAGGATTTTTCAGCATTGGATTCACGTCAGGGGGGTCCAGGAGGAAGCGACAAGCTTGGGGGGGCGCCCCACAGGCTTGTTGTGTCCTCGTGGCTCTTCCGGCACTTCCTCGAAGCCTCGGGGTTCTCTTTTTGTCCATAAAAAATCACCATAAATTTTCAGCCCATTCCGAGAACTTTTATTTCTGCACAAAAAACAACACCTCGGTAGTTCTGCTGAAAATAGCATCAGTCCAGGTTAGGTCCATTCAAATCATACCAAAACCATATAAAATTGTTGTAAACATGGCATGAATACATCATAAATTATAGATACATAGGAGACGTATCATGGGTACCTGGTGTTGCAAGGCGTGAGTACTTCGCCGACGTAGTACACCGGGTGTTGCACGCGGTGTACCTTTTCGGCCTCCTCCCGTTCGATAGCAATTACCACACTGACTACCAGGGTTGTTGCTGCAATGTATAGCAACATGGGTTCTAATTGGGCTGGGGAGATCGGGAGTGGATTTGATTGCAACAATGTCTTGAGGTCAATGAACACTTGCTTGGCTTCTTCACTCTAATAGAATTTGTCGCCCTTCTTGAGGAGGCGGTATAGCAGCAGGGCTTTCTCTCCTAGCCTTGAAATGAACCTGCTCAACGCCGCCACACAGCCCGTGAGCTTTTGTATATCGCGCACCGTCTCCGGGGACTTGAGGTCCATTATGGCCTTTATCTTTTCTGGGTTTGCCTCTATCCCTTGTTGGGAACAATGAACCCCAGCAGTTGACCTGCGGGGACCCCGAAGACGCATTTGTCGGGGTTTAATTTCATGCTAAAGTTGTGGAGGTTGTCGAAGGTTTGCTGGAGGTCGGCGAGGAGGCTCGAGCCTTGCTTGGATTTTACCACAATGTCATCAATGTAGACCTCTGCGTTTACTCCGATATGTTTATTGAAACACTTATGCATCGTCCGTTGGTACATAGCCCCCGCGTTCTTGAGGCCGAATGGCATCGTGACATAGCAAAAAGGTCCATACAGTGTAATGAAGGAGGTCGTTTCCTGATCAGACTCTTTCATTTGTATCTGATGTTATCCTAAGTATGCGTCCAGGAAGCACAGGCGTTCGCACCCTGCTGGGGAGTCAATTATCTGATCAGTCCTTGGCAGCAGGAACGGGTCCTTGGGGCATGCCTTGTTGAGGTCGGTGTAGTCTACGCACATGCACCACGTGTTGTTTTTCTTCAGTACCATCAATGGGTTTGCTAGCCATTCTGGGTGTGCGACCTCCCTTATGAACTTGGCCACAAGTAGACGCGCTATTTCTTCTCCTATGGCCATTTGTTTCTCTATGGAGAAGCACCACATGGATTGCTTTACTAGCTTCACATCCTTGCGGACATTCAGGCAGTGTTCGGCCTTCTAAGCCGGCACTCCCGGCATGTCAGCAGGCTTCCATGTGAATATGTTCCAATTGGCCCGGAGGAAGGCGAGGAGTTCTACCTCTTGGTCCTTCTGGAGGTCTCCCCTCTGATGGTTACTATTTTGTCGAGGTCCTTGGGGTGGACCTGGAACTTCTTGGTCTGCTTTGCCGGCTAGAAGACGGGACCAGGCCGCGGCTTCTGGGGGAGCTCGGCCTCAGATGGCCTTATCCGCTTTCTTATCTTGGCGAGCTCGGCAGAGCCTAGCGCGGCCTCGACGAGCTCCATGTTTGCTACTTCGACCTGGTAGGCCTTCTTCGTGCTCCCCCCGACAGCGATCGTGCCATTAGGGCCACGCATCTTGGATGTAGGTAAGCATAGGACAGGATAAAAATGAACTTCACATAAGCGGGCCTGCCCAAGATCGCGTGGTAGTGACTTTGGAAGGGGGCGACCTCGAAATGTATGGTTTCGCTTCGGTAACTCAACTGGTCTCCGAAGATGACCTCGAGATCGATTTGGCCTAAAGGACGCATCGGGGTGGCCCAGCACCACTTTGTGGAAGCCTACGTTTGACCTCCGCAGTCCAGTCAAGGAGATCTTCATCTTCTCCAGGGTGTCAGTGTAGATGATATTGAGGCCGCTGCCTCCATCTGGACGCGTGAGAGGCGGCAACCCCCGATGATGGTATCTAGTACCAATGCATGTTTGTCTGGCTGCGTGACATCTTCGGGGTGGTCCCTGGCATCGAAGGTGATTGTCTCTTAGGACCATGCTAGTCGCTTGCTGGTTGCGTCCTCTAGCACATAGATCGCGCGTCTGGCGAGCTTCTGGTTTTGGCGCATGTCAGCCATCGTGAATATCATGTTCATGGAGGTTTTGTAGGAGACCTCGCAGCGCTGGGGAGATCATGTGATACATCTCCAAGTGGATGATCGGGTCTATCATATACCTCTTGGGCCTTCCCTTGCCTGTCGTACACGCGTTTGACGTGGCATGAAGGCGAAATGTCGAGGAATTGCCCCGATCCGTCAGCGATCAGCTTAAAGCAACCGAACGTGAGGACATGGCCCATCAAGAGATCGCCGCCTTTCATGATTCTCTAAGTCGGGTTTGTTCTCTGGTCAACATCGCCCCTACTAGGCGTGCCAAGTGACGGAGAGATTTCCCGTCAGATCCCTCAGTAGGGTTGATGACGAGACCGGAAGTACCAGAACGGACTCTGCACACACAGTTTACCCAGGTTTGGCCCCCCGAAGAGTAATACCCTACGTCCTACTTTGTTCTGGTATTCATGGTGAGGGATACCTCGTGCAGAGGATTACAATGGTGTATGATATGTCTACCAAGAGTTTGTTCTAGATTGGATCCCTAATGAGGGCTCTAGACCTCCCTTTATATAGACAGGAGAGGTCTAGGGTTGACATGGAGAAGATATCGGATTGATCTAGCCACCGCCGTCTGCCTTGGGGTACATGTCCGCCCGTCCTCTCCTTCTTAGGGTTCCTCGATGCCCTCTGGGCCTGGTGGGCCCCAGTCATAGTCGAGGTCGGCTCCTTTACATTAGGAACCCGGGAGCCCGTCACACGGGCTCTGAATCGTGACCTCCATGGGGATTCGCCACCTCATTTCCTAGGGCGACTCTGACCTCATGGTCCAACAGGTCATGAAGACGTTCGACACGAAGGTCCCAAAATGGTGGCATATTGTGCTGCCATTAGGGAACTCGAAGGCAAGTTCGACGGGGCTAGAGCTACATCACATAAAGAGAGGCGACAACATCGCAACAGACAACTTGTCGTGAGTAGGATCATCAAGACACCCATGCCAGACAAAACCTTCCTCGAAATACTACACAAATCCTCCATTAAGATTCAAGACCATGAAGAGGTTGCATCAAGGTCCACCTCACTCAAAACTGCATCCCTGAATGATGGCACACCATCCAGAGCCACCCAGGAAGAGACCGTACTGGCAGTCATCACCCTAGATTGGTCTCAACCATTACAAGCCTATATGACCAAAGGCAAGATACAACAAGACAAAACGGAATCCCTCCGCATCATCTGCCGCTCCAAAGCACACACAATCATTAATGGCGAGCTCTACAAGCGCAACCAAGTGGGATTTTTTAGTGTTATGTCACCGAAGATGAGGGCAAAATGCTGCTGCATGAAATACATGCGGGGGCTTGTGGGTATCACGCAAACCCATAGAACGATTACAGTGAAGGCTTTCCGCCACGGTTTCTTCTAGACCCATGCAATGCGCGACGCTGAAGACATAGCCCGAAGCTTCGATGGCTGCCAGTGCTTTGCCAACAAGATCCACATGTCAGCGACAACATTGAAAACAATCCCATTGACATGGCCATTCACAGTATGGGGGCTGGACATGGTCGTCAAGCTTTCACCTTTACCAGGAGGACACAAGTTTCTGCTGGTGGCAATCGATAAGTTTACCAAGTGAATAGAGGCCAAACCAGTGAGTAACGCAGAGGCCGACACAACACTCAAGTTCGTCTCTAGGCTCATCCACCGCTTCGACGTCCCACACAACATCATTACGGACAATAGGTACAACTTCACTGCTTCGGTATTCAAAGATTTTTGTCACAAAGGCCACATGACTATGCATCGGTGGCCCACAACTTGTCCAACGGACAGGTCGAATGGGCCAACGGACTGATCATGCAAGGTCTCAAGCCACGGCTCATAATACCACTCATACGAGCGAAGGGCAACTGGGTGGAGGAACTCCCCTCCATCCTCTGGAGCTTACGAACAACGCCGAACAAATCCATCGGCTACACATCCTTCTTCATGGTATATGGAGCGGAGGCGGTTCCCCCTTCAGACATCGAGTACGACTCGCCATGAGTCTGTGCATACGAGGAGGTGGCCATCGAAGAAAGCAGGAAGGACGACGTCACCACAAAGGAAGATGTACACCTCCTCACCCTCAAATGCACAAGAATCTATCAGCAGAAGTTGCACTAGTACCAAGGCCGGTGCATGCGAGCACGCGACTTCAACATCGGCGACCTCATCCTACGCCTCAAGCAGAAACCACACAAGAACAAGATGTCCTCTCCATGGGAGGGCCCCTACTTCATCCACGAGGTCCTCAACAACGGGGCCTACTACCTCCGCAACAAGAAAACAGGTCGGAGCAAATCGCGTCATTGGAATACCG
This sequence comes from Thinopyrum elongatum, assembly GCA_011799875.1. NCBI lineage: Eukaryota > Viridiplantae > Streptophyta > Magnoliopsida > Poales > Poaceae > Thinopyrum > Thinopyrum elongatum. The sequence goes on along the minus strand of CM022301.1, from coordinate 97,099,740 downwards.
AGCATATCCGTTTATTTTGTGCATAGATATCTAAGTATTACATACTTTCTACATAAATAAACTGCAACTCTGCATATCATGTACATTTAGCTCAAGCAAAATCAGGTTGGAAAATAAGGAGGTCGTAGAGACCTCCCACGCCTTTTCATTTCCCTTTTATAGTTTGCTAAATAAACATGACAGACAAGTATTCAACATAAACACTTTCCTAAACCCCTTGGGATAGACAAATCATGGAAGACCAAATGTATCTCTTTGTTGATGGACTCGGGGGCTGCATCACTATAACTAAGTGGACCTCCCTGCAGCTCCACCCGAAGGCTACATCGCACATTCCTGCTTTTTGATCTGGAGCCTCATGGACGCTTTTTCTACTGACCTCCCACAGGTTTGTGCTCCGGGGCTGCATCGACACAATTTTTTGGTAGTCCTTCCTTTGAGGAGAGCAACCATAGAGGATGCCGGACGACTGAATCGGGCATTCTGGTCATGCCGAGCCCCACTACATACGCCTACGGCGCCAACCAACACAAAGGGGATCTCTGTTCCTAACAAGACCAGAGGCACTTCATCGCCTCTATGACATAAATAAATAATACTCCCTCCGTTTTTATTTACTCCGCGTATTAACTTTGGTCAAAGTCAAGCTTTCTAAACTTTGACAAAGTTTATAGACAAAAGTAATAACATATACAATAACAAATCAATACCATTAAATTCATTATTGACTGTACTTCCACATCATATAAATTTATTATGTCAAAAATTTATATTCTTTTCTATAAACTTGGTCAAACTTTAAGAAGTTTGACTCTAGTCAACTCTAATATGCAGAGTAAATAATAATGGAGGGAGTATATCTCACTCTCTAAGCAACAAAAGCACATAAATGAGGTTATATTAATAAGTTTCACAAAGAAAATTGCGAAATATTCATTTTTTGCAAGACTCAGGATCAGGCCTAACAACGGCTCTCCTCAGTGGCAAACGCCGCAACAGACTCTACGTCAGCGAAAAAGTTCTAAGCCGGGCAGGCGTTCGGCTCGATGGTAACTATACTACGGGCAGACCAGTCTGGATGGCACACCCGTAGCCTCGCCAACATGTACTGTGCACCAGCAGTCGCTGTGGCCTCCTATAGATTCATCAGGCACTGCCACGCCTGTGGCATAAGAGCATCTCCACTCGCCCCCCAACAGGCTCTCCCAAGGCCCTTTTTTATCGCCAGCTTGAAAAAATGGCCCAGTCGCGCCCCCAGAAACCCACTTTTCACCGGTTAGCCCCGAATTTGGCGCCGGCTGACCCAGGCCGAACCCAGCGCGCTGGGGGCACTGGGGGAAATGATTTTGGCGCGAAATCTTGTGGGCCCGCCGAGTCAGCGACTAGGCGCGTTCGTCGTCCTCATCGCCTCAGTTTCCCATGGGAATCAATGCGAAGGCTACCGCCGGTCAGCCTTCCATTGATTCCTCGTGGGCAAAGCAGTCAAGGCGCGCCGACGCGCGTCCCACCCCCTCCCGCCACGCATACACATGGTTGTCGCCCGCTCACCACCCACCCGCGGCTATAAAAGCCGCCCCTCCCTCCCCGATGGCCGGACACTTCCTCGCCACAACACCTCTCCCCCTCTCGCTGACGACGCCCCTCTCCCCTCTCTCCCTATCTCAAAACCATGGCCGAGCGCTACCCCGGCAACGGAGCGGGGGCCAATGGCTTCAGTCGCCGCCACCTGCACGAGGCCGAAGCCTACCTCCTCTACGAGGCGGACTACCCGACGCTGCCAGACATGCGGGTGCCGGGCTCCTAGAGGCTCAGCGCTGGCGGCGTCCTGGTGCCACCGACGCCCACCAGTGCTGATCAGCGTGCCGAGATCATGTGCATCCGGTCATCGCTGCCGGAGCACGCGCGACAGTAGCCGAGGTACGCCCCCGACAGCCACACGCTATGGACAGCGTACTTCGACCGCTGCCATGAAGACCAGCTTGCCTCCACGAACGGCGTCGAGCCCCGCGGCAGCCTTAACTCCGAGGGGCGGCGCCAATGGTGGGGCGTCCTTGGCCGCATGCTCGAAGCCATCCTCGAGCACATCGAGGTTGGCAACTCGCCACGGTTGGATTACTCGGCGCCCCCTCCTTCTCTCGCCGCCGCTGCAGCTCTTGGACGCCGTGGCGAATGGAGACGGCGTCCTCCTCCTCGTCGGGCTCCCGTTCCTCGGGATCACCGGCACTCCTCCCCGTCAAGCCGGAGCCACGGGAGAAGCCGCTCGGGCGGCGTACCCACGGTGGTGCCCTCATCATCAATGAGAGTGGCATCCCTTCTCCTTCCTCCTCCCGCCTCGTCAAGCTAAAGACCGAGACGGTGCTCCTTCCCATGAGGAAGGAGCATGAGGCCATGGCCGCCGATGAGGAGACCAGCCTCAAATGGACGCGGGACGACTACATCTGGGAGGAGATGGAGCGCCAGCGCCGCGCCCTCGAGGAGATCACCGCCCGGTGCCGCGGCCGCGAGGACGGCGGCGTCGTCATCCTCGACGATAGCGACGAGGAGGCACCCGGGCCGTCCAACCCCGTCCGCCATGGCGACCCAGGGCAGGGGTGCAGCAAGGACAGCGGCAACAACGGCGACGAGGACGGCGGCGACTACACCAACTTCTACAGGCTCCTCGGCATGTAGAAGGCTCAAGGCGGCACGACGACGGCGGTGGCGTAGTAGTAGTAGTAGTTGTTGTTGTTTTTTCTTTGTTTTTTTAAATTATGTTTTCAATTTGTACAGATATCGATGAAAATGCCTAAATTTCTTCCAAATTTGTGTCATGTTTGGCTGAGTTTGGTTTTCAAAAAAGGCGTCTGGGGCGACCTTGTGGCGGTGGTTGGGAAACCGACTGCCTCCACGCCGATTTTTTCGCCGGCGCATCCCCAGGCGGCGCTATTTCAAGCCCCTGGGGGTCCGAACGAGTGGAGATGCCCCAAGAGCAAGGAGTTGGTCGACGTTGGCACTACTCCCAGTTTTGCCGGCCCACAAGGCTCCCTCCACTCGGGCCAACGCCTTGGCCATCTGCCCAAGGGTGGATGTAACGACGCCAAGCCGCGACAAGGCCGGTGGACAAAGCAAATCTAGCAGCACAGCTGCACAAACCATGATGACATAATGCACATCAGATGGGAGAACGGTGGGGCAGCGCTACCACAAACGAAGACTCACCGTCCATTGCGGCCTCTAGCCGCCCCTGGCGCAAACGCTGGGCCTGGAGATCCCACGTCGCATGTTGTCTGTCCTCTGCCAAGGAGGTCTCCCGCATGCTCCAACCTTCTAGCTGGGCCAAGGCGTCTGCAGATCGGCCACGGGCGGCCTCCAACCATCCTTGGAGTTCGACCTCCCTCTTCTGACCTTCTCTCAACTGCATACGGAGTCCTTTGGTGACGCCGTGGTTGCTGTCCAGCACACCACCATCCGCCCTTAGCAACTCCTGGCAAGAGCACGCTTCCGTGCCCTTGGCATTAGCTGCATCCTGCACACGACTTGCTGCACTACGATTGGCCTGAAGCCAAACCTGTAGCTCTTGAAGCTGCTCTAGGGCTTCCTCAGAAGCACAACAATAGTCAGAACAAAACCCTTCTGTAGCCCACTACATACAAACAGAGAAAATCGAGAAACTCACAGCAAACAGCTGCGAGCAACCTCTAGAAGCGGGCCATCCGCTCCTCCTCCACCTCAACCTGACGCCTCAGCTCATGAGCTTGACTGTCCAGCTTCATTGTGCGGGCGACAAGGGCCTATATATAGACAATTGGAGACTTAAGGACATTATGGTACAATCTACTTAAGGCTCAGGGGCTACTGGGAGAGGAGCGAGGTCATCTTACCTCAGTCCCAGCATATGTTGCCTTACCAAATTCGTCAAGCGTGGCCTGCAGAGAATGACCCAGGGCACCGCTCTAACGAACAAGCGTATTCAACACCAAGGAGGCCCTGATCCTTCCTCGAACAATGAAGGGGAAGACGGCCCGATGTCACCTACGACGCCAGTCCCAAAAGAGGACTCAGGGCAAACAGAAGGCTTGAAGACACCAGACCCTGAATCATCATGAGGCCATTCCCCCAGGGGGAGAGAGATCGCAGATGATGGAGGCGGACGACGACCGACGAGTTTCATTTTTGCCGCCACTTTCAGCCTCTGAGGTGGACAGGCGAAGGCGTGGAGGTCTGAGCCACGGGTGATCCACTGGGATGATCCATCAGAAGTAGGAGCTCCCCCTTCCCAAGGTCTGGGCGATCCACACAATAACTCCGTGGGCTCATGCCTCATGTCTATTGTGCAGACTGGTTCCTCCTACAACAATGGGTCAATGGCAGGCTCCACCTGCAACCGTGCACCCTTCACTGGAAGCACGTCTTTTGACGGAGACCCCTACCACTTGGGGACGCTACCATGCATGGCCGCAGCCCTGACTGCGGAATCATTGCAGTCACCCTCGATGATGGTTCTAAGGCCGGGCAGTATGAGGCCGCCGCACCTTGATGAGGTCGTGAAGGATGGGGACCACGCCGCACACTACAAAAAAACACTTCCGTGATGATACGTGTTTGTCACAGTAGGTCATGTTTTCTGTCATGCATGTACATCCATGACGATTTTATGACAGAATCAAGATAGTCATACCTGTGTTGTCGTACAAGTGTTCCATGACAATACCAAAATTATCATCACAGAAGTGTCCACTTCCATGACGATAAATGGCGCATCATGGAAGTGCTTTCGTCAAGGGTAACCGACATGTGGCATCCACCATAACGGGTCACCGTTAAGCTATCGGATTCTGGTTTGGATCCGCTAACCTATTAACAGCCCGGACCAATGGGGATTTTCCACGTGTAAAATTCTCAATGGCCAGAGGAACCATGTGTCGGCTCACCGTTGGGACAGATGTCATCCACTCATTGGACCAGAGGCGCCTATGATACGCCGACACGTGGCACGGCCCAACAGAGGCCCATTCAGGTGAAAAGGCCGGCCCGTTTGACTTGGTCAAAAGGTAGCGGGCCGGCCCACCGAAAGCCTGTTAACGGCCTGTTCACATATAGCCCATTTACAGGCCACTAACTCACGGCCCGTTATGGCCTATCTGAATTAGGCCCAATAGCGTCATCTCGGCCATCCAATATGATTCCAGCCCGCTGTAACTTCCGGCCCATGTATGGCCCATGATGTCTTTTGACGCATACGAGGCCCTTTGTAACTCTAGGCCCATTAAAGGCCCGTGGTGAAACTGGCCCATTATGAATAGTGTATCGCTTTATACCCATCAACGGCCCATTATTCCGTTGGGCCGTTTCCAGCCCGTGTTAACTTTTGGCCTTCTAAGGGCCCATTTATTTTTGGGCTCATTTCCAGCATTCGGTTACTTATGGTCCATTACTGGTTTGTTCCGCTTGTGGGCCAAATTCAGCTCGTGGTTACAGTTGGCCCATTTGTGGCCCGTTAACCCGTCGGGCTATTTTCATAGCATCATCAAATACAGCCCATTAAGGACCCGTGATGCATGTCGATAGAATTAAGCCGGTTATACATTTTGGCCTATTAACGGCCCGTTATGGTCGGGCCATAAACAGACGATTTCCACTCTAGCTCGTTTACAGCCCATTTTGCGGACTGTTATTGGTCCATGAATAGTACGGCCCATGTTTGGCGAATCGATCATATGGCCCGTAGAAGGGCCCATGGATCCTACGGCCCGTAGAAGCCCATGGATCCTACGGCCCGTAGGAGGCCCATGGTCACTACAGCAGGTAGCAGGACCATGGTTATAATGGTCCGTATGTTTCCCATGGTTATTGTGGCCTAGTTATAAAAATAGGTTATTGTGGCCACTAGAAAAACACGGAAAAAGAACTGCAGTGACTACAAGCAAACAACTAAACAAGACAATAAGGAAATAAATAAGCAAGCAACTAACGCTAGGCTATTACGGCTATTATACATATTACATCCACTGGGCATCAAAGTTCGCCACTAGTGCAAATATAGGGAACAAAGTAGCATATTACATACACTGGCCGTCTAAATTGGCCACCAGTGCAAATAAACGCGGCAGCAAAACAAGTCCATAACTGAAACAACTTCAGAAGAGCTCAAGAAACGTTATCCAAGGTATCCACCATGCTGGCAATAAGCTTAGCAAGCTTATTAGCTTTCTTCTGTTTGGCGCTAAAATCCTCCAACGCTTGCTATTGCACCAGAAAGTATGCATCTGAATTCTCCAGGGACTGCCGTAGTCCTTTGGCTTCTTGTCACAGCACAGCTGATCGATGTCTTTCAGCTTGTAGTTGAGACTCAAGAAACCGAACTGATTCAGACAGTGAGTTCAAATAGCTTGTGCCAGCGGTGGTGGCCAGTAACTCGAACACTACACCAAGATAGGACTTTGGGGTTGTCTCACTGTCTTCAAGATAGTTTTCCTTAGCTGTTTTATCAGCTTTGTTGGAGACCAACAAGGATGTCTCACTATCCTGAACCTTATCTGCATTACTTCCTTTACCATTGCTTAATAAGGTACTCTTCCCCAATATTCTGTCAGCATTCTAAAAGAAGAAACAAGCAGACACATAACAGGTTTAGCATGTAGTATATGAAACTCATTTCGGTGAACCAGTTCATTAGTAAGGTGGACAGGATTAAACTACCAAGTCTTCTATTGCCAAGTAGTACTCCCTCCATCCCAAAATTCTTGTCTTAGATTTGTCTAAATACGGATGTATCAAGTCACGTTTTAGTATAAGATACATCCATATCTAGATAAATCTAAGATTGGGACGGAGGGAGTACATAATAAAAGCATCAAACAAACATATATCTATGTCCTATGGTCACTGCATTGTCTTGCCAAAGCAAAATAGAGACACGGTTCAAATCATATCAGTTCAAGACAAAGCAGCATTGAAAGAATACAAAGCGTGGGAAACTACACGGCACAACAAGATTTCAGATGGGTACCACGGGTCTACATGTACAACAACACTATTGGCTCTGTTGTGATCCTAGTAGTGTGCATGATATGAGAAGTCTACTGTATACACAATTGAAATTGAAATCAACAGAGCTACTTAGAAGAGCAAACCTGTTAAAGAAACATGCTTAAACATACCTGTTGTGCCATTGGAGTTTCGATTGGATCCTTCAATTTAAAAATAAGTTTTATGAGTAAATACAGTGATACAAGAGCAAATCAGTATGCACGATAGCAATGGAATCTTAAATGAGAACAGTTGTTCTTCAGGTTTAAGCACTTGTTCTACACGAACAGAGTACAGTAAGACGCAAGCATATAGTACTTAAAAATAAAAAATGAGCTCATAGACCTTACCACATTCTTGGTTCGGGACCAGTACAGAACAAGGCATTCCCAGTCATTGTCCCGTAAATGTGTCTCAGGAGAACATAAGGGAATTTGATGAGTTTCTTTGCCAGTGAAGTATGTTTTCTTCAGGTAATTCTGATACTGCCACCAAGCATTCTTGAAGATAGCAGAGGTATTAGCACAGGTTACCTCATCCTGAGTTTCCAAATCGGTCCTTCTCTATAGAGAAAAATGGGAACATTTGTTGTATTATAACAATCATGGAGGTAGAATGTATGGGACAAAGCAAAGTAATTGCCATGAATAATATTACTTACACATAACTCCTGGACGAACACCTTCAACTGGCATTTTCCTTCATCTTCAGTATAATATTTCCATGATGGGAAGATACGCACATAGGATTTAACAACATCAAATGGGATAGATGCTTAACTACGAATGGCTAGTTGTGCTTCCTCCATAGGAATAGGTGTACTAACTGGTGGAGTTGGGGTTCGCCGTGGTAGTACTGGCGCTTTGGGCACTGGAGCTGCCTTACTAACTGCTCTTGTTTGGGAGCTCCATGGTGGAGATGGTGTTGTGTCAACAGGAACTGGGTTACTATCTGCTGGGGTTGGGGTTAGATTGGGTGAAGCTGGTTCTCTGTCCATCGTAGTAGGGGTACAATCTGCGAGAGTCTGGGTTATGTGTGGTAGGGCTGGTTCTCGTGCATGTACAACCGGGGAACTATCTCCACCAAGAGGTAGCACTGTTTTATTGAAGACCGTGTTTTGACTCTGCTAGGTACTGCCATCACCCGCTCCAATTCAAATGGCTGATAAACAAGAAACGTAGTTGAATGTACAGACCTTGTATGAGAGACAGATGCAATAGATAGTGTGGAAAAAAGAGGGCATGAAATAGTTCACATGTATATTGTTTAACTAAAAAGGATAGCATGACATAATTTCACATATATGATGTCTATCTAAACTGGATAGCATAGCATGACATAATTCAAAGATATGATGACTAACTAAATAGGATGGCATGAGATAATTATATGATGTCTTTAGTAAACAAGTTTGCATGACATAATTCACATACATGTTATCTAAGTAATCAGGATCGCATGATTTAATTCACATGTGTGATTTATATACTAAGCAGAGGGCATTCGCATATATGATGTCAGAACTAAGAACATGGTGTTGAATATTGTGTATATGATGTCTAAACTATGCAATTTAAGACACCATATGCATGATATGAGCAGTATAACCGTGCCAAGTTAGAGCATACACCTCGGTGGGGGAATAGGACTGGTCATCTATCTCTGAATCCATCTCTGAGGACCTATCGGGACCCAGCAAGAGATCTGCTTCGACAGGTAGCACTATCTGCTCTGAAGACCTTGTTTTCACTCCAAATTTTTCCATCACCTACTCAAACTGATTCACAGGAAGAGTAGTTGAATGTACAAACATTGTCGACAAATGGAAATGTAATGAAGAAAAGGATTGGCAAGATATCATTCAAATATATGATGCCTGGTTAAACAGGATGGCATTGCATATTTCACATATATTATGGCTGGCTAAAAGAGATGAGATTGCATAATTCTCATATATGATATAGAAACTGAACAGGTGGCATTACAGAACATGTCTAAACTAGCAGATGACATATATGATGTCGAAAGTAGGCACTGCAAGGCAACATATGCATGATATGACCAACATCATCATGCCAAGTTAGAGCAAACACCTCGAGGGGTAAATAGGAGTGGTCAGCTGCGTCTGAATCTGCCTCAGAGCAGATATCTTCCTCTGGATTACAATCTGGAGGGGGGAGGGTTTGCCATTGAACCCACCATGGAGCGATGTCTGCATGAAATTGTATTGCCGCGCAAAACTCTTCTCTTTTTCTCTACATGTTCAGCATGACTGTGTATAATATCTGACATGCATATGAAAAAAATATAGTGAGATTATGTAAGGAGAGCATGCAGAAATCTAGAGTGATGGTAACAACCAGTGGATGGATCCAAAAATAATGATAGCAGGCTGATGATAGCTTTAATTTAATAAAAAGACAGATGATGATTGCTTTACTATTTGTTTCCCACCCAAGATGAACAACATAGGCATACCCTAGGTGAACCAGAGAATAGACAAAGATACTATTCATTGCTGCCTCGATATGTGCCCCACTAGTAATTTTAAAACTCAAGTTTGAACATTAATTTGGACCTGACTTGGAGTCTAAGAGGTGAATAGGTCGATAAAGTAGCAGGTAATATTAAGCAATGCATTACATAAGAAGAAACAAAAGAGTGCAACCTCTCTTGTGGACCCGTGTACTCGTCAGGTTCATCTGCTGAGTCGATGATGGTGATGTAGTTGCGGTGGGTGCCGGCGGCAGGGAAGGAGATCTGAGGCGGCGAAAAATGGTCAGGAGTCATGATGTCTAGTATGGTGGATGCTTCTGTCGATGGATCGGCTTAGGTGAGGTGGACGACATCGCGGCAGGAGCAGGACAAACCACACAAAGTTTTCTTCAACACCTATCTATAACTGAAGTAATTCTGTAAGGGCTCCTTTGGCTTGCAAGATTCTAAAAACGCAGGGATAGGAAAAACACCGGAATAGGATAGGAATGCACGTGGGAAACAGAGCATTTGTAAACACAGGATTTCTGTCAACTTGGGTGTTTGGTTCACAGGAATTGGAAGAGCAGAGGAATGCAAAGAAACATGGCCAAATTAAAGTGAAACCATATGAAAGTGTGTACAGTTAGAATGTTATTCTGCCACTAATGCACTTGGTCTTGTTTTCATGCATAGGATTTTGAAAAGTAGGTCCAGGTGGATGTTTTGCTCCATTCCTTTCAACGAAATGCATGAATAATTGAATAGTAGAGTGCCATAGGAAAATTTCCTATTGCTATGTTTTTCCTTCACTTTTTCCTTTGAACCAAAATAGCCCTAATGGATGAACATGAATGTAGAGTAATAAGTGATGCGACAAGTGTACAACCTCTTTGCAATAGCCGTGTTGACCTCAGCATCATTGGGTTGGTCGCTGAAGAAGTTGTGGCAGAGGTGGCTGTCGGAGGTGTGGAGGAAGATCTAAGGCGTCTGTAGACGGCGTCCAGGGCACTTCTCTATTGTGATGGATGGTTCCATCATTGGAGCAGCTCCGGTGAGCCGTAAGATGTCGAGGCTGAAGCAATACAAGATAGACATCATTAATCTCAAGTGGGATTCTAATAGCATCTCCAATAGATGATGTAAAATACATTACCAAAAAGTGATAGATGTAAAATTTACATCACCAAAAAACACCTGACTACAACAGATGAGGTAAAAACTGTTGACTCTGAACTTAACTGTCGAAACTGAAATTTATTATGGAATCTGAATGTTACTGTTAAAACTGAACGCACTGGTAGCAGAGAGGCACTTCACATGTAGTTTAGGCCACTCGAGCACTAGTAGAGAAACAGTGATCTAAATCAGTAGGCGATCAACGGGGAACACGGTAGCAGATAGCAGTTGGAGTAGCAGCGCCTGGAGGAGCAGCGCAAACTAGAGCCAGAGTAGCAACTCGTGTAGCTACAGCAGCCCGTGTACCAGCATCAGCAGCGCGAGCGAGAGCAAGAGCAGAGCAGCAGCACGAGCGAGGGGGAGAGCAGAGCAGCAGCGTTACCGAGCGAGAGCGGGAGCAGCAGCAGCAGCGTGAGTGAGAGAGCAAGCGAGAGCCAGAGTAGCAGCAGCAGATCCGGCTGGTATGGGCGCCACCGCCAAAGGGGCCTCGCACTGGGGGAGAGCCGCCGTGGAGATGTCGCCCGGGGCGCCGGCTTCGAGGTAGCCGCGCCATGGGGGTGCGGGATCGAGCACCGTCGAATCCGGGAGGTCAAGTTAAGGAGAAGGTGCGACGCGATGAGTGTACAACCTCTTTGGTGGCGCCGAGTAGGCCTCGGCTTCGTCCGAGGAGTCGGTGAGGATGTTGCGGTTCCGGTGGAGCAGGTTAAGGCGGCACTATGTGAAAGTGCGTTATATCGACTAGAGGGGGGGTGAATAGACGATTTTTACAAATTCGTCACTGAGGAAATTGTACTTGAGGAATTTGCTAAGTGACGAACTACAAGCGGCGGAATAAGTACTCAGGTGCAAGCATAACATGGCAGTAACACAGTCATCATGATGATATGAAACAAGCACAGAGCACAGGTAGCGTGTAAACAGGATAAGCAGGCAAAAGACTAGATGACTGAAGAATTAGGATTGAGGAAATTGAGAAAGTCTTCAGTCAAAGTCTTCAAACAGTAACGATCAATTTCATCAACACATGTATGAGGAAATGAAAGGGTTGAGGAAATAGAACCAGTAGCTCGGTGAAGACAATGATTTGGTAGACCAGTTCCAACTGCTATGACAGTTGTACGTCTGGTTGGAGCAGCTAGGTATTTAAACCTGACGACACACAGTCCCGGACACACAGTCCTCACCGTATTCTCCTTGAGCTAAGGTCACACAGGCCTCGCCCAATCACTCATGGTAAGTCTTCACAGGTGACTTCCAAACCTTCACAGACTTGGTCACTCGGCGATCCACAATTCCTCTTGGATGCTCTAGACCATGACGCCTAACCATCTGGAGGATGCACAGTCCTCGAAGGTAACAAGCGTTGGTTCCACACAGGAACAATCTCTTCAGTGATGCTCAATCACTTTGGGTTTTAGGTGTTGGGTTTGGGTTTTTCCTCACTTGATGATTTTTGCTCAAAGTCCTCGGAGGATGGGATGCTCTCAATGACAAGTGTCAGTTTCTCTCGGAGCAGCCAACCAGCTAGTGGTTGTAGGGGGCTGCTATTTATAGCCGAGGAGCAGCCTGACATGATAAGACATAGATGCCCTTCAATGATATGACCGTTAGGGGGATAGGATATTTTGGACAGCTGGCACATAGCACAGCAACGGTCGGAAATTTGACCTCTCAAATTCCTCAGGGCTATCATGTTCCTCACTTGTAGGCAATCCACACTGGCGAATTCCTAACTCCTCAGTCAAAACAAATTCCTCAGAGAACAAAAGATCTTCGTCTCTGTCACTGAAGAAATTGACTGAACTGTATGAGATTTCCAATGGCTTCACTCGAAAGGATTGGGTAGGTGTAGGATTTGAGATGAGCATCACTTGGAAACTTTTCCTTAGTTTTACCTCGACCCCCTTTAACAGTACGGTGTTTCCTATGACTCAAGAAAGAGAAAACAAAACTACGAAAACAAAAGTCTTCATGCTTCATAATCCTCGCATCAATATCAAGGTCTTCAAGGTCACACCAATTTCCTCAGTTTCAAAGTCTTCAAGAATACCAAAGTCTTCAATTGAAGACATTCATTTTTAGGGGTCGACTTTCTTCGTAAATATCAAACTCCTCATAGACTTATAGACCTGTGTACACTCATAAACACATTAGTCCCTTAACCTATAAGTCTTCAATACACCAAAATCACTAAGGGGCACTAGATGTACTTACACTGTGGGGATGTATCAGCCGCCATAGATGAGGCGATCATCGGAGGAGCTCCTTAGAGGTGGAGGATGGGGCAGCTGAACCGGCGGGACGACGAGATCGATGGCAGATCCGCATTCGGGGAGGTGGATGAGGGACATCGAGCTGTTGCGGTGGACGACGTCGTCGGGGAAGAGGCTCCGGCTGGGCAGTGATGGGGTGGCGGACGGAGGAGGGTGGGGACTTCGTGGCTGGAGCAGAGAGGTTATGGCGGCCTGGGATTTCGAATGGTGAAAAGGAGGTGATGGGAGGGGGGAACCATGACATTGGGACGCGCTTGTCCAAAATGTATGGTGTGTTACAAAAGTACCCCCATCGATTTGAACTAGCGGACCTTTCAGCTCAGGGTTAGAAGGGGGATTTCGCGTGTCAGGATTTAGCAGCTGGAGGGAGTTTTCACGCGTGTTGTAATTTCAGGATAGCAAGGCGCGGGTTGTGAAGGCGCGAGATTTGGGAGCATGATATTTGAATTTTTGGGATAACAAGGCACGGGTTGAATTTTAGGGACAAGCCTAACATGTAATATTGTACGTACCAAATCAATTCGCACTTCCCACAACGAAAAAATGAAAAAAATAAAACTATTCACACCACACAAAGAGAGAGTCTTGTCCCGTTTTACTGTACAAATACTATTCAAAGCTATGAATCCATGTTATGTCCAATTAAATTTTTTCGCTGGCAGTATAATGCATGTAACCTACTCATACGAACATTTTAGTGCATTCCAAATGTTTATACTACCGCTGCAATTCGAACTAAATTTGAATTCGTTTCTCTATTTGAATAAGAATCTACAATCATGATTGTTGCCAACTTAAACCATCATTCGTATATTATCTTAACAACACACCACATGATTACTATAGAGATAGATATGAACTATGTTTACTATATGAACTCGAATTCAAAATTTTGAATACACTTGATGTTGATTCCAAATAATAGTACATTTGATGTACTAACTATATCTTCATAATCTAAACCATGTTTCATACGTACACTATGTTTATCACACAGAGTATAGTGCCCCACCCCCTACATTATGACAAGTATTTAGCTATGAGCTGCAAAAGCCACACATTATCACAAATTCAAATAAATTTTCTATATATTATATGTAGTATAACATGTTCATAACCACACCATGTGTATCACCATTATATATATTCATGCATGCGTCGGTTTAAAACACTATGATATCTTCTTCAAATATCTGAATCCACTTTTTATAATGAATTATGATCTTTGTTCATCTTTTACACCCACACAATCCTCTTCTCTTTGTAGCTAGCGCTAACTTTCTCTCGTGCATGCACATGCCCGCCCCCCTCTCACCCTCCCTCAGTGTCCCCTCCATCGCGCACATTCGTTATTTCTCTTTAGGTCGTTCACCCATGATGTGTGTAGGCCCCCCGGCTCCTTCTTTCCAGCACACACCAGTCGATATACCTCTCTAGCCAAGTGTGCCTACCACAAACATACACTTTCCCTCTTCTCTTCTCACCATCCATGCCTCCTATGTCCAATACGGTTCCACGCACGTGCACACTCCCGCCCCTATTTTCATCGATCTCATACTCGCACACCCCTCCCCCCTCGATATAGTAGGCCTCTCGCACCACCTCCTAGCCGCATCCCTCTCCCCTGTCTGTCTCTCCGGACCTTATTTGCTTCTAACACATGCATGCATGTATACCTACCGATCTCCCTACATATAGCTAGGTCGACTATAAGTCTTTTTCCCCACGCACCGATCAACATACCTCACTAGTTATGTCTCTCCCTTTCTCCGACACATGACGATTGATCTTCCTATGTAGTTATGTTTGCTTACCACAACCATATCATCCCCAACATCATCCTTGCATACCTCCCAACCCGTCTCTCACACGCATGTGCATAGATAGGCAGACATCCCCTCCCTTATTGATATTGCAGTCGTACCCTCCGTTTGTCTAGCAGGCCTCTCCCACCATTTGTGAGAAGCAACTCCACCACTAACCCTCCGACACTCTACCTTTGTCTCTCTCCCAACCTTATTCCTCTGCTACACGTATGCATGGAAGCCGATCGATCTCCCTCAATAGATAGCTAGGTCTCTCTCCTTCTCCACACATATACCAGTCGATCTACCTCTCTATAGTTAGGTCTCTGTCCCCCCCCCCCCCACACACACACCGATAGTCGAACGTTGTAGGTAGGTATCCATGCCATAGAGGCAAACTGCACCTCTGCCCTCTCACATTCCAGTAGGCCAGCCGCCCTGTATCTTTGACGTGGGCAAACACAAATTCGATGGCACTCTTTATCGATCGCGCATCTCACACCGATGATCCCTCCACTCTCTTCTCGTGGATCGCTCCCTCTATATATGATATATCCATGACTCTATTTCACACACATTGCATATGTTACATTTTTTTGTTTGAGATATCATCGACACATTGCCTCTGTTTCGCACAAACCATCTCTCTCACACCCACCCACGTATGTACCTACACGTAAAGAAGAGGTGCACGCACGACGCACGTACTCACGTCTCGTTCCCGGCCACACCCGTGCGGGTACATGGTGGAGTTCATTTTTGTACGAAAAGGGAGCCCACGTGATAATTTGACACGTGTAGCGGTTGTTTACTCGAAGGAGAGTCGTGTACCACGCGTACACGGAACAAAGTTCGACTTGACACGTTAGTATTAAATAAAGTTATATTCCTCAATGGCACGTACAGAATATAAAATGATTGTCATCGAGAAAAAAGAAATCTGCTCCACTATATACAATGGAGCCTGCCTGCCGGGGTTTATCTCTCGTCACACTATCTCACACAAGGTGGCGGTGGCCTCTCTCTCACTGTTGGTCACTGATCCGGTCGCATCCCGTCCACCGGCGGAAAGGGAGGATGTGCATCATTTTTCCGTTCGATGGCGTCGAGGCAGCACGTCCTGATCTACGGTACCCATCGTTCTCTCTAACCAAGCTCCGGCGCGGTAGGGCCTTCGCCACTTGCTCACTGCCGCAGTATGGGCAGATCTCGGCCGCCGGCACCTGATACGTCTCCAATGTTTCTATAATTTTTTATTGTTCCATGCTGTTATATTATCATTTTTGGATGTTTTACAATCATTTTATATCAACTTTATATCATTATTTGGGACTAACCTATTGACATAGTGCCCAGTGCCAGTTGTTGTTTTCTGCTTGTTTTTTTACTTCACAAGAAACCAATACCAAACAGAGTCCAAACGCAGCGAAACTTTTTGGAGATTTTTTTTGGACCAGAAGACATCCAGTGGGCCAAAGAAGTACCGAAGAGGGGGGCCGAGGTGAGCACAAGACACCAGGGTGTGCCTGGGCCCCCAGGCGCGCCCTGGTGGGTTGTGCCCATCTCGGAGACCTCCCGCACCGCCTCTTTGCTCTATAAATACCCCAATATTCCAGAAACCCTAGGGGAGCAACGAAAACCAATTCCAGCCGCCGCAAGTTCCAGAAACCACAGATCCAATCTAGACACCATCACGGAGGGGTTCATCATCCTCATTGGTGCCTCTCCGATGATGCGTGAGTAGTTCATTGTAGACCTATGGGTCCGTAGTTAGTAGCTAGATGGCTTTCTCTCTCTTGTTTGATTCTCAATACAATGGTCTCTTGGAGATCTATTTGATGTAACTCTTTTTGCGGTGTGTTTGTTGGGATCCGATGAACTTTGAGTTTATGATCAAATCTATGTTTTTATCCATGAAAGTTATTTGAGTCTTCTTTGATCTCTTATATGCATGATTGCTTATAGCCTCATATTTCTTCTCCGATATTTGGGTTTTGTTTGGCCAACTTGATCTATTTATCTTGCAATGGGAAGAGATGCTTTGTGATGGGTTCGATCTTACGGTGCTTGATCCCAGTGACAGAAGGGGAAACGACACGTATGTATCGTTGCTATTAAGGATAACAAGATGGGGTCTATTTCTACATAAATAGATCTTGTCTACATCATGTCATCGTTCTTATTGCATTACTCTGTTTTTCCATGAACTTAATACACTAGATGCATGCTGGATAGCGGTCGATGTGTGGAGTAATAGTAGTAGATGCAGGCAGGAGTCGGTCTACTAATCTTGGACGTGATGCCTATATAATGATAATTGCCTGGATATCGTCATGATTATTTGAAGTTCGATCAATTGCCCAACAGTAATTTGTTTACCCACCGTTTGCTATTTTTCTCGAGAGAAGCCACTAGTGAAACCTACGGCCCCCGGGTCTCTTCTTTAATATATTTGCCTTCGCGATCTATTTTTATTTGCTTTTATTTTTCAGATCTATTAATCCAAAAATACAAAAATACCTTGCTGCAATTTTTACTTATTTATTTTATCTCGCGTTCCCGCGAGATCTATTTATCCAATCTACTACAATTTTACCTATCCTTTTACCCGTGAGGGATTGACAACCCCTCTCTTACGTCGGGTTGCAAGTATTTGTTCTTTGTGTGCAGGAGCTGTTTACGTGGTGTTGCGTGGTTCTCCTACTGGTTCAATAACCTTGGTCTCATCACTGAGGGAAATACCTACCGTTGCTGTGCTGCATCATCCCTTCCTCTTTGGGGAAATACCGATGTAGTTCAAGCAAACATCAGCGCCCTCCTAGTTACATCCCGATAACCCTCAGGTACAGCTTCCTCCGGCCTTGCTCCACTGCCCATCTTCCCACATTGCTGCATGTTGAAAATCCTGCATGTGGATCTTCCCTAGTTCTTTGCCCAAAATGTAGCTCAGCCGGCGTACTTTCCATCTTGCAATCTCGTCCTCACACCGTTTTTGATAATCCACCATGCTGCTATCTTTCCCTTATGACATGGAATATGCTTCTTTTTTGTCAGTGTATGTGTCTTCAACCCTTTATTGGGCAGTAATTGTTTCCTTTCTACCTCTTTTTGCAAATAGGGCTATCCATTTCACCTCGTTGCTATTGCAACCTTTTGGTGAACTGCACAAATCACTTTTTTATTAAGCGTGTTTTGTGCAGTTCCGCCAAAATGTCACACGAGCAACGTTTTTACATTTCTGTGGGACTGCAGAAAGGGAGATTGGTTTTGCTATCCTCCTCATCCAACTCCGAGACTAATCTTCTCCAACAAGTAGTTAGTCTTAAAGAGAGATCTGTCGGATTTCGGGTTCCGCAAACCCTTGAGAGGTTTGAACTCTGGGGTGTGTGCGAAGAACTCGTCCTCCCCAGTCTGCCTACTCGCTAATCTCACAGCCTAGCTCGACGAACTGTAAGGAAAAGAGACACAGCAGTTTACCCAGGTTCGGGCCACCTTGCGGTGTAAAACCCTACTCCTGCCTTGTGGTGGATTGGCCTCGAGGGGCTGAGGATGAACTAGTACAGTGGCGAACAGCCTCAGGAGGAGAGGTGTTCTTGAGCTTGAGTGAGCTGGTGAGTGTGTGGGTGATCTAGATGATCCGTCCATTCGATCCCCCTCTACGGTGGTGGCTAAGTCCTATTTATAGTGGCCTCGGTCCTCTTCCCAAATGAAAGGCGGGAAGGGATCCCACGATGGCCAAATTCGAAGGGAGACAACTAGTACATGCTATCCTGACAAAAGTAGTCTTTGCCTGCAAAAGCCTGTGGTCGTGACGCCGTGGTGGGCTCGGTGATGACCTCCGTCCTGCCGTCCTAGCGGTCTTGGTCTCGTTGCATGGGAATGGAAATCTTTGGCTGATTCCTCGGGACTCCGCGCCTGCGCTTGCCTCTTTAGCACTGAAGAGGAAACTAGTACACTGTGCCCGCTGGCGCCCGCCTGGCCTTGGTCGTCATGGCTCACGTCATCCGGACCTCACGAGGTGAGGCTTGCATAGAGATCTGCGCTCCTCGTGAGCCAGCCTGAGGAGGCCGCTCCTCGTGGAGGTCTTGGTGTCGTCCGCCTCGCGAGGGTCTTGAGTTGTTGTCGCTGAAGCTGGGCCCTACCAGGCCGTCGATGGAGCCACGCCGTGGGCCGCAGGCAGGCAAGTCTGGGTACCCCCTGTCGGTGTCAAAACCGGCAGACCTCGGGGTAGGGGGTCCCGAGCTGTGGGTCTAGGATCGATGGTAACAGAGACGATGAACATGGTGTTTTACCCAGGTTCGGGCCCTCTCTATGGAGGTAAAACCCTACGTCCTGCTCTTGTTTATATTGATGAAGTATAAGGTACAGAGTTCATCTACCTCGAGATCATATGTTGTGGTCTAAACCCTAGAGGTATGATGAGTAATATCATAATCTATCTATCAACGAGCCTGGCCTCGGCTTATATAATGTACCGGAGGCCTAGGATAACAAGAGTCCTAGTCGGCTACATTGGTGAAGAGGAGTCCATGTCTTGATCACCAAGTCTTGTGGAATCTTCCTCGGATATGTCTTCGGCTGTCCGAACTGGCCCATTAGTGAACCGCCACGGGGGTCCTCGGCCCAACCCACTGGTTGGGAGACGACATGGTGAGTACCCCCTAGTCCAGGACACCGTCAGTAGCCCCCTGAACCGGTCTTCAAGTTGGGGACGCTCCTTGATTTTTCCGAATGGTTCTTCATCTTCGATCGTCGGTCTTGAAAACTGGTTCAACAAATCTTCCCATCTCCGATCTTGAGGATCGCCGAGGTGTATCCGAAGAGTTCATACGTCGGGTATCCAAGGAGTCTCTTTAAAGTTATCGGCCTCTATCAGTGCCTTGTAAGTTTTTTACGCCACACCTGGGGTTTGAAGTGCTTCCCGTGCGACGGCGCCCTCTTGCGTCCGAGCTCTAATGCCGAACTAAATCCGAGGCGTCTTTTCACAGGCGAGCTCCAACACTATTCGGTATTCAAGGTATCCTCTTGCGTCCGAGCTCCAACGCCGAACTAAATCCGAGGTATCATAGATTATCTTGGCCTCTGAAAATTTGAATGAGTTCATCCAAGCTTTAAATGCCGGAGTAGCCTTCTATGGAATGAGCCATTCGAATCCGAGCTTTATGCCGGACCGCTTCCGAGCTCCAATGCCGGACTGCATCTGAGTTCTAACGATGGTCAGCATCCGAGGTTTCATAACTACCTTGGTTTTTGAACGAATTCAGCCGAGCTTAATGCCGGAAATGCCATCTATGGAGCCAGCCACTGGCACCCGGGCTTTATGCCGGACTGCTTCCAAGGTGGTGCACCACCCTGACTGCGGGCTGATTTTTTGTGAATATTTTCAATTGGTGCAATTTATTCTCTGCCGAGATATATAGCCAGTAGCCCTCAAGGTGTGTGTCGGTCTAAAACCCGAGATGCACCTGAAGGATGGCATAAAACCGGTGATCCTAGTAGCCCCTGAGACTCAGGTTGATTCACAAAATCGGCCTGAGGATCAACTCCTAGCTCTGTAGCATACTTAGGAATAGAAATGTGGTGTGCATATTTCTCGAGACTCAGGTTGGGTGCGGCCAACCAACCTGAGGATCATAATCTCCTCGGGAACTATTTCGCACTTTATAAACTGTCTGCATTAAATCATCGATGCAATAGCCCCCGAGCCAATGGTCGGGTGGCAACACCAGATCAGGGGATCGATGTGCCCCTTTAATATTTGTAAATGAGAAGCGCGAAGCCCAATAGCCCCCGAGCCTTAATGTGGGCACGGGTGGCTGAATTAAGGATCAATGTCCGGAGTATATCACAATTTATGTGTAATGATTCTATGTATCCAAATACTTTACATCACTAATGCTCAGATCCGCATTGTACAAAACTTTGTTGACCGACCATCGGCTTCAACCTCTTCGGCCAGCAGCCGAAGAGTGTTTGTCCTACTTTATAAAGCCTTTATAAGGGCAAAGATTTACGACAAACAAGGCAATCCGGCCATACGGTTTTATAAACAAAGGTACGCAGAGAGATATGTTATAAAACATCTTCTGGGAAAAATAGTTCCGTTACAGGTTCCTTTTCCCAGGCTGTCATGTTGATCATGATCATGAAACCTCAACTCCGATCAATGTGGGAGGAAACTATTGAGGATTTAGTTGGGAGAAAGTTCCCGAACTCTGTGGTCCATAATGAACCAAAATTTTCACTTCCATCGTTGCCGACCAATTATATTCTTTAAGATGGCTAGCTTTCGGCTTCACCCAGTCTGAGGTACTAATCCGGACGACCCGGTAGTAACAATCACAGAGGTGCTCCCTTTACCGCCTAGCCGAACAATCGGGAACGTAGGGGTAAGCACAGGAGCCAGGCAACCCAGCTTGCCCAAAATCTTAAGTCAAATTGATGCATATTTATAGCTTTATAACGATAATTACGAAAGGCAGTGCTTGTATACTGAATACAAACACTGATGATATATGTTTATTTTGACTCCGTTGCGACCGTTTATCAGTTGAAAGTGGCCCATCGTCGGCTTCTACCCCTTTGTAGATACTACACAGGGTGTTTCCGCAATAACAAGACAACCCTTAGCCGACGTCTCGGTGCCCGAAGGCGGTTGTGCTAGCGGAAACAAGGCAATCAGATATGCGGGCTTTATAGCTTTCACTTAGTCATAGGAGCTTTAAACTGGGAAAGCTAGCTATGAGCCCCCGGTTAGTGTTCAGCACCGACCGAAGTCTAGCCATTAACACTTCGGCCAATATTTTAAAAGGCCCATCGTTTAACACGGGGTAATCGGTATCGATCTATAGTGTGACACCGTCATCGGATCGCTGACCAGTTTACGCCCATTGTGATAGTCAGTTTTCGGCTTTCTCCACTGAGGTGCTTAACCATTCGAGCTGGAAGCACAATCGCAGTGGTTCTCCCTTTGCACACCTAGCCGAATAAAGCGGAACATAGGAGGCAAGCACAGGAGCCGGGCAACCCAACTATTGACCGAAGACACAATTCGAAACTGATGCATATATAGCAATATCCGAGAATGTTTTTGCCGAATCTCTAAAGGTGTCCGGCGTTGCACTGCGAGACTTATGCTGGAAACATACAAATAGGTTAAAGTGCAATAGGCTTGGAAAACCAAAAAACTTCAATAAAAACTTTACGTCCGAACTAAATCAAGTTTTTGGTGCCAATCCGAACATTGGTCTTAAAATTAGTTTGTGCTTCTGTCATGTTTTAACTTGACACATCCGATCTCAAGACTTCAAGCGGGTCAGCCTTCGGCTTCAACCTCCTATCCCGAAGGCGGAGTGCTTCTCAGGCCAGGTTAGCGAACTAAACTCGAGCAGCTTTTAGAGAGAAGCCAGGCTATCCGGCTATTGACCACACACTCGAGTCGAGAAAGGAGTAGTAGAAAAAGACTTTGCAACGACTGAGAAGAAAACACATTTATTATAAAATGGCTCATATTAATTTAAGAGCCCCCAAGTGACTTGGGTAAAAGAATTTTATGTATAATAATTGTATGTACCGAAGTACTTATATAATATCTGCGTTCGCCCGAACTTTAATGCGTCTTAACCGACCGTCGGCTTCTCCCTCTTCGGCCAAGGGCCGAAAAGTGTTATCTACTCCGCCTACCGAGAATATCGGCGGTGTTTCGGATAACCAGGCAATCAGGCCATGAGGCTGTAACAGACAAATCGCGCCCAGGGAACTTATGCTATATTACTTGTGTAACGTAAGAAGCATCTTCAAAGAAAAATAGTGCCCCCAACGGTGCCTTTCCTTTGGTCGCTCAGGATTACTATGAGACTTGTGCAATAGATTTGTGTACGCGTGAGTTCCGTCGTGTGCCGACCATAGTTGAAAACAGTAAGAGTGCTAGCTTTCGGCTTCACCCAGTCTGAGGTACGAGTTCGGATGACCCGACCGTACAATCGCAGAGGTGCTCCCTTTACTCCCTAGCCGAACAATCGGGAATGTAGGGGTAAGCACAGGAGCCAGGCAACCCAGCTTTGCGGAACACTTAAGTCAACATGATGCATATTTTGGCATAATACACGAACAAGGAATGGTGCGATACATTAATAATCATATGCAAGAAGAATGGCTTCACAAAGGAAGCCCCCAAGTAAACGGGGTATTTGAATTTGTTTGTAACAAACAAGGTTTTGACAAAGAAAGTTTTTCACAAATGACTTTTTGTCAAAAAAGTATAACGCTTGGTCGAACCGAACAAAATTTAAAACTGAAAGTTTTTGAGCATGAAAGCGACTTAGCTGGTTAATGTGCTCGGTGTGACGTGGGCCGAGCTTGTAGCGGCTCAAGGTCCCAACCCCCAAGCCGGTCTTGACATACCCAAGCGAAGAGCTTGGCTTGATGAAGTGGCGACGCCGTACGGTCGATGCGGTGAGGCGAAGCCCCCAAGCCCAGCCGAGGTGACAAAAACCCTCATGACCGAGGTGACGAAGAGCTCGGCAGAAAAAAGAAGTGTTTAACAATCAACGTTTGGACGAACAACTTTTTTGTTTAACACGAATATAATGTTTGGTTGAACCGAACAAAAAATAAAATATAATATAATTTTTTTAAACTGAGCATGGAGGCGACTTAGCTGGTTAATGTGCTCGGTATTGTTAACGAGGTCCGAGCTCGTGGCGGGGCAAAGACGTAGTCCGCAGCCTAGCCAAGGTCCCAGCCCCCAAGCCCGAGGTAACCGAGCGAGGAGTTCGGCTTGATGAGGTGGTGATGCCGCGCGGTCGATGTGGCGAGGTGAAGCCCCCGGTCCAGCTAACGTGACGAAGCTGGTCGGCTGGTGACGCCGAAGTCACCGGAGTAGGTTGATGAAGAGATGGCGAAGCCCCCGGTCTAGCCGAGGTGCCGGGGCAGGTCGGTAGTATGACGTTTGCAGCCCCATGCCGGCCGAGGTGTCGAAGCAGGTCGGCATGATGGACATCGGCTTGGTCAGCCGGATTAGTATTTGGGATTTCTTCGGAATCATCCTCCGGTACTATGGTGCGAGGAGCGAGTCCGGCCAGGGTTGACTCCTGATGTTCGGACGCCGAAGTCGCGTCCAGGATTGAAGCTGGATACGGGATAAGAGAGGCGAGTCCGGCCGGAATTGAGTCCCGATCTTCGGACGCAGAGGTCACATCCAGGCTTCAAGAAGCAATAGTGCGGCGATGCCGTCGCAGGCCGGATCTTGCAGCGATGCCGGTGTGCCCGCTCCGTATAATTCGTGGGGCGACAATGTTGGTGATGATTTACCATTCACGATGCCGAACTATTGTTCGGCTTGCCGAGATAATGATCCGAAGAGGTTGACTTCGGCTCGATGAAGCGACGACCCGTCTGGCGCAGGTCGGCAGCCGTGCAGCAACGTTGTCAGGCTGGTTTGACACCGGCGCAATGGTAAAATTTACCTCCAAAAAGGAGCAAAATTTGTGAGCATGTGTTCAGAAACAAAACATAATACCCTAGAAAGAGATTCCTCCAAAAAGGTTGTCCAATATCCCGTTCATGAAGAAAGATGAACTCGGGTCGGATTCGTATTCGCGCAGAAAACAGATCAGAAAATCGATGCGCTCATCGGAGGTTTTCTAGAGTTTGAACGGTCGGATCGAGCTGAAATTTTGAGGGGTGGTAGATACAGGAATTCCTCAGCCGATCAACGGTTGGATCTTCCAAAGGATGTCCAAGCTAGACGCTGGACTCTACGCCCTAAACTCGTCCAGATTCCCGTCCGGACTTGACAGGGGTCCGGTATATCGTAGATCGCCGGAGATTCCTCCATCAGAATACGACGAAATTTTGTAGGGTTGTTATATACACAATTCCGCACTATGCCACCAAAGCAATCGTCAAAGCAACACTCGAGGAAGCAGCGACAGCGAATACGAATCTGCTGTATAGGAAAACAGCACGGTCGCCCGAGGACAATGTTGAAGTTGAGCCCCCGAGCTATATGGATGATTCCTCCACGATCTCGATAGAGATCAGAGTTGATGTTGATGAAGGCCCTCATCCGATCATGACAATCTGAGGCGGAGCGCAGTCCTCGATCGAACCAAGGTGACCAGTCGAGCTGGCGACGAATTTGCCGACGTCGCAATTGATCTTGCAGGCGAGCCATTGATCCATTGCTGATCACACAGCGGAACTCTCAATGAAAGCACCATTGTCGGTGTCAAAACCGGCAGACCTCGGCGTAGGGGGTCCCGAGCTGTGGGTCTAGGATCGATGGTAACAGAGACGATGAACATGGTGTTTTACCCAGGTTCGGGCCCTCTCTATGGAGGTAAAACCCTACATCCTGCTCTTGTTTATATTGATGAAGTATCATGGTACAGAGTTGATCTACCTCGAGATCATATGTTGTGGTCTAAACCCTAGAGGTATGATGAGTAATATCATAATCTATCTATCAACGAGCCTCGCCTCGGCTTATATAATGTACCGGAGGCCTAGGATAACAAGAGTCCTAGTCGGCTATGTTGGTGGAGAGGAGTCCATGTCTTGATCACCAAGTCTTGTGGAATCTTCCTCGGATATGTCTTCGGCTGTCCAAACTGGCCCATTAGTGAACCGCCACGGGGGTCCTCGGCCCAACCCACTGGTTGGGAGACGACATGGTGGGTACCCCCTAGTCCAGGACACCGTCACCCCCGTTCCCAGAATGCCGACAGTAGCCCCCGGGCCCAAGGCGCGCTCGCAGTTGGCTTCGAGGCGAAGCCAAGGGGCAAGTGCGGAGCACCACGGGCCCTAACCGCCTGCGGCCTTTGCCGACGCATGGCGATTGATGGGACATGGGCATCTCCGCTTCCCCACGCCGCCTCGGCAACTGTTCGACTTGCCGAGACTCCGCTGCATGCAGAGAAGAACCATCATTGCGCGGGATCGTGGAGGCCGGCGGTTAGCCTCTCTCCGGCTATAAATGAGGGGAGGGGCAGAGCCCCCCTCACTCATCTCCATCTTCTCGCTGCCCGCTTCTTCTTCTTCTTCTTCTTTATCTCGCCGTCTTACAGCAGCATCCATGGCGCCGATCAGAAGATTCTCTGCAGTGGAGAAGGGGAAAACCCCTCGGGAGGAGCCGGGGCCACTTCCGCCAAAGAAGAGGCTCGGCCGCCCTCACGACACCGACAAAGGGCAAGAGGTGACGCGGCCTTGGTACGAGCGGCCTCCGCCTGGCTTCCCGCTTCCTCTGTACGCCCACGCACAGGGCTCCGGACAGGGCAGCAATGCCTAGCGCCGCGCGGGCCGGGGTCTCGGCGGACTGACCGAGGCCGCGCGGTCAGCAGGCCGGCGAACCCATGGCGAGGGGACCACGCGTGAGTTCATGGTGTGGGCGGCAATGCCGCCACGCATGTGGATCTGGCTCCCGAGGTTCTTCGCCGAGGAGATGCCGCTGAGGGGGCCACTTGAGCTGTGGCTGCAGCACGCCGGGTGCTGTGGCTAGCCACGAGGGCGGAGGTCGAGGTCGTCCCCCCGGGCGACATCTTCATGACCCGAGGATGGGGCGAGGTCGCCCACGCCTGCTGTCCAGAGGGGGCCCTCACCATCCACTTGAGTACGATGGTGCCTCTACGTTGTTCTTCAAGGTCATCGATGAGGAGGGCCGGCGTCTGGAGTGCTGCCCCAGGGGAAGCAGTCCGTGCGGCGCGGCCGCGGACGTCGAGCCCGCCTCCGGCAGCTCTTCCAGCAGCAGCGACGACTCCTGGGAATCCAGCGACTCTCCCGAGCCCAGCGATTCTCCAGAGTCCAGTGACGACAGCTACGTGCCGCCGAGCTCTCGCCATGCCCGGAGCGCGGCAGCGGCGTCCGCTCGGCGTCGTCGATGATGCCTAGCAGCCGGGGTCCCTTGACGTTTCCTTCTTTTGTTTCCCTGCGCGGAATTGTGACAAACCCCGTGGGGGTATGTAAAAAACTGTAATGCTTTTGCTCCAATGTTTTTTATTCCAAGTATGGTGTTGCAGCCGCGTATCTTGCTTCGGCATGGTTCCCCCTTTTCATTCTCGCGGTAGCTTAGTGCTCTACGCCGGCAGGTCCCAGTCCCCAGGCAGGCTTCAGCCGTCGCTGGTATGCCAGGTCGCGATGCCGTGGTCAAGGCCAGGAGGTGAGCGGCCCGAGGTCCGGTAAGAGCTCCTGAGGCGCGATGCTCAAGAGGTCCCCTTTGGCATGCAAGCAGCTCCCTGGAGGCCGAAAAGGGAAGCTGCATTGCCGAAGCGAGATTGCGAGAATCAAAATACCGGACGATGAGGTTCACTCTGATATGCATGGGTGACTTATCTTAGTAGGCCTGAAGTGATTCCTTTGCGCGGCGCCTGATTGCGCCTTAGCAGTGATGCTTCCAGGTAGGGCTCACGCCGACCTCCCCTTCTCCCCGCTCATCTAGGTGCTCTACATCCTCGGGTCTCGACCCTCGAGCAAGGCTCAGCCACCGCTGGTATGCCAGGTCGCGATGCCGTGGTCAAAGCCAGGGGGTGAGGGCTGGAGAGTCAGTAAGAGCTCCTGAGGCACGATGCTCAGGAGCCCCCCCCCCCTTTAATGTGCAAGCGAATTGCGTGAAAAAGGGACGGCCGGCGGGGCCACCCGTGGCTAAACTCCATGGATTCCTGCGGGTTAGTCCGAGAGGAGAGTATAGCTCATAATCGCGCTTGCTGTCCTGCCGCTGATCTTTCCGCAAGAAGATGAAGGCACTGAGGATCTGGTGAGGTGACGTGCGCGGGGCAGGCCGCGAGCCAGAGCTCGATCTCTCAGATTTGTCAGCGTTGCAGGGACGGACCCGAGCACAAGCACCGTGCCAGCATGTGTAGCCCCCGTTGCAGAATGGGCAAGAGGCTGGTCAGCAATGCGGGAGGCCGCGGAGGCGATAGAACACCAGGCAAGCAGGTGATAACATAAATGAACCCATAGATAAGGTAGAGCTAGTTCTGATAGATGCAAAACAATACATGCCGCAGGGACGGACCCACGCGGCTTGGGGATAATGCAGCCTGAGGGGCGCCCCCAATGAACAAACCAGAAAATGTCACCTAGCACCGTTGCAGAAGAGATGTTGGAGTAGCCGAAGACGCGTGCCGCAGAAGCCGCTCCTCATGAGCCGCCCAGGCCCAGAGCCTCGAGAGGCTCTGGGGGCCCGGGGGGCTCGCAAGGATCCATCTCCTCCTCTGACAGGATCGCCTAGCTTCTGGCCTCATGAGCCACCAGGACGCCCCGCATGTGGCGCTGGAATGCAGCAGCTGCGCTCGACAAGCCCAAAGGCATGCGAACATAGCTGTGAGGGGGACCCTCGCACCGGCCAACGCGGGACGGCCAGAAGCGCTCCTGAGACGCGGCCCTGTTGAGCCCTGGGATGTTGACGCAGACGCGCAGCTCGCTGTCCTCGCCGGGACAAGGAGCCGCGTCGGGTGGTGGGCGATGGTCGCCTCGCATAGCTCCTGCCTCCTGAAGCTCCTTGATTGCCTTGGTGATGAACTCCTGAGCACCTGGCACCTCGCACCTTGTACCCTCCTGGCGGAAGCGCGCGCTGAAGCATGCCTCCACATGGTGCCCGAGCGCCTCCCTCATGATGTTAGCCAGGTCAGAGGCCCTCTAGAGGAGAGCCCCTGAGCCCAGCCTGAGGGGGCCGCCGGGCGCGCCTTCCTATGTGGGAGAGGGAGGCGCCCCGTCAGTGGGCGCCGGGCCTGAGGTGGTGCCGCTAGTCACCCCGCCCTCCTGAGGTCCTTGGCGGAGCAGCTGCTTCTTCTTCTTGGGGACAACCTCAGGAGGGTAGACGGCGCCTTCATCGTCTGGGTTCTCAACCGCCGCAGCCTGGTAGGCGCGCTCGAGAGAGCACACCGCGTCCTTCTCCTCGCAGGCGACCATGATGACGCTGCAGCTTCCTGGCATCTTGAGGACATTGTAACCATGATGAGTCATCGCCATAAACTTGGCAAGGGCCGGATACCCAAGGATGACGTTGTATGGAAGGCGAATGTGGGCAACGTCGAAGTCGATGGGCTTGGTGCGGTAGTTGTCGCGCTTGCCGAAGGTGACAGGGAGGCGGATCTGCCCTATCGGGGTGGTGGAGCCGTCGGTCACTCCTGAGAAAGGCTTGGTAGGCTGCAGCTGGTCGTAGGGCACCTGGAGTCGGTCGAATGTCTCGATGGAGAGAATGTTGAGCCCCGCACCGCCATCGATGAGAGTCTTGGTGACGAGCACGTTGCTGATGGTAGGCGAGCAGAGCATCGGGAGAGCGCCGGCAGTTGCCGCACACTTGAGCTGATCGGATGAGCTGAAGGTGATGGTGCACTTGGACCACCTGAGCGGACGCGTTGCCTTGAGCTTGGGGAGGGCCGCATTCACCTCACGGGCAAACTGCTTGAAGATGCAATGAGAGGCAGGGGCCTGAGCACCGCCCAGGATGCAGGCGATGGCACGAGGCTCCTGGAAGCCCCCAGCCCCCTCGTCCTGGTGGTGGTCGTCATTCCTTCTTGGTGGTGGCGGCAGCGGAGGAAGGCCAGCGTTGCCTTGAGGACGGTCCTCACGAGGCTGGTCTCTCCAGGGGCCCTCACGAGGCTGGCCCTGCCAGCGGTCCTCACGAGGCTGATCGCGCCATTCTTGGCGGGGGTCGTGGCCGTCCCAGTGTCCTCCACCTTGGCCTCCTCCGCGGCTGTAGCCTCGGTCACCACGACGACTGAGGCGCCCGTCGCGAATGGCCCTGAGCTCCTGGCAGTCATTGGTGTTGTGGTTGTGCACGTTGTGGAAGACGCAGAACGGGCGGCTGCCCTTGGATGACTCTGGGTGGTCGCAGCCGCACTTCATCTTTGGCTCGGCCGCGAGCATGGCCAGTCCCTTGCGCTTCACGTCCTTGGCTTTGGCCTTCTTGTCCTCTGGGTCAACCCCTGGGAGCTCCAGGAGAGAGAGGCGACCTTCCTCAGCTCTCGCACACTTGGTTGCCATGTTGAACATCTCCAGAGCCATGCACAGGTCCTCATGTATGGTGAGCTCCTCCTTCATCTTGACGTCGCGGACGCCATCAGTGAACGCCGAGATGATGGCCTCGTCCGACACCTTGGGGATCTTGAGGCGGACGTTGTTGAAGCGCTGGATGTACTTTTGCAAGGTCTCTCCTGGCTGCTGCTTGATGCGCTGCAGGTCACCCGCAGCAGGTGGACGGTCGCGAGCGCCCTGGAAGTTGGCGATGAAACGCTCCCGCACTTTGTCCCAGGAGGAGATCGATCCCGCAGGCAAGTTCAGGAGCCACGAGCGCACACCATCCTTGAGGGCCATGGGAAACCAGCTCGCCATAACCTTCTCGTCGCCGTTGGCTACCTCGATGCTTAGCTCGTAGAGCTGCAGGAACTCGGCAGGGTTGGGGGTGCCGTCGTAGCGCGGAGGCAGGTCGGGCTTGAACTTCCCCGGCCAGACGATGCTGCGAAGCTCCGGAGTGAATGCCCGGCAACCCGCTGTGGTCACAGGAGCCCGTCGTGGAGGTGGAGCCTAGTCTTGGCGCTCGCGCGCCACCACTGCAGGCACCGCGCGGTCTTGACGTGGCGGTGCTGGGAGTGCACGAGCATCTTCTTGCGGCCGCTGCACCACCTGGCAGCTTTCTTCTTCACGCGCCGGCACCCTACGCGGCGACGTCTTGACTGGGAGGTGGAGGAGGTGCTCCGTGGGCTACGTCACCCGCAGTAGGCGGCGGGTGAGGCAGCGAGCGAGACGGTGCAGGACAGTCTCCGGCGGCGCTGACAAGCTCGACGATGCGGTCCAGCCAGTCTTCGTAGAGGTCGTCGACAGGGCGGTAGCGCAGGAGCTCGCGCGCCATGAGCAACGCAGCCTGCGTGTTCGCCGGCCCGTGACGAGCATGAGACGACGAACCAGCCGGAGTCAGCGGCGGGGTGGCAGTGCGTCCATCCCGCTGCACAGAAGGATGCAGCGACGAAGCTTGCTGCTCGTGCCCCACGGGGCCGGTAGCGGCATTCGCCACTGGAGACGAGGGACGGCGAGGGCAGCCGTCACTCGCGGGCGGCGAGGGCGGCCCGGCGCTCAGCACGAGCTCGACGAGTGTCAGCCATGGAAGCGGTGGAGCGGCGGTGGATCGACCGGCGGAAGAGTGGCTCCGACGCACCCCTACCTGGCGTGCCAAATGTCGGATTTCGGGTTCCGCAAACCCTTGAGAGGTTCGAACTCTGGGGTGCGTGCGAAGAACTCATCCTCTCCAGTCTGCCTACTCGCTAATCTCACAGCCTAGCTCGACGAACTGTAAGGAAAAGAGACACAGCAGTTTACCCAGGTTCGGGCCACCTTGCGGTGTAAAACCCTACTCCTGCTTTGTGGTGGATTGGCCTCGAGGGGCTGAGGATGAACTAGTACAGTGGCGAACAGCCTCAGGAGGAGAGGAGTTCTTGAGCTCGACTGAGCTGGTGAGTGTGTGGGTGATCTGGATGATCCGTCCATTCGATCCCCCTCTACGGTGGTGGCTAAGTCCTATTTATAGTGGCCTCGGTCCTCTTCCCAAATGAAAGGCGGGAAGGGATCCCACAACGGCCAAATACGAAGGGAGACAACTAGTACATGCTATCCTGACAAAAGTAGTCTTTGCCTGCAAAAGCCTCTTGTCGTGATGCCGTGGTGGGCTCGGTGATGACCTCCGTCCTGCCGTCCTGGCGGTTTTGGTCTTTTTGCATGGGAATGGAAACGTTTGGCTGATTCCTCGGGACTCCGCGCCTGTGCTTGCCTCTTTAGCACCGAAGAGGAAACTGGTACACTACGCCCGCTGGCGCCCGCCTGGCCTTGGTCGTCATGGCTCACGTCATCCGGACCTCACGAGGTGAGGCTTGCATAGAGATCTTCGCTCCTCAAGAGCCAGCCTGAGAAGGCCGCTCCTCGTGGAGGTCTTGGTGTCGTCCGCCTCACGAGGCTTGGCCCCTCATGAGGGTCTTGAGTTGTTGTCGCTGAAGCTAGGCCGTACCAGGCCGTCGATGGAGCCACGCCGTGGGCCGCAGGCAGGCAAGTCTGGGTACCCCCGTTCCTAGAACGCCAACAAGATCACAGAGGTGATCGGCTTCTATTTGTGAGTGTTATGTTTCATCATCTAGTTCGACTATTATTGTAATCACACTGACTGGATTTCTTTGCAAACAGGGATGATAAGCTCAATTTTAGTGGAACTTCACAAAATGATCGGATTGTGAAACTAGCTGCCAACCAATGAACACCGTGGCCAAGAAATGGAGCCATGCCTACGAATATCATCGATCAATTATACTCCATTTTTCTTTATTTGACACCTTCTCACAACTTTGTCTTCAGTTGTGATGTGAATATTGGCACTGGTCTGCGAACCATTAAGATGCATTAGCAGCCATGGTAGTTTCATTTGTATTTGATGGAATGTTGTAACGAGACAATGTTGAGGCAAGAGGACACATGAATCCTAAGTCGAAACCTTTTTTTCTGTGGGAACCAAAGTTGGAACCTTCATAGCATTACAGTACAATTTCATTATGCTAGAAAATTATGCCAGAAACCATTCAACTTCGTTTCGCCGACATGTGGGACATCCTTCATCTGGCTCCACCTGCCATGCACCAATATTGAGTACACAACTGCAGGGGAGATTCACCCTGGTCGTTGCATCGCGGTAATAATGACTAGTGAGCAGTCAAATCACAGAGCCCCACCTTCGCCACAAAGTTGCTCGGATGAAGCAACCATCATTTCACTCTTCGTTGAATCCGGTGGTACTCCAATATTCCCAGAGTAATAAGTTGCTCGAATGAAGCAACCATCACTTCACCTTTCCCACAATAAGTACCTCTTTTTTTTATTCTAGAAACCACCACACGCGAATATTGGACGGTAGCAGCACAGCATCAAGTGTACTCACTACTCAATTCAAAAATCGAAACCAACCAATGAACTACTAGATGGTGAGCATTTGCTAGTATCATGTACTCCCTCTGTCCAGCTAGGGCCTAAGATAGTCACAATCCAAACAGCCCCTACGTACGCCTACACCCTCTCCCTCGCCCACGCATGCGGTGGCTCGCAGGACGAGGAAAGGGTTTTGACTACAGTGCCCTCTCCCTCTCCCTCGCCCTCGCCCTCGCGGTGGACGTGCAGCAGTTCAGCAGTATAGGACATGCAAGTTGCTCAAAGCATACCGTCAATTTCGTACGTGAAACGGTGAAAGGATCTTCGAATGATATAATTTTCAAATTATATAAAATCTTATCAATAGTCAAAGGCAACCTCGAAGAATACATTAGGCCCTATATATATATGGATGAAGGGAGTAGTATTAATTGCAATGCATGCATGCGTGAGGAGTACTACAATAAACAAGAACGTCTTGGCATAACAATAGAGTACAGTGATTTTTTTAGACCGGACCCACTCACGGCACGGCACAGCACGCCTGTCTCGTTTGGTCCGTCGGTCAAAGCAATTCTTCTTCTTGGCATAACAATTTAGTACAGTAATTTTTTTGGAATGCTCTTGGCATGTCGCTAACATGTGGGAGCGAGTGTGAGTTAACCAACCTTAATAGACGGCAAAATCGCCAGCCCGCCGCACTTTGAGAGAGACGAGGAGCGAGAAGCGATATGAGCTGGTGGATTACTAGAGCTAGGTGTCGCACGGAGGAGAAGAAATATGGTGATAGCATGAGGTGGGCCATGTATGATGTAAACTACACTGGGCTGCCATGTTTTGGAGGTCTACTGATGTGGAGAAGATTGGGTTGATTTTATATCGCTGAGTATATAAAATATATTAAGAGTCCAGAATGCTCCACCGCAAGGTTCCTTGCTCCTTCTCGATCGTCGGAAAGCGTTCTTCTTCGTTTTGCCGACACATGGGACATCCAGCATCCAGGTCCATGGGTCATGCAAGAAAATGGAGTAAGTAGTAGGAGAGACTCCCAATGGTCATGAACTTAGGTGGAGTACGTGCACGAATCATCCGAAAAAAGGAATACGTGCATGAAGAGAAGAGGTGCAGGCACCGACGCAGGTACTACTCTTTTGGTGAGTGTAGTAGTTGTCAGTGGTGGGTCGGGAACCAGGCGTGAACGAATCAAAGTTCGACCATGACGCGGTGGCACGTTATTTATAAATGAAGCTATTCTATTCGATGGCACGTACGTAACACTATTTTATTCAATGGAACGTGAATCATGCACGCAATCAATGACGGAGCAAGGGATGGTAGTACTCCCTCCATCTAGGTGTAGATCAAAAGGGAGTAATCCCAAAACACTTGGACGCGGTCCATTAACTTTCACCTCGTTTCTTGTTTCTTGACATAAATAAAGGAATCAACCATTAAGAGATGTGGGGCGTGTATGACATCAATGACTTAGACTTTCAAACACGAAATGCAGTGGTCAGTTCATTGCATGCAATGCTATTAATTAGCAAATAAGCATTAAAATCTCTCGTTTTTTCCTTCGCATCGGTCATGGTGCACAACCGGCTATACTTCCCATGCATTGGTGCTTACATGAGGTGCTAAGAACATTAAAAACTTTAGCAACTAAAGCCCCCAATGCATAGGTGCTTAACTTGTTGGTGCTAAGCATCCTTCATTTAATGATTTTGCAACTAAAGTTCTTCATGCATTGGTGGGATTCTTCCATTTAAGTGTTTTGCCTAGGTTCTCGCGCTTGGCATTGTTTCTTCCTGGGGTCACCATATTCACCTCTCTCCTCTTAATTACCTTGCCACATCAGATTATTTGCCTACATGGTAGCCTTAGCACCTGTACAAGATGGAGCATTGGGAGGGAGATGACTTAGGCTGGCCATAGTGGGGGTATCATAGCCAGTATCATGCACTCGGGAATAGCAAATATGATGATGTGGCAGAGAATTAAAGAAGAGAGAGAGGGTTAGAGTAACATAGGTAGATACCGTAACATAATAAATATTATACTACTTTGTGTCATGCATGTCCATAAATAAAGTCATCTATGATACTACTCTATGATAGTATGCACTATGAAGGTAGTATCATACACTAGTATCATATGCATGATACTAGTATATGATACTCCCCACTATGAGTAGCCTTATACACCTAGACATGGTCAGCCCTTTTTGGAGAGAGTACTAAATAGTACTACATCCGTCCGGGTTTAAAAGACCCATCGATAGAATCTCTACCAAGGCAAAAATAACACTGGGCAGTTACAGAAAGTAATCGGTTCCGCGTACATAGTTGGGTATGCGAAAGAGAGAAAGACCCCTTAAATCGGGCATGCATTGGCTGCTTATATTAATTAATACGGTTGCATGCAGCCCTGCCTCTCTCCTCCTTGCATGTAGTCTTGACCATCGCGCTTGCATGCAGTCCCTTCTTTCTCGGTAAGTTAATTCACCTAATGAGTAAACGCAATGCAAACAGAGCCAAGCAAAAAAGCAGGGTCTTTCGTCCGGCCTAATAATTCCAGACTACCCTCCGTGGCCCTCCGTCCTTCGGAGTGTAAATAGTTAAGCCAATGACATGTTGGTCTACCACAAGAGGGCCCATATGTCAGTTAATGGAAAAGAGAGGTGCGTCGGCGTATTTGCGGAAGCGAACCTCTTGCGGAAGCATGCTCCACTGGCAAACATGATGGCAGTACAGGGTAAGGCCGATTTAGTAACACCAACACGCTGGCTCAGCTTATTAATTGAGTGTCCCATATGTTGCAGCGTGTATTGTCACTTCACTGACTAGGTGAATAAGTAGTTCTCTCTGACCGAGATGGGGAATAATGGATCACCAATACTTCCTATCTACAGTATCCCTACGTCTCTACTCTCATCTTGTCCAACAACAAAAACCATTGGCCAAGGCACACCTACTCCCTCCTTCCGGTTTATATGCAGGTCAATAAAAAATCATCAACCAAGGTAGTAGTAAATGATGAGTGCCCAAAAGATTTTTTTTCTCCAAAAGTAGTACTCAATAATGGGCTCATTTTCCTCAAGAAAATTGTGTTTACGAACGTATTAATTGGAATGCATGCGTGCATGTGTGAAGAACAAAAGACCAGAACTTTTACATGCATCGGTGAGTTTTCTCTTAATTCTTGCATGCAATTAATAGTACAGCCAGCTGCTGGCTATATGGTGTTGCCATGTCAACTATAGCCAAGCTTACAGCCGGCAAGTATAATAGTAAGATGTAAAAAAGTACTACTTCAATGATATATGACCCACCTCCCTCTCTCACAAAGTCTCTAGGAGCACGTGCTACAGCCGGCTGTTAGTTTGTAGCCCACTTGTCTTCTCTCTTCTCTTCTCTTTCTTCCAACTCAGCACAAATATATTATTTTAAGTCTTACAGCCCGCCTACATCACCTTATTATACTTGCTCTAATGAAGCTTGAAATATGAACATGTCAATGGGAGGGAGTAGAAGCCTCATGCATGCATGCATGCAACACTCACACGTACACATGCACGCACGCAACACTCACGCATCTATGCGGCACACAACACACGACGCAACACACACTCTCGCGCTCTCAACCTACTCCCTCCGTCCGTGAAAGACTGTACATATAGAGAATTACACATTGACCAAGAGGAACGGAACTCCACATCATTTAGAGGAAGTACTCCCTCCGTTTCTTTCTTTGATTCACACATCATTTAGAGCAAGTACTA
Source organism: Thinopyrum elongatum (assembly GCA_011799875.1). Taxonomy (NCBI): domain Eukaryota; kingdom Viridiplantae; phylum Streptophyta; class Magnoliopsida; order Poales; family Poaceae; genus Thinopyrum; species Thinopyrum elongatum. Next base: position 97,063,318 of record CM022301.1, on the reverse strand, counting down.
GGATTCTTAAAACGCGGGAATAGGAAAAACAAAGGATTCGAGTGGCATGTCCACTTGAATCCCATAGTATTAGCACTGAGTGTTTGATGCCACAGGAGAGAGAAAGGAAGTGAAAAAAAAAGTTGGAGCAGATTCTAGATTTCCAATGAAATGTTGTAGTAGTACACGTGATTCCATACTAGTAAAAATTCCTATAGGATTCAATCCTATGAATCAAATGACTAATGTACTAAGGTCCACGGTCAAGGCGGCACAGGGCGGACGCGACCTCTCACTGCGTCCGCCATTGAAGCGGTGCGCTGGCCGAGGGCGCCGCCCGCTGCACGCTCGGCTGAACGAGCCTCCTTGCCGCATTTAAACGCCTACATTAAACCCGCGTAGAATCCGAGAAACCTACTCCGCGTGGAAATCGGTTATTTTATGTAAATGTAAATGAAATTCGATCGTGTTTGCATGAATTTGTTACTCCAGCACAATCTGAGTGGATTGCTTCAGTGGTCATCACACGTGAGCCAATCGATTCGCACCCTTCGGTGCTCCATTTTGTCTTGAGTTACTTCCTTCGTCCAGCACGCTGACAAGTGGGCCCCATGCTCATCTATGCCAATGTGGTAGTCAATTATTTTGTCAGAGTCAGCTATCACACCCTTTCAGTGTCATGTCAATGAATCCACTCGAAACAAGTCTAGACTTGTTCGGTTCAACCGCCTTGCTAGGTGTTTGGAGAGGAATTGGCCGGCACTAGGCGGTTCTATAGGTGGGCAGGCGGCAAAAACAGGGGAAACGCGGGAAGCAGCTAGACGAGGGAGGGAAGCTTCTACATTCGCGGGGGACGTGGCATCGGCCATTGGGCGGCAACAGGCCATCATCCGGGTACGCCATAAAGGATACGAAGAGGCATCCTATATCAGCAAGGACCAGCTTCCCTACCGATAGCTCATCTAACAGAACTCCCAAATTAACTGTGCTGAGGCTGGAGTAGTCATGAGATGGGTGACCGGATGGGAAGTGGACTCGATATTAACTAATTTGATGGGTCACTGTAAAGGTTTAAATTTAAACCTTTACAGTGACCCATTCAAAATAGTTGAACCTCCAGGTCTTTATTTTGTAATTTTTGACATTTTTCGTGTTACTTTACGACATGTTTCCAAAAAAGGTGATATGACCTCTGTCAACTTATAAGTCATGTCTGTCAAATTAACCTCGAGGTACTTGTTCTCAAATTAACCTGTGAGCCTTCCAGGAGTGCTGCAATGTGTCGGTGTCAATTGGAAGATCAGCCACCAAGCTAGCGGTGGAGTTGCCAACATGCTCAAAGTGCACGCAACATTGGGTAGAAAGAAGCATGCCCAGGAAATTAATCCGTGCTTAGGGAGGCCCTTTGCTTAAAGATCAAGTACTCTTTCGGTTATACTACTATAACTAGGTATCGCATGGGCTATAAGGACGAGAAGCGAGAAGCGACGGGCTGCTGGATATACTATAACTAGGTGTCGCATGGAGGCCGAGGAATATGGTGAATGTGTGAGGTGGGCCATGTATGATGTGTTTCGGAGTCTTTCGGTTAAACATGGAGAGATTTGGTTGATTTTATATCGCTGAATAATATAAAATATTATGAGTGCAGATGCTCCACGGCGAGGTTCCTTGCTCCTTCTCGGTCGTCGGGAATCTATGTTCTTCCACTCTTTTGTTTTAGACTTGAGCTTTGTTCATCCTTTTGCCAACACGCGGGACATCTAGCATCAAGGTGCACGTGTCATGCAAGAAAATGGAGATAAGCAGTGCGTAAGTGAGTCATGCACTTCGATGCAATGTACTATGCAATATTTTTTCTCCTCGATGGCACGTGAATCGTGCACGTACTCAATGATGGAGCACGGGATGGTAGCCATGGACATGGTCGGCCCTTTTTGGAGAGAGTACTAAATAACTTTGATGTGTCCCGTCAACTTGCAGAATGACAAGAAGCTTGCTTACTACACCCTCTCCCTCGCCCACGCATGCACGGTGGCTCGCAGCACGAGGAGAAGCTTTTGCTTTATACAAGCGGTGGATGTGCAGCAGTTCATTCGGTGTCAGATTGCCAGAAGTATATAGTAGTACTACTGTAGTACCATCATCATTGTTCAACTTCCGGAAGAGGCGAAGAGCCAAGCGCAAGGTCACCTACTAACCTTTAGTAGGAGTACAGTACTATAGCCAAAGCTGGGCCACCTTTTAAGAGCATGGTTAATTAATATAGGCGGCTCTTACAACGGCACATCATTTAGAGCAAGTACTCCCTGCGTTCAGGAGCGGGACACCGGCCAAGCTCCTCCTTCCACCATTTTCTCTGCTCTTTCGGCGGCATCCGACGAGCAGGAAGAGCAGTTCTCCGGCATAAAAGCCATTTGGGTGGCCTGCCGAGCCCGGCAGTTACGAGCGAGGCAGCTCGCTGCTCCACCTACCTCACCTAGCCCGACGAAGCCAGTTGCCGCCCTAAGCCAGTGCGTGGTTTCCTAGCTGGCCGCTCCAATCCTGCTCGAGGAAGAGTGCTGAGTTGCTCCATGCCGGCTTGTAAGGGAGCACGGCAGCACGGGCATCATCGCTGCACTCGACGCTGCTGCGTCGTACAGCGCCTCCAGTGCCTGCGACTGCGCCATCCACCGTCGACGTGCGCGTAGCCGCGCCATGCAGGCAGAGAAAGAAGCCGCCGCGGTTGTCGACAAGGTGACGCGGCTATGCGGATGTCGACAAGGTGACGACCAGCATGTCCCTGCCCGCCGCCATCATCGAGGAGAAGTAGAACACGGGAGGCCGCCGCCGATTGTATCCCATGAAGGCCACTGCCGAGGCGACGCCGGCGAAAACAGCTGGTGTCTTGCGCCATTCTTCTTCAGCCGGATGCTGGAGGAGGACAAAGAGATCAGCCGGCGACCATTTAGATTAGGTATATTAATTCTACCTTTAGTTCCGGACTAGCACAGCTTATTTAATGTAAATGTAATGAAATCTGTCATGTTTATATGAAATCCGGCCGTGTTTGAATGAATTTGCGTCCATGTTCGCGCTCTCGGGCGAGCGCTGTCCGTCGCTGGAGTGGGATGACGGACTCCATCTCCGACAACGCCGCAAAGTGCGTCACCACCTTTGTGATGGCCAGGACGCGGCGAAAGAATGACGCCCTTCATTCCGCAGGTGATGGCCATTACCGCGCGCTCGTCTAGACGGCTCGGTAGCTCATGAAGCAGCACCAACAACATGCCTTGTGCGTCTAGTACTCCATTGCAGTCGTAGTTGCTGCATGCGCAACTCGGGTTGCAGTTGTAGGTGAGCAGGGCGACGCTGTGTGGCCATCCATCAATAGTGGCTGGTATGAGGATGACATCGCCATGTGCATCCTATTTGTACTAAAAATCATGAATGAAGAGTATAAACATGTTTACGTACAACCTAAGTGGATTTCTCCAGTGGTCATCGCACGTGTAGTGTCATGCAAAGCTTCATTTATTAGGTTATAGAGTCATTTTGTTTTGGTATGTCAGAGAATGACTAACTAGCTATAAGTTGTACTCAATTTACCTCTCTCCTCATTAACTAGTTGCCACATAGGCGAATTTGCTGAGTTGGACCCAATGTTATTACTCTTGAAGTTACTCCCACTGTGGTTAGTCTTAGGCCTTGTTCGGTTCAACCTCCTCCCAAGGGGTTTGGAGAGGAATGGAGGGGAATTTGGCTTGTACATGATTTAATCCCCCACAATCCCTGTTAATCCCCGTTAAAACCCCTTGAACCGCACATGCCCTTAAGGTTAAAAATGACCGGGATTACAGAGGATAGGGTACAAACTTCAGGGATTTAAAGGTGAGGGTTTGTTTCCGACTAGCTCTACAACCTCAAGGTTTATAAAGCGGACTTCACTCTCCCCTCACACACACGTGCGAGTACACTCATGGTGGAGCGCATTTGCACATGAAAAGGCAGGTAACATGACAATTTGAGACATCTGGTCGTCCACTTAATGTGGGGTCTGGGACCAAATGTCAGCCATACCAAGTGCGACCTGACACGGTGGCGCGGTTATTGATCGAGTTTCTTTTTACTGGTATGTTAAATGAAAAGATGGCTCCGCGCGTATTCAATTTAAAATGATCGCTACGGAGAGAAAAACAATTACTACTCCACTAGTCCACTTCGGGACTTGCTTGCTAGGGTTGCTCTCTTCTTCTCACTCTCTCACCCTCTCCAGATCTAAACAAGACGGTGGTGTCCACTCTCTTTATCTCTCTCTCCTCTCCGGTTGACACAGATCCGGCCGGATCCCTTCCGCTGGTGGTCGCCGGTGGCAGGAGGAAGCCGACGCGCGCCGTCTTCTCTGACCTAGCGCCGGCGTGGGAGGTCCTCCTCACCCTTGCTCCCCGACGTCGGCTTGGCAGATCCCGCCGCCTGCCTCACCACATCCCGCCGACCGAAGGTATAACTTATTTTAGAACCGGCCTTGTTCTAAAGGCCCAACTCCCCACGTCGCTGCATCCCTTTTTTTCTTTAAGTTAGGATTGCTCCCCATGTCGTTGCATCCTGCATGTGGATATTCTTCTAGTATTACAAAGCTCCCCATGTAGCTAGCTCCGTCGGCTTGTTGAACAGTCGAACACCACCTAAATTTTTATTATTAGAGGAAAAAAAGGTACTGCAGATACTGGCTAACGAACCGATCTCTTGGTTGGAAAGGGAAATAAAGATGCTGGCCTGACCGGTCTCTTGGTCGAAAAAGGATAGAAAGTGGGGGGTGTTGGGTCGACAATGCAATCGAGAATGAGCACGTCTAGATTTCTTGTGGTCACATAGGAAAGGTCACTGACGAGAACAAAAAATGCACAAATCCAGACATGCTTTGCATGTTTGCCGCACTCGGCAACACCTTTGCCTCACCACTTTATGCCTCGGTGGATGTAAAACGTGCTTGTGCCTCCCCTGTCCCTATGCCCTTACTGCTGCTATTAATCTAACATCACAGGTGAAATGAAACAATGCCACTGTTATTGTGATGTCGCTGTTAAGTAATGTTGTTGTCAATCTATTGCCATTGATAAACTGAATCAATGCCACCACCATTTTATGAAATGCTTCTATCTTGCTTTATTTATCATAAAGAGTGTTTTGGGCCGTTACACTAAACTCTGACACCGGTAACATAGCTGCATCTCCGTTGAACTGCACAAGATTTAATTGCACAATGGTTGACACGACGATGTGTTTCTCCTTTTCGTATCACCCTTTGTTAGAACGATCATTCCTGTTAACCATGCACGTACGTACTGATCAATTACTACTCCCAATCTGTCATCACAGAGTAATAATGCAATTGTTATGCATGTTAATGTAAGCCCCCGTTAATCTAGTGCTAGTGTTGATTTGATGTGATGGCACTTCTTAGTTAATGGCACTTTTTCATAATGTCACTGTAATGCCATTGATTACATATGAGATGCTACTGTTAATCATATGCTGCTGCAAAAAAAATGACACTGCTTAAATAACCCTGTTACATATTTGTGAAAACAGGGTTGTCTATCTCCATATGGTGTCTATTTATGAAAACGGAAGCACAAACCTCAATTTTAGTGGAACCTGCTGTCAGCTGACCTCATGGTGCTCCAGGTATTCCTACATTCGTAACTAGGTAGAATGACCAACGCAAGATGAAATAAGCTTATTTGTACGTCGACTTGCTGTTTGAAGTGTGGAACGAGCCTGTCATGTGTGGAGGAGCAAACAAGCACTGTAGCCGCTCCGTCAACGCAAGATAAAAGAGACCGAGTCATTGATGGCCTGGCCGGCGAGTAGGGGTCATGCAAACAACGGTGCATTATTTTAGTGGAACTGCACAAAAAAGATATTGGGGTTAGTCGGACAATTTTCTAAAGCCACACGGAAGGAATTGCGCTCATCGATTGCATAGAATTTCCTCCGTGCCATCATAGGAGATCCCAAGGTGGAAATCAACTCACCACCTATAAAATTATGCATAATCTTCCTCACGCAGGTCAGTATCCCCTTCGTCCAAATGATCGTGTTTTGTCATGCCGAGCTATTGATATGTGCTACTGTTTTGCGACACCGTTTAAGTAGAGCGCTTTCCTATCTTTTCACATTCAGGACAATGAAGATGATTTTAGTGGAACTACACAAAATGGTCTGATGTTGAGTGATCTCTATTGCCTCCTCTGTTTGTTGCAATGTGTCAGTGTAAATTGCAAGATGAGCCATCAAGCTAGCTGTGGAGTTGCCAACATGCTCAAAGTGCACGCAACATTGAGCAGAAAGAAGCATGCCCAGAAAATTAATGCATGCATAGGGAGGCCCTTTGCTCAGAGAAGCATCAATCATTTTTTCTTTATTTCTACACCTTCTCACAACTTTGTCTTGGTTATAGTCTTGTGAATCATTTAGATGCGTAAACATGCTGAACTTAAGTGCTTGTGAATGTTAGCTAGTATGCATACCGTATCTTGTGAAGCTTAGTTTAGTGTGAATGTTGACTAGCGTGTCAACCTTTACAATCTATGTATATTGTGGGCATGTTATTTGACCCCTCATTTTGCCGCGCTATGACCAGTGTGAGTGTCTGCATGCAGTACAACATCCTCTAATTTGGTGGTTGCCAAGCTGGCCCGAGAAGGAGCTATAACTTTTTTTCAAGTTGAAAAATGTTACCGATGAGGAGCCATAATTAAGCTGGAGGTCACTTTTTTTCTTTCGAATGGGCAATAAGCTGGAGAGCAGGAGAGTGTCTCTAATGGGCTGCCTATAGTGTTAAGGCCCTCCAGTATGAAACACTGGCAGCCAACTAGGACGATACAAAAGCCTATCCATCTTAAAGCCCATTTGTTTTTGTTTTTTGCGAGGAAAAGCCCATTTTTCTTGAACAGGGGGCGATCCCAGAAAAACCCTCCTTCCTCCTCACTTCCACTTATACTGCAGCTCGCTGGACTCTCCCGCTTCCGTCTCCCCCCAATTCCCCCCGCTCCCCATCTTCCTCACTCGTACAGAAAACCCCCGCTCACCTTATTCCTCACTCGTACAGAAAATGCCTGCTCCGCTTCTTCCTCGCTCCTACATAAAACCCCAGCCCTCCTTCTTCCCCACTCGCACTGCCACTAGGCTCGTCTCTCGCTACTCTGCTCAAACCCGTGAGCTCGGCGCAACGCCCGTAAGGAAAATGGAGTCGGCTGGACCCAGCGCCAAGAAGATGAGGCTCCCGCCAGCGGCGACGCCGGTTGTAGATCCCGCACCCAGCAGCGCGGGGAGAAGCGGCGAGCCCCCCCCCCCCCCCAACGGATCTGAGGAACCCGTAGAATCTCGGGTGGACCGCATCAGGGATCTCCCGGACGACATCCTTGGGGAGATCATCTCGCTTCTCCCCACCAAGGATTGCTGCCGCACCCAAGTCCTCTCAACTCGGTTGCGCCTTCTATGGCGCGCCACGCCCCTTAATCTCGACTGTCGTCAGCTATCTGTCGTAACTGATTTTAAACTCCTTAGAGCCATCATCTCTTCCCACCAGGGCTCCGTTCAACGCCTCTGCATCTCGGCACGCTACCTGCTGTCCATACCCTGCATGGTGGACGCCTGGTTGACATCCCCTGAATTCGAAAAACTCCAGCAGTTTGAGTTCTACCATTACCACAAAAATTACATACCACGAACCGAAGGCCAAGTATTTGTGCCCACACCCCATTGTCCATCTCGTGGTTTTCCTTCTCTCTCCACACCACCACCTTCGCCCGGTGCCATCTACCAGACGATCTGGTACAAATGCTTCGACTCCCACTGCTAAAAAAACTTTCACTTGTGGTGGTTTATCTGTCGGAGGCCTCACTGCACAGCATCATCCACTCCAGTTGCCCTGCCCTGGAGCGCTTGCTGGTTGTTTTGGGAATAGAAATCCCTATCAGTTGTCTCCAAATAAAGTCGCCTCACCTTAAAAGCATTGGAATTTGTTTTGAAGGATAGCAGCTCATCATCGAAGATGCCCCTTCACTTCAAAGGTTGCTCCTTCATTATTGTTATATACCTTCATAAATAACTGTCGTCTCTGCGCCTAAACTGGAGACCTTGGGTGTAATTCCTAATCCGTTTAATTATCACAAGTTGGTGTTTGGCTCCACACTTATTCAGGTACCGTATATTATCATCTACACATTTGTAATCATAAGCTGCATTTTTCCTTTATGCGCATAAGTTTTATATCATCTTGGAGTACACTTTGGGTACTAATATTATGTTATATGCTCAATGAAGAGTTCGTCCATGGATAGCCTATCAATGGTGCTGGATTCTGTCAAGATCTTATATATTGGAATGTTTAGTTATGATTTGAACACAATTATTGGCTTGCTGCGATGCTTTCCATGTCTGGAGAATTTGTATATAAAGGTGATGATTTCATGCACATTGAAAGCCCATATATATTGTACTAGAATTAACCGTTCAGTTGTCGCTCTTTCGACATACTCTTTTTTTAGACCTTAATTGTTTTCAATCTTCATGTCTACTTAGGCACTAACACATGGCGAAAAACATATAACCAATCGGTGGCGTAATAAGCACCAGGATTTTCTAAGTTCTCATGACATTCGTTTGAAGACAATAACGATGGAAGGATATGCATCCAACCAGGCAAACAGAAGCTTTGTCACATTCTTCCTGTTGAATGCGAGGTTACTATTGTCCATGAGGCTTAAGTTTTTCAACAAGAAATTTCTCACGGATGGATATGTTGAACAGCAAAAAAAGAAGTTTCAGGTGGACAAATGGGCTTCTGAACGTGCTCGGCTTCTATTTACAACAACTTGTCATCATGTTCCAGTAAAAAATTTCGCACAGGATGTTAATTTTATGGATCAGACTGATCCATTTGTTTGTGATTGCCAAAAACAGTGGTTGGGTTAGATGTTATTGCCATGTTCAATCTGGGTTTTGTCTAAATTTGATGAACAATTAATCCTTTGGCTTTTGTACCATTTGTAAGCTTGAGTTAGATGTTGTTGCCCTTTTTAACTCGGCTGTGCCTGTCATATTTTCATTGAAACAAGGCAAATGGCTTGCCATTTCCTTTATTAAAGAGAGAAATACTGTAACAACAGGGACCCAGCAGCTCGCCCAGTTGCTTTTTAGTTTTAGAGACGGAGCAGGGTATCAATTGCGCTGTGCGGGGGCTGTGACCCATTAGCCCAGGCTTTTATTTAAGCACATGACGAGCCCAGTTGATATCTTTTTTCTTTCTGAAAATGGCTAGCCCAGTTCTTTTTTTTTTTGGACAAAACCCAACCCAGGCCTACTTGCTTTTCTCAGCCCTGCTGGGCTGCAAATCTTTAAAGACGAGGAAATGTATTCGGCTTCCCCAGAAAATGGGCTATAAGTAGTAAGAAATGGGCTGTAAATTTTAAAAACACAGAAAACTGGCAACTAGATTCAAATTTCATTTTTTTCAGGATTTCAAGATTTTAAATTTCATTGTTTTTTTTGCGAGAAAAATTTCATTGTATTTTAATTTGAAATAAAATTATTTTTAATGTGACTCGAAATTTAGTGATTAAAGTGTTCGGACCCCACCGGAATATGCAAAATTTTGTTGAATTTTTAGCAGTTGCCAGAATATGGTATGTAATGCTAACAAAAATAATATGGGCTACGAAATATCCTTAAGAATTAACAAATGGGTTGTAAGTTATTAAAAATAAAGGCAAATGGGTTGTATGCTGTTTTCCACAGATTTGGAGGCTGACTTGTGGTCCTACTAGGTTGACGATGACGTTGTCCTAAATTTTTTTTATGCGTACGCAAGGCTTTGTCAACTTGGTCAACACAGAGCAGTAACTGTTGGATGTCCATCCAACCACCATCGTGCTTCTTCAATCTCTGATCTTCCTGCTCCAGCCGCCCAAACCAGCGCTGGCGAGACTGCCCGCTCCCTCCTTCCGTGGCCGGCTGTGCTGCCGCGCAGGCCTCACCGGCCCACCCTACTCCCACCACTGGCAAGGCCATCTGTCTACCCACCCGCACCTCCTGTTATTTTTCGGCGACGGCAGCCTCACCCCGCAATCGACTAGTCAGCCCTCGTACTCCGCTCAGCGTGGGCATCCACTGATGTGGCTTCGCCGACTCCGGTTCATTCCCTTCCTGGGCCTCGCCGTCGTCCACCGTGTTTTTTTACATGGGTCGTCCACCGCGTTGGTGCTCCCGGCGTGGCGTGGTCAACATGGTCAACAAACGACAGCCATCGGAAGAGGGATGTAAGTGGAGAGGCTAAAAGTAGGGACCCACACAAGCAAGTGCCTCCTTATTACGCGAAAAAATGATTGCTCCTGCTGAAAGCTGGGACCCACCGGCAAAATCTTCACACGGAAGGAAGTGCCTCCTTATTATGCGAAAAAAACTATTCCTCCCAATGACAGCTGGGACCCGGCAGATATGGTGGCTGACTTGTGGGCCTACTAAGCTGACGTGTATGTAGGGCTTTGTCAACTTAGTCAACAAATGATTCTAGCAGCTAGACCATTGGATGTTAATCCAACAGCCGTGCTGCTTCTTCAACCTTTGATCTTCTTGCTCCAGCCGCCCAAACCAATGCCGGTGGGACCACCTGCTCCTGCCTCCCGTGGGTGGCAGTGCTGCCACGCAGGCCTCACCTCCCCACCCTAATCCCACCGCCGGCCAGGGCTTCCCTCTACTCAACCACACCCCGTGTTATTCTCTGGCGACGGCAGCCTCACACTGCAGCGGAACCAGTGAACCCTCGTACTCCCCTCCGCGTGGGCATCCACTACCTCGTCTTCCTCGACTCCGCATTATTCCCTTAGCAGGCCTCGCCGTCATCCACCACCTTGGTGCTCTCGGCGTGGCGTGGTCAACGTTGTCAACGAATGACAGCCATCGGAAGACGACTGTACACAGTGAGGCTGACAGTTGGACCCACCACCTACATCTTCGCATGCAAGGAAGTGCCTCCTTATTATGCGCAAAAAAATGATTCCTCCCCCTAAACAGCTGGGACCCACCACATATATCTTCGCACGCAAGGAAGTGCCTCCTTATCCTCCCTGACGGCTGGGACCCACCCGGTCGAACCGTACGTAGGGTTGTCTGTCTGGTCGCGAACGTGTACGTACATACTGGTCGATCGGTCTCTCTGCAATGATGAACCATGGCCGAGCAAGCAGCGGCACGTGTAGAAGTAGAGCCCCCGACGTAGCAGTTCAGGCAGTCCCTTCTAAACTGTGTACACGTACGTACAGCCAGATGCCAATAAATACGGCCACGTATGTACATACGGGCAGGGTCTCGAACGCCTACTCGCGCATACGTACAGCCAGGGCTCATGTACATGGAGAGGCAGCGGACGGTAGCAACGGCGTCGTGTTCATCGGGAGCCAACAGGCTTGGACGGAACAGCCGAAACAAGGTCTGGCATACCGCAGAATGGAGGAAACGGCCTTCTGTTCGACCGCGTACGGTCGAAACGGGGTCCTGTTCATCGGGAAGGGTCTGGCATACCGCAAAACAGAGGAAACAGACTTTTGTTCGAGTGCCTACGGTCGAAATGGGGTCATGTTCATTGGGAAGGGTCTGGCGTACCACAAAATGGAGGAAACGGACTTCTGTTCGAGTGCCTATGGTCGAAATGGGGTCCTGTTGATCGGGAGGGGTGTGGCGTACCGCAAAACGAAGGAAGCGGACTTCTGTTGGAGCGCTTACGATGAAACAAGGTCCTGTTCATCCACCGTCTAGTGCCTCGCTCCAGCCTCCATGGGTTACTGTTCATCCACCATTGACTTCCTCCAGCCTCCACCTACTATTGTTCATCCACGGGCTACTGTTCATCCAGCCTCCATCGGCTACTGTTTATCCAGCCTCCACGGGGTCCTGTTCATCCACCCCCAACTGGCTGGGGTGCAGCGGCCTCCTCGGGGTCCTGTTCATCCAGCGGCAACGGCCTACTACCACGGGGTCCTGTTCATCCAACCCCCACTGGGAACTATTCATCCACAGCCAACAACCGGCTCGACTCACTACGTCTCGATTCGTTCTACGTACCACGCGCACGGTAGCAATGGTCACTGTTCATCGAGAGGCGACCCAACACCGGCTGGCTATGTCTCGCACAGGGGTTCGATCGGCTTCAGCAAGCAGCAGCAGTGATCGATCGCTCGGGTTCAGTTAGCAGCAGCAGCGAAAGAATCGCTCGGGTTCAATCAGCAGCGAATGAATCGCTCGGGTTCAGTTAACAGCCAAGGGATCGATCGCTCGGGTTCAGTAACGTACCTAGTGCGATCGCTCGGGTTCAGTTAGCCAACGCCTCACACACACGTGCGTACATGAGAGAAACGCGCAAACCACAGTGCATCGCTCGGCCCCGACCACCCACCGTAACCGGGAACTCCCCGATATTTTCCTCGCCCTCGCTTCTGCCACGATTTTTTCTGTCATGGACGGTCCAAAGAATGTCATGCAGGTGCGTCCCTGGCCCGCCCAGGACGAAAAGCCCATTTTTTGTCATAGAAGTAGGAGCCCACCACATCTATGATGATACGTGCTTTTGTCACAATTATCGTCATAGAAGTGTCATAACCATGACAGAAAAAAATTCGTTCGGGCCAAAATGTCACGAATGTGTCCTTTTTTTGTAGTGGCAGATGCTTGAAAGACTGACGGAAAGGTGAGAAAATGTCAAAAGGCTGGAGTAAGACGCGACGGCCCGTCCTCGAACATATAACAAAGTAATGGGTGCTAGCAACTCACCGGAGGCCGCGAGTTGGCCAGGCTATAGGGCTCCACGACCACATGTACACAGAGCTCCTCGAAGGGGAGGCCGGTCAGTAGATGCAGGCGGTCTTTAACCTCACTCTTGGAAAGCTCCCGCCAGAGCAAGCGGTAGGGATCGCACCTCCTGCGGTACTCATACATTGGAGGGTCGATGCGCCCCAAAGGCTGGATATTCCTTTGCACCCAAGTCTTCAGGATCTGCAGGCCGGAGAGTCCTTTCCAATGCAGATGGGTGACCGCATCTACAAGATAGTCGATCCCGGGATCAAGATCGATCTTCGACCGCCACTCTGGTCTCTGCCAACATGGCACGTCAGCTAACTCCGGTAACCCAGGGTTGCCGGGGTCATGAAAGTTATCCGGGGCATAGAACCACCCCCGTTTCTAGGATTTCGGCTCCGGAGCTAACGCCAAGTCAAAGTAGTTGGAGCCCGGGCGAGGGAGAATACTGGCCCCACCGCAGGAAGGAATCTTGCCGTCTTTGAAGCAGGGGATCACCTAAAAAAGTACCAAAAGAGGCCAAAGCGAGGCTGGATCCCCAAGAAGCACTTGCAGAGGGCAACAAAGCAGGACAGATGTACCACGCTGCCTGGGGTAAGATGATGTAGCTGCAACCTTTAAAGGGAGCCGAAACCCATGGTGGATGAGTGCCTCATGCACCACCTGGTTCCAGCGTAGCAGTCGTGGAACCTCATCTCTTGACTGCGGGGCCATTCATCCTATCTCGATGAACTCCAATAGCTGTCCCATCATCACCAACTGCTCTAGATGGGGTCGAGAAATAGAAGACCGCTTCCAATTGCTAACCCACTCAGGCGGATGAGGGAGACGTGGCTAGGGCTGTGGTGGCACATCCGGCAAGTTATTCTGACCGAGGCCCTCCTCGAAGGCGGTGAAGGGGATGACCATCTTTCTCCAAGAAGAAGCAACCGCCCTCAATTTGGTAATGGTGGGCGAAAGCTTGACAAAGAAGAGGGATCGACAACCTCGACACTACTGCTGGTTTCCCTATTTAACAAAGGAGGCGTGTGAATCTTACCCATGACAGCATCGAAGCTATAAGCGTCAATGGTGGGCCAGACCATGGATTTTTGGGCCACCCACCCAGTGAAGTCGGGCTCAAAATAGCGCAAAGGCGACCTCGCCTTGAAAGAAGGGAAGACGGAGATGCCGCCGCAAGGAGCGGCAGGAAGCCCGTGCGACCAGAGACAAGGGAGGCCGGACATATGAGGAAAGGAGCCTGTTAGAGGCCTCGGGGCTATGACGCCTGTGACCTCCGCCAGTCACGTGGGAAACTGATGGGGTCCTATACCCAGGGTACCTCACATAAGGAAACCCGGCCTCATCAAATACACAGGGCCTGCTGGGCCTAAGACTAGAAGCAAGCTCTAAAAGGCGGAGGCGACCTTCGTGTTCTCCAGAACTAGAGGGCGACAGCGCTGTAGATCACATCTACCCCCATGTAAACCCTAGACCTCTCCTGCATATATAAAGGAAGGTATAGGTCCTCATTCATAATGCAATCTTAGATCCAAACTCTCGGTAGCAACCCTGTACACCACTGCAATCCTCTGCATGAGCCTCACCATGAATAACAAGAAGAAGCAGGATGTAGGGTATTACTCTTTGGAGGCCCGAACTTGGGTAAATTGTGTGTGAAGACTCTGTTCCGGTACTTCCGATCTCTTCATGAATCCTATCGAGGGATCCGACGGCATTTCTCTCCGTCAATGACAAGTTGAGAAGAGATACTGGTGGTAGTGTGGAACTCAAACATGAGGTGCTTCCTCCTTTGATTCATGAACACAAGGGTTTGGCATGTCGTTGCAGATTTTTGCCCCAAGATGCACTCCTACACATAAACATGATCTATATTTTTCATTGTATCGACTGAAACACATACCTTTTTTGTTTGCATGCGATGTTTGTCGTAGCTAATTAGGCTTCAGTTTAATTCTCGAAGGGAAAGGCATTGATGAAGCACTAGACCATGCATGATGGCACTAGAGCAGGCTTTAGATGCATCCTTGTGCAATTATTGAGCTTAAAATGGTTATTAGAAAATGCAACAAATAAAAACATTGGTTGTAACTTCTATGCACCAATGCTAGTCGTGTTATTAAAGTGTCCAATGATTATCTAGTTATGATTCAAATCTCTTATTTTAAGTAGTTGAACTCTATTTGCTCCTAGCATTTGTTATTCTATGGTTGTCGCGGTATTGCTAAAAGACTAGAAATTAGGAGAGTTGAACCAAAGTTGTTGACATTGATTAGCGTGGATCTGAACAAGAAACCGGTAGTTGTATTCATTGTTGAATGATTACGGAACTAGGAATGATTCTATAGTCCATGTATAATTATCCATATTGAGAAGTGAGACTTTTAACATGGCTCTCAGAGTTAGAGAAGATGGGAATTGACAAAAATAAGTGACGCAGAGACCAATTATAGTAAAATAGGTGCCATGGAGCCTGAGCTCCAACATAATTTCCCCCTTATGGAGATGCATTGCATGCATGGTTAGTGGTGGACTCCTCGGCCTCAAACATTAGTTCATGGCTTCATCCTCGAGACTGCCAAAATCATCTCTACATGTTCCGAACAAAAGTCCAATCTTCAGCACGTTGTACACCCGGACCTAAAATTTGAAGAGAGAATCCTCACCGTGATCTGAAGTTGCTGGAACTTCACAGTGGACTGCCTAAGATCAACATACAAGCATTGTCTTTTTAGTCTTTTAGACAATGGACCCTAGCATTTCATTCATGTAATTGTTGTCAGTAGCATTTACATTCAGAAGCATGCTTTGGTTCTGTTTGGTACATAGTCTCTTCAACCTCTCATTGATCATTCCCTCGTTTTCTGTTTAAGAAAATAATGTAGTCAGTATATATTGCAGCAAAATGAAGTAATAAAAGGATATGATTTCTTCAGATGAAAATATATTAACTTGCAGTATCCCTGAACTAAAAGAGTCTGTAGATACCGAAAAAGGCTTCACGCCCCGCTTTATAGATAAAACACAAACCACAATACAATGAAGCCGCACATATGGTGGTCCATCACAAGAGATACATGGGTAAACAAGAGAAGAGAAAGAGGTCTGGATATCGCAGCCGCTAGCTCAGCCCTTGCCTTTCTGTCTAGCACCAACAACATCTGCACTCTCTCTCTCTCTCCCTCCCTCCCTCTCTCTCTCTCTCTCTCTCTCTCTCTCTCTCTGTGCAGACTCTTGAGAAACATTCCATCAAGGCATTCAAGTCGTTGTGAGAGGTGTAGTAGCTCCTTGTATTTGCATTCCTGATGTCACCAGCTCATTGTACTTCCATTCTTGTGCATTTTGGATACACAGTTAGTCAACTACAATCAATATCTCAAAATTAGCATCATGAACATGTTTCTTAACATACCCTACTGACCAGTGTTGGAACTTTGCCCACAGGATCGATCACATCACAATATGACGAACACGCGCACAAAAACTTTTATAGCCCAAGGGCCCTTGTCGTGCCCTTTATTCCTCTTTTTATTTTCTGTTTTCTCGCCACGATATTACAATAACCACGTATACCCGCATATATATCACTACCCCAAACAGACTTTTTCATGACGGTTTATAAGATTCCTGAAGGTTGCGAGTCCTCCTTCAGAAACATGTGACGTTCCTGACGTGAATGGCGTACCGAGGCGAATGGGTCGAGTCAGTCCTGAAGGGCCGCATATTAACCTTCAGGAATACGAGAAACCTTCAGGAACGTGGCCCATATTCATGAAGGGAGCCGATCCACGTCGGGAATAATATCTTGCGCACATACGTGATGGTACACCGCCTTCAGGAACGTGGCTAGGAGCGAGGAGGGCAGGCGAATTTTGGCTAGGAGTGAGCAAGGTGCGCGATTTTTCCGCTCGGGAGTAGTTTTCGCGCCGGTTGTGCCCCCATCGCTGACATGGATGGGCCCAACGTCAGGAACGACTGGTCAAAATCCCTAAAACAAACTCCTACGTGTGCCCATCCCCTGTTTTGCATCGTGCCGCCCCTCCTCCAAACCCCTCATGGCCGCCGCCCCCTCCTCCCAATCCCCCATGGTCGCCGCCTCCCATCCGGTGCCGCTGCACCACATAGTCGGCGGTTGACCCCACACCACTGCTGCTCCCACTCCTCTAGCGACATCTTCCCCCATCGACCGTCGCCCCGTCGCCCCATCGCCGTCCAGCCAATCGCCTCCCTCGCCGGCCAACGCTGCCCCGTCGACGTCCAGCCACCCCTCATGTGCCCTCCAGCCATTCCAGCGGCGCCTTCATCCCCGATGACCGGCGCCCCTTGCAGTCTCGCAGTACAGCACCCCTCACAGACTCACAATACAGCGCCGCTTTGATCCCATCGACGTCCAACGATCCCCCTCGTCGTCCAGCCACTCCAGCGCCTCTGCATCGACCGTCGCGTCCTCGTCTTCCAGATCCGACTCACTGCCTCGCCCTCTGTTTCCCTTCCAGTCCAGCGCCTGCAAACCGACCAAAAAAGGTAACAGCTTGTAGACCTTTCATGTTTAGTAACATCAGAGTTCACTAGTAACAGCATGCAGTGGTCATTGTTTAGTATTTGACACTTTTCTTGAGGTAAAAGATGCTATTTTTTTGTTGTTCTTTTGAAAAGATTGGCCGCAGCATCACTGGAGACTGTGATTAGTATATGATTCAGTTTTAAATAAAAAAAATTATGATCCCAGTGCAAATGAATTGATATTTTAGTTGCCATATGTCTGCACAGAAGCAAAATCAGGAAGGTGTAGTTCTTCGAAGGCCAAGTTTGAGGAGTGATAGTGTTGCACCGTGCTACTTCTTGAGCTTGCGTTGGTTTTTCCCTTGAAGAGGAAAGGGTGATGCAGCACAGTATAGGTAAGTATTTCCCTCAGTTAAGAACCAAGGTATCAATCCAGTAGGAGAAGAACGCACAAATCACCAACACCTGCACAAACAATCAAACACTTGCACCCAACGCGATAAAGGGGTTGTCAATCCCTTCACGGTCAATTGCAAAGGTGAGATCTGAACAAAAGATAAAATATTTTTGGGGTTTTTTGGTATATAGATCTGAAAATAAAAGATTTCAAAATAGTAGATCGGAAAGTAATATGATGGAAAATAGACCCGGGGGGCATAGGTTTCACTAGAGGATTCTCTCATGAAGGCAAATAATGCGGTGGGTGAACAAATTATTGTCGAGCAATTGATAGAAAAGCGCAAAGTTATGACGATATCCAAGGCAATGATTATGCATATAGGCATCACGTCTGTGTCAAGTAGACCGACTCCTGCCTACATCTACTACTATTACTCCACACATCGACCGCTATCCAGCATGCATCTAGAGTATTAAGTTCATAAAGAACGGAGTAACGCCTTAAGTAAGATGACATGATGTAGAGGAATTAACTCAAGTAATATGATGAAAACCCCATCTTTTTATCCTCGATGGCAACAATGCAATACGTGTCTCGCTACCCCTACTTTGTCACTGGGTGAAATCACGCAAGATTGAACCGAAAGCTAAGCACCTCTCCCATTGCAAGAAAAACCAGTCTAGTTGGCCAAACCAAACCGATAATTCGAAGAGAAATACAAAGATATTAAATCATGCATAAAAGAATTTAGAGAAGATTCAAATAATATTCATAGATAAGCTGATCTTAAATCCACAATTCATCGAATCTCAACAAACACACCGCAAAAGAAGATTACATCGGATAGATCTCCAAGAACATCAAGGAGAACATTGTATTGAGAATCAAAGAGAGAGAAGAAGCCATCTAGCTACTAGATATGGACCCGTAGGTCTGAGGTAAACTACTCACGCATCATCGAAAGGGCAATGGAGTTGATGTAGAAGCCCTCCGTGATCAATTCCCCCTCCGGCGGGATGCCGAAAAAGGCCCCAAGATGGGATCTCACAGGAACAGAAGGTTGAGTCGGTGGAAAAGTGTTTTCGTGGATGCCTCCGGTGGTTCTGGAATATTTGTGAATATATAGGAGGAAGAGCTAGGTCAGGGGAGTCCCGAGGGGCCCACAAGGTAGGGGGGCGCCCCTCCCCCCCCCCCCCCCAGGTCGCTCCCTCCACCCTTGTCGCCGCCTCGTGTCTCTTTTGACTTGGACTCCAAGTCCCCTGGGTGTCTTCTGGTCCAAGAAAAATCATCGTGAAGTTTTATTCCGTTTGGACTCCATTTGGTATTCCTTTTCTGCGAGGCTCAAAAACAAGGAAAAAATAGAAACTGGCACTGGGCTCTAGGTTAATAGGTTAGTCCCAAAAATAATATAAAATAGCATATTAATGCATATAAAACATCCAAAACAGATAATATAATAGCATGGAACAATCAAAAATTATAGATATGTTGGAGATGTATCAAGCATCCCCAAGCTTAATTCATGCTCGTCCTCGAGTAGGTAAATGATAAAAACAGAATTTTTGATGTGGAATGCTACCTAACATACTTATCCATGTAATTTTCTTTATTGTGGCATGAATATTCAAATCCATAAGATTCAAAACAAAAGTTTAATATTGACATAAAAACAATGATACTTCAAGCATATTAATAAAGCAATCATGTCTTCTCAAAATAACATGGCCAAAGAAAGTTAGCCCTACAAAATCATATAGTGTGGCTATGCTCCATCTTCATCACACAAAGTACTCAAATCATGCACAACCCTGATGACAAGCCAAGCAATTGTTTCATACTTTTGATGTTCTCAAACCTTTTCAACTTTCACGCAATACATGAGCGTGAGCCATGGACATAGCACTATAGGTGGAATAGAATATGGTGGTTGTGGAGAAGACAAAAAGAAGGAGATAGTCTCACATCAACTAGGCGTATCAACGGGCTATGGAGATTCCCATCAATAGATATCAATTTGAGTGAGTAGGGATTGCCATGCAACGGATGCACTAGAGCTATAAGTTTATGAAAGCTCAAAAAGAAACTAAGTGGGTGTGCATCCAACTTGCTTGCTCACGAAGACCTAGGGCAATTTGAGGAAGCCCGTCATTGGAATATACAAGCCAAGTTCTATAATGAAAAATTCCCACTAGTATATGAAAGTGACAACATAGGAGACTCTCTATCATGAAGATCATGGTGCTACTTTGAAGCACAAGTGTGGAAAAAGGATAGTAACATTGCCCCTTCTCTCTTTTCTCTCATTTTTTGGTGGGCTTCTTTGGCCTCTTTTATTTTATCTGTGGGCTTCGTTGGCCTCTTTTAATTTTTTCCTCACATGGGACAATGCTCTAATAATGAAGATCATCACACTTTTATTTACTTACAACTCAAGAATTACAACTCGATACTTAGAACAAAATATGACTCTATATGAATGCCTCCGGCGGTGTACCGGGATGTGTAAGGACTCAAGAGTGACATGTATAAAAATTATGAACGGTGGCTTTGCCACAAATACTATGTCAACTACATGATCATGCAAAGCAATATGACAATAATGGAGCGTGTCATAATAAAACGGAATGGTGGAAAGTTGCATGGCAATATATCTTGGAATGGCTATGGAAATGCCATAATAGGTAGGTATGGTGGCTGTTTTGAGGAAGGTAAAAGGTAGGTGTATGGCACCGGTGAAAGTTGCGCGGTACTAGAGAGCTAGCAAAGGTGGAAGGGTGAGAGTGCGTATAATCCATGGACTCAACATTAGTCATAAAGAACTCACATACTTATTGCAAAAATCTATTAGTCATCGAAACGAAGTACTACGCGCATGCTCCTAGGGGGATAGATTGGTAGGAAAAGACCATCGCTCGTCCCCGACCGCCACTCATAAGGAAGACAATCAATAAATACCTCATGCTCCAACTTCATTACATAACGGTTCACCATACGTGCATGCTACGGGAATCACAAACTTTAACACAAGTATTTCTACAATCCACAGTTACTCACTAGCATGACTCTAATATCACCATCTTTATATCTCAAAACAATCATAAGGAATCAAACTTCACATAGTATTCAATGCACTTTATATGAAAGTTTTTATTATATCCCTCTTGGATGCCTATCATATTAGGACTAAATTTATAACCAAAGCAAATTACCATGCTGTTTAGAAAGACTCTCAAAATAATATAAGTGAAGCATGAGAGTTCAATAATTTCTATAAAATAAAACCACCGTCGTGCTCTAAAAAGATATAAGTGAAGCACTAGAGTGAAATTGCCTAGCTCAAAAGATATAAGTGAAGCACATAGAGTATTCTAATAAATCATGATTCATGTGTGTCCCTCTCAAAAGGTGTGTACAGCAAGGATGATTGTGGCAAACTAAAAAGCAAATACTCATATCATACAAGACGCTTCTTATTCCATAGTCCATCAAATCTTTACCCAAAACTTGAAAACTTCACAACACAAAACTCAACAGAAAACTCGTGAGATCCGTTAGTACAAGAAAATAAAATCACCACTTTTGGTACTGTTGTGAACTCATTCTTTATTTATATTGGTGTAATATCTACTGTATTGCAACTTCTCCATGGTTCATACCCCCCGATACTACCCATAGATTCATCAAAATAAGCAAACAACACAAAGAAAACAGAATCTGTCAAAAACAGAACAGTCTGCGAAGATCTGAATTGTTATAATATTTATGTAACTCGAAAAATTCTGAACAATTAGGAAAACAGAGGTAATTTGCATATAAAACTCTTGTAAAAAATTCAGGGTTTTTCAACGCTCCAGTGAATTATTAAACTTCTGTGACTGGACGCAAAAGTTTCTGTTTTTCAGCAAGATCAAATCAACTATCACCGTAAGCCATCCCAAAGGTCTTACTTGGCACAAACACTAATTAAAACACCAAAACACATCTAACCAGAGGCTAGATGAAAAAATTTATTCAAAAAACAGAAAATAAAAATATTGGGTTGTCTCCCAACAAGCGCTTTTCTTTAAAGCCTTTTAGCTAGGCATTGAAATTTCGATGATGCTCACATGAAAAACAAGAATTGAAGCACAAAGAGAGCATCATAAAGTACATGAAAAACACATCTAAGTCTAACATACTTCCTATGCATAGGCATCTTATAGGCAAACAAATTATCAAGGCAAGCAAATCCTAGCATATGCAAAGAAGAAGAAAGAGACAATAGCAAACTCAACGTAACGAGAGGTAATTTAGTAACATGAAGATTTCCACACCCATATTTTCCTCTCTCATAATAATTACATGTAGTATCATAATGAAATTTAACAATATAGCTATCACATAAAATTTTCTCTTCATGATCCACATGCATGCATAGTTGACACTCTTCCAAAATAGTGGGATCAACATAAAATAAAGTCATTACTTCTCCAAGCCCACTTTTATCAAAAAAAATCATAAGATCGATCAATCTCCAAAATAGTGGGATCATTAATTCCTAAAGTTGACACTCTTCCAAACCCACTTTCAATATTATAGCAAACATATTCATCATGAGGCTTAAATAAATTTTCAAGATCATATGAAGCATTATCACCCCAATCATGATCATTGCAATAAGTAGAGGACATAGCAAAACTAGCATCCCCAAGCTTAGGGTTTTGCATATTATTAGCACAATTGACACTAATAGAATTTATAATAACATCATTGCAATCATGCTTTTGATTCAAGGAACTATCAAGTATGGGTGCAATAGCAATAATCTCATGTTTAACATAAGGAACTATAGCAAATTCGTCTCCATAAATATTGGCATCATGGCCATAAGAATAGCAAGCATCATGTTCATCAAGGGATATTTCAATCAAATCATCGGAATCATAATTATCTATAGATTCATGCATATCATTATTTTCTTCCAAAGCAGCGGTCATTCTCTCAATAAATTCCTTAACATAGGCATTATGAGCATAGTTTTTATAACAATATTTAAGTATATCAAAATTTTCAGATTTGTAGAGAGTAATATCATACTTTTCAATCAAAGAAGTAACTTCATAAGCACCCTTAAAAGCAACAAATTCTTCAATTTGTTCGATATCATAGTAACTATAAATACCCTTTTCATAAGAAGATAAGATTTCATTATCATTAAACTCACATAGGTAGGGAAGGTGTTTTTTAGGGTTCTTAGAGCAACAAGTAAAATCATAAAGTTCACAAAGATTCCAAGCATAGCATAGCAAACAATTTATTTGATTCCATAGGAGTCTCCCTTTTTTAGACAAACGGTGACGCACAAAATGAGCATGCTCATCTAAAGATTTTCCCTCGACTAAACTAGTTGGGTTTTCAGCACGAGCACATATGGATCAAAGATGATCCAAGTAGAAAACTTTAAGTTGATCCATAAACTTTGTTTCTGATTTTCAATAAACACACAATTATAGCAAGCAAACGAGCAAATGAGCCAAGTAAGACATAAAGGCAAACGAAAAAAAGGCGAATAAAAAGGCAAATCTTTTTGTATTTTTCTGAAAACATTTTAGAAGTGGGGGAGAGGAAAACGAGAGGCAAATGGTGAATAATATAATGCAAGAGATGAGAGTTTATGATGGGTACTTGGTATGTCTTGATTTGGCGTAGATCTCCCCGGCAACGGCGCCAGAAATCCTTCCTACTACTTCTTGAGCTTGCATTGGTTTTTCCCTTGAAGAGGAAAGGGTGATGCAGCACAGTAGAGGTAAGTATTTCCCTCAGTTAAAAACCAAGGTATCAATCCAGTAGGAGAAGAACACACAAATCACCAACACCTGCACAAACAATCAAACACTTGCACCCAACGCGATAAAGGGGTTGTCAATCCCTTCACGGTCAATTGGAAAGGTGAGATCTGGTAGAGATAGATAAACAAAAGATAAAATATTTTTGGGTTTTTGGTATATAGATCTGAAAATAAAAGATTGCAAAATAGTAGATCGGAAAGTAATATGATGGAAAATAGACCGGGGGCCATAGGTTTCACTAGAGGCTTCTCTCATGAAAGCAAATAATACGGTGGGTGAACAAATTACTGTCGAGCAATTGATAGAAAAGCGCAAAGTTATGACGATATCCAAAGCAATGATTATGCATATAGGCATCACGTCCGTGTCAAGTAGACCGACTCCTGCCTGCATCTACTACTATTACTCTACACATCGACCGCTATCCAGCATGCATCTAGAGTATTAAGTTCATAAAGAACGGAGTAACGCCTTAAGTAAGATGACATGATGTAGAGGAATTAACTCAAGCAATATGATGAAAACCCCATCTTTTTATCGTCGATGGCAACAATGCAATACGTGTCTTGCTACCCCTACTTTGTCACTGGGTGAAATCACGCAAGATTGAACTGAAAGCTAAGCACCTCTCCTATTGCAAGAAAAACCAATCTAGTTGGCCAAACCAAACCGATAATTCAAAGAGAAATACAAAGATATTAAATCATGCATAAAAGAATTCAGAGAAGATTCAAATAATATTCATAGATAAGCTGATCATAAATCCACAATTCATCGGATCTCGACAAACACACCGCAAAAGAAGATTACATCGGATAGATCTCCAAGAACATCAAGGAGAATGTTGTATTGAGAATTAAATAGAGAGAAGAAGCCATCTAGATACTAGCTATGGACCCGTAGGTCTAAGGTAAACTACTCATGCATCATCGGAAGGGCAATGGAGTTGATGTAGAAGCCCTTCGTGATCGATTCCCCCTCCGGCGGGATGCCAGAAAAGGCCCGAAGATGGGATCTCACGAGAACAGAAGGTTGCGTCGGTGGAAAAGTGTTTTCGTGGATGCCTCTGGTGGTTCTGGAATATTTGTGAATATATAGGAGGAAGAGCTAGGTTAGGGGAGTCCCGAGGGGCCCACAAGGTAGGGGGCACCCCCCCCCCTCCCTAGGGCGTGCCCTCCACCCTTGTCGCCGCCTCATGGCTCTTCTGACTTGGACTCCAAGTCCCCTGGGTGTCTTCTGGTCCAAGAAAAATCATCGTGAAGTTTTATTCCATTTGGACTCCGTTTGGTATTCCTTTTCTGCGAGGCTCAAAAACAAGGAAAAAACAGAAACTGGCATTGGGCTCTAGGTTAATAGGTTAGTCCCAAAAATAATATAAAATAGCATATTAATGCATATAAAACATCCAAAGCAGATAATATAATAGCATGGAACAATCAAAAATTATAGATACGTTGGAGACGTATCACGGGGCAGAAGACCTATTTTTGTGCAGATTGACCTTTTGTTTCTTCTTTCTTTTCTTCCTTTTATTCGCGAGACCATGCACACCTAGATAACTACCTGAAATGGTTTGTTGGAATCTTTGTGTTTGTGGTTTTAATTAGCGAAACCATATGCATGTCACTGCTACGTAAAATATCACCTTTTTTAGTATATACTTCGTGTGTTTTGGCTGTTATGCATTACCATTGTGTGAAGTTACATGAAGACATGGATGAAACCCTTTTTTCTTGTCAAAGGAAAATCCCGATGCAAAATGCAGCTAGATCACATAAGAGTTGCCTCATTTTAGTACTAGACTTGCCTTTTTCTCCTTATTTTAGTAGGTGCATCAAGCTATACACTGGACATGCATCCTTTTTTTACTTTTGCAGTTGCTCCATGCATACAATAGAGTTGTCTAAAATCACAGGACTAGTTGCATATTTTTTTATAGGCATCTTAAACACTATCTTGGGGGAGTTGCTTGGATTTTTCTTTTGTTACCTGTAGCCCATAGTTGCCCAGTTTTGTATTGTGTTCTTTCTTCATCTCTTTTCATCATAGCTTTTGCAAAATTAGAAATGAAAAACCCTTAAGTTCAACCAGGCGGGGGTTGGGGTGGTTGATCAAGGGGGAGAGGGGTGCAGATCAAAGATAGAATATCAAGGGCGAGAAGGGGGTAGGTTTTTGGGGTGCTTACCTTGATTCAAGACACCATGTATGGGGGAAGCTATGGTTGGTCTTCAGATCTGATTAGGAGGAAGAAACAAGGAGGAAGGAGGAAGAAGGGGTCCCTGCACGGGCTTGCTCCTCAAGAAAAAGAGGAGAGGGTCGTGTGAGAGGATCGGGGAGGGGACCAGGTGGGGCTTGGTGAGGCGCCAAAATGCGTGAGGGCACCGGGAGGAGGACCAAGGTGCGCGATTGTGACCGCGGGTGGAGGGACCAGGCGTGGGCATGCACGCTTTCCCTTTTCGGTTGTCCGCGTCGCGCGCTTCTTCCATATTTGGGAGAGCACTCGCTCCCGCGAACGGGCGCCCGGGCGCCGCCTAGTCATGTCCTTTCTCTTTTGCTTCTTCTCAAAAAAGAATAAAAACATTTCTCTTCTGCTTTTTCCTCATGACATGGTGCCAGGCAAAATATATACCCACAATGAAAATAATATATTGCTGCCATGCAAATTAAAAAATGTTAATGGCAATGATTTGATGAAAAATATCAGGCATTTCATTGGCACAAATCTAAATGTTCGATTAACACAAACAATGATGGACACTTCTAGGGGCAAGCGCTTGCCCCTAGACTTATCAAACGCCCGACTATTTTAGGAAAGGCATGTGGTCCATCCGTCCTCTCATTTCACGAATGGTAAGTTTTGATCTATCACCCCCCCCCCCCTCGTTTTATGGTGATTCCGTCAATGTCAAGATAATGTGCCAGTTCAGTCTCTCAAAGGTGCTCATAGGGCTAGTGTGTGTGTGTTTGTGCGCGCGCATGCCTTCATAGAGGTGAATGTATGTGTGTATCTATGAGCGTCTGTGTCTGTACTATGTCCTAAAAAAATCTCCCCATGAAATATAGCATGTTGGTCCCAGGTCCCAGGTAGACAAAATATCAATCAAGAAAATAGTTGAACTGAAGCAACAAAACCACGCATGGATCCTCATGATACATATACGAAGCATACAACAAAAAAGTGTATTTCCCCTCCTTCCACGTGATGCATGAAAACCTTTACATAGTTTTCAGTTGATTATTCAGTCTCCTTATGATGCACTATTGTATCTTATTCGTTATGCAAAACAAATAGCTTATGCAGGCAACTCTTTTACCTTCTTGCTCAATCTATTGCACCTAGCACTAGTAGAAAACAGGGCATCAGTCTCGGTTCCAGAGGGCCTTTAGTCCCGGTTCTGCAACCGGGACAAAATGATCTGGACTAATGCCCATCACTTTTAGTCCCGGTTAGCTTACGAACCGGGACTAAAGGAGATCCATGTGGCCGCTGTGGGGCGCCCAGGCACGAGGACCTTTAGTCCCGGTTGGTAACACCGACCAGGACTAAAAGGCAGCCACGCGTCAGCAGCTGCCAGGCGCTGGGGTTTTTGGTTTTTGAAAGGAGGGGTTTAGGGCTTTTGGAGGGTTTTCATATTGTGTTTCCCCCTTTTATTTTTGTGTTTACCCTTCAATTCTTTTACATTTAGGGTTTCATTTTTATTTAATGTTTTCCATTCGACTCGACGCTAGCTACTACATATAGCAATGAAGGAACCATTACACAAGATCGTCATGAACATATATAGAGAGAAGTGACCTCTCTTTCTCTGTGCTTGGTCGAACAACAAGTTTTCGTATATCTATCCAACGCTACTACATATATACAATATAACATCTCTTACGATCCCTGACATAATCTACCTAAATCCATTTGCAATTCCATATGGTATTCTCCGTGTTCAGGTATGACGTGGTCAACAAAGAATCCCGCCAATTCCTCTTGAATTGCTCGTATGCGATCATGTGGTAGGAGTTCTTCCCGCATCTCCCAAAGCTAATTTAAAGAAGGGGGTCAATACATATATATGAATGAAACTCAACACAATTGATGGTAATAAAATAAAATTGTGAATATTGTTTACGTACTTCAAATTGTTGGTCAGAGAAGCCCCGCTCAAAGGTCGAGTGGCGCATGAACTCGCAAACATAGTATCCACATAAATTATTCCTACCTGCCTGCCTGCCACAAGCACTTTACGAGAATAGAGTTCAATCAAATTGATAATCAAGCATGATAATGGTATTGATGAAACTAGAATCAATGAGAGATGTGCGGAACTAGCTAGTACTACTTACTTTGGGGTGTGTAAATCGCGGCTCCTTCTTCAGACCCAGAACCATTCTGGTGCACTTTTTCCAAACCCTGCCCAGCAAAGAAAATGATTACTTGATATCAGGAAATGAACGAAAGTTGCCGATATGGTGTGATAATGATTGAACTTACTTTTGGAGCATTTCACTCATGTCCGCCCACAGCTTTGGGTCTTTACGTCTCGAGTCTAAGACAGTTACTACTCACCCATCAAGCTTAATGGATAGCAGAATAAAGTGGCTGCGCACGCATAACTCATCAATTACACTTAACCTCGAGTAAGCGAAACCGAATATGCACAAGACAATAACACTCACTTGAAGTTGTAAGGAAAGAGTATTTCCCTTTTGTTTTGATGTCAAAGGAACGCGTTTAGCAAGTTATCCTCAGTATCTTTAACTCTGTTTTGTACCGCCCATTCATTTACGGTATTTGGGCTAATGAACCCAATGTCATAGATTTGTCCTTTTTTGCATTCGACGATCTTCAATCTGCATAATATAGTGAGTATAATTATATATACATGCAATGAATGAGCTAAGCTAGAGACTTAATTACAGAAGTAATACTTACAGACAGTAGCAAGTCATGAGAGTTTTTTTGAGGGCGTCTTGATTGTATAACTGAAATAATTCCACAAATTGAACGTACATCAGGTCGACTCCAATTAAGTCGTGCTCATCTTTAATTCCCAGCAAAATACTGTCAGTCCCATCCTTGCTGCAGGTTTCCAAGTACCAGTCATGCAATCTTCGCATCCTCGTTGGTAGATGCGGGAGCTGATCAGGTTTGACGAGAGGCTTCCCGTGCTCATATCTAAAGGGAGCAACTACCTCAGCCATTTCAAACTGTACATCATCGCCCACGTAATCACCAAGAGTGGTACCGGGCGCTAGCCCCGGATGATTAGCGATATCGCTAGACACCTTGAGCAGGGGGCACGATTGCTTCTCCTGTTCGCCGAGCTGGGGAATTGTTTTCCCACTTTGTCTTGCAGCACTGGTAGTACTTCCCGACCGCCATGCTTCATCATATGTCTTTCCAATACAGCGGTCATAGTGTGATTTCGGCGGAGGCGGTGGTGGTCGCTTAAGGGCATCCAAAGTGCGCTTCGCTTTCACCGAATCTATTATTTCCTTCGAAGGTGGACATTTCCGTTCAAAATGGGCCTGCACTTCGGCAGCCACAATGTCCTTGTTTTCCTCGTCAGTCCTCTCATATGGTAACTTTGGAGGATCCCTGAGGCTTGGACCAGCTTTGAATTTCTTGCATGTTGTACTGCTAGCCGCCGGAGCGGCGGCGCCTCTCTTCCGCTGTTGCTGAGGCGGCGGAGTCCGCTGACGCGCCAGAGGAGGCGGAGTCCGCTGACGCGCCGGAGACAGCTGAGGCGGAAGAGGACTCTGCTGAGGGGACTCCTCCGCCGGAGATGGCTGAGGCAGCGGAGACAGCTCACGCGCTGGAGATGACTCAGGCAGTTGAGATGGCTGAGCTGGACTATGAGGAGTCTACTGAGGGGCCTCCTCCGGCTGAGTCTGCTGAGGCGGCGTCCAGTTTGGAAGCTTGATGTTCTCCTTTCTCCATAGACAGGTACTCCTTAAGGCATTTTCCAGAAGAATCTCCCCTTCACCTGTAGGGTACTGAAGCTCCAGCCCCTCAAATCCGTCCATTATTTCATCCACCCCGACAATAGCAAAGCCATGTGGAATCGGACAGCAATGAAAAGTTCCCTCAGCTCGAGGAGGTAAGACATAGCCGACCGCCACCTTCAAGGTCAGGTTATGGCATTTCGCCATTAGCACACAATGTTCATTCTCCATGATACGATCCACGGGGTAGCGAGGAGCCGTGATATCAGGCTGAACGAGCTCCGTGGAAGCCACGCTGCTTCTCCGCTAAGATGGTGGGGTAGCTTCGGAGGCAGTGTCGAATGAAGGATCTTCGTGCCGCTGATATGGTTGGCCGGTAGCTCGCTGGCTCTCAAGTTCCTCTAGTTTCTCTAATCTTTCATTGATCTTCTGCATTTTGCTTGCTTCCTCTTTCTTCTTTCTCTCTTGGCTTCTATAACCACTGCTGTCGGGAAACTCATGCACCCACGGAACGGAGCCTGATGTGCCTTGTGTTCGTCCAGGGTGTTCAGGATTCCCGAGGGCCTTGGACAGCTCGTCCTTCTCTCTATCGGGGTGGAACCTCCCTTCCTGTGCTTCCTTGATTGCTTCCTCAAGCTTCTTGGCGGGTGTTGCAAGTTGAGCTTTCGTCCAAACACACTTCCCTGATTTTGGGTCCAAAGTTCCCCCAACCCCGAAGAACCAAGTCCTTGATCGATCTGGCCAGTGCAATGTCGCTGGTTGGACCCCTTTAGCAAGCAGGTCTTGGTCAGCTTTGTCCCACATAGGCCAGGCTTTGTTGTAGCCACCTGACCCCATAACATGGTGATACTTCTTCTTTGCAGCATTTTGCTTATTTATATGTGACCTTTGCTTAGCCTTCTTCGATTTCTTGTAGGCCACAAATGCAGGCCAGTGATCTTTTATCTTCGCATATTGACAGGTGAAATCTGGAGTCTTCTCTTTGTTGACAAACTTTTTGTTCAAATCTTTCTTCCAGTTCTTGAATAGTTCTGCCATCTTCTTAAGAGCAAACGCCTTGACCTTCGGGAGAATAACTGGCTTATTCGGATCCTCCTCTGGCGGTAGGCTGAAATTTGTCATCAGCGAGTTTCAAAGATCATCATTCAGAATATCTTGGACATAAGAAACTTCAGGGTGCTTCTTCTTATTCCATTCCTGGATGCTGATCGAGATGTTGTCCCTAACAATAACTCCGCACTGATGTACAAATTTGTCCTTGGTCCGCTTGGGAGCAATCGGTTGGCCGTCTCGAGAGACTTCTTCGATCGTGAAACCTTCATCCTGGCCCAACCTTTTCTTCGGGCCTCGTCTCCTTACCGAAGTTTGGCTCGATCCGGAGGGCTAAAAGAAGAAAGAAGCATCAATATATGTACATACAAAACAATTGATGCATCTAGTCAGCAGAGGCTTAATTAATATATATATATATATATATATATATATATATATATATACCTCACCGGACTTTGCAACAGTTAAGGCTCCCTTCTCCATTGGATCACCGGAGCCGTCATGATCTCCTTCCTCCTCCATTCGATCAATGGAGCCGTCATGATCTCCTTCCTCCTCCATTCGATCACCGGAGCCGGCATCCTCTCTTTCCTCATCATCGGTGTCGTTGAGAAACAACAAGGTGATATCACCTCCATCGCGGATTATATCCCCCAACAACTCTTCTTTTTCTAAGTCTCTGTCCATAGTTTCTGCAAATATTACAACATGGCAATATACAACCATGAGAGATGGATTAGTGGAAAACATAGACTTAATCACAACAAGGAATCATATGCATATGAGCAATGGATTAGTGGCAAACATCATGCAAAGTTCACAAGTTTTATAACAGTTAGTTTCAGACGAGCGTCGAGGACTCCTCCCCCCTCATGTCTGATGAGTCATCCTATCTTTCGAGAGAGGATACTTTGCGGTCCGTCTCTCTCATGGTCATTCGCGGAACTTGCTACCCCCCCCCCCCCCCTCATGTCGAATTTATCGGGGATATGTTCAATTCCTGAGAGAGTTAGGGGTGTTCTAACGCGGCACTACACGATATAGGTGAAGAGGGATAACATCCGGGAATGTTTTCCCGAAGTCTGCATTTTCGGACAGATGAAACGGAGGGGGACGGTTACAGGTTCGCTATGCTAGCTGCTTGTGACAGACAAACGAAGGGCATATTTGGATTCGTCATATTTTTCTGATCGATTTTCATATATAAATTATTTTCATCGGAGTTACGGTTACGAATTTCTAAAGTTTTACCAATATCGTGAAATTCCTGGAATTCTGCTAAGTCTGAGAATTCCTCAGCTTTAAACATCACTTAGCTGTTTTCCAAAGGCTACAACTATTGTTCTGTACATCCTATGGGTTAGTGCCTTATATCAATATTGATCACTCTCCTGTGATCTACAAGATAGTATCAATTCCATCTCTGCTAGAGTCCATTAGCTTGCTCAAAACTTTGTTTGAAAAGTGCCACTTGATATTAATTCCAAAAACTGTTATAATTTACAAACTTTGTTAGATGATCGCCATTGATCTATAGTTCTAATGGAGACACTTCATATAAGTGTTTTACATGGACAAAAAAATTCTAACTTTGTTACAAACATATGAACATTTTCTATATACATCAATGCATCCATCCATACATATATACATACATACATACATGGACAAAAAAATCTATGAACATAAAAAAAATTAAGAAAAAAAATTCTATGAACATAAAAAATTCTAACTTTGTTACAAACATATGAACATATGAACATTTTTTATATACATCAATCCATCCATCCATACATATATACATACATACATGAACATAAAAAAATTTAAGAAAAAAAATGCAGGGCAGGGGCGGCGGCTAAGCAGCAGGGCAGGGGCGGTGGCGGTGGTAGCGCAGGGCAGGGGCGGCGGCGGCAGCGTAGGGGAAGGGGGGTGGAGCTCACTGGGGGTGGCGTCGGGGCAGGGAGCGGCGGCGTTGGGGCAGGGCTCGGCGGCGTCGGGGCAAGGAGCGGTGGCCGGCGTCGGGGTCAGGCAGGGACGGCGACGGGGTCGGGGGAGGAGC
The DNA here is from genome assembly GCA_011799875.1 of Thinopyrum elongatum. Classification (NCBI taxonomy): domain Eukaryota; kingdom Viridiplantae; phylum Streptophyta; class Magnoliopsida; order Poales; family Poaceae; genus Thinopyrum; species Thinopyrum elongatum. Next base: position 97,030,722 of record CM022301.1, on the reverse strand, counting down.
AGCTTGGCGGCATCGGGGGCAGGGCTCGGCGGCGTCAGGGAAGAAGAACTGAGATTTGGAGAAAACTGCTAAGTGTTGCTTATATAGCCCCACCTTTAGTCCCGGTTGGTGGCACCAACCGGGATTAAAGGCCCCCCTATCGCCCCGGTTGGTGCCACCAACCGAGACTAAAGGTCAATTTCAGCAGCCCAAAGGGCGGGAAGCACAGACCTTTAGTCCCGGTTGGTGGCTTGAACCGGGACGAAAGGGGGCCTTTAGTCCTGGTGCGAGCCACCAACCGGGACTAAAGGGTTGTGCTGCCGCATCCAAAAGTTTAGTCCCACCTCGCTAGTTGAGAGGGGCTCGGAGTGGTTTATAAGCGCTGCTGCCACTATCCTCTTGAGCTCCTCTATAATGCAGGCAGTACATGCCTATCTGACGCCCTGTTGGGCCTGCTTGCACTGCGGGCCTGCATCCTGGCCCATTTCTAGGGTTTCTAGTCGTATGCAGGCCGTGGTGGCTAGTAGGTGGGCCTTTTTTATTTTTTGCATGTGTTATGTTTTTAAAATTTTAATTTTATTTTTTCCATATGTTATTTTTAGTTATATAATTTTAGTTGCATAAATTTTATTTAATTTTAGTTGCATAAATTTTATATAATTTTGGTTGCATAAGTTTTATTTTTTATTGATTCTTTTTAGTTGATTCCTTTTGCTATTAGAGTTTTATAAAAGCTTTTTAGTTTTTTATTAAAGTTTGTAACAAAAAATACTTTATAAAAATTCTTTTTACTATTAAAGTTTTTAACAAATAAATACTTTGATAATTTTAGTTAATATTATTTTGATTCTTTTAACTTGATTCTTTTTGCTATTGAAGAAATTATATTTAATTGATTCTTTTTAGTTCATTTTTTTTGCTATTAGAGTTTTATAAAAGCTTTTTAGTTCATTCTTTTTTCTATTAGAGTTTTATAAAAGCTTTTTAGTTCATTCTTTTTGCTATTAGTTCATTCTTTGAACTAAATGACTCTGAAATTGAAAAGCACTACAAATGAACTCTGAAAGGGTTGAAAGTTGGCATGTTATCATCATTTCACCCACATAGCATGTGCTAAAAAGTTGAGATGGTTACGGTAAAAACTGGATGCACTTCATGTGCAAAATGGACAATCTCTTTTAAAGTATCACGGTTTCGGACGAAAACTCATCTGTTACAAAGGCATTTCATTTTTTTAACTTATTTCAACTCCAGACTTTTTGTGCGTTCAACATGCACCATTCAAAGCCACATCATCAATTTTCAACCCTTTCTGACTTCATTTGCTATTTTTCATGCATTTACTGATTTTTTTAGCTAAATGACCCTGAAATTGAAAAGCACTACAAATGAACTCTGAAAAGGTTGAAAGTTGGCATGGTATCATCATTTCACCCACATAGCATGTGCTAAAAAGTTGAGAGGTTTACGGCAAAAACTGGATGCACTTCGTGTACAAAATGGACAATCTCTTTCGAAGTATCACAGTTTCGGATGAAAACTCATCTGTTACAAAGGCATTTCAATTTTTTTAACTTATTTCAACTCCAGACTTTTTGTGCGTTCAACATGCACCATTCAAAGCCACATCATCAATTTTCAACCATTTCTGACTTCATTTGCTATTTTTCATGCATTTACTGACTTTTTTAGCTAAATGGCCCTGAAATTGAAAAGCACTACAAATGAACTCTGAAAAGGTTGAAAGTTGGCATGGTATCATCATTTCACCCACATAGCATGTGCTAAAAAGTTGAGAGGGTTACGGGAAAAACTGGATGCACTTCGTGTACAAAATGGACAATCTCTTTCGAAGTATCATGGTTTCGGACGAAAACTCATCTATTACAAAGGCATTTCAGTTTTTTAACTTATTGCAACTCCAGACTTTTTGTGCATTCAACATGCACCATTCAAAGCCACATCATCAATTTTCAACCCTTTCTGACTTCATTTGCTATTTTTCATGCACTTACTGATTTTTTTAGCTAAATGACCTTGAAATTGAAAATCACTACAAATGAACTCTGAAAAGGTTGAAAGTTGGCATGGTATCATCATTTCACCCACATAGCATGTGCTAAAAAGTTGAGAGGGTTACGGCAAAAACTGGATGCACTTCGTGTACAAAATGGACAATCTCTTTCGAAGTATCACGGTTTCAGACGAAAACTCATCTGTTACAAAAGGCATTTCATTTCTTGACATGTAACTGCAGTGATATTCTAGATAAAAGCCATCATCAGAATAGTTGTGGAGAGAAAGTATTCACTTTTTCTTCGCGTGTGTCCCTTGCTTATTGCGTTGTAACCATGGATAATCTTCATCGTTTAACAGGATGCTTGGGTCAGCCTTCACTTTGAAGGGAGGAATTTTATGAAACTTTTCATAATCTTCAGACATGTCTGTCTTGCCCTCCACTCCCACGATGTCTCTTTTCCCTGAAAGAACTATGTGGCGCTTTGGATCATCGTATGATGTATTCGCTTCCTTATCTTTTCTTTTTCTTGGTTTGGTAGACATGTCCTTCACATAGAAAACCTGCGCCACATCATTGGCTAGGACGAATGGTTCGTCTGTGTACCCAAGATTGTTGAGATCCACTGTTGTCATTCCATACTGCGGGTCTACCTGTACCCCGCCTCCTGACAGATTGACCCATTTGCACCGAAACAAAGGGGCCTTAAAATCATGTCCATAGTCAAGTTCCCATATGTCCACTATGTAACCATAATATATGTCCTTTCCCCTGTTGGTTGCTGCATCAAAGTGGACACCACTGTTTTGGTTGGTGCTCTTTTGATCTTGGGCGATCGTGTAAAATGCATTCCCATTTATCTCGTACCCTTGGTAAGTCAATACAGTCGAAGATGGTCTCCTAGCCAACGAGTACAGCTCATCTCCAACAATGTTGTTACCCATGAGATGTGTTTGCAACCAACTGCCGAAAGTCCTAATGTGTTCACATGTAATCCAGTCGTCAGACTGCTCCGGGTGTTTGGAGCGCAGAATATTCTTGTGTTCATTGACATACGGGGTCACCAAGGTAGAATTCTGTAGAACTGTGTAGTGTGCTTGAGCCCAAGAATGCCCGTCCCTACATATTATTGAATCCGCTCCTAGCGTGCCTTTTCCAGTCAGTCTCCCCTCATACCGCGATTGAGGGAGACCAATCGGCTTAAGGTCATGAATAAAGTCAACACAAAACCCAATGACCTCCTCTGTTTGATGGCCCATGGAGATGCTTCCTTCTGGCCTAGCACGGTTATGACCATATTTCTTTAAGACTCCCATGAACCTCCCAAAGGGGAACATATTGTGTAGAAATACAGGACCCGGAATGGCAATCTCATCGACTAGATGAACTAGGACGTGCGTCATGATATTGAAGAAGGATGGTGGGAACACCAACTTGAAACTGACAAGACATTGCACCAAATCATTCTTTAACCTTGGTAGGATTTCTGGATCGATTACCTTCTGAGAGATTGCATTGAGGAATGCACATAGCTTCACAATGGCTAATCGAACGTTTTCTGGTAGAAGCCCCCTCAATGCAACCAGAAGCAGTTGCGTCATAATCACGTGGCAGTCATGAGACTTTAGGTTCTGGAACTTTTTCTCTGCCAAATTTATTATTCCCTTTATATTCGACGAGAAGCCAGACAGGACCTTCATACTAAGCAGGCATTCAAAAAAGATTTCCTTCTCTTCTTTGGTAAGAGCGTTGCTAGAAGGACCTTGATACTGCTTTGGATGCATGCCGTCTTTTCCGTGCACACGTTGCTGGTCCTCCCGTGCCTCCGGTGTATCTTTTGTCTTCCCATACACGCCCAAGAAGCCTAGCAGGTTCACGCAAAGATTCTTCATCACGTGCATCACGTCGATTGCAGAGCGGACCTCTAGGTCTTTCCAATAGGATAGGTCCCAAAATATAGATTTCTTCTTCCACATGGGTGCGCGTCCCTCAGCGTCATTCGGAACAGATTGTCCACCAGGACCCTTTCCATAGATTACTTGTCAATCCTTGACCATATCAAGTATGGCATCACCAGTACGGAGGACGGGCTTCTTCCGGTGATCTGCCTCACCTTTGAAAAGCTTTCCTTTCTTTCTTAAGAGATGGTTGGTCGGAAGAAATCGACGATGTCCCAGGTACACATTCTTCCTGCATTTGTCCAAATATATACTTTCGGTATCATCTAAACAGTGTGTGCATGTGTGCTATCCCTTGTTTGTCTATCCTGAAAGGTTATTAAGAGCAGGCCAATCATTGATGGTTACAAACAACAACGCATGTAGGTCAAATTCCTGCTGTTTGTGCTCATCCCACACACGTACACCTTTTCCATTCCACAACTGTAAAATTTCTTCAACTAATGGCCTTAGGTACACATCAATGTCGTTGTCGGGTTGCTTAGGGCCTTGGATGAGCACTGGCATCATAATGAACTTCCGCTTCATGCACAACCAAGGAGGAAGGTTATAGATACATAGAGTCGCAGGCCAGGTGCTATGATTGCTGCTCTGCTCCCCAAAGGGATTAATGCCATCTGCACTTAAACCAAACCATACATTCCTTGCGTCACCTGCAAAGTCCCCCCACTTTCTCTTGATTTTTCTCCACTGCGACCCGTCAGCGGGTGCTCTCAACTTACCGTCTTTCTTACGGCCTTCTTTGTGCCATCGCATCAACTTGGCATGCTCTTTGTTTCTGAACAGACGTTTCAACCGTGGTATTATAGGAGCATACCACATCACCTTGGCAGGAACCCTCTTCCTGGGGCGCTCGCCCTCAACATCACCAGGGTCATCTCGTCTGATCTTATACCGCAATGCACCGCATACCGGGCATGCGTTCAAATTCTCGTACTCACCGCGGTAGAGGATGCAGTCATTAGGGCATGCATGTATCTTCTGCACCTCCAATCCTAGAGGGCATAGAACCTTCTTTGCTTCATACATACTAGGGAAATTCATTATCCTTTGGAAGCTTCTTCTTCATTATTTTCAGTAGCTTCCCAAATCCGTTGTCAGATACACCATTGTCTGTCTTCCATTGCAGCAATTCCAGTGTGGTACCGAGATTTGTGTTGTCATCTTCGCAATTTGGGTACAACCCTTTTTTGTGATCCTCTAACATGCGATCGAACTTCAACTTCTCCCTTTCACTTTGGCATTCTCTCTGTGCATTAACAATGACCCGGCGAAGATCATCATCGGGCACATCGTCTGGTTCCTCTTGATCTTCAGCTTCCCCCATTGCAGTATCACCGTATTCAGGGGGATAGTTGTCATCATCCTCTTCTTCTTCGTTGTCTTCCATCATAACCCCTCTTTCTCCGTGCTTGGTCCAAACATTATAGTGTGGCATGAAACCCTTCTCAAGCAGGTGGATGTGAAGGGTTTTCAAGTTCGAGTGATCCTTCATATTCCCACAGACAGTACATGGACAATACATAAAACCATTCTGCTTGTTTGCCTTAGCCACTTCGAGAAATTTATGCAAGCCCTCAATATACTCGGAGGTGCGTCGGTCATCGTACGTCCATTGCCGGTCCATCTGCGTGCATTATATAATTGAGTGTATCAAAAACCATTACAGAACATCATGAATAGAGAAGTGATCAAATTAATAGAAGTACATCATCACATTAAAACCAAAGTACAGTAGTGATCAAATGTTATTACTGAAAAAATAAATACATAAAGTTCATACATAGTTTTCATAGAACAACATATAGCTCTCTAGAGCATCTAATTAAAACATACATTGAAACTAACATACAACTATGTAAAACATTTAAATGCAACAACAAATGCGATCATAATGGCAACTAAGGTAACAATTGACCCAACAGCATAATGATACCAAGCCTCATTATCAATGGCATATTTTCTAATCTTTCTAATCTTCAAGCGCATTGCATCCATCTTGATCTTGTGATCATCGACGACATCGGCAACGTGCAACTCCAATTTCATCTTCTCCTCCTCAATTCTTTTCAATTTTTCTTTCAAATACTCGTTTTGTTTTTCAACTAAATTTAACCTCTCGACAAGAGGGTCGGTTGGAATTTTCGGTTCACATACCTCCTAGATAAAAACATTTATGTCACGTTGGTCGGCATATTTATCATAAACACTAAATGAAACAAATAGTTATAAAAGATAATATACCACATCCGAATCATAGACCGGACGAGGGCCGATGGGGGTAGATACCAAAACCATGGCACTATATAATAACAAACAATAATAAAAGTAAGAAATTTATACAGGTATCTATCTAAATCATACAAGTAAGAATTTTTTTCTTTTAAAAAGAAGATAAGAACAAGAGGCTCACCACAGTGGTGCCGGCGACGAGATCGGCGCGGGCGATCGATGGCGGTGAGGACCGGGACGGGACGGGATGGACCGCCAAACCTAGACAAATCTTGGGGAAAATGGAGCTTGGAAAGGAGAAAGCTTAAGTGTGGCTCGGGAATGTCATCGAACACCTCATGTGCATATGAGGTGAGAGCAGAGCAGTACTCCACACGCCGGCCGGCCAAAAAACAGATGAGTGAGCGGGCAGGGGCGAGCGTATATATAGGCATCTCTTTAGTCCCGGTTGGTGGCTAGAACCGGGACAGAAGACTGACCTTTAGTCCCGGTTCCAGCCACCAACCGGGACTAAAGGGGTTGCGCCAGGAGCGAGGACCTTTAGTCCCGGTTCGTGTCTAGAACCGGGACTAAAGGGGTCCGACGAACCGGGACTGATGCCTGCCGAGGCCCGGCCGGCGTCCTGGCCTCACGAACCGGGATTGATGCACCCATTAGTCCCGGTTCATAATACGACCGGGACTAATGCACTTATCTGGCCTGGACCAAAGCCCTGTTTTCTACTAGTGTAGTTTCTTGACAAACAAACAAAAATAGAAGAGGGAAAGCTAGTTCAGGTTTGCCTGTATAGGAAAAGCAACTAAGAGACACAAAAACCACATAGGTTATACTGGGGAAAATATGTGAGAAAGAAAAAAGTTGCCCTATTTTAAACTGAACAATTATTTCCAATGATCATGCAGTCCACATGGCGTTGCACGTGGGCAAATTATTTATATACAATAAAAGTTCAAGAATTTTTACCAATGATCATGTAGCCTACCTGGGATTTGCACAACTGCAATGTTACAACCTTACAATGGGTAGCATAATTCCTTGAGGTTTTGCACAATTGCAACCTTACAACAAGAAATTGGAGCCTTCCACTACGACGTTACATGGCAAACACAACTGCCGCATCACCTCCTCCCAGTCCTCTTCAGGTTATCGCTAGTCTCACTTCCAGTACCTTCTCCTCTCTATGGTTTCTCATCGATTTCCTCCTCTCTGGATAATACGACACAGAAGTTGGAGATAGCACCAATAATGATCAACACGATGGATGAAAAGTTGAGAAGAATTACTAGTGGTAGTGTGAAACTCAAACATGAAGTGCTTCCTCCTTTGATTCAAGAATGCAAGGGTTTGGCATGTCGCTGCACATTTTTGCCCCAAGATGCACTGCTACACATAAACATGATCTATCTTTTTCATTATATCGACTGAAACACATACCTTTTTTATATGCATGCGGCTGTTGTGATAGCTAATTACGCTTCAGATTTAATTCTCGAAGGGAAAGGCATTTATGAAGCACTAGCCCACGCAAGATGGCACTAGAGCACGCTTTAGATGCATCATTGTGCAATCTTATTGAGCTTAAAAATGGTTATTAGAAGATGCAAGAAATAAAATCATTGGTTGTGACTTCTATGTATCAATGCTAGTCGTGTTATTGAAGTATCCAATGATTATCTAGTTATGATGCAAATCTCTTATTTTATGTCACATGCCTTTGCGTCGTCCTTCCTGGGCGGCACGGGGGAATCAACAGCCACGCCGCCGGGAGGCCCTCCTCCGACAGCTCCTGCATCGCCGCCACTGGAGGGCTGGCCGGCAAAGCCACGCCGGGCCCCGGGATGGTGGCGGCGGGGCGGACTCGTAACCATCTTGGCGTTGCACGCCCCTCCCCAACCCCTTGCCAAGATCCCATCGTCGCGCGGCATGAGGGGCCCTCTCCGACGGCTGCGCTCAATCCGGCAAGTGACTTCACAGCAGCATCCTCGGCCGTCGTCCTCATCCGTGATTTCCGGCGCCGCCGCAGATCGCTCCTCCCGTCAGCGGCTGGAGGTTCTCCAGCGTGCGAGGGTCGTGCCCAGTGGGGTTGCGGCTCTCCGTGGCTCTGGTCCGGCCGCAGCTGACATGGACTTTGTCCTTCCAGATCCAGACGAGGCACATGCGATCTGCGCGCAGCGTCTAGGCAGCGATCTGGGCGCGCCATGCTGACGCCTTGGTGACAGCCTGGGTGAAGATGGCCATCCATCCGTCTCCAGCCGGTGTGCCTCCCTGGTGTCGTGGTGTTAGAGTGGTGCCTCGCAGATCTTTGCGCACTGCTCCGGCCACGACGGACTCTGGACATGTGGGGTTGCGGTGATGAGCTGGCCTTCTATGTCCGGTGCGGGCTGCCGATGTTGCGATCCTCGGTTGGTGGTGGTGATCTAGATCAGATTGATCGGATGATGGTGACTGTAGATTGACCTGCAGCGACTTCCTACAGATTCACGACAGCGGGGGTCATCGAAAAGACTTCAGGAGGCTTTATCTCTTGATCCGGTTGATGACTTCAGTGCTGAGTTACAAATTATGGATGAAGACTTGACGCAGATGGATGTTCGTGGAGTGGCGGCGGTCCAATTGTAGCTGCTGGGATTGCAGAAAAGCGGTGGCGACAACACATGCGACTTTGATGGTGGTGCTGTGAGCACCCGGTCTTGAGCTCCGGGGCGGAAGCCTAGGTCAGACCCGAGTGGTTATACCTGGCAATGACGATGTTGTTTACGTCGTTACCTTGTTGGAGGCATTGTTCGGATATGTTCGGGCTGATTCTTCAGGGTGAAAACTTTGACTCTGACCTTTGTGGTTGGATCCGGCGACGACGGCGCTTGAGTCGCTTTCTTCCTGAAGGCGTTGCCGTTGAAGATCATCTTAATCCATGTGTTGTCAATGGTTGGTGCGGATATGGTCTGAGTTGTAGTTTGTCGATCGCTGATCTGATCGCTTTGGGGCTTTTGTTTTTTCTTTTTTTTTTTTCACGCCTACACATAGCTTTTGGTCTTAGGACTTTGCTAATTGCTGGTGTGTTTTCAATTTTTCATGCGTGTGTGTGTTAAGTTGGCTGTGTGCATCCTAGTTATGCAGAGGCCGGGTGTGTGCTCATTATATTGTATCCTCTTGATGCTTTTTTTGAGTCAATAAAATCCACCCTTTGTCGAAAAAAATGTCACATGCCTTTTTTATATGCATGCAGTTGTTGTGATAGCTAATTATGCTTCAGTTTTAATTCTCGAAGGGAAAGGTATTTATGAAGCACTAGTCCACGCAAGATGGCACTAGAGCACACTTTAGATGCATCATTGTGCAATCTTATTGAGCTTAAAAATGGTTATTAGAAGATGCAAGAAATAAAACCATTGGTTGTGACTTCTATGTATCAATGCTAGTCATATTATTGAAATGTCCAATGATTATCTAGTTACGAGGCAAATTTCTTATTTTAAGTAGTTGAACTCTATTTGCTCCAAGCATTTTTTTATTATATGGTTGTCGTGATATTGTTAAAAGCATAGAAATTAGGAGAGCTAGACCAAAGTTGTTGGCATCTACTGGTGTAGATCTGAAGGAGAAACCGGTAGTTGCATCATTGTTGAATGATTATAGAACTGGAAATGATTCTATAGTCCATGTCTAATTATCCATATTGAGAAGTGAGACTTTTAACGTGGCCCTTCAGAGTTAGAGAAGATGGGAACATACAAAACTAAGTGGCGTAGAGACTAGCTGGGCAACACAATTTTTAGTAAGGCTTGAGGTAGATTTTAGGCATAGACATGTGGCTTGAAGAGGGTAACTTGCTTGTAGTCACAAAGAAAGGAGAACAACATTGTTTGCCATGGCAGGGTCAGAAATCGTGTTCCACGCGGGCAGTAAAATGAAATAACCATAGGTTGATCCTAGTAACACCGTTTGTAGTTCCATAGCAGCGCATGTATACCTAGCTATTCCTCTAAAATGTTCTCTCCACAAGTTCCACTATGCTATTACTTGTATGTTGCACATTTGATGATTCCTATAGGATTATCTGTAAGAGACTACCAAAAACTTCACCCCTATATGCAAGGTGACCCCCTATAGTAGGGAGTACAACTTTTGAATCTCTTCTCAAGTAGACTGTTGATACCTCCACTACATTTTCTTCTACATAGAAAATGACAAGTGGAAGCCACTCGTCAATGGATCAAAGATTTTTTTTTCTTCCCTTCTCCTTTGCAACGACCACCACCTCCACATCATCTTCGGCACGGTGGCTTCATCTGCTTGCATAAGTGAGAGAGGATGAGCAGCGCATGGGAGGTGAGGCATAGTTTGCGGAGCAACAACAAGGAGATGTGGTGGTTTGGACGAGGCGGACGGCATGGTGGAAGCACGACGCATCATGGTAGGCTACAATGGAAGGTGGGGTAGCATGGGGAAGGCCGACCAGGTTAGCCTATGTTGCCAGGGACCGACAGGAGGGAATATCTGTGATGGCATGGGAGGATGATGCAGGGGGCGACATAAAGCACAGATGGTGGCGGCACGGCGAAGTCGGTGTAACACGGTAGGTGTGAAGGCATCGCCATAGAATGAGTGGCTCGAAGCTCCTCTGCGCACAAACAGTTTTTCGTTTTTGGGAGCAAGTGTTTGACACCTTATATATAGGGTCTCAAAGGATAGTTTTGGTGGCTACCAACTTTTCTTATGGGATCACCTATCCATCAGGTGCCTGAAAAAATGTTTGGATTAGTCACTTTCTTTCCTGACAATCAAATCAGCATCCAGCGACTCCCGTCGCTTCTTCCTACTCAAGCCCAGTCCTGTTCATCTTCTCCTCATGCAGCTGCCCACCAACCCTTGCCTAACCGTCAGCCTCCATTACCTCGGCTGGCGGGCGCTGCTGCACGTTGCCTCGCCCTCCCCAACCACATGCTTGTCGCCGCCCGAGGCCATCCCTCTAAGCCCCCTGACCGTGGCTGACCCTCATTGTTATAGCTCCTCAAGTCATCCCAGCCTTCAGCCTCGCAAATTTTTAGTAGGGATTGAGCACCAAAACTAGACTTTTGGACAGTTCTTTTTTTAAAATTGAGGGTGAGATGGAAGTAGTCTACACCAGATGCTCTCTAAAAATGACTAATGGAGGAGTGTGGTTGTTTGGAGCTCAGGCTCCATGGCACCCGTTTTATGGTTCACATGAGTAAAATCATATTTTGAGGTTTCACAAAATTCTGAAAAAGATACACGTAAACATACAGATGTATACTACATTTCTATAACACTTCATGATGGAATACACTTCCGTGTGAGCTGGACAAAAACATTCGTATACTTCTAGCACATGCACTATTTACTATAAAAAGTCCATCATTTTTCTGTGTGCAGCTCACACCAAACCGGAAATTTTACAGAGATGTAGTATACATCTCTATCTTCGTGTGTATTTTTTCAGATTTTTTTTAAACCTCAAACTATGATTTTTCACGTGTGAACAATAAAACAGCTGCCATGGAGATGCAATGCATGCATGGTTAGTGGCGGACTTCTCGGCCACAAACATTAATTCATGGCTTCATACTCGAGACTGCCAAAATCATCTCTACATGTTCCGAACAAAAGTCCAATCTTCATCCGGTTGTACAAGCGGACCTAAAATTTGAAGAGAATATCCTCACCAAGTCACCATGATATGAAGTTGCCGGAATTTCATAGTGGACTGCCTAAGATCAACATTTTCTTTCCAACCAGGCTCACACCCCTTTCCATTAATTGCTTAACGAAAATATTCAATACATCCATCCAGGTATTACAACTAATAAAAAGAGAAGGGGCGGGAAAGGGGAGAGGCAAGTTGGAGCATTAGTAGGAAACCCGCTGCAGATGCTCGCAACATCTACGATAGGGAAAAAACCTACTAACACCACACTAACATCAGTGCCAAATTAACAAGATACTAGGGGACAAAGGACACTACATAATCATCTCAGCAGACCTCTGTGAGGAAGCTAACCAAAATGCATGGATCACGATAAACCAGGACACGGCACAACAATCTTCAACAACGCTGAACACCAGCGGCATCAAAGATCAAGAGTCTGCCCCGAGAAGCCGAGCGATCCGTCAGGGACGAAGCCACCTGCATCACTCTCTGCACTCCAACTTGAAAGGCAGCTCTATCCTCCAACTTCAGCAGTCATGTCCAATAAATCATAAAGGAACATGCCTAAGATCAACATACAAGCATTTTATTTTTAGTCTTTTAGACAATGGACCCTAGAATTTCATTCATGTAATTGTTGTCAGTAGCATTTACATTCAGAAGCATGCATTGGTTCTGTTTGGTATATAGTCGCTTCAACCTCTCATTGATCGTTTCCTCGTTTTTTGTTTAAGAAAAGTATAATCAGTATATATTGCAGCAAAATGAAGTAACAAAAGGATGATTTCTTCAGATGAAAATATATTAATATACAGTATCCTTGAACTTGAAGAGTCTGGAGATCAACTGCTGCACCGCGAAAGCCCAGCGCTTGCCTTTCTGACTAACACCAAAAACAACTGCAGACTCTTGAGAAACATTTGAGTCATTGTCAGAGGTGCAACAGCTCATTGCATTTTCATTCCTGATGGCAGCAGCTCATTGTAATTAGTCAATTACAATCAGTATCTCAAATTAGCATCATGAGCATGTTTTTTAACATAACTACTGACCAGAATGAATGAGATCAATCATCACAAGAAATTGCTCTTCCTTGACCGTTGATTTCTTCATCTACCAAGTGTCGTCTCTTGTTAGTACGACAAACCGAATTGAGATCATCACATCTGGAGTCACGAATACGGTGTAAATATAATTACAAGACAGAGTTCAGGCCAGCAAGTGATGCTCAGGGCCTCACCTGAGTCACCCAATTATTTACAAGGCACTTGCATTGCTTACAATTGATAACAAGGTAGAGCCTTCTTGCCTTCCTCACAAGCTCTCCAGCAAGCTTCATGCACATGGTCTCCTCACATAGAAAAAAAGCTGGTATCCAGCCTCCATTGAGGAGTGAATTGCCTAATTCAGGACTTGGAGGTGAGTGGTGACCTCAGGTCTGCAGACAAATGCAGACCAGTCTCAGGCTATTTGGTACTACATGCTTGTCGTGACATATAATGCCACAATTACAATCCAGGTTTAGAAAATCCACTCTGCCACAAAACTACCCACCACCCTGCAGTAATTAATCCAGGCGCCACGCATGCAAATAATTTTATCTAAACAAGGTATCATGATAAGACAATAACAACTAATAATCGTAAACATCATTTAAATAAATAGCTTGTTTGAACATGTTCCAAGACAATACAAACTAAAATACTCCAAACACAGTAGCTTACCGTTGTTGGACAAAACATAAAATAAGGTTTACTGTTTGGATAGAGTAACTTCTCACTGGACCAAACACGAAGTATTTTCAAAACTACCACTCAAAAGGATAATTTGTATCCAAATTCGTACTGTCATTCCATACTGAAATGAACCTGAGCAGGAGCACTTTTGCTCTTGGGTGGAGCGATTCCGCCTGGAATATCCCTCCGGGAGGGAGAAATCGAAGCCATCGACATCATCAACGATCCTCTCATCGTGGGAGGACCAATCTTCATCAACATCTTCACCAGCACCATCTCACCTCAAACTCTAGCTCATCTCTTCTATTCAATCTTTGTCCCAAAACCTCAGATTGGTATCTGTGGATTGCTAGTAGTGTTGATTACATCTTGTAGTTGATGCTAATTAGTTTATTTGGTGGAAGATTAAATGTTCAGATCTTTAAGCATATTCAATACACCTCTGATCTTGAACATGAATATGATTTGTGAGTAGTTACTTTTGTTCTTGAGGATATGAGAGAAGTTTTGTTATAAGTAATCATGTGAAGTTGATATTCGTTCGATATTTTGATGATATGTATGTTGTTCTTCCTTTGGTGGTGTCATGTGAACATCGACTAAATGACATTTCACCATACTTGGGCCTAAGGGAAGGCATTGTGGAGTAATAAGTAGATGATGGGTTGCGAGAGTGACAGAAGCTTAAACCCTATTTTATGCGTTATTATGTAAGGGGCTGATTTGGATCTATATGTTTCATGCTATTGTTAGATTATTCTTAATTCTTCTTTCGTAGTTGTGGATGCTTGCGAGAGGGGGTAATCATAAGAGGGTTGCTTGTTCAAGTAAGGACAGCACCCTAGCACTGGTCCACCCACATAACAAATTATCAAAGTAACGAACGTGAATCAACTAAACATGATGAATGTGACTAGACGAGAATTCTCATGTGTCCTTGAGAATGCTTTGCTTATTATAAGAGAATCGGCTTGCCCTTTGCTATAAAAAGGATTGGTCCACCTTGCCGCACCTTTGTTACTATTGCTACTTGTTACTTGTTACGAATTACCTTGCTACAAAACTATCTGTTATCGCTACTTTCAGTACTTGCAGAGAATACCTTGCTGGAATCACTTGTCATTTCCCTCTGCTCCTCGTTGGGTTTGATGCTCTTACTTATCGAAAGGACTATGATTGATCCCCTATACTTGTGGATCATCACCTGCCTATATAAAGGAAGGTCTAGGTCCTCATTCATCATGCAATCTTAGATCCAAACTCTCAGTAGGAATCCCGTACACCACTGTAATCCTCTGCACAAGGTATCCCCTCACCATTAATAACAAGAAGTAGGATGTAGGGTATTACTCTTCGGAGGCCCGAACCTAGGTAAATTGTGTGTGCAGACTCCTTTCTAGTACTTCCGATCTCGTCATGAACCCTACCGAGGGATCTGACGGTATTTCGCTCCATCAATGACAAGTTGAGAAGAGATACTGGTGGTAGTGTGGAACTAAAACATGAAGTGCTTCCTCCTTTGATTCATGAACACAAGGGTTTGGCATGTCGCTGCACATTTTTGCCCCAAGATGCACTCCTACACATAAACATGATCTATATTTTTCATTTTATCGATTGAAACGCATACCTTTTTTATTTGCATGTGGTGTTTGTTGTCATAGCTAATTAGGCTTCAGTTTTAATTCTCGGAGGGAAAGGCATTGATGAAGCACTAGACCACGCATGATGGCACTAGAGCAGGCTTTAGATGCATCCTTGTGCAATTATTGAGCTTAAAATGGTTATTAGAAAATGCAACAAATAAAAATCATTGGTTGTAACTTCTATGCATAGAAATGCTAGTCGTGTTATTAAAGTGTCCAATGATTGTCTAGTTATGATGCAAATCTCTTATTTTTGAACTCTATTTGCTCCTAGCATTTGTTATTCTATGGTTGTCGCGGTATTGTTAAATGACTAGAAATTAGGAGAGTTGAACCAAAGTTGTTGGCATTGATTGGCACGGATCTGAATGAGAAATTGGTAGTTGCATCCATTGTTGAATGATTACGGAACTGGAAATGATTCTATAGTCCATGTAATTATCCATATTGAGAAGTGAGACTTTTAACGTGGCTCTTCGGGGTTAGAGAAGATGAGAACCGACAAAATTAAGTGACGCAGAGACCAGCTGGGCAACACAGTTTGTAGTAAGGCTAGAGGTAGATTTTGGGCATAGACATATGGCATGAAGAGAGTAACTTGCTTGTAGTCACAAGAAAAGGAGAACAATATTGTTTGCCATGACATGGTCAGAAACTATGTTCCACGCGGGCATTAGTAAAATAGAATAACCCTAGATTGATCCTAATAACGTCACTTTGTAGTTCCATGGCAACACATGAGTATTTAGCTATTGCTCTAAAATGTTCTCTTCACAAGTTCCACTATGTATTACTGGTTTGTTGCACATTTCATGATTCATATAAGAGTATATGTAGGAGACTACCAAAAACTTCAATCCCTATATGTTGTGTAAGGTGACTTCCCTATAATAGGGAGAACAACTTTTGAATCTCTTCTCAAGTAGACTGATGATACCTCCACTCCATTTTCCTCTACATAGACAATGACAAGTGGAAGCCACTCGTCAATGGATCAAAGATTTTTTTTTCCTCCCTTCTCCTTTGCGATGACCACCACCTCCACATCATATTCAACACTGCGGCTTGCTTCGGTTGCATAAGTGGGAGAGGGTGAGCAGCGCCACTGGAGGTGAGGCATAGTCTGCGGGCGGCAACAAGGAGACGTGGCGGGCGGCACAGTGGCATCACAACGCATCATGGCGGGCTACAATGGAAGGTGGGATGGCGTGGGGGAGACCAAGGAGGTTTAGCCTACCGCATTCAGGGACTGGTAGGAGGGAATATCCGTGATGGCATGGGAGGCCGATGCAGGCGCCACAACTGAAAGCATAGATGGAGGCGGCACGTGAAGGCGGCGTAACCTATCCATGAGGTGCCTGGAAAAATGTTAGGATCAGTCACTTTCTT
This sequence comes from Thinopyrum elongatum, assembly GCA_011799875.1. NCBI lineage: Eukaryota > Viridiplantae > Streptophyta > Magnoliopsida > Poales > Poaceae > Thinopyrum > Thinopyrum elongatum. Next base: position 97,014,097 of record CM022301.1, on the reverse strand, counting down.
GACAATCAGATGGACATCTAGCGGCTCCCGTCGCTTCTTCCTCCTCAAACCCAGCCTTGTTCATCTTCTTCCTCACGCGGCTGCCCACCAACCCTAGCCTAATCGTCATCCTCCGCATGTTGCCTCGCCCTCCCCTTGATCCCACCCCACTGACGTGCTTGCCGCCTCCCAAGGCCATCCCTCTAAGCCCCCTTGATCTGTAGCAACTCCATCGACCCCCACACCCCCTGACCTGCACCCATCAACATGCTCCTTGGTAGAGGCGAGGGTGTCCCGATTTTTTGATGAGATGATAACTATCGATTTGGTGGAGATGACTTTGACGATCCGTCTACAAACATGCACGACGTTGCACCTTAGCAATCGCTAAACCAACTCCGAGAGGTTATTGACCACATCGGAGCATGATCAACCTGACCACGAAGGTCTATTCCTGCAAGCAATCGAATAACAAGCAAGAATATGATAAAGCAATATGAATATTGCGACTGTATATGAAGTGTTGATAAAAGTGGAGTTCTAAAAGCGGTCTTGGTCTGGTCGTTGGACACAAATGAAGTACACGAAGTTGCAGCAGTGACTAACTTTTAACTAATTAAAACCCAAGTCTAAACGGTGCCTTAAGGGCTATATTTATAGGGGAAAAGAGAGGGAATTTCATCCACCCTTGACAAGGTGGGACTAAAACACCTTATGAGTCGTTTCCCCTACAATGCGGACTCTAAAAACAGCCTAATAAGAGGTATTTCAGAATTACATGGGCCTGGCCCAAACATAAGGTGGCGCAGCACCTATAATAAGCTGTGGACGAATGTTACGAACGGGCATCTTGTATATTTCGTCCATCTTCTTTTATGTCATCATGGTGGCTTCAAAGTGCGAAAATCTTCACTGGAAACTACGTTCGTGTTCCCTTCGCGCATGCCTTCATCTCCATGCTTGATCATGCTCCAATGTTCATCCTTCTTGTACATGCTAGGCCCTTCAATTGTAATCAACAGAAATGTATCCAAGTTAGGCAGCATCACATTCTCATAAACATTAGAAACATTACCAAGAAATGAAAGTACCTGATAATTTAATTGGTGTGCGCGAGCTCTAGTAGTTGGTCCAATAGATATAGTAGCAGGGGTTGTTGGTGTAATTGTGGTAGCCATGTCCTCATCACTCCTCATTTTTGCCTGGGACGCCGCAACTCGGTGCTGCTAGTAGTGTCTTCCCCATCTCTGGTGAGGTCCTGGCTCGGCCTCACCGTGGCCGACGCTCATCGCTATCTCTCCTCACGTCATCCCAGCCATCAGCATCGCAAATTTTTAATACGGATTGAGCACCAAAACTAGAATTTTGGACAGATCTTTTTTAAAATTGAGGGTGTGATGGAAGTAGTCTCCTCGAGATGCCCTCTCAAAATGACTTATGGAGGAGTTGTTTGGAGCTTAGGCTCCATCAAAACCGTTTTACTGTTCACATGCGAAAATCATATTTTGAGGGTTTAAAAAATTCTGAAAAAAATACACATGAACATAGAGATGTATACTACACCTCTAAAATTTAATGACGGGATACACTTCGGTGTGAGCTGGACAAAAAAACAAAAACATGTACTTCTAGGTTTCTAGCACATGCATTATTTACTATAAAAAGTCCATCATTTTTTTGTGTAGCTCACACCAAGGCAGAAATTTTACAGAGATGTAGTATACATCTCTATGTTCATGTGTATTTTTCCAAAAAAAAGTGAAACCCCAAAGTATGATTTTTCATGTGTGAACAGTAAAACGGGTGCCATGGAGCCTGAGCTCCAACACAACTGTCCACTTATGGAGATGCATTGCATGCATGGTTAGTGGCGGACTCCTCGGCCTCAAACATTAGTTCATGTCTTCATGCTCGAGACTGCCAAAAATCATCTCTACATGTTTCGAACAAAAGGCCAATCTTCAACCCGTTGTACACCCGGGCCTAAAATTTGAAGAGAGAATCCTCACCATGATCTGAAGTTGCTGGAATTTCACAGTGGACCGCCTAAGATCAACATACGAGCATTGTCTTTTTAGTCTTTTCGACAATGGGCCCTAGCATTTCATTCATGTAATTGTTGTCATTAGCATTTACATTCAGAAGCATGCTTTGGTTCTGTTTGCTACATTGTCTCTTCAACCTCTCATTGATCATTCCCTCGTTTTCTGTTTAAGAAAATAATATAGTCAGTATATATTGCAGCAAAATGAAGTAATAAAAGGATTGTTTCTTCAGATGAAAATATATTAATTTGCACTATCCCTAAGCTTAAAGAGTCTGGAGATTCCGAAAAAGGCTTCACTCCCCGCTTTATAGATAAAACACAAAGCACAATGCAATGAAGCCGCACATGCGGTGGTCCATCAAAAGAGATAGAGGGGTAAACAAGAGAAGAGAAAGAGGTCTGGAGATACCGAAGAGTCTGGAGATCGCCGCCGCTAGCTCGGCCCTTGCCTTTCTGACTAGCACCAATAACACCTGCTCTCTCTCTCTCTCTCTCTCTCTCTCTCTCTACAGACTCTTGAGAAGCATTCTAGAAAGAGGTCTGGAGATCGCCGCCGCTAGCTGAGCCCTTGCCTTTCTGACTAGCACCAACAACATCTGCACTCTCTCTCTCTCTCTCTCTCTCTCTCTCTCTCTCTCTCTCTCTGCAGACTCTTGAGAAGCAATCCAGCCGTTCTGAGAGGTGTAGCAGCTCATTGTATTTCCATTCCTGATGTCAGCAGCTCATTGTACTTCCATTCTTGTGCATTTTGGACACGTAATTAGTCAAATACAATCAGTATCTCAAAATTAGCATCATGAACATGTTTCTTAATATACCCTACTGACCAGAATGAATGAGATCAATCATTACAAGATTGATCTACTGAGTGTAGTCTCTTGTCAGTACAACAAACCGAACTAAGATCATCACAACTCGATTTCAGGTCAGCAAGTGATGCTCAGGGCCTCGCCTGAGTCACTCAAATATTTACAAGGCACTTGCATTGCTTACAACTGATAACAAGCACTAGTAGAAAATGGGGCATCCATCTAAGCCTTTGGTACCGGTTCCCTTACGAACCGGTACCAAAGGGGTCATTTGCACCGGTTGGGGGGCTCAGGCGGGCGAGGAGCTCTGGCACCGGTTTGGGAGGGGCTTTCGTACCGGTTCGTGTTAGGAACCGGTACGAAAGGTCTTTGGCAAAAGAAAAAAAAAATAAAAACTTTCGTACCGGTTGGTGGTACCAACCGGTGCCAAAGGGCCTCCCCCTGTGTTAACTTAGGCGCGCGAGGCCAACTGTGCCAAAAAACCAGCAGCGCCGCACATAGAGCCGAGCTCGCCGTCGCCCGCAGCTCCACGCGCCGCCGCCGTCGCCATCGCCCGCAGCTCCACGCGCCGCCGCCGTCGCCGTTGCCCGCAGCGCCACGCCACCGTCGCCCGCAGCAGCAGGGTCGCCGTCGTCGCCGCGTCGCCCGCCGCTCCACCTCTCCCCGCGCCGGCAACCCGAGGTGAGGACCGCCCTCCTCTCCCTCCCTCGCCTCGCCTCCCTCGCCTCCCAGGCCGCCGCGCGCCTCGCCGGGAGGAGCCCGCGCGCGCGTCGACTGCCGCGCCACGCTCGCTGGCGGCCTCCCCTCACGCACGCCCGCGGCCTGTTCGACGAAATGCCGCGCCGCGCCGCGGCCATCTACCCCTGGTAGCCGCCGTGCGGAGGGTAGGCGCCGGCGGCATGGCCATAGCCGTGCTGCTGAACATGGCCGCCGCCGCGTGGAGGCCCCTTTAATACCGGTTCGTAAGGAACCGGTACGAAAGGGGGGGGGGCTTTTGTACCGGATTTTTTATACCGGTTGCGCAACCGGTACGAAAGGCCCTCTGGAACCGGTACGAATGCCCCTTTTTCTACTAGTGAAGGCAGACCCTGCTTTCCTTCCTCCTTACATGGTCCAGCCAGCTTCAAAGCCGGACTCCTCACATAAAAAATGCCGCTCTGAGGGTGGACATTCAGTTTATATGGTTAATTCGGTTTGGTTCGTTCAGGTTTCTAGAAGTTCGGTTTCTGTAAAATAATAACCAAAATAATCACACTAAAATTTGCCACGAACCTTCTTAACCAAAATTTATCTATTTGGTTTGTTCGGTTAACCGAAAAACCGAAATACATGTGCACCATCATCTGTCAAAGCAGTGTGTCATGTAGCGATTTGTTATACTCTCTACAGACATAGCCGTCAATGATCTCAAATAAAAAATTGCCAAATAGTATTTTCATATAATCAAAATCCTATAATCGATGCACTAGACCGATGCGTTTGTGCTTGCATGAATCTATGTACAATTGCCAAAGAAACACACTAGCTAGCGAGTGACTTAGACTAATCGGGTAACCTGTTGTGCTTGCGCCAGAGAGATACGAGGGTGGCAGACTCACAATTCGGTTACTTCGGTGTAGTATACGGTTTCTCTCAACCAAAAACCGATTTAAAACTTAACACGGAATAGTGTCTATTTTTCAAACGGGCCTAATAAGCAAAAACTAACTTAGCCTATATTTCGGTTAAAACGGTTCGGCTCGGTTTCGGGTTTCGGTTTGAAAGCGCCCACCCCTCTCCAGCCTCCATTGAGGTGCGAATTATTCCTAATTTAGGAGAATTAGGACCAAAGGTAAGTGGTGACCTCGAGTGTGCAGACAAATGCAGAACAGTCTCACGCTGTTTGCTACATATGCTTGTTGTCACATAGAATGCAAAATTACAATCCAGGTTTAGAAAATCCACTCTGCCACAAAACTACCCTACCACCTGTAACTGAGGCCTGTAACCGAGGCAGATAATCCAGGTTTAGATAACCGAGGCAGGTATATCTAAATAAGGTTACTATCATGATAAGACAATAACTAACTGCAAATATCATTTAAATAAATAGCTTGTTTGAACACGTTCCAAGACAATACAAACTAAAGTACTACAAACACAGTAGCTTATCGTTGTTGGACAAAACATAAAATAAGGTTTGCTGGTTGGATAGAGTAACTTCTCACTGGACCAAACACGAAGTATTTTCAAAACTACCACTCAAAAGGATAATTGTACCCAAATTCGTAGTGCCGTTCCATAGTGAAATGAAACCGAGCACCATTTGAAGCCCTCTTCTCCAGCTGAAGCTTGTGATGCTGTTTTGCCAAGAAGTCCTCATCGTCGGTCAGGACCACAAGTGCCATCGACTCTAGCTGTTTAGCGTTGAGGGCAAAGAATGTGACAAAATCAACGTCAGGTTTTCTGCCGGAATAATAATTCAACACCATAATTTTCAGACGGATGTCAAGACATTTGAGAAGATCACGGTATTTACGACGCCACACATTATTGTTCTTCCTTGACGTGTTACACTGGAAAGAACATCAGCAAACAACAACTTCAGCAAAACAAGTAGATCAAATGAGAAGCCAAACACAAGGTATTATTGCCAGTGAACAATTAATCATCACCTGAATGTACAACTTCTCCAAGCACGGAAAGTTTCTTATCAATCTAATAACCATAGCCAAACTAAGAGTGAGCATACTGAGAGCCAAACACTTGATTGTGCGCGATCCCTTCATCAAAGATGAAAGCCAACATTACACAATATACATGTGCAAATTATATGCTAAAAACGTGTGTGCACATTGCACACAGAGATGGAATTATTAGAAGTCTCGATGGTATGAATGAAGAAGGCTGGAGTTACCTGAATATCTGTAGAACCAAAGACGAGCCTGGTGGAGTTGGTACAGCCTAAGGTCTCCAACTTAGGCGCGAAGAGCACTGACACACGCAAATCATGTTTCTGATTAAGATGGAATAGTCTTTCAAGACAAGGGGCACTCTCGATGATGATTTCCTCTAACATGGATGCTGCACCCGGTGAATAATTGCTGACTGTAACGCATCTGAGGACAAGTGAATTGATCCGGAGGCAACGAGGTCCACTGCACCGAGAAATTAGCAAGCACTCCAGAGAAGGGCAGCCGGCAATCATGCTATGGAGTGAGCACTCCGAGGTGCTGCTATGAACAATTTCGAGCCGCTTAAGCCGGGGAAAATGAAATCTTTGGAAGGTGGAGAGGCTGCACTGTTCAATGCGGAAAACAACGAGGGTGTCCGAGAAGCGGAAGACTAATTCCGGCAGCGGCTGCCCTCTCCAGCTGTTGAGCTTAAGCTCCTCGAGCCTAGCCAGAGCGGGGGACAGGAGACAGGCCTCCACGGCATCTATGTCGTTTATGGTGTACAACACCTCCGGAGTGCAGAAGCGGCGGCCGGGGCCTTGGTGGGCGAAAATGATGCGCAGCATGAGAGCGAGGAGTTCAGGCCATGCACAGGCGAGGTGACGGCAATCGAAGTTCAGTGGCGCGAAGCGCTAGAGGTGGCGCCACCGGGACGCGAGGATCATGGTGCGAGCCCCTTGCTTGGTGGGGAGGAGGGAGATTATCTCACCGAGGATCGCGTCGGGGAGGCTGCTGATGTGGTCGAGATCTCGTCCGTCTTCGCCCGATCCGCCTCCGTCGCCTTCGCCCATTTCGGGATCGGCCGCCGCTGCCGCCGGCGCCGGAGCCGGATGGCCCTCGAGCACGGCTGCCTTCCTCTTCCTTGTAGTAGTCGTGCTAGCGCCGCCAGCCTCCATCTTCTCTGGGTTTGGCCGCTGCAGAATTAGGGTTGGGGGGTGGAACACGAGGTCATCAGAGCCGCCGAAGCAGGCTTGTCTCTGGGGAGAGTGTGCTTCTGTGCTGGTTTGCGATTACGGAGGAAGGAACCACCGTATAAATAGGAAACTGTCCGATCTGTCTAGCTGGTTGGACGGCCTAGATACTGTTCGATGTGTCGATCTAACGTTGGTTCTTGGTCTTATAAAATCTCACTCCCTCAGCCAATTTACCCTAATTCTCCACCACGCCGCCGGCCCTCCCCCCTCCGTCCCTCCCCAACCTCCATGCTTTCCGTTAAAAAGAAACTTCCATTCGTCTTCATTCTCCACCACTACACCACCAGACTTGATCTCCAGCGGCTGACGGGACAGGAAGAGGACGCACGTTTAGTGAGTCACGCGCTGGCAACATGCACTCGGCAGTCACGCAGGTCAATTGCGTTGCCACCTCGACGATTCTAGCCCCGCTGCTCCTTGCCGGAATGGACAATCGCAACTTTGTTGAAGAGAGTTTTGGCAGAGGCAATGGTATGAGAAGGATCATGAGAAGGGCATGGCTTCCTCCACCGGTGCTTCTTTTCAATTTCATATTTCATGTCAACCGTTGCTTCCTCCACCTTCCTCTCTATTTCTTCTCGCTCCCCAACAATCCAGTTCAAGAAATTAAGATGAAGACCATCAAGCAAAGCGAAGCTGCATACGGCCAAGAATCCGGTCCGGGGTATATACTTCTTTTTTCAAGAACAAGCACCAATCGTTGCTTGTCATTTTCATTAAGATTGGAAAAGAGAGAGTTGTGATTACAAGAGGGAGTTACAAAACTGGGGGAAGCCCCCTACGCGAGTAAAGTACACCGGTTGGTGCTTGAACTTAATGCAAACGATCACTTTAGGCCTAGTTTGGCAGCAAAGTATTTTTAAAACTGTGGTAATTGAAAACCACAGTATTCTCCTGGGTGGGCAAGGAATACTACAGTTTTTTAAAAACAATGTTTTTCTCAGTTTTAGATGTGTTTGGTTGGTGCTGTTTTATCAAAGTTTTGACCAAGTATTTTAGCGTGGATGACTGAGTAATGTCAATCAGAATGTTGGGTAATTTTTTGACGCGCAAACGTAGAGAAGATGATGAATTGGCTATCATCGAAGCTTTGTATGCTAGTGATAGAAGCTTAGTCAATCACACACGTATTCATACATCCATCCTTACGGGAGATCGGTACGTGCGAGAAGTTCTAGAGGGTCATGAATTGAGATGTAGACAAGATTTTCGGATGGAGAAGTATATTTTTCGTAATTTGGTCCAGTGCCTTCAAGAGAGATGCCATCTAAGAGATACAAATTTTGTCTCAGTGGAAGAACGGGTAGGCATATTTCTATATGCCGTTTCCAAGAATGCAACCAATCGTACACTCCAAGGGCATTTTCAGCACAGTGGTGAGACTATAAGTCGCTACTTCAATATTGTGTTGAATGCACTCATGATATTGTCTGGAAGTGTAGTACAATTGCCTCCAATTAATGTTCCTTTGAAAGTTGCAAGCAATACAAAATTTATGCTATATTTCAAGGTATTATAATTTACATTAATTGTAACCATTCAATGTTATACTTAAATATAGATACAAATTTCTTATCTTAAGTATTTTTATAGGATTGTATTGGAGCAATAGATGGGACACATGTTCCAATTAGCATATCTCCAAAAGACCAAGATCCATATCGTAACAGAAAAGGAACATTGTCACAAAATGTCATGGTTGCATGTGATTTTGATAATCATTTTGTCCATGTCAGTAGCGGATGGGAAGCTCGAGCGCTACAAGATGCTCTTCAAAATAATTTCTATGTCCCTGAAGGAAAGTTTTATTTGGTGGATGCGGGTTATGCGAATACGTCTAACTTCATCGTCCCTTATCGCAATGTAAGGTACCATTTGGTCGAGCAAGCAAAATGCAATCATCGCCCACAAAACTCTCGGGAGCTATTCAATCTGAGGCATGCACAACTTCGTAATCATGTTGAGCGTATCATTGGAGTAGTGAAGAAGCGTTTTGCCATACTGAAGTGGTCCTCGCAATACCCCATCGACTCCCAAGAAGAAATAGTGATAGCATGTGGTGCTCTTCATAATTTTATTCGCAATAATGAGGGCGGCGAACAATGATTGGATCAAGTTGAATCAGAGATTGATCCAATAAAAATAATTGATGTTCCAAGTGGAAATAAGCAATATATAAATGATATACATTCTCTCAATGAGCGATGTGCACTAGGTAGCACAAAAAGGGATGAAATAGCTGATGCGATGTGGAAAGACTACCAAGACTATCTCAGGCGGAATAGAAGAAATACTGCTTGAACTTCATTTGTTTCTATTTTTTTTTAGTTGCAAAGTGTCAGGAATAAAATAAATTCATTTGTTTTTGCTATATCTTTTGGGTACTTTGGAAGCCGAATATTTACTTTGGATAGTCTTGGAAGTGTCATGACCTGAATCGACTCGATGGAGGAGCGTGCAAGATCACATGAAACTAATAGTGTCGTCATCCCATCTGGCGGTGCGATCTCTAATCTATATGACAGCTCTTGCGGCAGTGTTACAATCAGACTGGACAAACAATTAAGGGCGGAATATTGTAGGCATAGACGTGCTCATACCTTTTTTTCCGTGGTGATGAGCTTGATTCGCTCATGGCGCTGCGGAGAAGAAATGAGACTCCCACGTGACGCCGGCTGAAAGAAGAACCTGGGAGACCTACTACACGTAAATAGGATGGGATCGGCTATAACCAGGAGTTTACCATATAACAGAAAGAGGGAAAATAGGATGGGATCGCAGTTGGATATTCTTATCTCGACGTAGACGGCAACGTCAACTGCGATCTCCCCGACGTTTTCTCTTCGTTCTGCTTTTAAAAAAAGAGGTCGGGACCTCTTTTCCAGATACCGCAAAATGACCATGGTTTCTGACATACTGTGGTTTACAAAACTTTGGTTTTTCTAAAGCATAGAAACCGCAGTATTCTCAGAAAACTTTAAAAAAACTTTGCTGCCAAACGTAACCTTAGTGTTAGAACTTGCGGTATACATTGAGGTGGTGCAAAACCTTGACTTTGACGTGCAAATACGATGCATTCGCAGTACATAGACGTTAATTGTGCTGACATGGCACTGTATTTCCAGTTACTCTGCCAGTCTGCCTACATCGTGTGAGTCCCACCCCTCAAGGTTGAGGGTGGACTACGCGGGAGGGGGGAGGGGGGTTGGTTTACAGCTTCCGCTTGTGCGGTATATTTGCAACACCTAGAGCCTTTTTGTTGGGTTGCCCAAAAAAATTCAGAAAATTTAGGATAGGGCTGCTGTTGGAAACCATTTTTTGCTCTCAAATGCCAAAAGAACAGATACTGCCCTGTTTTATGCTGCTATTGGAGATGTTCTTAGCTGCCGAACTTGCTTAGTATTGGGCGGCATTCTTTGGCAGGGCTCAATTGCCCTGCGAGTCGGAGCTCACATTGGTGTGGCGTAGTGCGTTCAGGCTTCTGGCCTCGAAGCTGCTCTGTGGCTTCGCCTGCTTGTACCCCTGGTGCCCTATCCCTATTTGGCGCCCACTGCCCCAGTTATAGGCGTTTTGGCACAAACTGGCGTACACCCCCTCCCTCCTTGTGCTCGGCCCATTAACACTTTTTTCCTTTGTGGGTTGCAAACATTTTGTCGCACGTGTAGTTTTCTGTTCAATGTTTTGTCGTGCGTGCGTTTTTTTGGGAAGTGAACCCAGCCAGTTTTGTTAAGCTTCTAACAACTTTTTCTCTTTTCTTTTTTTTTGGTTTTCATGAAGGTTTTTATTTGGTTTTTTATTTTCTTTTACATTTTTTTAATGTGTGATTTGTTTTCAAATTTGTGACTTTTTATCAAATTGGTGAACTTTTTTTTCCTTTAATTCATGAACTTTTCCAATTTTGTGAACTTTTTACCAAATCCACGAAACATGTGACCTTTTTTCAAATTCGAGAACTTTTTTCACATGCATTAAATTTTTTTGAAATACGCAACCTTTTTTTGAACTCTTGAACTTTTTCAAGATCATGAACTTTTTTCAAATGCATGAACCTTTTTTGAACCTGTGAACTTTGTCGAGTTCGTGAACTTTTTTCAAATTCATCAACTTTTTTTAATCCCATGAATTTTTTTGAACTCATGAACTTTTTTGAGTTCGTGAACTTGTTTTTGAAACCGTGATTTTTTTTATTTTCGCAAACAATTGTTTGAATTCCTAATTTATTTTATAAAAATCTTAAAAAGTCAACGGTCAATGGCCAATGGCGGAACGGTCAACCGTGACCAGCAAACCGAGAAAACCGGAGCGTCCCGATCGAAATGCTTTCATACTTGTGTGAGCCGGCCCACGATGGGGCGCCTGTAGGCGCTCGTTACCTTCCCTAGCGCTTAAGGCGCTGGAGGAGAGGTCTTCCCTGGCAGGGGACCTCCCATACGCCGCCCGTGTGCGTCCGGTCATCGCGGCTTCGCTGAAGCGATGCGCACACGGGCCGGCCCAATTATCACGCGGTGAGCGAAAATTCGGAAAAAATAGAAGCGCTCGTGCGGGATCAAACTTCCGACCTCACGCTTGAATCTAGCAAGGCTAGCCAGCCGAGCTAGGGACCTCGAACGACATAATGACAGCGCCACGCTAAAAGTAGAAAGGACAGCGGCAAATCCTTAAAAAAACATTCAACATCTTTTTTTTGCAGGTAACATTTAACATATTTACAATATACGTTGAACAAATTTTCAAATACAGTGAACCTTTTTCTAAAAAAAACACTGAAAAAATTTAAAATATACAAATGAACATTTTATAGTATACATTGAACAATTTCTTAATATACGATGAACAAAATTTAAATACGCAATGAACATTTTCTAATATATGTTGAACAATTTAATAATATACATTGAACATTTCTGTAATACATGATGAACATTTTTATAATGCAAGGTGAACTATTTCATAATATACAATGCACATTTTCTTAATACGATGAAGATTTTTGTAATACGCGGTGAACTTTTTATATAATACGCAATAAAGAGCAACCGCAAAAAAAATATGCATCTATACCAATATAAAAAGACCCAAAGGAGCAGATCCAACTGATCTCGGCCATCGAACTAAATCAATCCAACGACCTAGACTGCTCCAATGGCGAGCGTTAAACGTGTTTAACATGCAAATAATATCGTACCAAATATTGCATTAGTCACATGATTAACACACAAATAATAGCATACCTAATATCCACGTGCAATTAATATATTGCCTAAATATTAACGTGCGTTGCACGTGCGCATTTACTAGTTAAGAGAAGAAGAAGAATAGAAACGGAGAATAAAAAAGAAAACGTAAAAGAAAGAAAAAATGAAAGGAAAAAGAAACTAAAAATATAAAAAAAACGGAACAAAACAACTGAAAACCGGCCATAAGAGTGAAAAACCTGGAAGCCAAAAACGAAAAAAAACAACCCCTAAGAAACAAGGAAACAGCAGCGAAACTAAAATCTGTACGTGGGCCGGCCCAAGTGGTGACTCTCTTCAGCGAAGGCTCGTCCTTTTGACGCTGCGGGCGTCAAATAGGAGAGCTCCTGTTCGACGCTTGTTAGCGTCAAACAGAGGAGGTTTCGCTGAAGGTTTCGCACAAACGGGCTGGCCCGTTCCCAGGAATCGAGCGAACGTAGTAAAAACGAAAAAAATACCAGCGTAGGATGGACTCGAACCTTCGACCTATAGCTGCATAACAGCGTTGCCATCCGCTGCAACTAAGGACTGCGCATGTATTCAACTACAGCGCCACGCTTGAAGTAATATGTGTAGCGGCAGATACGTTTTTTAATCTTCCTTAAAAAAAGAATAATGTTTTTTTGAACAAATTTCAAAACGTATTTTTTTTCAAAAACGTAAACAATTATTTAAACCTGAATACAATTATGAAATTCCAAATATTTATTGAATTTTTCTATGTATGATAAACAAATTTTAAATATATATTGAACATTTTGTAATATACGCTGAACAACTTTTAACTACATATTGAACATTTTTGTGATATACTCTGAACAATATTTTAAACACATTGAACTTTTTGTGATATGCAATGAACAATTTTTAAATATACATTGAACATTTTGTGTAAATATACGTTGAAAATTTTCTAACTACATGTTGAACATTTTTGTGATATACGGTAAACAAGATTTAAATACACACTGAAAATTTTGTGATATAACGATGAACAATTTTTTGAATTGTGAACAAATTTTTAAAAAGTGAACCAAATTTGAAAACTGTGAACAATTTTTGAAATCATGAACAAAATTTGAAATTTCAAACCTTTTGGAAAACAAAGGATAAATATAAAAACAAAAAAAAGATAAATAGAAGGAAAGGAAAAAGGAAATAAATAGAAGCAGAAACAAAAAAGAAAAAAGAAAACAGGGAAAACCAAAAACCGGCAAAACGAAAAAAAACCAATAAAAAATCGGTTGAGGGAACCTTCTACAAGGTTCCTAAAACCGTTGAAGCTCGAATTGGGCCGGCCCGTTTCGCAATGCTCGCTCGAGCGCTTCAGCGGAAGCGCAGCACCTTGACGCTCGCGAGCGTCAAATAGGGAACGCCCCCTGGCGGCCTTCACCACTCTATGAATGTTCTTCCCAATGTTAAAGATCTGCTTCGGCCCTTCGAGAACCATGTTGCCAAGCACAACGAACCAGCACAACATCATGACCTGAATCGAAAGTAAGGTCGCAAAGATCCAGGGTCAGCCTGAAATAAACCCTATTTTCAGAAGTTAGTTTGAGGATTTGTCTAGGAAAAATGCTAAGATGGAGAGTGCATGATTTGTGCAGCATATCACATCCCTCTTAATAATACATTTTCTCTCGCATCTAAAACTTTATAATTAATGAATTCAGTTTATGTTGGAAATGTCAATGCAAATTCTAGTGCACGTCAACGGTCAGCTACATGCATGGTTATTTTCTTTATGAAGCTCATTCTTCATAGTGGAAAGGGTAGAGAAAATGGAATTGAGAAATGTTTTTATGGTGATAGCCCATAGTATATCACAAGACCGAACGATTGTGTCCCCCAAAAATTATGAAGCTCATTCCAATATGATTTCGCAGTTTCGGTCATTTATCTTAAAGTGTCAGGGATTGAGATCTTCAAGGCTGAAACTTTGCAAACCACAAGAGACTAGATCATTGAACAAATCATCACATGCCAACAAAAGAACTATATTTGCTCCAAAGAAAACAAATACAAATCTACAAGTTTTCAAGATCTTGCATTTCATGCTAATGTCAAGAAAATGGTAGTATTATCTTCAGTTTACTGATCCTCTAAAAGGGCCTCTTCACAAGTTTATGCTACTGCTGCGCCTATGATGATCTGTATAACAGCTTCCAAAACGACACATGGTAACACAGGTACATTGGATGGTTAGTGGAGAACTCGTTTATCTCAAACACAAACTGCATTCCCCGCTCCAGACTGCCAAAATCATCTCTACATGTTCAGATCAAGTCCAATGTTCATCCCGCTGTACGCAATCGGCGCGTACATCCACATTTCATCAGAGCTGAGGACCTGGAAATTTAAGAGAGAAATTCGTCAGCCACAATGTCCGCCATGGAACAATTTGTCTGATGTCGAACCGAACTAAATTGAGCAACTGCTCACCTTGATCTGAAGTTGCAAGAATTTGACATACTGGACTGCCTCTTCAAGCATGGTGCTCATATCTACCTGCAAGATCAATACAAAAACATTGTTGATTTAGCCATTGGGTCTTAGCATTTTTATTCATGTAGGCTATCAGTAGCATGAATGTTCAGAAGCATACTTTGGTTCCATTGGGCACAAGGGTCTGCAGTGTCTTCAGCCTCTCATTGATCCTTTCCCTCCTTTTCTGCTCAAGGAAAGAACAGAGAATTAGTACTTCACATTCAGTTGCAAAAGATAATTCCTTCAGATGCGAAAGAGATGATTATTGGCAGTACCCTTGCATAGAGGCTCTGGGGATCGGTTGCTGCCCCACGTCCAGCCCGGGCCTTGCCTTTTGGAGTAACAACAGCATCTGCAGACTCTTGAGAAGCATTCGAGTCATTGTCAGAGGTGCAGCAGCTCGCTTCGGTTTTCTTGGCGTTCTTTGCTCGCTTCGGTGCAGCCTTCCTTGCGCATTTCCGACCCTGCAATCAATCAATTACAGTCAATATTCACACTAACAGCATGAACATATCTTTCTAAAAGACATAGCCGGTGAATAGAATGATCAGTCATCCTCAGGACTTACTCTTGCTTGGCCATCGATTTCTTCTTCCACCGAGTGCTCTCTCTTGTTAGTAGCACTGACCGAGTCGAGACCCTCGCAGCTTGACTCGCCGTTCCCGTACAAATCATGGGAAATGCTTGGGATCATATTCAGAAAATCGGTTGCCCCTTGCTCCTGGACCAAGTTCAGGTCCTGTGGTGCAGTGCAGGAGCTGATGCCCAGGGCCTCACTTGAATCATCCAAATAGTAGCCCATGCACTCGGATGGAACAGCAAAGCTACTAGCATTGCTGTCACTACATGCACTTGTATTAACATCAGTGTCATAGTAGGGTGGATGGGAAGCCTGATACCAAGGCAGATCCTGCGGGGCTTCATCACCATGGGAGGAGGGGAAGGTGCCAAGCAGCTGCGCCATGATATCGGACTCCTCGCCCTGCGGCGGGAAGTCAAACATGGTCCAGCCAGCCTCTGAAATTAGGCCTCCAGACTCCATTGAGATGTGAATTTGGGACTTTCGGAGCCTTGGAGGCGAAGGGTGACCTGGGGAGTGTGGTTGGAGGCACTTGCTGTTGAGAGGGGTGAAGACAAATGCACAACATTTCAGGTGCTTTTATACTGTTCAGAATTCTTAAGAGGTTGCAGGTGACAACATCTGCAGAATAAAGAAAATGTGAGCATGAGTAAACAAATGAAAGTCAATGGGATTGGGTGGCATGAAGTGTGTGGTGATAGGTTAGCGATCAGCAACAACCATGGTATGTTGTAGGGGATGTGAAGAGCTGAAGACGACAAGTTTGGAGAATTTCAACTGCTGGTTGGTGCGCAAGACAGTGACTTGTCCAAGATTACAGTTATGCGGCCTGTCTCCAGAGAAACCTCACAATGATTAGAGACATTTTACTAATCATTGGTCCATGATTCATCGAGGACAGGCAAGGGAAGTCTATGAGCTCTGAACCGGAATAGCAAGAGTTTACCTCGGAATACAATAGAATAAGATCAAGACAACTATGTCCTCATGCTTGCCTTCTTGCAAAAAATATGTATTGCTTATGTGGGTTAGAGAGATGGAATAAACAAAAGTAGGATATGCAAAGACAGGCCTGCACGAACATGTTGGAAGGAATCTTAACATTCTTAAGAACTCAAAGAGGATACGAAAGCACACCTCTATGGATATCAAGGTGTTGATCTGCAAATAATTCTCACACCCTGCGCCCACAGCAGCAACATTGATTTTTATTTTTTTTGCGGGAGCAGCAACATTGATGTTGAACACTTCAAAGATTTTGGAGGTTGGTATCCTGAAAGATTTACCACATTGACATTTTACACACGATAACTGACATCAATCTAGTTAAATTTTCTATCCTGAACTTATAAAGAAAAATAAGTTTCTGCCAACAGCATCAAACCAAAGAAATGCAGTGATAATGGACCAGCAAAATGTACTGAAAAATGAACAGATCTGTATCATTCATTATCATCAGTTGGTTTGTTCATTCTAACGTATCCGAAGGTCAACATGGTAACATACAGCAACATTCCCAAAAAAAACTCTGCAGAAACCTCAGTTAGATCTTAAATTCAGATTATGGCACGTTTTAACAATCAATGAGCATGTGCATCATCAGAATGGGTGCCACAATGTAGGTCTCCCTTTAAGGTGTCAAGTTTGCGCGACATCCGACATGGAGATCTGATCCTGCTATCCTCATGGGTAGGAAGTGATCTGCGTATATATCTAGTAATCAATAGCTGCACATGACTCAGATCCACCACAATGCACAAATCAGCTGTACTTCTGTCATGTTCTGAAAAAAGATTGCCTGCCCCTCTTTGGTAAACAAGAACAGCTAAGATGCTGGCAAGGAAAATGATTCAATGGAAACAATACGAGGTTTGTTTATGGCACATGATCCCTACCCTTTAGCTGTATGAAAGAAGCAAGGATGCCTCCGATGTTACGCGGCAAAATTGCATGCATATGCAATTATGCATTATAGAAGACCTAAACAAGCAAGCAGATATCATTAACATTGTAGAATGAATAGCTTGGCATAAGATCATTACTAAATATGCGGTTACGTCTATTTTCTGGCTCCCAGAAGGTCAACTTCATAGCATGGGAAAGCCAAATTGCTTGTGAGATTACTCCCCTTCGAATATCCTAAAAGACATTCTCTAGTTAGTGTTTCTTAGCTTTTAAACTATGTGCACAAACTGGCACTAATAAACTATGTTGTGGAATAGCCTTCCCCTGCTATGGTTTCTTTAGAGAACAATACTCCCTCCGTAAACAAATATTTATTTACAGAGGGAGTAGTATTTTAAGATGAGCATAGTTGCTTGAAAAGATAGCTAAACTTCTAGATCTAAGAATATCTCTACATGTTCTTTTTACTTTCTCATCAAAGAGATATCGTAATTTTATGTTTTTGAAATTATTATAAAGTTCAAGATGGAGGAATCTAAAACATCTTATATTTATTTACAGAGGGAGTAGTATTTTAAGATGAGCATAGTTGCTTGAAAAGATAGCTAAACTTCTAGATCTAAGAATATCTCTACATGTTATTCCTTTTACTTTCTCATCAAAGTGGTATCGTAATTTTATGTTTTTAACATTATTATAAAGTTCAAGATGGGAATACAATGGGATGGCAGGTTTTACAAACAAAAAAAGTATTTTCGTATAAAATTAGGGAATCGAATGTTAAGAAAATATGCCTGTTGTTAGTTTGTATACCTGCTCATGGTAAATATATGAGAACGAATGTTGGGGAGGTGGGAGCAATTTACCATGACAACATCACAATCCACAGGATTCTAATCACGAATATATTACTCGCTCCGTCCTATAATATAAGATCTTACTACAAGCAATGTACTCATATATTGATTGTAATAACACCTTATATTATGGGATGGAGAAAGTACTAAAAAAAAGCAGAAGTAAGAATAGAAGAGCTGTGATATTTCTGTCACTTTCAGTTGACAAAAGTAATACGATATTTTTAGTTTTTTACAACTTCAGTATTTGTATTGATCGCACAGAAGTCAATATAATAGTTTACTCCAGGTTCGTCAATGTATTTTAGAAGTTAATAGCAAGGGCAAAATTAGGGCAGTATTACTAACTACTCCCTCTGTTCCTAAATATAAGTTCTTTTAGAGATCCCACTATAGAGACTACATTTAGATGTATATAGACGCCTTTTACAGTATAGGTTCACTCATTTTGCTCGGTATGTAGTCTACAGTGAAATCTCTAAAAGGACTTATACTTACGAACAGAGGGAGTAGTAAAAATTGTTCACAAGGCCATCTAAGATAGTCAAAAGTCAAAACACAGATATTGTGCTATGACTGAACTATGCAGCTTCCAAAAGAATTCATGCATTGACACCACAACATCAGATACAATTTCCATTCAGCGTAAACATATTCAATGAGAAAACATTTTATCAAAACCACATACAGTACATATGAACTAAATTCAAACGGAAAGCAACATGCACATAAACTTCAGACCTGTGGAGTACTCACTAGTGTCCTACTGCTGCTAATAGCAACATACTGCTCAGTAATATGAATTTCTATGTTCATGACTGAAGTATTTCTCGATCCATCCTCTATTTTAACTAAAAAAAGGGGAAAAGTGGCCATTTTTTGTCCAGTCAGCATGCTGAACTCCAAGGAAATATAAGAGAGAAAAAACATATATGAAGGGAGGTTACACAGGGATATATAGAAGCCCCAGTACCATCTAAGCAAAGATGCATCAGGACTTGACCAAATTATAGCAACCTAAAAAGTATGCAGACACCAATGTCAAGATAATATATTTCTTTCTTCAGATATGAAGATTGATGGTAGTTACACTGCCCCTATCCCGAGAAACCACAAGGAAGAATTTCGGCATTCATCAGTTAATGCCAGGCAAAAGAAGTCAAAGTAAACAGATGAAACTTTCAAAGAACATGAAACAAATTAGAAGTCAGAGATTATACATAATAGCTCAATGTCCAAAGGTGATCATGAAACTATTCCCTGGATCCATAAAAAACTTGGAAGTCAAACAACACTCTGGCACCTTCGATTAGGACATCAGAGAAGGAAGCATCAGAATTAATTCACAAATTGTTGACTAAGGCTGCAAAAGACACACCCTAGTTCCAACTTTCAAAAGCATAGCTCGGTTAAGGCAATATTGCTCAAAAAGAAATGAAATTCCAACTGATGCAAAACTACTGAAATTTTTGTGTCCGTTAAAATTACCTTCTCACAGTTATGTAGGACAGTTCAATTATACCATGATGGTAACCCAAAAATTTCAAACAAGAACAGAATTATAGTTGGCAAAGATTCAAGATCCTGATTGACCTGAGCAACTAATTTTTATTCAGAAGTGCAATTCTGTCTGGGGACTTTCCAGACATATAGGTAGGTAAGATCAACCAAATGGCATGGCCAGATGCAACTCATAACATGACCGACACAAAGATGGTAAAATGTACATTTGGGACTTTGGGTAGACACGTACCAAACTACAAAAGCATAACCATAACCCCAATATTATCAATGGTCATGGAAGAAACACATCCATGAGTATACTAACTACAGACACCACAAAAATCTCAGATAAATGCAGGAGATCTGCATACATCAACTAAAATGGGTAGTCATGACAAGCACCAACAAAACACGAAAGTAAATAATGCTAGCAAGTAGCAAGAGAAACAAACTTCAGTACAGACCATCCTTCATTGACATGAATAATTTGCACTGTTTTTGACAGAAATAAGCCACGTATTACAGGGAACAACAACCAAGTCCGCATTCCCAAACAGTTACAGAAGGACAAATTTAAAGATGGAATTTTATTGAGCAGCTCCAGATAGGAACTAGCTAAGATTGTAACGGATATCTTTGCTGCTTCCAGTATAGTTCCAGCAGGGAAATATCATTGGAACAACTCAAGAGTCACAACTTGTTTCATACTGATTCGTCTGCCTGCACAAGGACAAAAACAGGCATGTCCCCCAACTTGTCCCGGCCCTGAAATACATGCCTTGGTTAGGAGATACATTGGAACAAAGCAAAGATCTCATGATAAGCAACTATAAGTCATATCTACTCCCTCCGTCCCAAAATATAAGATCATTTTTTACACTATGATAGTGTCAAAAATGATCTTATATTTTGGGACAGAGGGAGTAGCTGGAACTCATAGATGAAAATTATGAGTCTTTAAGCTGCAAAATTCATGACCTTAGGCAGTTAATCAATTATTATTTCAAAAACTGCAGAAAAACTTAGTCTAAGTGTTTCGCTGGTGAACTTCTGGTCATAGCTTGCACATATTTCCTTCCTTGTAGCTAGCCTCAAGTCATAAGGTGCATTCTCAGTCTGCTTGTATCAATGACAGTGTGCATGAACTAGGCATCGTGTTATCTAACTGCACGAGGATAAAAGCAGATAGAGCTTTACTGGTGAAACTGTCTAATCCTAGTATATTTAGGTGGATAACAAGTGGTATAATCCTCGATAGAATCACATCAAAGTGAAGTTCATTTGTCCTTTATTCATGCAACTAATTCTCATAGTTGCATGTGTTAGCTACATTGGAAGCAAACCTCACAATTATTAGTTTAATCGAAAGCTAACCAATAAAAAAAATACATGAATGGAAAATCCTAATAAGAGCATGACAATAATTCCAACAATCAAGTATGAACAATGTTTTGTTCACCTAAACAAGGAGACATGAATTGGAAGTAAAATGTACCTTCAACTCTGGCAGTTCAATAACACAGGCACACTCAACCACCTTTGCTCCAACACGTTCTACAATATAGAAGGACATAATTAAGATAAATAAATCACCATATGATAAACAATAGGAAAGAAATGTAATAAGTTTGGGGTGCAAATGCGTAACCTTTAGGTTACCCTCTAACCCTCTTTAGTTCAAACAAATGAACTAGTTTTCCAAAAGTGATGTGAGCACCCTAAGGGTCACCAATTCACACCTCTAATATAAGCATAATTGGGCTGCATTCCTTTCAAAACTTGGAAGGTATGTTACCATTTGAGAGTGCATTCCACCCCAGTGGGTTTTGGTAATAAATGACGAGTCATTAAGGGGCTAATAATTTTCATGAGTGAAAGCTCAGATTTAGTCCCACGAAAGTGAAGTTTACCGATATTAGTGAATCCCCGAACGGAAAAGTTAAAGACAGCAAAACCAAAAGGACATTAGTTTTCCCTAGGCTTAAGTGATCAAGCTTACATTGGGTGTATATATGTAAGTCGTACTATTAAGGGGGGTTCCATGGAATGCTCATGAAATAGCTCAAGGCACATTACTCGAACCTTGTCACCCAAAGAAAAAATTCTTATTTATATGCAAACCAAAAATCTATGCGAGCAAGGGTATTTGTGTTGGAGTCAGACAGACCGAACTTGTTTTCGTCAGGCCAATCCGAACCTCTCGGCTAAGAATGGACATGTTTCTCCGCAGAGAAGCCTTTGTTGAGCAGCCAAAGTGTCCCAGGTGGAAACCGAAGTGTCTATCTGACCCAGACTGTCCGGGTCTGGATCGATTGACCAGTGTGAACATCTCGGCTGACCCTAGACATACCTGTGCTACCTCGAGAAGCCTTTGTGGCTACCTATACTGGGCATCCAGAGTGTCCGGGTGAGAAGCAGTTGCTCAGTTGTGCATGGTAGCTGCCACATCGGCCAAAGTGGTTGTTGGCTACTGAATCCAGAGTGCCGGATCCGAGATGGACTGTCAAGTTTTTTGCAGAAAAATCCCGCCAGCTAGTTTTTTAGAAGGAACTATTTAAATACTTTTGGTACAAGCAACCAAGGTAACAAGATTTTCTTAAAATGTTGAACTGTTTCAAATAATTGTGGAATTAAAAGGTTCTCTAAAGCAAAGCTAGGAGGAATAAACTATACGAGCGAAAGAGTAAACCAACGAGCCTCTCTCTATATATTCCTCTCAAGGGAGCTCCATGTGTCTCCCCGGTTTCCCATCCAAGGTCAACCATAGAATTTACAAACTTCTCGGGTCTACCATAGAATTTACAAACTGTAGATTTCAAATCTCAAACATATCTTTGGTCTTCTTCTCAAGGACTATCACTTATACTTCGAGAAAGGCGGGAGACCACTTGAGGATGAGGAACCAGGAAATTGGTTGGCAAAAAGTTCCATGTGGTTGGCAGCTATCTCAAGTTTGGGGTGGGGGTCATATATTTTGCAAGTTGCAAGTCAAATGAACTTTGATTAACAAGGTTTTCCATTTACACATTTAAGATATTTTCTAGACAGGAACAAAGCACGTTATGAACTGAATATAGAAGCTCACCAATAAGTTTGGCAGCGGCACAAAGGGTTCCTCCTGTGGCAATTAGATCATCCACAATAAGGACCCGGTCATTGGGCTGCACAGCTCCTACGTGCATTTCGATTTTGTCAGTGCCATATTCCAGAGAATATTCTTCCGATATCACCTCACCTAGTATAAACATGCAACATTATTAGCTAATGCATCCAGTTCGAGACCTGAAGTATATCTGTCCAATAAAAGCAGCTGCTGCATATTAAGCACTGAAAGAACGAACATACCAGGTAATTTTTTTGGCTTCCTTATTGGAACAAACTTTGCACCTATGGCTAATGCAATGGGAGGACCAAAAATGAATCCTCTGGCTTCAACACCTGATAATAATAGCAACAAATATGAGAAATTGACACCAGAGAAAATAAAAACCAAAATTTTATTTACAGTTTTGGCCTTTAAATAATAGGAACATTTAAGAAAAAAAGGCATTCTGCTTAATTTCACATTACCAGCAACTACAGTGATGTCTTTGTCCTTGTACCGCTCGACAAAGAGGTCAGTGGTGTCACGGAATGCCTGCGAATCGAGAAGCAAGGTTGTGATGTCCTGAAACAAAATCCCTGCATGAAGAAACAACAAGATACATGATTAAATAAAATAATTATTATTCCTTACATGTAACAATATAGAGCACACATGATCCTTCTCTAAACGTACACTTGCCATTTACCAACAGCTCAACATGACACAAACCAATAGTTCACATGTCGCCCATCATTACAGGAAAATCAGGGCGTGACCATAAGCAAATTCCTACCAGCCAGAATCAATTCCATGCGCCACAATTCAAGTCCCTGTTCACTAGCCTATAAATGATAAGCAATTGTATAAATCTACCATTAAGAAATCTATGGTAGTCTCCTATTTGCTTAGCTTCCTACACAAGTTGTTACAGCTGTTGGCAAATGGCAATGGCAATTAACACATCCTGCTTGTAACGACTATTGGTTCACCATAAAAACACAGGAATTTCTTACTTCATTTACCGCAGCAGCAATATGCTACAACACCAATTTACACTCTTTATTAGTTCTAACCTAGGAGATGTATGGTCTGTACACTTGTGAGTTCAAGTTTACCTTACCAAACTTTTGCTATTGTCTTAGTAAAATATATGGCTGTCGTTTTGTTCAATGCCATGATTTTGGTAAGATTTTATTTTCTCCAGCACCATCTCAGTTATTTAGCAACACCCTGGTCATACTCGTAAAAAATACACCAAACCGGCGTCCACCCGCTGCTACCCTGTCAAGTCTAAGAAATGATAACCACAGGACAAAACAGCATAAACCACAGGGACTAGCATAGCTTAGCCAACTTCCGCGACACACTAGGTGACAGCCCGCCGCCGCCGCCAAAGGGCATCGATCAGATTGACCCACCCACCCGAGCGAGTATGCGAACAGCTAGGGGTTCTAGAGGGGGAAGCGGGGAGAGGCATCGACGATGTGCGCTCACCTGGCTTGGGGAAGTTGGGGATGGCGCGGATGCTGGACGCGATCCGCTCCACGCGCCCGTCGGATGCCATCGCGACCGCCGCCGACCCTCGCCCGCGCCGAAGCCGCACGCCTCCGGGGGATCCGAACCGCAGTGCGACCGAGCTCGGTGAGCGCGCGCCGCCGGGGGGTGTCGGAGTCGGAGTTGGGGCCGGCGCGGTGGGGCAGTGCGGTAGGAGGAGGAAGCGAGAAGGGAGCATGCCTCTTTAACTAGCTGGGCCCTCGCCGCGAGCGCCGTCAATTATAACGGCGACAGCCCGGGTGGAGAGGTCAACCGGAGCTGACACGTGGGTCAATGTTGAGGGCTGGTCCCACCCGTCATTGTGATTTCCGTTCGTACTTGCGTCGGCGTTGTGTTTGGGTTTATTTTGATTCGCTCGCCGCCGCGGGGTGGCGGGCCCGAAGGGGGCGCGAGGTTCATGCGGCCTCCACCAACCGGGAACGGCTTCGATATGTGGGCCCTCACCGTGGAGGGTTTGTTGGACGGCTGACGTGTGGGCCTGCCCCTCCCCAGACGACCGGTGCGACGGCCTTTCTCTTGCCGTCTCGCGTAGACGTACTCCCGTCCCGGCGTGAAGTAGATATTTCTGGATTTTTTTCTAAATAAAAAGACATTTCTGGATTTTTGTTCGAGGTAATGGCATCTTCCCTCCACCCCCCTAACCGTCTGGACCTGTTTTTGTCGTCTAAGGGCATCTCGGGCGACCCGCAAATTTCCTCCCGTATCCGTCCGTGGATAAGGGGATCAGTCCGCGGACACGGATGCGGGAGACCGTCCAACAAACCGTAGCCGCATGTTCAAACTCTTTTTCAACAAATCGGATAAAATTCATGCAAATAAGGCCGGATTTCATATAAACATGATGGATTTCATATAAACATGACGAATTTTATGACATCTACATCAACTAAGCAGTGCTCGTCCGGCTCTGGAGGTATAATTAATACCTAATTTAAACGATCGTGGGCGCTCGTTTCCCGTGTCCGGCCGCGAGCCCGGAGAACTGAAAGTGCAACTAATCCCCGGATGGTTTGGTAATTGATAACAACATATATGTCATTGAACTAATGCCTACTCAAAGTTAGATTTCAGGAAATTTCAATGTTGGCATGGTAAGGACATGTGGATGTAGACCCTCAAAATGCTATGGAAACATATTGGCAAAAAGCTCCAAGACTCTTCATTTTTGGTTAAGTGGTCCAAAATTACATTGAGTCCATAGGAAAGTCAAATACTATTAAAAGGGAATGAAATTTTGATCATGACTTAGTTGCTCAACTCCTTGAAGATATTGCTCCAAAGCTCTTAGTCACTTTCCCATATTCAAATTTGTCCAAACCCTAAATATCAAACTCGGTCCCACCGATACATCTATTCCCGAACCCACCGAGCCGAGTTCAACCTAGACAGAGCCACAACCAAACCCTACAAACTCGGTAGAACCGACATGACATTCGGCCCACCGAAGTGCAATGACCAAGTTTCTGTAATCCTTTGATTCCATTTTGGAATTACCGAGTTGGTTTGATCCGAACTACCGAAACGAGGTCTCGCTTAGGTCATCGCATATCGGTCCCTCCGAGTTGACCCGTTCGGTCTCACTGAGACTCCTGACGTTTGAATCTTTTACACAGGTCGGTCTCACCGAGATTGTTGTCGGTGTCACCGAGATGTGTCAAATGGTTGTAACGGTTGGATTTTTGGTGCTGGCTATAAATACCCCTCCACACCCACTTACTCTCGAAGAAAGCCATCAGAACGTGTAAGTGCATCTAGTGCCACCCCTAGTTGGTTTTGGAGTATCGACGACAGACTTGGTTAAGGGACTAATGTGTTTGTGAGTTTCACAGAAGAACACAGGTAGAAGTCCCCATTAATTCGGTTTACCTATCGAAGATGACCCCTAAAAATGTATAAAGACATTGAATAAAATGGTGGTTCACGAAGACATTCGTGTCGAAGATAGTGACACGTGAAGATATTCGCTTGAAGCCAATGGAGCGCGAAGACATAGATTCTTTCGTAGTTTCATTTTCTTCTTTCCCGAGTCATAGGAACCACCGAACTGTTAAGTGGAGTCCAGGCGAACAAAGTCAGAAAACTGACGTGATGCTCAACTCAAATCCTATGTCTTCGAGTGAAGACGAATGAGAGAAACCTTACCCTGAGTTGGATAAGTCAGCTTTACTTGTAGCCCAAGTCAAGTTGCCGCGTGTGTTTGAAATCTGACCGTTGGACACGTGTCGGTTCCCCAATGACCAAGGGTCATTTCGGACAAATCATGTCGGGTTGCCCACTGGCTATATATAGCCCGCCCCCTCCACCATAAGTTGGTGGCTGCTCCAAGTTGTCGTTTGAGAGCAACCCACCTCCGAAGCCCTTGAGAGAGAATCATTGCGAGGACAAACCCAAAACACCCAGAGCCCAAAGAGTGTTTGGCATCACTGAAGTCTTTCTGTTCCGCGCGATCCGAAGACTTATTACACTTGAAGACTGTGATCTTCCAGTCGGTTAGGCGTCGCGTTCTGAGGATTCAAGAGTCATTGTGGATCGCCGGTGAATGAAGTCCGTGAATGTTTGGAAGTCTACCTTGAAAGACTTACCTAAGTAATTGGGCGAGGACTAAGTGACCTTAGCTCAAGGGGAATAAGGTGAAGACATGGTCTTCTGAGTTTAATCTCAGTCTCCCTAACCAGACGTACAGTTGTCACAACAACTGGAACTGGTCTACCAAATCATTGTCTTCACCGAGCAACTGGTTCTATCACTTCACCCCTTACTTACTGTTTTGCTTCGTGAAGCCCTTCTTTGTTTGTTCTATTCGAAGACGTTGTGTGAAGACATTCGTCACTCTGATTGCATCTTTGTCTTCACACTTTCTTCCATTTTTGCTCTGCTCTACCTAGCTGCTACTTGTCTTTTTGTATCTCCTATCTTGTACTTTGATATTGTTGCATGTCTAGTATAGTTTATCTTCCGCTGTATTTTGTTTAGTTAAGTGTTTATCTTGTTCATCTTCGAATACTTTGTTGTTTCGAAAACTTTCATAAAAATCGCCTATTCACCCCCCCCCCCTTAGTCGATAACTAGCACTTTCAGAACGAAATTACACTTCCACCAGAGAGAACCACCTACTCATGTGTTGAGATAAGGCATTCCAATCCAACCATTTGAACCTTGATTTCTAGCCTTCCCAAGTTGCTTTCCACTCCAATCCTTCTCCTACCCAAGCCAAATTTGTGAGAGAGTGATTGAGTGTTGAGAAGACTATCTTTTGAAGCACAAGAGCAAGAAGTTCATCATCAACACACCATCTATTACCTTTTGGAGAGTGGTGTCTCCTAAATTGGTTAGGTTTCACTTGGGAGCCTCCAAGATCATGTGGATTTGAACCAAGGAGTTTGTAAGGGCAAGGAGATCGCCTACTTCGTGAAGATCTAACCCGGGCGAGGCTAGTCCTTCGTGGGCGTAAGCCATGGTGGAATAGACAATGTTGCTTATTCATGGACCCTTCGTGGGTGGAGCCCTCCGTGGACTCGCACATCCGTTACCTTCCGTGGGTTGAAGTCTCCATCAACGTGGATGTACGATAGCACCATCTATCGGAACCACGCCAAAAACCACTGATACGTCTCCAACGTCTCTATAATTTTTTATTGTTCCATGCTGTTATATTATCATTTTTGGATGTTTTACAATCATTTTATATCAACTTTATATCATTTTTTTGGGACTAACCTATTAACATAGTGCCCAGTGCCAGTTGCTGTTTTCTGCTTGTTTTTTACTTCGCAGGAAATCAATACCAAACAGAGTCCAAACGCAGCGAAACTTTTTGGAGATTTTTTTGGACCAGAAGACATCCAGTGGGCCAAAGAAGTACCGAAGAGGGGGCCCGAGGTGAGCACAAGACACCAGGGCGAGCCTGGGCCCCCAGGCGCGCCCTGGTGGGTTGTGCCCATCTCGGAGACCTCCCGCACCGCCTCTTTTCTCTATAAATACCCCAATATTCCAGAAACCCTAGGGGAGTCGACGAAAATCAATTCCAGCTGTCGCAAGTTCCAGAAACCACAGATCCAATCTAGACACCATCACAGAGGGGTTCATCATCCTCATTGGTGCCTCTCCGATGATGCGTGAGTAGTTCATTGTAGACCTACGGGTCCGTAGTTAGTAGCTAGATGGCTTTCTCTTTCTCGTTTGATTCTCAATACAATGGTCTCTTGGAGATCTATTTGATGTAACTCTTTTGCGGTGTGTTTGTTGGGATCCGATGAACTTTGAGTTTATGATCAGATCTATGTTTTCATCCATGAAAGTTATTTGAGTCTTTTTGATCTCTTATATGCATGATTACTTATAGCCTCGTATTTCTTCTCCGATATTTGGGTTTTGTTTGGCCAACTTGATCTATTTATCTTGCAATGGGAAGATGTGCTTTGTGATGGGTTCGATCTTACGGTGCTTGATCCCAGTGACAGAAGGGGAAACGACACGTATGTATCGTTGCTATTAAGGATAACAAGATGGGGTCTATTTCTACATAAATAGATCTTGTCTACATCATGTCATCGTTCTTATTGCATTACTCCGTTTCTCCATGAACTTAATACACTAGATGCATGCTGGATAGCGATCGATGTGTGGAGTAATAGTAGTAGATGCAGGCACGAGTCGGTCTACTAATCTTGGACGTGATGCATATATAATGATCATTGCCTGGATATCGTCATAATTATTTGAAGTTCTATCAATTGCCCAACAGTAATTTGTTTACCCACCGTTTGCTATTTTTCTCGAGAGAAGCCACTAGTGAAACCTACGGCCCCCGGGTCTATTTTTTCATCATATATTTTTAGATCTATTTGCTATTTGCCTTCGCGATCTATTTTTATTTGCTTTTATTTTCAGATCTATTAATCCAAAAATACAAAAATACCTCGCTGCAATTTTTATTTATTTATTTTATCTCGCGTTCCCGCGAGATCTATTTATCCAATCTACTACAATTTTACATATCTTTTTACCCGTGAGGGATTAACAACCCCTCTCTTACGTCGGGTTGCAAGTATTTGTTCTTTGTGTGCAGGAGCTGTTTACGTGGTGTTGCGTGGTTCTCCTACTGGTTCGATAACCTTGGTCTCATCACTGAGGGAAATACCTACCGTTGCTGTGCTGCATCATCCCTTCCTCTTTGGGGAAATACCGACGTAGTTCAAGCAAACATCAACCACCTTGTCTTCATTGCGTTTGATTTCTCCGATCCCTCCGTTACGTTCATATGCAAAGTCTTTATTTCCGCTCCACAACTCTTAGACTTGCATGTGTAGGGTGTTGCTTGACTTGGTAGAATTGCTAAAACTTGCCTACAACTAAAATTGGGAAAAGGATAAGTTTTTATTGGTCAAGTAGTGTAATCACCCTCCCTCTAGACATACTTTCGATCCTATAGTCCGGCTCTGGAGGTATAATTAATACCTAATCTAAATGATTGCGGGCGCCCGTTTCCCCTGTCCGACCATGAGCCCCGAGAACTGAACCTTTGCCTTCTCCAGTTCTGCCTCGACGCTCTCCAACTCCACCTCCGTAACCTCCGTCCCCGGAGAACCAAGAAGTGAAGTTGTCCACCTCCACGTTGCTGCCAAGCGACTAATCGGCTGCCGATGCTCAGCCCACCCAGCTTGGCACTGATGGGAGGGGCGGAGCGGTGGTTTCTTGGGACTCAAGCGGCGGTGACCTACCTGAAGGAAATATGCCCTAGAGGCAATAATAAAGTTGTTATTTTATATTTCCTTACTCATGATAAATGTTTATTATTCATGCTAGAATTATATTGATCGGAAACCTAAATACGTGTGTGAATACATAGACAAAACACTGTGTCCCTAGTGAGCCTCTACTTGACTAGCTCGTTGATCAAAGATGGTTAAGGTTTCCTAACCATGGACATGTGTTGTCATTTGATAACGGGATCACATCATTAGGAGAATGATGTGATGGACAAGACCCATCCGTTAGCTTAGCATAATGATCGTTCATGTCAAATACATATTCCTTCTACTATGAGATTATGCAACTCCCGGATACCGGAGGAATGCCATGTGTGCTATCAAACGTCACAACGTAACTGGGTGATTATAAAGATGCTCTATAGGTATCTCCGAAGGTGTTTGTTGAGTTGGCATAGATTGAGATTAGGATTTGTCACTCCTAGTATCGGAGAGATATCTCTGGGCCCTCTCGGTAATACACATCATAAGAAGCCTTGCAAGCAAAGTGACTAATGAGTTAGTTGCAAGATGATGTATTACGGAATGAGTAAAGAGACTTGCCGGTAACGAGATTGAACTAGGTATGAAGATACCGACGATCGAATCTCGGGCAAGTAACATACCGATAGACAATGGGAATAACGTATGTTATCATAACAGTTCGGCCGATAAAGATCTTCGTAGAATATGTAGGAGCCAATATGAGCATCCAGGTTCCGCTATTGGTTATTGACCGGAGAGGTGTCTCGGTCATGTCTACATAGTTCTTGAACCCGTAGGGTCCGCACGCTTAACGTTCGTTGACGATATAGTATCATATGAGTTATGTGATTTGGTGACCGAATGTTGTTCGGAGTCCCAGATGAGATCACGAACATGACGAGGAGTCTCGAAATGGTCGAGAGGTAAAGATTGATATATAGGACGATGGTATTCGGACACCGGAAGTGTTCCGAAGGGTAACGGGTACATATCGGGTCACCGGAAGGGGTTCCGGGCACCCCCGGCAAAAGATATGGGCCTTATGGGCCAAGAGGGGAAACACAGCAGCCACCAGGGGCTGCTGCGCCCCCCATATGGGCCGAACCAGAGGAGAAGGAAAGAGGGGAAGGGAGAAGGAAAGGGGGGGATTCGGCCTTCCCCTTCCTTCCCTCCTCCCCCCTCTTTCCTTCCCCCTCCGGCAATTATGGAAGGGGGGAGGCCGAATTGGGGAGGACCCCAAGTAGGATTCCTCCTACTTGGGGCGCACCCTTGCTGCTCCCCTCCCCCTCCCACCTATATATACGTGGAGAGGGGGCGCCTAGAATACACAACATCAATTGTTAGCCATGTGCGGCGCCCCCCTCCACAGTTTACACCCCCGGTCATATTCTTGCGGTGCTTAGGCGAAGCCCTGCGCGGATCACATCACCATCACAGTCACCACGCCGTCGTGCTGACGGAACTCATCTACTACCTCGACACCTTGCTGGATCAAGAAGGCGAGGGATGTCATCGAGCTGAACGTGTGCAGAACTCGGAGGTGCCGTACGTTCGGTACTCGATCGGTGGAGCGCGAAGAAAGTTCGACTACATCAACCGCATTGTGAAACGCTTCCGCTTACGGTCTACGAGGGTACGTAGACACACTCTCCCCCTCGTTGCTATGCATATCCTAGATAGATCTTGCGTGAGCGTAGGAATTTTTTTGAAATTGCATGCTACGTTTCCCAACAGTGACATCCGAGCCAGGTCTATGCGTAGATAATATGCACGAGTAGAACACAAAAGAGTTGTGGGCGGTGATCGTCATACTGCTTACCACCAATGTCTTATTTTGATTCGGCGGTATTGTTGAATGAAGCGGCCCGGACCAACCTTACATGACCACGTTCATGAGACCGGTTCCACCGACAGACATGCAACTAGTTTTGCATAAAGGTGGCTGGCGGGTGTCTGTTTCTCCTACTTTAGTTGAATCAAATTTGACTGCGGCCGGTCCTTGTTGAAGGTTAAAACAGCAAACTTGATAAATCACCGTTGTGGTTTTGATGCGTAGGTAAGAACGGTTCTTACTGGAAACCCGTAGCAGCCACGTAAAACTTGCAACAACAAAGTAGAGGACATCTAACTTGTTTTTGCAGGGTATGTTGTGATGTGATATGGTCAAGACATGATGTGATATACGTTATTGTATGAGATGATCATGTTTTGTAAAAGCTATCGGCAACCGGCAGGAGCCTTATGGTTGTCTATTTATTGTATGAAATGCAAACGCCATGTAATTGCTTTACTTTATCACTATGCGTTAGCGATAGTTGTAGAAGTAATAGTTGGCGAGACGACCACGACGCAACGATGGAGATCAAGGTGTCGAGCCGGTGACGATGGAGATCATGACGATGCTTTGGAGATGGAGATCAAAAGCATAAAATGATGATGGCCATATCATGTCACATATTTTGATTGCATGTGATGTTTATCTTTTATGCATCTTATTTTACTTAGTACGGCGGTAATATTATAAGATGATCCCTTAACTAAATTTTAAGGTATAAGTGTTCTCTTTGAGTATGCACCGTTGCGACAGTTCATCGTGTTGAGATACCACGTGATGATCGGGTGTGATAGACTCTACGTTCACATACAACGGGTGCAAGACAGTTTTGAACATGCGGAATACTCGGGTTAAACTTGACGAGCCTAGCATGTACAGACATGGCCTTGGAACACTGGAGACCGAAAGGTCGAACGTGAATCATATAGTAGATATGATCAACATAGAGATGTTCACCATTGATGACTACTCCATCTCACGTGATGATCGGACATGGTTTAGTTGATTTGGATCACGTATCATTTAGATGACTTGAGGGATGTCTATCTAAGTGGGAGTTCTTAAGTAATTTGATTAATTGAACTTAATTTATCATGAACTTAGTCCTGATAGTATTTGCATATCTATGTTGTAGATCAATAGCTCGCGTATAGCTCCCCTGTTTTATTTTGATATGTTCCTAGAGAAAACTAAGTTGAAAGATGATAGTAGCAATGATGCGGACTGGTTCCGTGATCTGAGGATTATCCTCATTGCTGCACAGAAGAATTATGTCCTTGATGCACCGCTAGGTGACAGACCTATTGCAGGAGCAGATGCAAACGTTATGAACGTTTAGCAAGCTCGATATGATGACTACTTGATAGTTTAGTGCGCCATGCTTTACGGTTTAGAACCGGGACTTCAAAAACGTTTTGAACGCCACGGAGCATATGAGATGTTCCAAGAGCTGAAATTGGTATTTCAGACTCATGCCCATGTCGAGATGTATGAGACCTCTGACAAGTACTTTGCCTACAAGATGGAGGAGAATAGCTCAACCAGTGAGCATGTGCTCAGAATGTCTGGGTACTACAATCGCTTGAATCAAGTGGGAGTTAATCTTCCAGATAAGATAGTGATTGACAAAGTTCTCTAGTCACTATCACCAAGCTACTAGAACTTCGTGATGAACTATAATATGCGAGGGATGACGAAAATGATTCCCGAGCTCTTCACGATGCTGAAATCAGTGATGGTAGAAATCAAGAAAGAGCATCAAGTGTTGATGGTTAACAAGACCACTAGTTTCAAGAAAAAGGGCAAGGGAAAGTAAGGAAACTTCAAGAAGAATGGTAAGCAAGTTGCCGCTCCCATGAAGAAGCCCAAAGCTGGACCAAAGCCTGAAACTGAGTGCCTCTACTGCAAAGAAAATGGTCACTAGAAGCGGAACTACCCCAAATACTTGGCGGATAAGAAGGATGGCAAAGTGAACAAAGGTATATTTGATATACTCCCTCCGTTCCGAAATATAGTGCGCCCGCGCTTACCGAGGTTCAACTTTGACCATAAATTTAACCAACGAGACCGACTGCGGCGGGAGCAATATATTTGAAAACTTCTTTCGAATATGAATTCACTGGTATAATTTTTGCTCCTGCCGCAGTCGGTCTCGTTGGTTAAATTTATGATCAAAGTTGAAGCGCGGGAACCGAGGACGCACTATATTTTGGAACGGAGGGAGTACATGTTATTGATGTGTACTTTACTAGTGTTCATAGTAGCCCCTGGGTATTTGATACCGGTTTAGTTGCTAAGATTAGTAACTCGAAACAGGAGTTGCAAAATAAACAGAGACTAGTTAAGGACAAGGTGACGATGTGTGTTGGAAGTGATTCCAAGGTTGATAAGATCACCATCGCACACTCCCTCTACCTTTGGGATTAGTGTTGGACCTAAATAAATGTTATTTGGTGTTTGCGTTGAGCATGAATACGATTGGATCATGTTTATTGCGATACGGTTATTCATTTAAGTCAGAGAATAATTGTTGTTCTGTTTACATGAATAAAACATGCCATGGTCATACACCCAATGTAAATGGTTTATTGAATCTCGATCGTAGTGATACACATATTCATAATATTGATGCCAAAAGATGCAAAGTTGATAATGATAGTGCAACATATTTGTGGCACTGCCGTTTAGGTCATATTGGTGTAAAGCGCATGAAGAAACTCCATACAGATGGGCTTTTGGAATCACTTGATTATGAATCATTTGATACTTGCGAACCATGCCTCATGGGCAAGATGACTAAAACTCCGTTCTCCGGAACAATGGAGCGAGCTAATGACTTATTGGAAATAATACATACCGATGTATGCGGTCCGATGAGTGTTGAGGCACGCGGCGGGTATCGTTATTTTCTAACCTTCACAGATGATTTGAGCAGATATGGGTATATCTACTTAATGAAACACAAGTATGAAACATTTGAAAAGTTCAAAGAATTTCAGAGTGAAGTGGAGAATCATCGTAACAAGAAAATAAAGTTTCTACGATCTGATCGTGGAGGTGAATATTTGAGTTACGAGTTTGGCCTTCATTTAAAACAATGTGGAATAGTTTCACAACTCACGCCACCTGGAACACCACAGCGTAATGGTATGTCCGAACGTCGTAACCGTACTTTATTAGATATGGTGCGATCTATGATGTCTCTTACCGATTTGCCACTATCATTTTGGGGTTATGCATTAGAGACAGCTGCATTCACGTTAAATAGGGCACCGTCTAAATCCATTGAGACGACACCGTATGAACTGTGGTTTGGCAAGAAACCTAAGCTGTCGTTTCTTAAAGTTTGGGGTTGCGACACTTATGTCAAAAGGCTTCAGCCTGATAAGCTCGAACCCAAATCGGAGAAGTGCGTCTTCAAAGGATACCCTAAGGAAATAATTGGGTACACCTTCTACCACATATCCGAAGGCAAGATCTTTGTTGCCAAGAATGGAACATTTCTAGAGAAGGAGTTTCTCTCGAAAGAAGTGAGTGGGAGGAAAGTAGAACTTGATGGGGTAATTGTACCTTCTCTCGAATTGGAAAGTAGTTCACCAGAGAAAACCATTCCCTTGATGCCTACACCAACTAGAGAGGAAGCTAATGATGATGATCATGAAACTTCAGATCAGGTTACTACAGAACTTCGTAGGTCAACCAGAACACGATCTGCACCAGAGTGGTATGGGAATCCTGTACTGGAAGTCATGTTACTAGACCAAGGCGAACCTACAAACTATGAAGAAGCTATGATGAGCCCAGATTCCGACAGATGGCTTAAGGCCATGAAATCTAAGATAGGATCCATGTATGAGAACAAAGTGTGGACTTTGATGGATTTGCCCGATGATCGACAAGCCATAGAAAATAAATGGATCTTTAAGAAGAAGACTGACGCCGATGGTAATGTTACTGTCTATAAAGCTCGACTTGTCGCAAAAGGTTTTCGACAAGTTCAAGGGGTTGACTACGATGAGACTTTCTCACCCGTAGCGATGCTTAAGTCCGTCCGAATCATGTTAGCAATTGCCGCATTTTATGATTATGAAATCTGGCAAATGGACGTCAAAACTGCATTCCTTAATGGATTTCTTAAAGAAGAGTTGTATATGATGCAACCAGAAGGTTTTGTTGATCCTAAAGATGCTAACAAAGTGTGCAAACTCCAGCGATCCATCTATGGACTGGTGCAAGCATCTCGGAGTTGGAATATACACTTTGATAAGGTGATCAAAGCATATGGTTTTATACAGACTTACGGTGAAGCCTGTATTTACAAGAAAGTGAGTGGGAGCTCTGTAGCATTTCTGATATTATATGTGGATGACATATTGCTGATTGGAAATGATATAGAATTTTTGGATAGCATAAAAGGATACTTGAATAAGAATTTTTCAATAAAAGACCTTGGTGAAGCTGCTTACGTATTGAGCATCAAGATCTATAGGGATAGATCGAAACGCTTAATAGGACTTTCACAAAGCACATACCTTGACAAAGATTTTGAAGAAGTTTAAAATGGATCAGTCAAAGAAAGGGTTCTTGCCTGTGTTGCAAGGTGTGAAGTTGAGTAAGACTCAATGCCCGACCACGACAGAAGATAGAGAGAGAATGAAAGTCATTCCCTATGCCTCAGCCATAGGTTCTATACGATATGCCATGCTGTGTACCACACCTGATGTGTGTCTTGCCACTTATCTGGCAAAGAGGGTACAAGAGTGATCCAGGAGTGGACCACTGGACAGCGGTCAAAATTATCCTTAGTTACCTAAGAGGACTAAGGAAATGTTTCTCGGTTATGGAGGTGATAAAGAGTTCGTCATAAAGGGTTACCTCGATGCAAGCTTTAACACCGATCCGGATGACTCTGAGTCTTAATCTGGATACATATTGAAAGTGGGAGCAATCAGCTAGAGTAGCTCCATGCAGAGCATTGTAGACATAGAAATTTGTAAAATACATACGGATCTGAATGTGGCAGACCCGTTGACTAAACTTCTCACACAAGCAAAACATGATCACACCTTAGTACTCTTTGGGTGTTAATCACATGGCGATGTGAACTAGATTATTGACTCTAGTAAACTCTTTGGGTATTGGTCACATGACGATGTGAACTATGGGTGTTAATCACATGGCGATGTGAACTAGATTATTGACTCTAGTGCAAGTGAGAGACTGAAGGAAATATGCCCTAGAGGCAATAATAAAGTTGTTATTTTATATTTCCTTATTCATGATAAATGTTTATTATTCATGCTAGAATTGTATTGATCGGAAACCTAAATACATATGTGAATACATAGACAAAATACCGTGTCCCTAGTGAGCCTCTACTTGACTAGCTCGTTGATCAAAGATGGTTAAGGTTTCCTAACCATGGACATGTGTTGTCATTTGATAACGGGATCACATCATTAGGAGAATGATGTGATGGACAAGACCCATCCGTTAGCTTAGCATAATGATCGTTCATGTCAAATACATATTCCTTCGACTATGAGATTATGCAACTCCCGGATACCGGAGGAATGCCATGTGTGCTATCAAACGTCACAACGTAACTGGGTGATTATAAAGATGCTCTATAGGTATCTCCGAAGGTGTTTGTTGAGTTGGCATAGATCGAGATTAGGATTTGTCACTCCGAGTATCGGAGAGGTATCTCTGGGCCCTCTCGGTAATACACATCATAAGAAGCCTTGCAAGCAAAGTGACTAATGAGTTAGTTGCAAGATGATATATTACGGAACGAGTAAAGAGACTTGCCGGTAAAGAGATTGAACTAGGTATGAAGATACCGACGATCGAATCTCGGGCAAGTAACATACCGATAGACAAAGGGAATAATGTATGTTATCATAACGGTTCGACCGATAAAGTGAAGGAAATATGCCCTAGAGGCAATAATAATAAAGTTGTTATTTATATTTCCTTATATCATGATAAATGTTTATTATTTATGCTAGAATTGTATTAACCGGAAACTTGATACATGTGTGAATACATAGACAAAACACCGAGTCCCTAGTAAGCCTCTACTAGACTAGCTCGCTAATCAAAGATGGTTAAGTTTCCTAACCATAGATATGTGTTGTCATTTGATGAACGGAATCACATCATTAGGAGAATGATGTGATGGACAAGACCCATCCGTTAGCTTAGCATAATGATTGTTAAGTTTTATTGCTATTGCTTTCTTCATGACTTATACATATTCCTCTGACTATGAGATTATGCAACTCCCGAATACCGGAAGAACACTTTGTGTGCTATCAAACATCACAATGTAACTGGGTGATTATAAAGATGCTCTACAGGTGTCTCCGAAGGTGTTTGTTGGGTTGGCATAGATCGAGATTAGGATTTGTCACTCCGAGTATCGGAGAGGTATCTCTGGGCCCTCTCGGTAATGCACATCATATGAAGCCTTGCAAGCAACGTGACTAATGAGTTAGTTACAGGATGACGCATTACGGAACGAGTAAAGAGACTTGCCGGTAACGAGATTGAACTAGGTATGATGATACCGACGATCGAATCTCGGGCAAGTAACATACCGATGACAAAGGGAATAACGTATGTTGTTATGCGATTTGACCGATAAAGATCTTCGTAGAATATGTAGGAGCCAATATGAGCATCCAGGTTCTGCTATTGGTTATTGACCGGAGATGTGCCTCGGTCATGTCTACATAGTTCTCGAACCCGTAGGGTCCGCACGCTTAATGTTCGATGACGATTTGTATTATGAGTTATGTGATTTGATGACCGAAGTTTGTTCGGAGTCCCGGATGAGATCACGGACATGACGAGGAGTCTCGAAATGGTCGAGAGGTAACGATTCATATATTGGAAGGCTATATTCGGACATCGGAAAGGTTCCGAGTGATTCGGGTATTTTTCGGAGTACCGGGGAGTTACGGGAATTCACCGGGAGAAGTAATGGGCCTTATTGGGCCATACGGGAAAAGAGGAGGCAGGCCAAAGGGGAGGTGGCACGCGCCCCCCCATGGGTCCGAATTGGACTAGGGGAAGGAGGCGGCGCCCCCCTTGCCCTTTCATACTCCCTCTCTTTCCCTCTTTCCTTCTCTCCTACTCCGAAAAAGGAAAGGGATTCCTACTAGGACTTGGAAGTCCTAGTAGGACTCCATACTCTTGGCGCGCCCCTAAGGGGCCGGCCTCTCTCCCTCCCTTCTTTATATACGTGGGAGGGGGGCACCCCAAACACACCAAGATTTGTCTTAGCCGTGTGCGATGCCCCCCTCCACAGTTACACACCTCGGTCATATCGCCGTAGTGCTTAGGCGAAGCCCTGCGTCGGTAACTTCATCATCACCGTCGCCACGCCGTCGTGCTGACGGAACTCTCCCTCGTCCTCAACTGGATCAAGAGCTCGAGGGACGTCATCGAGCTGAACGTGTGCTGAACTCGGAGGTGCCGTACGTTCGGTGCTTGATCGGTTGGATCGCGAAGACGTTCGACTACATCAACCGTGTTAAGCTAACGCTCCCGCTTTCGGTCTACGAGGGTACGTGGACATACTCTCCCCCTCTCGTAGCTATGCATCTCCTAGATAGATCTTGCGTGAACGTAGGATTTTTTTTAAATTGCACGTTCCCCAGCATAAAGATCTTCGTAGAATGTGTAGGAGCCAATATGAGCATCCAGGTTCCACTATTGGTTATTGACCGGAGAGGTGTCTCGGTCATGTCTACATAGTTCTCAAACCCGTAGGGTCCGCACGCTTAACGTTCGTTAACGATATAATATTATATGAGTTATGTGATTTGGTGACCGAATGTTGTTCGGAGTCCCGGATGAGATCACAGACATGACGAGGAGTCTCGAAATGGTCGAGAGGTAAAGATTGATATATAGGACGATGGTATTCGGACATCGAAAGTGTTCCGGAGGGTACCGGGTACATATCGGGTCACCGGAAGGGGTTCCGGGCACCCCCGGCAAAAGATATGGGCCTTATGGGCCAAGAGGGGAAACACAGCAGCCACCAGGGGCTGCTGCGCCCCCCATATGGGCCGAACCAGAGGAGAAGGAAAGAGGGGAAGGGAGAAGGAAAGGGGGGGGATTCGGCCTCCCCCTTCCTTCCCTCCTTCCTCCTCTTTCCTTCCCCCTCCTGCAATTATGGAAGAGGGAGGCCGAATTGGGGAGGACCCCAAGTAGGATTCCTCCTACTTGGGGTGCACCCTTGCTGCTCCCCTCCCCCTCCCACCTATATATACGTGGGGAGGGGGCGCCTAGAAGACACAACATCAATTGTTAGCCGTGTGCGGCGCCCCCCTCCACAGTTTACACCCCCGGTCATATTCTCGCGGTGCTTAGGCGAAGCCCTGCGCGGATCACATCACCATCATAGTCACCACGCCGTCGTGCTGACGGAACTCATCTACTACCTCGACACCTTGCTGGATCAAGAAGGCGAGGGACGTCATCGAGCTGAACGTGTGCAGAACTCGGAGGTGCCGTACGTTCGGTACTCGATCGGTGGAGCGCGAAGAAAGTTCGACTACATCAACTGCGTTGTGAAACGCTTCCGCTTACGGTCTACGAGGGTACGTAGACACACTCTCCCCCTCGTTGCTATGCATCTCCTAGATAGATCTTGCGTGAGCGTAGGATTTTTTTTGAAATTGCATGCTACGTTTCCCAACACTACCATGCACTACTCTTACTCGTTACCGGCGGTGCCCCTGGACGTGTCGACTTCGTGGTAGTGGTGGCGGGGCGTGGCCTCGACGGAGCCGACGATGTCGTCCTTGTTGTCTGTCTCGCTGAACACCGCCTCGCCGTCACACTTCTTGTAGGCGGCCGCCAGTTCCGCTGCCCGCTGGAGGTACCGCCAGCGGGCGAGGCGGATCTCACGGGCGGAGGATAGGAGTCGAGCATCCCTGCCTGCTCTGCCGGGTCTGCGTCCGGCGCGATCGCCTGCTGGCGGAGAGCTGCTCATCCGTCTGGAGGTGCTCCCGGAAGAGTTGGTTGTTGTAGGCGGCGTCGGCCTACGCCTCCTAGAACCGCTCCTCTCGCTCCTCCCGCACCATGTCCACGTAATGGGCACGGGCCTCGCCGATGGCCATGGTGCAATGCATCAGCGAGGGTGCGCGAACGAGAAGGAGGGTGGTGCGGACGAGGAGGGTGGCACCGGCTCGTCGTCGGCTGCGTCTTCCATTGGAACGTCGTCGTCCTCCAGCTACGTGCCGGTCAGCCAGCCGACAACAATGGTGGCCAACTTCTTCTGGTCCGGCATCATCCCGTCCTAGAGAGCTTTGGCGGGAGGGGGAATCCATGGTAGGAGTGGTGCGGAGAGGGATTGAAGGCGGATGACTACGACTATGGCCGGTGCAACAGTTTATATAGCAATGGTGGGCGGCAGAGGAACGGACGGGTGGCGCCAGAGTAGGCGTGTCAGCAACCGTGTGTCATTAATCACTACACCACGATCCTCTAAAGCTCACGGACCGTATGTTAGTAAAGCTTTTCTTAGTCCGTCGAACGGTGTGTTGGCAAAAGTCTTGACAGACTGTGTGTCGGCAAGATTTTCCTAAACCATCACACCGTGTGTCAGTAAATATATTGACAGATCGTGTGTTGGTAAAAATAGTGATAAGGACAAACTGTGTGTTGACAATGAAAAGATCCATCAACATCCTGTGTGTTGGCTTATGTTTTTGACACATTTTGTGTCGGTAAGTTAAGACACGGAGGTCAAAATGAAATCCACGCAGGCAAACATCGAAGCGGGAAGTTTACAAAATGTGAAGTGGGAGGTAAAATAACCCACGGGAGCTAAAATATTGGACCTTCCCGAATTTTCCCCTCTAGTTCGTACCCCAGGAATAAAAGAAAGCCAAAACCTAGCGCTATCGCCCACGGACAGAGCTCTCTCCCTAAAAAAGGCGGCGGCTGAAATTCCGGATCGGCGATGGCGCGTGGAGATCCGGCAAGCGACGACAGTGGTGCGTCGAGCTCTACAGGTATTGCATGCCCTCCCCTCCTTTCTTGTCTATCCCATCCCCCCCTTGTCGCCCTATCTGGCCCTCTCTGTCTCTGTAGCTGCGAGCTGCGACGGTGGGGGAACGGGCGGCGCCGATGGTGGTTCTTGGCGAGCGTGGGCGTCGAGTAGGAGCACGAGCAGCCCGTTGATCTTATAACATGGTAGAGAAGGGAGGAGAACCAGCGGAGGCGCCTCGCCCTTTGCCGCGCCGCCGCACGGGATGGGCACATGCGGCCGTGTGACCTCTGGTGAGGAGGTGGCGTGGCTTACTCGTGCGTCAGACGAGGTCGGGGAGGGGTTGGAGGTCTTCACGGGCGGCGATGGGTGGCGGAAGGGCGAGGCCAATCTCTCTCTATCTCTCTCGTTTCTCTGCAACCAGGTTGCACAGTGAAGCACATCGTTGTTGTTTTTTTGTGCTAGATCTGACCTATCTCTTTTCTCTTTTCTCTGCAACTAGAATAGAGGGGCACATCGCTGTTGGTAATACCGAGCTGTCAGGAACCTGACAATGATCGGCTGAAATTAACACTGAATTAGCACGAATTTGGGAGAGAATTTGGAGCCGATCTGGGAGTTGTATTGCTTGAAGAAGGGGAAAGTAAGGTAGCACGCCACAGGCGGCTTTAGGGCTCAGCCCAATTACAATAATCCTGTCCAAAATGAGGCGCTGCTAGTGGTTTTATAGCCATTACAGCAGAGAAACGAGGAAGAAAGTGGAGACAGAGCACATGCCGCTCTGGAAAGCAGAACAGTGACAGTTGAGGGTCTCATGGCCGTTAGATCACAGATGGACGATCGACAGCAAACAGCCGTTGGCGACCCGGTATCATAGCAGGTGAGCTAGAGGCTGAATTTACTGTAGTATTTCTTCAGGCAGCAGTAAACGGCATGACAATTCCCCCCGATTAAGACTGAGCTTGTCCTCAAGCTAGAAAGGATGGAAACACCTTTTGGATGAAGGCGGAGTCCTCCCGGGTGGCAGCTTCCACTGGTAGGTTAACCCACTTGACCAGCCATCGAACCACGGGTATGCTGATATTGCCCTGTGGCCTGGGGATCAGCTTCCTGTCCAGAATTGCTTCCGGTTCCATTCTAATCATTCCATCGGATCCGACCAACGGTAGGTGTTTGGAGGGAACCACTTGGGGACCAATGTGTTTCTTGAGTTGACTCACATGGAAGGTGTGGTGCAGTTGACAACCTTCTGGGAGCAGCAGTTTATAAGCGACTTGGCCAATCTTCTGAAGAACTTTGAATGGACCATAGAACTTGGAATGCAGCTTCAGGTGCCTATGTAGGCTCAGGGATGTATGCCTGTAAGGCTGTAACTTCAGATATACCATGTCGCCTTCAGAGAACTCCCTTTCCTTTCTGTTTTTGTCAGCATAGTGCTTCATTCTAGCTTGAGCTTTTAGGAGATTCTGTTTGATTATCTCTAGAGCTACCTCTCTGTTCTGAAGGAGATTGTCACTGTCCTCACATATAGTGTCAGGTAGGGCTGATTCTGCAATCATCGGGGGAGGGAATCCATATAAGGCTTGGAAAGGTGTCATTTGCAATGCTGTGTGGAAACTAGTATTGTACCACCATTCGGCCAAAGACAACCATCCATGCCATTTCCTTGGTTGCTGAAAACACATGCATCTGAGATAATTCTCCAAACACTGATTAACTCTCTCTGTTTGGCCATCAGACTGTGGGTGGTAGCTTGTGCTCATGTGTAGTTTGAT
Organism: Thinopyrum elongatum; assembly: GCA_011799875.1. NCBI lineage: Eukaryota > Viridiplantae > Streptophyta > Magnoliopsida > Poales > Poaceae > Thinopyrum > Thinopyrum elongatum. The sequence continues at coordinate 96,970,800 of CM022301.1, read as the reverse complement.
CTTGAGGGATTTGAACAATTGCTGCCACAAGTGACTAGTGAATATTCTATCTCTGTCAGTTACAATGACTAGGGGCATGCCATGTAACTTGAAAACTGTATCAGAGAAAGCCCTTGCCACTGATTGGACTGTGATGGGGTGCTTCATGGCTATAAAATGTGCATACTTGGTGAACCTGTCCACAACCACTAGTATTAAATCCTTGTTCTCAGACAGGGGCAGACCTTCCACAAAATCCATGCTAATGTGGGCCCATGCAAAATCAGGGACAGGTAGTGGGGCGAGGAGACCAGGGTAAGGAGAATGCTCTGCTTTGTTGAGCTGACAGACTGGGCATTGTTTAACAAAACTGATGACATCTTGCTTGAGGCCCTGCCAGTGGAAAATCAGCTTGACCCTCTGGTAAGTGGCTCTTTCCCCAGAGTGGCCTCCCAACTCAGAAGCATGAAATGTTTTTAATATATCTTGCCGATGGGAAGTTGCTGTGCCCACTACTACTTTGTTATGGAATCTTAATATGCCATTCTTGTAAGTGTATGCACTTGGGTTGTCTTTACTGATAGCACACTCGGCTATTAATTCTTGCACCCTTGCATCAGATGTGTAGCTCTTAACTACTTCCTGTATCCAAGTAGGAGTGTTGGTACTGACAGTCAGCATGGACACCATGTATTTAACTCTGGACAAAGCATCAGCAGCTCTATTTTCCTTCCCCTTCTTGTATTCCACTCTGAAATTGTACCCCAAGAGCTTGACTAGTAACTTATGCTGTATGCCCTCAGTTAGCTTTTGCTCCTGGATGTATTTTAGGCTTTGTTGATCTGTTCTAATCACAAGGGAAGTGGCCAGGAAGTAATGTTTCCACTTCTTTACTGCTTCAATAATTGCTAGGGCCTCCTTGTCATATGTGGACATTGCTGCTGCTTTGGGTCCAATAGACTTGCTGAAGTAGGAAATAGGCCTCCCCTCTTGCATCAAGACAGCTCCCAATCCATAACCACAAGCATCTGCCTCCAAAATGAAGGGCTGAGTGAAGTCAGGCAAAGCTAGGACAGGGGCATTTGTTAGTTTGTCCTTAAGTGTGGTGAATGCTTGCTCCTGTTGTGATTGCCAGGAAAATGCATCCTTCTTTAAGCAGTCAAACAGGGGCCTGCATATAAGGCCGTATCCTTGGATAAACCTTCTATAATATCCACTCAGTCCAAGGAAGCTTCTGAGTTCAGTGACATTTGTGGGTGCTGGCCATTCCTGAATTGCTTTGATTTTTGCAGGATCAGTGGCCACTCCATCCTTGCTAATGACATGGCCTAAATATTCTACTTCAGGTTGACCAAAGGAGCACTTGTCCAACTTGGCATACAGCTGGTTTTCCTGGAGTGTGGCAAACACTTTGGACAAATGTATCTTGTGTTCCTCTAGGGAGTGGCTGAACACTAAGATGTCATCGAAGAAAACTACCACAAACTTGAAATGGCCAAACAAAAAATTCATGAGGGCCTGGAATGTTGGAGGGCCATTAGTGAGGCCAAAGGAGAGAACGAGGAACTCAAAGTGCCCTTGTAGTGTGGAAAATGCAGTTTTGTGGATATCGTCCTCTGCCATTCTTATCTGGTGGTATCCACTTCTGAGATCAATTTTGGAGAAGATCTTAGCCCCCTTGAGCTGATCCAACAAATCTTCAATCATGGGTATTGGGTATTTGTTCTTGACTGTGATGGAATTGAGTCTCCTGTAATCAATGCATAACCTCCATGTGCCATCCTTCTTTTTCACTAAGAGCACAGGAGAGGAAAAAGGACTGGTACTGGGCCTGATGAGTCCAGCCTTAAGCAGGTCCAGGATGATTTTCTCCAGTGCCTCTTTCTGATGGTGAGGGACTCTGTATGGTCTCTGGTTTACAACTTTTGCCCCTTCCACCAATGGAATTCTATGGTCACAAGGCCTGCTAGGAGGTAATCCAGTAGGTGTGGAGAAGATCTTCTCGTACTCCTGGAGGACTGGCTGGAGTTCTGGAGGTACTTGCTGATTTGCTGTAAAGAATTCTGAACAAGCCGTAGTAAACAGGAAGAATCCACACACAGCCTGCTCCATGAGCTTATCAGCAGTGGCGACAGTTTCAGGAGGCTGCTCCCATGGTACAGTCTCATCTACAAAAGTCATTGTTGTCTTCTGTGGTGTTGTAACACTCATTTTCATTAATATGAAATCCATTTGTATAGGGCTATACTTTTTGAGCCAATCCACTCCTAAGATCATGTCATAACCCTTAAGTTTCAGAACTCGAAAGGTGTCTATAAATTGGTGGCCTTGTATTGTATATGGGCAGTTGTTGTTTGTAAATTCACTCCACAACACTCTTCCACTGGCCACAAGGACTTTGATCTTGGGTGTGGGCACTGTTGGGGTGGGCAATTTTGCTGCCATATCTGGAGATACAAAAGTTGATGTGCTGCCACTATCTACCAGTGCTGTTGCAGTGGCTGTACCCACTTTAATTGTGAGAATGATAGTGTTTTTAGCTGCTCCAATGCCCATTGCAGCATGCATAGACACTTGCAGTACTGTTTCCCCTGGAGGTGCTTCTACTTGCTCCAACTCTGGATCTTCAAAGTCAGTTACAAAAATGGTTTCAGACTGGTCCATGTCTTGAGCTTGTAATGCTTGGATTTGAGCTTTTTGGCTCATTTTACACACTTGTCTATGCCCTGGCACCCAAGGCTCCCTGCACTTGTAGCAGACCTGGTTCTGTTTAGCTTGTTGGATCACAGTATTCCTGTTGATTGGGTTCTGAGGCACTATTTGTCTAGGAGCTTCAAAAATGACTTGTCTTTTGGGCTGGGGAACATAAGCTCTCACAGTAGGGGCTGTTTGTGCTTTTTCCATTCTTCTGGCATACCACACTGCTGTCTGCATGTCCTTGGGCTTAAAGCACTCCACATGCCCTCTGATGTAGGGATTTAGACCAGACAAAAAGCTAGTGACATAGTAATCATCAGGAATGGCTGGGTTTTCTCTTCTCATTATGTTCATAAGTCTTTCAAAGTCTTGCACATATGCAGCCACAGTAGATGTTTGTTGTGTGGCATGAAAAGAGCCCACAACATCACAGACAGAATCCAGTGCAAATCTGTCAGACAGGTAGGAGCAGAATTTGTGCCAAGGCACATTGCTAGGGGCATACCCTGTGCCTCTCCACCACTGCACAGCAGGGCCTTTCAAGTAGGACACAGCTAGCTCAGTCCTGTGCTCAATGGGTGTCCTTGCTGCAGCAAAATATTGATCCAAGTTCTGAATCCAGGAGTCTGGGTCCTCACCTTCAAACTCAGATAAGTTCAGTTTTGCTGGTTTGACAGTGAGCACATTTCGGCGACCATCTACAGGTGTGATTGGTCTGGACCTTCTTAAGTTGGCCTCCAGCTCATCCTCATCCACAATTTCCTCCATGTTAACTGGTGCTAGACGATTTCCTTGCCCCACAATAGCTGCTTGTTCTGCCCTTTGCTGGCCAAAATTTGGATGCCGGTAAGGAACCTTAGCCGTGCCATCAAGGTTCAGTTCTTTTCCATTTACGTCTCTTAAAGTTGCCGTCCCCACTGCCGGAGGAACGGATTTCTCTGGCATATTGACTGACGGAGGGGTTGGCTGCAGTTGCTTGGGTCGCCCTGCAGGAACAACAGGCGATTTGTTCGGATTCTCCCTCGGCTGTGCACTTGCTTGGGCAGACTGATCTTCAGCCAGCTCTTCAGGTTCAGGTTCTAAGAGGAGACGCCTGAAATTTTCCTGGATTTTGTTGAAATTCTTCTGCATAGTGGCAAAATTTCTATTGACCATGCTTTGGAATTCCCTGAACTCTTTCCGGTCCTCCTCGTGCTCACGTTGCAAGGTCTTAACATCCAGCTCAAGTGAATCCAACTGGAGTGCAGCCGTGGCTGCGGACTCATCGATGGTCATGGTTGCAGGTTAAGATGAGCACCTTTCTGCAGAACAGGGTCGGGATGGGTGGGATTTCGGGGAGGATCCCGCAGGTACTACAGTCTACCGCCGCCTACGCCCGCCGCCGGTGATGCACGGTCAGATCTCAGGGCCTGGGGTTTTACCACCGCGAATTGTTCGCCGGCAACCAGGTTGAGCTCGTAACTGCACCCGAAATTCGCCACTCTGGCCGCCACCTTGTGCCCGCCGCCGCCTAGATCTGAGCTCGTGGAGGGATTTTACGGCCGCCCAACCTCTACGCTGCTCAGAATCACGCCACCGCCGAGAAGGGACTGGCTCACGATACCAATTGTCAGGAACCTGACAATGATCGGCTGAAATTAACACTGAATTAGCACGAATTTGGGAGAGAATTTGGAGCCGATCTGGGAGTTGTATTGCTTGAAGAAGGGGAAAGTAAGGTAGCACGCCACAGGCGGCTTTAGGGCTCAGCCCAATTACAATAATCCTGTCCAAAATGAGGCGCGGCTAGTGGTTTTATAGCCATTACAGCAGAGAAACGAGGAAGAAAGTGGAGACAGAGCACATGCCGCTCTGGAAAGCAGAACAGTGACAGTTGAGGGTCTCATGGCCGTTAGATCACAGATGGACGATCGACAGCAAACAGCCGTTGGCGACCCGGTATCATAGCAGGTGAGCTAGAGGCTGAACTTACTGTAGTATTTCTTCAGGCAGCAGTAAACGGCATGACACGAGCATGAGGAGGCAGCAAGGCACCATCTCCCTAAAAAATAAGAGGTACAGCTGATTTTTGGTGTTTCCTTCAATAATTTTATTGTTCAGGATAGTGAAAAATAGCTGCTATGTTTATGAGAAATATTTACTATACATAGATTGTGTATAGGGAGAATGGATTTTTGGAACATGGGTGCATTGGAGGACTTTATTTTAAATAGTGTAAGAATCATATTTAAAATTTGACAAAAAATTCGAAAAGAATTCTACATGATCATATAGATGGATATGACACGTGTAAAGTTTGGTGATGAAATAAGTAAACATGTGAGCTATGCAAAAATGACAAAATGACGATATCTAAGTAGTGAATAAGTACGTGCACTGTTCATCTTTCCAAAATCACGATTTTGTCATTTATGTGTAACTCACATGGTTACTTATTTCAGCATCAGAATTTGCACATGTGTAACATACATCCATATGAACATTGAAATTGTTTTTGGAATTTTTTACGACTTCAAATTATTATTTTGGCACTATTCAAAATAGAGGGCTCCAATGCACCCGTCCACCAAAGTAACGTTTTGGTGTATAGGAGAGTATATTTGATTATGCATAGGAGTTGATTGTGCATAGGATAATATCCTTTGATTCATGTAATATGCACCTGTGCTGCCTCGAATATAAGATTTATATTCAATTGACTATAATTCAGGTTGTGATGCTTCATTGGACTGAATCTGAACCATCACATATTTATTCCTGCTCGCCGCTTCTTCATCTCCTGAGCCCCGACCAAAGACCTTGTATTCGAGCTCCGAGTCACCGACATAATTAATATAATCTGTTGTAGGTACAATGTTGTCCTGCAATAATGTACTCAGTGGAGAGTTACATTCCTTAAACAAACCTATCTATGTAACAAATGGCGTTTAGTGTATGCATAACCGGATGTAACTTAAATTTGCTCTATGTTTTTGATGACATTAAAAAAAATATGTTCGAACAAGAGGTCATCCCGAGGTGTCAATAGCTGAAGGTTATATGTTTGAAGATGATGCAGTTGTCTATGTATTACTACACCTGAATATGGATCTAATCCTACACCAGCCATGCTATTGTTTGAAAACTACTCTAACTTCTTGGTTTATCTTGTACATTATTTAATAGCCTACTGATTTCTCAAATGTGCATTTAGATGAGAGGGGTTGCTAATTGTATACACTATATACTTTGATTGGTTTGATACTTTCTTTAGCGCTACTACACACATGATTCATTGGTCCCCTTTTATTTCAGATACTGAACGAATAAAGGGCAGCAAAACGATCTAAGGTTCAGCAGCTTTAGTGGGGTATGTTCTCACTTTCTATGATCATTTTGCTGACTGACCTACCAAATACTCATATATGTATATCATCTCAGAATATGTGCACCTATAAAAAATCATACTGAACTGTAATCAATGTCTACCTAAAAAGCACATACAAAATATTCAGCTTGCTTCCTGAACATTGCTGCTACAATTACTTGTCTTTCTTGTACAAGGCACAATGAATTGCATTTTTGTTTGATTTTTGGCTAGTGCACTTGTTCTATGCACAATGTTGTGTGTACTTACATAATATAATGAGCAAAAGATTAATCTGTTGTTAGATGTTGCTGTTAGAAATGATAAATGGGATGTTTGTCCCCTCAAGTCTCTTGTATGTAGGAGAAGTTTGTTGCATCATATGGGTGTTGTTATCATATTTCTTGGATATCTTCCCATTTAGTGCTTGATAGCAATCTTCACTTTGTTAATAAAAATACACTTATGATTTTGATGTTATGGTATGTAGATGACACCCCCTTTGGAATTTTGGCATGAGGCCAGACTGTTGTTTGTTTAGTTTGTAATACAACCATGAGCTATTATATATGCATATATTTTAGTTCATTTATTAAAATTTACTTATTTCAGACAAGCATGCATGTAAAACCTATTAAAACAGATTTAGATCATGCATATAACATTTGCTCTAGTTCTTTGTCTAAACCTGAATATAAGTTATTGAATTCATCTATTTAGTCCGCAACCACCATGGAGTTTCAGCAGTCAGTACCAACTATGTGCCCTTGTGCTCCACAATTGAGAATCTTACGATTTGATTCAGTTTATATAGCATTTACTGTTAAATCAGGGTCTCACGTAGATTATACAGTAAAGGTACTTAAGTTTGATCCCACCTTATGAAGTCTGACCAGAGGTCTACCTTCTTTGCTCTGTTTAGTCAATCAAGTGATGAACTTAGTGATATTCACTAAGATGTTGACTAAAATATGCTTGGCTTTACGAATTTTGAATGGGAAAAGGATGTGGATGTACTCGATATAAGTATAGTAGAGCTGAAATACTAAGTGCTCATCGAATTGTGCTGCATCGTTATTTTGTACTTTTTACTTTGTGGAAATTACCATAATACATGCAAAATTCTTTGGAAACTTTCTAGAAAAAACAAGAATAGTGTTCCACATAGCAGAGTGACACGATGGGTCCTGTTCATTGAAGGCACCAAGTAGAGTGCTAGATAGTTTGAATGTTAGGTCCTAGCTTTATGTTTTCTGTAGAAAAGAGTTGTCTCACTGTACTATACCATTTAACATGAACATTTTTTTGGTGAAAACCATTCTGGAAGCTTTATCATCTGAGCCATCTCACCCTTGCACCTTTTATGAAAGTTGGGCGTGTATATATTTGGTTGTAGCCTTTTAGATATTATATTGGTCTCAATCAGACTTAGCATCATTCAATTAAGCCCTTTCTTTGTTGTACATAAAGTCTAATACAGCTTGTGTTGTGGGGTATTTCAATCAAGTATATAAGCATGTCATTAACTCACAAAGCAATCATATCTGTGCAGTAGCTGGTAGTGTGTTGAGAGCAAATAATTATGTCTCTGCTGAATTATGAACTAGTACAGCTAGCCACCATGTTCTCTTCTTTCCGCTTGTGAGTTAGACTGAAGAATATGATTGGACACGTGGTGCGGTTCATCGCTGATCACTTCCAATGGCAGGTTCTCCAATGCGTGTGAGTTCTCCGACGACGATTACTCTTCTTGAACCCCAGCTGGACGCCTCCAATGGCAGGTTCTCCAATGTATCACTAATGATGAAGTAGAACCACAACGAGTCGCCGTCGCACATCTGTTCATGGTCCTGAACCTTCATCAAGGAGCTCTTCCTGTAGCTCTGAATGTATATTGTTCCGGCGTCACGTCGATGCAGCTTTGGAGAAGCAACGCGGGCGAGCATGTAGCCGCATCCGCATACAGAGCTACAGGAAGAGGTCTGCTCTTTACTTGCACCTCTACACTTACGAATGGATGCAAGGCTAGTGAGGTTAACTTGTTATCATTAATTTCTACATAATAGAATTATTTGTTTCCCCTCCTGTTACACTTCGAATCCGTTTGACATTTTGTTCAAAATTCAGGTGTTGTGTACGCTTGAAGTGCCACTGGTGCAAGTACTAAACACCTGATCCTCACATGCGCGCGTCAGCTTGTCTCCGTTGCCACTGTTTTCCGTTTTGGCCAGAAGTTCCATCGAGCTGCATGCGGCGGGCACATGCCTCCTTGTCCCCATCCCAGTCCTCACACAGAGCGATGGACCCCTGCATGTTGCCCCACGCAGGTGCAGGCTTTGTCTGCAAAACGAACCACACAAATTCACTAAAAATCCTCTTTTGTTTCACCCTCACATGGGCAGCATGAATCACGGGGCATCGGCTTGTGGTTGTGATAGCTGTGTCTGCAGCAAGCTATGGTAGACACAATTTTGCCTATATATATATAGAGAGTAACACTATTTTGATCACAGGATCAGAATAATATTCTGATAACATTAGGCCCTATATAGGCGCGATCAGGCGTTCCCGAGATCAATAGAAAACCAACAGTGTCGGGCCGTCCCTAACCTCCCCCACCACGATCCAAAAATCCCCACAGCAGCGAGGCTCCACCTGGAACCCACCTCCAGCCCCCGGCTCACAACGACCCATCGCCGCGTTGACCCTCGCGCCGCCCCACCCGACACCCTGCCTCCATCTCCCCTGGCTCCGGTCGCTGCCCCGCCCCCAACTTCGGTCGCTGCCCTGCCCCATCGCCCATGAATCCCGCCATCACCCCACCTTCATCTCCTCCCCGGAAGCTCCCGCTGCGCGCACCCACCTGCGTTTCCCCCGGAGAACCGACGCCACAGTAGTCTCCTACTTGCCCCGCCTCACTCTGCCTGCCTCGTATTCCACAAAATTTGGGCTTCGCCCAGCGCCTCCCTACTCTAGCATGATCCCCCAGGTGGGGCTCCTGCGCCGCCCTTCTTCCTCATCCTGATTCCCACACCTCCGCCTCCTCCCAATTGCCCTAACGGGGACACAACACCATCCCAGTCCAGCCCCGCAGCGTCAGGGAGGTCGGGGCCATCGCGAGTAGCAGTCCAGAGCAGTCAAGGTGAGGATGAGCACAACACTTCCATCCCATCCATGTTCAGCACGTTTGTGAATTTTTTGGCAGGTAGCACGTTTGTGATTTTGGGTAGTAACAATGTTCAGGCCCGCCTACACTGCCGCCGCTCATCTCCCCACAACCTGCATACAGAGTCCTAACTTGTTGCAAAAGTTCACAAAAGAAGAATATATGCAGTCCAACTTATTCTAGCATAATGCTTCTCCTTCGAATCTAGATGCTACAACAGTCCTCCTTTCTGAAGATGAACTGAATGTTGCTGTTTTGATGTTCTATATAAAGTGTACTGAATTTTGCAGTATTATCTTTTTTACACGCACTACTCCTCGAGCTGGCGGTCGCGAGACCCTGTGCCTCCAGGGACCTCATCTCCCGCTATCGGCGACGGCACTCCCTTCCTCCAGTGCGTCGCCGACGATGCCAACCGCCTACACCGTCTTCGGCTGCAACGATGTCATCTCGACGAGGCCAACCACCTACACCGGCTTCGGCTGCAACGACGTCATCTCTCTCCGTCAACCTTCTCGTCTCCTCTGTACGTCAGTTTGATTGCCTATAAACAGAATTCTATAGTTTTCATGTCTGAAATGAAGGAGTTCATTATATCCATTACAAAAAAATGCTGAATTTTTAGAAGTTCTAGTACATATGTTAGAAGAGTTCATTGACAAAAGAAAAAATCATCAGTTCTTAACAGTTAAAAGAAATGAACTTTGCAATGTTTGTGGTGCAGAAAATTTCATGACCGGTGTTCGCTTGGGATGAACATTTGTACATGCCCTGTTTTTACTTTACTCGTGAGGACTGAGGAGATGAATGTGTTCGATCTTTTGGATTCAGTACGTTTTAGTAGAAGTAAAAAAAATTGAACTTCATTAATGCAAAGAATAATCTCTTTTTCTTCTGATAAAACTTATGTTGCTATTGGGAATATCTGGTGTGATCTTTGCTTGTAGTGACCATGAATAGGCTAACAATGAATGCGTTGTTACAACAGCTAGCAAGGGATGAGTGGAAGGTGAAGAACCGAAGAAACTGCAGGGACAAAAGTTGGAGGTTTCAGTCATCCAACCTACTGCTACACGTATATTTCTGGTTATTTGCCTGAAGCATGCATTCCTGGTCACCTGCAGTGAATGACACATAAGAAAATTATGCATAGAAAAGGGGAAGCTCTGCCTAGGTCTCCCGTCGGCTGCTGTCGCGCTGCTGCCGGTCCTCACGGTGAACCCCCAGCATGCTCCAGCATGAGAACTCACCGCCGCTGTTGTGCCCGCTCGCCCTATGGATCCAGTTACCGCCGCTGTCCCCGCACGCAGATCGAGCCATGGCCGGTGAGATCCACCATGGCTCCACTGCAGCTTCGTCTCCTTCCTCGCCGTCGTCACCTGCTGCTACTTCGACAACACAGCGTCGTGGGTGGCGGAGCGCTGCCCCTGCTTGGCCGCCATGGGGAGCCTCCTGCATGGAGCTCACGAGCCTCCCCAACCACAACTACCTGGCCGTTCAATGCCGCAACCCCAGGCCGTTCAGCTCCCTCAATCTCTGTCTTCTCTGACTCTGCTGACAACCGGAGTGCAGCGCCACTGCACCTGGTCGTGGCTACCATGCTCCTTTCTCTAAAATTCCTGTATGCTACGTTAGTTTGATGAGGTGATTTGTTCATACACAGATTCATATGCTCTGCTTGGTGTAACCCAGGAACAAACAATTGCATGAAAACTTGTCTTACATGTTTTCGTGTTTGTTGATATGTGTAACCAGACAAATAACCAAACAATTTTGTGCTCATTTTGTTTTGCAAAAAGAAAATGATTCTGTCTAAAGTTCTTGCATTGCTACCAGAGAGTTCAAAAGCAAAAAAATAATCTTGGGGGAACTTGGATAAATTGATAGAAGTTCAAATGGAAAACCATAAAAAGTTCAGATAAAAGAAACCCAAGAAAAAGTTCATAGAAAAGAAAAAGAACTTCATGAGGCAAGAAAAATGAAACAGAAGTTCAAATTGAAAAAACAGCCAAGTTCAATGTTTTATAAAAGATTAGATTTTTCCTGTTTTAAGAAAATAAAACTATGAAGTTCATATTAAAAAACCATCCAAGTTCGATGTTTATTAAAAAGACAGAAGTTCACCATGAGAAACTTGCGCAGTTCAATTTGTACTAAAAAGATAGAAAATAAAACAACAGTAAAGTTCACTAAAAATGCAACTTTTCACACTGCATAAAAAATTGAACTTCTCACTTTACAATTTAGTTTTTGTTTCCCTTTTCCAAAAAATAGCAATAGAACTAATATGCTGAAGCTATTTGTGTTTATGTCTCAAATTAAAATAATAAGAAGAATTGCCTCTAACCGTGCTATGTGTTACACACCTTTCAGAATAAAAAATTAATTTCATGCGTGAGTAGAAAAGGTACAATTATTTTCAAATAGTTCAATTGCTCGATAGATGTAAGTCCAGAAGAACATAAATTATCTCGACAAAATAAACACATGAGGATTGCAAAAAAAAACTTTTGAGTTAACAGGATGAGAACCGCAAACATGAAACCTTGGGGAATTCACAAAAGAATTAAAAAAGGTTAAAATGTTTCGATGTTTATTGCAAACCTGGGATTTTTCTTCATTACTAATGAATAACACCAAGAAGTCCTAATTAAAAAATGAAGATGTTTGATGTTTATAAAAAAACTCAGATTTTCCCTAATACAAAAGATTAAAACTAAGAAGTTCGATATAAAAAAAGGAGTAGTTCAATGTATATAAAAAAACCAGGTTTTCTTGTTACTAGATAATAAAACCAAGAAATTCAATTGGAAAAAGCAGAGCAGTTTGATATTTATTTGAAAAATTGGATTTTCCAGTTACTAAAGAATAAAACCAAATAAGTTCAATTTGAAATAACGAAGAAGTTCGATGTTTCTAAAAACCCTTCAATTTTCACATTTCTAAAAAATACACAATGAAGTTCAAAATAAAAAGGGTAGAGCGGTTCAACGTCTATAAAAAACTCAGATATTTTCACGTAACCGAGAGAAGTTTAGATTGATAACTGCCAGAAGTTTACGTACTACACGGTGTGCATTTTGTATTAAAAAAGAATGAAAAAGCAAAGGCTAAAAGTTTTGTTGCTAGAAGTTCAAGTGCTCGGCCCGAGAAAGTTCAAAAATTCTTGTGAGAGAGGTTGAACAAAAATACGTGACAGAAGTTCAAGGTGACAACAGCGGGAAGTTCAACTACTACACGGAATGCGTTTCAGATAAGAATATAAGAATAGAAAACAAAAAGCTTAAAAGGTTTGTTGCAAGAAGTTCACGTGCTCCTTCTAGCATAGTTCAAAATTCATGTGCGAGACTTCCGTCGTTCATTTACATGTTGAAAAAAAGGCAAAAAAAAACAACGTTGTTTTTGCCATATTAAAAACTGCTCTCAAACGGCAACGAATTTGTAACACATGTCTACATGAAAAACTTGCTGCTATTCACAAGCTTTCCAACGGTATATTATGTGCTACATTTCGATGAATGGTTTAAGATTTTCATGTATACCATTTAAAACACATTTTTATGTATTAAAAAAATTCTTTTGAACCGCCGCGAGTATGAAAAACTGATCAACACGGGAAAGTTGCGTGTTTTCAATAGCTTTCCATCGGTATATCATGTGCTCAATTCCGGTAAATGGTTTGGGAGTTACGGGCAAAAAACAGCATGTCCAAAACAGAGTGAAGTTCAAACAGACATGCCCCAGAAGTTCAACTACTTCACGCAGTGCATTTTCATTCGCGATGAAGGCAGAAATCATGATCTCGCCATTTTATAAATTACTTGAAAACGGCTCGGAATTAGAGAAAACTTTATATACGAAAAAGTTCCGCATTTTTGATAGCTATCCAATGGTATATTATTTGCCCCATTCCGACAAAGTTTGCAAAATTTACGACCAAAAACCGTTTTTACCATTTTCACAAATGAGTTAAAACCGTAAGGAACAGGAAGAAACATTATATACCAAAAAGTTTCACATTTCTTCAAGCTTTCCAACGCCATATCGTTTGCTACATTCCGACATACGGTTAAAAAATTAACTTGAAAATACGAACCCGGTGGAACTTGGACCGTTTTCTAAATTACTCTTAAACTGTTCAAAATTAGAAAAACCTTTGTACATGAAAAAGAAGCGCATTTTCATAAGCTTTCCAACGCCGTATCATTTTCCTCAATTGGATTAGCCGTTTAGAAATGTCATCGAAAATACGAACTCTGTTGTTCGGTTTGCGAAATTCTACGATTTTCCAAATTACTCTTTAACCATAGGGAATTAGAGAAAATTTCCTACATGTGGAAGGAGCGCATTTGCAGCAGCTTTCCAACGCCATATTATTTGCCTCAATCTGATAAATAGTTTAGAAATGGGATCGAAAATACGATTCATGTTTTTTGTATGAAGAAAAAACGGTTTTCAAAACTACTCTTAAACCGCTTAGATTTTGCCAAATATTTAACTTAGATCATGATACTCGTGTCTATAGCTTTGCAACGGTATATCGCAAGCCCCATTTGGACAATGTTCGTGGAAGTTCAAACTAGCACTGAGGGAAGTTCAACTACTACCACTGGGACATGTGAGGTAGTTATCAGAATATTATTCTGATCCCATGAACAGAATATATATAAACACTATTCTGATCACTGGATGAGAATAATATTCTGATAACTACCTGACCCGTCCCAGCAGTAGTACCTGAACTTCCCCTAGTGCTAGGTTGAACTTCCACCAACATTGTCCAAATGGGGCTTGCGATATACTGTTGGAAAGCTGTGGACACGAGTATCATGATCTAAGTTAATTTTTTTACAAAATCTAAGCGGTTTAAGAGCAGTTTTGAAAACCGTTTTTTCTTCATACAAAAAACGTGAATCATATTTTCGATCCCATTTTTAAACCGTTTATTATCGGAATGAGGCAAATAATATGGCGTTGGAAAGCTGCTGCAAACCCGCTCCTTCCATATGTAGAAAGTTTTCTCTAATTACCTATGGTTAAAGAGTAATTTGAAAAATTGTAGAATTTCACAAACCGAACAGCCGAGTTCGTATTTTTGAGGCCATTTCTAAATGGCTAATCCAATTGAGGCAAATGATATGGCGTTGCAAAGCTTATGAAAATGCGCTTCTTTTTCATGTACAATATTTTTTCTAATTTTGAACGGTTTAAGAGTAATTTAGAAAACGGACAAAGTTCCGCCGAGTTCGTATTATCGAGTTAATTTTTTAACCATCCATCGGAATGCAGCAAATGATATGGCGTTGGAAAGCCTGAAGAAATGCAAAACTTTTTGGTATATAATGTTTCTCCCAGTTCTTTACGGTTTTAAATCCATTTTGAAAATGGTTGAAAAAGTTTTTTGTCCGTAATTTTTGCAAACTTTGTCGGAATGGAGCAAACAATATCCCGTTAGAAAGCTATTGAAAATGCGAAACTTTTTCATATATAAAGTTTTTTCTAATTCCCTGCCGTTTTTAAGTAATTTTGAAAATAGCGAGATCATGGTTTCTGTCTTCATCGCGAATGGAAATGCACTTCGTGAAGTAGTTGAACTTCTGGGGCATGTCTGTTTGAACTCCACTCTGTTTTTCCCATGCCGTTTTTTGCCCGTAGCTCCCAAACCACTTACCGAAATTGGGCAAATGATATACCGATGGAAAGCTGTTGAAAACACGCAACTTTCCTGTGTTGATCAGTTTTTCATACTCGCGATGGTTCAAAAGAATTTTTTGAATACATAAAAATGTGTTTTAAACGGTATACATGAAAAATTTAAACCGTTCATCGAAATGTAGCACATAATATACCGTTGGAAAACTTATGAATAGCAGCAAGTTTTTCATGTAGACATGTGTTACAAATTCGTTGCCGTTTGAGAGCAGTTTTTAAAATGGCCAAAACAATGTTGTTTTTTTGCCTTTTTTTCAACATGTAAATGAACGGTGGACGTCTCGCACATGAATTTTGAACTATGATAGGAGGAGCACGTGAACTTCTTGCAACAAACCTTTTAAACTTTTAGTTTTCTATTCTTATATTCTTATCTGAAACGCATTCCGTGTAGTAGTTGAACTTCCCGCTGTTTTCACCTTGAACTTCTGTCACGTATTTTTATTCAACCTCTCTCACAAGAATTTTTGAACTTTCTCGGGCCGAGCACTGGAACTTCTAGCAACAAATTTTTTGGACTTTGCCTTTTTATTCTTTTTTCCTCATACGAAACGCACACCATGCAGTACATGAACTTCTGGCTATTATCAATTTGAACTTCTCTCTATTCGCTTTAGTAACGAAAAAAGTCTGAGTTTTTTATAGACATCGAACCTCTCTAACTTTTTTATTTGAACTTCTTTGTGTATTTTTTAGAAAAGTGAAAATTGGAGTTTTGTTAGAACCATCGAACTTCTTCGTTATTTTGAATTGAACTTTTTGGTTTTATTCTTTAGTAACTGGAAAAATCCAAGTTTTTAAATAAATATCAAACTGCTATGCTTTTTCCAACTGAACTTCTTGGTTTTATTCTCTAGTAACGAGAAAACCTGAGTTTTTTGCATACATTGGACTACTCCATTTTTTAAAATTGAACTTCTTGGTTTTAATCTTTTGTATTGGAGAAAAATGCCCAAAATGGCATTGTTTTTTGAGCTTCTAAATCCTAGGTTTTAATATACTTTGAACTTCTGTGTTATTTAATTTGAACTTCATGTTTTTTATTTTTTATTTAGTAAAGTTTTTGTTTTTGATTTTTAAATAAACATAAATTTGACTACTTTTTTATTTTTGACCTTCATGGTCGATTCTTTAATAATAGTGGATATCTAGTTTTTTTAAAGAAGGTAAAATCCTAGTTTTTTTAATAAACATCGAACCACTTCGTTATTTTATTTTGAACTTCTGGGTTTTTTTAAAACAGGGAAATTCTTTTAAAACTTTTTTTAGTTTTTCTTTTTTTTTTAATTCGAACTTCTTCATTTTATTATTTAGTAACGAGAAAACATCTAAGTTTTTTAACCTTCGAACTTCTCTCTTTTTTTACTTTGAACTTCTTAGAAAAATATGGTTTTAAATAAGCAAACAATTTTCTAGGTTTTTAAATTTGAACTTCTAGGTTTTTTGACCTTCTCGGTTATTTCAAATTGAACTTCTAGGGCTTTCAAATTTGAACTTCTATGTTTTGTTAAATAACCATCGAATTTGATTGTTTTTTCAATTTGAACTTCATGGTTGATTCTTTAATAACGGCGGATATTTGAGTTTTTTCAAAAATGGTTAAATCCTAAAAAATTAATAAACGCGAAACCACTTCATTAGTTTAGTTTGAACTTCTAGTTTTTTTAAAAGCGAGGAAATGTAATTTTAAACTTTTAGTTATTCCTTTATTTTAATTTGAACTTCTTTGTTTTATTCTTTAGTAACGAGAAAAAAAATATGAGTTTCTTATAACCTTCAAACTTCTCTGTTATTTTAATTCGAACTTCTTAGTTTTGTTCTTAGTAAAAATATGTTTTTAAATAAGCATCAAACCTTCTTTAAAAAAATTGAAGTTCATAATTTTAATTTTGGAAAAACAGAAAAAATTTGGATTTCCGTATACATCGAACTACTTCCATTTTAAAAATAGAAAAGCAGAAGTTCCAATTTTAAGAATAGAGAAGTTCAAAATTCATTTAGAAATGCTGAAAATACTTTCTTACAAATTTTGAATTGATCTATTTCTAAAATTTGAACTTCTTGTTTTTTTATTTTTGAACTTATTGTTTTCATTCTTTAATAATGAGGAAAATATGATATTTTTGCAAACATCGAACTGCTCTTTTTTCTAATTTGGACTTGTTGGGCCTTTTTCAATTATTTATTTTAAAATAGAACCGTTCATATTTATTTATTTGAACTTCAACAAAAACTCAATTCTTTTTTAGACATCACAACAAAGAGTAGCAATTGCAAAACTTTTCAGTTTGGTTACATGTGAAAGAAACACAATGCGGGGAAAGAAACATTGAACCGCTTCATATTTTTAAATTTGATCTTCTAGGGTTTTTTCTAGAAATTGAGAAAATGATGGCCATAAAAAACCACATCAATATTTGTTTTCTGCTCTTATTTGCTCACTGTTTTTCTCCATAAAAATGGAAAGCAAAGTAATTTCCTACCATAAAAAATATTTTTTAGATTTACACAGAGCATGTCATGTCGAACTTCAAGGGCGAAGGGTGTAGGGGATGTCCGTGTGAACCTAACTTGTTTTATATGAACTTTGGGGTTTTGGTTCATCGAACTTACGGGGTTTCCCTAGTTGCACTTGCATTTTCTTAGAATTTTTAATTTTGCTAAACTCACTATTTTGCTTTTACATGCGCTTCTTTTGCGTAGGTGTGGGTGCTGCCATCGGCGGCGGTAGCTCATGGGGGGCGACGGCGCCGGGATCCAGGGATGAGGTGCAGCGGCATCTCCAGTTGGCGACGGTGTGTGATGCATCGTCGGTTGGGGGCAGGGCTGCGACGTCGTTCGTTGGGCTCGAGGCGACGTCATCGTCATCGGTTAGGCACGGTGCTGTGGTGTCGTCGCCAGGTGAGTCGGGGTGGATAGTGCGAGTGGCGGTGTGCATCACCGGTTGGGTCGTGGGGTGGGTTTGGGTAGTTTAATACCGGGTCTTTTTTTCAACGGGTTCGGGAGGATCTCCTCTAGTCATTTCTGTTTTTTAATATCAGATTGTTTTTTCATTTAAACTTCTTTCTTTTCCATTTTTTGAAACGGTAAAACCATGTTCTTTTATAAAAATAAACACCAAAGTCATGTGTTATTTCATTTGAACTTCTTGATTTTTATTTTTTAGATACACACTTTTCTGTTTTTTATAAACATTTGACCTGCTATGTATTTTAAATTTGAACTTCTTGGTTTAGTTTCAACGATGAAAAAAAAATATCACTGTTTTGTCTTTTAACATATAGACTTTTCTGGGTTTTGTGAAGTTCTATAGCTTATCTTTGGGCAAACACTTTTTTTGGTTAAAATGCCTTTTGGCTTGTTTTTTAACGTCAATTTTTATTCTCTCTTTTTCCAACCTTCAAACACTAAGTGAACCACGAATGTTTGAATTTATTGGAGGTATTCTCGTCAACTACATGCATTCATTTTTTTGAGGGAATATGCATTCATCTTTGAGATATATTAAAAATAATAGGCACAGCCTGGGAGGGTTGAATTTGTCAACCACGAATTTGATGGACCTTGTCCAACGCAACAGTTGGACTTCAATCATCTTGAGATTCCGTCTCCAGTAGTATTATTGCTTCTCAAGCTGCTTGCATCATGCATGGTCGCTGCTCGAAGGCACACCGTACACACTCAGGGCTTGTGCGCCACTGCACAAAGATTTCGTCTGCTCCATTTTAGCTTCACCCCCTTGCTCGCTGACCTCCAGCTGCTTTGCACCCCTTGTTTGAACTTCTTCAGCCGCTCATTTGCCTGGTTTGGCGTTGGACCTATGCGCCATCAATTAACTGTTTTTCGCAAGCTGGTGGTGGCTGAGGACGACATGTATGACAACTCTCTGCTCGTCCCTCCCGACGGAGAAGAAGTTCAGGAGAGAAAGGATGGCGGACGAAGCCGGTGGCCAGTGGAACAAGGCACGCGGGACAGGGCGCTTCGCCTGAAGGAGCAGGGGCGGGACTGCGGCGGTGTCGTCGGTTGGGGGCGGGGCGAAAGCAGCGTCGTCGGTTGGGGCGGGGTGAGGGTGGCGCATGGGCTGCGGTTTGTGAAACAGAAAACAATGGACCAAAAACACGAGTGTTTTGCACCTGTAGATACATCTGAACTTCAGACATCAATGAAAATCACTTAGAGAACAAATGCAAGACTGGACAGGGGGAGAAATCGACGCTTTGATATGGATTCAGTTTTAGGACAGGGGGGAGGAAGTAACTTCACACATCAACGAGTTCACCTGCCATCCCAAAGCGGAGAAGTTGCGGAGGTGCGGCACGCGCTCACACGGGCAGAGTTGCATGGCTTGAGGCGGCGAAGTTGAACGGCCTGGACGACTGTGGCGCCGGATGTAGGTGGTGGTGCTGGCTGTAGGGGGAAGGAATCCGGCGAGCTCACGGTCCCGTGCCATGGCGTCCATCACTCGCAGAGGAAGGTGGGGGATGCCGGCGCTCGGTGGCTGGGGCGGGGCCGATGCTGATGGAGGGAAGCGGTGAAGGCCAGTAGGTGGTGGAGCAGCCCGCACCGATGGTTGCTCCCGTCGTCAGCGGCAGCGCGTGAGGGACGATGCCGCGGGATCCGGGGAGGAGGTGAGGCGGCATCTCCGGTTGGGGTCGGGGGTGCGGCGTGGCGCCGATTGGTGGTGAGGTGGGGAGGGAGGCGGCGGTGGCGGCGCGGGAGGGAGGACGCGGCGGCGGCGCGATTGAAGGTCGGGGCAGGGCGGCGGTGCGAGCCAGGGAGGGAGGCGGTGGTTGCGGCGTCATGCAGTTCGAAGGTTAGGGGAGGGGATCGTGGGAGCAGGTGGGCTAGGCTTCTTTTCCTCGTACCGGTCGGGTGGGCTGCTCGGGATCTCAGGAAAATCCATCGGGCCCTATATAGGGCGATCGAGATCAGAATAGTTATTCTGATCCTAGGATCATAATAGTGCTACTCTCTCTCTCTATACACACACACACACACACACACACACACACACACACACACACACACACACACACACGTAAACACTATTCTGATCACGGGATCAGAATAATATTCTGATCACAACCTGAACTTCCTGAGTTACACAACCTGAACTTCTCTCTGTACGAACCCGATCTTCGGGCTATCTTCGCAACCTTGTCTCCCCGCACGAATTATTCCGGTCAGTCGTGTTCTATGTGATGTAAGTGTAATCTGCAAACGGTTTTTAGCAACTAAATACCCGTTTTAAATAGGAATCTCGCTCATTGGCGGATTTTGCTCTCGGGTCGTGATGAACATGCGTTTGTTGCAATTTTACTGCCTGAGTTGTTCGACCTGAACTTCCCCCAGTGCTAGGTTGAACTTCCGCAAACATTGCCCAAATGGGGCTTGCGATATACCGTTGGAAAGCTATGGACACGAGTATCACGACCCAAGTTGATTTTTTGGCAAAATGTAAGCGGTTTAAGAGCAGTTTTGAAAACCGTTTTTTCTTCATACAAAAAACATGAATCGTATTTTCGATCGCATTTCTAAACCGTTTATCGGAATGAGGCAAATAATATGGCGTTGGAAAGCTGCTGCAAAACCGCTGCTTCCACATGTTGATAGTTTTCTCTAATTCCCTATGGTTAAAGAGTAATTTGGAAAATCATAAAATTTCGCAAACCGAACAGCCAAGTTCGTATTTTCGATGCCATTTCTAAACGGGTAATCCAATTGAGGCAAATGATATGGCGTTGGAAAGCTTATGAAAATGCGCTACTTTTTCATGTTGAAAGTTTTTTCTAAATTTGAACGGTTTAAGAGTAATTTAGAAAATGGTACAAGTTCCACCGAGTTTGTATTTTCGAGTTAAGTTTTTAACCGTACGTCCGAATGCAGCAAATGATATGGCGTTGGAAAGCTTGAACAAATGAGAAACTTTTTGTATATATTGTTTCTCCCAATTCTTTACGGTTTTAAGTCAATTTTGAAAATGGCTAAAAATGTATTTTCATTGTAATTTCTACAAACTTTATCGGAATGGGGCAAATAATATACCGTTGAAAAGCTACGGAAAATGGGAAACTTTTTCATGTTGATGGTTTTTTCTGATTCCTAGCCGTTTTCAAGTAATTTCGAAAATGGCGAAATCATTCGTTCTGCCTTTATCGCGAAACAGATTCTTCGAAAATGCACCGCGTGAAGAACTTGAACTTCTCGGCATGTCTACTTGAACTTCACTATGTTTTTCACGTGCTTTTTTTGCTCGTAGCTCTCCATCCACTCACCGGAATTGAGCATGTGATATACTGATGGAAAGCCGTTGAAAACACACAACTTTCCCGTGTTGATCATTTTTTCATACTCGCGACGGTTTTAAAAGTTTTTCATCTGAAATTCATTCAGTGTAGTAGTTGAACTTCCTGCTGTTTTCACGTTGAACTTCTGTGACGTATTTTTGTTTGTAATTTTCTCATCCATTCGTCAGTGTTACCTAAATAATATTCCTTTTGTACATACCTCTCTCACAATAATTTTTTTAACTTTCTCCGACCGAGGACTTGAACTTATAACAACAAAAAATTTGGACCTTGCCTTTTAATTCATTTTTCTCATATTAAACACACACCATGTAGTACATGAACTTTTTCCATTTTTATAATTTGAATTTTTTTTGAAATCAAATTGCTCCCGAATAATAACTGAAACTTCTTTGTGGATTGAGAGAATTATTTTAAAATGCAAAAAAACAATTTCTTTTTTGTGTTTTCGAACATGGAAATACAAGGTGAACCACTCTCGCAAGAATTTTTGAACTTCCCCGGACAAAGCACTTGAACTTCGTGCAACAAACCTTTTAAGCTTTTTGTTTTGTATTCTTATATTCCGATCTGAAACGCATTCCGTGTAGTAGTTGAACTTCCCGCTGTTTTCACCTTGAACTTCTGTCACGTATTTTTGTTCAACTTCTCTCACAAGAATTTTTGAACTTTCTCGGGCCGAGCACTTGAACTTCTAGTAACAAATTTTTTGGACTTTGCCTTTTTTATTCTTTTTTCTCATATGAAACATGCACCATGCAGTACATGAACTTCTCGCTATTATCAATTTGAACTTCTCTCTATTTCACTTTAGTAACGGAAAAAGTCTGAGTTTTTTTATAGACATGGAACCTCTCTAACTTTTTTATTTGAACTTCTGTGTGTATTTTCTAGAAATGTGAAAATTGGAATTTTGTTAGAAACAACGGACTTCTTCATTATTTTGAATTGAACTTATTGTTTTTACTCTTTAGTAATCGAAAAAATCTGAGTTTTTAAATAAAATATCAAACTGCTATGCTTTTTCCAGTTGAACTTCTTCATTATTTTGAATTGAACTTATCGGTTTTATTCTTTAGTAACCGGAACAATCTGAGTTTCCAAATATAATCAAACTGCTCCATTTTTAAATTTGAACTTCTTGGTTTTATTTCTTTTATTAACGGAAAAAATTCTAGATTTGTAATAAACATCGAACCGCTCATCTATTTTAATTTGAACTTCTGTTTTTTTATAAATTAGAAAAATCCATCAAAATCCATGGGAATTGTTTGAACCTTTTTTTTGTCATTTTCTTTGACCTCTCCATTTTATTAATTCTGAACTTTTAGAGTTAAGACAAGTCCATTTATACATGAACTTCTCGACAATATGTCCCCGACCGGCTCAAGTTTTATGCATTCTTATATATACAACCAAAAAGGAAAGGGAAATAGAAAAAACGTTGCGTTCTTACGGACACCACTAACACTTTTTGAGAGCACAGTATTCTAGTGTAATTTTTTTTGCATGATTTTGCCACAAAAAATGGCGCTTTTGTTGTTGTTAACATCAAGTAGCATAACTTGACTTTTTTTGATGGTATTATACTAATAGAACCGTTGCAGGTTTTCTTGTTGAACTCCTACTGAAGAATGGCACGACATGATTTCTTGTGTGCTGCCGTGCTATCTGAGTTTTTTTTATAAATATTGAACTGCTCTATTTTTTTAATTTGGACTTCTTTGTTTTATGTTTTATTAGGAACAAGGAAATCCATGGGGGAACATCTGTACAAACATCTGTGTGTCTCTTTTTTGCTTTTTATATTATTCTTGAACTCTGAGATTTATTGAATTTGAACTTCTAGAGTTAATATTTGTATTGATGACGCTTTGATAACAATTCTTTTATAAACTTCTTTTTATTAAATTTGAACATCAATCTACTTTTTTAATTTGAGTTTTCCGGATACATCGAACTACTCCTTTATTTTAATTTGAACTTCTTCATTTTTTTGTAACAAGGAAAATCTGAGTTTTTTTATAAATATTGAACTTCTCTATTTTTGTAATTTTGACTCTTGGTTTATTTCTTTCAGTAACGTCAAAAATCCTAGTTTTGCAATAAATATTGAACCGATCCGTTATTTAAATTTGAACTTCTAGTGTTTTTTATTTTGAAATGGCGAAAATCCTTTTAATGAGTTTTGAACTACTCTTTTAAAAAAAAGATGAATTTCTTGTTTTTTAGTTTTGAGCTTCTTGTTTTATTCTTTAATTTTTGAACAACTCTGTTTCTTAATGTTTGAACATCTTGGTGTTATTCATTAGTAATGAGAAAAGTATTAGTTTTGTGATAAACATCGAACTGCTCTGTTATTTAAATTTGAACTTCTAGGTTATTTTTAGAAATGGGGAACAACTCAAAAAAGCTCCAAATTTTCCATGGAACTAGCACATGAGCAAACATTTTGTGTGCGATATGGCATCCCAAAATGAAAAATGATGCACACAATGACACACACATCTTGCACGAGCACCCTTCCATGCAACCAGGTATACATAAATTTGCATCGAAAAATTCATTTTTTATAAACTTTTTTGGAATGCACTATTTTTTAATTTGACCTTGTTGGTTTTGTAACAAACATTCAACTTCTCCGTTATTTAATTGGAACCTCTATTTTTTTAGAAATGGTGAAAATCAACCTTTAAGAGTTAACATTGAACTTCTCCATCACATTTTCTTGGAACTCCTCAATTTATTAATTTTGACCTTCAAGATGAACATTTTTCTAGGTGACGCTTGTTTTTTTAATTTTGAATTTTGAACTACTTTGTTATTTTAAATTGAACTTCTAGATTTATTCTTTAGTAATGGAAAAAGTCCGAGAAACCTCCTCGGTTTTTAAAATTTTAACTTCTAAGTTTTTTATGTTTGTAACCTGAAATTTTACTAACTAAATTTTTTATCTATAATTTGTTGTGTCCTCTCTATTTTTGGATACCCAAGGTGTGTGTTCTGCCGTAAGCAAACATTCTGAACTATCCGTGGCAGAGAATCTGAACTTCGCATCCTCGTTTTTTTTGTCTCTAAAAAATGCTCGCTTTTTTGCTTTTAATTTTGAACTTTTATGCTTTATTTTTTGTATCAATTTCATGAAGGAAAAGGGAAGCAACAACATAGTGTGTGTGCGAGAACGACTAGTTGGGAAACCAACAACACATGATATACTTTTTTCACATTGTAAAGACAAAGAATACTTTTTATCATGTTTTTTCAATTTGAACTTCACTAACAAAAAATTGCATTCATTGTAATTTTTAGTGTTTCTATATTGGTTGAACTTGCTGCTTTCTCAAATTTGAACTTCCTAATTTTTTACTCCATTAACACAAAAAACAGACACCATAAACCAATATGGAAAACACACATGACAAAAATTAGTTTTTCAATTTAGTGTACTACGTGTAAATCACATCCACACGCACATCACATCCACATTTTTCTTTTTGGCTGACATCAAATGAAAAAATTTTTAATCTCACAGGCATAAGCATCGAACTTCCATGAATTTCTATGTTTTTATACAAAATGAACTTTAACCATCGGCAGTAATAAATGAACTTCTCCTAGCTTATGGGAGGGGGGATAGCGACGATAGAGTAGGGTGGCTGGGTGTGCTCTCACACTGGGAGAACCCAGCGCTCGACGAAGTGGTGCGGGCAGCCAACTCGTCCGGCATGATAGGATGGCCGGGGTACAGTGGTGAGCACCTCTGGGCTGCTGGGGCGAAAACGACGCTTTCAAACTTGCCTCAAGAGAGAGAGGGAGATAGAACAACGAAGGGGAGAGGAGGGAAAGGAGACGCACCAGACTTCCCAGTTTGATGCCGCTGTCAACGTAAGACACGAGGTGGACAATGGACGAGTACGCGAGTAGGTGGAAACAGTGGGTAATTGGGACGGCCACCGGAGACAGTTGTCGGGCGGCATCCTGAGAGCAGAGTCGGCCTTGGATTGCGATGGCGGCACGTGTCAAGAGAGCGTGGGGGGCATACAAGGCACGTGCTGGTGGTGTAGGGGGCATCGACCGCGGGGAAGGCCCGAAGACATCGGATCCAGATCACCGACAGCAGCGGCGACCGGTGCCTTCTCCGGGTCAGTAGATCGGACTGAATCCTCTGGCCATGTCGAACTTCTCTCTCAGAGATGGCCGAACGGGGGCAGGACCGGCGACGCATGGTGGGCTCTCGGCAGTGCTCATGTGGGAACGCGACCAGCGGCGGCAGGGGGGAGGCCACCGGCTGCTACATATGTTGGTCTTGGACGGCGGCGTCGCGTGGGGATGCACTTGTTCCGGCGGCGCACAAGAGGAGCTAGGTGGCAAGGGGCGGCGACAAGCGGGAGGATCCAACGGAGCTCACCGGCGGTAGACAAGGAGAAGAGGAAGGCAGAGGTCGCGAGGAGACTCACCGGAGGGGAGGGGCAGAACGCGGCAAGCAGCGGAGGCGGGTGGTGGAGGCGTGAGCCGGCCGCGGCTGGATCCGGCGGGGCGCGTGGGGGTTCTGGGGAGGGCGGGCGGCGGCGGGTTGATTCGGGGAGGGCACGTAGCAGCGGGGGTGTCCGAGGAAGGCTCGCAGAAGCGGGTGGATCCGGGGAGGGCGTGCGGGGGCGTGGGTGTCCGAGGAGGGCGCCCGGCGGCGTGGGTGCCCGGGGAGGGGGGCTCGGCGGCGGGGGATCCGGGGAGTAGGTGGTTGCAGGATACGTGGGGAGGGGGAGGATGGGGATAAGATGTGATCTTTTTTCTCTCTGTTTCATCGTCTCGCGCCTGTCGCGCGGGTTCGGGAGGGACCTCTCCGCCTCCTTATAGGGCCGCCGTGATCCAAATAGTTATTCTAATCCCATGATTAGAATAGTGCCACTCTATGTGTGTGTGTGTGTGTATATATATATACACTATTCTGATCACGGGATCAGAATATTATTCTGATCACAACCTGAACTTCCCTCTGTAGGAACCCGACCTTCAGGCTATGTTCGCAACCGTGTCTCCCCGCGCGAATTATACTGGTCAGTCGTATTCTATGTGATGCAAGTGTAATCTGCAAACGGTTTTTAGCAACTAAATGCCCATTTTAAATAGGAATCTCGCTCATTGGCGGATTTTGCTCTCGGGTCGTGATGAATATGCGTCTGTTGCAATTTTACTGCCTGAGTTGTTCGACCTGAACTTCCCCCAGTGCTAGGTTGAACTTCCGCAAACATTGCGCAAATGGGGCTTGCGATATACCGTTGGAAAGCTATGGACACGAGTATCATGACCCAAGTTAAATTTTTGGCAAAATGTAAGCGGTTTAAGAGCAGTTTTGAAAACCGTTTTTTCTTCATACAAAAAATGTGAATCGTATTTTCAATCGCATTTCTAAACCGTTTATCGGAATAAGGCAAATGATATGGCGTTGGAAAGCTGCTGCAAAACCGCTCCTTCCACATGTTGATAGTTTTCTCTAATTCCCTATGGTTAAAGAGTAATTTGGAAAATCATAAAATTTCACAAACCGAACAGTCGAGTTCGTATTTTCGATGCCATTTCTAAACGGCTAATCCAATTGAGGCAAATGATATGGCGTTAGAAAGTTTATGAAAATGCGCTACTTTTTCATGTTGAAAGTTTTTTCTAACTTTGAACGGTTTAAGAGTAATTTAGAAAATGGTACAAGTTCCATCGAGTTCGTATTATCGAGCTAATTTTTTAACCGTACGCCCGAATGCAGCAAATGATATGGCGTTGGAAAGCTTGAGGAAATATGAAACTTTTTGGTATATATTGTTTCTCCCAATTCCTTACGGTTTTAAGTCAATTTTGAAAATGGCTAAAAATGTTTTTGGCCGTAATTTCTACAAACTTTATCGGAATGGGGCAAAAAATATACCGTTGAAAAGTTACGGAAAATGCGAAACTTTTTCATGTAGATGGTTTTCTCTGATTCCTAGCCATTTTCAAGTAATGTTGAAAACAGCGAGATCATGCGTTCTGCCTTTATCGTGAAACAGATTCTTCGAAAATGCACCGCATGAAGAACTTGAACTTCTCAGCATGTGTACTTGAACTTCACTCTGTTTTTCACGTGTTTTTTTTTGCTCATAGCTCTCCATCCACTCACCGGAATTGAGCAAGTGATATACCAATGGAAAGCTGCTGCAAACACGCAACTTTCCCGTGTTGATCATTTTTTCATACTCGCGATGGTTTTAAAAGTTTTTCATCTGAAATTCATTCAGTGTAGTAGTTGAACTTCCTGCTGTTTTCACGTTGAACTTCTGTGACGTATTTTCGTTTGTAATTTTCTCATCCATTCGTCAGTGTTACACAAATGGTATTCCTTTTGTACAAACCTCTCTCACAATAATTTATTTAACTTTCTCTGACCGAGGACTTGAACTTATAACAACAACAAAAATTGGACCTTGCCTTTTAATTCATTTTTCTCATAATAAACACACACCACGTAGTACATGAACTTTTTCCATTTTTATAATTTGATTTTTTTATTTTCTTTTTGAAATCAACTTGCTCCCAAATAATACCTGAACTTCTTTGTGGATTGAGAGGATTATTTTAAAATGCAAAAAAAAACAATTTCTTTTTTGTGTTTTTGAACATGGAAATACAAGGTAAACCTCTCTCGCAAGAATTTTTTAACTTCTCCGGACAGAGCACTTGAACTTCTGTCAACAAACCTTTTAAGATTTTATTTTTCTATACTTTTATTCTCACCTGAAATGCATTCCTTGCAGTACTTGAACTTCTCGTTGTTTTCACTATGAACTTCTGTGGCATTTTTGTGTATACGTCGAATTACACGCAATTGAAGGACGGACGTCATTTTTTGCCATTTTAAAACATGTAATTGGAGGTCGGACGCCCCGCAATATAAATTCTGAACCGTGCACGGAGGTGCACGTGAACTTCTTGCAACAAATCTGAGTTTTTTATATACTTCAAACTTCTCTGTTATTTTAATTTGAACTTCTTTAGTCTTTTTCTTAGAAAGAAAAAAATATGTTTTTCGATAAGCATCAAACATTTTTAATTTGAACTTCATACTTTTATTTTTCCTAGAAACGAAAAGAATTTCAGTGTTCCATGTACATCAAAACTACACCTTTTTTAATTTCAATTTCTTAATTTTTTTATTTGGTAACAAGAAAAATCTAAGTTTTTTATAAATGTGGAACTACTCTATTTTTGTAATTTGGACTTCTTGGTTTATTTCTTTTAGGAATGGAAAAATCTTAGTTTCGTTATAAATATTGAACGAGTCCGTTATTTAAATTTGAACTTCTAGAGTTTTTTTTATTTAGAAATGGTGAAAATCATTTTTTATGAATATTAAACTACTCTTTTTTTTAATTTGAACTTCTTGGTTTTATTTATAGAAACAAAAAAAACTGATTTTTTTATAAAGATCAAACTACTATGTTAATTTAATTTGAACTTCATGGTTCTTTTAGAAAATGCATAAACTGTATTCCCCTTTTTATTAAATTTTGTTTTTATGTTCAAGAACAAAGAGAACATTCTTTTTCTTGTTAATTTTTTTGAAGTGAATTTGTAGACTTAAATTTTGTTTGTGGTCTTTTTAAATTTGTTTGTTACTTCAAGTTCTAAAAAATCGCAAATCTCTCATGTTTTTCATTGCATGTTTAAATTATTTGAACTTCTTAGATACACACAAACACACTTGACCTTCTTGAACACAACATCTTAACCTTCAAAAATAAAAATTTAAGAACATCAGTACAAGAAAAAACAGAGCATTCTTTGCATCCATTTTTTGAGATGGCAACATGAGTGCAGGGCTCGTCGGTGCATTGTGCAGCGGGCATTGGTCGATGGTAGTAGCAGAAGGCGGTGATAGAAAATGACGATCTTGTCACGCATGATGGACCGAACCTCTCCAACACCAGAATCTGAACTTCAAAAACACAAAATAGCGTACACAACTTAACAACCTAAAAATAAAATTCTTGTTTTTTTCGAAGGAGTTCATTTTTTTTGTAGGCCTCCTCTCTGCATATAAATTCGAACTTCAGCTAAAAAACAATGGACTGGGGTGTGCTTGTCGTCCTCTCTGCCGTCTACCAGGGCGTGAGAGAAGGGGTCAGAAGGGTTGCCACGGGCCAGATGCACTGGTGGTCGGAGAAGGTCAGGGCGGCGAACGAACCTCACCGGATCCGGCGACCCCTGAGGTGTGGAGCGTGGTGGCCTTTGGTGGCGCCGACATGTGGGGAGAGGGGAGTCCGGCGGCGTGTGGAGTCGCGGGAGCGGCGGGTGAGACATGTAGGCGCACTGGGGCGGGCTTGAGCATGGGATAGAGGCGAGCTTGGTGGGACAGGGGCCGGCGGTGGGGCACGACGGCCTTGGGCGGCACCGTATGAGCGGGGGCGGTGCTCGGCGGCGGGGCACAGCGGCAGGAGCGGGGGCGGGGATGGGGGCGGTGCGCGGCGGCGGGGCACGTCGGCCTCGGGCGGCAGCGGCAGGAGCGGGTTCGGGGATGGGGGCGGCGCTCGGCGGCAGGTTGCGGGGCGGGAGGACGGAGCGACATGCGCCGGCAGGATGGGGGCTGGGCGGCGGGTTGCGGGGCGGGATGGTGAGCGCGGGGCAGGGATAAGAAGGCCAGGAGCTTGGGGATGGCCTGCGGGCTTTTTTGACGCACCGATTCGATTGGATCCAGGAACAACTCTGTCGGGCCCTTATAGGGCCGATCGTGATCAGAATAACTATTGTGATCCCAGGATCAGAATAGTGCTACTCTCTCTCTCTCTCTCTCTCTATATATATATATAGGCTATTCTGTTTCGCGTAACAGAATATTGTTGAACTGATGAATTTGAGCGGTTGAACTGATAAATTCGAGCGATTGAACTGATGCTTTCATTTCCGTTGAAAATCGTCTTCTTTAGTTTAATTATTTTTTGCAATTTTTTTTGTCAAAACGGGGCGTGTAATATATCGTTGGAAAGCTCTTGACATCTACATTATAATCATATAATTTGTTTTTGCAAAAAAATTTATGGTTTAAGAGCAGTTTTGAAAAAACATTTTTTCAAAAACCGAAAACATGAATCGTATTTTGGAGTTAATTTTCAAACAGTTTGTCGAAATTGAGCAAATGAGATGGCGTTGCAAAGCTTGTGAAAATCCGCATCTTCCATATATAGAATGTTTTGTCAAAATTTGTATGATTTAAAAGTAACTTGAAAAATGGTGAAATTCTGGGCAAAATGTATTTTTGTGATTTTTTGCAAATGGTTTGTCGGATTGACGCAAATGGTACGACGTTGGAAAGCTATGAAAAATGCGCAACTTTTTTGTATATAATGTTTTTTCTAATTCCTTACAGTTTAAATATGAATTCAAATACGATGAAAGTTGGTTTTGAACGTGATTTTGTTAAAAAGTTTATCGAAATGGGGCAAATAATATACCATTGGAAAGCAATCGAAAATGCGAAACTTAGTCATGTTGAACATATTTCTCAAATTCATAACCGTTTAAGAGTAATTTTGAATACGACAAGACTCATCATGTTGATTTTTTTTTTAAAAATGATGTTGATTTCTCGTCGAAAAAACTCACTCTATGTGTTCGGTTTTCATGGTTCAGTTTATACGGTTTTTTGGTTTGTACGGTATTAATACTTCGGTAAATACGATATGAAATTAAAATACGGTTCGGTTTCGGTATATACCAAATTATTTCGGTATGGTTTCGGTATATACCATAAAAACCAAAGTTGAGGCGAATTTGAAAATGAAGTAATAATAATTTACAAATTTATGACTCAAAACACATATTGTTTTACACAAATAGTATATAACTATATATATATGTGTATATGCATGCATTGATTCATCTGTTGATGGTTATGGACGTGTTTAGCATTTTAAAAAGAGAAAAATAACTATGTTACAAGAAAACTTTACGTGCTTAGTAGTGAATTTGACTCATGTACAAGAAAAGTGACAACTTGTATGGTTGTTCATCTCAAGAAATATAAATTTATTTTTTACTTTGTTTCATTCGGTTAACCGTCGGTTTTTCGGTATATACCATAAAAACCAAAGTTCAAAACACTATGAAAAGTTCATACCATACCGAAACCAGAAACCATAAAAACCGTAAAATTGGTTCGGTTCGGTTTATTTTTGGTATGGTTTTTCGGTTCGGTTTTCAAATGCACAGAGTGAGAAAAAACAGAGTAGTCGTACTGATGTACATGCGGGTTTGAATTGAGCATGTCTTTACACACTGGAATTTACTCTTGTTTTATCGATACTGTTTTCCTCATAACTTTTTGACCATTTATCGAAATTGAGCAAATGATATACCATTGAAATGCTATAAAAAAGGAGCAATTTTTTCATGTTAAACATTTTTTCAAATTCACCACATTTTAAGAGCAGTTTTGAATTCGGTGAAATTCATATGAGACGACATATGTTGAACTTTTGAAGGGTTTCTTGGAATGGAGCATGTAATATACCATTGTAAAGCTGGTGAATAGAAGAAACTTTTTAATGTTAAATATTTTTGAAATTTATTACGGTTTTGGAGTAGTTTTGATTATGCTAAAAAACAACATCATTTTTTTCAAAGTCGTGAAATGAAACAGTGGACTTATATGACCAGATTTTTTGAACGGCCTCGGTTTGTGAACGTGGACTTATAGAAATCAACCTTTTTTGGGGTTTTTGTTTTAAATTTGGTTTCTCGATTGAACTAATGATGTTGCTAGCTCCGAACTTGAATAGCTTATGTAGTAGAGCTAATTGGATTTAAACAAAATAACATGCTATGTTTGTTTTCTTTTCTGTTTTCTTCAAACTCTAACTCTTTTGCAACGAAGTTCTGGACCCGTCTCAATTTGCAACTTGAACTTAATATTTTTTTATGCTTTCGTAATGTTCTCTTTTTTTCGGACCTCTTGTTTTCGTGATTCTGAACTTTTCATTTTTTATCTTTGAACTTTCTGGATTCTTTGTACCCGAAACCTCCTCAATTCTTCTCTGAATGTCTCACATTTCTTTCTTTTCTAAATTTCCAAAAAAATGGTTTTTTGTAACCATAAAACTTTTTATTTGTGAACTTGTCATTTTTTTGCCATGAACTTGCCCACATTTTTAAACAAAACATGATAACATCAGCTTACAAAAATACAAAGAAGTTCACAAAGAGTACATCTCTCAAGAAACTAGCCTTGAACACATCAGTGCATAGAAAGTACATCTCTAAGGAAACTAGCCTTGAACACACTCGCAGTGTGAACCTCGCTGCTTTAACAAATGAACTTATAACAAACACTACAATCCTTTTCTATTTTATGTAACCAAACTCACAAACTTTTACAAAGACAATGTGAACCTCATGGCTTTAACAATTTGAACTTCAAAACAGACACTAAAATCATACAATATGAACACTTTTCTTTTTATATACCAAATTCACAAACTTTCATAGTGGCAGCGTGTGAACCTCATGGCTTTAATAATTTGAAATTTAAAACAAACACCATAATCTTACAATATGAACTCTCACATAGCACAAATCACAAATACATAAACACAAAGGCTTTCTTTACTATTAAAGAACTTCCTTTGGAGGTTTGGACTTTCTCAGTTCTTATTTTTGGAATTCTCCATGTAGCTATACATATGAACTTTTTTCCCGTGGGTGACCAGTGTGTAGGAGCGCTCGTTGACGACCACACATGCTGAGTCCTTTTGTCTTATGCTGCAATTTAAAGCAAGCACCAATTAAAGCTCATTGCAAGGGCATTCTAGCATTAAATATATCCATCAAACAAGTAAAAGTCTTGAAACCCAAGATAATATAAATAATGTGTACAATAAGACAACAGTTAACACAAGCTAGTGAAGGTTTATTATTACGGTCCTACAAAAATCCAGTTTAGTAGCCAGCCTCAACATAAAATGAAAGAGTCTAAACTTTGAACTTTCTGTGGAACAAAATATGAAGAAGCTTGGACTGAAGAAATAAAACCAAAGGAGCAAAACCATGAACTGTAGCTAAGTTTGTATTTTTCAGTCACAACAAAAAAATATGGTACCTTGGCAGGAATGCTTTATTACAACAATGATAAATACAAAAAGAACAGTACCTCTGATTTTTGGAATTCTCCTTGTAGCTACACATGAACTGCGCAGCACATGAATTCTCTTCGTGGGCGACCGTGTAGGAGGAGAGTTCATCGACGAACTAGTCTGGACTTTGAACTTCTCTCGAGCCTTCTTGCTGAACGGATAAGACAAGATGATGCAGGGAGCAAAATATGACTCGTACAACTATCTTAATACATAAACATGGAGGTACAGAAATTAGGCGTACGCATACTAGCACAAACAAACTATGCACGACTACAGTTTAATTGATCCCCTGTCTTGTTTGTACACCAAAACTAGTTATGTACTCCTAGTAGTTGACTACACCATCCAGCTAACTGAACCCAGGGGGAGCTTCACATCAAGCTAGCTAGCTTCAGATCAAGCTAATTTTGTGGTCCACAAGACCAACTCCACTAGCGGCTGAATGCAAAATAATTTGGTTCTTTCGTGCACTAAGTAGCATCACCGAATCCCCAACTCAGTGAAATCATCACCTAGCAAAGGAACATCAGATTCGTATTGAATGTGTCACAAAAGATGAACTTGTGCATCTGTTTTTTGCTTCTACACCGGTGTAACAAGTTCAGGATGACATGAATTTGTGTACATATAATAATATGAATGAGTGAGACACGAAAGAGAGCAGTAAAAGGATTTCGTATTTTCACCTTGAGATGATATCACTTTCTGGAGGTCTTGACGGAAAATGCCGGTGTAGGTACCACACAGCCACCAACTAAACTCCAGCCACATATCCTAGAGATATATGCTTCTCAAGCCTGAACGAAGTCAATTATTTTGATTTTTCAATGCATTTTAGGCAAGAACCGATCCGAGTCAGAACTGATGCGATTTATTCGATTGAACTACTACAATAGTTTCTCTATACTGTTATGTTTTTAACACACAAGTATTGAACTTTTTCCTGCCTTTTCATTATTAATTGATGACATAATACATGTTGAACTGATTGAAGAAAATAAAACAATAATCACTTGAACTAAATGATCTTGAGATGATGTAAAAGATGCACCTTTATTCATGTTTTTAGTTCAATTTTTTTGTGAAATAACTAAACTAAATGATCTTGAGCTGATGTAAAGAATGCATCTTGAGCTGATGTAAATTAACACCATATAATATAACAATGTTTTTTCATATGAGGCAAGACAACCAAGATTAAGAGAATACACTGAGCACCATGTCAGGTCAGTGGTTGGTCCAATAAAATTATGAGGTCAGTGCCTCCATAGAAGTAACAAGATGCAAGCTTAGTGTAACGACCTGAGACCGACGCTCCAGACGCCTTCCATATTTTCGTTGTAGCCGCTTAAACTATTTGGCTTGTTGCATTTCATTGTCGCATCATTTGCATTGCATCGGCACTCGTGCCATCATTCTTTTTAAAACTCGTAGCCGTTCGTAGTGACCTCTTCTTCCTTGTCTCTGTTGACCTTCTCTCAGACCAACCAGACCGCTCTCTCCTCTCTCTCCTCTGAGCCCATCAAATCCCCTTGTCTCCATGGCCTCTTGTCAGACCCCCCTCGCGTGCGCATCCGAAACTCCCCCGGACCCGAACCGGGATGTCGTTACCGATGCGTCCGGGTCATTCCCAAACATCCCTAAAATATCTTCGGTTTATTATTTGGACTCCCTAGCCTATTAATTCTCGACCGCCCGATCTAATCGGAGGGTCCAAAATCTGTCCCCCTACCTACTTAAACAGGCTAACCCTAGCCCTAGTTGTCCCATCCATCAAATCCTCCCGAGCCGCCGCCACCCAATGTCTCTTCCACCTCGGGATCCTCCCGATCCAGTTCCACCCCGACCAACCAGAGCTGCAGCCCTCCACCTGCCCGATCCCCCCCCCCCACAGCCGGCCGCCTCCCTGACCCAGTGCTCGATCCAGATGGGATCGAGGCAACCGCCTGCGCCCTCCTCGGCTCCTCCCCAAGCCGGCCTCGTCCTGCTCCTCTCCTCCCCGTGCTTCTCTCTCTTTCTCACATCTCTCTCTCTCTCTCACAGGGAACCGTCATGGTCGCCGCCTGTTCATCGCCCCCGCTGTCGGATCTGGCAAGCTCCGGCCCGTCCCCGCTGGATCCACGCCGTCGCCGCCATCTAAGCCATGCCGCGTCAAGTTCCCACATCGCGCCGCCACTCCCCGGTTTCAACCACTGCTGCCTGCTTCGCTTGGTCGAGCAGAGCGGTAGCCCGTGCCCGTTGACCGCGTCGCCAGCCACGTCCCCGCTCGGCCCAGTCCGTCCCGGCCCAGCCTCTGCACCAACGGGCCTTGGCCCATGGTGAGCACCAGATCCAGCGCCCCTGTTCCTATTGGCCCAGCCAGATTCGGCCCGCGTATGTTTTTTCCAGCGTCGATGAATTTGTCTAATTATCCAGAAAACTGCATATTTACAGAAAAGCCTCTCATGTTCATGCATTAATAATTCACAAACTGTGCATCGGATTAAAATGTTTTATACATGTAAAATGCTTAGAATTTTATCTAGTTTCATAATATGCATCTTTCATCCATGTTTAAAATGTTTAACTTGCTGTTTGCATTTGTTTTGCATAAATAACATGCTAAAATGGTTTTATTCATAACTAATTAACCGTAGCTCCGAATTAAATAAACTTTATATGAAACTTGTCTAGAAAAATGCATAGATTAACTTGGTGCACTTTATTTTGATGTTTAACAACTTTAAAATATGATTTAGGGCAGAACAGTACCAAATTCGTAAATTGCATATGAGGATTTTCCGGAATTGTTGTTTGTTGTTTCCGGCCTCATTTAAATTGCCTAGATAGGTAGTTTTATTATGCTTCACCTCTTGCCATGTTAACCAACATTTAATATTGTCTTTTACATAAACGAGAGAGAACTAAATAATTGTTGTGAAGTTCCGTCAATATGCACTTAATTTGTAGTATTGTTTGTTGCACTTTGCCATGCCATGACTCATTAAACCGGACATGCATCATACTTGGTTGCGCATCATGCCATGTTTATGCTTGTTCGTTTACCATGATGTTTGCTTCTTTTCGGTTGTGCTTCTCCTTGATAGTTCCGGTTACGTTGTGATTGTGAGGATTTGTTCGACTACGTTGGTTCGTCTACTTCACGGATTCGGTCTTCTTCCTAGCGGGATTTCAGGCAAGATGATCATTACCCTGGATACCACTACTATCTTTGCTTTGCTAGTTGTCTCGATGCTATCGCTATGTCGCGCTACCTACCACTTGTTTATCAAGACTCCCAATATGCCATGATAAGCCTCTAACCTTTTCCACCATCCCAGCAAACCGTTGTTTGGCTATGTTACCGCTTTGCTCAGCCCCTCTTATAGCGTTGCTAGTTGCAGGTGCAGTGCAGGTTGTTTCATGTTGGGACATGGATATCATGGGATATCACAATATCTCTTATTTAATTAATGCATCTATATACTTGATAAAGGGTGGAAGGCTTAGCCTTTTGCTTGGTATTTTGTTCCACTCTTGCCGCCCTTGTTTCCGTCATACCGGTGTTATGTTCCTTGATTTTGCGTTCCTAACACGGTCGGGGTTTATGGGCCCCCCTCGATAGTTCGCTTTGAATAAAACTCTTCCAGCAAGGCCCAACTTTGGTTTTACCATTTGCCTAATAACAACTAAAACTTGCATAGGGTCTTTCCGGACCCCGAGGATAATTAATCAACAACCCGGGCCAGTGCTCCTCATGAGTGTTGGTCCAAAACAGAGCACCTTGCGGCACCCCCTTGGCAACTTGGGTCTCAGCCAACCGTAAGCTTCGCTCATCCATCGTGGCCTGAGACGAGATACACACCCTTACTATCAGGGTGTCGGCACGTCGGGAGGTCTTGCTGGACTTATTTTACCATTGTCGAAATGTCTTGTGCACCGGGAT
The DNA here is from genome assembly GCA_011799875.1 of Thinopyrum elongatum. Taxonomy (NCBI): domain Eukaryota; kingdom Viridiplantae; phylum Streptophyta; class Magnoliopsida; order Poales; family Poaceae; genus Thinopyrum; species Thinopyrum elongatum. The sequence continues at coordinate 96,933,512 of CM022301.1, read as the reverse complement.
TCCGAGTTTGATCGGGTTATCCCCAAGATGGAGATTTGCCTCCGCTGATCGTGAGAGTTTGTCATGGACTAAGTTGAGACACCCCTGCAGGGTTTGATTTTTCGAAAGCCGTGCCCGCGGTTATGTGGCAGATGGGAATTTTTAATATCCAGTTGTAGAGAACTTGACACTAAATCCGAAATAAAATACACCAACCGCGTGTGTAACCGTGACCGTCTCTTTTCGAGCGAGTTCGAGAAGAGAACATGGTGGGGTTATGTTTGACTCATAAGTAGTTCAGGATCACTTATTGATCATTACTAGTTTGCGACCGTTATGCGTAGTTGCTCTTCTTACTCTTGTACTCGTAAGTTAGCCACCATATAATGCTTAGTGCTTGCTGCAACCTCACCACTTATCCATTCCATACCCATTAAGCTTTGCTAGTCTTGATACCCATGGTAATGGGATTGCTGAGTCCTCATGGCTCATAGATTACTACAACAACAGTTGCAGGTACAGGTAAAGCGATGCTATGACGTGAGAGCGATGCTTGCTTGTTTTTGGAGTTCTGCTTCTTCTTCGATCAAGGGATAGGTTCCGGGTCGGGAGACTGGGATTAGCAGGGTGGATGTTATTCTTCTTTTTCGTTTGGTTTCATCCGTAGTTGGATCCTGCTCTTCTGTATGATGATTGCTATGTATTGATGAACTGTTGTATTCATGTTGTAACTTGTGGCGAGTGTAAGCCTTTATCTTGTATTCTCATCTATTCAGTACATGGTATGTTGTAATGATATCCACCTTGCTATGCGCTCGAAATGCGATTGTGCCCCAATCATGAATTCATCACGTGATTGGGATAGAATCGCATCTTGGGAGCTACACTTAGTCCTTAAGTTACAGATTTGTAAATACTAGTACTGGTACCAACATTTATAAATACTAGTGAACTTGAACTTATGGCCTCTCGAGATATGAACTGTTTGTGTTACAAGCACACACACAAAATCCAACGAAGCTGATATAAGTACATGTTAAAAAGATAATCGAGTTCATGTATTAATTGGGAGAAGTTCAAAAAGAAAATTTTAAAAAGTTTGTACTGTTTTTGCTATAACAACTATAGTCATCTTTGCCAACCATGTATATTACACGGTTAAAATAAGATTTTTGAACTGAACTAAAATAATAAATTGTACTGATTTAAAATGAGAAAACAGAACTGACTGTGCCACTGAAATATTAAAGTATTTTGCAATAAGTAGTATTTTGCAGTCAACCAATATAATCCACTATCAAGTGGTTGAAGTGATCTGGACTATTATATTTTTGTTTTTTTCATTTACACATAGTGAACTTATCGAGAGAGATAGAAGTGAACTGAAGGGATTCGAACGCTGCAGCGGATCTTGGCTTCAGTAGATCATGACAATAAATAAGTAGTATATTCCTCAGTCCAAAGAAGTGAAATGTTTGTGTGTTAAGCAGCAGCAGTTTACATTGGGTTTGGAACTTTGAATTACATACACCAGGTAGGAGGTGGCCATCTATCTATCTACAGTGGCATTGGGTGTGTGTATTCCTGGATCAAAGACTCAATTGTTGTTATGCATATCAAACGTTTTTTAAGTGTTACTCACGTCTAAATAGATAGAATGCGTATGTTTTGTTCAATACACCAAGTTTATGTTGTTCAGTACACCATGTGATGCAATTACAAAGTCTATTTCTCTCTGAAACAAGCAATATTCACAAAGGACCTAATTTCTAGCATCAGAAGGAACTTGTCTTGAACTGACAGATATACACAAGTAGACCAAATTTGAACTAGATTAGATGAAATTCTACACACAGAAAATGCATGGTGGGAACTAGATTAGACGAAATTCTTTTTTCACATTTGAACCACTGAGTTTTTACACATTGAACTTATATAGTTTCATCTCTATAGCAAGCTAAAGTAGAAATGAAAATATGTTGGAGGGAGCATGCTAGCAGTAGGATCACCGTGGACCATCCTGTACTGTACCTGTTGCTTATCCCTTCCTGCTACACCAAATTGCGTTGAACGGCCGATGTGTATGGTTTGACATTGAACCATGGGGCTGCAGGCACTGCATTGCGCACGATAGAAGGACGGACGGAGGCGTGACTAGAGGATGTAGGGGAGGACACTGGTGGAGGGGAGGAAGGTAACCGACCACCTCACAGCACACGCAACCGCCCCCAGAGCGCACATGAATTCTTACAAGGAAAAAGAATAGAGGAACAGACTTGCAGCAACATAAATAACTAGCTGGAGTAGCAACAACAACCAGACACGTGGTGGATTAGTAGCTGGGCACGGGTGGAACTATCAGCCTATTGCTTGCTTCTTTTCTTAGGCATTAGAACAAGTACGTATGGGGCAAAATAAAAGGAATGCCACTCTGTAACAAATCGAAGCTAGATTCAATAAATCGGGTCATGGAACAAACATCCCACACTCGACCTATCCCATCGCTTCACCCAACATCTTTGCCATCGCTCCTATTTGTTGGCTGTTGTGTATCTAGTTAATGCGTATAAAAGCAAGACAATATTCTCCAGCTATTTGGCATTCGCACGAACAGGTTGTGAGCAGATAAACTTACGCATTAAAAGCAGTGAATCAAATTCTCAATCACTGGAGAAAATAACACAAGAGCGGTGCCAGCTTCCCCATATCCATAAGCAGTGATTATGACCACTTGGAAACTTTTATTTTGTTTATATGCAACAGGAGAGGGAAGTTTACAGAATAATATTTTTCTGTAAACCTACATCACTGACCCTGCTTGGACTGTTGGTGTTTTTGTCACTGCAATTTAATTTAGCTATTCAGTATAATTTCACTATTACATTTTTAGAGTAATGTGATTCAGAAACCACGCGAAGTAAAGTAACATCTGTTTCAAAATGGATGGTTATAGTTTAGACAGAAGTTAAGTTTCAGCAATGCCCTTGCGGCAAAGCAAACAAAATGTATCATTTTTCCTCAGGATTCTGCACATTTAAAGCATAAGGCACTGAAAAGAACACACAAGTTGAACTGAAAATCAAAATAAGAGTTGGGGTAGCATGCCTGTGAGAAGGGAGGTTGAGGGCAGTAGGGCGCACAGTGGGCGAAGGACGCACAAGGATGATGAGTTACCTGATCGCTAGGCTGCGAGACGACCTGCATCATGGAGGCGCTCGGGTTGGAGTGCATCGGCAGCGAGCAGTGGGGCTGCGACAGGGGACAGGTTGGAGGAGCTTTTCCCCTGCTAACAAATCAAAAAAGAGATATTTCTCCCCATCACCATTTCCCCCTGCTAACAACTTCTCTTCAAGGCCACTCTTTGAGCATGCGCACGAGGTAACAATCTTAACTACCAGATTCATTACATTTGAACTTTTTTTAGTTTATCTGTTGAACTTATGGGGTTTATATTTTTGAACGTATTAGTGTTTTGTTTCTCTGAACTTTCCTGGGTTTCATCTTTTGGAACTGTTAGTTTTTTTTGACACCTGAACTTCGACTTGTTCTCCCCAACGAACTCCCCTTGAACGTTTTGTTTTTTCCAACTTCCCAAGTTTACGTTTTCGAACTGATTGAATAGTAGTATATGAGCTCACGAACACGATGAATTTTTTACTGAACACTAAGGTGCAGAATATACACACAAGGTACCTAAACAATCCACTTAGTCTGGTCGAAGGAGAAGGTGCAGCAGCAGCAACAAGTTGTGGAAGAAGAACTTGTTGCCCGTGGAGATGTTGGCCTGCACGCAGCTACCTGAGCGACCGACCGTGGAGCAAGCAGTTGTACTGCCGAGTTGGACGGCGCACTGTGGTGGAGAGGAGGACAGGAAGTCCGGCCGTTCAAGGGAGCACACGCGGTAGTTCGAGGACGAACGCGCGGCCGCGAGGTCTAGCCGGGGTATTGGACTGATGCAGAAAAACCTAACTATGGTGTGCCAAAAAGGGCCTTACTGGCGTGGACGCACAACGCCACCAATATGACGCCATTGTTAAAAAATAGTGGTGGCGTTGGAGCCTAGGCCAGCAATATTTCACATGTTGATGGCGTGCCACTTGTCCCATCGCCAGCAGTATGTGTCCTCACCTACCAATGCCCAGTTTGACTGGCACGCCAACAATAGTTTTTGCAGCAAAAAAAAATTATATATGCACCTGCATATAGCAGGTGATGATTAAATACGTAATTATATAGACAAGATCATATCCGACAATCATATATAGATCTCACAAACATTTCTAGCTACTGATTAGTCATTGTCAACATGCATGCAGTACAACGAGGTTACTTAAGACTTAGTCATTTGTCAACATGTGCCCTGCCACACACATTCTTTTAAATGATGTCGATGATGATCATCATCCTCAAGTCATGGCGTGTGGTGTTCCTGATATTACCTATGATAGCTTGTCCATCGTGCAAATTCTTGCCAACGAGGAAGTCCCTCCACCCCATCGCGCGACAATGCGACCGTCCGTGTCCGCTACATACGCACAATGGAGACGGAGCCCATTGTTGTAAGGCACACTCCAACATAGCCTGCTTCATCAGCCTCAATGCCACAACTCATAGCTAGCCTCTTAGGCAATTTCTGAGAAGAAACATATGTCAATTAAGTACCCTCGCACATACTCTTGCAAGTATATATAATCAATTCACATGCATATATATCTTAAGGAGAAGGTGATCAATTCACCCCTATTGAGATGGTTGTGGGCGAGGAAACGATCTCATTCATCTCCTCCCAGCTGGGTCATCGTTGGTCCTTTTTCGACCTCCAAAGTGTAGGGGCCTCCGGGAGCCTCGAAGACCACACTATCTTTGGTCAGCTCATTGAATTCCAACCTCACATTGCATGAAACGATCTATGTATCAAAAACATAAACAAGCACAACTATAATGGTTATAGAAAAAAACTGAAATATATCATGTCATATATAGAAGGTTTGTTGTTACCGCCGAAGGAACATAGCACTGCTGGAAGTAGATGCTGAAAAGATCGCCAGTTACAAGGCAGAGGGCGCACTTTGACTTGCATATTTCACATGGTGGTGGATGGGCCATTCTACAAGAAACATACCATTTGCACATTAGAACAACCGGATTATATGTTTGTTTGGGCTACAAATTCTACAAGAAACATACCATTTTTCGTAACATTTCTTTGGTAATTTTTTAAAACCGGAAGGCGATTTCTCTTATGGAACAATACATTGAACAATACATCCATACAAACTAGTATAGCATATTGCAGCAACGAACAATACATCCATACAAACCGGAAGACGATTTCTCTTATGGAACAAAACATCCATACAAAAAAGTATAGCATATTGCAGCAACGAACAATACATCCATATAAACTGGAAGACGATTTCTCTTATGGAACTACAAATTCCACACAAACAAGTATAGCATATTGTAGCAAACTAGTATAGTATATGCACACATAGAAGAAAAGGGGCACGAGGGGAGGGGATCTCACCTCTTAAGGAGAAGGTGGCGGTGGCGGCGACCAGTGTCGACGCCGGGCAAGGTCCGGAGGTGGTGGCGGCGACGACGACGAGCGGCGACGTCGGGCAAGGTCTGAAGGGAGGCGACCGCGACGAGCGGCGACGTTGGGCGAGGTCCCGAGGGCGGCGGCGGTGACCCCGTGCAAGGTCCGGAGGGCGGCGGTCGCGACGACCGGCGACGCTGGGTGAGGTCCGGAGGTGGCGGCGGCGCTGGTGGTCAGGGGGGAGTAAAAAGTAGTGTGTATGGGTAAATTGGATTCACTGGGCCAGGCATCAGGGGGGAGATGGAAGATGTTCTACTCCTGGCGTTGGCCCAAGTGTTCCATGCCATTGCTATTATTTATTTTTAATTTTATAATATTATCTTTTTTACTTTATTTGTTGTACACATTGTTTTATTTTGTTGTAGAAGTTAAGTTTATTATTTTAATATGTCGGTATTCTTATCAACAGAGCTGGAATGGAAGTGAATGTATTTTACTTTATTATTTTAATATGTCATTTTGTGGAGAATGAAAGTGAATGTATTTTATGGAGTAGGATTTTCTATATATATAGGCAAAACTTAGTGCTGGCGTTCCCAAAAAGGACACGACGGGACTAGATATTTTATCTATGACGTGTATATAAATCCTACACTAGCACAATCTTCTAACTGGTCTGCACAGCTGGACCCACATAGTAGTGGTGTCGCGCAAAATAGCTACACCATCACTACTCATGTATAGCTGACGTACCAATTACGTCAACGCCAACACTATTTAAAAAAAAATATTGGTGTTGATGAAAACTGACGCGTCACCAACAAAAATTGTGACTAGTACATTTTCCACTACCGGACCCGCGCAGGGGCGTGCAACTGGTGTGGCCGCACATGGCCTCCAGCTCGGAGGGGCCCCGAATTTCCCTAGTTCATAGGTATAGGCCCATCGATCCCGCGTGAAGGGCCTGCTGCTCCAAAGGGCCTGTGCTGCTAGGTGTACGTGGCTGCTGCGTCATGCGCGTCGACGACGAATGGATCCAGCGCCGCAACTCCTCTTCGCTTGTTCGTGAATCAACACACGATCTTCTCGCGTCAAAACAAAAACGCGATCTTCTTCGTCCACACAATAATAGTCTATGGCGGCCGCCAATTGACCTGGCCTACTGAAGCCACCGTTTTGCAATCGCCGTTCTGTCCAATTCGTCGAAGATCACTTCCGGCCGACCTTCCAGCCCGCGAGGGAGTAGGTCATGGAAGCACCACTGGCGCTACCAGCGCCACTTCTCGTTCACTGCCGCCGGTAGCTCTTTCACCAAGTCACAACCTAGTTCATGGTAATGTCAAACTCATATTATTAATTATGTACTTTACTGAATTTTCACAAGTCCACCAAACTGTTTTGCACATCATGCCCATCTCATTCGATAGAAACTGCAATCCATCGTCTATGAATCAATTTTTCAAAAGTCTATCTATTCCCAGTCTCTAGCAGTACTCCCTCCGTCCCAAAATAAATGTCTACAATTTTGTACTAAAGCTAGTACAAAATTGAGACACTTATTTTAGAACGGAGGAAGTATAATGGAAACAATAGTCCATCATTTTTTCTTTTGCGTATCATCCCCGTTTAATTTGAGTGTTGCTGAATGGACTAGTAGGTTATTTTACCCTATACTAGTCAGCCTGTAAGACCCTGTATAACTAGTTGATTTTATCGTAAGTACTAGTTTCTTAGAAGTATCACTGACTGAAAAACCACTGAATATGAGTAAGTCTGTAGCAACCTTGTTTTTATAAAATCAAACTAAACTGTTTTTCTATAAAATCAAATTCAGTTCAGTTCAACTCTAACAAAGAAGACGTTTTATCTTGTTTAAAAATTACATTTGTTAGGCGATAAAGAAGACTATATTTTTGCAATGAGATAGGCCCTATTTTAGAGATTGGCACAGGGCCCTGATTTCGCCGGCCCGGCCCTGTCCACTAGTGCATGTCACACTACTGTTCATTTTGCCTCACGACACACGTCGTTGGGCTCAAGGCGAATCGATCATCCTTGTACTAACCCGGTCTTTTTCTCATTCCAGTGTTGCCGACCTCAAAACCGGATTATCTCATAACCCTTGTCGCATGGTCATGCTTATAGAGGTCGGATCACACGAGGGGCTCAGATTATATCTCTCCAAATCGGAGGGGAAAATCCCATGTTGCTCAACAATGGCTCGTAGAATGGATCTAGACAAGTCCGAAACTGACCTTTATAACTACCCTGCTATGGAGTAGTGTTTGATCGATCCTAAGCGGGTCGGTCGCCATCTCGAGGTCATGCGGCGAGCTCAGGTCTTAGGGCACATAAAGTACGTTATACTATAGAGACGCACAGATGACATATGCTGCATCTCATGATCGGGTATGTCCATCCTGATATCCATTTGAGCTCGGCTCCCAGTCTCCCGCTAGCCCACCTCGCATCCGATCAAGTACATGCAGTCCGGCTAGCATCCAATGCTACATGGCTAGTGAGACTAATCCATCCATCGTGTTGTATGCCGGTCTAGTTAGATGTGAGTCCACACAACACTTTCTGACCAGGGACTATTTAGAACGTATCTTACAATGTAAGGTCTCACAGACATGTCACATACTTGCCAGCATGCATCACTAATATTGTCCAACGACTATATTGATTCATAAACACATAGGAAATATTATCATACATGATTACCTCTAGGGCATATATCTAACATTGTCGTCACGCCAGTCGCCGGGTCATAGGTCGCGACATCGGCATCGTGAAGGCAACACCGCCTTATCACCCGGTCACGTCATGATGACGAGCATCAACCCCTCTATCGCCGACACACTGGAGTAGGGTGGGTTGAGGTGGGCGTGGCTTTGAATGAGAGAGAGGGGGACCATGAGGTCATTGATTAAGGAATAGAAGATAGAAGGGGTAGGTCGCCAACTGGGGTGGTCGACGGAGAAGCGTGAGGGGGATCAAAAACGGGGACAATTTGGCATAGCTTCTCGTCAACGGGAGAGGGAGAGGGTCGCTTCATTTTAGACATGGGGCCCATCGACGCGTGGAGATAGCGCGAGTGGCTGCCGGAGGGACGCATCTTGCCAACTACCGTCTTGTGCTCCCATCCATGCTCTTCCTTCATCCTATACATGCACCATTTTTCCTCCTCTCACATCACTTTCTCGGCCAAAAGAAAAGCAAAAGAAGATCCAGGACCCCCCCCCCCCCGGCAACATAATACTTCTGTAATACTCGCCCTGCATTAAATCTCAAGGATTTTTTTAGCAATACCACCGGGCTTTATTAATCATACACATACGGTTTTATATAGCCCTTGGGCTCTAGGAACCAAACGTGACGACCTAGAACTAAATCAAGCGAATTTCTAGCAATACTATGGGCATCCCATTTGATTCTCCACCCTCAAACTTTAAAACAAACTCTAGTCATGGAATTTTGCATATCTCTAACTTCTATAATGATCATCGAGTTTTCACCAAGGGATCCTTCCTGTATGCGTCGACTTACACCAGAACAATCTAAAGCAACGCTCATTGAATCAAAACCTGCATCTTTAGCCAACCATAATGCTTCTCTGCACACTACTACTTCAATAGTAGATGGTTCCATTCCTCTAGTCAAGACCAGAACTAATGCACCCAAAAAATGCCCTCCTTCCGAGCAAAAGATAGCTACAATTGTACTCCTCCCTTTCCCAATCGACAGACCTCCATCTACATTTCCTTTCACGTCACCCCTGGGACCCCTGTTGGAAGACCCTTGTTGTATTCATTCACTTTCGTTGTATGAGTTGTATCGTGGTCGCTTCTGTTGTATGAGTTCACTAGTAGAAAATAGGGTTTTGGTTTTTGCCAGATCAGAGCAATAGTCCCGGTCGGCTTACGAACCGGGACTAATGGGAGCATCAGTCCCGGTTCAAGCGGCTAGGGCACCGACCGGGCCTCGCCAGACACCAGTCCCGGTTCGGCTGGTACCTTTAGTCCCGGTTCCAGCCACCAACCGGGACTAAAGGGCCTCGCTCCTGGCGCAACCCCTTTAGTCCAGGTTGGTGGCTGGAACCGGGACTAGAGGTCAGTCTTCAGTCCCACTTCTAGACACCAACCGGGACTAAAGAGATGCCTATATATATGCTCGCCCCTGCCCGCTCACTCCTCTGTTTTTTGGCCGGCCGGCGTGTGGGAGGTGTGCTGCTCTGTTCTCACCTCCTATGCACATGAGGTGTTCGATGAAATGCTCGAGCCACACTTAAGCTTTCTCCTCTCCAAGCTCGACCTCCAAGCTACATTTTCCCCAAGATTTGTCTAGGTTTGGCGGCGCACCAACTACACAAGTGTTCTAAAAGTTTAGCAACTTCGTCCTTTCATCTCTCACTGTTAGTTTAGCTCATTTCAAATGCTCTAGAAGTAGAGTGGTTTGTGGGTTTTAGTGGAGGAGTGTATGTGGGAGTTCATTTGATTTAGACGCACAATTTGAGCTCAAATTAACTTCTTAGAGTTTGCACATGTGTAGGGTGCCGTCCCGTCCCGTCTCCGTTCCCGTCCTCACCGTCGTCGATCGCCCGCGCCGATCTCGTCACCGGCACCACCGTGGTGAGCCTCTTGTTCTTATCTTCTTTTTAAAAGAAAAAATATTCTTACTTGTATGATTTAGATAGCTACTTGTATAATTTTCTTACTTTTATTATTGTTTGTTATTATATAGTGCCATGGTTTTGGTATCCGCCCCCGTCGGCTCTCGTCCGGTCTATGATTCGGATGTGGTATATTATCTTTTATAACTATTTGTTTCATTTAGTGTTTATGACAATTATGCCGACCAACGTGACATATATGTTTTTATCTAGGAGGTATGTGAACTGGAAATTCCAACCGACCCTCTTGTCGAGAGGTTAAATTTAGTTGAAAAAGAAAACAATTACTTGGAAGAAAAATTGAAAAGAATTGAAGAGGAGAAGATGAAATTGGAGTTGCATGTTGCCGATGTCGTCGATGATCACAAGATCCAGATGGATGCAATGCGCTTGAAGATTAGAAAGATTAGAAAATATGCCATTGATAATGAGGCTTGGTATCATTATGCTGTTGGATCAATTGTTACCTTAGTTATGATTTTGATCGCATTTGTTGTTGCATTTAAATGTTTTACATAGTTGTATGTTAGTTTCAATGTATGTTTTAATTAGATACTCTAGAGAGTTGTATGTTGTTCTATAAGAACTATGTATGAACTTTATGTATTTATTTTTTCAGTAATAACATTTGATCACTACTGTACTTTGGTTTTAATGTGATGATGAACTTGTATTAATTTGGTCACTTCTCTATTCATGATGTTCTGTAATGGTTTTTGATATACTTAATTATATAATGCACGCAGATGAAGCAGCAATGGATGTACGGTGACCGACGCACCTCCAACTACATTGAGGGCCTGCATAATTTTCTCGAAGTGGCTGAGGCAAACAAGCAGAATGGTTTTATGTATTGTCCATGTACTGTCTGTGGGAATACGAAGGATTACTCTTCCTCGAAAACCCTTCACTTGCACCTGCTTGAGAAGGGTTTCATGCCACACTATAATGTTTGGACCAAGCACGGAGAAAGAGGGGTTATGATGGAAGAATTTGAGGAAGAGGATGATGACAACTATCCTATGTTCCATGAATACAGTGATACTGCAATGGGGGACGCTGAAGATCAAGAGGCACCAGATGTGCCCGATGATGATCTTCATTAGGTCATTGTTGATGCACAGAGAGAATGCGAAAGTGAAAGGAAGAAGTTGAAGTTCGATCGCATGTTAGAGGATCACAAAAAAGGGTTGTACCCAAATTGCGAAGATGACAACACAAAGCTCGGTGCCACACTGGAATTGCTGCAATGGAAGGCAGACAATGGTGTATCTGACAAGGGATTTGGTTCGCTACTGAAAATAATGAAGAAGAAGCTTCCAAAGGATAACGAATTGACTGACAGTACGTACGAAGCAAAGAAGGTTCTATGCCCTCTAGGATTGGAGGTGCAGAAGATACATGCATGCCCTAATGACTGCATCCTCTACCGCGGTGAGTACGAGAATTTGAACGCATGCCCGGTATGTGGTGCATTGCGGTATAAGATCAGACGAGACGACCCTGGTGATGTTGAGGGCGAGCACCCCAAGAAGAGGGTTCCTGCCAAGGTGATGTGGTATGCTCCTATAATACCACGGTTGAAACGTCTGTTTAGAAACAAAGAGCATGCCAAGTTGTTGCGATGGCACAAAGAAGACGGTAAGAAAGACAGGAAGTTGAGAGTACCCGCTGATGGGTCGTAGTGGAGAAAAATCGAGATAAAGTGGCGGGAGTTTGTAGATGACGCAAGGAATGTATGGTTTGGTTTAAGTGCAGATGGCATTAATCCTTTTGGGGAGCAGAGCAACAATCATAGCACCTGGCCCATGACTCTATGTATCTATAACCTTCCTCCTTGGTTGTGCATGAAGCGGAAGTTCATTATGATGACAGTGCTCATCCAAGGCCCTAAGCAACCCGGCAATGACATTGATGTGTACCTAAGGCCATTAGTTGAAGAACTTTTACAACTGTGGGATATCAAAGGTGTTCGTGTGTGGGATGAGCACAAACAGCAGGAATTTGACCTACGAGCGTTGCTGTTTGTAACCATCAATGATTGGCTTGCTCTTAGTAACCTTTCAGGACAAACAAACAAGGGATACCACACATGCACGCACTGTTTACATGAGACTGAAAATATGTATTTGGACAAATGCAAGAAGAATGTGTACCTGGGACATTGTCAATTTCTTCCGACCAAGCATGCCTTAAGAAAGAAAGGCAAGCATTTCAAAGGTGAGGCAGATCACCGAAAGAAGCCCGTCCTCCGTACTGGTGATGATATACTTGATATGGTCAAGGATTTATAAGTAATCTTTGGAAAGGGTCCTGGCGGACAATCTATTCCGAATGACGCTAAGGGACATGCACACATGTGGAAGAAGAAATCTATATTTTGGGACCTACCCTATTGGAAAGACCTAGAGGTCCGCTCTGCAATCGACGTGATGCACGTGACGAAGAATGTTTGCGTGAACCTGCTAGGCTTCTTGGGCATGTATGGGAAGACAAAAGATACACCGGAGGCACGGGAGGACCAGCAACGTGTGAACGAAAAAGACGGCATGCATCTAAAGCAGTATCAAGGTCCTGCTAGCTACGCTCTTACCAAAGCAGAGAAGGAATTCTTCTTTGAATGCCTGCTCAGTATCAAGGTCCCGTTTGGCTTCTCGTTGAATATAAAGGGAATAATAAACATGGCAGAGAAAAAATTCCAGAACCTAAAGTCTCATGACTGCCACATGATTATGACGCAACTGCTTCCGGTTGCATTGAGGGGGCTTCTACCAAAAAATCTTCGATTAGCCATTGTGAAGCTATGTGCATTCCTAAATGCAATTTCTCAGAAGGTAATCGATCCAGAAATCCTACCAAGGTTACAGAATGATTTGGTCCAATGTCTTGTCAGTTTTGAGTTGGTGTTCCCACCATCCTTCTTCAATATTATGACGCACGTCCTAGTTTACCTAGTCGACGAGATTGCCATTCTGGGTCCTGTATTTCTACACAATATGTTCCCTTTTGAGAGGTTCATGGGAGTCTTAAAGAAATATATTCGTAACCATGCTAGGCCAGAAGGAAGCATCTCCACGGGCCATCAAACAGAGGAGGTCATTGGGTTTTGTGTTGACTTTATTCCCGACCTTAAGTCGATTGGTATCCCTCAATCGCGGTATGAGGGGAGACTGAGTGGAAAAGGCACGCTAGGAGCGGATTCAATAATATGTAGGGACGGGCATTCTTGGGCGCAAGCACACTACACAGTTCTACAGAATTCTACCTTGGTGGCCCTGTATATCAATGAACACAAGAATATTCTACGCTCCATACACCCGGAGCAATCTGACGACTGGATTACACGTGAACACATTGGGACTTTCGGCGGTTGGTTGCAAACACATCTCATGCGTAACAACACTGTTGGACATGATCTGTACTTGTTGGCCAGGACACCATCTTCGACTGTATTGACTTACCAAGGGTATGAGATAAATGGGAATACATTTTACACGATCGCCCAAGATAAAAAGAGCACCAACCAAAACAGTGGTGTCCGCTTTGAAGCAACAAACACCAATAGGGAAAATGACACATATTATGGTTACATAGAGGAGATATGGGAACTTGACTATGGACATGAATTTAAGGTCCCTTTGTTTCGGTGCAAATGGGTCAATCTGTCAGGAGGCTGGGTACAGGTAGACCCACAGTACGGAATGACAACTGTGGATCTCAACAATCTTGGGTACACAGATGAACCATTCGTCCTAGCCAATGATGTGGCGCAGGTTTTCTATGTGAAGGACATGTCTACCAAACTGATAAAAAAAAGATAAGGAAGCGAATACATCATACGACGAGTCAAAGCGCCATATAGTTCTTTCAGGGAAAAGAAACATTGTGGGAGTGGAGGACAAGACAAACATGTCTAAAGATTATGAAAAGTTTCATGAAATTCCTCCCTTCAAAGTGAAGACTAACCCAAGCATCCTGTTAAATGATGAAGATTATCCATGGTTGCGGCGCAATAAGCAAGGGACACACACGAAGAAAAAGTGAAGAATTTCTCTCTAGTTAAGACAACATATCAGATGGTATGATTGTTCAAGTAACTGTTCGACATATACAAGATAACCGAATATTTTGCACCTTTGATTCTGGGTTGAAAGCCATAGTTATGCTCCACAACTATTCTGATGATGGCTTTGATCTAGAATATCACTGCAGTTACATGTCAAAAAATGAAATCCCTTTGTAATAGATGAGTTTTCATCCGAAACCCTGATACTTCGAAAAAGATTGTCCAGTTTGTACACGAAGTGCATCCAATTTTTGTCGTAACCCTCTCAACTTTTTAGCACATGCTATGTGGGTGAAATTATGATACCATGCCAAGTTTCAACCTTTTTCAGAGTTCATTTGTAGTGCTTTTCAATTTCAGGGCCATTTAGCTCAAAATAAATCATTAAATGCATGAAAAATAGCAAATGAAGTCACAAAAGGGTTGAAAATTGATGATGTGGCTTTGAATGGTGCATATTGAATGCAGAAAAAGTCTGGAGTTAAAATAAGTTAAAAAATGAAATCCCTTTTGTAATAGATGAGTTTTCGTCCGAAACACTGATACTTCGAAAGAGATTGTCCAGTTTGTAAACGAAGTGCGTCCTGTTTTTGCCGTAACCCTCTCAACTTTTTAGCACATGCTATGTGAGTGAAATTATGATACCATGCCAAGTTTCAGCCTTTTCAGAGTTCATTTGTAGTGCTTTTCAATTTCAGAGTCATTTAGCTCAAAATAAATCATTAAATGCATGAAAAATAGCAAATGAAGTCAGAAAAGGGTTGAAAATTGATGATGTGGCTTTGAATGGTGCAACGCACAAAAAGTCTGGAGTTAAAATAAGTTAAAAAATGAAATCGCTTTTGTAATAGAAGAGTTTTTGTCCGAAACTCTGATACTTCGAAAGAGATTGTCTAGTTTGTACATGAAGTGCATCCAGTTTTTGCCGTAACCATCTTAACTTTTTAGCACATGCTATGTGGGTGAAATTATGATACCATGCCAAGTTTCAACCTTTTCAGAGTTGATTTGTAGTGCTTTTCAATTTCAGGGCCATTTAGCTCAAAAAATCATTAAATGCATGAAAAATAGCAACTGAAGTCAGAAAAGGGTTGAAAATTGATGATGTGGCTTTGATTGGTGCATATTGAACGCACAAAAAGTCTGGAGTTAAAATATGTTAAAAAATGAAATCCCTTTGTAATAGATGAGTTTTCGTCCGAAACCCTAATACTTCGAAAGAGATTGTCCAGTTTGTACACGAAGTGCATCCAGTTTTTGCCGTAACCCTCTAAACATATGCAAAAAATAAAAAAATGCCCGCCTACTAGGCCACCACGGCCTGCAAACGACTAGAAACCCAACTATACATGGGCTAGGATGCAGGCCTGCGGGGCAAGTAGGCCCATCAGGGCAGAGAGGAATGTTAGGCATGTACTGCCTGCTTTAGAGAGGAGCTCAAGAGGCATATCGTAGCGGGGCTTATAAACTGGTGCGAGCGCGCTTCGCTTGGCGAGGTGGGACTAAACTTCCACCGACCCTCGCCGTGCCAGGACCAACCCTTTAGTCCCGGTTGGTGGCTCCAACCGGGACTAAAGGCCCCCTTTAGTCCCATTCCGAGCCACCAACCGGGACTAAAGGCCTGGGCTTCCCGCCCTTTGGGCTGGTGAAATTCACCTTTAGTCCCGGTTGGTCTCCCGGACCGGGACTAAAGAGGGGCCTTTAGTCCCAGTTGGAGCCACCAACCGGGACTAAAGGTCTCTGTATATAAGCAGCACTTTGCAAAATTTCCAAATTCATCTGCAGTTTCCCCCGACGACGCCGAAGACCACCTCGACGCCGCCAGGCTGCCGGACCTCGCCGTCGCCTCCCCAAGCCTTGCCCCGACGCCGCCAGGCTCCTCGTCGCCGCCCCCGACGCCGTCCCCAAGCCCTGCCCCGATGTCGTCCCCGAGCCCGCTCGAGCTCCTCGTCGCCGGCCGGACCTCCCGCCGGCCCTCCTCCTCGATCCCGTTGCTGTCTGCTGCTACTAGTCACTCAACGAGCCTTCGTGTGCTCCTCGGTGAGCACTCTTTCCCCCTCAAGTTTCTGTCAAATTTTTGGGTTAGGGAGAGAACAAGTTTCTGTGGAATGGGTTGTTGTGGAACAAGTTCCTGTCAAATTATGAAATTTAGTAATGTTGTGGCAAGCATCTTTTGGACAAGTTGTGGCAAAGTTATGAAATTTCTGAAATTTCTGAATTTTTTGACAGTGCACATCAAGTGTATGATAAAATGCCAGAGGGCTCTAGGAATTTTTAAGAATTTTTGTGGTGAGGTGTTGATGCACAAAAGAGAGTCTGGCAAAATTTCAGAATTTTTGGAGCAATTTAAATTGGGCTTTAACCATGAAGTTTGAATCTGGTCCAAATTTGAACTGAATAAAATTTGAAAAATTTGAACTATGGAATCAAATGTTTTTGGTGGAATGGGTTGTGGGTACTGTCAAATAGATGGAGTAATTTTTGTTGGTGCAAAAGAATTGGGGAGAATATAGCTCCTTTGCAAATCAAAGAACAATTTTTTTGCATTAGAGTTCATTTTGTCTTTTTTGTATGTTTCAATGCAAGCATCTTTTGGGCAATCTTTGAACATGAAGTATGAGCATTTTGATGTCATCTTGCTGGTAGATTTTAGTTCATGCCATGTTAGGACCTGTAGTGAGGGCTACAAGCTTGTAAACTTGCTATCTATTCATTTCTGCCATGCCATGCTATTTTTCTCCAAGTCTGAAACTGGCAGTATTAATACTTTGCATTTTTCCTTGAGGTTTGCAACAAATCTGTGCATCGTTGGATCATGAACAGTAAGGGTGTTTTGTTGAGGGTAATTAGAACATGCTTTCAATGCTCTTTGTTGCCATGAAAAACTGATGTAGCATATATTTTACTTGCCTCAAAGGTTGCATCATGAATCTGTTTTCTGCCACTCTATGCAAATATCACTAAGTCTGAAAATCTGTTAATACTTGTCAACTTGATCATGATGATTGCCATTGATCTAGGGGTCATTTGAATTAGTTTAGTAAGCATGTTTTGCCATGTGTTACATGCACATTCATGTCATGCCATTTGTTGCCATGTAGAAATTCCGTAGCATGTTCAAATCTTGCTTTCAAATTGGTATCTAGCTACAATGCCATGCTATTTTTCTCTAAGTCTGAAACTTGCTTTCAAATTGGTATCTAGCTACAAGTTTGCCATGATCTTTAGGTCCATTTCAACTAAAATCTTCCATTCTATCCAGTGGCATACTTGGGTTTGCCTATTTTTTTTTCTCTCGGTGGAATTACAGGTTGTCGTGTTGCATCTCCGTGGAGTTGGTCCCTGATCGTCCCTCTCCGCTGTTCGACAAAAGGTGTGCATTTGTTGTATGTTGAGTTTTGTTCGCAGGATGATGGTTGGTTCATTTGTTTAGTTGTGTATTGATACGTCTCCAACGTATCTATAATTTTTTATTGTTCCATGCTATTATATTATCTGTTTTGGATGTTTTATATGCATTAATATGCTATTTTATATTATTTTTGGGACTAACCTATTAACCTAGAGCCCAGTGCCAGTTTCTGTTTTTTCCTTGTTTTTGAGCCTCGCAGAAAAGGAATACCAAACGGAATAAAATTTCACGATGATTTTTCTTGGACCAGAAGACACCCAGGGGACTTGGAGTCCAAGTCAGATGAGCCACGAGGCGGCGACAAGGGCGGAGGGTGCGCCCTAGGGGGGGCGCCCCCCTGCCTTGTGGGCCCCTCGGAACTCCCCTGACCTGGCTCTTCCTCCTATATATTCACATATATTCCAGAACCACCAGAGGCATCCACGAAAACACTTTTCCACCGCCGCAACCTTCTATTCCCGTGAGATCCCATCTTGGGGCCTTTTCCGACATCCTGCCGGAGGGGGAATCGATCACGGAGGGCTTCTACATCAACTCCATTGCCCTTCCGATGATGCGTGAGTAGTTTACCTCAGACCTACGGGTCCATAGTTAGTAGCTAGACGGCTTCTTCTCTCTCTTTGATTCTCAATACAACGTTCTCCTTGATGTTCTTGGAGATATATCCGATGTAATCTTCTTTTGCGGTGTGTTTGTCGAGATCCGATGAATTGTGGATTTATGATCAGCTTATCTTTGAATATTATTTGAATCTTCTCTGAATTCTTTTATGCATGATTTAATATCTTTGTATTTCTCTTCGAATTATCGGTTTGGTTTGGCCAACTACATTGGTTTTTCTTGCAATGGGAGAGGTGCTTAGCTTTGGGTTCAATCTTGCGTGATTTCACCCAGTGACAAAGAAGGGGTAGCGAGACACGTATTGCATTGTTGCCATCGAGGATAAAAAGATGGGGTTTTCATCATATTGCTTGAGTTAATTCCTCTACATCATGTCATCTTACTTAAGGCGTTACTCTGTTCTTTATGAACTTAATACTCTAGATGCATGCTGGATAGCGATAGATGTATGGAGTAATAGTAGTAGATGCAGGCAGGAGTCGGTCTACTTGACACAGACGTGATGCCTATATGCATAATCATTGCCTTGGATATCGTCATAACTTTGCGCTTTTCTATCAATTGCTCGACAGTAATTTGTTCACCCACCGTATTATTTGCCTTCATGAGAGAAGCCTCTAGTGAAACCTATGGCCCCCGAGTCTATTTTCCATCATATTACTTTCCGATCTACTATTTTGTAATCTTTTATTTTCAGATCTATATACCAAAAAACCCAAAAATATTTTATCTTTTGTTTATCTATCTCTATCAGATCTCACCTTTGCAAGTGACCGTGAAGGGATTGACAACCCCTTTATTGCGTTGGGTGCAAGTGTTTGATTGTTTGTGCAGGTGTTGGTGATTTGTGCGTTCTTCTCCTACTGGGTTGATACCTTGGTTCTTAACTGAGGGAAATACTTATGTCTACTATGCTGCATCACCCTTTTCTCTTCAAGGGAAAAACCAACGCAAGCTCAAGAAGTAGCAGGAAGAATTTCTAGCGCCGTTGCCGGCGAGATCTATGCCCAGTCAAGACATACCAAGTACCCATCATAAACTCTCATCTCTTTCATTACATTATTCGCCATTTGCCTCTCGTTTTCCTCTCCCCCACTTCTAAAATGATTTTCGATTTTTTTTGCCTTTTTATTCGCCCTTCTTCCGTTCGTCTTTTTCGTTTGCTTTTTGTTTGCTCGTTTGTTGGATTGCTTGCCTTGCCTCATGGCTAGTCCTTCCATCATTGTTAGCACCCCCGAGAGTGTAGTCCTTAATTTTAAGCAAAGGGAGGGAGAAAATTTGAAGGATGCTTGGTATAGAATTTGCAATGCTCAGAATAGATCTACTCGAAAGCAATCTACTACCGTTCTTCTTCGCAATTTTTATGTGGGCATTACTCCTTGGAATAGATATGTTTTAGACACAATTACCGGGGGAAATTTCTTGGGGAGCCATACTTTCGATGCGTATAATGCTATGATAGATTTGTTAGGTCCACCACCTCTTATGGTCAATGAAATCATTTTAACCTTGGAACATGTGATGCAAAGGCTTGATATTATTGAGAATAAAATTGCTACCGTCGAGCTAATTGAAAACTTGGATAAAAAGATTCATAATCAAATTACTCAATATGGATCTAAGGTAGGAGTTACTTTAAAGAATCTTAGGGAAAAGGAGCCCCTAGTTAATGAAAAAATAGATCAAGATTCTACTAGAATTGGCAAACTAGAAGATATTATTAACAACTTGGGTTCCGCCTTTTCCTCCGTTAAAACTACTCAAAATTTTCCTCCTACTAAGGCTACGAAGTTTATTTATGTTCCTAAGAATAAGGGTGAATCTTCTAGTAAAGGAAACGAAGATCTTAAAATGATAAATGTTCACCCTAACCTTTTCGATATTATTAAGGAACCAATTTCCACTAGAGAATTTCTTGATTTCTTACCTAGGAGTTCGATCATTGATAAAACCAAAGAATCTCCTAAGGATTACAAGTGTTCAATAGAGGAGTTGCATACCAAAGATGACAATACCTAGATCTATGTGTTTTTATGCCTAGCTAAGGGCGTTAAACAATAGCGCTTGTTTGGAGGCAACCCAATTTTATTTTTGTTCTTATTTTTTTGGTTCTGTTTTTCAATAAATTTTTCATCTAGCCTCTGGTTAGATGTGTTTTGGTGTTTTGATTAGTGTTTGTGCCAAGTAAGACCTTTGGGATGGCTTACGGTGATAGTTGATTTGATCTTGCTGAAAAACAGAAACTTTTGCGTCCAGTCACAGAATTTTACTAAGTCACTGGAGAGTTGAAAAACCCTGAATTTTTTACAAAGGATTTATATACAAATTTCCTATGCTTTCCATATTTTTTAGAATTTTTGGAGTTATATAAGTATTAGAACAATTCGGACCTTCGCAGACTGTTCTGTTTTTGACAGATTCTGTTTTCTTTGTGTTGTTTGCTTATTTTGATGAATCTATGGTTAGTATCGGGGGGTATGAACCATAGAGAAGTTGGAATACAGTAGATATTACACCAATATAAATAAAGAATGAGTTCACAATAGTACCAAAAGTGGTGATTTTATTTTCTTGTACTAACGGATCTCACGAGTTTTCTGTTGAGTTTTGTGTTGTGAAGTTTTCAAGTTTTGGGTAAAGATTTGATGGACTATGGAATAAGGAGTGGCAAGAGCCTAAGCTTGGGGATTCCCAAGGCACCCCAAGGTAATATTCTAGGCCAACCAAGAGCCTAGGCTTGGGGATGCCCCGGAAGGCATCCCCTCTTTTGTCTTCGTCTATCGGTAACTTTACTTGAGGCTATATTTTTATTCACCACATGATATGTGTTTTGCTTGGAGTGTCTTGTATGATATGAGTGTTTGCTTTTTAGTTTTCCACAATCATCCTTGCTGTACACACCTTTTGAGAGGGACACGCATGAATCATGATTTATTAGAATACTCTATGTGCTTCACTTATATCTTTTGAGCTAGGCAATTTTGCTCTAGTGCTTCACTTATATCTTTTTAGAGCACGGTGGCGGTTTTATTTTATAGAAATTGTTGAACTCTCATGCTTCACTTATATTATTTTGAGAATCTTTCTAAACATCATGGTAATTTGTTTTGGTTATAAATTTAGTCCTAATATGATAGGCATCCAAGAGGGATATAATAAAAACTTTCATATAAAGTGCATTGAATACTATGTGAAGTTTGATTCCTTATGATTGTTTTGAGATATAAAGATGGTGATATTAGAGTCATGCTAGTGAGTAATTGTGGATTGTAGAAATACTTGTGTTAAAGTTTGTGATTCCCGTAGCATGCACGTATGGTGAACCGTTATGTGATGAAGTCGGAGCATGATTTATTTATTGATTGTCTTCCTTATGAGTGGCGGTCGGGGATGAGCGATGGTCTTTTCCTACCAATCTATCCCCCTAGGAGCATGCACGTAGTACTTTGTTTCGATGACTAATAGATTTTTGCAATAAGTATGTGAGTTCTTTATGACTAATGTTGAGTCCATGGATTATACGCATTCTCACCCTTCCACCATTGCTAGCCTCTCTAGTACCGCGCAACTTTCGCCGGTGCCATACACCTACCCTTTACCTTCCTCAAAACAGCCACCATACCTACCTATTATGGCATTTCCACAGCCATTCCGAGATATATTGCCATGCAACTTTCCACCGTTCCGTTTTATTATGACACGTTCCATCATTGTCATATTGCTTTGCATGATCGTAAGACAGCTAGCATGATGTTTACATGGCTTGTCCATTTTTTGACGTCATTTGCTACGTTAGATCATTGCGTATACCGGTACACCGCCGGAGGCATTCATATAGAGTCATATTTTGGTCTAAGTATCGAGTTGTAATTCTTGAGTTGTAAGTAAATAAAATTATGATGATCTTCATTATTAGAGCTTTGTCCCATGTGAGGAAAGGATGATGGAAGCTATGATTCCCTCACAAGTTGGGTTGAGTCTCCAGACTTTACAAAAAATAGAAGAGGCCAACGAAGCCCACAAATAAAAAAAAGAGGCCAAAGAAGCCCACCAAAAAAAAGAGAGAAAAGAGAGAAGGGGCAATGTTACTATCCTTTTTCCACACTTGTGCTTCAAAGTAGCACCATGATCTTCATGATAGAGAGTCTCCTATGTTGTCACTTTCATATACTAGTGGGAATTTTTCATTATAGAACTTGTCTTGTATATTCCAATGATGGGCTTCCTCAAATTGCCCTAGGTCTTCATGAGCAAGCAAGTTGGATGCACACCCACTTAGTTTCTTTTTGAGCTTCCATAAACTTATAGCTCTAATGCATCGGTTGCATGGAAATCCCTACTCACTCACATTGATATCTATTGATGGGCATATCCATAGCCCGTTGATACGCCTAGTTGATGTGAGACTATCTCCTTCTTTTTTGTCTTCTCCACAACCACCATATTCTATTCCACCTATAGTGCTATGTCCATGGCTCACGCTCATGTATTGCGTGAAACTTGAAAAGGTTTGAGAACATCAAAAGTATGAAAAAATTGCTTGGCTTGTCATTGGGGTTGTGCATGATTTGAATACTTTGTGTGATGAAGATGGAGCATAGCCAGACTATATGATTTTGTAGGAATAGCTTTCTTTGGCCATGTTATTTTGAGAAGACATGATTGCTTTATTAGTATGCTTGAAGTATTATTGTTTTTATGTCAATATTAAACTTTTGTTTTGAATCTTATGGATCTGAACATTCATGCCACGGTAAAGAAAATTACATGGATAAGTATGTTAGGTAGCATTCCACATCAAAAATTCTGTTTTTATCATTTACCTACTCGAGGACAAGCAGGAATTAAGCTTGGGGATGCATGATACGTCTCCAATGTATCTATAATTTTTTATTGTTCCATGCTATTATATTATCTATTTTGGATGTTTTATATGCATTAATATGCTATTTTATATTATTTTTGGTACTAACCTATTAAACTAGAGCCCAGTGCCAGTTTCTGTTTTTTCCTTGTTTTTGAGCTTCGCGGAAAAGGAATACCAAACGGAGTCCAAATGAAATAAAACTTCACGATGATTTTTCTTGGACCAGAAGACACCCAGGGGACTTGGAGTCCAAGTCAGAAGAGCCACGAGGCGGCGACAAGGGTGGAGGGCGCGCCCCCTACCTTGTGGGCCCCTCGGGACTCCCCTGACCTAGATCTTCCTCCTATATATTCACGTATATTCCAGAACCACCAGAGGCATCCACGAAAACACTTTTCCACTGCCGCAACCTTCTGTTCCCGTGAGATCCCATCTTGGGGCCTTTTCCGGCATCCTGCCGGAGGGGGAATCGATCACGGAGGGCTTCTACATCAACTCCATTGTCCTTCCGATGATGCGTGAGTAGTTTACCTCAGACCTACGGGTCCATAGTTAGTAGCTAGATGGCTTCTTCTCTCTCTTTGATTCTCAATACAATGTTCTCCTTGATGTTCTTGGAGATCTATCCGATGTAATCTTCTTTTGCGGTGTGTTTGTCGAGATCCGATGAATTGAGGATTTATGATCAGCTTATCTATGAATATTATTTGAATCTTCTCTGAATTCTTTTATGCATGATTTAATATCTTTGTATTTCTCTTCGAATTATCGGTTTGGTTTGGCCAACTAGATTGATTTTTCTTGCAATGGGAGAGGTGCTTAGCTTTGGGTTCAATCTTGCGTGATTTCACCTAGTGAAAAAGTAGGAGTAGCGAGACACGTATTGCATTGTTACCATCGAGGATAAAAAGATGGGGTTTTCATCATATTGCTTGAGTTAATTCCTCTACATCATGTCATCTTACTTAAGGCGTTACTCCGTTCTTTATGAACTTAATATTCTAGATGCATGCTGGATAGCGGTCGATGTGTGGAGTAATAGTAGTAGATGCAGGCAGGAGTCAGTCTACTTGACACGGATGTGATGCCTATATGCATAATCATTGCCTTGGATATCGTCATAACTTTGCGCTTTTCTTTCAATTACTCGATAGTAATTTGTTCACCCACCGTATTATTTGCCTTCATGAGAGAAGCCTCTAGTGAAACCTATGCCCCCCGGGTCTATTTTCCATCATATTACTTTCCGATCTACTATTTTGCAATCTTTTATTTTCAGATCTATATACCAAAAAAGCCCAAAAATATTTTATCTTTTGTTTATCTATCTCTATCAGATCTCACCTTTGCAAGTGACCGTGAAGGGATTGACAACCCCTTTATCGCGTTGGGTGCAAGTGTTTGATTGTTTGTGCAGGTGTTGGTGATTTGTGTGTTCTTCTCCTACTGGATTGATACCTTGGTTCTTAACTGAGGGAAATACTTATCTCTACTGTGCTGCATCACCCTTTCCTCTTCAAGGGAAAATCCAACGCAAGCTCAAGAAGTAGCATGTATTCATCTTGTATTCATATTGTGTATAAATCTTGTATTCATTTTGTATCCCGAAAGAGAGGCGGCCCGCAAAGTATCCTCTCCCGAAAGTATCCTTTGTTTTCTGCCACCCTAAACCCTATATTGGATAATTGATCTTCATATAAATGAAGCATAAAAGTTTAGCAATCACTTAGAAATTTTCATGTTGTTCATTGACTTCGACATGAGGGGGGGGGGGGGGGGGGGTTCGTTAAAACATAACCCCGATAATTTTGGTATAACTTCGACATGAGGGGGTAGGAGTCCTCGACGATCGTCTGAAACTGAATGTTATAAAACTTGTCAACTTTGCATGATGTTTGCCACTAATCCATTGCTCATATGTATATGATTCCTTATTGTGATTAGGTCTATGTTTGCCACTAATCCATCTCTCATGGTTGTATATTGCCATGTTGTAATATTTGTAGAAACTATGGACAGAGACTTAGAAAAAGAAGAGTTGTTGGGGGGATATAATCTGTGACGGAGGTGATGATATCACCTTGTCGTTTTCTCAACGACACCGATGGTGAGGGAAGAGAGGATGATGGATCCGGTGATCGAATGGAGGAGGGAGGAGATGACGGCTACGATGATCGAATGGAGGAGGGAGGAGATGACGGCTCCGCCGGTGTTGGAGCCTTAACTGTTGCAAAGTCCGGCGAGGTATATATATATATATATATATATATATATATTAGGGTTTTAATCGTTTATGCCACTAGTTGTGTCTCACTACTCAGTTTTGCCATTAGAAATTACAACTGCTCAAAAATGCCATCGTTCCGTGAGATGTTTTCTCAAAAATGCCATTAGATATCTCAAAAATGCCATCGTTCCATTAGATGTTTGCTCAGAAATGCCATTAGACATCGTTATTATCATGTCAAACTCGTTAACCATGTTATATGACAAAAATACCCCTATACCCACATGTCAGCTCTCTCTATCTCACAGTGATAAGAGTGGACCCCACTTGTTAGGAGTAAGCAAACGAATAATTTTAGAGAAAATAAGAACGCTGTTGGGATCAAGTGGGACGCACACTTTATTGTAGTGAGATAGAGGGAGAGCTGACATATTGGTCTATAGGTATTTTGGTCATTATGACATGGCAAACGAGATTTGAGCTGACAATCATGGTGTCGAGTGGCATTTTTGAGCATGCGCGTAATGAAGCGATGACTTTTTTGAGCAGTTGAAATTCCTAGTGGCAAAACTGAGTAGTGAGACACAACCAGTGGCATAAATGATAAAAACCCATATTAATTAAGCCCCTGCTGACTAGATGCATTAATTGTTTTGTATGTACATATATTAACGCTTCTTTCTTCTTTTAGCCCTCCGGATCGAGCCAAACTTCTGTAAGGAGACGAGGCCCGAAGAAAAGGTTGGGCCAGGATGAAAGGTTCACGATCGAAGAAGTCGCTCCAGATGGCCAACCGATTGCTCCCAAGCAGACCAAACACAAATTTATACATCAGTGCGGAGTTATTGTTAGTGACAGTGTCCCGATCAGCATCCAAGAATGGAATAAGAAGAAGGACGGTGAAGTTTCTTATGTCGACGATAGACAGAAAGATGAGCTTTGGAACTCGTTGATGACAAATTTCAGCCTACCACCAGAGGAGGATCCAAATAACCCAGTTCTACAGTGACAAGTCAAGGCGTGGGCTCTTAAGAAGATGGCAGAACTATTCAAGAACTGGAAGAAAAGATTGAACGAGTTTGTCGAGAAAGACGAGACTCCAGAATTCATCGGTCAATATGCGAAGATAAAAGATCATTGGCCCGCATTTGTGGTGTACAAGAAATCGGAGAAGGCTAAGAAAAGGTCAAATATAAATAAGCAAAATGCTGCAGAGAAGCTGTATCACCATGTTACGGGGTCAGGTGGCTACAACAAAGTCCGGCCTACGTGGGACAAAGCTGAGAACGACCTGCTTGCTAAAGGGGTCCACCCAGCGACATTGAACTGGCCCGATCGGGTAAGGACTTGGTTCTTCGGGCATGGGGGAACTTTGGACCCAGAAACAGGGAAGTGTGTTTTCACGAAAGCTCAACTTGAAACACCCGCCATAAAGATTCATGAAGCAATCAAGGAAGTGCAGGAAGGGATGTTCCATCCCGACAGAGAGAAGGACGAGCTGTCAAAGGCCCTCGGGAATCCTGAACACCCTGGACGAACACGAGGCACATCAGTCTCTGTTGCGTGGAAGTATGGGTTTCCGGACAGCACTGGTTATAGAAGCCTAGGGAGAAAGAAGAAAGAGGAAGCAGATCGGATGCAGAAGATGGAAGAGATATTATCGCTGCATGAGAAGAAACTAGAGGCATATACCAGTCAGCGAGCTTCGCAGTAGCACAAAGATCCTTCATTCGATACTGCCCATGAAGCTACCCCACCATCTCAGCGGAAAAGCGGTGTGGCTTCCACGGAGTTTGTTCAGCCTGATATCACGACTCCTCGCTACCCCGTGGATGATATCACGGAGAAGGAACATTGTGAGCTAATGGCGAAATGCATGAACCTAACCTTGAAGGTGGCAGTCGGCTATGTCTTACCTCCTGGACCTGATGGAACTTTCCATTGCAATCTGATTCCATATGGCTTTGCTGTTGTCAGGGTGGATGAAGTACTGAACGGATTTGAGGGGCTGGAGCTTGACTACCCTACAGGTGAAGCGGAGATTCATCTGGAAAATGCCTTAAGGACTACCTGTCTATGGAGAAAGGAAAACATCGTGCTTCCAAACTGGACACTGCCTCAGCAGACTAAGCCGGAGGAGGCCCCTCAGCAGACTCCTCACAGTCCAACTCTATCTCCACTGCCTCAGTCGTCTTTGGCGCGTTAGCTGTCTCCGCCGTGTTAGCGGACTCCGGCAGAGGAGGCCCCTCAGCAGAATCCTCCTCTGCCTCAGCTGTCTCCGCCGCGTCAGCGGACTCTGCCTCCTCCACCGCGTCAGCGGACTCCACCACCTCTGCCGCGTCATCTGACTCCGCCTCCTCAGCAACGGCGGAAGAGAGCCGCCGCCGCTCCGGCGGCTAGCAATACAACAACGAAGAAATCCAGAGCACTCCCAAGCGTCAAGAAGGCTCCTCCCAAGAGACCCTACGACATGATTGAGGAGGAAACCAACGACATCGTGGCTGCCAATGTGAAACGCCAGTTTGCACCGAAACATCCACCTCCAAAGGAGAAAGTATATCCGGTAAAAGCGAAGCGCTGTCTGGATGCCCTTAAGCGACCACCGCCGCCTCCGTCGCTATCAAACTATGACCGCTGTATTGAAAAGACATTTGATAAAGTGAAGCGGTTGGGAAGCTTAAGTAGCAGTGGTGCAAGAAGTGGGAAAACAATTCCCCAGCTCGATGAACAGGAAAAGCAATCATGGCCCCCGCTCAAGGTGTTTACCGATATCGCTAATGATCCGGGGGTAGTGGCCGGTGGTCTTGCTATCACTCTTGGTGATTACTTAGGCGATGATGTACAGTTCGAAATGGCTGAGGTAGTAGCGCCCTTTAGATACGAGCACGGGAAGCCTCTCGTCAAACCAAAGCAGCTCCCGCATCTATCAACGATGATGCGAAGATTACATGACTGGTACTTGAAAACCTGCAAGGATGGGACCGACAGTATCTTGCCGGGAATTAAAGATGAGCACGACTTCATTGGAGTCGACTTGTTGTACGTTGAATTTGAAGAATTATTTCAGTTATACAATCAAGATGCCCTCGATAAAACTCTCATGAGTTGCTATTGTCTGTAAGTTTTATTTCTGTAATTAAGTATCTAGCTCAGCTCGTTCATTGCATGTATATATAATTATCCTCACTATATTATGCAGATTGAAGATCGTCGAATGCAAAAGAGGACAAATCTATGACATTGGGTTCATTAACCCAAATACCGTAAATGAATATACGGTACAAAAGAGACCCGACGATACTAAGGAAAACTTGCTAAACGCGTTACTTTGACAACAAAACAGAAGGGAAATACTCTTTCCTTACAACTTCAAGTGAGCGTTACTGTCTTGTGCATATTCTGTTTCGCTTACTCGAGGTTAAGTGGAATTGATGAGTTATGCGTGCGCAGGTTCCACTTTATTCTGCTAGCCATTGAGCTTGACGCGGGACTGGTAACTGTCTTGGACTCGAGGCGTAAAGAGCCTAGGGAGTGGGCGGACATGAGTAAAATGCTTCCGAAGTAGGTTCAATCATTATCGCACAATATCGGCAACTTTCATTCATTTCCTGATATCAAGTAATCATTTTCTTTGCCGGGCAGGGTTTGGAAAAATTTCACCAGCAAGGTACTGGGTGAATGGAAAAAGGAGTTGCGATTTAAACACCTCAAAGTAAGTAGTACTAGCTAGTTCCGCGCATCTCTCATTGATTCTAGTTTCAATACCATTATCTTGCTTGATTATCATTTTGATTGAACTCTATTCTCGTAAAGTGCTTGTGGTAGGCACCCGGGAATAATTTATGTGGATACTACGTTTGCGAGTTCATTCGCAACTCGACCCTTGAGCGGGGCATAACTTCACAACAATTAGAAGTACGTAAACAATATTCACAATTTTATTTTATTACCATCAATTGGGTTGAGTTTCATTCATATATATATATATATATATATTGACCCCCTTCTTTAAATTAGATCTGGGAGATGCGGGATCAACTCCTACCACATGATCGCATACGAGCAATTCAAGAGGAATTGGCGGGATTCTTTGTTGAGCACGTCATACCTAAAGACGGAGAATACCATCAGGAATTGCAATGTGATTTTGGTTGATGATGTTACGGATCGTAAGAGATGTTATATTGTATATATGCATGATCGTGTACTATATGTAGTAGCGTTGAATAGATATGCGAAAACTTGTTGTTCGACCAAGCCCAGAGAAAGAGATGTTCCTTCTCTATGTTCATGACGATGTTGTGTAATGGTTCCCTCATTGCTATATGTAGTAGCTAGAGTCGAGTTGAATGGAAAACATAAAATAAGAATGAAACCCTAAATGTAAAAGAATTGAAGGGTAAACACAAAAAGAAAAGGGGGAAACACAATATGAAACCCCTATAAACCCTCCAAAACCCATAACCCCTTCTTCCAAAAAAAACCCCATCGCCTGGCAGGTGCTGACGCGTGGCTGCCTTTTAGTCCCGGTTCGTGACACCAACCGGGACTAAAGGTCCTCCTGCCTTGGCACTCGCAGCGGCCACGTGGAGCACCGTTAGTCCCGGTTCGTAACACGACCGGAACTAAAAGTGGAGAGCATTAGTCCCGATCGTTTAGTCTCGGTTGAAAAACTGGGACTAAAGGGCCTCTGGAACCGGGACTGATGGCCCATTTCCTACTAGTGGTTGTATCTTGGTCGAAAGACCCTTGTTGTATTCATTTGTTTAATTCAGCTGGAGTTGTTGTATATGTACTAGTAAATGCGCACATGCAACGCACGTGTAATCTTAGGATTAGTTTATGTTTATTCAAGTTAGCAGCCATATATTTATCGTCATGTTGAGGGTCTAATAATGTACCACGCACCATGTTGGGGGCCCAATAATGTACTCCCTTCATCCCGAAATAAGTGACTCAACTTTGTACTAACTTTGTACTAACGTTAGTACAAAGTTGAGTCACTTATTTTGGGACGGAGGGAGTACAATGCAACGAAGTCCAACATACCCATATTCTTGCAAACGCAACGTTCGTAATATTCCTTGGCATACAATTCTTGGTATATATTTACAAATATAGTACACAGGCTACTATAGAAAACTTAGATAAGTTTAAGTAGCATATATTTAAGACATAAGCAACATTTGCCTCTATGTAAAGAATACATATGAATTTTAAATAAACCAAGAATATTACCCGTTGCCAAATCAACTCTATTTTTATTAATCCACGTTTATTTCTTGTTAAACCCAAAAAATTATCAACATCTATAGTGTTTGTGTCACCAATTCCTATTTGCCCCTGCCGCCGAGTTGTGGTGTTTGCGGGACTTCGTGCAACAACGTTGCTGAAACCACCCCTATTTCCATTTGCCGAGTCAGTGGTGTTTGCGTCCTCTTAGGCCTTGTTTGGTAGACATCTTTTTGAGGGGATTTGAGAGGATATTCCCTGTTGGGCTAAAAATCCCAAAAAATCCCTAGAGTGACGTTTGGTACAGAGGGCTTGAACGGACCAGCCCTTGCAATCCCCTCACTTTCCCCTAGGTTCCACGGGGTTTCAGAGCATCGAGGTAGCCCTGGCGGCTCGCATGCTCTGCAGTCGCGGAGGCAGAGCCAAGAAGTGGCCGTTGCTGTCGCCGGCGATGCCACGGCACACTGCTACTTCTTGAGCTTGCGTTGGTTTTTCCCTTGAAGAGGAAAGGGTGATGCATCGAAGTAGAGATAAGTATTTCCCTCAGTTGAGAACCAAGGTATCAATCCAGTAGGAGGTGCAAGCAAGTCTCCAATATATGCACCTGCACAAACAATCAAACACTTGCACCCAACGTGATAAAGGGGTTGTCAATCCCTCCACGGTCACTTGCAAGGATGAGATCTAATAGAGATAGATATAAAAGATTACTAAAAGATAAAACAAAGTAAAAACAAATAAATTGCAGCAAGGTATTTTTGGGTTTTTTATTTTATAGATCTGAAAATATATGATGGAAAATAGACCCGGGGGCCATAGGTTTCACTAGAGGCTTCTCTCTTGAATAAAGCATACGGTGGGTAACCAAATTACTGTTGAGCAATTGATAGAAAAGCGCATAGTTATGACGATATCTAAGGCAATGATTATGAATATAGGCATCACGTCCGTGACAAGTAGACCGACTCCTGCCTGCATCTACTACTATTACTCCACACATCGACCGACTCCTGCCTGCATCTAGAGTATTAAGTTCAAGAGAACAGAGTAACGCATTAAGCAAGATGGCATGATGTAGAGGGATAAAGTCAAGCAATATGATATAAACCCCATCTTTTTATCCTTAATGGCAACAATACAATACGTGCCTCGCTACCCCTACTATGTCACTTGGTGAGGACACCGCAAGATTGAACCCATCACAAAGCACCTCTCCCATTGCAAGATAGATCAATCTAGTTGGCCAAACCAAATCAATAGATCGGAGAGAAATACAAAGCTATTTAAATCATGCACAAAAGAATTCAAAGGAGACTCAAATAATATTCATAGATAATCTGATCATAAACCCACAATTCATCGGATCTCAACAAACACACCGCAAAAGAAGATTACATCGAATAGAACTCTAAGAACATCGAGGAGAACATGGCATTGAAGATCAAAGAGAGAGAAGAAGTCATCTAGCTACTAGCTATGGACCCATAGGTTTGTGGTAAACTACTCACACATCATCGGTAGGGCAGCAAGGCTGATGTAGAAGCCCTCCGTGATCAAATCCCCCTCCGGCAGATCATCGAAAAAGGCCCCAAGATGGGATCTCACGAGAACAGAAGCTTGCAGCGGTGGAAAAGTATTTTTGTGGACACTTCTGGTGGTATGGGAATATTTGGGAATTTATAGTGCAAAGATTAGGGTTAGGGGACTCCCGAGGGGCCCACAAGATAGGGGCGCCCCCCTAGGGCGCGCCTTGAGGGCTTGTGGACTCCTCGTGAGTCTTCTGACCCCCTCCCCAAGTCTTCTGGTCCAAGAAAAATCATCGTGAAAGTTTTATTCCGTTTGGTATTCCTTTCTGAAAAAGTCAAAGACAAGGAAAAAATAGTAGCTGGCACTGGGCACTAGGTTAATAGGTTATTCCCAAAAAATGATATAAAATAGTACCATAATGCATATAAAACATCCAAGATAGATAATATAATAGCATGGAACAATCAAACATTATAGATACATTGGAGACGTATCACACACCTACTTCCTCTTCTTCCTTGGGCAAGATTGCCTTCTCCCCCGAGGTACTCCGCCCCCTTACATCCCCTCCCACTCCCCTCCCCTCCCTCCCCCGTCGTCTACGTTTCTCACTACGACCGCCACTAGTAGGTCCCTGGTGAGCTCGCCAGACACACCATCTCTGGGATCACCAAGTTCACCCCATCCTAGCTTAGGTTGCTACTGGCGTTCTTGTCTCGTGTTCCCTCTGCAGTTAGCCATTGGATCGTGTCCTAGTATGTTGTCTTTGCAATGGGAACATCACTCACTATCAATGTGGTCTAAAGAAATAGTCATGTTGCTGATGGCATGATAGATGTGTGCTTGTGAATTGTTTTGGTGGTGAATGCGTGGTTCAGACTTTCGTATGTGCTGTTATTACTTTTTGAGAGATTCCCCTTGGTTGTATGATGCAATTTCATTTTTGATTCTATTGTCTCATGACTGTTGTGGTTGGTGATGCTACTAGCAGCTACCAGACCCAGAACCAATGAATTAATAAGCCTGCTTGTTTTTGCTAAATATTTCTGAACTGTTGTCTCATGACTGTTGCTCAATTGCTTGTTGCTTGTGTGCTCCATTGCTTGCTGCTTGAAATATTGCTCTTGTGCACAGCTAGGACAAGTGGTATGCGGTTTCCATCGGGAGGGCTCCCGGGGTTTACAGTTCATGGGAAGCTTGTAATGAACAAGTTCCAGGGTATAAGCACAGCAGCCACAGAGGGCTTAAGACTAGACAAGCGGCAAAAGATGCTTACTCCAAGTTGTGCGAAAGCAGACATGCAAGGTTGAAGATGGCAAGGCGGCGCCACACTTTGGGGTGAAGAACTTCATCATCCTGCAATTCGTCGCCATTGCAGTGTTGTGGCGTTGGTGTGGTCGTTGTAATCACGTGTAAGATGAGTGGGTAAGCTCATGCTACTTCTTGAGCTTGTGTTGGTTTTTCCCTTGAAGAGGAAAGGATGATGCAGCACAGTAGAGATAAGTATTTCCCTCAGTTAAGAACCAAGGTATCAATCCAGTAGGAGAAGAACGCACAAATCACCAACACCTGCACAAACAATCAAATACTTGCACCCAACGCAATAAAGGGGTTGTCAATCCCTTCACGGTCACTTGCAAAGGTGAGATCTGATAGAGATAGATAAACAAAAGATAAAATATTTTTGGGTTTTTTGGTATATAGATCTGAAAATAAAAGATTGCAAAATAGTAGATCGGAAAGTAATATGATGGAAAATAGACCCGGGGGCCATAGGTTTCACTGGAGGCTACTCTCATGAAGGCAAATAATACGGTGCGTGAACAAATTACTATCAAGTAATTGATAGAAATGCGCAAAGTTATGACGATATCCAAGGCAATTATTATGCATATAGGCATCACGTCCGTGTCAAGTAGACTGACTCCTGCCTGCATCTACTACTATTACTCCACACATCGATCGCTATCCAGCATGCATCTAGAGTATTAAGTTCATAAAGAACGGAGTAACGCCTTAAGTAAGATGACATGATGTAGAGGAATTAACTCAAGCAATATAATGAAAACCCCATCTTTTTATCCTCGATGGCAACAATGCAATATGTGTCTCGCTACCCCTACTTTGTCACTGGGTGAAATCATGCAAGATTGAACCCAAAGCTAAGCACCTCTCCCATTGCAAGAAAAACCAATCTAGTTGGCCAAACCAAACCGATAATTCAAAGAGAAATACAAAGATATTAAATCATGCATAAAAGAATTCAGAGAAGGTTCAAATAATATTCATAGATAAGCTGATCATAAATCCACAATTCATCGGATCTCGACAAACACGCCGCAAAAGAAGATTACATCGGATAGATCTCCAAGAACATCAAGGAGAACGTTGTATTGAGAATCAAAGAGAGAGAAGAAGCCATCTAGCTACTAGCTATGGACCCGTAGGTCTGAGGTAAACTACTCACGCTTCATCGGAAGGGCAATGGAGTTGATGTAGAAGCCCTCCGTGATCGATTCCCCCTCCGGAGGGATGCCGGAAAAGGCCCCAAGATGGGATCTCACGGGAACAGAAGGTTGCGGCGGTGGAAAAGTGTTTTCATGGATGCCTCTGGTGGTTCTGGAATATATGTGAATATATAGGAGGAAGACCTAGGTCAGGAGGTCACCGAGGGGCCCACAAGGTAGGGGGGCGCCCCCCCTAGGGCGCACCCTCCACCCTTGTCGCCGCCTCGTGGCTCTTCTGACTTGGACTCCAAGTCCCCTCGGTGTCTTCTGGTCCAAGAAAAATCATCGTGAAGTTTTATTCCGTTTGGTATTCCTTTTCTGCGAGGCTCAAAAACAAGGAAAAAACAGAAACTGGCACTGGGCTCTAGGTTAATAGGTTTGTCCCAAAAATAATATAAAATAGCATATTAATGCATATAAAACATCCAAAACAGATAATATAATAGCATGGAACAGTAAAAAAAATTAGATACGTTGGAGACGTATCAAGCATCCCCAAGCTTAATTCCTGCACGTCCTCGAGTAGGTAAATGATAAAAATAGAATTTTTGATGTGGAATGCTACCTAACATACTTATCGATGTAATTTTCTTTATTGTGGCATGAATGTTCAGATCCATAAGATTCAAAACAAAAGTTTAATATTGACATAAAAACAATAATACTTCAAGCATACTAATAAAGCAATCATGTCTTCTCAAAATAACATGGCCAAAGAAAGTTATCCCTACAAAATCATATAATCTGGCTATGCTCCATCTTCGTCACACAAAGTACTCAAATCATGCACAACCCCGATGACAAGCCAAGCAATTGTTTCATACTTTTGATGTTCTCAAACCTTTTCAACTTTCACGCAATACATGAGCGTGAGCCATGGACATAGCACTATAGGTGGAATAGAATATGGTGGTTGTGGAGAAGACAAAAAAGAAGGAGATAGTCTCACATCAACTAGGCGTATAGACGGGCTATGGAGATGCCCATCAATAGATATCAATGTGAGGGAGTAGGGATTGCCATGCAACCGATGCACTAGAGCTATAAGTTTATGAAAGGTCAAAAAGAAACTAAGTGGGTGTGCATCCAACTTGCTTGCTCATGAAGACCTAGGGCAATTTGAGGAAGCCCATCGTTGGAATATACAAGCCAAGTTCTATAATGAAAATTTCCCACTAGTATATGAAAGTGACAACATAGGAGACTCTCTATCAAGAAGATCATGGTGCTACTTTGAAGCACGAGTGTGGAAAAAGGATAGTAACATTGCCCCTTCTCTCTTTTCTCTCATTTTTTTGGTGGGCTTCTTTGGCCTCTTTTTTTTATTTGTGGGCTTTGTTGGCCTCTTTTATTTTTTTCCTCACATGGGACAATGCTCTAATAATGAAGATCGTCACACTTTTATTTACTTACAACTCAAGAATTACAACTCGATACTTAGAACAAAATATGACTCTATATGAATGCCTCCGGCGGTGTACCGGTATGCGCAATGATCTAGCGTAGCAAATTACATCAAAAAAGGGACAAGCCATGTAAACATCATGCTAACTGTCTTACGATCATGCAGAGCAATATGACAATGATGGAACGTGTCATAATAAAATGGAACGGTGGAAAGTTGCATGGCAATATATCTCGGAATGGCTATGGAAATGCCATAATAGGTAGGTATGGTGGCTATTTTGAGGAAGGTAAAAGGTAGGTGTATGGCACCGGCGAAAGTTGCGCGGTACTAGAGAGGCTAGCAAAGGTGGAAGGGTGAGAGTGCGTATAATCCATGGACTCAACATTAGTCATAAAGAACTCACATACTTATTGCAAAAATCTATAAGTCATCGAAATGAAGTACTATGCGCATGCTCCTAGGGGGATAGATTGGTAGGAAAAGACCATCGCTCGTCCCCGACCGCCACTCATAAGGAAGACAATCAATAAATACCTCATGCTCCAACTTCGTTACATAAGGGTTCACCATACGTGCATGCTACGGGAATCACAAACTTTAACACAAGTATTCCTACAATCCACAATTACTCACTAGCATGACTCTAATATTACCATCCTCATATCTCAAAACAATCATAAGGAATCAAACTTCTCATAGTATTCAATGCACTTTATATGAAAGTTTTTATTATATCCCTCTTGGATGCCTATCATATTAGGACTAAATTTATGACCAAAGCAAATTACCATGCTGTTTAGAAAGACTCTAAAAATAATATAAGTGAAGCATGAGAGTTCAACAATTTCTATAAAATAAAACCACCGTTGTGCTCTAAAAAGATATAAGTGAAGCACTAGAGCAAAATTGCCTAGCTCAAAAGATATAAGTGAAGCACATAGAGTATTCTAATAAATCACGATTCATGCGTGTACCTCTCAAAAGGTGTGTACAACAAGGATGATTGTGGCAAACTAAAAATCAAAGACTCATATCATACAAGATGCTCCAAGCAAAACACATATTATGTGGTGAATACAAATATAGCCTAAAGTAAATTTACCGATAGACGAAGACGAAAGAGGGGATGCCTTCCGGGGCATCCCCAAGCTTAGGCTCTTGGTTGTCCTTGAATATTAACTTGGGGTGCCTTGGGCATCCCCAATATTAGTCTCTTGCCGCTCCTTATTCCATAGTCCATCAAATCTTTACCCAAAACTTGAAAACTTCACAACACAAAACTCAACAGAAAACTCGTGAGATCCGTTAGTACAAGAAAATAAAATCACCACTTTTGGTACTGTTGTGAACTCATTCTTTATTTATATTGGTGTAATATCTACTGTATTCCAACTTCTCCATGGTTCATACCCCCCGATACTAACCATAGATTCATCAAAATAAGCAAACAACACAAAGAAAATAGAATCTGTCAAAAAAAGAACAGTCTGTGAAGATCTAAATTGTTATAATACTTCTGTAACTCCAAATATTCTGAAAAATTATGACAACAAATGAAATTTGTATATAAATCTCGTGCAAAAAACTCAGGGTTTTTCAATGCTTCAGTGAATTATCAAAATTATGTGACTGGACGCAAAAGTTTCTGTTTTTCAGCAAGATCAAATCAACTATCACCGTAAGCCATCCCAAAGGTCTTACTTGGCACAAACACTAATTAAAACACCAAAACACATCTAACTAGAGGCTAGATGAAAGATTTATTGAAAAACAGAACCAAAAAAGTAAAAACAAAAATAAAATTGGGTTGCCTCCCAACGAGCGCTATTGTTTAACGCCCTTAGCTAGGCATAAAAACACATAGATCTAGGTATTGTCATCTTTGGTATGCAATCCATAAGTACCTCTCATAATAGATTCATATGGCAAATTAATTTTCTTTCTAGGAAAGTGTTCCATGCCCTTCCTTAACGGAAATTGAAATCTAATGTTTTCTTCTTTCATATCAATAATTGCACCAATCGTTCTAAGGAAAGGTCTACCAAGAATAATAGGACATGTTGGATTGCAATCTATATCAAGAACAATGAAATCTACGGGCACATAATTCCTATTAGCAACAATAAGAACATCATTAATCCTTCCCATAGGTTTCTTAATAGTGGAATCCGCAAGATGTAAATTTAAAAAACAATCATCAAATTCACGGAAACCTAGCACATCACATAAAGTTTTTGGAATTGTGGAAATGCTAGCACCCAAATCACACAAAGCATGTCACTCATAATCTTTTATTTTAATCTTAATAGTAGGTTCCCACTCATCATAAAGTTTTCTAGGGATACAAACTTCCAATTCAAGCTTTTCCTCAAAAGATTTCATCATAGCATCAACAATATGTTTAGTAAAAGCTTTATTTTGATTATAAGCATGAGGAGAATTCAACATGGATTACAACAAGGAAATACAATCTATCAATGAACAATTATCATAATTAAAGTCCTTGAAATCCAAAAGAGTGGGTTCATTGCTACTTCAAGGTTTGACCTCTCCAATCCCACTTTTATCAATTTTTGCATCAAGATGTACAAACTCCGAATCATTGGGACGCCTTCTAACTAAAGTTGACTCATCTCCAGTCCCATCTTTATCAAGATTTATTTTAGAAAACAAAGATTCAATAGGAGTCACATCAATCACTTTAAGATCTTCATCATTATTTTCAC
The DNA here is from genome assembly GCA_011799875.1 of Thinopyrum elongatum. Lineage (NCBI taxonomy): Eukaryota > Viridiplantae > Streptophyta > Magnoliopsida > Poales > Poaceae > Thinopyrum > Thinopyrum elongatum. Next base: position 96,894,729 of record CM022301.1, on the reverse strand, counting down.
AAAACTCCGGTTTAGCGGCCATCTTATTTACCAAAGTGGTTTGTTTATCAGAAATTTGGCCAACCAAATTTTCAAGATGAGAAAATTGAGATTTAAGACCATAGAATTCCTTAGACATATCATCGAGCTCTTTATTCATATATTCAATAAAAGTTTTCTGCTCTTTGAGCTCGTTTCTAAAGAAGCTATTATGCTCAAATTGTAAGGACATAAAGCTCCTAGTATTATTTTCAATCTCTTCCAACTTCCTACAGTAAGGACCAAAGTTCTTGGGTTGAGCCATCAAGGCAAGCTAACACACAGGCAAACAAAAAAAAACGAAAAAGACGAACGGAAGAAGGGCGAATAGAAAGGCAAATGGCAAATAATGTAATGCAAGAGATGAGAGTTTATGATGGGTACTTGGTATGTCTTGACTTGGCGTAGATCTCGCCGGCAACGGCGCCAGAAATTCTTCCTGCTACCTCTTGAGCTTGCGTTGGTTTTTCCCTTGAAGAGGAAAGGGTGATGCAGCACAGTAGACATAAGTATTTCCCTCAGTTAAGAACCAAGGTATCAATCCAGTAGTAGAAGGACACACAAATCACCAACACCTGCACAAACAATCAAACACTTGCACCCAACGCGATAAAGGGGTTGTCAATCCCTTCACGGTCACTTGCAAAGGTAAGATCTGATAGAGATAGATAAACAAAAGATAAAATATTTTTGGGTTTTTTGGTATATAGATATGAAAATAAAAGATTGCAAAATAGTAGACCGGAAAGTAATATGATGGAAAATAGACCCGGGGGCCATAGGTTTCACTATAGGCTTCTCTCATGAAGGCAAATAATACGGTGGGTGAACAAATTACTGTCGGGCAATTGATAGAAAAGCGCAAAGTTATGACAATATCCAAGGCAATGATTATGCATATAGGCATCATGTCCGTGTCAAGTAGACTGACTCCTGCCTGCATCTACTACTATTACTCCACACATCGACCGCTATCCAGCATGCATCTAGAGTATTAAGTTCATAAAGAACGGAGTAACGCCTTAAGTAAGATGACATGATGTAGAGGAATTAACTCAAGCAATATGATGAAAACCCCATCTTTTTATCCTCGATGGCAACAATGCAATACGTGTCTCGCTACCCCTACTTTGTCACTGGGTGAAATCACGCAAGATTGAACCCAAAGCAAAGCACCTCTCCCATTGCAAGAAAAACCAATCTAGTTGGCCAAACAAAACCGATAATTCGAAGAGAAACACAAAGATATTAAATCATGCATAAAAGAATTCAGAGAAGATTCAAATAATATTCATAGAAATACAGAACTTCGTAGGTCGACCAGAACATGTTCCGCACCAGAGTGGTACGGTAATCCTGTCCTAGAAGTCATGTTATTAGACCACGGCGAACCTATGAACTATGAAGAAGCTATGATGAGCCCAGATTCCGGCGGATGGCTTGAGGCCACGAAATCTGAGATAGGATCCATGTATGAGAACAAAGTGTGGACTTTGGTGGACTTGCCCGATGATCGGCAAGCCATTGAGAATAAATGGATCTTCAAGAAGAAGACTGACGCCGATAGTAATGTCACTATCTACAAAGCTCGACTTGTCGCAAAAGGTTTTCGACAAGTTCAAGGAGTTGACTACGATGAGACTTTCTCACCCATAGCGATGCTTAAGTCTGTCCGAATCATGTTAGCAATTGCCACATTTTATGATTATGAAATCTGAAAAATGGACGTCAAAACTGCATTCCTTAATGGATACCTTAAAGAAGAGTTGTATATGATGCAACCAGAAGGTTTTGTCGATCCTAAAGGTGCTGAGAAAGTGTGCAAGCTCTAGCGATCCATCTATGGACTGGTGCAAGCATCTCGGAGTTGGAATATACACTTTGATGAGGTGATCAAAGCATATGGTTTTATATATACTTACGGTGAAGCCTGTATTTACAAGAAAGTGGGTGGGAGCTCTGTAGCGTTTCTGATATTATATGTGGATGACATATTATTGATTGGAAATGATATAGAATTTTTGGATAGCATAAAAGGATATTTGAATAAGAATTTTTCAATGAAAGACCTCGATGAAGCTACTTATGTATTGAGCATCAAGATCTATAGGGATAGATCGAGGTGCTTAATAGGACTTTCACAAAGCACATACCTTGACAAAGTTTTGAAGGAGTTCAAAATGGATCAGTCAAAGAAAGGGTTCTTGCCTGTATTCAAGGTGTGAAATTGAGTAAGACTCAAAGCCCGACCATGACAGAAGATAGAGAGAGAATGAAAGTCATTCCCTATACCTCAGCTATAGGTTCTATAAAGTATGCCATGCTGTGTACCAAACCTGTTGTGTACCTTGCCATGAGTTTGTCAAGGGGGTACAATAGTGATCCAGGAGTAGATCACTGGACAGCGGTCAAAATTATCCTTAATTACCTAAGAGGACTAAGGAAATGTTTCTCGATTATGGAGATGATAAAGAGTTCGTCGTAAAGGGTTACGTCAATGCAAGCTTTAACACTGATCCAGATGACTCTGAGTCTCAATTTGGATACATATTGAAAGTGGGAGCAATTAGCTAGAGTAGCTCCATGCAGAGCATTGTAGACATAGAAATTTGCAAAATACATTCGGATCTGAATGTGGCAGACTCGTTGACTAAACTTCTCTCACAAGCAAAACATGATCACACCTTAGTACTCTTTGGGTGTCTATCACATGGCGATGTGAACTTGATTATTGACTCTAGTAAACTCTTTGGGTGTTGGTCACATGGCGATGTGAACTATGGGTGTTAATCACATGGTGATGTGAACTAGATTATTGACTCTAGTGCAAGTGGGAGACTGAAGGAAATATGCCCTAGAGGCAATAATAAAGTTGTTATTTTATATTTCCTTATTCATGATAAAGGTTTATTATTCATGCTAGAATTGTATTGATCGGAAACTTAAATACCTGTGTGAATACATAAACAAATACTGTGTCCCTAGTAAGCCTCTACTAGACTAGCTCGTTGATCAAAGATGGTTAAGGTTTCCTAACCATAGACATGTGTTGTCATTTGATAACGGGATCACATCATTAGGAGAATGATGTGATGGACAAGACCCATCCGTTAGCTTAGCATAATGATCGTTCAGTTTTATTGCTATTGCTTTCTTCATGTCAAATACATATTCCTTCGAGTATGAGATTATGCAACTCCCGGATACCGGAGGAATACCTTGTGTGCTATCAAACGTCACAACGTAAGTGGGTGATCATAAAGATTCTCTACAGGTATCTCCGAAGGTGTTTGTTGAGTTAGCATAGATCGAGATTAGGATTTGTCATTCCGAGTATCGGAGAGGTATCTCTAGGCCCTCTCGGTAATACACATCATAAGCTTGCAAGCAAATGACTAAGGAGTTAGTCACGAGGTGATGTATTACAGAACGAGTAAAGAGACTTGCCGGTAACGAGATTGAACTAGGTATATAGATACCGACGATCGAATCTCGGGCAAGTAACATACCGATGGACAAAGGGAATTACGTATGTTGTCATAAGGTTCGACCGATAAAGATCTTCATAGAATATGTAGGAGCCAATATGCGCATCCAAGTTCCGCTATTGGTTATTGAACGGAGAGGTGTCTCAGTCATGTCTACATAGTTCTCGAACCCGTAGGGTCCGCACGCTTAACGTTCGTTGACGATATAGTGTTATATGAGTTATATGATTTGGTGATAGAATGTTGTTCGGAGTCCCGGATGAGATCACGGACATGACGAGGAGTCTCGAAATGGTTGAGAGGTAAAGATTGATATATAGGATGATGGTATTCGGACAGTGGAAGAGTTTCGGAGTGCACCGGGTAGTCATCGGGTCACCGAAAGGGGTTCCGGACACCCCCTGTAAGTGTATGGGCCTAATGGGCCAAAGGGGGGACAGACCAGCCCCTGGTGTGCCCCTTCTTTGGGCAGCAGGTCCTAAGGGAAGGAAAGGCGGAGGGGTAGCCCCTCCTGCCTTTCCCTCTCATAGGAGAAAGGAAGGGGGGGCGCCACCCTCCCCTGCCTTTTCCCCGCACCTATATAAGGCAGGGGGCGCGGCTTGGGAGGGACTCCAAGTAGGATTCCTCCTACTTGGCGCCTCCTTTGGCTGCTACTCCCTCCCTCCCACCTATATATATGTGGGAGGGGGGCGCCTAGCACACAACAAACAATTGCCTAGCCGTGTGCGGCGCCCCCTCCACCGTTTCACCCCCGGTCATATTTCGTTGTGCTTAGGCGAAGCCCTGCGGAGATTGCTTCGCCATCACCATCACCACGCCGTCGTGCTACCGGAACTCATCTACTACCTCGCCGTTTTGCTGGATCAAGAAGGCGGAGGACGTCACCGAGCTGAACGTGTGCAGAACGCGGAGGTGTCGTACGTTCGGTACTGGATCGGTTGGAGCGCGAAGAAGTTCAACTACATCAACCGCATTGTTAAACGCTTCCGCTTACGGTCTACGAGGGTACGTAGACACACTCTCCCCCCTCATTGATATGCATCTCCATGGATAGATCATTGCGTGTGCGTAGAATTTTTTTATTTTTCCATGCAACGTTTCCCAACACAGGAGCCCAAGTAGGATTCGGCCCTACTTGGGGTGCCCCTTGGCCTCTCCCCTCTCCCCCACCTATATATATGTGGGAGGGGGCGCCTAGCACAACCACGACAATTGCTTAGCCGTGTGCGGAGCCCCCTCCACCGTTTACACCCCGGTCATATTTTCGTAGTGCTTAGGCGAAGCCCTGCGGAGTTAGCTTCACCATCACCGTCATCATGACATCGTGCTGCCGGAACTCATCCACTACCTTGCCGTCTTCCTGGTTCAAGAAGGCAGAGGACGTCACCGAGCTGAACGTGTGCTGAACGCGGAGGTGCCGTACGTTCGGTACTTGATCGGTTGGAGCGCGAAGAAGTTCGACTACATCAACCGCGTTACTAAACGCTTCCGCTTACGGTCTACAAGGGTACGTACACACACTCTCCCCTCTCGTTGCTATGCATCTCCTTGATAGATCTTGCGTGTGCGTAGAATTTTTTTTTGTTTTTCATGCAATGTTTCCCAACATAAAGATCATATGTTATCCCATGGGGAGTAATGACTTCACATAAAAGAGGTATAATTGATAAAATTTGTTGAAGGATAACAAACATATCATTGGTCATTGAGGCAATTCATGTACAAGTAATAAGGAAATAGAGGCCTCACATATAAATATACTATCTTGGACGTCTTTTATGATTGTGAGCCCCCATCAAATATTCTCTACTTGATCAAGTAGTTATCGTTGGACAAGGAAGAAATGTAATGAGTTATGTTTGCTTATATTCACATAGAAGTTATATTGCCATGGATCCTCTAACATGTGGTGCTTGCTCATAATCTTTTGCTAGCCAAAATTTCATACTAAGTAGAAATATTACTTATGCATCCAAAACCCTTGAACCCAGTTTCTTGTCATGAGAGTCCACCATATCTACCTATGGATTGAATAAGATCCTTCAAGTAAGTTCTCATCGGTGCAAAAGTCAACAAAACTGGTCCTAAATATGTATGATCTTTTATTGTAAGGGAAAATAAGCTTTTTATGAAGAAATAAAAGTGATGGACTGTATAATAAAGGTTACTATCACAAGGGGCAATATAAAATGGCGTTCATTTCCATTAAGAGTTTGCACATCCAAAATAAAAAGCGCATGACAACCTCTGCTTCCCTCTGTGAAGGGCCTACCTTTTACTTTTTCAGTTTTACTTTCATGCAAGAGTCAATAATGTTCATCCCTATTCCTTCCTTAATTATTCTCCACTTGGGAAGCATCATGTGGTGGGGAAGGATCCAGGCACATATACCCAGTTGGATGTAGGTAATCATGAGTTATTATTGCTGACATTACCCTTGAGGTAAATAAGTTGGGAGGTTAACACAATAAACCCCTATCTTCTTATGTGTCTGATTGAAACTTTTGTTCTACAAATATGACCGTGAGTGTCAGCAATCATAGAACACTATATGATAGTTGAGTATGTGGAACTTGCTAAACTAAAGCTCTTACATAGACTCTTTCTCAAAATATGAGGAACTGCAATTGTTTCAATGATTGAGACCATAGATTGTTAGTTTTCAAGAAGGTTTATGGTTCATACTTCAGTATTGTGGATGAATTGTTACTTGATCATGAGAAGTTTTATGACAATATATTGCTGTTATAATAATGATCATGATGCTATCATGTTCGTATATTGTTTTATCGATACCTCTCTCTATATACATGTGGTCATGATTATCGAGTTCGGTATTCGCTTGAGGACAAGCGATGTTACGTCCATTTTGCATCATGTTTTCCTACTATTATTTATTAAGTTTTTGATCACTATTTCACTTTATGATGCTATTCTAATTTCGTTTCTCTCTTAATTTGCAATATTTACAAGAAGAGGAAATTCCCGACGGCTAGAATTCTGGACCTGAAAAAGCTACGACAGAGATAGATATTCTCCAGAGCTCCAAATGATCTGGAAATTTATGGAGAATTATTTTGGAATAAATAAAAAATACTGGAAGAAGAATCACCAGGAGGGGCCCCACCAGTGATCCACAAGCTCAGGTGGTGCGCCCCCTAGGACACGCCACCCAAGCTTGTGGGCCCACCAGCAGGCCTCTGGTGCCCTCCTTCTCCTATATGATGCCTTTTTCCCTAGAAAAAAGAGAGAAGACTTTCGAGACGAAGAGCCGCCGTCTTGAGGTGGAACCTGGGCAGGAGCACTTTTGCTCTCTAGTGGAGCGATTCTGCCGGGGATAATTCCCTCCGGGAGGGGGAAATCAAAGCCATCGACATCCCCAACGATCCTCTCATCATGGGAGGACCAGTCTTCATCAACATCTTCACCAGCACCATCTCATCTCAAACCCTAGTTCATCTCTTGTATTCAATCTTTGTCCCAAAACCTCATATTGGTACCTGCGGGTTGCTAGTAGTGTTGATTACATCTTGTAGTTGATACTAGTTGGTTTATTTGGTGGAAGATTATATGTTCAGATCCTTAAGCATATTCAATACACCTCTGATCTTGAACATGAATATGAGTAGTTACCTTTTGTTCTTGAGGACATGGGAGAAGTCTTGTTATAAGTAATCATGTGAAGTTGGTATTCGTTCAATATTTTGATGATATGTATGTGCTCTTCCTTTAGTGGTATCATGTGAACGTCGACTACATGACACTTCACCATACCTGGGCCTAAGGGAAGGCATTGGGGAGTAATAAGTAGATGATGGGTTGCGAGAGTGATAAAAGCTTAAACCCTAGTTTATGTGTTATTTCGTAAGGGACTGATTTCGATCCATATGTTTCATGCTATGGTTAGATTTATCTTAATTCCATTTTCATAGTTGTGGATGCTTGCGAGAGGGGGTAATCATAAGAGGGTTGTTTGTTCAAGTAAGAATATGACCCTAGCACCGGTCCACCCACATATCAAATTATCAAAGTAGTGAACGTGAATCAATTAAACATGATGAGTGTGACTAGATGACAATTTCCATGTGTCCTCGAGAACGCTTTGCTTGATATAAGAGAACTTTCCGGCTTGTCCTTTGCTATAAAAAGGATTGGGACACCTTACTGCACCTTTGTTACTATTTCTACTTGTTAAGAATTACCTTGCTACAAAACTACCTGTTACCGCGACTTTCAGTACTTGTAGAGAATACCTTACTGAAAATCATTTGTCATTTCCTTCTGCTCCTTGTTGGGTTCGACACTCTTACTTATCGAAAGGACTACGATTTATCCCCGTACTTGTGGGTCATGAAGACTCTTTTCTGGCACTGTTGCCGGGAAGTCAAGCGCCTTTGGGAAGTGGAATTTAGTAAGTAAACATTTTTTACGTGCTGAAATTTACTGTCACTTGTCACTATGGAAAACAATTCTTTGAGGGGCTTGTTCGGGGTATCTTCACCTCGACCGGAAGCTATAAGATATGCCCCTCAACCTACTGAAAATATTTGTTATGAAATCCCCTCGGGTATGTTGGAGAAACTGCTAGCTAATCATTAGGCAAGAGATGGAACAATGCATCCTGATATGCACCTAATCTATATAAATGAAATTTGTGGATTGTTTAAGCCGGTAATTTTATCAGAGGATGGAGTTAAGAAGAAAGTATTCCTTTTATCTTTTGGGGGAATGGCATTATCTTGGTATAGGCTATTGGATGATTGGTATTGAAACATGGGATTGGAATCGATTGAAGCTGGAATTCCACCAGAAATTTTATCCTATGCATATAGTTCAATGTGATTTGAATTATATATATAATTTTTGGCCTCGTGAAGGAGAAAGTATCACTCAAGCTTGGGGGAGGCTTACTTATATGATGCACACATGCCCCAGTCATGAGCTCTCAAGAGAGATAACTATATAAAACTTTTATGCTCGGCTTTCTCATAATGATCGATCAATGCTTGATACTTCTTCTGCTAGTTCCTTTATGAAGAAATCTATTGAATTCAAATGGGATCTTATTGAAAGAATTAAACACAACTCTGAAGATTTGGAAGTTGACAAAGGTAATGAGTCAGGTATAAATCGTGAATATGATTGTGTCAAATCCTAGCACTGGTCCACCCACATATCAAATTATCAAAGTAGTGAACGCGAATCAACTAAACACGATGAACGTGACTTGATGACAATTCCCATGTGTCCTCGAGAACGCTTTTCTTGATATAAGAGAACTTTCTAGCTTGTCCTTTGCTATAAAAAGGATTGGACCACCTTGCTACACCTTTGTTACTATTGCTACTTGTTACTTGTTACGAATTACCTTGCTACAAAACTACCTGTTACCGCTACTTTCAGTACTTGCAGAGAATACCTTATTGAAAACCCTTGTCATTTCCTTCTGCTCCTCGTTGGGTTCGACACTCTTACTTATCGAAAGGACTAAGATTGATCCCCTATGCTTGTGGATCATCACAAACATACTTTCTCCCGCAAACCAAAGACACACATGTGTGTGGGGGGCTTTGTGAGCGTTCGGACAGCAACCAAGCCCGCTTCTGACCGCCCTGGCCCACCCAAACCCCTTCCCTCGCCCGCGCGTGCTTCCCGCCCAAAATGGTCATCGCCCTCCATAGCATCAGTGCCTGCATTCATGCCCGGCCAGAGCGGACGCGGCCGCTCACTGGCCCCGGCATTGAAGCGATGCGCCGGCCGAGGGAGCGCCGCCCGCGCCACTTCCCGGCACAGGCGATTGCTCCACCTTCAAACTGTGACGCCCCCGGCTTAATCGTGCACTAATCATACACGCAAATGCAGACAATCAAGCATAAGGACTCACTTGAAGGAATCACAACACAACTCTAAAACATAAATAAAGGCATACAAGCATTATATTACAAGCCAGGGCCTCGAGGGCTCAAATACATAAGCTTGATGTCAACAAGCATCAGCGGAAGTGTTAGATATCCGAGTACAGATATAAAAGAGAAACAGATAAGCCTTTAAGAAGGCGGTGCAATACAAAAGCTACGATCGAAAAGGCGCAGGCCTCCTGCCTGGGACCCTCCGAACCTACTCCTGGTCGTCAGCCAACTTGTAGTAGTAACCATCCTCGGGGTAGTAGTAGCAGTCGTCGACGGGGGCAGCTGTCTCAGGGGCTCCGTCATCTGGTTGCATCAAACGGATATGAGGAAAAAGAGGAAGCAAAGCAACCGTGAGTACTCATCCGAAGTACTCAGCAAGCAACGATCTACACTACATATGCAACATTATCAAAGAAAGGCTATATATGTGGACTGGGCTGCAGAAATGCCAGAATAAAGAGAAGGCCTAGTCCTATCGAAGACTAGCATCTTCAGCGGTCTTGCAGCATTAGAAGAGTGTAGATCAGCACAATATAAAGTAGTAGTAGTATTATCAACCTCGCCCAGAGATCCTTCCTCGACTCCCTGCGAGAAAACGATCCCAGAGCCCTAATATCCAAGTATCAACCTCGGCCAGAGATCCTTTCTCGACTCCCTGCGAGAAAGCAATCCCAGAGCCCTACTATCCATATCTCATCACAAGTATCCAGTTCTAGTTGTATCGATCGGGATACAACTCCGAGCGTCCGTTACCGAGGATCCGGCTATGCATAGATGTTTTTTTTCCTACAGGAGTGCACCAACTTACCCACCACGCTCGATTAACTCCGGCCGGACACACTTTCCTGGGTCATGCCCGGCCTCGGCCAAACGATACGCCGCAACCCGACCTAAGCTTAATAGAGAGGTCAGCACGCCGGACTAAACCTATGCGCCCAGGGGTCTTGGGCCATCGCCCCGGGAACTCCTGCATGTTGCGAACGCGGCCAATGAGCAGACCTAGCCCCCCTTATACAAGTGCAGGGCGTTACTAGTCCAACCCAGCGCGCGCCGCTCAGTCGCTGACGTCTATTAAGCTTCGGCTGATGCATACGACGCAGAGTGCCCATAACTTATCCCACGTGATGGTTAGTGCTATCGGGCCAGAGGCCCACTCGAATCAAATATCCAAATCGTTAGTGTATTGGGGGTTTGCGGTAACGAGCAGAGACTCACGATCGATGTGACCCCGTCGCCCCGTCTCGGGTACTTGCGGCAAGGGCTAAGAATGTCCGGCCATGCCTTGTAATTATCTCACGGGCACCCTCCAGGTCAACCCGTCTCCACATCACTTGCGGGTACCCCTCAGGGTTGACCGCCTTTCCAAGTAACAGTTGTAAAGTTCAAGTATCCGTGTGTCCATAACATCAGGGGAATCCGAGGTATCACCCTCGTTGGATTCCTACTCGATGTAACCGTCAAGGTGAACTCGGAGGAATCACCCTCGATGGGTTCACACTTGAGGTGTTGCACGACAGCGTCGTTATCGGGAGTGGTGAAGGAGGAATCACCCTCGATGACCACGACCGAATAGCTACTCTACAGAGTTAACATCAGAAGTGCTAAACGAGGTATCACCCTCGACACTCGATAGTAACGCTGCAGTGTTGTACAACTAAGGGGGATGATGTGCGGTGCCAGGGTCTGGTTGTCGATCACGTTGATCGAGTCATCTGATAATCCAGCGGGGGCAACTGGGTCAAAGTGGGGTCTTTGATGGGTCTCTATCCAGCCTATACTAAGCAGTTTAGGATAAACAGGTAGGTATCAACAGCAGTTACAAAAACAGGTTATGCATCAGAAATAGGTTAAACAGTAGCAGCAGCAATTTCTAATGCAAGCATAAGAGAGGAAGAATAGGCGATATAGGCGTGCTCAAGGGGGGTTGCTTGCCTGGAAGCTCCGCTGAAAAGGAAGGAGGGTCGTCGTCGACGTAGTCTATCACAGGGGCATCAGCAGCGGTCTCGGGGTCTATCGGAGAAGAAGACGGGAAAGAAACAGTAAATACAAAGCACACAGATGCATGACATGACAATAAGCGGTGCTAGGGGCGTTCTAACGCAGTGCTACACGATGCCGGCGAAGGGGGAAAACATCCGGGAAAGTTTTCCCGGTGTTTGGCATTTTCGGACAGATGAAACGAAGGGGGACGGTTGCATGTTCGCTATGCTAGAGGTATGTGACAGATGAACGGAGAGCATATTCGGAATCGTCATATTTTTCTGAGCAACTTTTATGTATAAAACTTTTTAATCCGAGTTACGGATTATTTTATATGATTTTACAAATTTTAAACAATATTCTAAAATTATTATTAATTCAATTTAAAACAGTAATTACATTTCGTACACAGCAGTACCTAGCCAGTGTGTGTGACTGGTGGGGCCAGGTCAACAGTTGACTGATCAAAGGTGAACAGTTCGATGGGGCCTACATGTCATTGACTAGACTTTTCTTAAAATTTGTTTTTCTTTAAACTAACAGTGGATCCACATGTCATCTACTATTAGACTAATTGACTAGTACTAGTAATCGGACTAACTAACTAAATTAGTCCCTAAACTAGTATTTGGGCCGGCCACACACACAGAACACACACTCACGCGCGCACACACACACTCGGCCATGGCTGTAGCCGTGGCCAATAGCAGCAGCAAGCGGCAGTTTGCGGTAGTAGCAGCAGCACCAGCAGCGGAGCAGCGCTAGCAGCGGCAGTACGCAGCAGCAGCGGCAGCTAGCCAGAGGAGCAACAAAGCAGCAGCGGCGGCACCTAGCTAGCAGTGCAAAAGCAGCAGCAGCAGCGAGCAGTAGCAGGCAGCAAGCAGTAGCGGACAGGGGCAGCAAGCGGCAGCAGCAGCAGGGTGCAGCCCGGGCATGCGTGGGAGCGCCGGATGGGCGCGGGGCACGGCGGAGAGCCACGGCGGGCGCGGACAGGAGCAACAGCAGCAATACGCGGGCGCGCGCGGATGCTGAGTTTCAGCGGCCATGGTGGACGGAGCTCACGGGACGGCTACTACGGGCACGGATCGAGCCGGAGAAAAGGGGCAAAAGGAGGAGGGGCTCACCGCGGTGCCGGAGGTGAGCTCGAGGTGGTCGGGGACGGACCGGAGACGAGGCAATCGACGACGGAGGCTGGCGATGTACACGGTGAAGATGGGCTCGATGGCGAGTGTACGGGGCAGCTCCGCTCGATTTGATGCTCGGGATGGACGGAGTCGATGGTGACGGTCCTCCTGCACGTGTTCTCATGCGCCGGGGAGCACGATGGCCGTGGTGACGACGACGACCGTGACGAGCGGCGGACGGGCGGCGGCCATTTGGACGAGAGCGAGTGAGGGAGGGGAAAGTGAGGGTTAGGGTTCGACAGGGAGAGAGAGGAGGGGCTCGGGTGCTCTTAACCATCACGGGGGGCCGCGGGATGGCCGGCACCTGGCCGGGGCGCCATGGATGCCCGCCACGGCTCCCCTTCTCCTGTAGCGTGAGGAGGGGGATGAGTGGGGCGTGTGGGTTGGGCTGGCCTGGCTTGGCCAGCTGGGCCAAGGCCCAAAGGAGGGGATGGAGTTCCCTTTTTATTTTCCCTTTGCATTTTCTTTTCCTTTTCTCACATTTTATTTTCTGTTTTCAATTTTAGCTATTGTTTTCTGTTAAACTGTAAAACTAATGAGTTTTGTTAGATATGAGACTTGTCACATAAATCAAGCACATTATTTCTAGGAGTCACAAAAAAAGTTTGAGGCCAAAAGGAGTTGTCTAACCATTTTTAGAAATTGAAAAGGCCAAATTTAAATGTTGTTGGACCACTAAATAAAATTCCAGGGGTACTTTGGGAATCCAAAAGAGGTTGGTTCCAACGTGACAATTACTCGGAGATTATATACAACATTATGAACATTTTAGTTTTGACATTTAAAAACTTTTATAGTTTGACTTGATTTTAAATTAGAATTTCAACGGGGTTTGAATCAACCTGAGTTTATCAACAGTAACCATAGTGACGTGGCCTCATTAGTAGAGGGTTACTGTAGCTTAATTATCCGGGCGTCACACAAACGACATGACGGTCGCTCGTCCGTCCATCTGCCGCCCACATTCACTACACCATGATCCACTATAGCTAACGGGCGTGTGTGTCAGCAAAAGTGGCATTTACTGACATACTTGACGTCTGTATAACCCTTTACCGACACACTGTCTGTCTAGTGTCTACTGACGGCAACCTGGCTGTAGGCAAAAGTATTTACTGACGGACACTTTGCTTGCTGACAGACTGTGCGCCGGCAAAGCTTGCTCTTGATGACACACCGAGCGTCAGCAATTCTATCTCTTTCCTCACGTACAGATTGCCAGAAGTTATGTACCTTGCTCACACACAAATGCGTCAGCAGTTATTGGGCTTGCTGACAGACTTGCACGACAGCACTTCTTGGGCTAATCAACACACAGCTATAGGCTCGCATACAATTTTGCTTAGAATAAGCATCAATAACTATCACCAGGGCACAAAATGTGATAAAATCCACAATAATTTCCTATCACACCACATGATTCATGCAAAACTCAACGGTGGTACATAAATCTTATTAAGTTCACATACATATCACATCCATAAAAGTCCACAAATGAGATTGGATATACGAGTTATGTTGCAACATATGCCCAAATAGGTTCCAAGAGATAATGCTCTACCATTCCTAGATGACACTACTCCCTGCCATTGCCAAAAGACACAAGTTCCATATCATAATGATCTACCATTGGATGAGACACGCGACATAAGAATCATCCATCACTTTTGGTCTTCTCCCTTGGGGACTTGAACACTTGAACAGCAAGAGGCAAAGTAAGATTCCATCAATGGTTACCCGGTAAGAATTTTGCCAGTGTTATGTTAATTACTACAAAGTAAAGTGGAGAAAATATGGCACATGTCTAATGAACACTTGCATAAGGTAAAAGGTACAGCAATGAGCCGAATCTCACTTTGGCTTCGAGCTTAATACGGTGATAGTAATTTGCTCTACATCAGATTGTTTCCATGTCTAGACGTGTAGCAGCTAGAAACTCGTAGGAAATTCATGTTCTTTTTATAGTAGGGTTATGAACGTCAATGCTAGCCTTTTAAGGATTGTTTAGTCTTGTTCAGGGGGACATACGGGACCAGGAGAAACATTACAACAATAGTCCTTACAGTACTTGGAGAGAGGGATCAATCGATCTATGTCATGGTTGGGCAGACGTAACATGTGCCCATAAACGTGATTAAAACTGAAACTTACACACATCACCCTGAAAACAATGACAATAAGCATACAATGACAACAACTTACTACTTCTTATGTAGATATATTCGAGCTTGTACAGCTATACAATTTTTTCTTGTACACTCGGAACCGTCCCAACATTTTTTGAAGACCAATTAAACCAAAAAAAGTGTTGACTGATAAAATTCAGAAAACATGGGTCCGGTTAAATTTTTGAACGGAACTGATATCCAATCTATTCGAAAATATATGACACGACATGGGGTGTCTCCTTGAAGAACCATCAAAATCACAGTTGGAACTGCAATATTCTTTGCAATGAAATCGACAATCCGCCTACTCGAAAAATGTATGACACGACACAGTTGGTCACCTTGAAGAACCATTAAAATTACAATTGAAACCGAAATATTTTTTTACGAGGAACCGGCACCCCACCTACCCGGAAATGTACGACACAACATGGGGATCACCTTGAAGAACCGTCAAAATTATAGTTGGAACCAGGATATTCTTTGTTAGGAATCGATGCCCCACCTGCAAGGAACTGGCACCCACCTACTCGAAAATGTACGACACGACAAGAGAGGCCACCTTGAAGAACCGTCAAAATTACAACTGAAACCGGGGTATTCTCTGCGAGGAACCGACGCCCCGCCTACTCGAAAATGTATGACATGACAAGAGAGGCTACCTTGAAGAACCGTCGAGATTACAATTGGAACCGGGGTATTCTTTGCGAGGAACCGAGGCCCCGTCTACTCGAAAATGTACGAGACAACAAGAGAGGCCAACTTGAAGAACCGTCGAAATTACAATTGGAACCGGGGGAGGCCAACTTGAAGAACCGTCTAAATTACAACTGGAACCGGGGTATTCTTTGCGAGGAACCGACGCCCCGCCTACTCAAAAATGTACGAGACGACAAGAGAGGCCACCTTGAAGAACCGTCGAAATTACAATTGGAACCGGGGTATTCTTTGGAGGAACCGACGCCCCGCCTACTCGAAAATGTACGACACGACAAGAGAGGCCACCTTGAAGAACCGTCGAAATTACAGTTGGAGCCGGGGTATTCTTTGCGATGTACCGACGTCTCGCCTACTCGAAAATGTACGACACGACAAGAGAGGCCACCTTGAAGAACCGTCGAAATTACAATTGGAGCCGGGGTATTCTTTGCGAGGAACCGACGCCCTGCCTACTCGAAAATGTACGACACAACCAGAGAGGCCACCTTGAAGAGCCGTTGAAATTACAATTGGAATCGGGGTATTCTTTGCGAGGAATCGACGGCCCACCTACTCGAAAATGTACAACACGACAAGAGAGACCACCTTGAAGAATCGTCGAAATTACAATTGGAATTGAGGTTTTCTTTGCGAGGAACCGACGTCCCGCTCAAATAAATTCGTGGGATCTAAATGTTTTGGGGTCGAAATAGGAACAAGAAGATCGTTGCTTGTCGGATCCGTTGCTTGCTTATAAACTTGCATTTCAGTCCATGTGCGGACAGTAGTGAGACGCGTGGCTCCAGGCCTCACATGTGAGCCGCATCTTTGCCGCTCGATGCAGGTGTAGGTGTGGGAGCCAGCTCATTGTGAACCTTCACCGACTGGGAAAGACGAGTCCTGCAATTACTCTCTTTGGTCCCCGCGCACACAGTGAGACATGTCATCTCCTACCTCACGCTTGTCAGGCTTGCTATCTCGACTCTCGCAATTCTTCAGCATTTCTTCTTCTCTCCTGGCAGATCCAGCGGCCCCGACCCCATTCCGCTCTCGCTCCTCAACCATATCCAGTAGCCATGGACGTGACCGAGCGCCTGCGTGGCTCGTGTGTCTTTGAAGAGAGCATGCAGACATGCATCAGTAGCACGAATAGTGTGCTAATGGAACACAGCCAACCCATGAATGTGGAAGACACCAGAGCATTTAGGATGTCATTTGTGATATTGTGCAGTCTTATACGTCCTGGCCACGAACATAAAGAACGACTGCTTGATGACTGATTAGTTTATTTTAGGCAAACAAGTGAGCCATCTACGACCAGGACCTGATGCCAATTTTGGGCAGGGTGCAAATCGAGTTAATTGCATAAAACCATCACATTTCGGACATCTTTTGTAGAAAACCACCTAGTCCTTAATTATTTGTAAAAATCACCGCATATTCAATATTTTTTTTGCAAAAAGCACTGATCAGATGATTTAGCCCGTTTAACCACTTTCCGACAAGTGGGGCCGAAATGTAAGGAGCTGATTTGGCAACATATTAACACACATACCCCTACATCTAAAAGAAAAACGCAATCAGGCCCTCCCCTTGTGGATAACCTCGAGCAGTCCAAATACCCCAAAGCCCTTGACCGCCGGCGCGCTGCTGTCCGGTCGGCGACTCCTCCGCTGTCAGACACACCCCTCCCATCGCCGGAGACCACTGCCAGCGCCGCCGTGCCCGTCTTCTTACTCGCGGCGACAAAGAAGTGGCGGGAGGAGCGCCTCCATACTCATGGCCGCGGGGCCGTTCTCCCCCGCGCGCTCGCTCCACCAGCCCTGCCATCTGCCGGAAGCAGCGCAAGTGCGGCTGCTGCTCGGGGCCTTGAAGGCCGGTGGCGCGCCCAGGCCCTGTCGTGGCTGCGCCTCGGCCATCTGTCGGGGACGCCCAGGCCCTGTCATGGCCGCGCCTCGGCCATCTCTCGGGGACGCCTAGGCCGCTTGACGCCTAGGAGAGTGCTGCCGGCTCCAGGGGAGCAGAGGAGAGGTGCGCCACCACCCTGTCGCCTCCTCTTCGTGGATCCAGGAGCTCACCGCCGCCCAGACCGAGCTCCGATGGCCGCCACACCCTGGATCGATGCTGTGGCGCGCGCTAGAGGACCAGGCGGCGCGGCTCGAGAGCGTGCGGAGGCTCGTGGCGACAGTGCGCCGCTGGCCCTCGCGCTCGCGAAGACGGTCGGCGCTTGCGGGGACATCTCCTGCGTCGTCACGCGTCTCGCCGGCCGATGTGCCCCCCCTGTTGCTGCGCGCGAGGAAGGAGATGCCCTCCGTCGGGGAGGGGCAGGGGCTTGATTGCGTTTTCTTTTAAGATCCAGGGAGGTATACGTCAATTTGTTGCCAAATCAGCTCCTTATATTTCGGCCCCACTTGTCGGAAAGTGGTTAAACGGGCTAAATCATCTGATCAATGCTTTTTGCAAAAAGTTTACTAAATGCGCGGTGAGTTTTGCAAATGATTAGGGACCAGGTGGTTTTCTGCAGAAGAAGACCGAAATGTGGTGGTTTTATGCAATTAACTCGGTACAAATCTGTCAGGGTGTTTGAATTTTTTTAGGTTATTATAATACTGCGTCTAACATGTCATGTACGTTTCAAAAATCAGTCGGAACACGTGGTACGTACGGTGTATTATACGGTTTATACAAGGCACGACGCGTTGCATGCCACGGAGACAGAAAAACGAAGAGGTTCTCAACCTGATGTGTGTAGGTTCGATCGGATACGGTGTCCGGATCCGTCGGCCGAGCTGGATAGAACTCACATGTCACGAGTGGCCGGCTGTCACGTGCATGCAAAACGGGACTGTAACGTGTTTCGCATAGTGTGGAACCTCCACGCCTGAACTTTGTCTGTGTGGAACCGATGCTACATATCACGAGATGGTAAAAGCGCCGACCACCACCAGACACGACAGGCTTTTGTCAGCATGTAAGGCTCACATATGTCAACCATGCATTGCCAATAATTCAACAAATGTATAGAAAAGGAACCAGACCCAGCCATCGATCCGAATCACGAGGCAAGCACATGCGGTTCTGATAGCTATTTCCATAGCAAGCTATGGTAGAAAATCCTTCTCATATATATATATATATACTAGCAAACATGCCCGTGCGTTGCAACGGAAGTAAAAAATTAACGTGCTTCCCTGCGATACAAATGCCAATTGTCATGAATTAGATTGGCCAATTAGAGGATAAGTTTAACAATGACAAAATTGATGGATCAATTAACAATAGAATTCTTTGGGGCGCTAGTTCGATACATGAGACATAAATCATAGTCATCTAATCGGGTGAACAACCTATCTTTAGATTATTATATATTGATATTTCTTTTATCATACAAGCAGTCCTTATTTTGATTTAACAGCGTGGTATCGTAAAGCTAATGCTATCGTCTCCTGGAAAAAAACTAATGCTATCGTACATAGAATCATTGATGTCTTAAATCATTGTGGTAGGATATACCAATTTTCATAATTACCTTTGTTTAATAAAGTAAGCTAGTTCACTAAAGTAGGTTATTTTTGTTTACTATATTTATGGCATCCCTAAACATAGATTGAAATAAGGACGAGTGAGTTAATTAATGCCGTTGCATGTGTTGCTAGTGTCATGTTTTCCATGGATACAATTTAGGAAGCAGAAAAATGATATTGAAGTAAGAGCATTGCTATACAGACCACATTTTTCGTTTGACTTCAATATAACATTGTAGATCAAATTGTTGATGCCTGGTGAAAAATCATACCACATCGACAGATTAATCATCATACTGTCATCCGACAATAAAAATGTTGAGCATGCAACACTTTCCAAATAATTTTACCTGGATGCAATTGTTGTTGTTTCTCCATAGCATCAATATTTGAGTGCATAAGGTGGTTGCCGAGTTTCTCCATACCACCTTCGATATATCCATCTTTAAGGACGTCGGGCATGCCATCATTTTCCTAATCTGGAACAATAGCTTCACTGAGATCAACTAAAGACTCAATTGTCGGAGCCCTGACATATAAACGTCTGCGTTTTGGTGTCGATGGTTTATTACACACTTTTATAAATCGGGATAAAAAATATATTTTTCGTTTTGTGTCCTAACTTTTACTTACTCCGTTCCTAAATATAAGTCTTTCTAGAGATTTCTATATGAACTACATACGGATGTATATAGACGTATTTTAAAGTGTAGGTTCACTCATTTATATTAGAATCTCTAAAAATATTTAGGAACAGAGGAAGTAGTTTTCACGTCCTAACAGTCAGTTAATATAAATTCGTGAGGAAACAAACCGAGCCGAAGTGGCAACATGTGCAGTCTTTTTTTTTTTTTTGCATCGGCAACATTTGCAGTCCTGGTGGAGCTACGCACTACGCAAATCTCTTTTGTAGTCGATCTTATCTCTAGATTATACTGCACGCAGCCCCCCTCCACACCTTCTCATAAGCAAATTTCCCTTTTTCTCCGCTCCAGCAGTGGCCGCCTCCCCGCGCTGCCTCCTCCAACCATGCGCGAAGATGGTGCCCCGAGCCGCTTCAAGCAGGCCAGCCAGCTGCCGCCCCTCTTCCTCCTCTCACTTGGCTTTTCCCTCTCCTTCTCTCTCAGTTTTCGCCATGGACAACCCGCGCAGCACCCCGCCCGCCATCTCCGGCCACCTCTCAGTCGGCCTCGTGCTCCTCCGCCTCGATCCGTCCGCCCCGCAGCCGGATCCACACCGGAGCAGCCGGATCCGCGGCCTCCTGCCTCGCCTGCCATCGGGAGTAGGAGGACCAAGAGGAGCGGCCTTTTTCTCCTCTCCAACAACCGGCCTCCCCGGGCTACCTCCTCCAACCGCGCCGTGGGAGCCGCCTCACGCAGGCCAGCCGTCTACTCCTCTTCCCTGGGCTTTTCCCTTCTTCTTCTCTCTCTGTCTCTCTAATCTCTGTTTTCTCAGGGAAGGGAGTTGCCATAGAACACCCCCGCGCTAGCTGCCGGCAACCTCTCCGTCGGTCTCGACCTCCTCCTCGATCCGTCCGTCCGACCCGCCGCCACCTCCTGCCTCGCCTGTCGTCTGGAGGAGGACGACCGAGAGTAGTGCCGGTTCGTCCGCCGCGTGGACTGGCTCGCCCAGCTCGCCTGCTAAAGCCATCGAGCATCTCATTTTCCTGCCGTGGCGAGGCGCTCCTCCTCTACCTCGCCCCGCAGCGCCGCGGTCTCCTCCTCCGCCTCCACCCGCGCCGCCCCTCTTCCTCCCCGTCCCCGCCCCTCTCCCTCCCCATCCCTGCCCCGTCCCTCTTCTCCCCGTCCAACTTCCGCTTCATGGAGCGCAGCGCCGCCCCTCTTCCTCCCCGTCCCCGCCCCTCTCCCTTCCAATCCCTGGCCCCGCCTCTCTTCTCCCCGTGAAGCGGCGCAGCCACCGGACCACCACGGACGACGAGGAGCAGCACGGGTGTGGGACCGCCGCCGTGAGTCCGGGACGCTGTCATGGTCGTCATCCACTTAAAAGGAGGACTGCGGGTTGAATACCCCAAACGACAGGGTCTTTTTTGCAAAATGTGCGACGACGTACGATGGATAGAGGAAGTGGAGGACTGCGTGTTGATTTGAAAGAACTACAGGGTTTGTTTTGCAAAATCGAAACGTTTTTTCAGAGACCCACTAAAACAGGGACTGCGGGTTGATTTGACAGAAACGGAGAGGCTTTTATGCAAAAGTGCCACGACGATGACGGACGACAGAAGCGATCCGTGGTTTACTATTAGGTAAAGATATATATGTGGCACCAGTATTCAGTTGATCGCTTCGGTGTTCGTCGTTAGGGCTTTGAATGTGTTGCAACTAGCCACTTCTACTCGTCGTTGGCTGTACAATCAGACCTAACAGTCCGCTGCACGACGTTCCTCATGCATGCGCGGATACCATTAGAGGCAACGCACTTGCGCTGCTCCGGCAAACCTTTTCGAGGGACCCGGCGATCGAGTCGCACGAGCAAAAATTTATATCTCGTGATTCATCTTCCTTAGCACGTGTCTCATGATTCGCCGTCAGGGCTTTGAATGTGTTGCAACCAACTATTCTTCCACTGCACTTCACTGTACGTTTAGTGGTATTGATCTCGTGATTCATCTCTTTTAGCATGTTTCTGATATATCCGCGCATAGGAAAAATTTATATCGTAGTCAATGCACCCAGCTTAGCGCAAAATATAGGCGATGCGGTGGGTGTTGGGAACGCGGGTGGCGACCTCCGGCGCGAGCTGGAGCCGTGCCAGTGGTTAGCTGCAACCGGCACAGCGAAGAGATGTGACCGTGTTGGCAGCGAGCTGTTACCATGCTGGGGACGGGGCAACAATCGTGCCAGGAGACAACGATGAACATCGGTGAGCGGGACGAGCGGGGCGCTGCAACCGGAACTGGATCCTCTAACATTAACAAGGAAAGTTAGAGAAGCTATAATACCCTAACTTTTCTTCTTTCAATCCATATGATTAAGGCTAAAATGATTTAAATTAATTTGCAAATTACAGATTTACTGCGTACATTCATAATCATCACATACAAACAATTTGATGGTGAAATAAAATTAATAGATTATTTATATCTACAGTAAATATTAATAGTAAATAATCTGCTAAACGTCTCTAATATTTCTTCTTCATTTTACACTAGGATTGCACTGTAGCACTGTGACTTTGCTTCTCTAGGTTAGAGGATCCGGTTCCGCTGCAACCGGTGCCCTATAGTGCACCCACAGTCTTCGTGTGTTATGGCAAGCCTCAACGGCCGTCGATGACTAGCGGCATCGGGACACTGCAACGAGCCGCTCGTGGCGCACGATGACTAGCTGACAGGAAAACTAGAAACCACATTAAAAAAATGATGGCTTGATGAATATTTGTCCAGGTACGAAACAGTTGAAGAACTATATTTTTGGTTATTTTACTAACCTATTTTCTTTTGGAGTATACCAGACCCTGATTAGAATGTACTTCCTCCGTCCTAAAATACATGACGTATAAACTGAGTCCAAAATCAATACTTTCTAAATTTGATGTATAAACCGAGTCAAAAGCCAATACTTTCTAAATTTGACATAATGTATATAAAAAATATTAAGAGAAACAACACCGAATCAATATCAATCTATTCATCATTAGATATATTTTCATAATTTATTTATTCAATCAACATTTTAGTTGTTGATATTTTCTTCCATATATTTAGTCAAACTTAGACAACAATGACTTTTTAACTAAATTTATGCGCCATGTATTTGAGGACAGAGGGAGTATCAAGAGAAGTGATACGGCGAACCAACCTGTAGTTGAATGGTTCGGAGGACAGTGATATTCTCAGTCCATCAGAGTTCAAGTCCTAAACTTGACATTGATACTCGCATTGTTCTGTATTTAACTATTTATTGCAGGCCTTTCTGCGACGTGCGTTCAGTGAGAGGACGTTTCCGTCGACTACGAAGACGTCCGTGGCAACTTCATCAATCTCAAGATCAGGGGCAGAGTCAGGAACTGGACATTGGGGGGGGGGGGGGGGGGGGGGGGCGGACGGAGAGACAACAAGCCAAAAAAATAGACATAACAAAATTTGTTGTAGCTTAGCCTTGCGTTCATCAATTTACTCGGTGGGAGGACGTCTCCGTCGACTACGAAGACGTCCGTGCCAACTTCGTCAATCTCAAGATCAGGGGCAGAGTCAGGAATTGGACATGGGAGGGGGGGGGGGGGGGGGGGTTGAGCGAAAAGGAAAAGACGAAACAACAAGCCAAGAAAAATAGACATAACAAAATTTATTGTAGCTTAGCCTTGCATTCATCAATTTACTCATTTTGCTTTACAACCGCCTAGAGCAAGACTGTTTGTTTGTTGGGTTAGAATTTGTGTATTTTTTATACTAGGTACTCGGTGATTGTTAGAAACTTAGAATAAAACTACCACTTTCAGATTCGTGTTGTGAGCTTAACCAATTATATCATTAACTCCATAAATTGTATTTCTCCCCATGACCACGCAAGCACAATTTTTGATAAGTTAAATTTAAATCACAGCATCAGTGCATCATTCCAGTAACAATTAGAAGCAAAGAGAAAATTATCACGCACATGGGCTATTCCATCAAAATCAAATCATTGTATTTATTCTGGAAAAGAGATTTACTACTCTCTCCGTTCCTAAACATAAGTCTTTCTAGAGATACCAATGCGGACTACATAGAGAGCAAAATGAGCAAATCTACACTCTAAAGTATGTACTCTTATTGAAATCTCTAAAAAAAAAAAATTAGGCAGTCGCCGGCCTCCGGGCAAAACGTGCATCGCTGGAATTGACCCCGTCGACAGTGGCGGATCCAGGAATTCAACATCGGGTGTTCAAATTTTTTTCCACCCTAATATAGAATGCTCTATTGCATATATTTCAAAGATTTTTTTATCAAAGGAGCTCAAGCTCCCAATTTCATTTCCATAACTAATAAAAGAACCACCAATTCAAAGATAATTCATTTGTTGCTTTTCTACTAAGGAAATCAAGCAGATCCTCCCACCTCACTGTCATCTACGGCTATGTCTTTATGAATCGAGATAGCGGCTAGCCGGCTACACATTTAGTTGTAGATTTCACAACAAAATTGAACCAACAAATCAACGATTGCAAATTCAGAGTTGGATGGGGATTCAACTTGGGCTTAGAGATCGAGGTTGTTCGAGCCAATTGCTGCACTAGTATGTTCTCCTCCTCGACGTTGACGACCGCGGCGGCCTCAACAGCGACGCTCATCCCCACCCTCTGTGCATCACTTTCCCGTCGCTCCTCCCCACCGGTGGTTGCGGGCATGACACTGTACGACTTGTCTGTATCCTCTGTCGAAAGCATGCCCGCCAGTCACCATCGGCAGAGGGTCAGGCCACTGCGTCGTCCGTGAGAACATAACTTTTTCTAAGGGTTCGTGGGAACAAAACTATTCCCTCCGTCCACGAATAAGTGTACATCTAGTTTTTGTCCCAATTCAAAATTTTAAAACTTTGACCAACTTTATAAGAAAATGTAGCATCATTTATGACACTAACTTAGTATCAATCTATTCGTTTTGAAATGTGCTTTCATAATATACCAATTTGATGTCATATATGTTGTTACTCTTTTTTATATAGTTGGTCAAAATTTTAAAATTTTAACTTAAGACAAAAGCTAGATGTGCACTTATTCGCAGAGGGAGTATGTGTGAAGAAAAGCTGGCTGCGTGATTCGCTCTAGTCTCATGCGAAGTTGAGAAGTAACGGGTTGCCGAGGTAGTGGGCTGCGTGGAGAAGTAGTGGGCTGCCGAAGTAGTGGGCTGCTCCTGATTACGTGAACTGGGCCTATGCCTACTTACGATTTTTTTTGCCTAAAATTTTGGGTGTACATCTGTACACCCATGCACCATGGTGATCCGCCCCTGCCCGTCGAGAACTGCCTTAGGCGCGGCGCCGTCAAGAACATCCTATTCAGTTTCTAGGGCTAGCCTAACGAGACGTGCTTGTGTTATGGTACTGGGCTAGATAAGGTACTAGTACTAGTCGGCCTTGCCTAAAAAAAATAGCTACTACTGGGCCTGGTCAGCCCATAGCCACGTTTGGCAGGGGCCAGTTGTTTAATCAACGCAAGCGGCGAGCAACGTGATGTATCACAAACATGTGCCACAAATGTTAACCAACAAATAAAGTCAGAACCCATTGACGGGCAGTTAAACATTCTACTTCAACGGAGAGTTTTACAAAGTAACTGTAAATAAATGACCGACATGAAACAAAAGCGGGAAACAAAGTAACTATAGATGACCGAGAAGAAGAACATGACTATGCATCAGCGGGGACGCACTAGTGCAGAATCGGGCTATTGTCCCGGTTCGTAAGGACCTTTAGTGCCGGTTCTGCAACCGGCACTAAAATATGGGGACTAAAGGCCCCTCCCGCTTTAGTCCCGGTTCAACACGAACCGGGACCAAAGGCCCACCACGTGGCCACGAGCCTGCGCCGAAGGGCTGGACACCAACCGGGACTAAAAGGTTTAGGCGTCTATGATTTATTTTTCCTTTTAGTTTTGTGTTTTCCATTTTTTTTTCATTTCAAACATATTTTACGCTAATACATATTGTACACGTTATGCATATATATAAATAGAATTTCTTGTAGAACCGATCATGCATATATATATATATATATATATATATATATATATATATATATATCATTAAATTTCTCGCACGACCATTCACATACACATGTATATATATATATATATATATATATATATATATATACACAATTTGGTATATACAATTTCTCCTACAATTTGCAGATCATTACATGAAGGCATTACAGCTTGTAATAGTATTCTCCGTTGGGATCTATGACCTGGTCGAGCAAAAATCCGGCTATTTCCTCTTGAATTGTTCGTACGCGATTCTCTAGTAGGAGCTTATCCCGCATCTCCTTCATCTTTAAAGAAGGAGATCAATATGCATGTATTAGTTGTGTGTATATATATTAGATAATGATGTAAAAATTATGAATAGTGTTCTGACAAACATACCCATTGCTCTCTATCAGTTCTGCTCCTTTCGGACGTCATCATGCGAATCTTCTCGCAAACGTAGTATGCACATAAATCAGTCCCCGGCGCCTGCTTCAGGGCCTTTACGAGAATAGAATTTAATCAGATAATAATTAATCAAGCATGATAATGGTATTAAAACTAGAATTAAAGAGATGGTAGCTACCTAGTACTAGCTACTTAATTAATTACCTTGGGTCGCACCCATTTCAGCTTTTGTTTCCATGGGCCTTCAACCTGTTTGATGAACTTTTCCCAAGCCCCGCCCGCCGGCAAAGAAAGTGAATAAAAGAGTTATTAATTAGTTGATATCAGAAAATGACGAACTAAAGATGTCGACATATAGTTCGATAATGATTGAAATTACCTGTCGACCATCCCCCTCACGATTGTGTAGTCATTAACGTCTTTAAGTAGTGAGTCTAGTACTTGAACTCTTCCCTCGTCAACTTCAATGATTAGCAGGATCCAGTGAAAACTGCATGCGCACACGTTAGTATAATTAAGCGGGCATGTGCATAACTCATCAACTACACTTATTAACATCTAGTAAGCAAAAACAGAATTTGTAGTACAAAACAGTGTTACTCACCCGAAGTTGTAAGGAAGTAGTATTTCTGGTTGGGTATTTAGTCGCACCAAGAACTCTAGCAAGCTTTTCTCTGTGTATGGTCGATCATATTCACGTGACCATGTCTCTTGATTAATGGTATTTGGGTCAATGAACCCAATGTCATAGTGTCCAGCTTTTTTCATTTCATACATCTTCATTCTGCATAATACCACAGAAAAGAATATAGTGAGGATAATTACAGTTAATGAACAAGCACTACAGCTAGCTAGAGACTTAAATTACAGAAAGAAATCACTTACAGACAATAGCAACTGACGATAGATTTGTCGAGTGCGTCTTGATTGAATAACTGAAATAGTTCTTGAAACTCAACCCACAGAGCCTTTCCATGGAAGTAATGCTCTGCCTTGACTCTCACCATGAGGGACTCTCGATCGGTAGTCTTTACTTCTCTCATGTACCATTGATGCAATTCATACATTCTCGTTGATAGATGCTTGATCTCCTCAGGCTTGACCAGAGGTTCGCCGCGGGCATATTTCCGTTTTAGTTCCTCCTCTTTAAACGTTTCCATGGGCTCGATGCCTAGGAGTTGTTCTACAGTGACACCGGCCTCTTCAGCCTGCCTTCTATGATCGTCGGTTATTACCAGCTGATCGGCGCCGGTACTCACATGTGTTGGTACAATGAGTAGGGGGATCGATTGCACCGCCTGTTCTCCCAGCTGGGGAATAGTTTTCCTGCTTTTTTGGCAGCTGCTTGGCTCGAGCTCGAGCTCGACTCCTTTTTTTGTGCTTGATATGACTTCTTGATTTGGCGCTCATAGTCTGAGTCCCTATGCTTGGGAGCTGGTGGTTCAGCCATACGAATAAAGTGCTGAATGACATGCTGAGGTACTTTCTCCTATGGCGGCGGGGGCGGTTTCGGTCCAAAATGGGCCTTCACTTGGGCTTGCACTTCGGCTTCGTTTTCCTCGTCAGTCAGGTGGTAAGGCAACCTCGGAAGAGGCTTGAGGCTTGGACCAAATTTGCATTTCTTGCCTCCTGTTGTATCGCTAGCCGCCGTAGCTGCGGTGCCTCTCTTCCGCTGTTGCTTAGGCGGCGGAGCCCGCTGAGGCGGCGGAGACGGCTGACGCGGTGCCTGACTTGGAGGAGGAGTCGGCTGACGCGGTGCCGGACTTGGAGGAGGAGGAGTCGGGTGACGCGGTGCCGGACTTGGAGGAGGAGGAGTGGGCTGGCGCGGTGGCGGACTTGGAGGAGCAGGAGTTTGTTGACGCGGTGGCTGACTTGGAGGAGCGGGAGTCTGCTGACGCGGTGGCGGACTTGGAGGAGGAGCCGGCTGACGCGGTGTCGGTGGCCTTGGAAAGACGATGCAATCCTTTCTCCATAGAATGATATGATGTATGACCTCTCCCAGTGTGCGCTCGTCGTCACCTCCAGGAATGTTAAGCTCTAGCCCCGAATATTGTGCCACCACTTCATCAACCACGACACGAGCAAAGCCAGCTGGAATCGGATTGCAATGGAAGGTTGCTTCAGGGGGATTTGTATAAGCAACGCCGTCCGCCACCTTCATGGATATGTTCTTCATTTTAAAGTGTAGCTCACAAGTTGTCGTATCTATGATATCATCCACAGGGTATCTATCCAGCAGTGCATCATCGCCCGGGGCGAAACCCACGCTGCTTCTCGGCATGGATGGGATGGTGCTATCCAATGCTGGATCCGCTAGCCGCTGCCGCTGCTGAGACCCCCTTTCCTGGCTAAGTGAGTCGATCTGCTGCTGCTGCCGCTGGAAAGCGAGTGCCAACTCCGCGTGCTTTGATTCTAGGCCACGAAGGCGATCTACTTCCTGCTTCCTCTCCTCCTCCTCCAGCTTCCTCTTCTGCTCCTCCTGCTGCTTCTTTCTCGCACGGCTTCTGTAGTCGACGTTCCAGTCCGTAAACCCCTCAAACTACGGAACAATGCCTTTGCCTCGTGTTCTTCCCGGGTGTTCAGGATTCTTCAGGGCGTGTGTAAGCTTGTCGTTCTCTCTGTTGGGCTTGAACACCCCCGTTCTAGCCTCTTCTATTGCAACAAGTAAACTGACATCGGCTCCTTTAAGACTTGCCTGCTCCAAAACCTCGCCTATCTTTGGGTCCAACGTCCCCCCATGCGCATAGAACCAAGTCCTAGACCTGGGGGACCAGCTCAATGTAACTGGAGTGACCCCTGCATCCATCATCTCTTTCTCAGAGAGATCCCACTTAGGCCGGGCCACCTCGTAGCCACCTGGCTCCAGCTTATGGTGCCACTGCTTTTTCGCGGCATTAATCTTGTTTTTTCTCGACCGTTCCTGAGCTACTTCTGATTCCTTGAAGTTCACGAAAGCGTCCCAGTGAGCTCTTGCCTTCTCCAGTGTTCCCTTGAATTCTGGAGTCTGCTTTCCTCCTTTCACGTACGCGGCCCATATAGTTTTCTTGTGGTTATTGAATGCTATCGCCATCTTCTTAAGAGCACAGTTCTTGACTTTCTGCAGATCTGCATCTGTCAAATGATCTGGTAGGGTGAAAGGTGACTTGAGCGATTCCCAAAGCCGATCTTTTGCTCTTTGGTCGACAAAAGTAACATCTGGATCTTCCTTTGCTGGCTTTTTCCATTCTTGAATGAAGATCGGGATTTGGTCCCTGACAATAACTCTGCATTGACGAATGAACTTGTTCGCATTCTTCTAAGGTTCGCGTGGTTCGCCATTAGGTTTGATGGCATCGATGTTGTACTTTACGCCATCCTTCAACTTTTTGGCCGGGACTCGAACTGTCCTGCTGCTTGTAGAAGATTTGCTCGATCCGGAGGGCTAAAAGAAGAAAGATCGATTCATTAATATATATACAAATCAATTAAAACATGTGATGATCACCAGATGCCTGCTTATATAAATATACCTCGCCGGTCTTTGTCATTTGAAGAACAACATTTCCTTCGTCATCATTGTTCTGGACTTCATCTATTCGTTCGTCTTCATCAAACATCATACCCTCACCGCTAGGGTTCAGATATTGCGAGCCATCATCTTCTTCATTCCCATCTGGGCTCGGGGAGTGTATGATGTCGAACAGAGTCTCTTCTCCTTCTCGGCCGGTATTGTCCATAGCTTTTATTTAACTAATCCAGAAAAAAGATAAAACAATTTAGTATTCAAATTAGAATGCATGAATGCAATCAATAAGGAAAAACTTAATCATAGTAGATAATATGCATCTTGAATAATCCAGATAATTAATATGCATCATCGAATATAATCTCGAATACATCGTCTCGAATATTATCGAATAATATAATCTCGAATACATCATCTCGAATATTATCTCGAATACATCACTAGCTAATACAGATTGAATATTATCGAATAATCTAGTTCACTCGCGGTGGACACCCAAAGAGAAGGAACCATCACAGGATCATAGCTCGGGTGAGATTCCTGAAGAACCTGCTAGGTATTGGAGAACCTGACGTCCAACGCAACCATGTAGCGACGGACGTGCTCGTCCTCCTCCCTGACATGGTGACGTACCACCTCCGTGGGGGACGCCAGCCTCCGCACCGAATGTGGCCCACTCGGCCGCCACCAAAGAAGCTCTGGGTCGACGACGGGACCCGGGTTCCTCACCAAGATGCGCGTCCCTGAAGGTAGCACCTCCCAGTGCCAGCCCGGCGGTGCCCAGTCCCGGACATGGCGCCTCTGAAGCAGGACATCGTCGCGAACGGGTCAACGACGAGGATGCGGGCCGGGCATCGTTGACGTCGAGAACAAATTCTATGCAAATGTAACATTTTTTAAATGCTTGGATTGTGATTTCTTATATACGAGGAACCTTTAGTCCCTGGCTAGGAACAGGATTCAAGAATCATAACGGATTCTCTTAACCTTTAAGGGATTTAGCAAAATGACACCATTCTGGATGTGCAGAAAATGGTCCATGTTTTTCCTGATGTCATCTACCCTTCTATATGTCATGTTGTCTAGTGTCAAAGGATTCGAGAAAACCATGGCTTCATCATTAGTCGGAAGTAACAGGCGCATGATGGTACGAAGCTCTCCAAAGTTGTTTTGGAACGGAGTCCCGGATAGGATAATTAGCTTTTTGGTACGAAGTTCAGCAAGAGCCTTCCGAATATCGCTATTTGGAAGGCCTTTGCTGAACTTCGTACCAAAAAGCGAATTATCCTATCAGGAACTCCGTTCCAAAACAACTTTGGAGAGCTTCGTACCATCATGCGCCTGTTACTTCCGGCTAATGATGAAGCCATGGATTTCTTCAATACTTTGACATACAAGACAACGTGACATATAGAAGGGTACGTAGATGAGATCAGAAAAAAATTGGATCAACTTGTGCACATCCATAATGGGGGCATTCTTGATAAATCCCTTATTAAGACTATAAGAGAATCTGTTGTGTACTATACATACATATACTAATTAATTGCAAATACATAACAAACTTTTGCAAATACAACATTAAAATATACAACTTTTGCAAATACTAATTGCTATACATTGGATCAAATGTCAAAATTCATCAACTTTTTTCTATACATTGTATTCATACATATATATATACTAATTTCTATACTATTGGATCAAAATATAAAATTCCTCAAATGTCAAAATTCCTTAACTCTTTTCTATACATCTAATCATCTAGTGAAAAAAAATGTATATCACAACATCTAGTGAAAATTTAACTTTTGCAAATTCAATCTATGCAAATTTAACTTTTTTAAATGGTTGATTGTGATTTTTGTAATTCTTTTTCACTTGATTTGCAAATACATAACTAAAAGTATAAAAAACTAAAAACATTCATCTATTTTATATATCTAGCATTCTAATAACTAAAAGTAAAAAACTAAAAACATTCATCTAACATTTATATCTAACATCTCATATAACTAAAAGTATAAAAAACTAAAAAACATTCATCTAACATTTATATACCTAACATTTCTATATAACTAAAAGTATAAAAACTAAAAAACATTCATCAACATTTCTATAATAAAATTAAAAACTAAAAAACAGAAAAACAGAAAATAAGAATATGTGTGTGTGTGTGTTCGTGCATGTGTGTGTGTGTGTGTGTGTGTGTGTGTGTGTTCGTGCATGTGTGTGTGTGTGTGCGGGCTCGATGGGAGGGGCGGCCATGGCGGCAGGGGCGCACAGCGGGGCGACGGCCGGCGAGGCGAGGCGAGTCGTCGGCGACGGCGACTGCGACGGCGCGCGAGGTCGAGGAGAGGGGCGGCGCGACGGGGGCGGCGACGGCGTGGGCGGCGACGGTATGGGCGGCGCGTCGGGGGCGGCGATGGCGTCGGCGCGGCGATCTCCTCTGTGTAGTGGTCGAAGAGACGAAGAAAGCAGTGGGAAACTGAAAAAAATTCAAGTGCTCTATATATATGCGGGGACCTTTAGTCCCGGTTGGAGCCATCAACCGGGACTAAAGGTCACTTTGCCCAGCCGAAGCGGCGGGAAGCGCAGGCCTTTAGTCGCGGTTGGTGGCTCCAACCGCGACTAAAGACCCCCCTTTAGTCGCGGTTGGAGCCACCAACCACGACTAAAGGCCTGTGCTTCCCGTGTCCAATGTTTAGTCCCACCTCGCTAGTTGAGAGGAGCTCGCACCGTTTTATAAGCCCCGCCGCGGCTACCGTGTCGAGCTCCTCTCTAAGCAGGCCTTTGTGGGCCTATTGAAACTGTGCTGCCCTGTGGGGCCAATTGGGTCGTACGGGCCTGCATCCTGGCCCAACTAGTGGTTGGGTTTCTAGTCGTATGCAGGCCGTGGCGGCCCAGTAGGCGGGCTTTTTTTATTTTTTTTGTTTTCTGCTTTATTTATTTTCTTTTGTTTCT
Source organism: Thinopyrum elongatum (assembly GCA_011799875.1). NCBI lineage: Eukaryota > Viridiplantae > Streptophyta > Magnoliopsida > Poales > Poaceae > Thinopyrum > Thinopyrum elongatum. Next base: position 96,862,198 of record CM022301.1, on the reverse strand, counting down.
GAGTTGTTTTTTGCTTTATTTAGAGTTTCTTTGTGAATCTTTTTGCTTTAGTGCTTGTAGTTTTCAAATTTGGATAGTTTAAATTTGAATTATTTGAATTTTGTGTGAATCACTAGTTTGTGAATAACTTTACTTTAAAAATAGATTTTTCAGTGATTCTTTTTTCTGCTGTTTAATATTAGCGTGTTTTATCATTATATTCAATTTGGTAATTCTTAGGTTATTTTAAAAAAAGAAATACCTTTGTAACAGATGAATTTTTGTCCGAAACCCTGATACTTCGAAAGAGATTGTCCATTTTGTACACAAAGTGCATCCAGTTTCTGCCGCAACCCTCTCAACTTTTTAGCACATGATATGTGGGTGAAATGATGATACCATGCCAACTTTCATCCTTTTCAGAGTTCATTTTGTAGTGCTTTTCAATTTCAGGGTCATTTAGCTAAAAAAAATCAGTAAATGCATGAAAAATAGCAAATGAAGTCAGAAATGGTTGAAAATTGATGACATGGCTTTGAATGGTGCATACTGAATGCACAAAAAGTCTGGAGTTGAAATAAGTTTTAAAAAATGAAATGCCTTTGTAACAGATGAGTTTTCATCCGAAACCCTGATACTTCGAAAGAGATTGTCCATTCACGAAGTGCATCCAGTTTTTGTCGTAACCCTCTCAACTTTTTAGCACATGCTATATGGGTGAAATGATGATACCATGCCAACTTTCAACCTTTTCAGAGTTCATTTTGTAGTGCTTTTCAATTTCAGGGTCATTTAGCTAAAAAATATCAGTAAATACATGAAAAATAGCAAATGAAGTCAGAAAGGGTTGAAAATTGATGACGTGGCTTTGAATGGTGCATACTGAACACACAAAAAGTCTGGAGTTGAAATAAGTTTAAAAAAATGAAATGCCTTTGTAACAGATGAGTTTTCGTCCGAAACCCTGATACTTCGAAAGAGATTGTCCATTTTGTACACGAAGTGCATCCAGTTTTTGCCGTAACCCTCTCAACTTTTTAGCACATGCTATGCGGGTGAAATGATGATACCATGCCAACTTTCAACCTTTTCAGAGTTCATTTGTATTGCTTTTCAATTTCAGGGTCATTTAGCTAAAAAAAAATCAGTAAATGCATGAAAAATAGCAAATGAAGTCAGAAAGGGTTGAAAATTGTTGACATTTGTCCAAAGCACATAAGTAAATGTTTCAAATGCCAAAACACATAAGCACCCTAACTATTACAAAGATTCCCTCCGGTTTGTCCAAAGTGGGACTTTCTAGATATATAAGTCCGGAAACTCACTAGAGAAGAAAGTGATGACAGTGAAGCCGGTCACATCCCAGAGTGGGATCTTTGGGTGTAAAACTTTTTCTTCGCGTGTGTCCCTTTGCGCCGTAACCATGGACAATCTTCATCATTTAACTGGATGCTCGGGTCAATATTCACTGTGAAGGGAGCAATTTCATGAAACTTTTCATAATCTTCTGACATGTCTGTCTTGTCATCCACTCCCACTATGTTTCTTTTCCCTGAAAGAACTATGTGGCGCTTTGGCTCATCGTATGATGTATTCGCTTCCTTATCTTTTCTTTTTCTCGGCTTGGTAGACATGTCCTTCACATAGAAAACCTGCGCCACATCATTGGCTAGGACGAATGGTTCGTGTGCGTACGCAAGATTGTTGAGATCCACTGTTGTCATTCCGTACTACAGGTCTTCTGTTACCCCGTGATGACCCACAAGTATAGGGGATCAATCGTAGTCCTTTCGATAAGTAAGAGTGTCGAACCCAACGAGGAGCAGAAGGAAATGACAAGCGGTTTTCAGTAAGGTAATGTCTGCAAGCACTGAAATTGTAAGTAGCGAGTAGTTTAATAGCAAGATAATTTGTAACGAGCAAGTAACAATAGTAGTAACAACAGTGCAGCAAGGTAGCCCAATCCTTTTGAGGCAAAGGACAGTCCAAAACGGTCTCTTATGGTAAGCAAAGTGTTCTTGAGGGTACACGGGAATTTCATCTAGTCACTTTCATCATGTTGGCTTGATTTGTGTTCACTACTTTGATAATTTGATATGTGGGTGGATCGGTGCTTAGGTGCTGTTCTTACTTGAACAAAACTCCTACTTATGATTAACCCCCTCGCAAGCATCCGCAACTACGAGAAAAGTATTAAGAATAAATTCTAACCATAGCATCAAACTTTTGGATCCAATCGGTCCCTTACGGAATAGCGCATAAACTAGGGTTTAAGCTTCTGTCACTCTCGCAACCCATCATCTAATAAGTACTCCACAATGCATTCCCTTAGGCCCAAATATGGTGAAGTGTCATGTAGTCGACGTTCACATGACACCACTAAGGGAATCACAACATACATATCATCAAAATATCGAACACATATCAAGTTCACATGATTACTTGCAACATGATTTCTCCCGTGACCTCAAGAACAAAAGTAACTACTCACAAATAATAATCATGCTCAAGATCAAAGGGGTATTAAATAGCATAATGGATCTGAACATATAATCTTCCACCAAATAAACCATATAGTAATCAACTACAAGATGTAATCAACACTACTAGTCACCCACAAGTACCAATCTATAGTTCCGGTACAAAGATTGAACACGGGAGATGAACTAGGGTTTGAGAGGAGATGGTGTTGTTGAAGATGTTGATGGAGATTGCCCTCCCCAAGATGGGAGAGTTGTCGGTGATGATGATGACGATGATTTCCCCCTCCGGGAGGGAAGTTCCCCCGGCGGAATCGCTCCGCCAGAGGGCAAAAGTGCTCCTGCCCAAGTTCCGCCTCGAGACGGCGGCGCTCCGTCCCAAAAGTCCTCTCCTGATTTTTTTCTAGCTCAAAATGACTTATATACCAGAAGATGGGCACCGGAGGTGGGCTGGGCTGAGCACAACCTACCAGGGCACGCCTGGGGGGCCTGGCGCGCCCTGGTGTCTTGTGCTCACCAGGTGGCCCCCCTCCGGTAGTTATTTGCTCCAGTATTTCTTATTTATTCCATAAAAATTCCTCGTCAAGTTTCAGCTCATTTGGAGTTGTGCAGAATAGGTAGCCTGATGTAGCTTTTTCAGGTCTAGATTTCCAGCTGCCGGAATTCTCCCTCTTTGTGTATACCTTGCATATTATGAGAGAAAAGGCATTAGAATTACTCCAAAAAGCATTATTATGCATAAAAAATTATAAATAACAGTAGGTAAACATGATGCAAAATGGACGTATCAACTCCCCAAGCTTAGACCTCGCTTGTCCTCAAGCGAAAACCGAAATCGAAAAACATGTCCACATGCTTAGAGAGAGAGGTGTCGGTAAAAACAAAATACGGACATAGAAGCATCATGTAATTTATTATAACAGCAACAAACTTTAACATAAAACTTTCATCATAGAACTTTTATCATAGACTTCTCATGAATAAGTAACAATTCATCACAACATCGAAGTATAAAGCATAAACTTTATTGGAAACCAACAAACTATGTTCTCAGTCAATTTTGCAACTACAATTCATCATATTTTCAGGAAGGGTCACGTATCGGAGCCTTTAGGCAAGTCCACATACTCAACCATCATATAGTTTTCTATGATTGCTAACACTGACCGCGTACACATAAGCAAAACGTTTCAACCGGACACATAGAAAGATAGGGGCTTATAGTTTCGCCTCCCAACGTATTCACCTCGAGGGTGATGTCAACAATAATAACTCATGCTACCCATATTCAACTGGATATATGTGCCTAGATCTTTCCTCACCATATGATGCTTGCCAAAAGAGAAAGTAAAAAGGAATAGAGAGAAAAACTTTGACTCTTGCATGAAAGTAAATATATAAAAGTAAAAGATAGGCCCTTCACAGAGGGAAGCAGAGGTTGCCATGCGCTTTTTGTTTGTATGCTCAATCCCTTAGTGCAAGAGAATGTCACATTATATTGCCCTTGTGATAGCAACCTTTATTATGCAGTCTGTCGCTTTTATTCTTCGCCATCACAAGTTCGTACAACGCTCAATGTTCTCTTACACTAAATGATCCAACACTTTTAGAAGCAATTTTTATTGCCTTATTGCACCGATGACAACTTATTTGAAGGATCTTACTCAATCCATAGGTAGGTATGGTGGACTCTCAAAACAAGATTTGGGTTTAAGGGTTTTTGGATGCACAAGTAGTATCTCTACTTGGTGCGGAATTTTTGGCTAGAAAAGATAGGGGGCAAGCACCACATGTTGAAGGATCTATGACAATATAACTTCTATGTGAATATGAACAAACATAAATCATTACGTTGTCTTCCTTGTCCAACGTCAACAATTTTGGCATATAATATTTTGATGGGTGCTCACAATCACAAAAGATTTCCAAGATAGTGTATTTGCATGTGAATCTTCTCTTCCCTTATTAATTCTTTCATGAATTGCTTCATTGACCAATACTATGTTTGTCAATCTACAATAAAATTTTCTACTTATACTCTTCCTTGTGTGATGTCATTACTTACCATAAGATTAGCATATGATCTTTTTCATTTATTTCCTTTCTTTTTATTGAAACATGAAAGTAAAGAAAGTAAAACTCAAACTAAACTTTATTATATCTCTCGCACATGATTACAAGGATAGATCACTAAGCAAACTCTCGAAAAGAAAGGATCGAACTAAACTTTTATTCATCTAAAGCAAAAGATAACCATGGATCGAACAAAGAAAAGTAATGGCAAAGGATAGTGGAGGTGATACGATACCGAGGCACCTTCCCAAGCTTGGCGGAAGCCAAGGGGAGTGCCCATACCCGATCCTTAATTTTCTTTTGGTGATGAAGAAGGAGGTGGTGGTGATGAAGTGGTAGCGATCCTGTCCTCGGGTTTCGATGGCAGAGGCTCACCATTATAGGAGGAGTAGTGAGTCTCTCGGGTCCTGCAACTGGTAGCCAAACTCATACCTTTAAACCTTGCCTCATATTCTAAGACTTGGTTTTGAAGGTCGTAGATATGGCTCTGGAGGAAGTTGATTTGCTCGTTGAAGGAGAAAATGATGTCCTTCATGGACTTGCCATCCACCTTGAGATCGCGGGTGTAGTCCGCGATCATGAGGTGATTGGCATTGAGTCCACGTTCCACCATCCCCTTGCACCGAAAGACTTCCTGCTCCATAGCTTCAAGCCTAGCCTCCATGGATCCAGTCCCCTTGGGGCCTTGCACATCGCGGATGTGGAGCACCCCCTCATGCATCTGGATAGCTTGAGGGTGCTGCATCACCTCCCGCAAATATGGGTTGATGACGTTCTCGAAGAACTTGTCCTTGGAGGAGCTTGAGGAGGCCATGGTGGATTGGATCTGTCAGAAAACAGCAAGGAAAAGAAAACAGAAGATTTCTTCGTGATACGGAGGTTAATAGGTTTGGGGGGTATATAAACATTTTTTATCTTGGGAAACAAGCAAACAGAAGAAAAACGGAGTCCGGAAGGTACCCGAGGTGGGCACAACCCACCTGGGCGCGCCTGGCAAGCCAGGCGCGCCCTGGTGTCTTGTGCCCACCAGGGTCACCTTCCTGGTAGTTTCTTATTTTTCTAATTTTCTAAATATTCCAAAACTGACAAAAAATATTTTTGCGGATTTTTCGGAGTCCGTTTACTTACCGTATCACGTACCTCCCTTTTTTCACAATTCTGGAGTGTTCCAGAAGGTTTCTTTTATGTGTTCTTCCGGTGTCATGGTTTGGATAACATTACTTTCAACATTAATGGGCGTACCTGTGATATAATGTTTTATTCGTTGCCCATTAACAACCTTCGGGTTAGTACCTTCGGCATTATTTATTTTGATAGCTCCAGATTGATAAACCTCCTCGATAACATAGGGTAATTTCCATTTGGAGAGGAGTTTTCCTACAAAGAATCTGAAACGAGAGTTGTACAAAAGAACATATTCTCCAACTTTGAATGCACGCTTTTGGATTATTTTATCATGCCATCTTTTAACTTTTTCTTTAAATAACTTGGCATTTTCGTAAGCTTGGGTTCTCCATTCATCTAATGAGCTAATATCAAATAATCTCTTTTCACCAGCAAGTTTGAAATCATAGTTGAGTTCTTTAATTGCCCAATATGCTTTATGTTCTAACTCAAGAGGCAAATGACAAGCTTTTCCATAAACCATTTTATAAGGAGACATACCCATAGGATTTTTATATGTTATTCTATAAGCCCAAAGTGCATCATCTAATTTCTTAGACCAATTCTTTCGAGACCTATTGACAGTCTTTTGTAAAATTAATTTTATTTCTCTATTGCTAAGTTCAACTTGACCACTAGACTGAGGATGATAGGGTGATGCAATTCTATGGTTAACATCATACTTGGCAAGCATTTTAAGGAAAGCACCATGAATAAAGTGTGAACCACCATCAGTCATTAAATATCTAGGGACTCCAAACCTTGGGAAAATAACTTCCTTAAGCATTTTAATAGAGGTGTTGTGATCAGCACTACTAGTTGGAATAGCTTCTACCCACTTAGTAACATAGTCAACATCAACCAAAATATGAGTATACCCATTAGAGGAAGGAAAAGGTCCCATGTAATCAAATCCCCAAACATCAAATGGTTCAACAGCAAGGGAATAATTCATAGGCATTTCTTGACGCTTACCGATATTACCTATTCTTTGACATTCATCACAAGATAAGACGAACTTACGAGCATCCTTGAAGAGAGTAGGCCAATAAAACTCAGATTGCAATACCTTATGAGCTGTTCTGTCTCCCACATGATGTCCTCCATAAGCTTCGGAGTGACATTTCCGTAGGATTTGTTCCTTTGATATCTTTAGGACATGGCATTTTCTCAATTGCATCAACCTTGGCTTTGTCCACCTCAATACCTCTTTCAAAAATTTTATGGCCCAAAACAATACCTTCATTAACCATAAAGTGACACTTCTCCCAATTCAAGACAAGATTTGTTTGCTCACATCTCTGCAAAACTCGATCAAGATTGCTTAAACAATCATCAAAAGACTTCCCATAAACAGAAAAGTCATCCATGAAAACCTCAACAATCTTTTCACAAAAATCAAAGAATATAGCAGTCATACATCTTTAAAAGGTAGCAAGTGCATTGCATAAACCAAAAGGCATACGTCTATAAGCATAAGTTCCAAAAGGACAAGTAAAAGTGGTCTTTTCTTGATCAGGTTGAGAAAGAGGTATTTGTGAAAAGCCAGAATATCCATCAAGGAAGCAAAAATGTGTGTGCTTAGATAATCTTTCTAGCATTTGATCAATAAAAGGCAGAGGATAACGATCTTTTCTAGTTGCTTTGTTTAATTTTCTAAAATCAATTACCATTCTATAGCCTGTGACAATTCTTTGTGGAATAAGTTCATTCTTATCATTAGGAACAACAGTAATACCTCCCTTCTTTGGGACACAATGAACAGGACTTACCCATCTACTATCAGCTATAGGATAGATTATACTTGCTTCCAGGAGTTTCAATATTTCCGTCCTTACCACTTCTTTCATCTTCGGATTTAACCGACGTTGGTGAACAACAACGGGTTTAGCATCAGGTTCCATATTAATTTTGTGCTGACATAGAGTGGGACTAATGCCCTTAAAATCATCAAGAGTATATCCAATAGCATCTCGGTGCTTCCTTAGAACTTTCAATAATCTTTCTTCTTCATGTTCTGAAAGGTTAGCACTAATAATAACAGGATATATCTTTTTCTCATCAAGATAAGCGTATTTCAAAGTGTCTGGTAATTGTTTTAATTGAAACACATGATCATCTTTAGGTGGAGGAGGACCTCCTAGAGTTTCAATAGGCAGATTGTGTTTAAGCAGAGGTTGTTGTTCGAACAAGATTCTATCTATTTCATTTCTTTCATGCATATGCAAATCATTTTCATGATCTAGCAAATATTGCTCTAAAGGATCAGTAGGAGGTACAACAATAGAAGCAAGACCAATAATTTCATCCTTACTAGGCAAATCTTTTTTATGAGGTTTTCTACTAAACTTAGAAAAATTAAACTCATGAGACTCATCACCAAAGCTAACACCGACAGTTTGTTTCTCACAATCTATTTTAGCATTAACGGTGTTCAAGAAAGGTCTACCAAAGATGATGGGACAAAAGTCATCTTGTGGGGAACCAAGAACAAGAAAATCAGTAGGGTATTTTACTTTCCCACACAAGACTTCAACATCTCTAACAATCCCAAGTGGCGTGATGGTGTCTCTATTAGCAAGTTTAATAGTAACATCTATGTCTTCTATCTCAGCGGGTGCTATGTCATTCATAATTTCTTGATATAAGGTAAAAGGAATAGTACTTATGCTAGCACCTATGTCACATAAACCATGATAACAGTGATCTCCTATTTTAACTGAGACAACAGGCATGCCAACAACGGGTCTATGTTTATCTTTCCCATCGGGTTTGGTAATTCTAGCAGCTTCACCAACGAAGTAAATAACATGCCCATCAATATTATCGACCAAGAGATCCTTAACCATAGCAACACTAGGTTCTACCTTGATTTGTCCAGCTGGTTTAGGTGTTCTAATATAACTTTTATTGACCACTGTTGAGACTTTAGCATGTTCCTTCATCCTGACAGGGAAAGGTGGTTTTCCAATATAAGCAGTAGGAACAACTGGGTCAACATTGTAGATAATTGTTTCATCTTTAGCTATTACCGGTTCTTTAATTTCTTATTTAATAGGTGGGTGATATTTAAACCACTTCTCCTTAGGGAGATCAACATGAGTAGCAAAAGATTCACAAAAGAAGGCTACTATCTCAGAGTCAAGTCCATATTTAGTGCTAAACTTTTGAAAAGCATCGGTATTCATAAAAGATTTAACACAATCAAACTTAAGCTTAATACCTGACTCTTTACCTTCGTCGAGTTCCCAATCTTCGGAGTTGCGTTTAATTCTTTCTAAAAGATCTCACCAGAATTCAATAGTCTTCTTCATAAAGGAACCAGTACAAGAAGTATCGAGCATGTATCGACCATTATGAGAAAGCCGAGCATAAAAGTTCTGAATAATAATTTCTCTTGAGAGCTCATGATTGGGGTATGAATATAACATTGACTTAAGCCTCCCCCAAGCTAGAGCGATACTTTCTCCTTCACGAGGCCAAAAATTATATATATAATTCCGATCATGATGAACTAGATGCATAGGATAATTTTTTTGGTGGAACTCTAATTTCAATCGATTCCAATTCCAAGATCCAATATCATCGCATAGCCTATACCATGTCAATGCCTTTCCCTTCAAAGATAAAGGGAAAATCTTCTTCTTAGCTTCATCTCCGGGTAAACCTGCAAGCTTAAACAATTCACAAATTTCATCCACATATATCAAGTGTATATCAGGGTGTTCGGTTCCATCTCCTGCATAAGGATTAGCTAGCAGTTGTTCTATCATACCCGAAGGAATTTCATATTCAATATTATCAGTAGGTGCAGTAGGTTGAGGGGCATCTAATTATGGTTCCGGTCGAGGTGAAGATACCCCGAACAAACCCCTCAAAGGAATGCTCTCCATAGTAACAAGTGACAATAAATTTCAGCACGTAGTAATAATTTTTCCTTACCAATTTCCACTTACCAAGAGCGCTTCACTCCCCGGCAACGGCGCCAGAAAAGAGCCTTGATGACCTACAAGTATAGTGGATCAATCGTAGTCCTTTTGATAAGTAAGAGTGTGTAACACCCCCTGTATTAAGCTACAGAGATCACCCTTTTGATGAGGCCATGTCATCATGATTAATAGTGCACAATCATCATTAGCATCATATTGCATTTCAACTCCTAAGTCAAATTCAAATTTAAATGAAAGTGGAATATAAAAGTTGTCCAACATAGAAACTAAAATGTCAGATAAATAACAAATATTCCAGAGGCTATTCAAAAATTGAAACCAACATCATTGGAATTGGATAAGTGACTCGAACAACCTCAAACAGTGGATAAAGATAATATTTAATAACCATTTATTAAATCTGAAATAAATATGGAATTATGTTTTGTCCAAACTAGTTTTAGGTGTTAAGGAATAATGCACTGGTATTTATGAAATAGGTCACCTTTTTACAAAAACCATTTGAGGCCCCAAACATTTAACAGTAGAGAAAAGAGAATAAAGAAAAGAAAAAAAAGAAACAGAAAAGGAAAAAAAGAGCAACACCCCCCCCCCCCGACTGGGCCTCGGCCCAGCAAGCCACCGGGCCGCCAGGCCGGCCCAGCCGGCGCCTACTTAGCGGCCACCCCCCCGGACAAAACCTAACCCTACCCCCGAAAAAAGAGACAGAGGGGGAGAACCAAGAGACAGCAGAGAGGCGGAACGAAGATAGCAGAAGAAGAAAAGGTAGAAGAATAAAGATCAGTAAGAAAAAAAAAGATCAAGATGAGGGACTAGGGATCGAGGTGGAACGACCCCGTCGCCTCGGTGCGGCAGACGACGCCGCCTCGCCGTCGCCGCCCGGATCCCGCTCTCCTCGCCGCATGCTCCCTCGACGCGCTCGCCCCGACGCGCCCGGCCGCGCCGCCTCGCCCTCGCCGCACGACGCCACCGCCCGGAGCTCTCCCTCGCCGGTCTGCCTCGTCTACGTCGCCGCCTTGTCCCCGCCGGCCTGCCTCCCCGTCGCCGTCGTCCCCGTCGACCACCCCGACCCCCGCTGCCCCGTCCCTACGGATCCCGGTGAGGCCTCGGGCCTCTCCCCCCCTCTCTGCTCGCGCACGCGCCCGCGCGCACCGCAGCCTCGCCGCGCTCTGCCGCACGCGCGCGCGCGCCGCCCACTGCCGCTCGCCCGCGCTCCCTGGCCTCGCCGCGCCGCGCTCCGGCCTTGGCCTCGCCTCTGGTGCACGCGCGCGCGCTGGCCCGGACGTGTCCGGTGCCCGAACAGACACGGCCCGGACATGTCCGCCCCGGCCCTATGACAGATGGGGCCCAGCCCCTAAAAACGAATTAAAAGAAAATAGAAATAAAAATAAGTAATTAAAATAATTAAAATAATTAATTAATTAATTAATTAATTAATTAGTTAATTAATCCTGATTAGGTTAATCTAATTAATTGATTAGTGTTAATTAAACAGTAATCAGTAATTAAATTAATTAAACCTAATTAACCTTACAGCCTATGACAGGTGGGACCCACCCTGTCAGGTGGCTGCTGACGTCAGCATGATGTCATGCTGACGTCATCAATTACTGTTTCGGATAATGTTGAATTAAATAATTAATTAAAATTTCAGAAATTAATAAAAACTTTAGAAAATCATATCTTTTAAACCGTAACTCCGATGAAAATATTTTATACATGAAACTTGCTCAGAACGACGATACGAACCCGGATACGCCCTCGGTATCTCCGTCAGACGCCCGCAGCTATGAGAACGTTGAACAATTAGACCGATTCCGATAGATGAATAGTGTCCAACCCTAATTAAATAAATCCGAATAAATTCCTAAATTAACTAAATCGCTTAGTTAGGCTGTATATCACCCCGGCATATCATTTAGACATGTCATGCATCCCTGTTGCATTATTGCCGTGTGTTTACTGTTTCTTCCCCCTCTTCTCTTCGGTAGACTACGAGACCGACGCAGCTGCTGGTGCCCCGACCGACTACGTTGTTGACGACCCCTACTTGCCAGAGCAACCAGGCAAGCCCCCCCCTTGATCACCAGATATCGCCTATTCTCCTCTATACTGCTTGCATTAGAGTAGTGTAGCATGTTACTGCTTTCCGTTAATCCTAGTCTGATGCATAGCCTGACACTGTTGCTACATCTGTTGATACCTTACCTGCAATCCTAAATGCCTAGTGTAGGATGCTAGTTTATCATCATTGGCCCTGCATTCTTGTCAGTCTGCCTTGCTATACTATCGGGCCGTGATCACTCGGGAGGTGATCACGGGTTATACTATACATACTATACAAATGGTGACTAAAGTCGGGTCGGCTCGAAGAGTACCCGCGAGTGATTCACGGATTGGGGGCTGAAAGGACCTTTGTCCCCACGGCCCTTTGTGTGGATCTTTGTGGCGGAGCGACAGGGCAGGTTGAGACCACCTAGGAGACAGGTGGGCCAGGCCCTGGTCGGCGTTCGCGTTTACTTCATAATAACACGCTTAACGAGATTGGATATTTGATCTGAGTCTGGCCACTGGCCTATACGCACTAACCAGCTACGCGGGAGTAGTTATGGGTATCCCGGCGTCGTGGTATCAGCTGAAGCCTTCTTGACGTCAGCGACTGAGCGGCGCGCGCCGTGTTGGACCGCGCTAACGTAACCGCCGTGATCGTGTGGGTTGCTAGGTCTGCTCGCGGCCGCGTACGCAACGTGCAGGAGCGCACTGGGCGATGGGCCCAGACCCCAGAGTGCCTAGGATTAGTCCGGCGTGCTGACCTCTCTGTTGAGCCTAGGTGGGGCTGCGACGTGTGGATCTTCCGAGGCCGGGCATGACCCAGGAAAGTGTGTCCGGCCAAAGGGGATCGAGCGTGTTGGGGAATATGTGGTGCACCCCTGCAGGGAAGTTTATCTATTCGAATAGCCGTGTCCCTCGGTAAAAGGACGACCCGGAGTTGTATTCCGACCTCATGACAACTAGAAATGGATACTTAATAAAACACACCCTTACAAGTGACAGATACCCGGTGGTCGCTCTCTCGCATGGTGGCGACGAGAGGACCGACGGGTAGGATTATGCTATACGTTGTTGTTTGGTTAACTTCCAACTAATCTCTTCTATTGCTTCAAGATGGAGGCTGCCAGAAGCGTAGTCTTCGACAGGACTAGCTATCCCCCTTTTATTCTGGCATTCTGCAGTTCAGTCCACCGATATTGCCTCTTTACACATATACCATGCATATGTAGTATAGATCCTTGCTTGCGAGTACTTTGGATGAGTACTCACGGTTGCTTTCCCCCTTCTTTCCCCCTTTCCCTTCTTGCTGGTTGTCGCAACCAGATGCTGGAGCCCAGGAGCCAGACGCCACCTACGACGACTACTACCACCAGGACGGAGCCTACTACTACGTCCAGGACGCCGACGACCAGGAGTAGTTAGGAGGATCCCAGGCAGGAGGCCCTGCGCCTGTTCGATCTGTTGTATCCCTGTTTGTGCTAGCCATCTTATGGCACCTTGTTTAACCTATGTCTGTACTCAGATATTGTTGCTTCCGCTGACTCGTCTATGATCGAGCATTTGTATTCGAGCCCTCGTGGCCCCTGGCTTGTCTTATGATGCTTGTATGACTTATTTATGTTTTAGAGTTGTGTTGTGATATCTTCCCGTGAGTCCCTGATCTTGATCGTACACGTTTGCGTGCATGATTAGTGTACGATCGAGCCGGGGGCGCCACAGAGTGTCGAACCCAACGAGGAGCAGAAGGAAATGACAAGCGGTTTTCAGTAAGGTAATGTCTGCAAGTACTAAAATTGTAAGTAGCGAGTAGTTTAATAGCAAGATAATTTGTAACGAGCAAGTAACAATAGTAGTAACAACAGTGCAGCAAGGTAGCCCAATCCTTTTGAGGCAAAGGACAGGCCAAAACGGTCTCTTATGATAAGCAAAGTGTTCTTGAGGGTACACGGGAATTTCATCTAGTCACTTTCATCATGTTGGCTTGATTTGTGTTCACTACTTTGATAATTTGATATGTGGGTGGATCGGTGCTTAGGTGCTGTTCTTACTTGAACAATCCTCCTACTTATGATTAACCCCCTCGCAAGCGTCCGCAACTACGAGAAAAGTATTAAGAATAAATTCTAACCATAGCATTAAACTTTTGGATCCAATCGGTCCCTTACGGAATAGCGCATAAACTAGGGTTTAAGCTTCTATCACTCTCGCAAACCCATCATCTAATAACTACTCCACAATGCATTCCCTTGGGCCCAAATATGGTGAAGTGTCATGTCGTCGACGTTCACATGACACCACTAAGGGAATCACAACATACATATCATCAAAATATCGAACACATATCAAGTTCATATGATTACTTGCAACATGATTTCTCCCGTGACCTCAAGAACAAAAGTAACTACTCACAAATAATAATCATGCTCAAGATCAGAGGGGTATTAAACAGCATAATGGATCTGAACATATAATCTTCCACCAAATAAACCATATAGTAATCAACTACAAGATGTAATCAACACTACTAGTCACCCACAAGTACCAATCTATAGTTCCAGTACAAAATTGAACACGGGAGATGAACTAGGGTTTTAGAGGAGATGGTGCTATTGAAGATGTTGATGGAGATTGCCCTCCCCAAGATGGGAGAGTTGTTGGTGATGATGATGACGATGATTTCCCCCTCCGGAAGGGAAGTTCCCCCGGCGGAATCGCTCCGCCAGAGGGCAAAAGTGCTCCTGCCCAAGTTCCGCCTTGAGACGGCGGCGCTCCGTCCCGAAAGTCCTCTCCTGATTTTTTCTAGGTCAAAATGACTTATATACCAGAAGATGGGCACCGGAGGTGGGCTGGGCTGAGCACAACCCACCAGGGCGCGCCTGGGGGCCTGGCGCGCCCTGGTGTCTTGTGCTCACCAGGTGGCCCCCCTCCGGTAGTTATTTGCTCAAGTATTTCTTATTTATTCCATAAAAAATCCTCGTCAAGTTTCAGCTCATTTGGAGTTGTGCAGAATAAGTAGCCCGACGTAGCTTTTTCAGGTCCAGATTTCTAGCTACCGGAATTCTCCCTCTTTGTGTATACCTTGCATATTATGAGAGAAAAGGCATTAGAATTACTCCAAAAAGCATTATTATGCACAAAAACATTATAAATAACAGTAGGTAAACATGATGCAAAATGGACGTATCACCCCGCCTCGTGTCAGATTGACCCATTTGTACCGTAACAAAGGGACCTTCAAACCACGTCCATAGTCAAGTTCCCATATCTCTTCTATGTAACCATAATATGTGTCTTTTCCCCTCTTGGTTGCTGCATCAAAGCGGACACCACTGTTTTGGTTGGTGCTCTTTTTATCTTGGGCGATCGTGTAAAATGTATTCCCATTTATCTCGTACCCTTTGAAAGTCATTATATTCGAAGATGGTAACTGGGACAGCAAGTACAGGTCATCTTCAACAGCGTCGTCATGCATGGCACGTGTCTGCAACCAACCGGCGATAGTCCCCGTTTGTTCACGTGTAATCCAGTCGTCAGACTTCTCCGGGTGTTTGGAGCGTAGAATATTCTTGTGTTCCTCGATATACGGAGCCACCAAGGCGGAATTTTGTAGAACTATGTAGTGTGCTTGAATGAGAGAATGCCCGTCCATACATATTATTGCTTTCGGTCCTAGCGTGCCATTTCCACCCAGTCTGCCCTTATGTCGCGATTCAGGAACACCAATCGGCTTAAGGTCAGGAATAAAGTCAACACAAAACTCAATGACCTCCTCATTTTCATGGCCCTTGGAGATGCTTCCTTCTGGCCTAGCACGGTTATGAACATATTTCTTTAAGACTCCCATGAACCTCTCAAAGGGGAACATATTTTGTAGAAATACAGGACCCAGAATGGCAATCTCTTCGCATAGGTGAACTAGGACGTGCGTCATGATATTGAAGAAGGATGATGGGAACATCAACTCGAAACTGACAAGACATTGCACCAAATCATTCTCTAACCTTGGTATGATTTCTGGATCGGTTACCTTCTGAGAGATTGCATTGAGGAATGCACATAGCTTCACAATGGCTAATCGAACGTTTTCCGGTAGAAGCCCGCTCAATGCAACCGAAAGCAGTTGCGTCATAATCACGTGGCAGTCATGAGACTTTAGGTTCTGGAACTTTTTCTCTGCCATATTTATTATTCCCTTTATATTCGACGAGAAGCCAGACGGGACCTTCATACTGAGCAGGCATTCAAAGAAGATTTCCTTCTCTTCTTTGGTAAGAGCGTAGCTGGCATGACCCTGATGTATGCCATCTTTTCCGTGCATACGTTGCTGGTCCTCCCGTGCCTCCAGTGTATCTTTTGTCTTCCCATACACGCTCAAGAAGCCAAGCAGTGTCACGCAAAGATTCTTCGTCACGTGCATCACGGCGATTGCAGAGCGGACCTCTAGGTCTTTCCAATAGGGTAGGTCCCAAAATATAGATTTATTCTTCCACATGGGTGCGCGTCCGTCAGCGTCATTCGGAACAAATTGTCCGCCAGGACCCTTTCCAAAGATTAGCTTTAAATCCTTGACCATATCATGTACATCATCATCAGTACGGTGGCGAGGCTTCGTCCGGTGATCTGGCTCACCTTTGAAATGCTTGCCTTTCTTTCTTACGGGATGCCTGCTCGGAAGAAATCGACGATGTCCCAGGTACACATGCTTCTTACAATTATCCAAATATATACTGTCGGTATCATCCAAACAGTGCGTGCATGCGCGGTATCCCTTGTTTGTCTGTCCTGAAAGGTTACTGAGAGCAGGCCAATCATTGATGGTCACAAATAGAAACGCATGTAGGTCAAATTCTTCCTGATTGTCCTCATCCCATGCATGTACACCTTTTTCATTCCACAACTGTAAGAGTTCTTCAACTAATGGCCTTAGGTACACATCAATGTCGTTGCCGGGTTGCTTAGGGCCTTGGATGAGCACTGGCATCATAATGTACTTCCGCTTCATGCACAACCAAGGAGGAAGGTTATACATACATAGAGTCACAGGCCAGGTGCTATGATTGCTGCTCTGCTCCCCAAAAGAATTAATGCCATCTGCGCTTAGACCAAACCATACGTTCCTTGCGTCATCTTCAAAGTCCCCCCACTTCCTCTCAATTTTCTCCACTGCGATCCATCAGCGGGTACTCTCAACTTCCCGTCTTTCTTACGGTCTTCTTTGTGCCATCGCATCAACTTGGCATGCTCTTTGTTTTGGAACAAACGTTTCAACCGTGGTATTATAGGAGCATACCACATCACCTTGGCAGGAATCTTCTTCCCGGGGTGCTCGCCCTCGACATCACCAGGGTCATCGCGGCTGATCTTATAGCGCAATGCACTGCATACCGGGCATGCATTCAAATCCTCGTACTCACCGCGGTAGAGGATGCAGTCATTAGGGCATGCATGTATCTTCTGCACCTCTAATCCTAGAGGGCAGAGAGCCTTCTTTGCTTCGTACGTACCGTCGGGCAATTCGTTGTCCTTTGGAAGCATCTTCTTTAACATTATCAGCAACTTTCCAAATCCCTTGTCAGATACACCATTCTCTGCCTTCCATTGCAGCAATTCCAGTGTGGTGCCCAGCTTTTTCTTCTCAGCTTCGCAATTTGGGTACAACGATTTCTTGTGATCCTCTAACATGCGCTGCAACTTCAGCCTCTTCTTTTCACTTGCGCAGTTTCTCTTTGCATCGGCAATGGCCCGACCAAGATCATCAGCGGGCTCATCTGATGCATCTTCTTCAGCTTCTTCCCGCATTACCGGCTCAGCTTCTTCCCCCATTGTTGTACCATCGTATTTAGGGAACCCATGGCCAGGATAGCTGTCGTCGTCCTCTTCTTCTTCATTGTCTTCCATCATAACCCCTCTTTCTCCGTGCTTGGTCCAAACATTATAGTGGGGCATGAAACCGGACTCAAACAGGTGGACGTGAATGGTTCTTGACTTAGAGTAATTCTGATCATTCTTACAGCCAGCACATGGACAACACATAAAACCATCCGCCCGCTTGTTTGCCTCAGCCATAAGCAGAAAAGTACGCACGCCATTAACAAACCAGGGAGAGCATCGGTCATCGTACATCCATTGCCGGCTCATCTTCATTACACAGCACCGAAAAGACCAAATTAATACAAGTTCATACACACTTATTCTCATAAAACAACATACAAACTCTCTAGCTAAAGCATTTAAATGCAACAACAAATGCGATCAAGATCGCAACTAAGGTAACAATTGATCCAACAGCATAATGATACCAAGCCTCACTATCAATGGCATATTTTGTAATCTTTCTAATCTTCAAGCGCATTTTCTCCATCTTGATCTTGTGATCATCGACGACATCGGCAACATACAACTCCAGTTTCATTTTCTCTTCTTCAATTCTTTTCAATTTTTCTTTCAAATACTCGTTTTTTTTCAACTAAATTTAACTTCTCGACAAGAGGGTCGGTTGGAATTTCCGGTTCACATACCTTCTAGATAAAAATATCTATGTCAACTTGATGGGCATAATTTGTCATAAACATGAAATGCAACAAATAGTTATAAAAGAGAATATACCACATCCAAATCATAAACTGGACGAGGCCCGACGGGGACGGATATCAAAACCATGCCACTATGTATAACAAACAACGTACGGGTAAGAAAATTATACAAGTAGCTATATATCTAAATCACACAAACATGCTTTTTTTTATATAAAAAACATAAGAACAAGAGGCTCACCAAGGTGATGCCGGCGACGGGACGGTGCGGGCGATCGACGGTGGTTAGGACGGGGACGAAAAGGCACTAAGTAAACCACACCTACATATGCAAACTAAGAGTTAATTTGAGCTCAAATTGCATATAAATCAAATAAACTACCACATATAATTACTCCCAAACTAAAACCCACAAATCACTATACTTATAGAGCATTGCAAGAGCTAATCTAGCAATGAGAGATGAAAGGACAAAGTTGCTAACCTTTGTGATCACTTGGATGGATGGGGGGCCTTCAAATCTTGATAATTTTTGAGCAAAATGAAAGATGAGCTCGAGCAAAGGGGAAGAACAGAGAGGAGAGGAAAGGGGAAGAACAGAGAGCTCGGACTCGATGAAGGATTTATATAGGATGATCTATAGTCCCAGTTGATGATACAAACCGGGACTAAAGGTTAGCCTCTAGTCCCGGTTCGTGCCACGAACCGGGACTAAAGGTGTTGGTGGGACCCCAGCCTGACACCAGCCTACTACCACCTCTTTAGTCGCGGTTCGTGTCACGAACCGGTACAAGAGGTTCAACACGAACCAGGACTAATGAGTGCCGCCCTCCTAGCCGTTGGAACCGGCACTAATGGTCACATTAGTGCCGGTTCGTAATTGAACCGGGACTAATGAGGTAAACATAAGGCCGTTTTTCTACTAGCGACGATCCAGAAGGGTTTCTGTCCAGCCAACACATTCTCAAACTGCTTGACAATTTCCGACGAGCCGTCCTGGAGGCCAAGAACAGGCAGATCGCTGTTCTTTTCGCTCAAGCAATTCACCCAGTAGACGCAGTTGGGCTTGAGCCCGTATCCGCTGGCAGAGCAGGACGCTGCAAAATTGGATCTACTGAGGAGGAAAGCCCGATCGCCGATGCAGTCCGTCTTACGCCAGGCCGGCGGCTCCGAGAAATCCATCCGATAGACGCGGAGCTCCCCTGGTTGGTCGACGCACATTCCGTGGAAGGCGATATGGACGAGGAACAGGTCGTTGCAGGACTCGACGACGTACGTGGCCGTAAAGCCGAACGGGACGTCGATGCAGGGCACGGCGATGGCGCCCAGCCGCGCCTCCGGCTCCTCCGAGGCGTCGTTGGTGTGGAAGTCCAGCGTGCCGAGAGATTCGTTGGACTCGCAGAAGAAGAACCTCCCATTGACGGCGGCAACGTCGAAGAAGTTTCTCTTTCTGGGGGCACAACCCGGGATGTCCAAGCAGCCAATGTCATAGCCGTGGCGTGACCACCGGAGATCCTGGCCGACGCGGCAGAACCACATCACCGGGCTCGCATGGTCGAAGACTAGGACGCTGCAGCCAGGCGGTACCACGACGTTGGACAAGACGCACCTGCACGTCCACGGGACCTCGTCGTCCTTGAGAGTCAGAAGCTCGATTCTTGATCCGTCCTTAGGGTTCAGTTGATGTGTCCCTGCGTCTTGTGACGAGGAATCAGAGGAGCTCAGGACCAGGACCCAGCCCTGCGGCGTCGCCAGGCATGCCTTATTGCTCGGCACCAACGGAGGGACATCTTGAAGCTTCTGGTCCGGCAAGCTGAAGACCTTGTACGACGAACGATCTGAGTCTGGCGGCGGCTCAAGCACCAGCAGCGGGAAAGCCGCGGACACGTTGGACTCCTCGGCCAGATCCATCGCTGACAACAGGGACGTAGACAAGTCCAAGTCAGCCATGGCCTGGGTCGTAAGGCTAGATCGCTTCGTTTACAGGTTGACGACGACAAGCGGCACAAGGCTCTGCAACCACGGATCTGTCGAGAACAGGGCGTCGCGTGACGTATATCTCTACTCCTAATAATACCCTCTACGGTTTATTTTCATCTGACTTTTTTTCATCTGGTTTTTCTTCGTCCCACCACCGCCTTTCCACCGGTTTTCCTCTTTTTTCGTCTGGCCGGCAATACCCAACGTATTTATGGTAATCAATCAAAATTAATCCACGTATGGTAAGACTATAAACTCAGAAATCTCAAATATGATAATTATAGTAATAAATCAATCCAGATATGGTAAGGTCATAACTCTGGAAATTTCGAATATGGTAATTATATGGTAATAAATTTAAATTACCCCAAAGGCTATCAATCCAGGTATGGTAAGGCCATACCTCAGGAAATTTCGAATACGGTAATTATATGGTAATAAATTTAAATTACCCCAATGGCTATCTCTACTCCTAATCTACTCCTAATGAAACAGTCCGTAGTCGTTTCGTTTCGCTACATTGATCGAAGCCGCGAGTCAATCGAAAGGAAATCCCCCACCGTCAAAGGAAGTCAATCTCACCTCGAGTCCCGGCCCCATCTCTCGTTTTCCCTTCCTAATCTCCCGATAATGATCCACATCCCTCCTCCACCGCCAGCTCCATCCTCTGTACCCGACCGCCGCCCCCTCACCTTCGCCACCGCCACCGCCAGCCTGCGCGTCCGCCTTTACGGCCTCGACGCCTGCGCCCCCTCCCATGCCATCCTCGAGCGCAAGCGCCGCCTGCGCATGGACGCCGACGCCAGCCGCATCGATGAGGTGGTCGATGACACTGGCGGTGGTCGGGTATAGGAAGGGCGACCCCGGCGCGTTGTAGTAGGCGTTGAGGAGCGCCGCTGTGGCCTCCCGGAGGAGCGTCCGGTAGGGGTCACCGCGGCCGGCGAGCGTCTCCCGCAGCGTCATGTCCGGGACGTATCGCCGCGCGGCCATAGGGCCGAACGCCATGGCCACCGTCGTGTTGGGCGTCACCACCTTCCAGTGGCACCGGTGCTCTGGCAGCGTCCACTGGTCGTACGCGCACGCCGAGCCGGAGTCAGAGCCCTCGGCCGGCGTTTCGCTTGAAGAAGACGCGGGCAGCGAGGGGAGCGTCTCCGGCTCTGGCCGCTGCGGCACCGTCGGCGGGCGGCGCCAGACGGGAGGCAGGAGTCGCGGACTGCGGCACCAGAAGATCGGCACCGGAGAAGACACCGGCCCGGCACAACCGTCAGGGGCGGCGCCGGTGGCGATGGCATGGCGGCCGCGGCCGCGGGGGAACGGGGCCGGCGCGGGGGCAGAAGTCCATGGGCTGATCCGGCTGCGAGAGGAGCGGCAGGACGGTATAGAGGGCGAGGCCGAGCATGCGGAAGGCGAGCGTGAGCTCGCGCGGCTCGGCATTGGCGGCGGCGGAGCAGTGGCCGGTGGCGTGGTCGTGCAGCGGTTCATGTCCGGCGACCCTCCATGCACACAGAGAAGCCGCGGAACCAGTTGGTGTTGCACTCCCGCACCGTGATCGGGGTGTCGCCACCACCGCACTGGATTGCCACCCGCACCCCTGCAGTCATCCATCCATCCAATCGCCATGCATGCACGTTGCATGTTGTGTTAGTAGGTGGGCGGCCATGGACGCGTGCGTGCGCAGGTAGGAGCGATGTGGTTTACGCGCGTACATACCCTCGTACCATAGAGCGGGTAGTCGAAGAGGCCGCGGGCGCCGTCCTTGCACCGGTCGCAGAACACCATGCGGGCGACCATCGTGCTGCCGGTCGCCGCCTCCGTAAACGACACGGCCAACAGCAGCAACAGCGCGGCCACCGCCGCCACGCTCCTCGCGGCGCCGTTGAAGGGACCCGCCATGGCGTACTGATGCGGCTGACGTCGGCATCCTTGTCAGGCTCCAGGACAAGGAGGTCCTCGAGCGGCTGCTGCTGGCTGGGGTGCCGTATGAGTTTGCATTCTTCATGGCGGGAAGCTACTTGGGTTGATGCTTGACATTTGCCCGCTTGGTTGTTGTGCATCTACGACTGCTTGGGCGTGCAGCAGCGCCTTGGGCATGTGGGGGTGGAGGCAATGGTTGAGGATGTCATTTACAATGCACAACGAGGTCAGCAACATCGGTTACCTGCATCTCGTGTATCATTTTTTTTCCGAGATCTCGTGTATCATTTTAAGATGCAATATAGGAAGATAAGGATCTCCCTACGGTATGTGCACAATACCATCTACCTAGGCAAATTCTCCACTGGCCAGATTGGTGTTTTTTTAGTTAACTAGATACCCACTACAATGCTTTATAGTTTTAGCACTTCGTAGATGCATTTGATGGATCATGGATGGCTGATGGCATGGTGTTGTGTTTTTTTTTTCATGTGGTTTAGCACTCCACTACTTATGTTACTGTGCCAACAACAACTGAGCCTCTCTTAATTTGCCATGAAGATACTTACTCTAACCAATGCTTTTGCCACCATCTTCAAATAAGTGCATACTTGGATTCTCTTGGTACACTAATTTTTAGGCATTTGTTGATTTTTCACCACCTGTATATATTAGGATCTGCTATTCTGTATATTTTCAATAGTAATAACTTGAAATATGCTTTTATCGTTACTGTAAAGTTTGTTGATGATGCTTTGTTTCAGGATATGTGGAGAGGCTATTTGAAATGTAGTTCATGGCAGATCGTAGATTGCATGGCTAAGCACCTCACTTATATTGGTAAGTTTTCATTGTTTTATTTAAATTAAAATGGTTTATATATTCTGTCGGAACAGTCACATGCCATATTAATTTCAGAAAAACAATTTTTATGTTAGTGTTGTGCTTGCATGTATTGTTATGTCTAAAATGAAAATTTCAAACCAAAATAGAGTCACAGTTTGTATTTACATGTTGGATAATGGATGTTTCAATCGCTAAATTTAAACTAAGGTTTGTAGAATAAATTGTGCCCTCTTAAGATTAAGTCATGTAGTCATAAGTCCAATGAGCAATGACTTTTATTTGATTTGAATTAAGATGGTGGGGTGTACATTATACAAAAACGTTATATATTTATGCTCTCAGGGTCTTGATTTGAAGGCCGCAATTTTGTTATCCCCTTGCAACGAAGGGGCTCTTTGTCATGAAATATATGTAGCCTACAATATTGTGAGTGTTATCTCTCCTTCAAGGGATGTAGCCTTCAATACTGTACTAGACGTTCTGTAGAGAAAGAAGGATAGATATGACAAGTTCTTTTTAATTTTGTAAGAGAGAAATGGGAGTGACACACATGGAGAGATAGAGCCGGGCCGGGACTTATGTACAGCTGCTTGATCTGACCGTGAAGCAGCAAAGATGCATCTCAACCTTAACTTCAGTCCTTTGGACACTCTTGTTATCTCTGTAAGAAGTTTCTGATGTTTATTTTGTGATGCATGTAGCTTTCAGCTTGCCAGCCTTTCAAATCTGCAAGTGCCCGACGTACTAGGCTACTATGGAAGTTGTGGAGGTTATGTAGTTGTCGGTACTAGGTTTGACCGTTTGAGTTTTACATTCTGTATGTATAGGAAGGTCGCTTTATTTGTTCTAGGGTCATTTTTGAACATGTTTATGTATTATAAGATCACTGGCATGTATTGATTATGAAATTATTTTGTTTCTAAAATGAAACTATTTTATCTATCAATAATATATGTAGGTTGCCTGCCGTGTCTTTTCTAAGTTTACCTTCCTTCATTATGTTGCATCATGTGATGTGAAATTTTTATTGTAGTTAAAGTCGCTGCTGCAATTTTACTACAAAGAATTTATGGTTGTAGTTACAATTGTGCAAAATAGTGGCTGATCGTGCAGGGCGAGCAATGGAGAAGGAAAATGTTGTGGTGTACTTGATGGGAAAATACATAGGAGCTCCTGAGTGCCCGTGAACCATATATGAAAATTAAAGTTTACGGTCAAGATAATTTAATCTATATGGATGAATGTGATGGCTTGTTTGCCTGTCTTAATTATATAATAGATTTTTATTATACTTGTCGTAGTACCGTGCACATGAACCTAAAGACAACATTCCTACCTTGTAATAGAATATCTTAAGCGCATCAAGTAAATCTTAGTTTGTAATATATAATATCTTAAGCGCATCATGTCTCTCTGTGTATATCATCAAGTTACCTTGTAGGTGAAGTGGATTTTAGTTATTTTCCAATTGTTATACGCTACCATTTCTATGCATGCGAAATATGACATAATTTTTCTGTCCAAAAATACTTGTTAGAGAAATTGATGTATCTAGACGTATTTTAATTCTAGATACATCCATTTTTATCTATTTCTCTGACAAATTTTTCCGGACGGAGATTGTACATTATTTGCGTAATAAAAAATAAATAAATTAAAAGCCCGTGTATATATATAGGGGGCTGGCTTTCCCCGATTCCAGATTGAAAAGGGACGCAAGTCGAAACCGGACTCCGACAGCTATACGTCTGCTCCTAATTTTTGGATGCCAAATCCAGGAATCCGGGTTGGTGACAAGTTCGAATCATGGCTGAGTCGACTTCGCGTTGCACGGCCAGATGAGATTGCGATTCAGCTGTACACGGACGCTCTCTCTTGTTTTGTTTTTTTAATGATGATGAAGGGAAGGCATTATTTATTTATTTTTTGAAAAGAAGTTAAAACCCCTGCATCAATCGATGCATACGGTCATCTTTATTTATTATTTCACCAAGGTCTAATAAGAGCATACATCAAGCCACCCGAAGCCACCACTCATATCTACAAAACTCGATAATGTGGAGTGCTCTCACTCCCATATCTAAACCGGTGTCATCGCCGATTCATCCACATAACGTATCAGAACGAACAGCCGGTGCAGCAGACCTAAAACGTACATCACATACACACGTTTTAGACGTCGCCATCATCATCGGACCGCCGACCCATCTTCAGGAGAGAGATCCGCATCATCCTTGCCAGTCCGTCCATCTGTTGACGCCACCACGACGCCCAACGGTGCCACCGCTCCGCGCTCGTCCATCCAGACGCGAAGATTCTGGAAGATCTGTCATGCGTAGCACCTGCCGACCAGGCATGGCACATCGTAGCACCTGTCGGCCAGGCATGACTTGACATCTCCATCGAAACTCCGTGCAAGACGAAGCCGCTCCACATCCTGCCTCTGTCTTTCAGCGCTGCTCCACAAACGATGCTCCCAAGAGAGAAACGACACCGCAGTACCGCCATCGTCCGATCTGGAAGACCAGATCCTAGGGTTTCCCTCGGAGCTGCACGAGTGGGTTGACAGTCATTGCACGATGATGCCTTCATCAAGGAAACGACGCAGAACGCCGCCATCGCCTACCATCGGCTCAGTTTTCACCGGCACCTATGTCTTCCCAACTCGCAGCCGGAACTAGATGACGGATCCCGAGATCTGACCATCCAGCCTCAGGCCGACCACCTTCGACGGGGGAGATGGCCACCACCGCCGGTTGCACCGGCCAGATCAGATCTGACCAGAGGTGCCGCCAAGCCGCCCACCAGGCCCTCTACACCGTCGTCGATCCGAAGCCGGATGACGCACTGCCGCAGCATAAGTTACCGCCGCCCGAGCCAGGCAAGCCGCCGCCCGCCGCCGCCCATGACCGGGCTGCCCGATGCGCTGCAGTCGCCGTCGCCCGTGACAGGGCCAGCCGCCGGCGCCGCGGCCATCGCCGCCACCGCCAGATCTGCCGCGCCTCCGCACGCGCAAGGGCTCCGCACCACCCGTGAGATGCGGGAGAGAGAGGAGGATCCCAGCCACCGGCATCGGTCCCCGGGCGCATCCCGTCGGCGTCCTCCGGCGGCGGCGGGGTGAGGGATGGTGGATTCGGGAGCAGGGGCAGCTAGGGCTGGGGACCCGCCCGAGTCGCCCGAGCGGGGGCGACGCGAGGGTGAGGGAGGGCATTATAACTGGCTTTATTAATTTTGAACACAAATAATATTGTCCACTAATTTGTTGACAACGAAACCCAAAGGTTCATCAAACTTATAGCTAGCTCATAAGCTACAAATTAGCTTGACGCAAATAATGCTTAAGGATAAAGATAACTTTCCCAATCCACGTTGTCGTGTTCATACATTTCGCGAAGATTATTGTTGCCGCATCTCATCGCTGCGTTTTCTTAATGCATAATTCAATAACATTCGTAGAATCTGATTCGGCCTCATCCTGATTCAACCCCATGTCATTACTCCTCTAAAGGATGCTGGAATACCTTCCTTCTAGGAGCTTGGCCGCAAGAGAGTGCCCCTCCGTTGCACACTGGGCTCGCGCGGCTGGCTCCCTGACGTGCTCCACCACGCCGTCCGATCTCCACGGATGCCCTGCACCCTGACGTTATACTCGGGGGTCCATTATGTTAGGAAACATAGTAGAAAACAAAAAAAAATCGCACCTACAATCACCCAAGAACAATATGAAGATGCATAACGAGTTGTGATCAACGATCGTTATCGACTCCGGAGTGCAGCGGAAGTAGACGAGTTGGTGTAGATCGTACTTGAAGTCCCTCGAACATTGATGATGATCCCGCGAACCGCCCTCGAACGATCCCTCAAACTGAAGACCGAAAGCACGGCCTCTCTACTTGGTTGCAAGCGTATGGTCTTCACGATCCGGCAGCGCTTCACCGTCCAGAGCTAATCGTTATCGGAGAATTAGAGGAAGGAGATTAGAATCACACAGGGCTTCTAATTATGAGGATTAGAGGTGGCTAGGGCTAGCTCTAATTAGTCTAGGACCAACTAGAAGTAGATCAAATAGAGGAGGGTCCCAAAACTTGTGTTGTCCAATTGGGCACCAAACCTCCACTATATATAGGTTGGAGGGGAGAAGGAGGGCTGCCACCAAGGAGGGAAACCCTCCTTGGGGTGCCCAACTAAGGGGAGGAGGAGTAGGACTCCTCCCCTACTCCTATTCGCCCCCCCCACAAGGAAAGGGGACGCCTTCCCACTTGGGCCCTTGTGGCCCAAGTTTCCTTCCACCTCTTGGCCTTATTAGGCCCATTGATATTAAATTAAATATATATTTGTTCTAAATATTTTCAGAGCATTATATATATATATATATATATATATATATATATATATATATATATATATATAATTTAACATCCCCGGAAATATTTTCCACCTATATATATTAATTGGTAATACCCGATATTCACCGAAACCCTTCCGGTGACCCAGAAACGCTTCCGGAACCTCTCGGAACTATTTCGGATATTAATGAAACAATTCCACAAATATATTCTCATCACTCCCGTCCTACTAACACTCAGCAGATCGTGATTACCTTAAACTTGTGACCCCGTAGGTTCGGTACCCGTAGACATGAACGAACCCCCTTCGTTCAATGACCGATAGCGGAACCGTGGACATTCATATCGGTCCCTATGATTACACGAATGATATTCGAGTGAAACTTTGGTTATTATGTGATGTTCCCTTTGCTTTGCGATACTTTACAAAACTTAGTGTGCATCCGTATCCTCTAGAGTCATCACCATGCTCACTATACCGTTGCTTCTGTTACCGGTTTTGTTCTTCTTTCTCGTTGATGTGTTCCGGTATCCCCGTGACGTAGTCACCTGTGTCTGGCCATACGATGATGGATGTCGTCACACCGAGAGGGCCCTAAGAATATCTCTCCATCGCCGGAGGAGCAAATCCCACTCTCGAGCTGTCTGGTCACTTGTCAAACTTTCCGGTGTGCCTGAAAGTTGTCGTTATGACCACCTTGTTACAGATGACGTTTGAGCAACCCCAAAGCCCACTGTCCGGTAGGAAGTGACCGAGACACTCTCATGGTCTGAGGAACTAAAACACATGCTAACACTCTGTGTTATAACAGATGATTTCAGACGATATGATCACATAGTATAACAGACAAGTATTGGGTCGATTCAATATGATCGTTCTTCTAACATCATACCCTCAATGTTATTTTAGGACTATCATTACACTTAACGATATCCTAAGCAATGTTGGGGATATCGCTTATCGGGAACTTATCGGTTGACCCAAGATAAGGGGTAAATCAGCCAGTTTATCGGCATATCGGCCGATTTATTGCCATATCGGCCGATTTATCGGTCGATATATCTTATCGGTCAGACAGCGATAAGCGATAAATCGGTATATCGGAAGATATCTTGAACAGTGATCCTAAGATCCGGAAACCGTGATCACCAACAACACTTGAGCCGGTCTTAGAGGCGAGACCGGGAACCTATTGTTTACCATTTATCATTCCACACGTGCATATGAGTTTTCCACTGAATCGCATATTCCAGGATCATAGCAGTTATAGCATGGAATATAAACTCTTAACTATGAATAATGGAAATATAATAATACAATATTATTGCCTCTAGGGCATATTTCCAACAGTCTCCCACTTGCGCTAGAGTCAATAATCTAGTTAGCACTTTTAACTTTTACACCAATGGCAATCTGGTGTCAGTCCATGCTTTGCTTGTGGTATAGACTTCGTCCTATCAAATATGACAACTTCAGATCCGCGTGTATCATTTGCATTTCTATGCATCAATCATGCTTTCACAAGAATTCATAATTTATGTGAAACCGGCTTTGTATATATATTGAATCACTGGTAGAACCTTTGATTCCTTAGACTGAGTCATGGAACCACTATTAAGAATAGTGTTCCAATGATACAATCATCTAGAAACCATACCAAGCTCATAAATGAACTTTCGGTTCATCGCCCTTCATTTTTTGCTTCTAAAGCAATAATATACTTAGCCTTTTGTCATAGAATTCACCACAGTAACTTTCTTGGACCAATTCCAACTTACTGTGCCACCATAAATCACTTTTAGTTTGAAATGAAAAAATCACTTGGAGCATAGATGAAGATTTTATCGATGTACTACTTACAACGAGCCTTGATTGATGTAACTCCTTACAACAATCTCTTCATTTTCTCTCTGTGTGAGAAACATGTCGTTAATCCTTAACGACATTTTCATTGTTGTACTATGATCAACAATTTGACCATACTAGTAACTTTTACTTACAACTAACTTGGAGTATTGGAAATATCTGGTTGTTTACATACCATGGAATACAAGTGTGGTTGAAATCATATTTCGCTCATCGGCATTTAAGGATACCGCCTCCTTCCATGTGACATCGACAAGAAACTCTTCTTGACATTTTACATACTAAACTGCTTTAGTATTCTGTCAATATGTATTTTGGCTATGTCTGATTAGACACCATTATCTCCATAGATCATTATGTCTAATACCAAGACTATTCATTGCCTAAGTACTTTACTGAAAAACTAGTTTCAGTAAAGTCTTAATTTGTGTCAAGAAATTTCCAATCAACTATGTATCATGCACACATAGTGTTTAGAAATAATATCATGCTCCCACTTACTTTCTTGTAAATACAAGCGTCTTTGCTTCTATCGATGAAATCATATTATTTGATCAATTCATCAAAACAAAGATTCCAACTCCACTATACTTGCTTCAAATCTTTGAAGTTTGCACACTTACTAGCATCCTCTGGATTGAGAAAATGACCTTAGTCTGTATCAAATATACAACCTTGGTTCTATTTCCATCTCATGGGAATAATTTTGACATCCATCTGTTATATTTCATAATTGAAATATTTAGTAATTGCTAGTTTAATCCGAATTGACTTTAATTATTATTATGATGATACAATCTCATCATAATCAACTCCTTGATCTTGTCATAAACTTATTTGCAACAAGACAAGCATTATAAAACATTTTTATCATTATCAATCTATAGATCCATCACTACACGTTTAGACTTTAAGTCTTTTAGAGGGTCCATCAAGTTCGAAACTTGACTTATGTGTATGGATACTATCTCGGATTATTTTGGCGTATAGCCAATTCTGGAGTCAGGGCTCATCAATGCTTCTCTGTATATCATAGGTTCATTGTTTGTTCAACAATATTTCGTCTGCGCACCATGAAGGTTTGCACGAATATCCGCAACTTATATAGTTCAGCTGCAAGTTCGACTGAAGTCTCTATATCCTATGTAGAGGCTTCTGTATCAGTGGCAGTAAGAAATCTTAGAACCACTTCTAGCGTTTCTTTTCTTCGACCTGATCACGAAAATTCTATAATCTTGTCGATTTGCACTGTCCTCCCACTTAGTATTTTGCAGAAAACATTTTCTTCAAAATTTCCGCATTCTGTGGCAAAACACTTTGCCTCGGCATAGTGATAGAGGAATACCCAACCATTTGGGATAACCTACACAGTAGTACTTATAGATTTGATGGCGATCCTTTTTCAGTGTAAAAGCCATAGTCTCTAAAGCATCACATTAAGAGTATATTGGCAAAATTGATTAATGTCATCTCACTATGTCATACATAGTTTGATTATATCTACTCAAGACACTCTACTCTTAGTAGTGTCTCTAGTAGGTGTAAGCTATAAAACACTTTACAGCTCATCAGACATTCACTAAATTTGTAACTCAAATATTCTTTTCTGCAATCAAATTGTAGAAACATAATTTTCTTGTTACAATAATTTCTACTTCTTTCTAAAAATCTTTCGAACCATTTCAAAAGATCTAGAATCATGTCTCAATTAGTAAATATAAATATCTACTTGAGTCATCCTTGAAGATAGATAAATCCACTGCTTGCAACAACACTTATTGGAATATACACATCAATATGCATGTTCCAATTATTTTGTTGCTCGTTCTTTATGGCCTGTGAACGGTATTTGCTCCACAATTTGGATGAAAGTTGCAAGTGTCTGATGATTCATAATCATATGACTCCAAAATCCATCACTATGGAATTTCTCGATGCGGGTTTCTCCAATGTGACTAAATGCAGTGCCACACATATGTGGTATTCTTTTAGTCTTGCGACATTTAGCGTCAGTGTTATAGATGTTTAATTCTATCATCAATAGTCATAACTTTCATCCTATTCACAATAGGAGTATGGCCCTTTTGTTCATTACATCGAACAACCATTGTTCTCTTATGAACAAACTCCTCGCAATTTCTATGCCATGGGCTAGAGTGTGCATAACTCTAAAATGATTTATGACAATAAATTCAGAGGTAATATGCTGATGAAAAAGTATCATAACTTTTACAAAAGTTTTTCAACACATATTTTAACCTCACTAATTTGTTGGTCATTAGGCCATAGTAATTTTTGCATCGATTCGCAACATCATGCAATCGAGTCGGTATCCTTGTGATCAACTTTTAACCACAATTATGAAGAATTTTAGTGTTTAACAATTTAACCACAATTCTCAAGAATCACACTTTAATTGACCGACTTTCTCTACATCTTATAACTTGTATGACATTCATACCTGAGTTGGACACTCCAGTCTTCTTTTCTTACTGCCTCTAAACTTCTTATAGTTTTACTTTCAATATTTCTCCCACTCAACAGAAGAGTCATCTAAATTTTAAGAGTGGCGTGAGACCTGAACTTCCCTAGGCATGTAAATCTCATTACATCCTTTGGTTTTGTTCTTTCTCTTTAAGTTTTTGCCATCAACTCATGACTGGCGTTCTTCCGGATATTACGCATTTCAGTCCTAGATATAGTAGAACACTTTGCTAGAACTTGCAAACAAAACACTTCTTTAGATATCTCATGTCTTTTAATTTTTGTTTGTTTCTGAAAACAATTTTCAGTTCCAAGAATATCACATAACTATCCCAAACATTTTGAGGTTTAGGTTTCTCAGAAGCAAGCAGTCTGTAATGCAATATAAACTTTTGGATCAAAGGACATAAGTCTCGTCATCCATAGCATTAGCAGAAGAGCATTGCAAGTATGTAGTAGGACAAAAATACTTCTTGGCACTCTTAGAGGACGATCCTCTCAATCATAAAGATTCAACCAGGTAAATAATAGTCAAATCAATATCTCTCATAATTTCAACAACAAAGGTGGAACTGTGAGCCATAATTCTACAACTATAATGCAAACTACTACACATAGACATTGTTCATAATTAATTTGCACTAGTTATTAAACTTAATTAATACATAATTGTGCTCCCACTCAAATCAATATCTCTCATAATTGATTTTAAGTGATTCAAGATCCAAGTCTAGTTCTCAGCCATTGATGTGTGCATCAAGATTACGAGAATTTTGATCGGTGGGCAATCTTTTGCTGATCATATCTCCATATGACTCTTGTTCATCTTTCGATGCTTTGTGCTCCGAGCTCAGAACTATTCTGCCAGAACTTCAAGACGACCGAGTGTTATCTGCATGCATGGTCTGACCATCCCCGCCTTACACCTCACGATCTGTTTGTGCTCATGTGTACATGTCGCACTCCGAAACGCTACGTGTTATAGACGGTTGCAACAATGGGAAGAGCACCTTTTGACTTGATATTTACAGTGAGAGATCACCGTAATAATTGACTATTGCGCAATCAAAGGGTGTAGACAACAAATGGATAAACATCTCAGGCAATTCATAATAGCATGATATGGTATAGCCCTGGGCGCCGGAAGTCCTCCATGATCGTCTTCAATCTCCAGTTGAAGCAATGTGACGGCCAATATTTCGTTACCGAGGCAACTGTTTCAAAAACATTGTCGTGGCGGCAATCTCAGAAAACGTTGCCATGGTGACCGTTTCAGAAAATGTTGCCGTGACACCAAAATCTGTCGTGGCACAAAATTATAGCTCCTCGTCCCGCCCCTGGTACACCTTCTCCTCTTCGGGGTCCTCTGTGTACGTTTTGCCACCATCACCTGTAACCTATCTCTACGATATTTACATTAAGGTGCCAATCCCGAGGCTCCAGCCATCATGCTGTGACGCGCATGCCACTTAACATTATCATCACGTGTATCCTATCTCTATGATATAACCATCTTATTCATAAACTCATTATCATGACGAAGGCTATACCACATCATATGCAAACCCTGCAAAACCAAGTTAGACGTCCTCTAATCGGTTTTAGCAAAATTTTAGTTACGCAGTTAACCCGTTTTAATAATTAAGACTAGCTACCTACGCAAGCACAACAAGGCGATGTTCTTGATGCTAGATTAAGTTTCGGGGTGTGTGAAAGAGAGAGAAAAATCTCGTCCCCCACACTAAACTTCGTCAATACGCGTGACCCCCTAGAAGATCATCCATCTTCGACACCCTCTTGTGTAAGCGACGGGTCATTATTCTCGACTATGATGTAGCCCAAGGAACTGTTAGCAGATCATCGACGGCCAGAGTTGAACAACTGTCAGAACCTTGTAGCAAAACTACATCATTCCGCCGATGAACTGAACCAAAGCAACACTCGTGGGAAGCATAAAAAGAACATTAACCCTCACATATCAAATGTGATCTAGATCGCAACCTGCATCTACTCATAAACCAGCTCATGATGCCACTGTTGAGAAACATTGTAGAAAACAAAAAAAATCACACCTACGATCACCCAAGAACAATATGAAGATGCATAACGGGTTTTGATCAACGATCGTTACCGACTCCGGAGTGCAGCAGAAGTAGACGAGTTGGTGTAGATCATACTTGAAGTCCCTCAAACATTGATGATGATCCCGCGAACCGCCCTCGAATGATCCCTCGAACTGAAGACCGAAAGCACGGCCTCTCTACTTGGTTGCAAGCGTACGGTCTTCACGATCCGGCAGCGCTTCGCCTTCCAGAGCTAATCGTCACCGAAGAATTAGAGGGAGGAGATTAGAACCACACAGGGCTTCTAATTATGAGGATTAGAGGTGGCTATGGCTAGCTCTAATTAGTCTACGACCAACTAGAACCAGAACTAGATCAACTAGAGGGGGCTCCCAAAACTTGTGTTGTTCAATTGGGCACCAAACCTCCACTATATATAGGTTAGAGGGGAGAGGGAGGGCTGCCACCAAGGAGGAAAACCCTCCTTGGGGCGCCCAACTAAGGGGAGGAGTAGGACTCCTCCCCTACTCCTATTCGCCCCCCACAAGGAAAGGGGGGGGGGGGCGCCTTCCCACTTGGGCCCTTGTGGCCCAAGTTTCCTTCCACCTCTTGGCCTTATTAAGCCCATTGATATTAAATTAAATATATATTTGTTCTAAACATTTTCAGAGCATTATATATATAATTTAACATCCCTGGAAACATTTTCCACACATATATATATATTAATCGGTAATACCCAGTATTACCCGATATTCACCCAAACCCTTCCGGTGACCCCGAAACGCTTCCGGAACCTCTCGGAACTATTTCGGATATTGATGAAACAATTCCACAAATATATTATCATCACTCCCGTCCTACTAACACTCAGCAGATCATGATTACCTTAAGCTTGTGACCCCATAGGTTTGGCAACAGATAAAACCCATGAAAATCATATCGATAATACCGGAAAGATCCACAATAATATGAAATGGATGATTCAAATTGTCTTGATCTCCAGATAAGACTGAATAGAGTTATAATTGTTCTCATAAATTGGAATTCCTCTTACAATAGTGAAGGGGGTGATGATGATGATGATGATGGAGATGAAAGGACCAAAACTAAGAAGAAGCTCTAAAGGTTCTTCGGATCCCTCCTTCCCCTGTTCTCGTAGTGGTGGTGGCGGCTATGGTTATCTTCTCTCCTTCCCTCCGCCCCCTCCCACGTGCCATCACGAAAGTGTCTTGTATTGATGCCGTGGAGCTATTTGCACTCCATACGACTGCTCCTGATGACTTGAGTCTTGATACGTCTCCAACGTATCTACAATTTTTGATTGTTCCATCCTATTATATTATCATTCTTGGATGTTTTACCTTCATTTTATAGCAACTTTATATCATTTTTTGGGACTAACCTATTGACATAGTGCCCAGTGCCAGTTGATGTTTTTTGCTTGTTTTTTACTTCGCCAAGTATCAGTACCAAACGAAGTCCAAATGCCACGAAACTTTTCGGAGAATTTTTTTGGACCAGAAGACAACTTGGGAGCCAAGGAAGCACCTGGGGGGAGGCCCATGGAGGTCTCCTCCACCGCCTCTCAGCTCTATAAATACTCAGATATTCCAGAAACCCTAGGGGAGCGATCGAAACACAATTCAAGCCGCCGCAAGTTCCAGAACCACGAGATCCAATCTAGAGCCCTATTCCGGCATTCTGCCGGAGGGGAACACGATCACGGAGGGGTTCATCATCCTCATTGGTGCTCCTCCAATGATGCGTGAGTAGTTAACCATAGACCTACGGGTCCGTAGGCAGTAGCTAGATGGCTTCTTTTCTCTTTTTGATCCTCAATACAATGTTCTCCTCGATGTTCTTGGAGATCTATTTGATGTAATGACTTTTTGCGGTGTGTTTGTTGGGATCCGATGAAGTTCGATTTTATGATCAGATCTATCCATGAATATTATTTGAGTTTTCTTTGATCTTTTATATGCATGATTGTTATAGCCTCGTATTTCTTCTCCGAATCTTTGGTTTAATTAGGCTAACTAGATCGATTTTTCTTGCAATGGGAAGAGGTGCTTTGTGATGGGTTCGATCTTGCGGTGTCCTCACCCAGTGACAGAAGGGGTAGCGAGGCACATATGTATCGTTGTTATTAAGGATAAAAAGATGGGGTCTAATCCTACATGAATAGATCTTCTCTACATCATGTCATCATTCTTATTGCATTACTCCATTTCTCCATGAACTTAATACACTAGATACATGCTGGATAGCGGTCGATGTGTGGAGTAATAGTAGTAGATGCAGAATCGTTTCGGTCTACTAATCTTGGACGTGATGCCTACATACATGTTCATTGCCTTGGATATCGTCATAATTATTTGTTCTTCTATCAATTGCCCAACAGTAATTTGTTTACCCACCGTATGCTATTTTCTCGAGAAAAGCCACTAGTGAAATCTACGGCCCCCGGGTCTATCTTTTATCATATTGTTTTCAGATCTATTATTCCAAAAACCCAAAAATACCTTGCTGCACTTTTTCTTTACTTATTTTTTTATTTTGTGTTCTTGCGAGATCTATTTATTCAATCTCATACAATTTAATCTATCCTTTTACCGTAGAGGGATTGACAACCCCTGTTACGCGTCGGGTTGCAAGTATTTGTTCTTTGTGTGCAGGTACCGTTTACATAGTGTTTCTTGGTTCTCCTAGTGGATTGATAGCCTTGGTTTAATAACTGAGGGAAATACTTATCGTAGTTGTGCTGCATCATCCCTTCCTCTTTGGGGAAAACCAACGCAGTGCTAAGCCACGTCAAAAGGATTTCTGGCTCCGTTGCCGGGGAGACATCATCAACATCTATCAGGTTCCTAATCACAAATCTCATCTCCTTGCAAATTACATTATTTGCCACTTGCCTCTCATTTTCATCTCCCCCACTTCACAAATATTTTCCGTTTTATTCACCTCCTTTTTCGTTCACCTTTTTCTCATCAGATCTCTTGTTTGTGTTTGATCTTGCTTGCCTACTTTATCGTGATGGCTAGTTCCTCCTCAATTGCATGTACCCCTGAGAATGAGGTTCTTAACTTTAGACAAAGGGGAGGGGAGAATCTAAAAGATGCTTGATATAGGATTTGCAATGCTCATAATAGATCAATTCGTAAGCAATCTACTGTTGTTCTCCTTTGCAGTTTTTATGTGGGCATTACCACTTGGTATAGATTCGTCCTTGATACGATTACCGGTGGAAATTTCTTGATGTGTCCATCTTTGGATGCTTTTAATTCTATGGTAGATCTAGTGGGTGCACCACCTATCATTGTTAATGGAACTATCATAACTATTGAGCATGTTATGCAAAGATTAGATGCTATTGAAAAGAAGATGATCATCGAAGAACATATTGAATATTTGGATAAAAGGATGCATAATCTTGCTAATAAAATTGGGTTAAAAGTGGGAGATGCTCTTAAATTGCTAAAGGAAAAGGAAACCGTAGTTAATGAAAGAGTAGAGGAAAGTCCCTCTCGGATTGATAAGTTGGAAGAAATTTTTAGTAACTTAAGCTCGGCCTTTTCTTCTGTTAAAACTATTGAAAAAACTCCCGTAAAAATTTGCAAGTCTACACAAGTTACTAAGAACAAGGGTGCCACATCTAATAGCAACAAGGAAGATCTTAAAATGATTAGCATTCACCCCAATTTTATTGAAGTGGTAAAAGACCCTACTTGCAAGAATGAATTCTTAAATCTTATTCCTAGAAGTACTGTTATTGAAAACTTGCATGCTAAATATTTAAAGAATTCTAGTTGTGTGAAACCAAAGATGACAATACTTGAATCTATGCATTATGCCTAGATAAGGGCGTAAAACGATAGCGCTTGTTGGGAGGCAACCCAATGAATAAAATTTATTTTTGCCTTTTTATTTCTGTTCTTGAGTGTTTGCATAATTATGCTACTATTATGATTGTGTTTTTATGTTTTAATTAGTGTTTGTGCCAAGTAAAGCCTTTAGGATCATGTTGGGTGATAGATGATTTGATCTTGTTGAAAAACAGAAACTTTTGTGCCCAGTAGCAGAATTGTTAAAAATCACAGAAGCGTGATAAAATTCTGAATTTTTACACAAGATTGATATACAAATTGCCTACGTTTTCCTAATGTTTCAGAATTTTTGGAGTTACAGAAGTATGGTTAGGGTTCATATTACTATAGACTTTTATGTTTTTGACAGATTCTGTTTTCGTTGCATTGTGTGCTTATTTTGATGAATCTATGGATTGTATCGGGGGGTATAAGCCATGGTAAAGTTAGAATACAGTAGGTATAATGCAATAATAAAATATGAATGGGTTTGCAACAGTACTTAAAGTGGTGATTTGCTTTATTATACTAATGGATCGCACGAAGGTTTTGTTAAGTTTTGTGTGATTGAAGTTTTCAAGTTTTGGGTGAGATCACGATGGATGAAGTAATAAGGAGTGAAAAGAACCTAAGCTTGGGGATGCCCATGGCACCCCAAGTTAATATTCAAGGAGAACCAAGCAACTAAGCTTGGGGATGCCCCAGAAGGCATCCCCTCTTTCTTCTAACAACCATCGATAATTTTACTTGGAGCTATATTTTTATTCGTCACATATCATGAGTTTTGCTTTGAGCGTCTTGTATTATATGAGTCTTTGCTTGTTTTGCTTTTTAGTTTGTCGCAATCATCCTTGCTGGACACACCTATTTGAGAGAGCCATCATTATGCTATGATTTGTTAGAATTGCTCTATGTGCTTCACTTAAAAAAAATTGAGCTATGGAATTGCTCTAGTGCTTCACTTATATCTTTTTGAGCATGGTGTGCTTTAAATTTTTGAAGAAATACTCTCATGCTTCACTTAGATTAATTTGAGAGTTAGTAAATTTTTGAAGAAATTCTCTCATGCTTCACTTATATTATTTTGAGAGATGAAAATTTGTATGCTCATGTTCTTCACTTAAATTTGTTTGAGCTTGTCAAAAGCAATTGCAATATATGAAATTAGTCCCAAAGTGATAGATATTCAAGAGGGATATAATAAAAACTTTCATGAGGATCATTGGGCAAAATAAACTTGATTCTTTGTAATAGTTTTGAGATATGATGATAGTAATATATGAGCCATGTTGGTGAGTAATGATGCTTATTCCATCCTACTTGTGGATCATTGGACAAAATAAACTTGATGAGTAATGAGCCATGTTGGTGAGTAATGAGGATCATTGGACAAAATAAACTTGATTCTTTGTAAGAATATTGGTGTTAAGGATTGTGATTCCCTATGCAAGCACGAAAGTCAATAGTTATGCAATGAAATTACATCCTACTTGTGGTGCATTATTCGGTGTTAGTTATGCTTAATGCTCGTTTATGAGAATTTTTGTTTCTTGGTTGGTTGGTTCTCAATCTATTTGCTAGCCTCCATTTGTACTAAGTGGGAATACTGTTGGAAATATCCCCTAGAGGCAATAATATTGTATTATTATATTTCCATTATTCATAATTAAGAGTTTATATTTCATGCTATAACTGCTATGATCCTGGAATATGCGATTCAGTGGAAAACTCATATGCACGTGTGGAATGATAAATAGTCAAACAATAGGTTCCCGGTCCAGCCTCTAGGACTGGCTCAAGTGTTGTTGGTGATCACGTTTTCTGGGTCTTAGGATATCGTTAGGTGTAACGATAGTCCTAAAACAACATTGAGGATATGATGTTAGAAGAACGATCATATTGAATCGACCCAATCTTGTATTTTATACTTTGTGATCATATCGTCCATCTATTATAACATGGAGTGTTAGCATGTGTTTTAGTTCCTCAGACCATGAGAGTTTCTTGGTCACTTCCTACCGTATGGTGGGCTTTGGGGTTGCTCAAACGTCATCTGTAACAAGGTGATCATAACGACAACTTTCAGGCTCACCGAAAAGTTTGACAAGTGACCGGACAGCTCAAGAGTGGGATTTGCTCCTTTGATGATGTAGAGATATTCTTAGGGCCCTCTTGGTGTGATGACATCCATCATCGTCTGGCCAGACATAGGTGACTACGTCACAGGGATACCGGAACACGTCAACGAGAAAGAAGAACAAAACCGGTAACGGGAGCAACGGTATAGTGGGCATGGTGATGACCCAGGAGGATACCGATGCACACTGGGTTTTGTAAAGTATCACGAAGCAAAGGTAATGTCACATGATAACCAAAGGTTCACTCGAATATCGTTCGTGTAATCATAGGGACCGATATGGATGTCCACGGTTCCGCTATCAGTCATTGAACGAAGGAGTTTCGTTCATGTCTATGGTTACCGAACCTACGGGGTCACAAGATTAAGGTAATCATGATCTACTGAGTATTAGTGGAACGGGAATGATGAGAACATATTCATGAAATAGTTTCATTAATATCCGAAATAGTTTTGAGAGGTTCTGGAAGCGTTTCGGGGTCATGGGAAGGGTTTCGGTGAATATTGGGTAATACCGGGTATTACCGATTAATATATAGGTGGAAAATGTTTCTGGAGATGTTAAATTATATATATTATGCTCTGAAAATGTTTAGAACAAAAATATATTTAATTTAATATCAACGGGCCAA
The DNA here is from genome assembly GCA_011799875.1 of Thinopyrum elongatum. Taxonomy (NCBI): domain Eukaryota; kingdom Viridiplantae; phylum Streptophyta; class Magnoliopsida; order Poales; family Poaceae; genus Thinopyrum; species Thinopyrum elongatum. Next base: position 96,821,829 of record CM022301.1, on the reverse strand, counting down.
ATAAGGCCAAGAGGTGGAGAAGGAGTTGGGCCACAAGGGCCCAACAAGGGAGGCGCCCCCCTTTCCTAAAGGGGGGGGCCGAATCCTACTTGGAGGGTGAGTCCTACTCCCCCTCCCTTGGCTGGCGCCCCAAGGGGGCTCTTTCCACCTTGGTGGAAGCCCCTCTTCCCCCCCCCCCAATCCTACATATACTAGAGGATTTCCACCCTATGTCGATACAAGTTTTTGGGTGCCTCTTCTAGTTGATCTAGTTCTAGTTCTAGTTGGTCCTAGACTAATTAGAGCTAGACCTAGCCACATCTAATCCTCATAATTAGAAGCCCAGTGTGGCTCTAATCTCCTCCCTCTAATTCTCCGACGATGATTAGCTCTAGACGGCGAAGCGCCGCCAGATCGGAAAGACCGTACGCTTACAACCAAGTAGAGTGGCCGTGCTTTCGGTCTTCAGTTCGAGGGATCGTTCGAGGGCAGTTCGCGGGATCATCATCAATGTTCGAGGGACTTTGTGCATGATCTACACTGACTCTTCTTCTTCAGCTGCACTCCGGAGTTGGTAACGATCGTTGATCTCAACCGGTTATGCATCTTCATATTGATCATGGTGATCGTAGGTGCGATTTTTTTTTGTTTTCTACTACGTTTCCCAAGAAATACTACTTGTGCATCCAAAATCCTTAAACCAGTTATGCCATATGAGTCCACCACACCTACCTATATGTGCTATTTCCGTGCCATTCTAAGTAAATTTGTATGTGCCAACTCTAATTTTCAAAATAAATTTCCTTTTTGTGTGCCCGTACCGCTCATGAAGCGACAGGGGATGGACAATATTTTTCCATGCTAGATGTGTTATTCTCAAGATGAGTGTTTATTCACTTGTCATTGCACGAGAGTGTGGCGGTAATAGGTATGCCCAGCCCCGAAATGAAAAAGAAAATTACTTTATGTTGTCAAATAATAAATTCCTTGAAAAGTGTTGGTACGGAAGGCACAGGTGGATACGGCTAGCCATGGATTGTGAAAGAATGGTGGAAAAAGGAATACACTTTATTTTATGTTTGGGAACCGCCTATGATGTATCTAGCATGGAAAGTATTAGGAACTACTCGGTCGTTTTCGTTGACGAGAAAAGCATGCCTCTCATTTTTTTTATCTCTCAATTTTTTTGCTTTGAGCTCTGACACCGTTACAAATCTCTGCGTCCCTCTGCGAAGGGCCTATCTATTTACTTTATGCAAATTTTTATTTTTATTTGAGTCTCCATCTTCTCTTATAAAGCACCAACTAGGGAGCACTATGATCATACTTGTGCATTGAATGTAGCTAACATTCAAGTGTGTTTTGTGAGTGGATCAATGATTGAGCATGATGGGCTAGGAATAGCTTTCTTCAGTGTTGATATTTTGAAAGACATGGTTGCTTGTTGATATGCTTGAGCATTGAAGTCTTCATGTCAAATATAGACTATTGCTTTGAACCATCTAAAAGTCCATATGTCCATGCTACGAAAGAAAAGAATATGTGATGAACATGTTAGGCAGCATTCCACATAAAAAATTTTGTTTTTATCATTTACCTACTCGAGGACGAGCAGGAATTAAGCTTGGGGATGCTGATACGTTTCCAACGTATCTATAATTTTTGATTGTTCCATGCTGTTATGTTATCATTTTTGGATGTCTTACCTTCACTTTATAGCAACTATGTATCATTTTTTGGGACTAACCTACTAACATAGTGCCCAGTGCCAATTGGTTTTTTTTGCTTGTTTTTTACTTCGCAGAATATCAGTACCAAACGAAGTCCAAATGCCACGAAACTTTTTGGAGATTTTTTTGGATCAGAAGACAACTTGGGAGCCAAGGAAGCACCTGGGGGAGGCCCATGGGCACACCACCCACCAAGGTGCGCCAGAGGCCCCTGGCGCGCCCTGATGGGTGGTGGGGCCCATGGAGGTCTCCTCCACCGTCTCTCAGCTCTATAAATACTCAGATATTCCAGATACCCTAGGGGAGCGATCGAAACACAATTCCAGCCGCCGCAAGTTCCAGAACCACGAGATCCAATCTAGAGCCCTATTCCGACACTCTGCCGGAGGGGAACACGATCACTGAGGGGTTCATCATTCTCATTGGTGCTCCTCCAATGATGCGTAAGTAGTTCACCAAAGACCTACGGGTCCGTAGGCAGTAGCTAGATGGCTTTTCTCTCTTTTTGATCCTCAATACAATGTTCTCCTCGATGTTCTTGGAGATCTATTTGATGTAATGACTTTTTGCGGTGTGTTTGCTGGGATCCGACGAAGTTCGAGTTTATAATCAGATCTATCCATGAATATTATTTGAGTTTCTTTGATCTTTTATACGCATGATTGTTATAGCCTCGTATTTCTTCTTCGAATCTTTGGTTTAGTTAGGCCAACTAGATCGATTTTTCTTGCAATGGGAAGAGGTGCTTTGTGATGGGTTTGATCTTGCGGTGTCCTCACCCTGTGACAGAAGGGGTAGCGAGGCACGTATGTATCGTTGCTATTAAGGATAAAAAGATGGGGTCTATTCCTACATGAATAGATCTTGTCTACATCATGTCATCGTTCTTATTGCATTACTCCGTTTCTCCATGAACTTAATACACTAGATGCATGCTGGATAGCGGTCGATGTGTGGAGTAATTGTAGTAGATGCAGAATCGTTTCGGTCTACTAATCTTGGACGTGATGCCTATATACATGATCATTGCCTTGGATATCATCATAATTATTTTTTCTTCTATCAATTGCCTAACAGTAATTTGTTTACCCACCGTATGCTATTTTCTGGAGAGAAGCCACTAGTGAAATCTACACCCCCCCGGGTCTATATTTTATCATATTGTTTTCAGATCTATTATTCCAAAAACCCAAAAATACCTTGCTGCACTTTTTCTTTACTTATTTTATTTTGTGTACTTGCTAGATCTATTTATCCAATCTCATACAATTTAAGCTATCCGTTTACCATAGAGGGATTGACAAACCCTCTTACGCGTTGGGTTTCAAGTATTTGTTCTTTGTTTGCAGGTACCGTTTACATAGTGTTGCTTGGTTCTCCTACTGGATTGATAGCTTGGTTTCATAACTGAGGGAAATACTTACAATAGTTGTGCTTCATCATCCCTTCCTCTTTGGGGAAAACCGGCGCAGTGCTAAGCCACGTCAAAAGGATTTCTGGCTCCGTTGCCGGGGAGACATCATCAACATCTATCAGGTTCCTAATCACAAATCTCATCTCCTTGCAAATTACATTATTTGCCACTTGCCTCTCATTTTCATCTCCCCCACTTCACAAATATTTTCCGTTTTATTCACCTCCTTTTTCGTTCACCTTTTTCTCATCAGATCTCTTGTTTGTGTTTGATCTTGCTTGCCTACTTTATCGTGATGGCTAGTTCCTCCTCAATTGCATGTACCCCTGAGAATGAGGTTCTTAACTTTAGACAAAGGGGAGGGGAGAATCTAAAAGATGCTTGATATAGGATTTGCAATGCTCATAATAGATCAATTCGTAAGCAATCTACTGTTGTTCTCCTTTGCAGTTTTTATGTGGGCATTACCACTTGGTATAGATTCGTCCTTGATACAATTACCGGTGGAAATTTCTTGATGTGTCCATCTTTGGATGCTTTTAATTCTATGGTAGATCTAGTGGGTGCACCACCTATCATTGTTAATGGAACTATCATAACTATTGAGCATGTTATGCAAAGATTAGATGCTATTGAAAAGAAGATGATCATCGAAGAACATATTGAATATTTGGATAAAAGGATGCATAATCTTGCTAATAAAATTGGGTCAAAAGTGGGAGATGCTCTTAAATTGCTAAAGGAAAAGGAAACCGTAGTTAATGAAAGAGTAGAGGAAAGTCCCTCTCGGATTGATAAGTTGGAAGAAATTTTTAGTAACTTAAGCTCGGCCTTTTCTTTTGTTAAAACTATTGAAAAAACTCCCGTAAAAATTTGCAAGTCTACACAAGTTACTAAGAACAAGGGTGCCACTTCTAATAGAAACAAGGAAGATCTTAAAATGATTAGCATTCACCCCAACTTTATTGAAGTGGTAAAAGACCCTACTTGCAAGAATAAATTCTTAAATCTTATTCCTAGAAGTATTGTTATTGAAAACTTGCATGCTAAATATTTGAAGAATTCTAGTTGTGTGATTGAGGAGTTGAAAACCAAAGATGACAATACTTGAATCTATGCATTATGCCTAGCTAAGGGCGTAAAACGATAGCGCTTGTTGGGAGGCAACCCAATGAATAAAATTTATTTTTGCCTTTTTCTTTCTGTTCTTGAGTGTTTGCACAATTATGCTACTGTTATGATTGTGTTTTTATGTTTTAATTAGTGTTTGTGCCAAGTAAAGCCTTTGGGATCATGTTGGGTGATAGGTGATTTGATCTTGTTGGAAAACAGAAACTTTTGCGCCCAATAGCAGAATTGTTAAAAATCACGGAAGCGTGATAAAATTCTGATTTTTTTACACAAGATTGATATAAAAATTGCCTACATTTTCCTAATTTTTCTGAATTTTTGGAGTTACATAAGTACGGTTAGAGTTCAGATTACTACAGACTATTCTATTTTTTTACAGATTCTGTTTTCGTTGCATTGTGTGCTTATTTTGATGAATCTATGGATTGTATCGGGGGGTATAAGCCATGGTAAAGTTAGAATACAGTAGGTATATTGCAATAATAAAATATGAATGCATTTGCAACAGTACTTAAAGTGGTGATTTGCTTTATTATACTAACGGATCTCACGAAGGTTTTGTTAAGTTTTGTGTGATTGAAGTTTTCAAGTTTTGGGTGAGATCACGATGGATGAAGGAATAAGGAGTGAAAAGAGCCTAAGCTTGGGGATGCCCATGGCACCCCAAGTTAAAATTGAAGGAGAACCAAGCAACTAAGCTTGGGGATGCCCCGGAAGGCATCCCCTCTTTCTTCTAACAACTATCGGTAATTTTACTTGGAGCTATATTTTTATTCGTCACATATCATGAGTTTTGCTTGGAGCGTCTTGTATTATATGAGTCTTTGCTTGTTTTTCTTTTTAGTTTGTCACAATCGTCCTTGCTGAACACACCTATTTGAGAGAACTATCATTATGCTATGATTTGTTAGAATTGCTCTATGTGCTTCACTTAAAAAAAATTGAGCTATGGAATTGCTCTAGTGCTTCACTTATATCTTGTTGAGCACGGTGTGCTTTAAATTTTTGAAGAAATACTCTCATGCTTCACTTAGATTAATTTGAGATTTAGTAAATTTTTGAAGAAATTCTCTCATGCTTCACTTATATTATTTTGAGAGATGAAATTTTTTATGCTCATGTTCTTTACTTAAATTTGTTTGAGCTTGTGAAAAGCAATTGCAAGATATGAAATTAGTCCCAAAGTGATAGATATTCAAGAGGGATATAATAAAAACTTTCACGAAGATCATTGGACAAAATAAACTTGATTCTTTGTAATAGTTTTGAGATATGATGATAGTAATATATGAGCCATGTTGGTGAGTAATGATGCTTTAGTAAGAATATTGGTGTTAAGGTTTGTGATTCCCTATGCAAGCACGAAAGTCAATAGTTATGCAATGAAATTACATCCTACTTGTGGTGCATTATTCGGTGTTAGTTATGCTTAATGCTGGTTTATGAGAATTTTTGTTTCTTGGTTGGTTGCTTCTCAATCTATTTGCTAGCCTCCATTTGTACTAAGTGGGAATACTACTTGTGCATCCAAAATCCTTAAACTAGATATGACATATGAGTCCACCATACCTACATATATGCGGTATTTCCGTGCCATTCTAAGTAAATTTGTATGTGACAACTCTAATTTTCAAAATGAATTTCCTTTTTGTGTGCCCGTACGGCTCATGAAGCAGCGGGGGGGGGGGTGGCCAATTTTTTTCCATGCTATATGTGTTATTCTCAAGATGAGTGTTTATTCACTTGTCATTGCACGAGAGTGTGACGGTAATAGGGATGCCCAGTCCCGAAATGAAAAAGAAATTTACTTTATGTTGTCAAATAATAAATTCCTTGGAAAGTGTTGGTATGGAAGGCACCCGTGGATACGGCTAGCCATGGATTGTGAAAGAATGGTGGAAAAAGGAATAAACTTTATTTTATGTTTGGGAACCGCCTATGATGTATCTAGCATGGAAAGTATTGGGAACTACTCGGTCGTTTTCGTTGACGAGAAAAGCATGCCTCTCAATTTTTTTGCTTTGATCTCTGGCCCCGCTACAAATCTCTGCTTCCCTCTGCGAAGGGCCTATCTATTTACTTTATGCAAATTTTTATTTTTATTTGAGTCTCCATCTTCTCTTATAGAGCACCAACTAGGGAGCACTATGATCATACTTATGCATTGGATGTAGCTAATATTCGAGTGTGTTTTGTGAGTGGATCAATGATTGAGCATGAAGGGCTAGGGATAGCTTTCTTTAGTGTTGATATTTTGAAAGACATGGTTGCTTGTTGATATGCTTGTGTATTGAAGTCTTCATGTCAAATATAGACTATTGCTTTGAACCATCTAAAAGTCCATATGTCCATGCTACAAAAGAAAAGAATATGTGATGAACATGTTAGGCAGCATTCCACATCAAAAATTCTATTTTTATCATTTACCTACTCGAGGACGAGCAGGAATTAAGCTTGGGGATGCTGATACGTCTCCAACGTATCTATAACTTTTGATTGTTCCATGCTGTTATATTATCATTCTTGGATGCCTTACCTTCATTTTATAGCTACTATATATCATTTGTTGGGACTAACCTATTGACATAGTGCCCAGTGCTAGTTGGTTTTTTTTGCTTGTTTTTTACTTCGCAAAATATCAGTACCAAACAAAGTCCAAATGCCACGAAACTTTTTGGAGATTTTTTGGACGAGAAGACAACTTGGGAGCCAAGGAAGCACCTGGGGGGAGGCCCATGGGGCCCACCACCCACCAGGGCGCGCCCTGATGGGTGGTGGGGCCCATGGAGGTCTCCTCCAACGCCTCTCAGCTCTATAAATACTCAGATATTCCAGAAACCCTAGGGAAGCGATCGAAAGACAATTCCAGCTGCCGCAAGTTCCAGAACCACGAGATCCAATCTAGAGCCCTATTCCGGCACTCTGCCGGAGGGGAACACAATCATGGAGGGGTTCATCATCCTCATTGGTGCTCCTCCGATGATGCGTGAGTAGTTCACCATAGACCTACGGGTCCGTAGGCAGTAGCTAGATGGCTTATTATCTCCTTTTGATCCTCAATACATTGTTCTCCTCGATGTTCTTGGAGATCTATTTGATGTAATGACTTTTTGTGGTGTATTTGTTGGGATCCGATGAAGTTTGAGTTTATAATCAGATCTACCCATGAATATTATTTGAGTTTTCTTTGATCTCTCATATGCATGATTGTTATAGCCTCGTATTTCTTCTCCGAATCTTTGGTTTATTTAGGCCAACTAGATGGATTTTTCTTGCAATGGGAAGAGGTGCTTTGTGATGGGTTCGATCTTGTGGTGTCCTCACCCAGTGACAGAAGGGGTAGCGAGGCACGTATGTATTTTTACTATTAAGGATAAAAAGATGGGGTCTATTCCTACATGAATAGATCTTTCCTACATCATGTCATCATTCTTATTGCATTACTCCGTTTCTCCATGAACTTAATACACTAGATGCATGCTGGATAGCGGTCGATGTGTTTAGTAATAGTAGTAGATGCAGAATCGTTTCGGTCTACTAATCTTGGACGTGATGCCTATATACATGATCATTGCCTTGGATATCCTCATAATTATTTTTTCTTCTATCAATTGCCCAACAGTAATTTGTTTACCCACCGTATGCTATTTTCTGGAGAGAAGCCACTAGTGAAATCTATGGCCCCCCGGGTCTATCTTTTATCATATTGTTTTCATATCTATTTTTCCCAAAACCCAAAAATACCTTGCTGCACTTTTTCTTTACTTATTTTATTTTATGTTCTTGCTAGATCTATTTATCCAATCTCATACAATTTAATCTATCCTTTTACCATAGAGGGATTGACAACCCCTCTTACGCGTTGGGTTGCAAGTATTTGTTCTTTGTGTGCAAGTACCGTTTACATAGTGTTGCTTGGTTCTCCTACTGGATTGATAACCTTGGTTTCATAACTGAGGGAAATACTTACCGTAGCTGTGCTGCATCATCCCTTCCTCTTTGGGGAAAACTGACGCAGTGTTAAGCCACGTCAAGTCTCTTCATGGAAGTTGCTCCATTTTACTTGATTTTTAGCAATCCTCCTTGGTTTCCTTCCATAAATGATATTTCCTGCCAAACATTGGGAAAATGGATTTTCTTCTCTTTCGACGGATTAGTGTTAGAAATATCCAAAGAGAAATAAAAATCTGGTGAAAACCAAGCAAGAATCACTAGTAAACATCACAAATTCTCAAGCCATCATTAGCCTCATCGTTGCTCGATCTCCATGATCTTGGGTACCTGCAGGGATGAAGATCGCGGACAAGACAAGAGACATCTACGGAACAATTTTATTTCACACATATGGGATGGTAATTCAAAGCCCTTCCATTGATGCCAACAACCAATACAGAGGGTTGAAAGGCCTATGTCTCAACCCATACCTTACCGAACTACTCACACATGGAGATCATATCGCAAGAAGAAAACATTGAAGAACACACCTTGAGGATTGATTGATTGCAAATATGTCTTACAACAGCTACCTTGTGCGATGCACGACTACAAGTATAAACTAGTGGGAGTTGGGCTATTATGGTGATGGAAGATATGAAGATGGAAATGGCGACGGCCATCATCATGAGAGGGGATGACGATGGTTCTGTTCTGGCTTCGTTCGACGCTCTTCTGTTGACATTTCGATGGGGCCCCCTTTATAAAAGTTGTTCGGGTGGACGATCTACCTCAAAATACACGCTATTTGGAACGCCGTCTTTTGTGTTGTTTCTTCTGGTGCGCCTCCTGTTGATTTCTTCTTTCTTCATTTCCATTCCTTTCCATTTTCACACGTTATTTCTTCTCTTTTAGCCCATTTCCCGTGGAAACATATTAAAGAGAGGATTTGTGGAATCCTTTGCATTCATTAGTCATTAGTAGCAATATAGGATCATATATGTCGGTTTAAATGGAATATATCGGTTTAAACTAAGGGTGAATGAGTGTAAAAATATCACTCATCAAACAACATGTCAACTTAACATTTTTGTGTATCCATGGCAGTTTTTCCATGTTTCTATAAGAACAACAAATTTGTTAGTAGTTGTTGACTTTCACATTCTCCATAATTGCCATGACAATTTTAGTATGTTTTTATGTGCCGTGAATTTCACATTGTTAGTATGCCATGGCAAACCTAGTGTATGGACCATGGCAATCTTAGGCACTGTTCAAGATATCTTCCGATATCCCGATAAATCGGCCGATTTATCGCTTACCTGTGTGTGGCCGATAAGATAAATCGGCCGATAAATCAGCCGATATGGCGATAAATCGGCCGATATGCCGATAAACTGGCCGATTTATCCCTTATCATGGGTCGACCGATAAGTTCCTGATAAGCGATATCCCCAACATTGATCTTAGGTCATGATCTTTGGCAAAATACATTTTTAGTTGATCATGACAATTTTGCATATTTTTTTAAACCACCACCCTAATTTACAATCTGTAAATTGCCACGACAATATAGTCTTCTTTTTTGCCTTGGGCAACTTGAACATATTTTTTGTTTTTGGCCATGTTGATGTGTGTGTGTGTGTGTGTGTGTGTGTGTGATGGATTTGTGTACTTTGATGGAAATATAGTGATGATTTGTGTGTCATGATGGCAATATTCACCCTTTTTTTTTACATTCAACAAAATTGCCATGGCAATTTAGTATGTATTTTTGCCATGCACATGTCAATCTTTTTTCCAACATGGAAAATCTAGTCGATATATCATGGCAAACTTAGTGCATGGACAATGGCAATCTTAGGTCTTGATCTATTTGCAGAATATATTTCTTAATAATCATGGCATATTAACATAATTTTTTAGAACACTACCCTAATTTACAATATATAAATTGCCATGGCAATATAGTCTTCTTTTTTGTCATGGGCACTCTAACACCCCAGATGTAATCCTCCTCATTTTGTAACATATCCAACTTTGATCTTCATCTAATTCCATGTGGGTTCCATCTTTGTTGGCTTCATTTTGTTTTTATTTGTTGTTTTACTTATTGCATTGCCATGCTCACCATTGTCATATTGCATCTGTGCCTCTTGTCATGTTGCATTTGGTCATTCATGTTGTTGTCTTGTGCATTGCCCCTAATATGTTGTGTGTTGCTCTAGTTGATGTGTGTGCATCACCCCTTGCCATCTCTCTCTCAAACCATGCCCATGCATCATCACCTCCTTCCTTCTTCTCTCTTTCTTGTTTTGCAAGTGACATTATTACCCCCCCCCCCTTAATGTAAATCTTTTCCCTATAAATCTTGAACCATGCCTACAACCTCCCTGTCAAATTTCAGTTCATTTAGGATTGATTTGGTTGGAATCAAAATTGCCTCAAGTTTGAATTTAATTAAAACTTGTGATGATTTTCTTTCTCTAAAAATGCCCTAAGCAATTTATTCAAATACTTCAAAAAACCAGGCCTCAGATATATCCTTATCTCATCCTATTTCCTTGCCAAACTCTCTGTGCTTTTTCTTGCATTTCTGTCTGAAGAAATCGAATAAGAAAAAGAAAAGGGAGAGCAGCAGTCGTAGGCTTGCAGCAGCACAGCAACAGTGGCAGGCCCAGCTCGAGCAGCAGCAGTAGCGGTGCAGCCCGGCCGACCCGCGGCCCAGCGTCGCCCCCAGCCCAGCACAACCCGCGGCCCTCTCCTCCTTCCTTTTCTCACCCACGCGCCCGCGTACCCCCGCTAGCCCTCTACCACATGTCACCTCCGGCCCCACTTGCCAGCCGCTGGCTACCGTCGACCCGATCCACGCCTTTTCGTCCACCTCTCGCCGCTCGCGCACATGGCCACGGCCGAGGGCACGCGAGCTCCACCTGCTCGCCCTAGCCCTCTATAAGCCCCATCTCCTTGCCCCTGCCTCTCCTAGGGTTTCCCTCGTCCACCGCCGTCACCGCCCGGTAAGCTTAGCCACCAGATCCGCCATCCCCTTCGTGCCCGAGCGCATCAGGGAGCACCGCCATGGCGCCCGCGTAGTCCGAGCCCCTCTCCGTCGTCGTCTTCGTGTCCTTCGGGTTCGCCAAGTACGTCTACGTCCACGACGTAGACTGCATGTAGCCGGAACCCATCGCTGTGACTTCTTCTTCGTCGTCGTCTCCGGCCACCGCACGTGTTCGATCGTCTCCGTCGCCGACTCCGACCTCCTCTCGGCGAGCCGAGCCCGCGCGCGTGTTCGTCGTGAGCACGCGCACCTCCCCATCCTTCTCCCCCTCTTCTGCATGCTCTAGTCGCGCTAAGTTGTTTGAGCCGAGCCCTGCCGCCATCGGACCTCATCTCCGGCGAGTGCTCCATCCCCCGTTGCTCCTCTGCGCGTGTCTGTTGTGCCCGCCGCACCATGTAGGGTCGATCCGCGCCCTCAGCAGCTCGCCTAGGCCTTCGTCGTGTCGCGCTCATCTCCGCCGTCGCCGCCTCTGTAGCACGTCGCCGGTGACGCCTCCGTCGTCGTTCGGTCCCGTGGCTTTCACCCGCGGGTGCGGGATCTTCTTGCGATCCCGATGCGCCCGTCCGCCGCTCGTATGGGCCGCCGGAGGCAACTCCGGCGAGCCCCTCCGTCGTGCTCGTCCCTGGCCGGTCGCTCCCCTGCTTGCTCTGTTTTCCAACCACCACAGCCACTGCCAGGTGGGCCCTACGGGACCCACTGGCCAGCCTCAAGCGCACACCAGCCCCACCTGTCAGCTGCACAGGCACACACGCACTCCCACACCACCACGTGGACCTTCGGGTCCCACACGTCAGCCTCTCTGCGTCTGTCTTTAGCCAATTTGGGCGTGTTTCCCTATTAGGCATGTCCAAATCGAAGCCCTTCCTATCTGGCAAGTCCAGATCAGGGCATTCCTGTTCTGGACATTTCCTTTTCTGTCCTTTTCCTATTCTGGCAGTATTTTTGTTTTGTGCATTTATGGGCATTTTTCTACAACAACATATACATGTTACATATCATTTTGCACTAGAAAAATCCAACTAATCCATTGGTAGCAGTAGTTTAGCCATTTGAGCATGTTTGCAAACATGTCATATTTACACAGCTTGTTGTTTTGTTATTTTTGTGTGAATTTATGCAATCATCATATGAGCATTCTTTGCATATGAATTAGAGCATAATCATGCCATGTTACTGCTAGAATTTATTTCATGCCATTACATGTACTGTGGTGACAAGCATAAGCATGCAAAGTAGCTTATATAATGTTGTTGTTTCATACTTGTTGAAATCTGCCAAGTCTGAGACTGACAGAATTAAAACTTGCCATATTGTCTAGTTGGTTCCCACTAATCTATAACTAATTTCAACATGATCAGTAAACATGTTTTGTTATGCATTACCATTACATTCATGCCATGCCTTTTGTTACCATGTAATACTAATGTAGCATGTTGTAAACTTGCCCTACATATGCCATGTTGATGTTATGGACAGATTTGCATTGCATATTGTTTTGCTCCCCGTTTGAGATTCGTGCATCCGTTTTCGATGATCTTTATATCCATTTCAATCGAAATATTCCAACCTTTCTAGTGGCATGCTTGGTTTACCAAGATTTTGCCCATATCCATCTTGTCTCCACCGATTCTTTCCCGTTGACGTATCCCTCGTTCCGGTAGTACCGTAGCCCCATTCGTAACATTCTTCATATGCATTCATGATAGCATTGCATGTAGAACATGTTCCTTGCCATGCCATGGTCGTTTATTTGGATGCTTGTTCTTCTTTGGGTAGTACCGGCAGACGAGTTCGAGTCCGAGGACCCTGTTGAGTACGTTCACGAGGAGCAAGGTTTCGATACCACTGAGGACATTTCGGGCAAGATGATCATTACCCCCGATATCACTACTATCTTTGCTTGCTAGTTGTTTCGTTGCTATCGCTATGTCGCACTACCTACCACTTGTCTGTCAGCCTCCCCAAATTGCCATGATAAGCCTCTAACCCCACCTTTCTAGCAAACCGTTGTTTGGCTATGTTACCGCTTGCTCAGTCCCTCTTATAGCGTTGCTAGTTGCAGGTGCAGTGCGGGTTGTTCCATGTTGGGACATGGATATCATGGAATATCATAATATCTCTTATTTAATTAATGCATCTATATACTTGGTAAAGGGTGGAAGGCTTGGCCTTTTGCCTGGTGTTTTTGTTCCACTCTTGCCGCCTTCACTAGTAGAAAACAGGGAACTAGTCCCGGTTCCAGAGGGCCTTTAGTCCCGGTTCTGGAACCGGGACAAAAAGGTCAGGACTAAAGCCCAAAACCTTTAGTCCCGGTTCGCTTACGAACCGGGACAGAAGGGGCTCCACGTGGCCGCTGCGGGGCGCCCAGGCAGGAGGACCTTTAGTCCCGGTTGGTAATACCAACCGGGACCAAAAGGCATCCACGCGTCAGCAGCTGGCAGGAGCTGGGGTTTTTGTTTTTTTTAAAGGGGGCGGTTTAGGGGGTTTTGGAGGGTTAATTTAGGGGTTTCATATTGTGTTAGCTAGCTAATAGAGAGAAGTGTCCTCTCTTTCTCCGTGCTTGGTTGATGCTAGCTACTATACATATAGAGAGAACTCGACACGCTAGCTAGTAAGCAAATGAAGGAACCATTAATTACACAAGATCATCATGAACATATACAGAGAGAAGTGACCTCTCTTTCTCCGAGAGATTGGTCGAACAACAAGTTTTCGTATATCTATCCGAAGCCGGTGAATTCTGGAGTCTTCCCTTTGTCGACAAACTTTGTGTTCAACTCTTTCTTCCAGTTCCTGAATAGATCTGCCATCTTCTTAAGAGCAAACACCTTGACCTTTGGCTCTATAACTGGCTTATTCGGATCCTCCTCTGGCGGTAGGGTGAAATTTTCCATCAGCGAGGTCCAAAGATCATTTTTCTGTCTATCCTGGACATAAGAAACTTCAGGGTGGTCCTTACTCTTATTCCATTGCTGGACACTGATCGGGACGCTGTCCCTAACAATAGCTCCGCACTGACTAACAAATGTGTCCTTCGTCCACTTGGGTTCAATCGGTTGGCCATCATCCGCGATTGCTGTGATCGTGACCCTTTCATCCTGGCGCAACCTTTTCTTTGGGCCTCGTCTCCTTACGGAAGATTGGCTCGATTCGGAGGGCTATAAAAGAAGAAAGAAGCGTTAATATATGTACATACCAAAATAATTAATGCATCAATTAGTCAGCACATGCTTAATTAATATATATACCTCGCCGGACTTTGCAACAGCTCCCTCCTCCGTTCGGTCACCGGAGCTGTCATCATGGTCTTCTTCCTCCGCCATTCGGTCACCGGAGCCGTCATCATCTCCTTCCTCCTCCATTGTTGGATTACCGGAGCCGTCATCCTCTCCTTCCTAACCATCACTGTCATTGAGAAACGACAAGGGATCACCTCCGTCGCGAATTATATCCCCCAACAACTCTTCTTGTTCCAAGTCTCTGTCCATAGTTTCTGCAAATATTACAACATGGCAATATACAAACATGAGAGATGGATATATTAGTGGAAAACATAGACCTAGCTAATTAATCACAACAAGGAATCATATGCATATATGAGCAATGGATTAGTTGCGGACCGCCTCTCTCATGCATGTCCGACGTCCCCCCTCATGTCGAAGTTATCGGGGTTATACTTTCAGGAGATGACACTTTGCAAAAAATACTCGCTATGCCTCGACAACGCTCTTTAAACTTGGTAAATTTGGGTGGCCTCGACGCTTCTAGGGTTTGGGGTGGCCTCGACAATGCTTCTAGGGTTTGGGGTGGCCTCAACAAAGCTTTTTTAGTCCCGGTTTGGTGAGAGGGGGTTGATCGACGTCCCCCCTCATGTTGAAGAGTTAACGGAGTTTTCTATGAACAAAAAAAATACTACCTATCACATCTCAGTCCCGGTTTGGGTGGACTCGAGAGTTTGGTCAGGCGAGCGGGGGTTGACCGACGTCCCCCCTCATGTTGAAGAGTTACCGGAGTTTTCTATGAACAAAAGAAAATACTACCTATCACATCTCAGTCCCGGTTTGGGTGGACTCGAGAGTTTGGTCGGGCGAGAGGGGGTTGATCGACGTCCCCCCTCATGTTGAAGAGTTACCGGAGTTTTCTATGAACAAAAAAAATACTACCTATCACATCTCAGTCCCGGTTTGGGTGGACTCGAGAGTTTGGTTGGGCGAGAGGGGGTTGATCGACGTCCCCCCTCATGTCTAAGTGCTAGGAGTTTTCTATGAACAAAAAATTTTCCACATGACATGTCCGACGACCGGACTGCCTCTCTCATGAATGTCCGACCTTCCCCCCTCTCTCATGAACAAAAAAATATTCTATGAATAAAAAAAACATCATATTCTATGAACAAAAAAACATCATATTCCATCCACATCCATGCATACATATGAACAAAAAAACATCATATATATGATCATCTATGAACAAAAAAAACATCATATTCTATGAAAAAAAATCATCATATATATGAACAAAAAAATTATGAAAAATCAGGACATATCATCATATATACACATACATATCATCATATACACTACATATCATCTATGAACAAAAAAATTATCATATATATGAAAAAAACAGGACAGAGAGGAGGACAGGGAGGAAGGGGGCGCCGACCGGACCGAACGGGGAGGAGAGGTGCGGCGTGGTCGGGGCAGGCCGGGGGCGCGGGGCGGCGTCGGGGCAGGGGCACGGGGCGGCCGGCGTCGAGGCAGGGGGCACGGGGCGGCCAACATCGAGGCAGGGGGCATGGGGCGGCGCGTCGGAGCAAGGCAGGGGCGCGGGGCGGCGCGTCGACGTCAGGGCAGGGACGGCCACGGCGACGGCGACCTCGGGATGGCTCAGGGAGGCGACGACGTCGAGGGCAGCAGCAGCAGCCTGGCGGCGGCGTCGAGAGAAGAATGGCGGGTGGGGGGAAATTTCCTAAGTCTTGGGTTATATAGCAACCACCTTTGGTCCCGGTTCTTGGCACCAACCAGGACCAATGCCACCCTTTAGTCCCGGTTGGTGCCACAAACTGGGACCAAAGGTCAATTTCCAGCAGCCCAAAGGGCGGGAAGAAGAGACCTTTGGTCCCGGTTGGTGGAACAAACCGAGACTAAAGGGGGGCATTGGTCCCGGTTGGTGCCACGAACCGGGACCAAGGACCAAAGGGGGGCATTAGTCCTGGTTCGTGCCACCAACCGGGACCAAGGACCAAAGGGGGGCATTGGTCCCGGTTCGTGCCACCAACCGGGACCAATTGCCTTGCACAGCGGCGTGGTGGGAGTTTAGTCCCACCTCGCTAGTTGAGAGAGAGCCGCACCGGTTTATAAGGTGCGCTGCGCCTGAGCTTGCGAGCTCCTCTCTAAAGCAGACTTACGGGACTAAATATTTTGTATCTACCCATGGGCCTACTGGGCCTTCTGCGGGCCTGAATCCTGGCCCAACAAGCTGGTTGGGTTTCTAGTTGTATTCAGGCCGTGGTGGCCCAGTAGGCGGCATTTTTTAAAATTTTTTCCAGTTTTTTGTTTTGTTTTTTGCTTTATTTATTTTCCTTTGTTTCTACTTACAGTTTTTCAGTCATTCTTTTTGCTTTTAGGTCACAAAAATTATAAACTTTCTGTTAGTGCCATTAGTTTTCAAATTTGAATAGTTTAAATTTGAATTCTTTGAAATTTGTGTTAATCACTAGTTTGTGAATAACTTTACTATAAAAATAGATTTTTGAGTGATTCTTTTTCCTGCTATTTAATATTACTGTGTTTTATCATTATATTCAATTTGGTAAATTTTAGGTTATTTTAAATGTCTATTTTAATCAAAAACAGATTTTGTTATTTTAGTTTGCCATTAAAGTTTCTAACAAAAAATTTCTTTATGAAAATTCTTTTTGCTATTAATGTTTTGAACAAAAAATACTTTGATAATTTTAGTTGCATAAATTTTATATAATTTTAGTTTAAAAAATACTAGAGGTTTATAAAAGCTTTTTAGTTGATTCCTTTTGCTATTAGAGTTTTATAAAAGCTTTTTAGTTGATTCTTTTTGCTATTGAAGTATATTATAGTTTTGTTTTAGTTGATCATAACAGAATATTTTAATTGATTATTTTTAGTTCATTCTTTTTGCTATTAGAGTTTCATAAAAGTTTTCTAGTTCATTATTTTTGCTATTAGTTCATTCTTTGAGCTAAATGACCCAGAAATTGAACAGGGTTACGGCAAAAGCTGGATGCACTTCGTGTACAAAATGGACAATCTCTTTTGAAGTATCAAGGTTTCGGACGAAAACTCATCTGTTACAAAGGGATTTCATTTTTTTGAACTTATTTGAACTCCAGACTTTTTGTGTGTTCAAAATGCACCATTCAAAGCCACATCATCATTTTTCAACCCTTTCTGACTTCATTTGGTATTTTTCATGCATTTACTGATTTTTTTTTAGCTAAATGACCCTGAAATTGAAAAGCACTTCAAATGAACTCTGAAAAGGTTGAAAGTTGGCATGGTATCATCATTTCACCCACATAGCATGTTCTAAAAAGTTAAGAGGGTTACGGCAAAAACTGGATGCACTTCGTGTACAAAATGGACAATCTCTTTCGAAGTATCAGGGTTTCGGACGAAAACTCATCTGTTACAAAGGGATTTCATTTCTTGACATGTAATTGCAGTGATATTCTAGATCAAAGGCATCATCATAATAGTTGTGGAGAGAAAGTCTTCACTTTTTCTTCGCTTGTGTCCTTTACTTATTGCGCCGTAACCATGGATAATCTTCATCGTTTAATAGGGTGCTTGGGTCAGCCTTGACTTTGAAGGGAGGAATTTCATGAAACTTTTCATAATCTTCAGACATGTCTGTCTTGCCCTCCACTCCCACAATGTCTCTTTTTCCTGAAAGAACTATGTGGCGCTTTGGCTCATCGTATGATGTATTCGCTTCCTTATCTTTTCTTTTTCTCGGTTTGGTAGACATGTCCTTCACATAGAAAACCTGTGCCACATCATTGGCTAGGACGAATGATTCATCTGTGTACCCAAGATTGTTCAGATCCACTGTTGTCATTCCGTACTGTGGGTCTACCTGTACCCCGCCTCCTGACAGATTGACCCATTTGCACTGAAACAAAGGGACCTTAAAATCCTGTCCATAGTCAAGTTCCCATATGTCCACTATGTAACCATAATATGTGTCCTTTCCCCTCTTGGTTGCTGCATCAAAGCGGACACCACTGTTTTGGTTGGTGCTCTTTTGATCTTGGGCGATCGTGTAAAATGTATTCCCATTTATCTTGTACCCTTTGTAAGTCAATACAGTCGAAGATGGTCCCCTGGCCAACAAGTACAGCTCATCAGAAACAGTGTTGTCACCCATGAGACATGTTTGCAACCAACTGCCGAAAGTCCTGATGTGTTCACATGTAATCCAGTCGTCACACTGCTCCGGGTGTTTGGAGCGCAGAATATTCTTGTGTTCATTGACATACGGGGTCACCAAGGTAGAATTCTGTAGAACTATGTAGTGTGCTTGAGACCAAGAATGCCCGTCCCTACATATTATTGAGTCCGCTCCTAGCGTGCCTTTTCCAGTCAGTCTCCCCTCATACCGCGATTGAGGGAGACCAATCTTCTTAAGGTCAGGAATGAAGTCAACACAAAACCCAATGACCTCCTCTGTTTGGTGGCCCGTGGAGATGCTTCCTTCTGGCCTAGCACGGTTATGAACATATTTCTTTAAGACTCCCATGAACCTCTCAAAGGGGATCATATTGTGTAGAAATACAGGGCCCGGAATGGCAATCTCGTCGACTAGATGAACTAGGACGTGCGTCATGATATTGAAGAAGGATGGTGGGAACACCAGCTCAAAACTGACAAGACATTGCGCCAAATCACTCCTTAACCTTGGTAGGATTTCTGGATCGATCACCTTCTGAGAGATTGCATTGAGAAATGCACATAGCTTCACAATGGCTAGGCGAACGTTTTCCGATAGAAGCCCCCTCAATGCAATTAGAAGCAGTTGCGTCATAATCACGTGGCAGTCATGAGACTTTAGGTTCTGGAACTTTTTCTCTGCCATATTTATTATTCCCTTTATATTCGACAAGAAGCCAGACGGGACCTTCATACTGAGCAGGCATTCAAAGAAGATTTCCTTCTCTTCTTTGGTAAGAGCGTAGCTGGCAGGACCTTCATACTGCTTTGGAGGCATGCCGTCTTTTTTGTGCACACGTTACTGGTCCTCCGGTGTATCTTTTGTCTTCCCATACACGCCCAAGAAGCCTAGCAGGTTCACGCAAAGATTCTTCGTCACGTGCATCACGTCGATTGCAGAGCGGACCTCTAGGTCTTTCCAATGGGTAGGTCCCAAAATATAGATTTCTTCTTCCACATGGGTGCACGTCCCTCAGCGTCATTCGAAATAGATAGTCCACCGGGACCCTTTCCAAAGATTGCTTGTAAATCATTGACCATAGCAAGTATGTGATCACCAGTACGGACGGTGGGCTTCTTCTGGTGATCTGCCTCACCTTTGAAATGCTTGCCTTTCTTTCGACATTGATTTTTGGTCGGAAGAAATCGATGAAGCCCCAGGTACACATTCTTCCTGCATTTGTCCAAATATATACTTTCGGTGTCATGTAAACAGTGCGTGCATGCGTGGTATCCCTTGTTTGTCTGTCCTGAAAGGTTACTGAGAGCAGGCCAATCATTGATGGTTACAAACAGCAACTCATGTAGGTCAAATTCCTGCTCGTCGTGCTCATCCCACACACGTACACCTTTTCCATTCCACAGCTATAAAAGTTCTTCAACTAATGGCCTTAGGTACACATCAATGTCGTTGCCGGGTTGCTTAGGGCCTTGGATGAGAACTGGCATCATAATGAACTTCCGCTTCATGCACAGCCAAGGAGGAAGGTTATAGATACATAGAGTCACGGGCCAGGTGCTATGATTGCTGCTCTGCTCCCCAAAAGGATTAATGACATCCGCGCTTAAACCAAACCATATGTTCCTTGCGTCACCTGCAAAGTCCCCCCACTTTCTCTCGATTTTTCTCCACTGCGACCCGTCAGTGGGTGCTCTCAACTTCCCGTCTTTCTTACGGTCCTCTTTGTGCCATCGCATCAACTTGGCATGCTCTTTGTTTCTGAACAGACATTTCAACCGTGGTATTATAGGAGCATACCACATCACCTTGGCAGGAACCCTTTTCCTGGGGCGCTTGCCGTCAACATCACCAGGGTCATCTCGTCGGATCTTATACCGCAATGCGCCGCATACCGGGCATGCGTTCAAATCCTCGTACGCACCGCGGTAGAGGATGCAGTCATTAGGGCATGCATGTATCTTCTGCACCTCCAATCCTAGAGGGCATAGAACCTTCTTTGCTCCGTACGTACTGTCGGGCAATTCGTTATCCTTTCGAAGCTTCTTCTTCAATATTTTCAGTAGCTTCTCAAATCCGTTGTCAGATACACCATTGTCTGCCTTCCATTGCAGCAATTCTAGTGTGGTACCGAGCTTTGTGTTGTCATCTTCGCAATTGGGGTACAACCCTTTTTTGTGATCCTCTAACATGCGATCGAACTTCAACTTCTCCTTTTCACTTTCACATTGTCTCTTTACATCAACAATGACCCGACGAAGATCATCATCGGGCACATCGTCTGGTTCCTCTTGATCTTCAGCTTCCCCCGTTGCAGCATCACCGTATTCAGGGGGCACATAGTTGTCATCATCCTCTTCTTCTTTGTTGTCTTCCATCATAACCCCTCTTTCTCCGTGCTTGGTCCAAACATTATAGTGTGGCATGAAACCCTTCTCAAGCAGGTGGATGTGAAGGGATTTCGAGTCAGAGTAAGACTTCGTATTCCCACAGATAGGGCATGGACAACACATAAAACCATTCTGCTTGTTTGCCTCAGCCACTTCGAGAAAATTATGCATGCCTTTAATGTACTCGGAGGTGTGTCTGTTACCGTACATCCATTGCCGGTTCATCTGCGTGCATTACATATAATTAAGTGTGTCAAAAACCATTACAAAACATCATGAATAGAGAAGTGACCAAATTAATAGAAGTTCATCATCACATTAAAACCAAAGTACATACATAGTTCTCATTGAACAATATATAGCTCTCCAGAGCATCTAATTAAACCATACATTAAAACTATGTAAAACATTTCAATGCAACAACAAATGCGATCATAATTGCAACTAAGGTAACAATTGATCCAACGGCATAATGATACCAAGCCTCAGTATGAATGGCATATTTTCTAATCTTTCTAATCTTCAAGCGCATTGCATCCATCTTGATCTTGTGATCATCGACGACATCTGCAACATGCAACTCCAATATCATTTTCACCTCCTCAATTCTTTTCAATTTTTTCTTCAAGTAATTGTTTTCTTTTTCAACTAAATTTAACCTCTCGACAATAGGGTCGGTTGGAATTTCCGGTTCACATACCTTCTAGATAAAAACATCTATGTCACGTTGGTCGGCATAATTGTCATAAACACTAAATGAAACAAATAGTTATAAAAGATAATATATACCACATCCGAATCATAGATAGGACGAGGGCCGACGGAGGCGGATACCAAAACCATCGCACTATATAATAACAAACAATAATAAAAGTAAGAAAATTATACAAGTATCTATCTAAATCATACAAGTAAGAATTTTTTTTCTTTTAGAAAGAAGATAAGAACAAGAGGCTCACCACGGTGGTGCCGGCGATGAGATCGGCGCGGGCGATCGACGGCGGTGAGGACGGGGACGAGACAGGACGGACCACCAAACCTAGACAAATCTTGAGGAAAATGGAGTTTGGACAAGGAGCTTCGAGAGGAGAAAGCTTAGGTGTGGCTCGGGCATTCCATCGAACACCTCATGTGCATAGGAGGTGAGCTAGAGCACCACAAAGCTCTCCCACGGTCGGCTAAAAAAACAGAGCAGTGCACTGCTCTGCTCGCGGGCAGGGGTATATATAGGCCTCTCTTTAGTCCCGGTTGGTGGCTAAAACCGGGACTAAAGGACCACATTTGGTCCTGGTTTCAGCCACAAACCGGGACTAAAGGTTGTGGGCCAGGAGCAAGGCCCATTGGTCCCGGTTCATGTCTGGAACCGGGACCAAAGGGGTGAGACGAACCGGGATCAATAGCCCCCGAGGCCCGGCCGGCGCCCTGGCCTCACGAACCGGGACTGATGCCCCCTTTGGTCCCAGTTCGTGAGTGAACCGGGATTAATGCCCTTATCCTGGCCTGAACCAAAGCCCTGTTTTCTACTAGTGTAAGCTTAGTTTCCGTCATACCGGTGTTATGTTCCTTGATTTTGCGTTCCTAACATGGTCGGGGTTTATGGGCCCCCCTTGACAGTTCGCTTTGAATAAAACTCTTCCAGCAAGGCCCAACTTTGGTTTTACCATTTGCCTAATAACAGCTAAAATTGCATAGGGAGTAATTAACCCGAGGATTCTTAATCAACAACCCGGGCCAGTGCTCCTCATGAGTGTTGGTCCACCCTGTCAACCGCCGGTGGCCACCAGGGGCAACTCTGGATTGGCCTACCGGAAGTTTGGACAATCCGATCATGGCCTGAGACGAGATACGCGTGGCTCCTATCGGGGTGTCGGCACGTCGGGAGGTCTTGCTGGTTTTGTATTACCATTGTCGAAATGTCTTGTGCACCGGGATTCCGAGTTTGATCGGGTTGTTCCAAGATGGAGATTTGCCTCCGCGGATCGTGAGAGTTTGTGATGGACTAAGTTGGGACACCCCTGCAGGGTTTAATCTTTTCGAGAGCCGTGCCAGCGGTTATGTGGCAGATGGGAAATTTATGATATCCGGTTGTAGTGAACTTGACACTAAACTCAAATAAAATACACCAACCACGTGTGTAACCGTGATCGTCTCTTTTCGATGAAGTTCAGGAAGAGAACACAGTGGGGTTATGATTGCAACGTAAGTAGTTCAGGATCACTTCTTGATCATTACTAGTTTGCGACCGTATGCGTAGTCCCTCCTCTTATTCTTGTATTCATAAGTTAGACACCATACAAATGCTTAGTGCTTGCTGCAACCTCACCACTTAACCTTCCATGCCCATTAAGCTTTGTTAGTTTTGATACTGTGGGTAATGGAATTGCTGAGTCCCCGTGGCTCATATATTACTACACTACTAGAAAAAGGGCTATAGCTAATATAGACATTAGTGGCGCACTATGTATGTGGTGCGCCACTGCCAAATAGCAGAGGCGCACCACACATGGGTGCGCCACTAATGTTTATATTACTAATGGCGCACCTTGTGTGTAGTGCGCCACCGCTAAGTTTCTCCTGGGCACACCCCCCTCCCCAGACTTACCAGTGGCGCACCGTGGTTTGGTGCGCCATTACTAGTTTTAACTAGTAATGGCACACCACACCCACGGTGCGCCACTACTAACAATTTTTTTTCAATTTTTTTTTTCAAAACTAGTAATGGCGCACCACACACCAGGTGCGCCATTAGTAACCCTGGTTACCAATGGTGCATTCTTAGGAGGTGCGCCATTGGTAACCTGAGAGCAGCTAGATATTTTTGACAGCCACCTACCACACTCACTTTCCCCACTTCATTCTCCCCACCTCTACCAAGCTTGGTCTCGGCTGCCTCCTCCTCCTCACCTCATTTGCACCATAGATTCACCCAAATTAAGTGGTTAAATTTCCTTTTTTTGATAGGTAAGTAAGGGGAAAGCTTTCTTTTTGTTCTAGATCTACTTTTTTCTCCCTCCAACAACGTACACACTTTTTATGGCCTAGATCTACGTATGTTTATGGTGTTGCATATGTTTGTGTTTGCAAGTACCGGTATTTGAAATGCGATAGTTGCCAATATTTTGTCGGAATGTTGATTCATTTCCGTTTCGTCGAGAATTTGGCACTATGCATTCTTTTTTGTCCTATTTTTAGGCAAAGTCATGCCAAATTTTTTTTTTGGTTCTAAAATATCATTTTGCTCTACCTCGCAGGCGACCATGGTCCGCACGATGACCGAAGGCATCGTGAATAGGTTTTTGAGCTCCGCGAAGGCCGAGATGCTTCAAAAGAACGAGACGGAGATAAGATGTCCGTGTCGAAGATGCAAGCTGAAGAGCCTTATGGACCCGGATTCCAGACAGGTGCGGGACCACCTGCTCTTGCGTGGTTTCATGGATGGCTATCGGTGGCAAGGTGATGAAGATGATTATGAAGTCATCCATGGGGGCCGGGCAAGAAATAAGGAAGGGCAGCAAGACAATAGCGGCGAGGGCGGGCGAGAAGACGAAGAATCTCCAGGACATGATCACGAAGTAGATGCAGGACACAGTCATCATGTAGAAGATGCTGGACATGATGATGAGGAAGATCAAGACGAAGGGCATGATCATGAAGATGAAGATGCCGGAGCAGACGACGATGGACCATCGATGGGCTGGGTGCAGGACCCTCATATTCAAGAGCTGCTTCTCAAGCAGACGGGTAACGCAAGAGCTGCCGCCCAAGAGAAAGCCAAGCTGGATCAACTGGAGATAGACGCGGTTACTCCATTGTATGAAGGATGCAGGCCCGAGGATACCCGCCTGAAATTAATGCTCATGGCTCTGGAGATGAAGGTAAAACACAAAATGACCGACGCATGCTTCGACGAGAACATGTCATTCTGGCACGAACGTCTTCCCAAGGGGAACAAGTGCCCGACCAGTTTCGAGGAGGCGAAGAAAATCGTGTGTCCTCTAGATTTACCGCACGTGAAATACCATGTGTGCATGAACGATTGCATCATTTATCGGGACGAGCACGCGGAGTCTACCATATGTCCGGTGTGCGGCGTCACTCGATACAAGAAGAGGAAGTAAGCTCCTCGAAAAGTGGTGTGGTACTTTCCGATCACTCCTCGTCTGCAGCGGTATTTCGTGGACCCTAAGCTAGCAAAGCTCCTGCGTTGGCACGCGGATAGGGAGGAGAAGAAGCGAGAAGATGACAGAAATGATCCGGAGATAAATAAAAAAGACAAGATGCTGAGTCACCCTAAGGATGCGAGCCAGTGGCAAGCGTTGAACTTCGAACACCCAGAATTTGGGGACGATCCAAGGAACATCGTGCTGGGCGCGAGCACCGATGGAGTCAATCCGTTTGGCAGCCAGAGAAGCACACATAGCACCTGGCCTGTGTTTGTGTGGATGTACAACCTTCCCCCCTGGATGTGCATGAAGAGGAAGTACATTCACATGAGTATGCTAATTGAAGGGCCGAAACAACCAGGGAACGACATCAATCTGTATCTGGGGCTGCTGAAAGAGGAGCTAGACACGCTGTGGAAAACGCCAGCCAATACGTGGGATGCCGCAGCGAAAGAATATTTCCCTATGAGAGTCGCACTGCTCACGACGGTGCACGACTATCTCGGTTACGGATATGTCGCGGGGCAGGTGGTCCATGGATTTTGTGCATGCGTCAGGTGCATGGATGACACAACGTATCGCCAGCTAGATAGAGATCCCGGGTCTTCGAAAACCGTGTTCATGGGACATCAAAGGTGGCTTCACGACGATGACGCATGGAGAAAATGCAAGGATCTGTTTGATGGTGAAACCGAACCCCGAAGACGCCCGCGTACGAGGAGCGGCGAGGAAATAGATGAGCTGTTGAAAAATTGGAAAGAGTGCCCACCACCGGGAAAGAAGCGAAAGGCGCCAGAGCCGCTGCTGAAGGTATGGAAAACGAGGTCTGTTTTCTAGGACTTGCCATACTGGAAGATCCTCCGTGTGCCTCACAGCCTTGATGTCATGCATATCACGAAGAACGTGTGCGAGAGTCTGCTTGGTACCCTGCTCAACATGCCAGAGAGGACCAAAGATGGGTCGAAAGCAAGGGCAGACTTGCAATCAATGGGCATCAGGGAGGAGCTTCACGCAAAACGCCCTAATGATGATGATGATGATGATGAGGTGAAGGACACGGAAAGTCGTCGCAAAGGCAAAAAGGCCAAGAAGATCGAATATGACTGCCCTCCCGCGTGCTTCACTCTAAGGCAGGAGGAGATTGAGCAGTTTTTCACCTGCCTCGTAGGAGTAAACCTTCCTTACGGTTACGCAGGGAAGATAAGCAGATACCTAGACTCAGCGAAGCAGAAGTTCAGCGGGATGAAGTCTCATGACTGTCACGTGCTGATGATGCAGATACTTCCAGTTGCAATCCGTGGGATCATGGACGCGCACGTCCGTGAAACGCTATTTGGCCTATGCAACTTTTTTGACGTCATCTCTCGGAAGTCGGTTGGCGTGAGGCAACTCAGAAGGCTAAAGGAAGAGATCGTGGTGATACTATGCGAGCTTGAGATCTACTTCCCGCCCGCATTCTTCGACGTTATGGTGCATCTGCTGGTCCATATCATGGAGGATATCATCCAACTCGGGCCGACATTCCTGCACAGCATGATGCCGTTCGAAAGGATGAATGGTGTCATGAAAGGATACGTTCGCAACGGGGCACGTCCAGATGGAAGCATAGCCAAGGGCTTTCTGACCGAACAGTGCATCTCCTATTGCACGAATTATCTAGGCATCGAGAACCCCATTGGTCTGCCCGTCAACAGGCACCTCGGCAGGCTCGCTGGATGGGGTCACCGCGAGGGTCGCCGCGAAATGCATGTCGACTTCAAGGGTCGACTCGCCGACTTTGAAAGAGCAAACCTAGTCGCGCTACAACACATAGACGTGGTCGATCCTTGGGTGGTAGAGCACAAAACCTTTATTGAGAAGACGTACAATGACCGAGGCCAACAGAGGACGGACGGAGATATAATCAAAGAGCACAACTCATGTTTCACGCGTTGGTTCAAGGAGAAGCTTCTGTCGTACCCTTTACATGAGGATTCTTCCTCGGAAGAAAAACTCATATTCGCCTTGTCACAGGGCGCCGAGCACAACCTGATGACCTATGAGGCGTACGATATCAACGGCTACACATTCTACACCGAGGAAAAGGACATGAAGAGCGATTATCAGAACTCTGGGGTAACGATGGAATCCTACACCGGTAACGACAAGGACAGATACTACGGAAGGATCGAGGAGATCTGGGAGCTGAGCTACGCTGGAGAGAAGGTCCCGATGTTCCATGTCAGATGGGCCAAGAGCGTCCTAAAAGAAGACCGGTATTTCACCACCATGGTTATACCCGAAGCCAAATCCAAGACCGCGGGCGCAAACGTCACCGCGAAAAATGAGCCATGGGTACTGGCTTCCCAAGTGGACCAATGCTTCTTCATTACCGACCCGTCAAAGCCCAGTCGTGTTGTCGTGAGGAGAGACAAAAGGAACATCATCGGAATGGATGGAGTCGCCAATGAGCAAGACTTCGACAAGTACGGCGACCCGAAGATGGAAGATGACGACGATGATGAATTACCATACACCACAAGAAGAAGCAGGACCACCCTACCTAAAGGACGTCCGTTCAAGAGAAGAACTCCATTTGCGAAAAAGAAGGGCAAGAAGATTGTGAAAAGATAGCTAAGATCGAATCACGACATGTCGGCCGCGTGTGTGTGTGTCAGTGGCAAGCTCAATTATTACATGCAACTAAATTATTACATGTATCACTTGATTTCAACCATGTCATCTAATTCTAAATCTTTGCACAATGGTTTTATCACTCCATTTGCATTTTCATTTTCTTTTATCTCAAATCTTAAATTATTACATGCAACTAAAAATCCAAAAAAATAAAAAAAAGTTAGTAATGGCGCACCAGGAGAAGGTGCGCCATTGCTATCACGGTGTTTACGGCGCACCCCTAAAAGGTGCGCCATTGATATAACCCTTTTTATGGCGCACCCCTAAAAGGTGCGCCATTGCTAACCCAACCGGCTAGCCGCGGCCCAGCCCAACTACTAGCCGCCCCTCCCCTCAAAACCTAGCAACCACTCAAAAAAAAACCTAGCAGCCTCGCCCTCGCCTCCTCCCTCGTCTCAAACCCTAGCCTCCGCTGCCGCCTCCCCCTCCCCGCCGCCGCGTCGCCGTCCCCGTCCGCGAGCGCCGCCAGAAGCCAGAAGGTGCTCCTCCTCCTCCTTGCACCTCTTCCTCCTCTCTTAGCACCTCTTCCTCCTCTCTTAGTAGCACCTAGGGTTGGTCTGAAAGAAGTTGTTTCTTTTACAGGAGGATATCATCGCTGTCGCTGTCCCCGTCCCCATTCGCGAGCGCCGCCGTCCTTCTCTGCACTGTCGAGAGAAGCCAGAAGGTGCTCCTCCTCCTACTACTCTTCCTCCTCCTCTAATTTCTATTTTTACTGATGCTCTGTGGTAAAATGACACTATCGGGACTCAGGGAAAGCCATAATACAAAAATAGCATCAGTTATATGTGACACAAAATAAAATGATTTATTTCTCCTATAAGTGGCGTGCCCATCTTTCTCGCGTTTGATTTGCCTTGTCTCTGTTCTTGTACCTTACGGATCTAGGGCTGTGGATTGTTGCTAGTCGTATTTTTGATGCCTTCTTGTAGATTTAGTGGCTGCTTCTGCTTTGTGCTTTGACTAGTTCCCCATGGATGTCCGTCTGCTTGCGTCAGTAGTTCCCCATGGATTCCCCTGTAAGGTTTTAGGAGAGATGCATTTTCTTTATCTTTTTGTACATATCAACAGTACCATACACACACACACACACACACACATGCACAGTGAAGTAGCTATGTTGAGGTGACGATAGACACTGTGTCAACCATCAGGCCTCTCTCATGGCATGCCACGATGGCCACTGCGCCGCTGCTGAAATGTTGACAAATAGTTACCCCTTTCTCCTGAAATGTTGATTAATTTCCGTTTCGGTTGAGAATGGGGCACTCCTAGGTCAAGAAAATTAGCAAAGGTCATGCCCAATTTTCTTGACCTAGAAGGTGCCCGATTCTCAACTGAAGCCACCGTCTTACAATTAATCATTCTAGCCTTTTTTCCTATTTAGAGCGAACATTGCCGACAACGATGAGGCCGGCGGTTCGGGCAAGTCATTCTGGGAGCTGTCCCAGGAGATGGAGGAAGAACCTCACCGCTATGAGAACGCCGCAGAAGACACCGATCCTGACTACACAACCCCTAGTGGCGTCGGGGATGACACCACTGATGGTGCCGCCGGGGATGCCACCACTGATGATGGCAGCGCACGCACAGATGGCAGCCTACCGAAGAGGCAACGGAAGGACCGGCGCCCGCACTTGCTCGGCACCGTCAAGGAGGAATTTACTGAAGTGTCCTCCAGTGGGCATCCAACGGCGCCCAAAGAATTAGTCAGTCGGTACGCGGGACAACTCGGGTGCATTCTCCGGAGCACCGTCTCGATCAACACCGAGAACCTAAGGCATCGTGACCGAGGGAATTTGCGCAACCTCCTCTTCACGAAGCTGCACGAACGATACAAGTTCCCCGGTGACTTCGCAAACACACGCCTCTCAGGGAATAAAGTGAACAGTGCCGCCCTCACGAAGATGAGCACGGCCCTGGCTACTTGGAGAGCCGCGGTGAAGAGAAGGATTCTAAGTGGTGATAGTTATGAGAAGATCAAGGAGACAAATCCTTCGATCAGCGAAGCTGACTACCTGGAGTTCAAGATCAAGTGCGAGAGCAACGCATCCGCGGAATCAAGTCAGTGGGGGAAAGATATGCGGGACTTGAACTTAGGGGTCCACAAACTCGGACCCGGCGATTACAGAGTGGCAGAACCTATATGGGACACGGAGGACGCGGAGCGTGCCGATCAAGGCCTACCGCGCCACTTCGATAAATACCATGAAAAGTAGACCAGGAACTATGTCAGGGCCCGGTACAAGGTGGACCCGGTAACAAAGGAGCTTACCACGGATCCGAAGGTGAAGGCGCTTGAGCTTGTTCTGGTAAGGAATACACCCCCACGTAATTAGCTCCATATGGTTGCATTCTAATTAATGAAGCCAAATTTCTAAATGGTTCACGTTCCTTCCGCAGGAAACTGAAAGCAGTAGTGCGGGGTCTCAGAGCTCCCCGTCTGCCCCTTGGGACACCACTTTAAATAGGGCGTTGAACGTAATGAAACACAAGGATAAGTTCAGTAAGCCGTCGTCAGCTGGTCGTGTGGCCGGCAAAGGCTTGTCCACGAAATGGTCGGAATACTATAAGGCTGGGCGAAAGGAGAGAAAGACCAGCTCGGAAAGCCAGGAGCGCGAGGTTAAAGAACTCAAGGCACAAGTGGCGCGGATTCCGGAGATAGTCCAAGAGCAAGTGCGAGACCAACTGGGAGCGACGATCACCGCCATTATGCCTACCTTGCTTGAGGGGCTGCAGGCGTGGATTGCGGGCGACCAACAGGGGCTGCCCCCGATTCCCAGCTTCACGGGCAGCAACTCGCACAACGCGCCGGCATTGGTGTCTCCGGCGGAGGCGGCATTGGTGTCTCCGGCGTCGGCGCCGGCATTGGAGCTTAATGCACCCAGGTGTGGGAAGAATACGCCGGCCGGCACCTCGGCAGCAAGCGGCCCCTCCGTCACTTGCACGCCCGCCGTTGGCGGTGCCTCGACATTAGCCAAGCTCGACGCCATCACGGTAACTAAGCCTTGGCCGATGACTTCATCTCCTTGCCTTTGACTGGGCATCCCTGACACCCTACATGTTTTCGCAGGGCGCCGCCGACGTTCCATGCACTCTCCTGCACTTCGTGGACGGCGAGTTGATCGATGTCGCCAAGGCCAAAATCGTTCAACCGGGCAACCGCGTGTTCCACGGTAATCCGATGCCACCCACCGTGTATAGGGTTCAACTGGTTCGGGTGCTGCGGGGCTGCGACGACTTGTTACCTCCGTTTCGACCCCCTGGGGCCGACGAAGATGATGTGATGACCCTCAGCGCCTGCTTAAGCTGGTCCATGCTTTGGCCGAAGAGCCAGATTCGTTTGGGGGCGGGGGACACCACCCCACAGACAACACCGCCAGTCGTGCCGGCGCCAAGCCATGGCAAGACCGCCGCAACGCTACCGCCGTCAGCTGATCCGGACATGCATATGGCACAGGATCCGGACGACGACGATGGTACATTTTCCAACGTCGATAAGTACTTCAATGAACATGGGTACGGTGACGAATTATTGGGGCCTCCTTCTCAAGAACTCAACCCTACAAAAGACGATCGCGATCTAGCTGGTACCGCGGAAAAACCCAATTGCAACAGGCGTCGTCTGGCGTTCAGTTCTCAGGAGATGCCTCCAGCTGCCGCCTTCGCCGAGACTCAAATAGCCGAGGTGCGAAATATTATCAGCCCCAACACACTCAAGAAGGTGATCTCTGAGCAGAACTCGATCCCATTACAGCAGAATAAGCAGAAGGGACGGAAAAGAAAAAATAACAAGGGTGCGAGCCAGCCGGCACCGAGTACGATCCGTGCTCAGGACGGGCCACCAATACCTAAGGATATCTCGAGGAGGGTGCATGTGGCGGGTAGGCCGATGCTACCGACTAATCTGCTCAATGCTGCTACCGGTGCTATGCGGAGTCTGCATGACAGTGTTCTTTCTATGGAGAAGCGGCGTCTCTCCGAGAATGATGTGGCATACCCGGTTTTCGTGGCCAAGGTGCCAGAGGTCAAGGGCTTTGTCGATAGCACCATCGGGCGTATGATCGTCCTACGGTTTGATGACATCTTCGCTATGTTTAACCTTCATCCGCTGCACTACACCTTCATTCGGCTATTTTCGCTCAGTATGGAGATGCGGATCATTAGAGACAAGACCCCGGACATCATGATAGTCGACCCCTTCTACATGCGTGCCAAGATCTTGGGCAGCGCTGGGGACCGGCAAGTCGCGAGTTCATACCTCGAAGGCGTCATTCTGGCGAACCCAGATAAGGATAACTTCCTCGTGCCTTACTTTTCCGAGTAAGTCATTCCCTCACCGCCCCGTAACATATGATTTCTTAGATTTTGATTGTTCTTTTTTTTTTCTAACATTCCGTGTTTTGTGCAGTGACACACATTGCACACTCATCCTCTTAAGCCTGAAATATTCCATGGCCACGTATTTCGACTCGGACTGTCAGTCGAAGAAAGACTACACAAATATGAAGAAAGTTCTTGATGATTCTCTCCCCGGCTACGCCAAATCTGGAGGCACCTTCAGGAGGCCAATTTGTAGGTACGGCAAGCACGTGTTCACCCATGTAACGACGTTCCCCTGCGTCAAGCAGCCGCCTGGCAGTCAGAAGGATGCCTACTACGCCCTCCATCACATGCGGGCGATCGTACAGGACCATAATCACCTTATGCTACCAAATAATCTCAAAGATTGGGCCGCATGCTTGTCGGCAATCCAGGACGAGGACATCAGACAAGAATTCTTTCACATCCAGTCAGAGTTTGCGGAAATCATCTATCAAGATGTCCTTCGTACCTCGGGGCAGTTCTACCTCAAATATCAACCGTCCAACAGTGAAATAGAAACAGAGCTACAAATGTAGGCTGACAACGACCGCACATTCATGACCATCACGAAAGACGGCGGCTTCATCCACGCTCCGGTCCCTTAGTCAAGTCGAAAGTATTGATGCTATGTAGTTCTGAAATATCGATTAGCTCATGTTGTAATTAGACTTTAATGAACTTGTATGTCTCTTTAGTTTGGACAGTCGTTCAACTTATATGTAATCGATGCTATTTATTAGTAGGACCATGAATCGTGCTATTAATGTGTTGCTTTTCTCTTCCGATCCTTTTGTTGCATACTTATATATTACTTATATATTATCTGTGAATTGCTACTAACGTTTTGTTTGTCTAGTGCATAGAGATGCCGTCGTATGTCATGTAGAAGGGTAAGGTTCTCGGAGTCTACGACGACTGGGAGGAGTGTCGGAGACAGGTTCACCGTTTCAGCGGTAACAGTTACAAAGGGTACACCACTAGGGCGGAGGCGGAAGCTAGATACGCGCGCTATCTAGCGGGAGAGAGGAGGGAGCGGAGGAGGAACCGGATGAAGACCAGTTTCATCGCGATGATGCTCATCGTGACCGCAGCTCTCTTCTATGTGATGGTAGTTTAGATGATCGATATCGACTTTGTAATGTGACGACAAACTCGGCTAATATGATGAACTTTGCTAATGTCTCGAGACCTAAACTTGGCTAATGTTTGAACTTTGTTCGCTATTTCGAATTTGGAGACTAATATGATGAATTCTATTGTGTGATGTTTATATTCTATGCTGTAACGTATTTTGTAACCTGTGCAAATACCAGAAAAGCAAAAAATAATAATTCCTAATATTCATAGTAGTGGCGCACCATATTGAGAATTAGTGGCGCACCAAGATAAATACCAGTGGCGCATTATCGGGCATAGTAATGGCGCACTTGGGGCATAGGTGAAGGCAAATATGGCCCCCAGTTGTGGTGCACCATATTGAGCATTAGTGGCGCACCAAGGCTAAATACCAGTGGCGCATTATGGGGCATAGTAATGGCGCACTTGGGGGCATACGTGAAGGTAAATATGGCCCCCTAGGAGGCATAGTAATGGCGCACTATTGGACATAGTAATGGCGCACTATGTGGTGCGCCACTATTATCTGGGATACTAATGGAGCACCAGAGGTGCGCCATTACTATTTGTTACTAGTGGCGTGTTAATAGTGGCGCACCTATAGTGCGCCATTAATAGCAAAAACTGGTGCGCCACTAACAGCCTTTTTTCTAGTAGTGCTACAAACACAGTTGCAGGTACCGCCAAGACAGACACGGGTGATGCCCCAGAGCTCCAGTGGGAGTTTGACGAGGATCGTGGGCGTTTCTATGTCTCATTTCCGGACGATCAGTAGTAGCTCGTAGTTGGATAGATCTCGGGATCTGTAGTAGGGTTGGTTATGTCATTTTATCGTTTGTTTTCGTCCGTAGTCGGACCCTGTCTTCATTTGGATGATGTATGAATGATTGAACTATATTGCTGTAGACTTGTGGCGAGTGTAGGCCTCTACCTGGTATTCTCATCTGTTCAGTAAATGATATGTGTGAAGATATAACCAGCTTTGCGACGGACTTAATATGCGATTATTCCCCTAAGTCGTGCCTCGACACGTGTGGGATATAGTCGCATATTGGGTGTTACAGGCACCTTCACATATAGTTTTGCCATGGAAACACGACATTTTTTTCACCGCACAATCATGATGATGGCAAATTCATACTCCCATGGCCAAAGTTGCCATGGCAATTTTAGTTTGAAGTCCATGGCAAATTAACCTTTTTTTACAGCCATGGCAAATCAACTTTAACTCTCACGACAATTTTATCTCCACAACCCATGGCAATTTATATCCACAACTCTAGTATGGATTTCCTAGATTTTTTTGGGCCATATTATATAGTTTTCTGTGATGGCAATTTTAGCCCAAGTTCACAATCTCCAAAAATTGCCATGGCAATATTCAACACTTTTTTTGCCCTGAACATGGCAGTTTTTTTCTTCTTCTTTTTTGCACATGGCAAAATTTCCTTCTCTAAGTAACCATGGCAAATCTAGTTGATACAACATGGCAAACTTAGTGCATGGACCATGGCAATATTTAGGTCATGGTCTATGGTTTTTGTTGATCATGTCTTTTTCGTATCATGGTAAAAATTGCATTGTTTTGCCATGGCAACTTTACCTTGTCCCTTTTGTTTCAATTACCATGTCTTTCTACTTACAACTTGAAAGGGAAAATAATCCCCCATATGCCCTTGTGCCACATTGCAATATATTCTTTTTTAGAGTTGTTTGCCATGTTTTTTTGTTAGTTTTAAAGGTGTGTTTTGCCATGGCAAATTAAATACTATTCACATGGCAAATTTATCTATATCTCCATGGCAACCTAAGTTTACATACATGGCAATTTTAGTTTATAAACTATGGCAAACTAAGTTTATAGAACATGGCCATTTTAATTCAATTACCATGGCAAGTTTACTTTTGTGACATGGCAAAGTTATTTTTTACA
This sequence comes from Thinopyrum elongatum, assembly GCA_011799875.1. Classification (NCBI taxonomy): domain Eukaryota; kingdom Viridiplantae; phylum Streptophyta; class Magnoliopsida; order Poales; family Poaceae; genus Thinopyrum; species Thinopyrum elongatum. The sequence goes on along the minus strand of CM022301.1, from coordinate 96,786,516 downwards.
TACATGGCAATTTTCTCTTTGTACAAAGCATTAGAATTTCATTAAAGATACAATGCCATGGGCATTTGCCATGGCAATCTTTGTTCTTCTATGCATCCCCTCGGTGGCAATTTTAATAACCTACCATGACAAACCGTTTTCTCCAATATAGCGCGACAAGTCTTCATTTGTACATCGTGGCAATTTTTCTTTCTTTTTGCCACATGGCAATTTAAAGTTCTATATGATTTTTTTAAAGGAACCATGGCAATTTAAGCACATGTAGAATGGCAAATGTATTTTCTGGGGTCATGGCTAATTTATACTACATGAATACATTCATGTCGTTTTCCATCCAAAACATGGCAATTGTAACTAAAACACCATGGCAACTTTTCATAGTGTCTACGCCATATCAATTCCAAGAATATTGTCGTGGTTACTTATGCTTCTTTTTTGCCATGGGAATTTGATCTTCCTAACACTTTACTCCTTTAAGAACATGGCAAACTTAACTTGTAGCATGGTAAATTTATTTTTATATCCATGGTAAATTTACTTTCATAGCGATGACAATTTTTTTACCTTCTATGTTTGCCATCGCAATTCTTCCCTATTTAAACTTGCCATGGAAAATTTAACTTAATAGTCATGGCAAATTTACTTTAACATACATGGCAATTTTTACATTTACAACAATGATAATTTTTATTTTTATTTTTGCCATCACAAATTTACCTTTCACATTTTTGCCATGGCAAACTTACTTTTTACATGCATGGCAAATTTATTTTTATTTTACTAATGGCAAATTTACTTTTCATTTGGCATGGCAAATTTTCATTCCGGGCCATGGCAAATTTACTCTTTATTTTGCCATGGCAATTTCATGAATTTTGATCAACATAATATGGCAATTTTTTGTGAAAATGAATGGACTGGTCAGATGGCTTGTGTGAATTTTCATATTTCTTTAGTATGTGGCATGACAAATGGGTGCTTGAACGTTTGGTCGTTTAATATGATTTTTCTAGATTATTTCCACGAGTGCTTTGTTGGTTCTGGAGCAATTTTTGGGCCGACAACATTGCAATTCTTGTGTTTATTAAATGATTCGTTCGGTACGGTGGTCCTCCTGCCGCACGTGTGGTGGATATCGACGTCCTAAAAGAATCACACAATAAACACAACATTCTACTTCATCTGAAAGTTTTACAAAGTAATTTGACTGACATGAAAGAAACGGAGAGAAAAAAAAGTAACAATAGATGACCGAGGAGACTATGCATCAACCGGGACGACCCAGAAGGGTTTCTGGACACCCAACACATTCTCAAACTACTTGACAATTTATGACGAGCCGTCCTGGAGACCAAGAACATGCAGATCGCTATTCTCTTCGCTGAAGCAATTCACCCAGTAGACGGAGTTGGGCTTGAGTCCACATCCGCTAGCAGAGTAGGACGCTGCAAAATTGGAGTCACCGAGGAGGAAAACCCGATCGCCGATGCAGTCCGTCTTGCGCCAGGCCGGCGGGTCCGAGAAATCCATCCAATAGACGTGGAGATGGCATGCAGGACGGAAGTGGAGATGGCGTGTGGTCCACGGCTCAGGTGCGACACGCGGCTCCGATGCGACTTCGTCCCTGATCTCGGGGCGTCCCTGCTAGAATTCCAGCCGGGCTTCCTTCTCCGGCGAGGGCGGCGGCTGGTCCTCCTCAACGCTGAGGAGGTGACGATGGATGCACGTGGATGGCGCGACGACAAGGGATTCGTCACAGGTCAGGTGGTTCAGTTTCCGTGTCACCTAGCGAGGGTTGCGGCGGCAGCGGGGTGGGTTGGTCACGTCTCGAGGCCCGAGGCGAGTAATGGCGATCGGGGGGAGGGGAAGGAGTATTTTAGTCTTCCGACTGCCCCGACTCCTCACATTTCTCCCTCTCGCGCACCGCACTCTCTGCCCCCTCGTGTCCCACCGCGTTGAGAGCTAGGGTTCCATGACGACCCGCGAGCAGCAGATGGCGGCGCTCGCCAACGGCGACGAGATGATGATGGGGAGGCTGAAGGAGATAGACAGGTGGTTTCCGAAGGCGAAGCCGCTCAACGACGCAGTGGAGATGGTTCGGGAGTGGCTGAACGAGGAGGAGACCTTGCGGTGCTTCCCCAACTATGACAGGCAGCCGACGATGGGGGTTCTGCTCTGGGCGATGCTCGAGGCGGAATCCCCGATCCAGGAGCAGAGGCACAAGTGGAGGGTCTTCAGATCCCTCCGCTACCGCCAGATCCAGCCGCAGGCGCCGCCGCCGATGGAGGTGGTGATGGGGCTCCCTGCCCCGGGCTCCCAGATGGCGCCTATTGTGATAGAGGAAGACGACGAGGAGATAGAGGTGCCAAGGAAGAAGCAGAAGCGGGCGACCACGGCAGTGCCTCGGTGTTCCCCACGCTTCCCAAGGCGCTCGTCGCGCCTCCGCACCCTTTCCCGCCTGCAGTAGGGGCCTCGCCGATTGGTGGCAGTTTTTGGCTGCTGGCCGGGGAGGACTCCGACGAGGAGGGGGAGGGGACGACTTCTCTAACTTCTACAGGTATGAATATGATGAAATATTTGACCTCTACTATGTCGATTGATGTAGATGAGGTTGATTGGGAGGAACAGAGGAGGTTAGGTAATAATAGAAAAAAAGAGAAACATCTTAGAAAAATTCCTAAGCTCCAAAATGATGAAGATGGAGAAAAGGAAAAAGAAGGAAAAGAAACTATTAGAAAAAATAACAACATGAATAGGATAGATTGGGATAATACCAAATCCAGAGTTGTTGGAGCTAAAATTGTTCAAAAGCATATGAGGCATGGTAATTTCCAGCCCATTGCTTCATGGTACAAAGAGGAGGAGATATATTTTGGTGAAATAATCATTAATTCTACTCCAATTGTACCCCACTTGGGGGCGAAAAAGGAGTACAAAAAAAATGAGGAGGGGGAAAGTAGTAAGGGATCGCCAATTGTGTTTGGTGGCTCGGTGGGAGGTGAGATGCACATAGATGTGTGCTTGGACCTAGGCTACTGGGCCTATGAAAGCCCAGAAAGTGATAAAGCCCACACCTAGGAAAGAAGTGGGGAGTCTATAAAAAGGCAGAGGCAGGGGTGGCTGATGGGCAGTGACCTAAATTTAGGGTTTACCCCCCAGCCGCCACAAACCCAAGAAGAGCTCATAGCTGGCAACTTTGGGAGAGGCTTTGGAGGGGGGAGGTTCAACACAGGAGGAAGATTCGGTGATCTTGACGCCAGGAAGACATGACAGATTGTGGGAGGAGATAGAAGCAGATCCACCTCCTCTAAGAGCTCCTTTGATTTCCATGGTAGAGGAGGGGGGCGTACTGGATTTGGATTTGGTGTGGGAAGAGGTAATGGAAGTTCTGCTACACCTACTGGTGAGACCTCTGGTGGAAACAAGATCTAGCAAGCTAAAGGAGGGAAGAAGGATAGTGGAAGCAGGAGTGAGGAAGATGGAAAAGAGACAGATGATGTGAAAGATAAGAGAGACAACAAAGAGAAAGGAGATGGAGGTAACATGGACTCTAGTCAACAACAACAACTCTTGAGTGCCTTGTTATCACAACTAGTCCAGGGGATGAATAAAGGTGGGCTGTCTGTAGGAGATGGTGAAATGAGCAAGGAAATGATGATCAGTGAAAAAGGAGCAGCGAAAGAGATGGCTAGTGGTGAGGAAAATATGCAGAGAAGAGATAAGGGAAATGGAAGTAGCTTAGGCAATGGTTTCAAAAATCAGATGAACAGAGGCGCATGGCAACAAAATATGGGGGAAGACAGAAATAGAAGTGACAGATTTAATAGACAAGTTTGTGAAAAATGCAAAGATCCCAGACATTCAACCAGGGAGTGCAAAGTAGGACACTGCTTAATTTGTGGCAGGGACAATCATATTACTGGAGAATGTAATCTGCTGAAACAAATGAAGCCAGTGCCTAAATATGTTTGGCATGCTGCAAAAGGATTGGGAGTGCTGCTGGTGCAAATCTATAAAGATGTTCTAATTGCTGAACATATGAATCCTTTAGGAGTGGTGGTCATAAGAGATTGACAGATCAATGAAACTGAGTTAATACAAGCCTTCAGTGAAATGTTTGACTGGGGGTGGCAGTGGAGAGTAAAAGAATATGGGAAAAATTGCTACATGATGAGGTTTCCTAATAAAGCAAAATTAGTGGAACTGGCAAAGTTCAATGACTTTAACTTGTTAGGAACTGGAGTTGTTATCAAAGTGCAGCCCTGGTCTCTTGATCATCTGGCAATAGGGAAAATGCATACTGCCTGGGTGAAGTTTGAAAAAGTGCCAGACTGCTTTAGACACTTCTTTGGGATGTGTGAGGTGGCTGCTGCTGTAGGGCCTGTGTTAGAAATAGATATGGACACTATCAATGAAGAAAAAGTGAAAGTGAAGTGTGGAGTTAGAGATGTTGGAAAGATCCCATCACAGGTAGAGATCACATCACCAGATTTGCTGATGTTCAGGATTGGAACAGAGCTTGATAAGGTGACTGAGATGGGGTGGTATAAAGAAGAGAAAAGAAAATCTGATGTTGTCTATGAAATAGAAGATGGAGAAGATGAGGAGGAAAAAGGAAAAAAGCAAAGCTAACTGGAGCAGACAGAAAAGGAATGTCACTGGGCAGCTTATCTCTGAAACAAATTGAAGAGATTGACAAAAATAATGAAATGATGAAAAAACTCTTTGGAGGAAATTATTGGACACTTGGGTAAAGAAATGGCTGCAGAAAGAGGGAAATGCAAAAGGAGATAGATATTATGTGCAGAAAAAATCAGAGCCTAGAAGAGGAAAAGGCCAGACAAAATGCTCTATGGACCAAAGCTGATAAAAGGATAAAAGACCTGGAGACCACACAAAAAAGCCTGGAGAGTCTGATGGAAAAACAACAAGGAGAGATTCTAAGATTAGAACAGGAGGCTGCAAATAGAGAGCAATATGAGATGGAGCTGGCAAATCTAGAAGTTGAAGATTTTGAAAAGGAAACCCAGGAAAAGAAAGAAGAGACTAGATCTGAAAAATACAATGAACCTACTGACTACAATGCAAGTCAAGAATCAGTGGGAACTTTTTGTGAGAAAATGGCAGAGTTACATGGTGTGGAGGTGTTGGATAAAAATGAGGATGATAAGGAAATTGAATTGAAGAGAAGCATGAGGAGCAGGGGAAAGGAAGATCAAAAAGTGGAGGAAATGGCCAAAATGAGGGCTGAAGAGAGAGATAACTATGGTAAGGGATCTGATTTAAATTGTGCTAACTCTTTTTTGTTACACATTAGTTCTCTGGTGGGGATTGATTTGGGGTGCTCAATTGATATGGTAGATAGAAATTTAGAAATCATTAGAAAAATAGAAATGGCAAGAAGAGAAATCTATTTTCAAAACATGGTGGAAGAGAAAAATAAAAAGGAGAGAAGTAGTAACATGGGTAGTGAGGAGAAAAACACACCAGTGTGCATTCACACTGGAGATGTTGATTTGGAGGAACTCTGCTCAGACTTAGAACATTCTGATGCTGAAATGGAAGAGCAACAATATTTGAAACTGAGAAATATATTCTCAGGAAAAAAAGAATAATAAGAAATATTCACCAGCATTAAGCTGTGTGAAGCAATCTGTTGGGATTGGTGTCCTTAGAAGGAAAACGAAGTAAAAGAAAAGAGAGATAAATCTGCTTTGAGGCAGTTTAATATAATTCAAAAGCATAGATAAGAGGGATAAAAAATATAAAAAATAGAGGTGTCTTCTGGAATGTGAGAGGATTGGGACAAGACCATAAAAAGAGGTATGTAAGAGAGATGATCATGGATTATAAATTGGATTTTATAGGGATTTCAAAAACTATTAAACAAAAAATTTCTAAGAGTGAATTACACAACCTATGTGGGGGGAGGAATTATGAATGGTGTTGGAATGAACCTAGGGGGATGTCTGGAGGGATTTTAATGGGAGTAAATCAAGATAGATTCAATGTAGAACATGTAGAGAAAGGAATATACGTTGTAAGGATGCTGATTTATGATAAAATCATCAAAATGCACTGGAATTTAATTACTGTGTATGGTGATGCACAGCTGGAAGGAAAAGCTTGCTTCTTAGCAGAGTTAGCCAGACTGTACCATGAAAACCCTTTACCTTGCCTGGTAGGGGGGACTTCAATATTATTAGAAATGAAAAGGAAAAAAACAAACCTGTCCATAATGAGCAATGGATTTTTATGTTTAATGCTATAATTGAACAAGCTGGATTGAGAGAGCTACCCCTGAATGGGAGACAGTTCACATGGGCCAATAATTTGGCTGATCCCACCTTTGAAAAACTAGATAGGGTGTTGATGTGTCCAGCTTGGGAAGAAAAATATCCTCTTACAATATTACAAGCATTTCCTAGGGAGGTGTCAGATCATACCCCACTATTCCTAGACACAGGAGAGGGGCAACCTAATAGATATATTTTTAGATATGAAAATGCTTGGGCCCTGAGAGAGGGATTTAAGGAACTGGTACAGAAAACATGGAATGAAAAATATTATGGAGATATCTTAGAAAGATGGCAGCTTAGGCTAAGAAATTTGAGGAAGAAAGCTAAGGGATGGAATAGAAATGTGGATGCTTGGTATAAGAAGATCAAAATAGACATTGTTAGGAGATTGGATGAGATAGATAAAAATACTGAAACTATGGGAATAACTGCTGCTGACAAAAAAGAACAAAAAGAGTTGAGAGAACAACTGAAAAGAGTGATGTTACAGGAAGAGATTAAAATAATTCAAAGATACAAAGATAAAGAGATTACTGAAGGAGATGGGAATACTAGATATTATCATGCCAAGGTGAATGGAAGGAGAAGAAAAAACAGAATTATATCTCAAGAGCAAGAAGAAGGGGTGATAGAGGGAGATGAGAAACTTATGGAGTATATTACTAACTTTTACAAAAATCTGTTTGGACACCCTGAAGAAACACACATTTCGATGAGAAACATGGAAACAAAAAAAATCAGTGAGGCGGAGAAAGAGAGGCTGATGAGTCCCTTCTCCCTAGAGGAGATTAAAAAGGTGGTTTTTGGGATGAAAAAAAATAAAAGCCCTGGACCAGATGGATTTCCTGCTGTTTTTTACCAGGAGTTCTGGGATCTAGTTAAATGGGACCTTAAAGCCCTAATAAAAGAGTTTGCTAAAGGGAAAATTGATATTGCTAGGTTAAACTATGGCATAATTACATTAGTGCCTAAAACTGCTGATGCAAAACAAATTCAGAAATTTAGACCAATCTGTTTGTTGAATGTTAGCTTCAAAATTATAACAAAAGTATTGATGAATAGACTAACACTATGTGTGTCCCCTATCATATCCAAAACTCAAACAACATTTATTAAAGGGAGATATATTATGGAGGGAGTGGTGATCCTACATGAAGCATTAAACACTTTTCACAAGAAGAAGCAAGATGCACTAATTTTCAAAGTAGATTTTGAAAAAGCATATGACAAAATCAAGTGGCCTTTTGTGATACAGATGCTGAAAGCCAAAGGATTCCCTGATAAATGGTGTGACTGGGTTATGGAAACCATGAGAGGAGGACATGTTGGGGTGAAAGTAAATGATGAAATTGGAACTTATTTTAGAACTCATAAAGGGCTTAGACAGGGGGATGCTATGTCTCCCCTACTCTTTGATTTAGCTGCTGATGCGTTAGCCATACTAATGAATAATGCATTGGAAAATGATTTGGTCAAAGGAGTCTTGGGGATGGAAAAAATAAAGGAGTTAACATGCTGCAATATGCAGATGACACAATCTTCCTAATCAGAGATGATGTAGATAGTGTGCAAAACTTGAAATTTATATTGGGAGCCTTTGAACAAATGTCTGGTCTCAGGATTAATTTTCATAAAAGTGAATTGATGTTATTAGGGAAGGCTAAAGAGAAACATAGTTTATATCAAGAGATATTGACTTGTAAAATGGGTGTAATTCCTATGAAATATTTAGGAATGCCAGTTTCTGATTCCAGACTTAAAAATGTTCATTGGAACTGTGTGACTGAGAAAGTTGAAAAAAGATGAGGATGCTGGCAAGGGAAACTATTGGGATCTATTGCAGGGAGAATTACCTTAGCCCAGGCTTGCCTCACTAATATACCTCTCTTTATGATGTCCTTTTATCCTATCCCTAAAGGGGTAATTAAAAAAGTTGACTTCTACAGAGCTAGGCTAGTGTGGCAAGAAGATGAGGATATTAAGAAATATCACTTAGTAAAATGGGAGACTTGCTGTTTACCCAAAGAGGTGGGGGGCCTAGGGATTATTAATCTAGAATTGATGAATATATCTCTGTTAGCTAAGTGGTTCTGGAAAATGGAAACAGAGGAGGGATTGTGGCAAGACATTATGAATAGAAAATATGGAGGAGAAGGGTGCTTGTCCAGGGCCACAAAAAAACCTGGAGATTCTCATTTTTGGTCTAGCCTAATGAAGATCAAGGAAATCTTTTACAGATTTGTTAAGAAAAAATTAGGAGATGGGCAAAATACTAGATTTTGGGAAGATATTTGGGTAGATGATAAAAGCCTCAAGGAAGCTTATCCTAGGCTATATGATCTATGCTTTGATCATAACATAACAGTAGCTGAAGCCATCCAAAAAGGATGGCCGGGTTTCAGGTTTAGAAGAACTCTGTATGGGGAAACTTTAGGACTATGGAATAGTCTAAAAAGTAGATGAGAGGAGATTGAAATGAAAGGTGGAAAAGACAAAATAATATGATCTCTTAGGGATGATGGTAAATTTACAGTTAAATCTTTGTATAGAAAGTTGGTGGCTGATGAGCTTAGATTCCCACAGAATTTTTTGTGAAAAGTCAAGGTACCAGCCAAAATTAAAGTGTTTCTTTGGTTAGTCATTAAGAAAAGCATACTCACCAGAGATTCATTACTGAGAAGGGGGTGGAAAGGGGAAAAGAGCTGTGTGTTTTGTGGGAAAGATGAATCAGTTGATCATTTGTTTTTTACATGTTCGGCTGCCTCTTTAATGTGGAGTTTAATCAAATGTTCATTTGGGCTGAGAAAAACACCATCATCAGTCCAAGAATGTTTTGGGTCATGGTTAGACACATTCAAGAAAGATGATAGAAAAATGGCGTTAGTGGGGGTTGCCACAGTATGTTGGGCTTTATGGAAATCCAGAAACAGGGTCATATTTGAAAAGAAAAGAATTTCTGACCCTATGACCTTAATCAAGCTAATGACACATTGGATGGTGGATTGATCTATTTTACAGATAAAGGAGCAACGAAAAAAAGTGTTGGAGCTAGGGCAAGACTGCTAGAACAGGTAGCAAGTGAGGTGTATGCAGCCTCACAGGGATGGAGAATAAACGTGGCGCGGCTGGAATGATAAAACTTTTCCTTGGGGACGGCTGGCTCGCTTCTATCTACCTGTTTTTTTTTTGTTTTTTTTTTGCTTTCTGTGCCCTATCTTTTGGGATTTGAGGCCCTTAGCCTGGATGAATGTAAAAATGATTTGCTTTTACTTAGTAGAGTACTTGACTAGCTGTTTTAGGTGGGGGCGCTGGTAGTTCTTAGTGTTGCTGTCCCAGCCTGGTAATGTCCCTGCGGGGGATTGCTGGAGCTGGGAGCAGCTCCGTTTGTCGTCGTCTTTTCTTTTCTTTCTTTTGTCCTTGTAGCTCCGATCTCTATGGTTTTCATTAATGAAAATCGAAAGGGTGCAAAACCCTTCTTTTATAAAAAAAAAAAAAAGACGTGGAGCTCCGCTGGTCGGTCGACGCAGACTCCGTGGAAGGCGATGTGGACGAGGAACAGGTCGTTGCAGAACTCGAGGACGTACGTGGCCGTAATGCCCATCGGGATGTCGATGCAGGGCACGGCGATGTTGCCCAGCCGCGCCTCCGGCTCCCCTGAGGCGCCGCCGGTGTGGAAGTCCGGCGTGCCGAGAGAGTCCTTGGACTCGCAGAAGAAGAACCTCCCATTGACGGCGGCAACGTCGAAGAAGTTCCTCTTCGTGGGGGGACAGTAGTCCTCCGGCAGGTCGAAGCAGCCGATGTCGTAGCCGTGGCGCGACCACCGGAGATCCTGGCCGACGCGGCAGAACCATATCACCGGGCTTGCGAGGTCGAAGACCAGGACGCCGCAGCCAGGCGCGGCCACGGTGTTCGACAAGACGCACCTGCACGTCCCCGAGGCCTCGTCGTCCTTGAGAGCCGGAAGCTCGATTCTTGATTCGTCCTTGGCGTTCAGCAGATACGTCCCTGGATCGTCTGACGAGGAATCGGAGGAGCCCAGGACCAGGACCCAGCCCTGCGGCGTCGGCAAGGATACCTTCTTGCTCGACACTAACGGAGTGACATCGTGAAGCTTCTGGTCGGGCAAACTGAAGAGCTTGCACGACGAACGATCTGGACCTGGCGGCGGCACAAGCACCAACAGCGGGAAAGCCGGGGACACGTTCGACTCCTCGGCCAAATCCATCGCTGACGACACGTTCGACTCCTCGGCCAAATCCATCGCTGACAACAGGGCGTAGACAAGTCCAAGTCAGCCATGGCCTGGTCGTAAGGCTAGATCGCTTCGTTTACTGTAGCTACGCTCTGGTTGGCGATGACAAGCGGCACAGGGCTATGCAACCACGGATCTGGTGAGAACAGGGCGTCGCGTGACACACATATATAGGGGGCTGGCTTCCCCGATTCCTGATTGAAAAGAGACGGCTATGTTCAAGTCGAAGCCGGAATTATCGGCTCGGACTCCGGCAGCTATACGTCTGCAGTCTGCTCCTGATTTTTGGATGTCAAAACCAGGAATCCTAGTTGGAGAAAAGTTCGAATATATCATGGCTGAGCCAAGTTCTCGTTGCACAGCCAGATGAGATCAGCTGTACACAGACGCTCTCCCTTTTTTTCGAGTGAATTGCAAAAAACCACCACATTGAAACTTAGGTTTGCAGAAAACACTGTTTTACGAATTTGAGACAAAAACCACTGATTTTTGATCTAATCTTTTGCAAAAAACACTGATCAGTAGATTTGGTCATTTTAACCGTGATTATGACATGCGGGTCCCGCATTTGATGATGTGGCATAACGGTTCAGTTATACGACATTACATGAGGGCTTTTCTAAATTTACAAAACAGTCCTGCAATTTTACGGAGAGAACCATCAATCAAAAAACAAAAAGCAATCACCTCCGACAATGGGTTTTGGGCTGCCGGGAGCAGGAGCAGAGGGCACCAACACAGGCACGCGACTGCTGCGAGCTTACCTAGTCAGAGCTCTTGAGCGGCTGCGAGCTCACCTCGCCCGGACCAACGCGTCGCCAAGCCGCCGCCGCCGCGCGCCGCCGCTTGACCAGTGATGCGCACCGCCGCTGCTGACGCCGCGCCGCCGCTTGACCAGTGATGCGCGCCGCCACTGCTCGCGCTCATGCCGTGCGCCGCCTCCGCTGCTCGCAGCCGTGCTGCAGGCCGCCGCCGCCGCTCGCGCACATGCTCCGACCTCCACCGCTGCGCGCGCTCATGCTGTGCGCCGCCGTCGCTGCTCGCGCTCATGCTCCGGCCGCCACCGCTGCTCGCGGCCGCTTGCTCCGGTGCTGCGCCCAGCAGAAAAGGAGGCGACGAGCACCTTGGTGCAGGCCACGGCGGCGGTGGCCTGCGTCAACGGCCGATCCAATCTGGATCGGGGTGGGGGTAGGGGATTTGTTTTTGGATGGAGGGGTTCTTTGCAAAAAAGACCAGTCCACGTCGTTTACCGTCAACCGTTATGCCATGTCATCAAATGTGGGACCCACATGTCATAATCATGTTTAAAACGCCCAAATCGACTGATCAGTGTTTTTTGCAAAAGATTAGGTTGAGAATCAGTGGTTTTTGTTCCAAATTCGTAAACCGGTGTTTTCTGCAAACCTAGACGTCAATGTGGTGGTTTTTTGCAATTCACTCTTTTTTTTTTCCGCAGGGAAGTCATTATGAGTAGCTTTATTGATTTTGAACACAAATTATATTGTCCACTAAATTGTTGATTAAGAAGCCCAAAGGTTCATCAAATTATAGCTAGCTCATAAGCTAAAGAATTAGCCTGACGCAAACAACGCTTAAAGATAACCTTCCCAATCCATGTTGCCGTGTCCACACATTCCACCAAGATTGTTGTTGCCACATCCCACCATTGCGCTTCTTCAGTGCATAATAATTCAATAACATTCATAGAATCTAATTCGGCCTCAGCCCAATTGAATCCCACCATTGTGTTTCCTCAGTGCATAATTCAATAACATTCGTAGAATTCGATTCGGCCTCAACCGATTCAACCACATGGCATTATTACTCGTATAAAGGATGTTGCAGTATCTCTCTCCTAGGGGCTTTGCTGCGAGAGAGTGCCCTATGCGCCGTCCGTTGCACCCTGACCTCGCGTGATTGTTTCTCTAGCGCACTCCGAGACATCCGATCTCCACGGCCCTGCACATGGGCGTTTTCCTCGGGGTCCATTATGTGTGGGCCGTGTGCGCGATCGAGATCACCTCTTTTTTTTTCGGTCATGCCCGTGTGTGCAGGCTTGAGCGCTCGTCTGCGCATGCTGAACGAGGCCGGGTCGCCCTTTCAGCGGCCAGAAACATAGTCCTGCTCGAGCCATTCTGGGTGTTCCCATGCCCTCTCCCGTAACTCTCTCAACGCAATCTTCCTTGCTCTCGCGGGGAGAGGTCGGGGTGGGAACGATCGCCATGACATGGACGATGGGGGTGGTTCCGCCGACAGGGGCTGCTTGGTGCGGCCGAGAGGGCCCATTAGAATGTGTATGTCCCGGTGAGGAATGGAGGCAGGTTTAGCACACGCCGGTCAGAAGCGGGTGAGAAACTAATTGACTTTCTTCCCGGTACGGTCCGTGCGTGTGCATGCGGGTTCATCTCCCGCTTGCTTGGTGTGGGGATGGTAAGGTCGTTGTAGAGCCGGCGTTCAGTCGATGATGGTTGTATAAAGTGCATGGAAGTGGCCTTATAGGGTGGTTGTCTTGTGCGGTCAGTCCGTTCTAAGCCTTGTCTTTTCATATGTTGTTTGTTTGCATCTATTATGCCAGTACCATAATAGTCCTTGAACGCACGAACTCACATGGAGATGATCCACGTTTCAAGAAAATTCCTATTGGAGACCATGTTCGAGAGGATCAGACTTTCACAACCGCGGTACTTCCGTCAGACGCTTCAAAAACGTAAGCGTGAGGCAACTATTGAGCTTTTCCCCATGCCGGTGGATCAGCAAAGTGGGATGTTACGGCTAACCCACTAGCTGGATGGAATGTTAGTTGTGAGAATAGCATGGAGATTTGTGAGCGAGATACGAAGATTACAGACATGAGTGATGAGTGTTATTTTTACGCTCATCACACCTGAGTTTAAACCAGTTTATTTCAGAAAAACCGAGATATCCACTCCGATATTCGTACTAATGAATACAAAGGATTCCAAAATCCTCTCTTTATTTTGTCTCCACGGGAAAATGGGCTAAACACGGACTAAATCAAGTGTATACATGAAAAGGAGCAAATAGGAGATAAGAGGAGATAAGTTGTTGTAGGGTGGAGACCCTAAATGGTGATCTTTCACGAATTGGAGGGGGGTTCCACGAAGAACACGATGAACATGGGGAAGAACACGAAGAAATCACAAGAGGTACACTCAAGAACAAGTCCAATCACACATCCACTAGACTCAAATCCACACAAGATACACAAAGGTACATGAACAACAAGAGGAACAAGGATACATGATAAGGTTCATCCCAAATCCAAGAGGAGAGGTCTTGATGATCTAGATAGATCCTTCCCTAGAAGGGGTCTTGATATCCACTAGGGATCTTCTCCTAGGAGGTCTTGATCTCCATGGGTGAGGGTAGATAGGAGCAAAGCTCTCTAGATCACATCATATCCTTTGCTAACCCGAAAATATGGTCTAGGGACGGAATATATAGGTGGCCGGGGTGAGGGATGAAGATGAGGGCAAAAGGGGCAATTCCCCATCCAGCTCGCAGGTAGGCCCATGTGCACGGGCTAAGTTAGCCCCGCGGGCACGGGGGTCCCGTGTGCACGAAGTCTTTGGGGCCCATGCGCACGTGGTATCCAGGAACTCTCTGGATAGGCCGTGCGCACGGGGTCTTCTGATCCGTGCTTCTTCTTCCAGCTGCTGGACTCCTCCTTCCTTGTGTTCTCTTCGATGATGGTGTACATGTCCTCTTGAGCTTGGACTCCTCCTACACGAGAGAGGGGTCAAGTAGTATTCCATCCTCGAAGGGTAAAAATGGACACGTGTAAAGCAATGTTGGGGATATCGCTTATCGGGAACTTATCGGTCGACCCAAGATAAGGGGTAAATCGGCCAGTTTATCGGCATATCGGCCAATTTATCGCCATATCTGCTGATTTATCGGTCGATTTATCTTATCGGTTAGACAGCGATAAGCGATAAATCGGCCGATTTATCGGCATATCGGAAGATATCTTGAACAGTGGTGTAAAGTAGATGTGACGACCCGAGTCCGACGCTTCAGACGCCTTCCATTTATTTTCGCTGTTGCCTTGTGTTTCATTTGCTTGTTGCATTTCATCATGTCATCATGTGCATTGCATTCGCATATTTTCATAAAACTTGCATCCGTTTGTAGTTTCCGTTTTCCTCTTTGTCTTTGTTGATCTTTCTCAGACCAACCGGGTTTCGTTTCCCTCTTGTTTGGCCGCCTAACCAACCTCTCTACCTGCCCACAGACCCAGTTGCAACCTGTCTGAAACTTCCCCGAACCCGACCCGGGCAGTCGTGACCGATGGGTCTGGATCATCTCCAAACATCCCTAAAATATCTCCAGCTTTTTATTTGGGCTTCCCTAGCCTATTTTTCTCGACCGCCCGATCTAAATCGGAGGGTCCGATCTAGCCCTCGTTTTAGACCTCCTATTATATATAAACCAGCAACCCTAAAATCTAGCCCCCTTGTCTCATCGCCCGCCGCCACCTTCCAAATCCTCCTCGGGATCCCTCCCGATCCACCCACCTACCTCCATTGTTTTCCCCAATGGCCCAATCAGCGCCCCGCCTGTTCGATCCGGAGGAGGGGAGCTCCTCCATGCCCCACCTCGCCTCAATCCAGCAGCATGGCAGCTCCCCAGCGCCCGCAACCCTCCTCCTCGCTCGATCCCGAGCGGGAGAGTACCCCGACGGCTCGTCCCAGCGCAGCCCGCTAGGCACCGGCCTCCTCAGCTCCTCCGGCCCTGCAACAACCTCGCCGGAGTACCCAACCAGGCTGGCCCTTCTGCAGTTCGTCGCCGCCGGTGCACCCAGCCACCTGGACCGCGCCCCGTCTTCCCCGTCGACCAGGACCGGCCTCGAACCTCTCTCTCCCTTCGTTCTCCTCCTCCAGTTGTTTCTCTCTCTCTCTGTCGCTCAAACTCTTTGTCTTTTGAAGACGTGCACCGCCTCCTTCAGCGCCGCCCATGGCCTCGTCTCCGGCCAAAACGAGCCGTCCCCGACCTCCACCTCGTCGCCCATGCCGCCGCCTTGCTCCGCCCTCGCCGTCGTCCCGCCGGTGAGCAGCACCAGCAGGTCGTCCTCGCCGCACCTGCTCCCTTCCCCTTTCTCTTCTTCGCTGATGATTCCGCTCTCTCACCCGACCCCCATCTCTCGTTGTTCTCTGTTATCGCGCCCGGATCCGCACCTCATTTCGTTCCCTGCACCGCCGCGTCACCAGAGCAGAAGCTCCATCCTCCGCCGCGCCCTGCAACGCCTGAAGCCGCCCCGTGTCTCGCCTCCTCTGTCTGCTTCCTCTGCATCGATAGAAGCGAGACCAGCGCCAGCGCATCGGTCTCCTCCGCTGAGCCGGGCCTTGGCCCATGGTGAGGCCACCCCCCAGTGCCTCCTTTTTTTCCTTCTGTTGGGCCTGCTCCAGTTTTAGATTCGGCCCATGTAGGTTTTTTTCCAGATCTGCGAATTTAGCTATTATCCCAGGAACTGCAGTTTTACAGAAAAACCCTCTTTGCCATGCATTTAATAACTTCTAAACCGTGCATCGGATTAAAATGTTTCATATATGTAAAATGCTTAGAATTTCATCTAGTTTCATAATTTGCAACTTTCATCCATGCTTAAAATGTTTAAACTTGTTGTTTGCATTATTTTGCTCAAATGACATGTTAAAATGGTTTATTTCATAACTAAATAATCGTAGCTTCGAATTAAATAAACTTTATATGTAAATAGGGTAGAAAAATGCATAGATTAACATGGTGGCATTACTTTGCATGTTTAACAACTCTAAAATTGTGTATAGGTCAGAACAGTACCAAATTCAAAATATGCACATGGGGATTTTCCGGAATTGTTGTTTGTTGTTCCGGCCTCATTTAAAATTGCCTAGATAGGTAGTTTTATTATGCTTCACCTCTTGCCATGTTTAACAACATTTAATTTTGATGTGTAGCATAAACAAGAGCGAACTAAATATTTGAATGTGGTGTTTCGTCAATATGCAATAATTTGTAGTATTGTTGTTGCACTTTGCCATGCCATGCCTCATTAAAATGGACATGCATCATATTTGATTGTGCATCATGCCATGTTTATGCTAGTGTGTTTACCAATGATGTTTGCTTCTTTCGGGTTGTGCTTCTCCTTGATAGTTCAGGTAACATTGCGATTGGAAGGATTCGTTCGACTACGTTGGTTCGTCTACTCCATGGATTCGGTCTTCTTCCTAGCGGGATTTCAGGAAAGATGATCATTACCCGGGATACCACTACTATCTTTGCTTTGCTAGTTGTCTCGATGCTATCGCTATGTCGCGCTACCTAGCACTTGTTCATCAAGCCTCCCAAATTGCCATGATAAGCCTCTAACCTTTCCACCATCCCAGCAAACCGTTGTTTGGCTAAGTTACCGCTTTGCTCAGCCCCTCTTATAGCGTTGCTAGTTGCAGGTGCAGTGCAGGTTGTTCCATGTTTGGGACATGGATATCATGGGATATCACAATATTTCTTATTTAATTAATGCATCTATATACTTGGTAAAGGGTGGAAGGCTTAGCCTTTTGCTTGGTGTTTTGTTCCACTCTTGCCGCCCTAGTTTCCGTCATACCGGTGTTATGTTCCTTGATTTTGCGTTCCTAACACGGCCGGGGTTTATGGGCCCCCTTGACAGTTCGCTTTGAATAAAACTCTTCCAGCAAGGCCCAACTTTGGTTTTACCATTTTCCTAATAACAACTAAAACTTGCATAGGGACTTACCAGTACCCGAGGATAATTAATCAACAACCCGGGCCAGTGCTCCTCATGAGTGTTGGTCCAAAACGGGCATACTGCGGGGCCACCGCGGGGCAACTCGAGGATTGGTTTTACTCGTAGGCTTTCCCATCCGATCGTGGCCTGAGACGAGATACGCGCGGCTCCTATCAGGGTGTCGGCACGTCGGGAGGGCTTGCTGGTTTTGTTTTACCATTGTCGAAATGTCTTGTGCACCGGGATTCCGAGTTTGATCGGGTTGTCCCGAGATGGAGATTTGCCTCCGCAAATCGTGAGAGTTTGTCATGGACGAAGTTGGGACACCCCTGCAAGGTTTAATCTTTTCGAGAGCCGTGCCCGTGGTTATGTGGCAGATTGGAATTTATAATATCCGGTTGTAGAGAACTTGACACCAGATTCGAATTAAAAAACACCAACCGCGTGCGTAACCGTGATCGTCTCTTTTCGAGGGAGTTCGGGAAGAGAACACGGTGGGGTTATGTTTGACTCGTAAGTAGTTCAGGATCACTTATTGATCATTACTAGTTTGCGACCGTTATGCGTAGCTGCTCTTCTTACTCTTGTATTCGTAAGTTAGCCACCATACAATGCTTAGTGCTTGCAGCAACCTCACCACTTATCCATTACATACTCATTAAGCTTTGCTAGTCTTGATACCCATGGTAATGGGATTGCTGAGTCCTCGTGGCTCACAGATTACTACAACAATAGTTGCAGGTGCAGGTAAAGTGAAGCTTTGAAGTGAGAGCGATGCTTCCTTGTTTTGGAGTTCTCCTGCTTCTTCTTCTTCGATCAAGGGATAGGTTCTAGGTCGGGAGCCTGGGATTAGCAGGGTGGATGTCGTTCTTCTTTTTCGTTTGATTTCATCCGTAGTCGGATCCTGCTCTTCTGTATGATGATTGCTATGTTGGGGAACGTAGTAGTAAATCAAATTTTTTTCTTTCTACGTATCACCAAGATCAATCTAGGAGAAGCTTGCAACGAGAGAGAGGGAGTGCATCTTCATACCCTTGAAGATCGCTAAGCGGAAGCGTTACAAGGAACGCGGATGATGGAGTCGTACTCGCGGCGATTCAAATCGCGGAAGATCCGATCTAGCGCCGAACGGACGGCGCCTCCGCGTTCAACACACGTACAGCCCGGGGACGTCTCCTCCTTCTTGATCCAGCAAGGGAAGAGGAGAAGTTGAGGGAGGGCTCCGGCAGCACGACGGCGTGGTGGTGGAGCTTGTGGTTCTCCGACAGGGCTTCGCCAAGCACTACGGAGGAGGAGGAGGTGTTGGAGAGGGGGAGGGCTGCGCCAGGGAAGGGGTGTTGCTGCCCTCCCACCCCCCCTCTATTTATAGGGTGAAGGGGAGAGGGGGCCGGCCCCCTTAGATCCCATCTAAGGGGGGAACTTGCCCCCCAAGTTTGGTGGGAGGCGCCCCCACCCCCTAGGGTTTTCAACCCTAGGCGCCTTGGGCCCCTTGGGGGGGCGCACCAGCCCACCAGAGGCTGGTTCCCTCCCTTGCTCAGCCCACTTGGCCCACCGGGGCAGGTGGCCCCACCCGGTGGACCTCCGGACACCTTCCGATGGTCCCGGTACAATACCGATAACCCCCGAAACCATTCCGGTGACTGAACCTGGACTTCCCATATATAATTCTTCACCTCCGGACCATTCCGAAACTCCTCGTGACGTCTGGGATCTCATCTGGGACTCTGAACAACCTTCGGTAACCACATACAATTTCCCATAACAACTCTAGCGTCACCGAACCTTAAGTGTGTAGACCCTACGGGTTCGGGAACCATGCAGACATGACCGAGACATCTCTCCGGCCAATAACCAACAGCAGGATCTGGATACCCATGTTGGCTCCCACATGTTCCATGATGATCTCATCGGATGAACCACGATGTCGAGGATTCAATCAATCCCGTATACAATTCCCTTTGTCCATCGGTATGTTACTTGCCCGAGATTCGATCGTCAGTATCCTTATACCTTGTTCAATCTCGTTACCGGCAAGTCTCTTTACTCGTTCCGTAACGCATGATCCCGTGGCTAACTCCTTAGTCACATTGAGCTCATTATGATGATGCATTACCGAGTGGGCCCAGAGATACCTCTCCGTCATACGGAGTGACAAATCCCAGTCTCGATTCGTGCCAACCCAACAGACACTTTCGGAGATACCTGTAGTGCACCTTTATGGTCACCCAGTTACGTTGTGACGTTTGATACACCCAAAGCATTCCTACGGTATCCGGGAGTTGCACAATCTCATGGTCCAAAGAAATGATACTTGACATTAGAAAAGCTCTAGCAAACGAACTACACGATCTTGTGCTATGCTTCGGATTGGGTCTTGTCCATCACATCATTCTCCTAATGATGTGATCCCGTTATCAACGGCATCCAATGTCCATGGTCAGGAAACCACAACCATCTATTGATCAACGAGCTAGTCAACTAGAGGCTCACTAGGGACATGTTGTGGTCTATGTATTCACACATGTATTACGGTTTCCGTTTAATACAATTTTAGCATGAACAATAGACAATTATCATGAACAAGGAAATATAATAATAACCATTTTATTATTGCCTCTAGGGCATATTTCCAGCAGTCTCCCACTTGCACTAGAGTCAATAATCTAGTTCACATCACCATGTGATTTACATTGTTATGAATCTAACACCCAGTGAGTTCTGGGGTTCGATCATGCTTTGCATGTGAGAGAGGTCTTTAGTCAATGGGTCTGCGACATTCGGATCTGTGTGTACTTTGCAAATCTCTATGTCATATTGTAGACACTGCTACCACACTCCACTTGGAGCTATTCCAAATGGCTGCTCCACTATACATATCCGGATTGCTACTCAGAGTCATCCGGATTGGTGTTAAAGCTTGCATCGACGTAACCCTTTACGACGAACTCTTTATCACCTCCATAACCGAGAAATATTTCCTTAGTCCTCTAGTTACTAAGGATAATCTTGACCGATGTCCAGTGATCCATTCCTGGATCACTCTCGTACCCCTTGACAGACTCATGGCAAGGCACACACATGTGCGGTACACAGCATGGCATATTATACAGAGCCTATGGATAAAGCATAGGGGACGACCTTCGTCCTATCTCTTTGATCCACCGCGGTCGAGCTTTGAGTCTCACTCAACTCCACACCTTACAAATCAGGTAAGAACTCCTTCTTTGACTGATCAATTTTGAACTCTTTCAAAATCTTGTCTAGGTATGTACTCATTGAAAGTCTCATCAAGCATCTTGATCTATCTCTACAGATCTTGATGCCCAACAATTAGGTAGCTATATCCAGGTCTTCCTTTGAAAAACTCTTTTCAAACAACCGTTTATGCTTTCCAGAAATTCTACATCATTTCCGATCAACAATATGTCATCCACATATACTCATCAGAAATTCTATAGTGCTCCCACTCACTTTCTTGTAAATACGAGTTTCTCATAAACTTTGTATAAACTCAAAAACTTTGATCACCTCATCAAAGCGTATATTCCAACTCCGAGATGCTTGCTCCTGTCCATCGAAGGATTGCTGGAGCTTGCATACCTTTTAGCATCCTTAGGATCGACAAAACCTTCTGGTTGTATCACATACAACCTTTCCTCAAGGGAAAGATGTTTTGAAATCCATCTGCCAGATTTCATAATCGAAAAATGTAGCAACTGCTAACATAATTCCAACAGACTTTAGCATCGCTACGGGTGAGAAAGTCTCATCGTAGTCAACTCCTTGAACTTGTCAGAAACTTGTTTGCGGCAAGTTGAGCTTTATAAATGGTAACATTTACCATCAGTGTCTGTCTTCTTCTTAAAGGTCCATTTGTACTCAACGACCTGCCATTCAACGGGCAAGTCTACCAAAGTCCATACTTGGTTTTCATACATGGATCCTTTCTCGGATTTCATGGCCTCTAACCATTTGTTGGAATCCGGGCCCATCATTGCTTCTCCATAGTTTGTAGGTTCATTGTTGTCCAACAACATGACCTCCAAGACAAGGTTGCCGTACCACTCAGGAGCAGTACGCGTCTTTGTCGACCTACAAAGTTCGATAGTAACTTGATCCGAAGCTTCATGATCATCACCATTAACTTCCTCTTCAACTGACGTAGGCTCCACAGAAACATCTTTCTGTGATGCGCTACTCTTTAGTTGAAACAAAGGTTCAACAACCTCATCAAGTTCTATCTTCCTCCCACTCAATTCTTTCGAGAGAAACCTTTTCTCGAGAAAGGACCCGTTTTTAGCAACAAATACTTTGCCTTCGGATCTGAGATAGAAGGCATACCCAAATGTTTCCTTAGGGTATTCTATGAAGATGCACATTTCCTCTTTGGGTTCGAGCTTATCAGACATAAGCGTCGTATTCCCAAACTCTGAGAAATGACAGCTTAGGTTTCTGCCAAACCATACGGTGTCATCTCAACGGAATTAGATGGTGCCCTATTTAAAGTGAATGTAGTTGTCTCTAATGCTTAACCCCAAAACGATAGTGGCAAATCGACAAGAGACATCATAGTACGCACCATATCCAATAGAGTACGACTACGACGTTCGGACACACCATCACACTATGGTGTTCCAGGTGGCGTGAGTTGTGAAACAACTTTCACATTGTCTTAAGTTGTATACAAAACTTGTAACTCAGATATTCACCTCCACGATCATATCATAGACATTTTTATCTTCTTGTCACGATGATCTTAGACTTCACTCTGAATTTGTTTGAACCTTTCAAATGTTTTAGACTTATGTTTCATTAAGTAAATATACTCATATCCACTCAAATCATCAGTGAAGGTAAGAAAATAACGATATCCACTGCATGCTACAACACTCATTGGACCGCATACATCAACATGTATTATCTCCAATAAGTTACTAGCCCACTCCATCATACTGGAAACGGGGTCTCAGTCATCTTGCCTAAGAGGCATGGTACGCATGTCGCAACCGATTCGAAATCGAGTGAGTCCAAAGATCCATCAGCATGGAGTTTCTTCATGCGCTTTACACCAATATGACCTTTAGCGGCAGTGCCACAAGTATGTGGTACTATCATTATTAATTTTGCATCTTTTATGAACATGTGTATTACTACGATCGAGATTCAATAAACCATTCACATTGGGTGCATGACCATTGAAGGTATTATTCATGTAAACAGAATAACCATTATTCTCTAACTTAAATGAATAACCGTATTGCAATAAACACGATCTAATCACGTTCATGCTCAACACAAACACCAAATAACATTTATTTAGGTTCATCCCTAATCCCGAGAGAGTGTGCGATGGTGATCACATCAACCTTGGAAACACTTCCAACACACATCGTCACCTCACCCTTAGCTAGCCTCCGTTTATTCCATAGCTTTTATTTCGAGTTACTAACATTTAGCAACCGAACCGGTATCCAATACCCAGGTGCTACTAGGAGTACTAACAAGGTACACATCAATAACACGTATATCAAATATACTTCTGTCGATGTTGCCAGCTTTCTTATCTACCAAGTATCTAGGGTTGTTCCACTTCAGCGACCGTTCTCCTCATAACAGAAGCACCTAGTCTCAGGTTTGGGTTCAACCTTGGGTTTCTTCACTGGAGCAGCAACTGACTTGCCATCCATGAAGTTTCCCTTCTTGCCGTTGCCCTTTGTGAAACTAGTGGTTTTACTAACCATCAACACTTGATGCTCCTTCTTGATTTCTACCTTCGCGATGTTAAACATCGCGAACAGCTCAGGGATCATCTTATCCATCCCTGGCATGTTATAGTTCATCACGAAGCTCTAGTAGCTAGGTGGCAGTGACTTGGAGAACTATATTAATCACTATCTTATCTAGAAGATAAACTCCCACTCGATTCAAGTGATCGTAGTACCCAGACAATCTGAGCACATGCTCACTGATTGAGCTATTCTCCTTCATCTTGCAGGCAAAGAATCTTGTTGGAGGTCTCATACCTCTCAACGCGGGCATGAGCCTGAAATCCCAATTTCAGCTCTTAGAACATCTCATATGTTCTGTGACGTTCAAAACGTTTTGGAGCCTCAATTCTAAGCCGTAATGCATGATGCACTGAACTATCAAGTAGTCATCAGAACGTGCCTGTCAGATGTTCAAAACATCTACAGACGACGCTTGAGGGGGTGGCGCATCGAGCGGTGCATTAAGGACATAAGCCTTCTATGCAGTAATGAGGATAATCCTCAGACCACGGACCCAGTCCGCATTATTGCTACCATCATCTTTCAACTTACTTTTCTCTAGGAACGTATCAATAAAACAGGGGAGCTACAGCGCGAGCTATCTACAACATAATTTGCAAAGACACTTTGACTATGTTCATGATAATGAAGTTCATCTGATGAACTCCCACTCAGATAGACATCCTTCTAGTCATCTAAGTGATACATGATCCGAATCGACTAGGCCGTGTCCGATCATCACGTGAGATGGACTAGTCATCAACGGTGAATATCTCCATGTTGATCGCATCTATTATACGACTCATGTTCGACCTTTCGGTCTCTCGTGTTCCGAGGCCATGTCTGTACATGCTAGGCTCGTCAAGTCAACCTAAGTGTTTCGCATGTGTAAATTTGGCTTACACCTGTTGTATGCGAACGTTAGAATCTATCACACCCGATCATCACGTGGTGCTTCGAAACAACGAACCTTCGCAACGGTGCATAGTTAGGGGGAACACATTTCTTGAAATTTTAGTGAGGGATCATCTTATTTATGCTACCGTCGTTCTAAGCAAATAAGATGTAAACATGACAAACATCACATGCAAATCATAAAGTGACATGATATGGCCAATATCATCTTGCGCTTTTGATCTCCATCTTCGAGGCGCGGCATGATCACCATCATCACCGGCATGACACCATGATCTCCATCATCATGATCTCCATCATCGTGTCTTCATGAAGTTGTCTCGCCAACTATTACTTCTACTACTATGGCTAACGGTTAGCAATAAAGTAAAGTAATTACATGGCCTTTACATTGACACGCAGGTCATACAATAAATTGAAACAACTCCTATGGCTCCTGCCGGTTGTCATATTCATCGACATGCAAGTCGTGATTCCAATTACAAGAACATGATCAATCTCATACATCACATATATAATTCATCACATCCTTTTTGGCCATATCACATCACATAGCATACCCTGCAAAAACAAGTTAGACGTCCTCTAATTGTTGTTGCATGTTTTACGTGGCTGCTATGGGTTTCTAGCAAGAACGTTTCTTACCTACGCAAAAGCCACAACGGTGATATGCCAATTGCTATTTACCATTCATAAGGACCCTCTTCATCGAATCCGATCCGACTAAAGTGGGAGAGACAGACACCCGCTAGCCACCTTATGCATCAAGTGCATGTCAGTCGGTGGAACCTATCTCACGTAAGCGTACGTGTAAGGTCGGTCCGGGCCGCTTCATCCCACAATGCCGCCGAATCAAGATAGGACTAGTAACGGTAAGCAAATTGAACAAATCATCGCCCACAACTACTTGTGTTCTACTCGTGCAAAGAATCTACGCATAGACCTAGCTCATGATGCCACTGTTGGGGAACGTAGTAGTAAATCAAATTTTTTTTCTTTCTACGTATCACCAAGATCAATCTAGGAGAAGCTTGCAACGAGAGAGAGGGAGTGCATCTTCATACCCTTGAAGATCGCTAAGCGGAAGCGTTACAAGGAACGCGGATGATGGAGTCGTACTCGCGGCGATTCAAATCGCGGAAGATCCGATCTAGCGCCGAACGGACGGCGCCTCCGCGTTCAACACACGTACAGCCCGGGGACGTCTCCTCCTTCTTGATCCAGCAAGGGAAGAGGAGAAGTTGAGGGAGGGCTCCGGCAGCACGACGGCGTGGTGGTGGAGCTTGTGGTTCTCCGACAGGGCTTCGCCAAGCACTACGAAGGAGGAGGAGGTGTTGGAGAGGGGGAGGGTTGCGCCAGGGAAGGGGTGTTGCTGCCCTCCCACCCCCCCTCTATTTATAGGGTGAAGGGGAGAGGGGGCCGGCCCCCTTAGATCCCATCTAAGGGGGGGACTTGCCCCCCAAGTTTGGTGGGAGGCGCCCCCACCCCCTAGGGTTTTCAACCCTAGGCGCCTTGGGCCCCTTGGGGGGGCGCACCAGCCCACCAGGGGCTGGTTCCCTCCCTTGCTCAGCCCACTTGGCCCACCGGGGCAGGTGGCCCCACCCGGTGGACCTCCGGACACCTACCGGTGGTCCCGGTA
The DNA here is from genome assembly GCA_011799875.1 of Thinopyrum elongatum. Classification (NCBI taxonomy): domain Eukaryota; kingdom Viridiplantae; phylum Streptophyta; class Magnoliopsida; order Poales; family Poaceae; genus Thinopyrum; species Thinopyrum elongatum. Next base: position 96,760,889 of record CM022301.1, on the reverse strand, counting down.
CAATACCGATAACCCCCGAAACCATTCCGGTGACTGAAACTGGACTTCCCATATATAATTCTTCACCTCCAGACCATTCCGGAACTCCTCGTGACGTCCGGGATCTCATCCGGGACTCCGAACAACCTTCGGTAACCACATACAATTTCCCATAACAACTCTAGCGTCACCGAACCTTAAGTGTGTAGACCCTACGGGTTCGGGAACCATGCAGACATGACCGAGACATCTCTCCGGCCAATAACCAACAGCGGGATCTGAATACCCATGTTGGCTCCCACATGTTCCACGATGATCTCATCGGATGAACCACGATGTCGAGGATTCAATCAATCCCGTATACAATTCCCTTTGTCCATCGGTATGTTACTTGCCCGAGATTCGATCGTCGGTATCCTTATACCTTGTTCAATCTCGTTACCGGCAAGTCTCTTTACTCGTTTCGTAACGCATGATCCCGTGGCTAACTCCTTAGTCACATTGAGCTCATTACGATGATGCATTACCGAGTGGGCCCAGAGATACCTCTCCGTCATACGGAGTGACAAATCCCAGTCTCGATTCATGCCAACCCAACAGACACTTTCGGAGATACCTGTAGTGCACCTTTATGGTCACCCAGTTACGTTGTGACATTTGATACACCCAAAGCATTCCTACGGTATCCGGGAGTTGCACAATCTCATGGTCCAAGGAAATGATACTTGACATTAGAAAAGCTCTAGCAAACAAACTACACGATCTTGTGCTATGCTTAGGATTGGGTCTTGTCCATCACATCATTCTCCTAATGATGTGATCCCGTTATCAACGACATCCAATTTCCATGGTCAGGAAACCTCAACCATCTATTGATCAACAAGCTAGTCAACTAGAGGCTCACTAGGGACATGCTGTGGTCTATGTATTCACACATGTATTACGGTTTCCGGTTAATACAATTTTAGCATGAACAATAGACAATTATCATGAACAAGGAAATATAATAATAACCATTTTATTATTGCCTCTAGGGCATATTTCCAACATGTTATGTATTGATGTATTCATGTTTTCATGTTGTAGCTTGTGGCGAGCGTAAGCCTTTATCTGGTATTCTCATCTATTCAGTGCATGGTATGTTGTAATGATATACACCTTGCTATGCGCTTGAAATGCGGTTGTGCCCCAATCATGAGTTCATCACGTGATTGGGATAGAATCGCATCTTGGGCGCTACAAGTTGGTATCAGAGCCTTACCGACCGCAGGAACCCCCTTGATTGATCGAACAGTTGCCATTGTTGAGTCTAGAAAAAACTATTTGAGTCTAGTTATATATCGGAGAGTAGGAATTCTTTTTACTCCTTATACCCATCGTCGCTCTGGTGAGGACTCGTGACATAGGTGTTTTGGATCTATCACTCTCCTTTTTCACTCAAATTTTTTTAGGATCACGTGGGTATTGTGGAATCGGTCCGATATCAATGTGACGGGAATTCTGTCTTAGTGCCTCCTGACATTTAGGGGTTGTGGCAGTGTCCCGAGGAGTTGAGCTCCAAGGTATTTTCGTCACAGTGCTTATCGTTTTAGTTTCGGAATACCAGAGGACGCCGACATCGAAAACGCTTCTATGCTCTTTGTGGTGAGAGTAGTTTGGCGCTACCCAGTACTAGGGAGAGCGATCAGATGTATTGCCACAGCTAGTATATCGGATGTTTTTTGAAGGTCTGAGGTACATAGTTTCTGAGGTTCTTGGTTATGTGTTAAGGAGGCGGTACATTTGGAGCGCAGAATTCTGCTAGGAGTTGTGTGATAGTTTTTGCTCCTTGTACTTGTTGTACCAGATTGCATAACCAAGAATGTCGGGAGTTAATAGGTGGGAATTCAAGTAGTTACCTAGGAATTATTTCCGACAGATGTATGATTTGAGATTGGGGTCCAACATCTAGTGGTTCGTTTTTCACGGTCAAATTACAGTGGTCGTGAGGCGTCTTAAAGAGTCCTTGGCTATGCCTATTCGGGGACGTCTTGTTTGTCATTCGTGATGTCTATTGTACGTCGTGCCCGTGGGGCCTCATCGCGAACACTTTGGACGAAATCTCTATCATATGTTTGTTTCCGGCTTATTCTGCAAGCCAAATCCTTTGTTTTGTTTTGAGTTGTGGTATTCGAGTTGCTTCGGTGCCAAGTGTTGATTCCATTCCTTTTCCTAAGTGGTGTTATCATATTTCTATGGGAGTGCTAATTCTTCTTGATCATCGAGATTGTCATTTCAATTCTTTTCCAACTGGCGTGCTTCTCTTCAAGATAATTCAATCATCCTTTCCATTTGCAAGAGCAATTCTCAGTTTTCTCAACAGTGTCCATTTCATCCGTCCCAAATTGCCTTTGTTTTCCCACCGTCCCACCCTTTTTCTTCAAGGACTCAGATTTCTCAATCAAGTATCCATTTATTGATGCGAAGTCTCTTCATTCTTTTCCTTCAAAGTTCTAACCCGGTGATTCTCATGAAGATGCACAAGAGCTTCAAGTTCATCATTCATCATTCTCATTTTCTTCTCCGGTGAATTCAAGATTTTGATGTCCAGCTTTCCCCTTTTTCTATTGGCTAAGTGCTTTCCCATGTTGAAATTCTTATCCAAGTCTCTCTTGTTAATTCAAATCTCTCTATTTGTTGGGGAACGTAGCATGCAATTTCAAAAAAATTCCTACGCTCACGCAAGATCTATCTAGGAGATGCATAGCAACGAGAGGGGGAGAGTATGTCCACGTACCCTCGTAGACCGAAAGCGGAAGCGTTAGCTTAACGCGATTGATGTAGTCGAACGTCTTCGCGATCCAACCGATCAAGCACCGAACGTACGGCACCTCCGAGTTCAGCACACATTCAGCTCGATGATGTCCCTCGAACTCTTGATCCAGCAGAAGGTCGAGGGAGAGTTTCGTCAGCACGACGGCGTGGTGACGGTGATGGTGATGTGATCCGCGCAGGGCTTCGCCTAAGCACTACGACAATATGACCGGAGGAGTAAACTGTGGAGGGGGGCACCGCACACGGCTAAGAGAATATCTGTTGTGCTTTAGGGTGCCCCCTTGCTCCCGTATATAAAGGAGGGGAGGAGGAGGCCGGCCACCAAAGGGGGCGCTCCATGGGGGGAGTCCTACTAGGACTCCACTCCTAGTAGGATTCGCCCCCCCCCCCCTCCCCCACTTTTCCTTTCTCCGGAGGTGGAAAGAGGGAAGGAGAGGGAGAGGGAGAAGGAAAGGGGGGCGCCACCCCCTTTCCTAGTCCAATTCGGCCTCCTCCCTTGTGGGGGGCGCACCAGCCCCTTGTGGGCTGGTTAGCCTCCCTCCTATGGCCCATATGGCCCATATCTTCCACCGGGGGGTTCCGGTAACCCCTCCGGTACTCCGGTATGTACCCGATACACTCCGGAACCCTTTCGGTGTCCGAATACTACCTTTCAATATATAAATCTTTACCTCTCAACCATTTCGAGACTCCTCGTCATGTCCGTGATCTCATCCGGGACTCCGAACAATCTTCGGTCACCAAAACACATAACTCATAATACAAATCATCATCGAACGTTAAGCGTGCGGACCCTACGGGTTCGAGAACTATGTAGACATGACCGAGACACATCTCCGGTCAATAACCAACAGCGGAACCTGGATGCTCATATTGGTTCCTACATATTCTACGAAGATCTTTATTGGTCAAACAGCACGACAACATACGTCATTCCCTTTGTCATCGGTATGCTACTTGCCCAAGATTCGATCGTCGGTATCTTCATACCTAGTTCAATCTCGTTACCGGCAAGTCTCTTTACTCGTTCCGTAATGCATCATCACGTAACTAACTCATTAGTCACATTGCTTGCAAGGCTTATAGTGATGTGCATTACCGAGAGGGCCCACAGATACCTCTCCGATACACGGAGTGACAAATCCTAATCTTGATCTATGCCAACCCAACAAACACCTTCGGAGACACCTGTAGAGCATCTTTATAATCACCCAGTTATGTTGTGATGTTTGATAGCACACAAAGTGTTCCTCCGGTATTCGGGAGTTGCATAATCTCATAGTCAGAGGAATATGTATAAGTCATGAAGAAAGCAATAGCAATAAAACTAAACGATCAATATGCTAAGCTAACGGATGGGTCTTGTCCATCACATCATTCTCTAATGATGTGATCCTGTTCATCAAATGACAACACATGTCTATGGTCAGGAAACATAACCATCTTTGATAAACAAGCTAGTCAAGTAGAGGCATACTAAGGACACTCTGTTTGTCTATGTATTCACACATGTACTAAGTTTCCGGTTAATACAATTCTAGCATGAATAATAAACATTTATCATGATATAAGGAAATATAAATAACAACTTTATTATTGCCTCTAGGGCATATTTCCTTCAGTCTCCCACTTGCACTAGAGTCAATAATCTACTTCACATCGCCATGTGATTTAACACCAATAGTTCACATCTTTATGTGATTAACACCCATAGTTCACATCGCCATGTGACCAACACCCAAATGGTTTACTAGAGTCAATAATCTAGTTCACATCGCTATGTGATTAGCACCCACAGAGTACTAAGGTGTGATCATGTTTTGCTTGTGATAGAGGTTTAGTCAACGGGTCTGCCATATTCAGATCCGTATGTATTTTGCAAATTTCTATGTCTACAATGCTCTGCACGGAGCTACTTTAGCTAATTGCTCCCACTTTCAATATGTATCCAGATTGAGACTCAGAGTCATCCGGATCAGTGTCAAAGCTTGCATCGATGTAACCCTTTACGACGAACTCTTTGTCACCTCCATAACCGAGAAACATTTCCTTAGTCCTCTTAGGTAACTAAGGATAATTTTGACCGCTGTCCAGTGATCCATTCCTGGATCACTATCGTACCCCCTTGCCAAACTCATGGCAAGGTACACAATAGGTCTGGTATACAACATGGCATACTTTATAGAACCTATGGCTGAGGCATAGGGAATGACTTTCATTCTCTCTCTATCTTCTGCCGTGGTCATGCTTTGAGTCTTACTCAACTTTATACCTTGAATACAGGCAAGAACTCTTTCTTTGACTGATCCCTTTTTGAACTCCTTCAAAATTTTGTCAAGGTATGTGCTTTGTGAAAGTCCTATTAAGCGTCTCGATCTATCCCTATAGATCTTGATGCTTAATACTTAAGCAACTTCACCGAGGTCTTTTTATTGAAAAATTCTTATTCAAGTATCCTTTTATGCTATCCATAAATTCTATATCATTTCCAATCAACAATATGTCATCCACATATAATATTAGAAATGCTATAGAGCTCCCACTCACTTTCTTGTAAATACAGGCTTCTCCAAAAGTCTGTATAAAACCATATGCTTTGATCACACTATCAAAGTGTATATTCCAACTCCGAGATGCTTGCACCAGTCCATAAATGGATTGCTGGAGCTTGCACACTTTGTTAGCACCTTTAGGATTGACAAAACCTTTTGGTTGCATCATATACAACTCTTCTTTAAGAAATCCATTAAGGAATGCAGTTTTGACGTCCATTTGCCAGATTTCATAAAATGCGGCAATTGCTAACATGATTCGGACAGACTTAAGCATCGCTACGGGTGAGAAAGTCTCATCGTAGTCAACTCCTTGAACTTGTCGAAAACCTTTCGCGACAAGTCGAGCTTTGTAGACAGTAACATTACCATCAGTGTCAGTCTTCTTCTTGAAGATCCATTTATTTTCTATGGCTTGCCGATCATCAGGCAAGTCAACCAAAGTCCATACTTTGTTCTCATACATGGATCCTATCTCAGATTTCATGGCCTCAAGCCATTTTGCGGAATCTGGGCTCATCATCGCTTCCTCATAGTTCGTAGGTTCCTCATGGTCTAGTAACATGACTTCCAGAACAGGATTACCATACCACTCTGGTGCGGAACGTGCTCTGGTTGACCTACGAGGTTCGGTAGTAACTTGATCTGAAGTTTCATGATCATTATCATTAGCTTCCTCTCTAGTTGGTGTAGGCATCACGGGAACAGATTTCTCTGATGAGATACTTTCAAAATTGAGAGAAGGTACAATTACCTCATCAAGTTCTACTTTCCTCCCACTCACTTCTTTCGAGAGAAACTCCTTCTCTAGAAAGGATCCATTCTTAGCAACAAAGATTTTGCCTTCAGATCTGTGATAGAAGGTGTACCCAACAGTTTCTTTTGGGTATCCTATGAAGACGCACTTCTCCGATATGGGTTCGAGCTTATCAGGCTGAAGCTTTTTCACATAAGCATCACAACCCCAAACTTTAAGAAACGACAGCTTAGGTTTCTTGCCTAACCACAGTTCATACGGTGTCGTCTCAACGGATTTAGATGGTGCCATGTTTAACGTGAATGCAGCTGTCTCTAATGCATAACCCCAAAATGATAGTGGTAAATCGGTAAGAGACATCATAGATCGTACCATATCTAATAAAGTACGGTTACGACATTCGGACACACCATTACGCTGTGGTGTTCCAGGTGGCGTGAGTTGTGAAACTATTCCACATTGTTTTTAAATGAAGGCCAAACTCGTAACTCAAATATTCGCCTCCGCGATCAGATCATAGAAACTTTGTTTTCTTGTTACGATGATTTTCTACTTCACTCTGAAATTCTTTGAACTTTTCAAATGTTTCAGACTTATCTTTCATCAAGTAGATATACCCATATCTGCTCAAATCATCTGTGAAGGTCAGAAAATAACGATACCCACCATGAGCCTCAACACTCATCGGACCGCATACATCGGTATGTATTATTTCCAATAAGTCATTAGCTCGCTCCATTGTTCCGGAGAACGGAGTCTTAGTCATCTTGCCCATGAGGCATGGTTCGCAAGCATCAAATGATTCATAATCAAGTGATTCCAAAAGTCCATCCAAATGGAGTTTCTTCATGCGCTTTACACCAATATGACCTAAATGGCAGTGCCACAAATATGTTGCATTATCATTATCAACTTTGCATCTTTTGGCATCAATATTATGAATATGTGTATCACTACGATCAAGATTCAATAAACCATTTATATTGAGTGTATAACCATAGAAGGTTTTATTCATGTAAACAGAACAATAATTATTCTCTGACTTAAATGAAAAACCGTATCGCAATAAACATGATCCAATCATATTCATGCTCAACGCAAACACCAAATAACATTTATTTAGGTCCAACACTAATCCCGAAGGTAGAGGGAGTGTGCGATGGTGATCTTATCAACCTTGGAATCACTTCCAACACACATCGTCACCTCGTCATTAACTAGTCTCTGTTCATTTTTCAACTCCTATTTTGAGTTACTAATGTTAGCAACTGAACCGGTATCAAATACCCAGGGGCTACTATGAACACTAGTAAAATACACATCAATAACATGTATATCAAATATACCTTTGTTCACTTTGCCATCCTTCTTATCCGCCAAGTATTTGGGGCAATTCCACTTCCAGTGACCATTTCCTTTGCAGTAGAAGCACTCAGTTTCAGGCTTAGGTCCATCTTTGGGCTTCTTCGCGGGAGTGACAACCTGTTTGCCATTCTTCTTGAAGTTCCCTTTCTTTCCCTCGCCCTTTTTCTTGAAACTAGTGGTCTTGTCAACCATCAACACTTGATGCTATTTCTTGATTTCTACCTTCGTCGATTTCAGCATTGCGAAGAGCTTGGGAATCATTTTCGTCATCCCTTGCATATTATAGTTCATCACGAAGTTCTAGTAACTTGGTGATAGTGACTAGAGAACTCTGTCAATCACTATTTTATCTGGAAGATTAACTCCCACTTGATTCAAGCGATTGTAGTACCCAGACATTCTGAGCATATGGTCACTGGTTGAGCTATTCTCCTCCATCTTGTAGGCAAAGTATTTGTCAGAGGTCTCATACCTCTCGACATGGGCATGAGTCTGAAATACCGATTTCAGCTCTTGGAACATCTCATATGCTCTATGGCGTTCAAAACGTTTTTGAAGTCCCGGTTCTAAGCCGTAAATCATGGCGCACTAAACTATCAAGTAGTCATCATATCAAGCTTGCTAAATGTTCATAACATTTGCATCTGCTCCTACAATAGGTATGTCACCTAGTGGTGCATCAAAGACATAATTCTTCTGTGCAGCAATGAGGATAATCCTCAGATCACGGAACCAGTCCGCATCATTGCTACTATCATCTTTCAACTTCGTTTTCTCTAGGAACATATCAAAAAATAAAACAGGGGAGCTATACACGAGCTATTGATCTACAACATAATTTGCAAATACTACCAGGACTAAGTTCATGATAAATTAAAGTTCAATTAATCATATTACTTAAGAACTCCCACTTAGATAGACATCCCTCTAGTCATCTAAATGATCACGTGATCCATATCAACTAAACCATGTCCGATCATCACGTGAGATGGAGTAGTTTTCAATGGTGAACATCTCTATGTTGATCATATCTACTATATGATTCACGTTCGACCTTTCGGTCTCAGTGTTCCGAGGCCATATCTGCATATGCTAGGCTCGTCAAGTTTAACCCGAGTATTCTGCACGTGCAAAACTGGCTTGCACCCGTTGTATGTGAACGTAGAGCTTATCACACCCGATCATCACGTGGTGTCTCGGCACGACGAACTGTAGCAACGGTGCATACTCAGGGAGAACACTTATACCTTGAAATTTAGTGAGGGATCATCTTATAATGCTACCGCCGTACTAAGCAAAATAAGATGCATAAAAGATAAACATCACATGCAATCAATATATATGTGACATGATATGGCCATCATCATCTTGTGACTTTGATCTCCATCTCCAAAGCACCATCATGATCTCCATCGTCACCGGCTTGACACCTTGATCTCCATCGTAGCGTCGTTGTCGTCTCGCCAACTATTGCTTCTACGACTATCGCTACCGCATAGTGATAAAGTAAAGCAATTACATGGCGATTGCATTTCATACAATAAAGCGACAACCATAAGGCTCCTGCTAGTTGCCGATAACTTTTACAAAACATGATCATCTCATACAATAACGTATATCACATCATGTCTTGACCATATCACATCACAACATGCCCTGCAAAAACAAGTTAGACGTCCTCTACTTTGTTGTTGCAAGTTTTACGTGGCTGCTACGGGCTTCTAGCAAGAACCGTTCTTACCTACGCATCAAAACCACAACGATTTTTCGTCAAGTATGCTGTTTTAACCTTCAACAAGGACCGGCCGTAGTCAAACTCGATTCAACAAAAGTTGGAGAAACAGACACCCGCCAGCCACCTGTGTGCAAAACACGTCGGTAGAACCAGTCTCATGAACGCGGTCATGTAATGTCGGTGCGGGCCGCTTCATCCAACAATACCGCCGAATCAAAGTAAGACGTTGGTGGTAAGCAGTATGACTATTATCGCCCACAACTCTTTGTGTTCTACTCGTGCATATCATCTACGCATAAACCTGGCTCTGATGCCACTGTTGGGGAACGTAGCATGCAATTTCAAAAAAATCCTACGCTCACGCAAGATCTATCTGAAGGAAATATGCCCTAGAGGCAATAATAAAGTTGTTATTTATATTTCCTTATATCATGATAAATGTTTATTATTCATGCTAGAATTGTATTAACCAGAAACTTAATACATGTGTGAATACATAGACAAACAAAGTGTCACTAGTATGCCTCTACTTGACTAGCTCGTTAATCAAAGATGGTTAAGTTTCCTAGCCATAGACATGAGTTGTCATTTGATGAACGGGATCACATCATTAGAGAATGATGTGATTGACAAGACCCATCCGTTAGCTTAGCACAAGGATCGTTTAGTTTGTTGCTATTGCTTTCTTCATGACTTATACATGTTCCTCTGACTATGAGATTATGCAACTCCCGAATACCGGAGGAACACCTTGTGTGCTATCAAACGTCACAACGTAACTGGGTGATTATAAAGATGCTCTACAGGTGTCTCCGATGGTGTTTGTTGAGTTGGCATAGATCGAGATTAGGATTTGTCACTCCGATTGTCGGAGAGGTATCTCTGGGCCCTCTCGGTAATGCACATCATATGAAGCCTTGCAAGCAATGTGACTAATGAGTTAGTTACGGGATGATACATTACGGAACGAGTAAAGAGACTTGCCGATAACGAGATTGAACTAGGTATTGAGATACCGACGATCGAATCTCGGGCAAGTAACATACCGATGACAAAGGGAACAACGTATGTTGTTATGCGGTTTGACCGATAAAGATCTTCGTAGAATATGTGGGAGCCAATATGAGCATCCAGGTTCCGCTATTGGTTATTGACCGTAGATGAGTCTCGGTCATGTCTACATAGTTCTCGAACCCGTAGGGTCCGCACGCTTAACGTTCGATGACGATCGGTATTATGAGTTTATGTGTTTTGATGTACCGAAGGTAGTTCGGAGTCCTGTATGTGATCACGGACATGACGAGGAGTCTCGGAATGTCCGGGAGGTAAAGATTGATATATTGGAAGATAGTATTTGGCCTCCGGAAAGGTTCCGGAAGGTTCCGGATATTTATCGGAGTGCCGGAAGGGTTATCGGAACCACCGGAGAAGTAATGGGCCTTATTGGGCCTAGGGGAAAGAGAGAGGGGCAGCCAAGGGCTGGCCGCGCGCCCCCCCATGGGCCTAGTCCGAATTGGACTAGGGGGAGGGGCGGCGCCCCCTCCTTCCTTCTCTTTCCCCCTCCTTCCTTCTTCTCCTAGTAGGATTAGGAAAGGGGGGAGTCCTACTCCTACTAGGAGGAGGATTCCTCCCCCCTTGGCGCGCCTATGAGGGCCGGCCGGCCTCCCCCTCCCTCCTTTATATACGTGGGGAGGGGGGCACCCTAGGACACACAAGTTAATTGTTTTTCGCCGTGTGCGGTGCCCCCCTCCACAGATTTCCACCTCGGTCAAATTTTCGGAGAGCTTTGGCGAAGCCCTGCCGGAATCACTTCATCATCACCGTCACCACGCCGTCATGCTGACGAAACTCTCCCTCGGCCTCAGCTGGATCAAGAGTACGAGGGACGTCACCGAGCTGAACGTGTGCAGATCGCGGAGGTGCCGTACGTTCGGTACTTGGATCGGTTGGATCGCGAAGATGTTCGACTACATCAACCGCGTTACTAAACGCTTCCGCTTTCGGTCTACGAGGGTACGTGGACACACTCTCCCGCTCGATGCTATGCTTCTCCTAGATAGATCTTGCGTGATCGTAGGAATTTTTTTGAATTACTACGTTCCCCAACACTATCTAGGAGATGCATAGCAACGAGAGGGGGAGAGTATGTCCACGTACCCTCGTAGACCGAAAGCGGAAGCGTTAGCTTAACGCGGTTGATGTAGTCGAACGTCTTCGCGATCCAACCGATCAAGCACCGAACGTACGGCACCTCCGAGTTCAGCACACGTTCAGCTCGATGACGTCCCTCGAACTCTTGATCCAGCAGAAGGTCGAGGGAGAGTTTCATCAGCACGACGGCGTGGTGACGGTGATGGTGATGTGATCCGCGCAGGGCTTCGCCTAAGCACTACGACAATATGACCGGAGGAGTAAACTGTGGAGGGGGGCACCGCACACGGCTAAGAGAATATCTGTTGTGCTCTAGGGTGCCCCCTTGCTCCCGTATATAAAGGAGGGAAGGAGGAGGCTGGTTACCAAAGGGGGCGCGCCATGGGGGGAGTCCTATTAGGACTCCACTCCTAGTAGGATTCGCCCCCCCCCCCCCCCCCCCACTTTTCCTTTCTCCGGAGGTGGAAAGAGGGAAGGAGAGGGAGAGGAAGAAGGAAAGGGGGGCGCCACCCCCTTCCCTAGTCCAATTCGGCCTCCTCCCTTGTGGGGGGCGCACCAGCCCCTTGTGGGTTGATTAGCCTCCCTCCTATGGCCCATATGGCCCATATCTTCCACCGAGGGGTTCCGGTAACCCCTCCGGTACTCCGGTATGTACCCGATACACTCTGGAACCCTTCCGGTGTCCGAATACTATCTTCCAATATATCAATCTTTACCTCTCGACCATTTTGAGACTCCTCGTTATGTCCGTGATCTCATCCGGGACTCCGAACAATCTTTGGTCACCAAAACACATAACTCATAATACAAATCTTCATCGAACGTTAAGCGTGCGGACCCTACGGGTTCGAGAACTATGTAGACATGACCGAGACACATCTCCGGTCAATAACCAACAGCGGAACCTGGATGCTCATATTGGTTCCTACATATTCTACAAAGATCTTTATCGGTCAAACAGCACGACAACATACGTCATTCCCTTTGTCATAGGTATGTTACTTGCCCGAGATTCGATCGTCGGTATCTTCATACCTAGTTCAATCTCGTTACCGGCAAGTCTCTTTACTCGTTCCGTAATGCATCATCCCGTAACTAACTCATTAGTCACATTGCTTGCAAGGCTTATAGTGATGTGCATTACCGAGAGGGCCCAGAGATACCTCTCCGATACATGGAGTGACAAATCCTAATCTTGATCTATGCCAACCCAACAAACACCTTCGGAGACACCTGCAGAGCATCTTTATAATCACCCAGTTATGTTGTGATGTTTGATAGCACACAAAGTGTTCCTCCGGTATTCGGGAGTTGCATAATCTCATAGTCAGAGGAATATGTATAAGTCATGAAGAAAGCAATAGCAATAAAACTAAACGATCAATATGCTAAGCTAACGGATGGGTCTTGTCCATCACATCATTCTCTAATGATGTGATCCTTTTCATCAAATGACAACACATGTCTATGGTCAGGAAACATAACCATCTTTGATAAACAAGCTAGTCAAGTAGAGGCATACTAGGGACACTCTGTTTGTCTATTTATTCTCACATGTACTAAGTTTTCGATTAATACAATTCTAGCATGAATAATAGACATTTATCATGATATAAGGAAATATAAATAACAACTTTATTATTGCCTCTAGGGCATATTTCCTTCACTATTTCTTCTCCAGAGTGTTGAAGATATCTCAGAAGATTCATGTTTTCATTCAAGACCCGTTCAAACTATTTCAATGTTCTCATTCAAGCCATTTAATCCAACCGGTGCAATCTCTCTTTAAAAATCATTCAAAAATGTATCTTTGAGTGGGCCCTAGCCCACAGGTCTTTCCCAGGATCATACCTGACTCTTCTAATTTTTCCGGAGTTATTCTCAAATTCATTTCAAAGTTCGACGTAAGAATGATTTTTCATCAGTCAGATGCCTCCTTCAAGATCGCTTTCAAATTCTTTTCATCGTTGGTTCAACATTTCTATTCTTCATTGTTCCGGAGTGCCTCAACAATTCATGGTGGTGTTTCTCATTGTCATTCTCAACATTTGAAGACCGAAGAAGAGTTTCTCTTAAACCTTATTCGTTCTCTCGAAGATTCGTGGCCCAAGCTTGATGCCATCCTCTCAAATTGTTTCCAATCATGGAATTCTTTTCATACCCATTCGAATCATTTCAGGAGTTGTTTTCATTTCTAGATCGTCTGATGGCCATCATTTCAGAAGATTTCTTCATTCTAAGTTTTCAGCTTTGTTCTCCCATTATTCTAAATTGGTGCCTCTTCGTTCATCTCCATATTCTGCTGGTGTGTCATTCCAGTATTCTCTAGTCAGCTCGTGATCTCTTCGTTCTCTCGTATCAAATTCCCTGAAGTATTTTCATTCATTTTCGAATTCTTCCCAGTGATTCGTTCTCTTTTCTTCAATCGTTTTCAATTCTTATGTTGGTTCGTTTAAGATTTATCTTCCGTTGTTATCTTATCACTTCACTCAATCTTTCCAAATCCTACCGGTGGTCTGTAGAGTTTGCGCTATATCTCTCTTTAATCCTTTTTCAATGAGAATAAGTAGTATGCTAAATCTGTTGCTTGTCATCAATTTGAATTGGTGAAGGATACGCATAACATAATTCTTATTCTTGTTTCAGCGAGTTGATTTAATTCTTTCTTCCGGAGTTTGTTCTTGATGAATAAATTCTCGGTTTGAGTGTTTCATTTTTTTCTTTCTGGAGTTCCAAGCTCTCTCGGTTGTCTCGTCCCGAAGGTCCATCTAAATCATTACAAGCGTTCAATTCTTGTTCTTGCAATCTTCACTTCTTTTCCATCATCCTTTTTATATCCGGAGTATTCAAAGAGATTGTTCATGGTGGTTCATTAAGGATTTAAAAATTCATTCTCGAAGTTTTTCTTCTCTTTGTTGGTCTCAAGCAATCAATCGTTTCGTTAGTGGCAGAATTTCACCTCAAGTTTTGAGATGTCTCCGTAAGCCCACGAGGATCATATCCTTCCGTTGTTGATTATCCAACAACTCCGTTCAACCCTTCTTCATAAGAATGCTCTTTCAAGTTCAATTGTGGGAGATGTTGGTTTCATTCTTCGTTCTATTCAACTACCTAACTATCATTCATTGTTTCTGGAGGCTTTGTGTTGTTGCTCTCATCAAATATCATTCCATCGTGTCAAACTCTTGCTAAATCCTTCCATTTTCAACCCGAGTGTTGTTCGAATTCTTTCGTTCTTATTGTTTGTCTATCACAATTTAACCGGAGTGGTTCCAAAGCCTATCTTACCCCTTCAGCCTCTTTGTTCTCGTCGTATTCCTTGTTCTTCTTGTCTAACAGAGTGTTATCAATTTCATTATCTCCGTCATGTCATTTCTTCAAGTTTCAACCTCTCAAGGTTCGTGGTTTCGTTCATTTGTCAAAGAAGCAACTTATTTTACCTCTTCCTCTTCCCTTCCGTTTTCATCCCTAGATCTCGGGGCGAGATCTCTTGTAAGTGGAGGAGAGTTGTGACGACCCAAGACCGATGCTTCAGACGCCTTCCATTTATTTTCACTGTTGCCTTGTGTTTCATTTGCTTGTTGCATTTCATCATGTCATCATGTGCATTGCATTCGCATATTTTCATAAAACTTGCATCCGTTTGTAGTTGCCGTTTTCCTCTTTGTCTTTGTTGATCTTTCTCAGACCAACCGGGTTTCGTTTCCCTCTTGTTTGGCCGCCTAACCAACCTCTCTACCTGCCCACAGACCCAGTTGCAACCTGTCTGAAACTTCCCCGAACCCGGCCTGGGCAGTCGTGACCGATGGGTACGGATCATCTCCAAACATCCCTAAAATATCTCCGGCTTTTTATTTGGGCTTCCCTAGCCTATTTTTCTCGACCGCCCGATCTAAATCGGAGGGCCCGATCTAGCCCTCGTTTTAGACATCCTACTATATATAAACCAGCAACCCTAAAATCTAGCCCCCTTGTCCCATCGCCCGCCACCACCTTCCAAATCCTCCTCGGGATCCCTCCCGATCCACCCACCTACCTCCATCGTTTTCCCCAATGGCCCAACCAGCGCCCCGCCTGTTCGATCCGGAGGAGAGGAGCTCCTCCATGCCCCACCTCGCCTCAATCCAGCAACGTGGCAGCTCCCCAGCGCCCGCAACCCTCCTCCTCGCTCGATCCCGAGCGGGAGAGTACCCCGACGGCTCGTCCCCGCGCAGCCAGCGAGGCACCGGCCTCCTCAGCTCCTCCGGCCCTGCAACAACCTCGCCGGAGTACCCAACCAGGTCGGCCCTTCTGCAGTTCGTCGCCGTCGGTGCACCCAGCCACTTGGACCGCGCCCCGTCTTCCCCGTCGACCAGGACCGGTCTCGACCCTCTCTATCCCTTCCTTCTCCTCCTCCTGTCGTTTCTCTCTCTCTGTCGCTCAAACTCTCTGTCTTTTGAAGACGTGCGCCGCCTCCTTCAGCGCCGTCCATGGCCTCATCTCCGGCCAGAACGAGCCGTCCCCGACCTCCACCTCGTCGCCCACGCCGCCGCCTTGCTCTGCCCTCGCCGTCGTCCCGCCGGTGAGCATCACCAGCAGGTCGTCCTCGCCGCACCTGCTCCCTTCCCCTTTCTCTTCTTCATTGAAGCTTTCGCTCTCTCACCCGACCCCCTCTCTCGCTGTTCTCTGTTACAGTGCCCGGATCCGCACCTCCCTTCGTGATGGGAAAAGTTGCATGGAAAACAAAAAAAAGTTCTATGCACACGCAAGATCTATCAAGGAGATGCATAGCAACGAGAGGGGAGAGTGTGTCTACATACCCTCGTAGACCGTAAGCGGAAGCATTTCACAACGCGATTGATGTAGTCGAACTTTCTTCGCGATCCAACCGATCGAGTACCGAACGTACGGCACCTCCACGTTCAGCTCGGTGACGTCCCTCGCCTTCTTGATCCAGCAAGACGTCGAGGTAGTAGATGAGTTTCGTCAGCACGATGGCGTGGTGACAGTGATGGTGAAGTGATCTCCGCAGGGCTTCGCCTAAGCACTAGGAAAATATGACCGGGGGTGTAAACGGTGGAGGGGGGCGCCGCCCACGGCTAGGCAATTGTCTGTTGTGTGCTAGGCGCCCTCCTCCCATATATATATAGGTAGGAGGGGGAGGGGAGAGGCCAGAGCACGCCCTAGGGCTGGCCGCTGGCCCCCTAGGGACCCTGCCTTGCCCTACGCCTCCCCCCTGCCATGTTTTCCCAAGGGGGAAGGAAAGAGGGGGGAGAGGGAAGGAAGGGGGAATCCTATTCCACTCTTTCCTTTCCCTTCCCCTCTTTCCTTCTCCTCCTAGGCCGGCCCATATGGGGGCGCACCAGCCCCTTGTGGCTGATGCGTTTCCCCTCTTGGCCCATAAGGCCCATATCATTTGCCGGGGGTGCCCGGAACCCCTTCCGGTGACCCGATAAGTACCCGGTGACCCCCGAAACACTTCCGGTGTCCGAATACCATCGTCCTATATATCAATCTTAACCTCTCGACCATTTCGAGACTCCTCGTCATGTCTGTGATCTCATCCGGGACTCCGAACAACATTCGGTCACCAAATCACATAACTCATATAATATTATATCGTCAACGAACGTTAAGCGTGCGGACCCTACGGGTTCGAGAACTATGTAGACATGACCGAGACACCTCTCCGGTCAATAACCAATAGCGGAACTTGGATGCCCATATTGGCTCCTACATGTTCTACGAAGATCTTTATCGATCGAACCGTTATGACAACATACGTAATTCCCTTTGTCCATCGGTATGTTACTTGCCCGAGATTCGATCGTCGGTATTTCTATACCTAATTCAATCTCGTTACCGGCAAGTCTCTTTACTCGTTCCATAATACATCACATCGTGACTAACTCCTTAGTCGTTTGCTTGCAAGCTTATGATGTGTATTACCGAGAGGGCCTAGAGATACCTCTCCGATACTCGGAGTGACAAATCCTAATCTTGATTTATGCCAACTCAACAAACACCTTCGGAGATACCTGTAGAGCATCTTTATGACCACCCAGTTACGTTGTGACGTTTGATAGCACACAAGGTATTCCTCCAGTATCCGGGAGTTGCATAATCTCATAGTCGAAGGAATATGTATTTGACATGAAGAAAGCGATAGCAATAAACTGAACGATCATTATGCTAAGCTAACGGATGGGTCTTGTCCATCACATCATTCTCTTAATGATGTGATCCCGTTATCAAATGACAACACATGCCCATAGTTAGGAAACCTTAACCATCTTTGATCAACGAGCTAGTCTAGTAGAGGCTTACTAGGGACACGGTATTTGTTTATGTATTCACACATGTATTTAAGTTTTCGATCAATACAATTCTAGCATGAATAATAAACCTTTATCATGAATAAGGAAATATAAAATAACAACTTTATTATTGCCTCTAAGGCATATTTCCTTCACTTCGTTCCCTGCACCGCCGCGTCGCCGGAGCAGAAGCTCCATCCGCCGCCGCGCCCTGCATCGCCTGAAGCCGCCCCGTGTCTCGCCTCCTCTGTCTGCTTTCTCTGCATCGAGCGAAGCGAGACCAGCGCCAGCGCATCGGTCTCCTCCGCCGAGCCGGGCCTTGGCCCATGGTGAGGCCACCCCCCTGTGCCTCCTTTTTTTCCTTCTGTTGGGCCTGCTCCAGTTTTAGATTCGGCCCATGTAGGGTTTTTTCCAGATCTACGAATTTGGCTATTATCCCAGGAACTGTAGTTTTACAGAAAAACCCTCTTTGTCATGCATTTAATAACTTCTAAACCGTGCATCGGATTAAAATGTTTCATATATGTAAAATGCTTAGAATTTCATCTAGTTTCATAATTTGCAACTTTCATCCATGCTTAAAATGTTTAAACTTGCTGTTTGCATTGTTTTGCTCAAATGACATGTTAAAATGGTTTATTTCATAACTAAATAACCGTACTCCGAATAAAAAAAACTTTATATGTAAATGGGGTAGAAAAATGCATAGATTAACATGGTGGCATTACTTTGCATGTTTAACAACTCTAAAATTGTGTATAGGGCAAAACAGTACCAAATTCAAAATATGCACATGGGGATTTTTTGGAATTGTTGTTTGTTGTTCCGGCCTCAATTAAAATTGCCTAGATAGGCAGTTTTATTATGCTTCACCTCTTGCCATGTTTAGCAACATTTAATTTTGATGTGTAGCATAAACGAGAGCAAACTAAATATTTGAATGTGGTGTTTCGTCAATATGCAACTTGTTGCATATTGAGATCCACTTAATTTGTAGTATTGTTGTTGCACTTTGCCATGCCATGCCTCGTTAAAATGGACATGCATCATATTTGATTGTGCATCATGCCATGTTTATGCTAGTGTGTTTACTATGATGTTTGCTTCTTTCCGGTTGCGCTTATCCTTGATAGTTCAAGTAACGTTGCGATTGTAAGGATTCGTTCGACTACGTTGGTTCATCTACTTCATGGATTCGGTCTTCTTCCTAGCGGGATTTCAGGCAAGATGATCATTACCCTGGATACCACTACTATCTTTGCTTTGCTAGTTGTCTCGATGCTATCGCTATGTCGCGCTACCTAGCACTTGTTCATCAAGCCTCCCAAATTGCCATGATAAGCCTCTAACCTTTTCACCATCCTAGCAAACCGTTGTTTGGCTAAGTTACTGCTTTGCTCAGCCCCTCTTATAGCATTTCTAGTTGCAGGTGCAGTGCAGGTTGTTCCATGTTTGGGACGTGGATATCATGGGATATCACAATATCTCTTATTTATTTAATGCATCTATATACTTGGTAAAGAGTGGAAGGCTTAGCCTTTTGCTTGGTGTTTTGTTCCACTCTTGCCGCCCTAGTTTCTGTCATACCGGTGTTATGTTCCTTGATTTTGCGTTCCTAACACGGTCGGGGTTTATGGGCCCCCCTTGACAGTTCGCTTTGAATAAAACTCTTCCAGCAAGGCCCAACTTTGGTTTTACCATTTTCCTAATAACAACTAAAACTTGCATAGGGACTTACCAGTACCCGAGGATAATTAATCAACAACCCGGGCCAGTGCTCCTCATGAGTGTTGGTCCAAAACGGGCAGACTGCATGGCCACCGCGGGGCAACTCGAGGATTGGTTTTACTCGTAGGCTTTCCCATCCGATCGTGGCCTGAGACAAGATAGGCGCGGCTCCTATCAGGGTGTCGGCACGTCAGGAGGTCTTGCTGGTTTTGTTTTACCATTGTCGAAATGTCTTGTGCACCAGGATTCCGAGTTTGATCGGGTTGTCCCGAGATGTAGATTTGCCTCCGCGGATCGTGAGAGTTTGTCATGGACTAAGTTGGGACACCCCTGCAGGGTTTAATCTTTTCGAGAGCTATGCCCGCGGTTATGTGGCAGATTGGAATTTATAATATCCGGTTGTAGAGAACTTGACACCAGATCCGAATTAAAATACACCAACCGCGTGCGTAACCGTGATCGTCTCTTTTCGAGGAAGTTCGAGAAGAGAACACGGTGGGGTTATGTTTGACTCGTAAGTAGTTCAGGATCACTTATTGATCATTACTAGTTTGCGACCATTATGTGTAGCTGCTCTTCTTACTCTTGTATTCGTAAGTTAGCCACCATACAATGCTTTGTGCTTACTGCAACCTCACCACTTATCCTTTCCATACCCATTAAGCTTTGCTAGTCTTGATACCCATGGTAATGGGATTGCTGAGTCCTCGTGGCTCACAGATTACTACAACAACAGTTGTAGGTGCAGGTAAAGCGAAGCTTTGACGTGAGAGCGATGCTTGCTTGTTTTGGACTTCTCCTGCTTCTTCTTCTTCGATCAAGGGATAGGTTCTGGGTCGGGAGCCTGGGATTAGCAGGGTGGATGTCGTTCTTCTTTCTCGTTTGATTTCATCCGTAGTCGGATCCTGCTCTTCTGTATGATGATTGCTATGTATTGATGTATTCATGTTTTCATGTTGTAGCTTGTGGCGAGTGTAAGCCTTTATCTGGTATTCTCATCTATTCAGTACATGGTATGTTGTAATGATATCCACCTTGCTATGCGTTCGAAATGCGGTTGTGCCCCAATCATGAGTTCATCACGTGATTGGGATAGAATCGCATCTTGGGCGCTACAGTAGATGATTCACCTTTATATGCATGAAGTACATGCCGCACGTGTCACTTGGTGAGGGGGCTCTTGACATGATGATGTCCATAGGATGCTCCGCATCACAAGTGGGATATGCAGCAATCAATCTAGAGCGCAAGATAGCGTTTGGTACGAGGGCACGCGCACTTATCAGGTGCCTGCGGCACCGTGGCGTCCAACACTCCAACTTTCGTTTAAGGATCAGCACCAGAATCGGATCAGAGCAACTCACAGACCTCCATCTTCGTCAATAGTAGCATCCAAAATCCTAGTCGCCATCATTTCCATCTCCATCTCGATAGCCTCCACCATCACCGCAACATTCATCCCAAGTTAGCCATACTTTGTAATTGTGTATCACTTCCGACAACCATTGCAAGACATATTATCAATAAAGTATTCTCCATGATGTGTTCTTCAATAATTTCTTCTTGCGATCCGATCGCCATGTGTGAGTAATTCGGTAAGGTCATGGGTTGAGGCATAGCCTTGCAAACCTATGTATTTATTGAAGGGGTCGATGGAATAACTTTGAACTAATGTCTCGTATGTGCGAAATAAATTGCTTCGTAGATGTATTTGGCGCATAATGTGATGTTTTTGTTTTGAAAGCAACTGCAATGACACTCCTTTGGGGAGATAACTGGCAAAATTATGATATTGTGCACAATATTAGGGAACGTGACGAGGTTTTCTTTCATTTCAGGAGCAGTTAAACATTTTTGTTCCCGTATGTTTACAGATACATAAGGGATGTTAAAATGAACTTGAAAGGTAAGTATTCATGATTTGATAAAAAGAAATGTTTTGACAGTGGCACAAGCAGTTCATCTAAAATATATGAGTATGATACACTCTTCTTTCGCACGTGAGATGAAGGCTAGCGAGATAAGTTGCATTCTTGTAAGTAAGTACTTGTATGTTTATATATTGAAAACAAAGTAATAACTAACAAAGGCTTAGGGCATCTCTAAGGCGGACCCGTAAACCTCCCACAACCGTCCGAACCGTGTTGTCCAGACCGCGGAAGCCATCCAACGCCGACCTGTATCGGTCCACGGAGCGGTCCGGACGCGATTTCTCCCGCAAACCGGAGACAAACGTGGGGGAGGTTTGCGGGAGTCCGGACCGATCCCAAGCCCGTTTTCTGACCGCCCTAGCCCACCAAAAACCCCTCCCCCTCCCGCGCGCGCTCCCGCCTGGCGCCAGCTGCCCGCATTCATGTCGTTGTAGAGCGTGCCGCTCAACATTGAAAGCGGCTCAGGCCGGACGCGACCTCTCACTGCCTCCTTCACTGAAGCGGTGCGCCGGCCTAGGGCGCCGCCTGCGACGCGTCTCCGGTGTCCGCGCATGTTCAATGCTGGAAAAGCGTGACTGGACGGGACGGATATCTATCGCGCCCGTTCAATGCCGTTGTCCGTCTGTCTGCCGCCATTAAGCAGGCTCGCCGGCTGAGAAACCCACTCCGGCGCCGCGCATTGACGCACGGACGCCTAGTCTCACCGGAATCCGCTATATAAAGGCGGCCACACCCGGCTAACTCCACACCACAACACCAGCCCCTCCACATCCTCCTCCCTTGCACTGCATCCGCCATGACCGCCAGCGGGAAAGCACTGTGGGACAGTCTATCGCCGGAGATGAAGCACGCGGTGGCCGCCTTTTGCTGTCGCCTGGCATAGCCGCTGTGCCAGGCGGATCGAGGCCGGCTTGCCAGCCAGCTCGCCCGAGGTATCCGACGACGACACCACGATGGAGACGGGCTCCGACGACTCCGCCCCGGCTCCCGCGCCTCCTGTGCATGTCGGCTTCACCTTGGAGCAGGCGCAGGCGCAGTTCAACACCGCCATGGCGGAGGTGCGGCCTGCGCCGGCACCTTTGTCGACGTTTCAACAGGCGCAGGAGGAACAGCGGTACAACATGTTCTTCCTGGAGCAGCGCCGGCTGGCGAAGGGCCAGATCTATGGCGAGCGCGCGAGCGAAGAGGCCGTGGCGGCCATGGCCGCGGCGAACCCAACTTCGTGGCGGAGCAGCGTGCCATCTACGATGCCGTCCATGCTCAAGCCGCCGCTCGCCAGGAAGCGGCCACCGCAGAGGCGTAGCTTCAGGCGATCGCGGAGGAGAACAACGCCAGCTGCGCCTCCTACGTGCCGCCGACGAACCATCAGTCGGCTCGGTGGGACGAAGACAGCGCCGACGCCACCATTTCCATCGTGGACCTCACGTCCACCGGCGACAGACAGGTCGTTGACTCCTCCGAGGATGAGTAGGCCACGGGAGGCAGCGGTGCCTTGTGTCCCATGTGGGTCGGTCCGTTTCCCGTGTTCTACTCTTCCTCGCCCAAGACCGCACCTTCACTTAATCGATCTTATCGCCGGTGCTCATGGAGACGGCGGAAGGAGGACAACACGGGCTTGGACGCCGGGCGCCGCCGCCGTAGGATAGGTTTAGGGGGTGGGTCTTTTATTTATTTATTTTGTTCGAGATGTAGTTAAATCCGTCGTGTTTGTATGAAATCTATCATGTTTGTATGAAATCCGACCTTGTTTGCATGAATTTCATCCGGTTTGTTGAAAAATAGTTTGAGATGTATGCGGCTAGCATTGGATGTCGACCTCCTGCATCCATGTCGAGGACTGGTCCCCCGCGTCCGCAGACGGATGTGGGAGGTTTTTTGCGGGTTGCCGTTGTAGATGCCCTTATGTATTGAAAGAAAATTTGGAGAAGTTTGGTTAAAGAGCTCAAAATGCCGCAAAAAAGGTCAAATACGGTTTCTCACACGTAACGGCCATGTACAAGTTGAAGGAAGGTACATTAAATCCTCGAATGAAACGTCTTTAATTAACATCTGGATGGAAAAGATTTCTCCAAGAGTATGGGCTTGATAAAGGTTCAAAATTCTATGTTGATATCATTCTATGGAATGGGATGCTCACTATGTTTTTTGAACGTCTTGTTTGAGATTGACATCGAATGAAAAGATGAATGTTATATAATATGTAACCAACATATTGAACATAACTTACAGTATACATAATTCAGTCACAGTAATTACAACATGTTGACAGAATACAAGCTACCAACATAATGTCGACATCATAATGTATTTTTTTTCAGTTCTCTTTCATCGAAGCTAAGTTGTCCATATTACGGTCCTTCACATTCTTAAGAGATGGCACAAACCATAATATGCTGTCAAGAACTCCCCATCCATTTTGTTTCAGTTGGAAAACAACAGTAGGTTGTCCATCAAACCTGAACTGGCAAATATCAGCCTCGGTATCTACCGATTGGTCGTGCATGCAATGCAGTCCAGAACATATGTATACAAAATCATTCCTCAACATCGGCAAAATTTCATTTTCTAGGTCTATTTGTGGACCAACGCCCACAATTGGATAGTTCATTCCAAGGAAAAGAAAGAAGTCACCACGATTATCTTTTACGATCCATTGTGTCTTTGACACATTGAAAGCATTTCCGTCTATCTCAAAGATATTGCATCGCAACTCTTCATAGCGAACAATAGACCGTCCGATATGATTGAATTATTGTCCCTAGACAGATGCGTCACCTGGAGTACGAATCAGCAACAGAAAAGTATGACAAGAACTACACGGGCACAAGTATGATGCAACTTTTTCTGGGCATTCATTGTTTATCGGTGAGACGGTGACTCCACCTTTGTTGGGAAAATATCAGTCCATGTAGACAGAAGATCCTAATTCATCAGGCAATTCGTTGAAGAAATTTAAATATTTTGGATACAAATAGGCTTACCATAAGTAAGAATATTCCAGCAGAACATTGAACCTTCAACACTAACTGCAAAAATGCGATTGCAATGCAGTAGAGCATCTTGGCACGCTCACATTTAGATACATATTTAGAGGTTAAAACAGATCAGTTGGTCGTCTTGGCACACTTGCAATGCTCGTCGAATCACTGAGTGGTCCAAACTTCCACCAAGTTCGTCAAATCACCACGCGTGCAACACGGACACGAAGGCACCGAAGTCTCGGGCAAACGACACGAAGACTGGAGCCGAGACCATTGCTCTCACCAGCTGACATGTTGGGTCCAGCATGCAAAGACAGTTCAGAACGCTCACATCACTCCAATCGAGCATTGAATAATTATGCCCTGACCAACCGGGCGCACGACCCAGTCAAAATCACGAGCAAAATCCAGAATTATACACCTCAATCAACCGTGAGAGCTCCAGACTTTTAGGAGCTCCAAAATCCAAAACGTAGGTGTGTGTGCGTGTGTAGTCTTGTATAGGCCCATAAGCAATACCGTTTGGTCTCTCTCTTCCTCTCATGTTTCTGAACAATAACCACCATATCGCAGTGTTGATCTAGCCACACAAGCACAAGACTGCGGAACCGTGAGCTTGCCCGCAGAGCCAAACACAGACAAAATATAAGCTCAGACGATATGACACATAAAGAATGGTTGCAATGGATTTCATTAATAGAGTGTACATCGTCAGCTGCAGATGAACAGATACAACATCAGCAATGGAGATTGCTAGATTCCCATCCTCCCTTCGACTGTACTAGGAGATGCGTAAGGCCTACAGATAGGTGTTAGCTGATGACTAACCAGTAACAAACTACGTATTATGTACACTTGTTTTGCCTCATCGGAAAGACGAAATGCTCCGAGATCTGCACACGCTTGGCGATCTGGAGCTCACGTTTGCGCCCGAGCTCGCAGAGGACGAGTCACTCCGGAGACTGGTTAGTCGAGCTTTTTCACGCAGTAGTTTGCACTGCAGGAGGTGATAATTTCTTTGTCAGTAAATAACAAGATTTAATTAGGTCGGTTTGAAAATGGTTTTCACACCATCGCACCTTTATTCGAAGATCTTCAACCTCACTCTCCAAGGAAGAAATGCAGCACTGGAGTTGATTTAGGGCTTCCATTGCTTTCAGAAGACTCGTTTCAGATTCATGGTTTCTAACTCCAGCTACCTGTAGTAACAGTAGGGTTCATGTTTGGTCATGTAATGTGGCAAGCTCACATCAACCACATGAGGACGTTGCTTTGCTTCTTAGCAGAAATATCCATACCTTCAGAACACTGCTACACAAACTCGATAGATTTTCTGCGAGTTTGCTTCTATCTTGTTCACTTTCCTGTTGACATGTAAACAAGCAGAATATCAGTGCCCTTGTACACACCATATAATTCTTGACAGATGGAAACAAAGTAAACGCACCTCTAATTTCTTCCTCAAAAGCTCTTCCTCTTCAATCTGCTGATGTGGGTCTTTTCCATCCGAGACCATGTAGCGGGCAAGCTTTTCTTTTGTGCGCGTAACAATGGCCCCTAGCTGCTGCAGCTTTGCACTTAATTCTTCGTTCTGCTTTTTCAGAAGGATATTCTCTTCCTATCAAGAAGTAAAAAATGCACGGAAGATGATCAGACGCTGAAACAGCAATGTTCAGAAATAACAAACAAGCTGTAGAAGTACTGGATACCTTAGTTTTGACATGGTGATTAATTCGCAGCTGGAGATTCTGTTGTCTGGTAAGCTTCTTTACTTCATCTTCAAGATTAAAAATGATCGTTTTGTAGTTTGCATTCTCAGCCTACAATATACCAGCCTATTAATATAACGAACAAACATTTACCATGGCAACAGAGAAAGAAATATGTGTTTTCCTTCTAGTGGAAACCTTAATTGTCATACCTTCAGCAAGTCAACTTCAGCTACCATAAAATGTTCCTTTTGCCGTAACTGCTCTGCAGTAATACGGGCAGCTCCAAGTTCTGATTGTCTTTGGTTAATTTCATCAATCCAACTGTTGCAAAAACATTCACATGTATGTCATATAACCTATTATTGAGATTATAAGGAGGTCATAGTAGATGGAAAAGTATCTACCTCTGTCTCTCTTCAATGAATTCATCAAGCTGCTGCTTCAACTTCATCAGCTCATTGGACTGATAAATACTTAGTTTTAAACACAGTTCAAGAGATAAGACAAGTTGCAAGAAAATTTTAGGTACTGTGGCAGTTACCTCTTTAGATTCTTCAGTTTGATAAGCAACTGACTCTTTTGTGCTCATCTTTTGCTGTTTGTCAACTAGTGTCTACAATACCATAGGAACATGTTTACAAAACATAAGTGGTTTAGATGCATACATTGAAATATATATATTTAGAACTAAGCGAATATGCATTCCTACCGCCCAAGTTGTCATGCTCATCTTAACCCCCAACATATCACGAATCACATCATGTGTCATACTTTCTGTTGTAGCTAATTTCGCATTCAACATGAATATCTACATAGAAAAAAGGTAAGTTAGTAAAACTACAAAACAGAGTCGACAGAATAAAGTGTTTTTTTACAGAAATCTCACCTCCCTTTGTCGACTAGCTGCTATGCCCTCGAGTTCCACAATACGTTGCTTTGCAGCACTTAGTTCTTCGTCTTTCTCAGAATTCACTTGTTGTACAAAGCCCAATCCAATACATTTAAATGGGGAGCCTGAACCTCGAGGTTTCAAGCTAATCTTCTCCGGTCTCATGGAGCAAGCATTTGTTGATGGATTGTCAGTATTAACCTGATGTGCCATAGCCTCTAGCTCCATGAACTAACCAGATCATTTTTCATTAGCATCCTTGAAAATTGTTGCTAATTTCACTTCATGAAACTAAATCAGACAAATGAGACTGCTTACCTTCTGCTTATATTCACGTGCTGCTGCCTCAGCATGTAAGTTTAGCTCAGATATGTGTGACTTGCATTGAGCAATCTATAAGAATAAGAGAGCACATAGCAAACCCATCAATATTTGGATAACACCTGGATGATAGCAGATGACCATAGTCTGAAGTCTGAACAACTAAAATATTTCTAAAATGATTAGAGAATATATTATTACCTCTGATTCCTTTTCAGCAACCTCCTTTTGAAGTATTTTGATACTCTCCTGAGCACTTAGTAGCTCGGTATGTATCTCTCTTGAGTGCCTGCAGGAGAAAGTTAAGCCTAGTGTTAGCTTTTTTTCGAGAACCATGGCAGGAGCTCTGCTTTTCATCAAGAAAAAAACAGGGAAACGAATGTGAAACAAGACAGCAGGCTCAAACACCTGATAAATAAACTAACAACTGCAAAATTTGTAACTGGTAAAAAATAGTAATCATGCAAACCTGAATGAGTCAGTTGAATCAACCATTCCATCTTCCCCAAAGCTCTTTACTTTCCCAGATGATGGTACAGATGACATTTGGTGCCTGACTCTCTGCAGCTCCACTTCTAATTCTTCTCTCTGTATTCTCTGTCGTTCCGCTTCATCCTTGATGTTGCCCACCTTAAGAGAAATAACCAGTGCTATTGTTACAAGAAGTTACTGCAGTAAGTAAGAATCAACACTGAAATAGAAGTAGACAGCTCACCTGGTTCTCCAGAGCAAATATGGTACTCTCGAGCTCCTCAATTGACCTCTCCAATAGCTTGACTTCTTCATCCTTCTCTTCAGCATATGTCTTCCTTTCATCTGCTATCTGTAGAAGTACAACAGAAGGGTTATACAAGAAGAATAACACAAGCAATATTAAGAGAGAAAAACAGTAATCAAGTAGGTAGCTGAACCTGTCGGGCCTCCGTAGCAATTGCTTCACTTTCTTCTGCCACTGCCTGAGCCATCTCCAGCTTCTCTCTCAAGAGAAGCACCTGAGAGTCACAGTATTGCTTCTCATCCGAGAGCTTGGAGAAGTTATTTTGTAAATTTTGAAGGAAGCTGTTCCTTTCATCAAGTAAATTTCTCAGCTCAATCAACTCTTCTTCCATTCTTTCAGTGGCATTACTTTTATGGGCTAACTCCTCTTTCATAGAGTAACCGATCTGTTCAATATGATTGAGCTGAGATCTCAACTCAGTGTTTTCCATAGAAACTGCATTTAGTTCACCAACTGTACTTGCTAGCTGCTCCTCTAGCACCAAAATCTTTTCATTACTCTTCATGACTTGAGCTTCTAGTAGTTGGCTTCCAGAAACAAGATTATCAAGATCATGTGATTTAGAAGCAACCTCATGTTCTAATGAGGTGATTGCTTCAGTCAACTCAATAAGTTGATCTGCTTGATCTTTTGCAACCGAGGCTGACTCCTGTAATAGGCTAAGATCAAATGATAAACCCTTTGCCAATTCATCTTTCCTTGCTAATTCAGACTGTAAAAAGGAATTATGGGTGCTCAGCTCCTCAACAGACAATTGAACCAAGTTAAAGTCATTGGAGAACTTCATCACTGTGGTCAATTGCTCATCAATGTGTTTTTGCACTTCTGTGTTAATTTGATCCAAATATGCTAGGAAGGAGAATGATAACTTCTCCATATCAATATTAGAAACCAAATGAAACATCCTCTGGTCCTTGCACAGAATATCCAGCTTTTCATGTTTCAGTAAATCATTCTCGGACCTCAAAGCATTTTCTCTTGAAATTCCAAGTTCAATGACCTCAGCTTTCAACTCAAGCTCTTTACATAAGGCTGCATGGGAGCATTGCAACTCCATCAGAGCTTTGGCTTTCCCATCTAGATCTGTTTGCAAGGATTTGATGTTGGACTCCAAGGAATCAACTACATATCGAAGTTTTGAATTTTCCTCGCGCGTTGCAAGTAGGCTTTCCATAACTTCATCCTTGTTCCGCTTTAGGTTCTCCAAATTAATCCTTGTATTACTGTTCTCCTCATGTAAAGCATAAATTGCAAGACTACCCAAATCCTGGTCAACTTTCCACAGAGTTGCTTCTGTCTTCAATCCTTCAAGTACTTCGGTAAACATAAGATTTTGTGTTTGCAGTTGTATTTTTTCTTGCTCCACTTCTGAAGCTAAAACAATAAATTCAATATCACTTGCAATTGCATTGATCATGATCGAATCATGGTGGTAGTTTACAAACCAACTGCACAACTCAAATTCATTACACCCTTTCATATCCTTTGCAGGTATAGCATTGTTCACTTCAGGCAGACTCAGAACCTCAAGCATTGTGTCCTTCAACATTCCATTGAGAAGCAAAGCCTCATCCAATTGGTTGTGCAGCTCTTCCTTTTCTTTGGATTCAGCTGCCAAAGAACTCCTGTTGGTAGCATCAATCTCTTTAGTCAACACAGATAGCTCGTTATAAATGGAATCTGACCATGCCAACATTGCTTCTTCTTGTGCTTGCAAATGCAGAATTTTCTTCCCAAAAGAATCCAGTCTTGAGCTCAATTCAGTTGCTTCTTGTTCCGTCTTTGCAACACGACCAAAACTGTGGTTGATGTCAAGTAGTAATTTTCCTTTGAGAACACTACACATCTCCAGTTCATTTTTCGCTTTATCATTGTGCTGTCTCAGTGTAGATATCAAAGAATTAGATTCGCAGATCCCGCGCTGAAGGAAACCATTTTCTGCATGTAGCCCAGTAATTCTCTCCAACAAAATCCCCATATGGCAGAGGTGCAAAACAGAAACAGCACAATCTTTTCCAATTATCTCTAACCAGTTCTCCTCCAACCAAGTTCTTGCCAACTCTGTGAACTGCTGAAGTTTTGATTTCATCCATTTAACATCTGAAGAAACAAACTCAAGGTTCTCCGATAGCAAATTCTTCAGACATCTGATGCCATCTTCCAGTTCAAGAGCTACCTCATTTGCTTCAAGCAGGCTTGATTCGAATTTCTTTTCCATATCCAGGTAAGTTTGTCCCTTCACATCCAGCATCATCTTCAAACTACTGACCTCATTTAGCAAGTCATTCTTTTCAACAATATAAGAAGATTCCTTTTGTTTGTACTTCTCTGCTTGGAGTTTTGCATTTTCATTCGCTTCCACCAGTGCCTTGACTGTAGAGTCTGCATCAGCTATAGTTGCCTGCGCATCTTGAAACTTGGCTATAAGAGTAAAAGCCTCAAATGATTTCTGCTGTGCAAGAACTTTGGTCTCTGAGAGCTCAGATTCAAGTGCCTGAAAGAATGATCATAGTTGAAAACAAGGGATCAAGGTTGACCAACTCAAGAAATTAAATGTAACTCAGCTGCTTCTACATAAAAAATAAATAACAAAATCCATCATGCCTTTGCAGGGCAGAAGTATAGTGGTGCATTGATTCAAGCAGATGCACCTTCACATAATCCACATTTCATCACTCGGTAAAAGATTTTTCTATCTATCGATGCATTGAGATGCAAAACTTTTGAAATTTCTCAAAAAGAATCCACATGACTATTACTTCTTGCAAATCAATACCACACCCCTGCATGTACATTTTGGGTAAGAGCCTTGTTACTGGAAACATAAACGGGTCTACTGTATTATTTATCTCCTGGCGAGGTAGAAACAAATCTACCGTCAATGCTAATATTATTTTACAAACCCAATTGAAGCCTAGTCTGCTTTTCTGAAAACCAACAAAAGATATACAGAAAAAGGTTTTCAATGGATGCCTAATGGCCTTTAACGATGTTGGGTATTTAAAAGTGGAGAGAATTCCTTATTTGGCCCTTTCTTAAAATCTGTTTCCCTTTTTGACCCTAACAAAAAAAATCTTCCCTTTTTGACACCCAAACTTCATTGTGTTCCCTCAGTGACATTTCCGTTAGTTTTAGCCACTAACACCATCAGGTGCAACCTGAAAAGTCTTTTTTACCCCTACTTTAGCTCACTTGTGAAACGAAAGAAAACACCATGACCATACTTCTCTCCCGGTTCCTCACCCCGAGTCAATGCTGCTACTGCAGATGGGGTGCGGAGGGTGATGGATCCTCGGCCTCGGTGTTGGTTTTAGATCACTAGAACAAATCCACCAGAAGCTGGTATTGATACGTGCAAAGCTAGCCTTAAACAAGCATACATGCAGCTTGATTGATTCTTGCACCTGGAGCTTGACTATTTTCCTAGCAGTCTAGCGAGAGAGGAGGCATACAGAAAATAGATCAGAGAAACTATTTTTACGGTGCATACAACTTGTCATGCGAGAGAGGAGGCAGAGGGACGTAGTTGCCAGAACCGGACGACCAGCAGCGACGACTGCCTCAGTCCGGGTGAGCGCCTAGTCTCTGTCTGGTTGCCGTCGTTCCTAACTACTGGGCCGTGTGCGTGATGTCTGGCTGCTCGTGTCCAGGCCAGCAGTAAGCGTTGTCGTCCTCGTTTGCCTGCCGGTGCGCGTGCTGTATAGCAGCTGGTGCACGCAGTGTACTACTTGCTTGGATATTATGCATACCGGCCGTACTAGTTCTAAATTTGTGCTAGTTAGAAGATTTAGTAGTATGTGTAATACTTTGGAACGTGATAAACTAACCAATATTGTAATGATATAGATATGATAATACAAGTTCTGCAGATGTTTTCTATGGCTTTTGTATGCATAGATCAGTTTAGCTAAGGAAATAAATATTGAAACATATATATGAAACATCAGTGAACATCATTAAGAAAATCAGTGAACTGATCGCTTTTTTACTAGATATCCCCGACGGTCACATAGTGCACTAGGGGCAAAATGGTTGTTCCACCTCACACTTAACACCGTGAGTGACAAAAATAGACGGAAATGTCATTGAGGGAACAAAATGAAGTTTGAGTGTCAAAAAGGGGAGAAAATTTTATTTTGGGCCAAAAAGGGAAGTAGATTTTAAAAAAAGGCCAAATAAGGAATTCTCTCTTAAAAGTGTTACCTCTATCTCTTTATGCCATGAAACAAGTGATGTTGCAGCGTCATTGTCCTTTCCCTGCAACTTTATTTCCAGTTCTTCCACTCTAGCTTCATAGCGCGTCTGTTGATCAATCATCTGTGACTTCAATTGAAGGACCTCAGAATTTAGATCTTGGACAGTTCTTCGACTCTGGAGAAGGCATTCTTTCACATTTTCCTTTTCTTGCAGAAGCTTGGCCATCTGAGACTGCAGCGTCTGTAATTTATAAACTGCAGACTCCATCTCCATACTAAGTTGGCAAAGGGCGTCAGCATTGCACTGCTCTCCAGCTTCAAGGGCTCCGAATGTTTTAAGTTCATCCTAAAGCATGGAGTAAAATAAGGTCATGCCATGAATTTATAAAGACCGACACTCTTAATGGATACAGATCGATTAACAGTAGGAACTTACTGACATAAATAGTAAATTGTTTGGTTCACCTTGATACCAAATAACAAGAGCATTATCTTACCCGATCCTCCAAATTCAAGTCTGAATTTTGACAAACAACTTCTTCAGGGTCCACAGAAAAGCTTGACTCCAATGTATTGAATCCAACACCAAACTCATGTATAATACCCTTTGCCTTCAGAACATCTGATAACATTCTTAACAGAATGGTATTTTCTTCATTTTTTAGCTTCTCAAATGTCTGCTCCTTGTCCTTGATCTGACTCAATGAATGAGCTATGTGTATCTTTGACTGGTCTAATTGAGTCTTGAGCTGATGAATCTCTTCTTCCATCCCCCTCAGTGATAATACATAGTTTTGTTCAAGAACCTCCTTCTGCACAAATGTTCCAATGGATTCATCCAACAAAAGCTCTAGTCTCTGGTTCACCTGTCCTTGTTCAGATACTTGAGATCTTAAAAGAGCAATAGCTTTTTCTTGATCATTCCTTTCATGTTGATGCATCTCATTTATTGCCTCCATTGCTCCTCGTAAGGACCTTAACTTCAGGTCCAAGTCGCATTTTATATCATCTGCCTCTTTCAACCTGCTTTGGAGCTCTTCGAGTAACTTCTCTCTGTCAGATATACCCTGACACATCTTCTGGACTTGATCCTCAACCCATCTTCTTTGAGAAAAGGACTCCGAAATAAAGGCAACCTGGTCAGAAGCTTCATCAAGAGAAGCATTTCCCTCAACGAGAAAGCTTCCAATGTCAGCAGCTAATCTGTCCCAGTCATGGGTCAGGAGCTGAATTTCCTTTTCTTTTTCCTCAGTTAGTGCAGAAAAACTTTCGTTCTCTTTCATCACCTCAAGTAGCCTATCATTCAACTGTTTCCTTTCCAGTTGAAGCTCATCTAAGCTTTGGTTGGCCAACAACTCATTCTTGTTACTATCATCGAACTGTTGTTGGAGCGATAGAAACTCTTCTTGTAAGCTCTCCCAGTCATTGGTCAAAAGCTGAATTTTATTTTCTTTTTCCCCAATTAGTTGAGAAAAGCTTCCATTCTCTTTCATCACCTCAAGTAGCCTGTCATTCAACTCTTTCCTTTCCAGTTGAAGCTCATCCAGGCTTTGTTTGGCCAATAACTCATATTTGTTACTGGCATCTAGCTGTTGTTGGAGAGATGAAAGCTCTTCACGTAAGCTCTCCCAGTCATTGGTCAACAGCTGAATTTTCTTTTCTTTTCCCTCAATTAGTTCAGCAAATCTTTCATTATCTTCCATCACCTCCAGTAGCCTATCATTCAACTGCTTCCTTTCCAGTTGGAGCTCGGCTAAGCTTTGTTTGGCCAACAACTCATTTTTGTTACTAGCATCCAACTGTTGTTGGAGCGATATGAGATCTTCTTGTAAGCTCTCCCGGCCACTGGTCAAAAGCTGAATTTTCTTTTCTTTTTCCTTAGTTAGTTCAGAAAGGCTTTCATTCTCTTTCATCACCTCAAAAAGCCTGTCATTCAACTCTTTCCTTTCCAGTTGAAGCTCATCTAGGCTTTGTTTGGCCAACAATTCATTTTTGTTACTAGCATCTAACTGTTGTTGGAGCGACATAAGCTCTTCTTGTAAGCACATAATCACCTCAGTTGTTTCAACTTCAACCTGTCTACGGACTTCATCCATTTCTTGCTCAGCAGAACTATCAGACGCCTGATCTCTTTGGTACCTTGTATTTAAGTCATTTGCCTTCTCAAGTGAAGCTTGCATCCTTTTCAGCTTTCTCTGCAGAGGTGAATCTTCATTTTCAATACACTTCAAAAGTTGCATTTTGGGCTCTCCACTAGCCACCAGGCCCTGTCTACGGTGGTTGTCAATCTCAGTATTTAATCTTGAGATTTCTCTTCCCCTCTTTTTTAGAATCTCAAAGCTTTTCTGATTATTCTTCTTCAACTCATCTAGTTCATTTATCAACAAAATCTGCTGCGACTCAAGAGCTTCAATAACAGATCTTGCATCATTCAGTTCGCTTTCTATGGCATCACTCTGCTTGCAAGCTTGAAGGATACGTAAATTTGCTGCTTTCAGCTCATCACTTAAGGTAGTAGTTCTTTCCTCGACCTCTCCACGGACTGTCCTCTCTTCTGCAAGAATTGTTTTAAGTATGTCCAACTCCAGCTGCAGGTTTAATATATCTTCTGTGTTGTCCATGAAAGCCTCATCACAACAATCTTCCATTTTTGCACGTGCATTGGAACCATACTGGTGTGTCCATAGAATAAAAAAAAACATCATGTCAGGTTTCCTCATTTTCTCAATCAACATAACGGATAGCATGATTTCTGTAGAATATGAGAGCATGGATCAGATACTTCAGAGAAGCTATTGTTCACACCTCAAAATGGCATTCCTCC
The DNA here is from genome assembly GCA_011799875.1 of Thinopyrum elongatum. Taxonomy (NCBI): domain Eukaryota; kingdom Viridiplantae; phylum Streptophyta; class Magnoliopsida; order Poales; family Poaceae; genus Thinopyrum; species Thinopyrum elongatum. The sequence continues at coordinate 96,725,880 of CM022301.1, read as the reverse complement.
CTCTTTGTCATTTTGATGGTACTCAATTCTTTTTGCAGATCAGCTATTTCCCTGTGAAGCAATTTAGCTGCTCAAAAACAGAAATTACAGCAAGGAAAACGCATGCTAGCTCTTATTGACTTCACAATTACCTAGTTAGTTTTTTATTTGATTCCAAGCAACCTTGTAGCTCACTCCTGCAGGTTTCCAGTTCTTGACAAGCTCTTTTCAACTGAAAAGGGATTGAGAACATTAACATATGGTGTGCTTGGCCGTTGCAGTTTCAATCAACATAACCATAAGCAAAGGATAAAATTATTATCTAGAGGGGAATGGGTACCTCCTTAGGCAAAGTTTCGGGCTCACTTGCTAAACTAGAGCGATGTTCTGTGTCCTGAACATATGAATAAAGATGGAAGTATGAGCTAATTTGTTGAAAAAAAATCTCTGTGGGGAGAAAAGCTAATCAGGGATTAAACCTCAAACTTGGATGAAAGTTTATTTTGCTGCTCAGTTAACATCCTCCCCTCAAGCATTTGCACGACCTGTCAGCACAAGGAATGCTGATTAAAGAAACCCACTACAGCACTGATAAGAATTACAAAATAAAGGTTAATATAAACCTGATTTCGAATGTTGGAAACTTCATCCAACAGAACCTCCCTCTCCCCTTCATTACAGAACTGCTGATACCTACAGATACATAATAAAACGTTTTAGTATAGTACAACAAATATGGGTGCATGTTGGTATAGAATATGTATACCTCTTGAGTTGGTTTGATAAACGGATATTTTCTAGTGCAAAACGGGTTACTTCTGGATTTTTGTCCACTTTTGCACGAAGCAACTCTATTTCTCGTGACAAAGTTTTGTTGTCTTCAAGTAGATATGATTCTGCTGGCAATTTGTTATGAACAAGAGACTCCATCCGGTTAATCTTATCTTCTCGAAATTTCAACGTCATCTTAGCGCACCTTGTATCCTCCTCTCTTTGAGAAACCTAAGATGTACCGAGAATCATCACAGGACGTCTCCTTAATAAATGCATAGATAGGTTTTACAACACTTGTTCGTTGTTGCTAAAAGGTTACCAATCGGTTCAACTGCTCAATTTCAGCTTCAAGTTGCTTTATAGTGGACTCTGCCATTGATTCTCTTCTCAAAGCTCCTGCTAGTGTTTCTTCCAGTGAACTCATCTGCAAGGTAATTTATTTATGAACAATTTTCACACAGAGAGACATAGAAGTGCACGCACAGAGAGAATTTAAGGAAATCCAGACAAAGGCAGATTACCTGCTTATTTGAAATTTTTAAATCTTCCAAAGACTTTAGGCTTTGGGCGTCACTGTTATTTTCCTCATCCACACTCATGTGATCACTGCCATCATCAACATCTCCTCCAGATCTTCGGCAAATATCAGTACTGAACGGTAAAGATCTAGTGACATGATGACGCTTGAGGACAGCTAGCTCCTCCTGAAACAAGGACCATCTTTTAGTTTAGGGTGAAGTTATATTGAACTGGAAGTGGGATTCAAATTCTGTAGACATTACCTTTAGGAGACGAATTTGATGCTGCAAAGCTAGAACATCTCCTGAAGCGTCTTCATTCACAACAGCCTTCAAATTTGAAGAGGTGAGAATTGTAAATGGTTAGTCACCAAAGATATTTTGGAAATGAAAATTGACTTAAAGGGCAGATAATTACATTGTTTTGAATGAGCCTTGCACGCTGAGCAAACTTGAGGGTACTGAGTGTTTCATTGCCAGAACTATTTAAACACACACAGAAAAATATGAGGATACGAAAATGCATCTCAAGCTCTATCCAAGTTAGGTCGGATCTAAATCCAAAATTTCATTACCACAATGAAGGGCTGACATTTGCGATGATCATGGTCTTGGAGTTTCCACCAAGAGAATCCTACATGTGAAAGTGGAAGTAGAATAATTACTAGACCGCAAGGAAAAACAACAATAATGAAAACAATAATATGTTATCTCAAGATTGCTACCTGGAGAAGAAACGTTAATCTTGAGTCTCTATAAGGAACATGCCTTTGCTTCCCATTTGTAAGATCAACTAGACTCATTATCACAAGACTGCAATTCACAATTCAGTTAAGGACACATGGATGAGTAATAGCAACACCATGTTCAAATAATTTTTCAACTAAAAGTTTGAGTGTTAGATACGAACCCCAGTGTTGATAACGATTTGTTAATATTAGCAGCTTCCTTCAGCCGCTCACCTTCAGCACCAGATGTTCTCTGCCTGTTTCAGGTAGATATATTAAGGAACTGATATTTCACTTAGCACAATAAACTGTGGCACAAGAGAGAATATTGTCTACCTACCTTTCTGACCCAGCAAGATCAACTAGGTTCAGTCTTGCAAACCGTAAGTTAGTTGTAGAATCTTTCTCCCACGTACTCTCGATAATACACGTGAACACACTGTGGGAGCGGCTACTCTCACGGTTCATATTTGTAGCAGCCACTTTCCTATTCATAGAGCCCTGAAATAGGTTTCAGGAAAGCCCGATTACTTCAAATTCATTGGCAGTATTGCCATGAGATATTCACAAGAAAAAATAAATCAAGAATAACTATATTACCTGCATCAAAAGTTTAATGATATCATTGACACAGCCAACTTCAAGTTCAGTCAGATTTTCTACGTATACTCCATTCCTTATATCTTCTCGGAGCTGCACATTAGGTTTCATGCTTAGTAAAATCACAAAAAAAGGTGTTGCACTAATATGTCGTATTCACTTCAACAATAGCGTGAAAGCATACTGCAAGATTTGTGGACGAAGGGTCAAGAAGATCTGTAATTTGTTCATTGTAAATCTCAAGAAAAGAACACTTGCAGTTGTACTTGAGCTTTTCGTCCCTCCTGCTCTCTTCCTCCTACAGTTTTGGGTTGCACACATAACGGGTTCAAGATTAGCAGCATGATGAGATACTTGATCATGCAGTAGACACTAACGAATATGTTATGCATGGGGAGTCTGTTACCGCTCTAATTCTCGCAAACAGGAACTCGAAAATACGTGGTGTCATTCCACGTTCTGGACTAGGCCTCACTTCCAGATCACTAATTTCGCCAAGCATCGTGTATGTCTTTCCACTTCCAGTCTGCAAACAGTTAAAAGGTTTAAGAGCATGAACGCAATCCTCATGGTCAACAAATAAAACAACGACATTGCGAACTACCTGCCCATATGCAAAGACACAGCTGTTGTATCCAGCCATACAGTTCTCAACCATTGGTAAGCCAGCAACACGGAAAAGTACTTCCTGCCAATTTCAAATTCATCCGTTAACCACAATCTGAGAAGTAGAATCAAAGCATGAAATCAAATCGTTTTCAAGCTGACCTGGTTCACTCCTTCACAGGCAACATGGTCAAATGTAAAACGGGTTTCTGGCTGACCAATCCATGTGATAGTCTGGGCACTTTCTTGTTTCAAACACCGATTATAACCATGCAGAGTTTTCTCCGACTTATTTAGAGGGCGGACACGGATAACAACCTGGAGAATAAACCACAAATGTAAATAAGGTGTAGGGTGAGGTTTTTCTGTATTTGGAATCATTTGGATGGTGAAGCTGACTCTCCAACACATGTACTGATTCACAATTTAAAGCTCACATACATCATTCCTTGTTTTAAATGCGAACGGAATTCCTCCCAAAAGTGAAAAGGGAAAGAATCTTACGGCAATCTACATAATTGTTAACTGAGGAACATTTCTAGTTCTACTATACCTAAGTCGGAAGAAAATTAGCAAAAAAGTAGCTCCTTTTTGCCCAGTTCATACGTTGAGATTCAGACTACCAAATGAAATTCTGTAAGTATCAATCACTAGCCACAATGTACTACTTGAGCTAAATGATGAGTAGACACAATGTATACATATTTCCAAGCAATCAATCAATGGTTTCACTAGGCAACAACAAAAATCAGAGTGCATACCTGCACGTTATTGTCCATCCAGAAGGAGGGATCTTCCCGTAGTTCGAACTGGGGCACCTCCACAGAACTCACCACCGTCGCTGGCCCAAACGACACGGGCGCACCCCTGGCGGCCATTGAGCACCCCAACCCCGATCCTGGCCCCCGGGCACCACCGCTCGTCACCGGCCTCGTCCCGCTCAGCCCCACACTGTAAGCCGGCTTTGACACGCTCTTCGTCGGCGTGCTGTGCGTGGACCCGCCCTCGGAGGAGGCCGCTGGCACGGCCTTACCGCGATGCGCACGGGGAGTGGTCATCGTGGTCGCGCCCATCCGCAGCGGCAGCTCGTCGGCGCGGGGCGGGGCCCACCCGAACCGGCTCCGCGCGGCGGCCTTCTCGGGGGTCCGGAACGGGAGCTTGGAGGGCGTGGGCGCCGGCGACTCCGGAGGCTTCCGCTTCATCCCCGACGCCTGCGGCTGGATGGCGAGGAGAGGGGGGCGGGACGCCGCCGCGTCGGACTCCGCGCCACTGACGAGCGCTGCGGCCGCGGGGTCCGAGCCGTCGCCCGGCGCGTTCTCGTCGTTGCCGGCCTCCGAGGCGGAGGCCCTGGCCGGTGTGCGGCGGGCGGCGCCGAGATCCCGCACCATTCTGCACAGACCCACGGACCTGGCTCAAACCCCCGGAACAGAAAACACAAAGCCCGAACGAGCCGAAGCCTTCCCGGAGAAGCTGGACGCACCTGAGCCCGGAGGAGGCGGACGCGGATGTGGCAGCGGCGGTGGCGACGAGCACCGCGAGGCGGCGAATGGTGTAATGCGATGCCGCCGCCGCAGCCTCTAGAACCCTCTTCCGCGGGGGAGATCCAGGGTCGCCCGCAGCGGGAGATTTCGAAACTTGGGGGGAGAAAAACAAAAATGGAAACAATGGACGTCGCTCCGGCGCAGGTCGCAGATCGCAGATCGCGTCGCCGCCCCTCCGAATCGCCTGGCTGGGGTGCGCGAGGACCGGACCTACCTAGGGTTGCGCGACGAGCCGCCGGACCGGCGAGCTGGACCACCTCTCTCTCACGCACAAACTGGAGCGGAACGGGGGAGGAAGGATTTGGGTTTGTGCGAGGTGGTCGAGGAAGTGTGGGTGGGGTAGGGTAGGGCTAGCGTAACGGGATGAGGATCGGGGAGTGTGTGTTCGAAATGGACGGCTGCGATGGGATCGCGGGCGAGGCTGACCCCCGCCCCCCGCTTGGAAGGGTTCGAAATTTGGAGACCGTTTTTGGGTGGGGGGCGACCGCCGCGTTTGAACCGAGAGCTCGAAATGGCTCGCCGTGCTTCTTGTCTCGCTCGCGCGATCGTGTTTCTTTTTTTGTTCTTCTTTAAAATAATAACACGAGAGTGCAGTGGTCCTACTACAGTGCTGATGCGCGAGGGGGTCTTTTAATTAGGGCATCATACTGTTTTTAGGGCATCATACGTGATGGTGGATCCGAATCAACGGGTAAAATGGTGAAAATATTGAAGTGGGCTTGGTATGTGCATGTACCATGCACACAAACATGTTCGTCCATGTAATACCCGTGAATAATTTAGAATGCCCTATAGGAGGAACATTGAAAGCACGAAAGAGTGTAAGGCATCTTCTAGATGAACCCGTAAATCTCCCGCAACTGTTCGGACCATGTAAGGGTATATCCAGATCAGACGCCGTGTCAAGGAGGAGCCTGCGTCCCCGCCATGCAGCCGCTACGACCGCATCGACGCGTCGTTGTCGCTGTCGTGCCGCGACTGCCTCGCCGTCAAGGAGGAGCTGCCGCTTGCGGTCAAGAAGGCGCAGGGCCGCCTCCTCCACTACCTCGGCGGTCCCTCGGGCTCGAGGACCGTCGTCTCTGAGGCAGAGTGTGCGGCTCAGCAGCAGGAGCGGTACGACCGGCGCAATGCCAGTCGCCGCTCCGCGTTCGCCAAGAGCGACGTGGCGCCGGACTTGGTCCGCAACGACCCAGTCCTCGCCGCCGCGTGGACGCTCGACCGCTCCATGACCACCGCGGAGACAGTCGCGCCAGGCGTCGCCGCCACCTTGACAGCGAGCTCGCCAAGATCGGCGATGAGTGGTCGCTTAGCGACTACTCCGCCAACGCCGGTCGCGGCAAGGCCACCGCCAGGGCTCCGAAGGCCATGTCGGCAGTGGCCGCAACAGGAGGTGGAGCGGCTCCTCCGCGAGCGGCAGACAGCCGCCTGACAACGCTGCCACGGCCCTCCGACGCCGTACCGCCGCTGGAGGGACGACGACGACGATGGCACCGACGGAGACGGCGGTGCAGCAGGACAGGGCAGCTAGTCCGCGGACACAGATGCTGGAGGTTTTTCGCGGGTTACCGTTGGAGATGCCCTAAGTCGTGTATAGAAGGCATGGAAAGAAAGAAACCTATGTATCTTCGGCGGCACGAGAATAACGTACATCCAAATGGCTCAATGTGCCCTTGGGGATATCACCCAGAGGGCAATGGCTTCCAGCCGAGTATGAAATAAAATGAGGAGTAAGAGCATCTGCACGTGGACGCCCCAAACCTGCCTTAAACGCCCGGGCGGATGGCCCGATCACTTGCGGTCACGAAAATTCGATTCAGACGGGCTCCTCAAATGGGCCTCAAACGCCCGGGCTGACCGGCACCCCTCGTATCCAGTCCAATATGGGGCGGATACACGGGCGCCCGGGCACGTCCGCCACATCGGACTAATGATGGGGTCCCACATGAAAACAGTCTGAAACTCAGCGATCCGAAGCTCGTCTCCTCCGACGAACTGATGGCGCCGTGTGGCGACGCTCCGGTGTGCCGCGTAGGGCCTAGCCCGGCTATTTAAGCCAACCGCCTGCACTGAAACCCTATCCATCCACATTTCCCCCATCCCGTCCGCCGCCGCCACTTCCACTCCCCGTCCGCCACCACAAGTAGACATGCCCCCCACGCCGCCGGGTAAGGAGCTACCCATATCTAATGTCGGAGCGCTGGCTGCAGCTCCTTGAGCATATTCGGGCAAGGCATGAACCCCGGATCGTCGCGGGGCTACCTCTGGATGCAGTGGATCCGGAGGAAGACTTGAAGAAGGAGGAGGAGGTTAAGGAGAAGCCGAAGGAGGATGTGGGGGACGCTGGGGCGCGGATCTGCAGGCAGAGCAGCAGGCCATCTTCGATTCCCTTCGCTCGGAGTCGGGTGCGGAGGCCAGACGGCGTCGTCGGCATGAGATGGAGGCGGAGCACGCCACGGAGGAGGAGGAGTAGATGCCCACCTACATGGATGAGGTCGAGGAGGAGGAGGAGCCGGAGCCCTCCTACGCACCCATCCACCCGGTGCCCGCATCGACGTCGTGGTCATCTCCGACGACAAATCGTAGCTAGGGTGTCTGATGCGGAGCATCCTATGGACATCACCATGTCAAGAGTCCGTATGGCAAGTGACACGTGTGGCATCTACATCACATACATAAAGGTGAATCATCATCTTTACACGTGTTCACTTAACCCTTTCGAGGATGGTATACTACTTGACACTCCTCTCGTGTGCATGCATAGGTATTACCGGAGCTTCACCATCGACGAGGAGGAGTGCAAGTGCATGTGTACGACTGCACCATCCGTGAGGGAAGCTTGGAAGTGAAGACGGAAGAAGGCCGAAGAATGGACAAGTCTGCACTTGCCCGGATCATCCGGATCCCCTCCTGGACGATCCAGCCGACGCCCGGATGATCCAGCCTCTGGACCGGACGATCCGGCTACGCGCCCCGAAGACTACAGCACGAGCCCGGACGACGCCGGATCATCCGGACCCCCACCAGGATATCCGGATGACGACCCGGACATCCGAAACAACCCCGGTTGCTACGACACATCCGGACGATCCGGACGGACGCCCGAATCATCCGGACCCCGACGGCGAGATCATCTGGACCATGCCTGCGTGTGTGACTTGGGCTGAGGCCCCTGTACCCATTTCGCCCCATCACTTACCCCTTCGTGGCTTAGACTATAAATAGACCTCCTCATCCTCCTTTCTAGGGGAAGCAAATATGATAGCTCATCTTAGTTGAGCTTTCCTCCTTACCTCCTCCCCTTGAGAGAGAGAGACCACTCCCATGGAGTTCAAGACCTCCGTGTGAGCATGTGAGAGGATCCCGAGGGATTCAAGACCCCCTTGTGGGAAGGATCTATCTAGATCATCAAGACCCCATCTCCTTTGGATTTGGGATGAACTCTACCTTGTATCTTTCCCTTTGTTGTTCATGTACCTTGTGATCTTGTGTGTTTGATTGTCTAGTGGATGTGTGATTGGACTTGTTCTTGAGTGTTTTCCCTTGTGATTTCTCTCTGTTCTTCCCTGTGTTCTTCGTGTTCTTCACGGGAATCCACTCCAATCATGAAAGATCAGCCGAAATCGGGACTAGCCCCGTACCATATGGTATCAGAGCCACGTTGATCACGAATTTGGAGTCTTCCCCCTCCGTTTCTAGCCTAATTTTGTTATATTTCATCCCAATTCGAAAATCCCCACCAAAAATAGCCTCACCAAAAAAATTGCATTTTGTTGGTTCTTGTGAGATTTTGTTGTGTATGATCCACGATTTTGTTGTTTGGCAAGTGGATCTTGGCATTCCCCACCTCCCCACCATGAAATCCACCCAAAAAATTTTGTTCCCATCAATTTTGACCCCTGGGAATCGAAAATTTCCGCCCAAATCGCGTCCCCAAGAGGAAATCCCGAGCAGTTTGACCTGCCCGGATCATCCGGACATGCTCCCGGATCATCCGGACATCACCCGGATCAGCTGGACCCTCTCCCGGACGTCCGGCTAGCCCACGCATCTGAAAAACAGAACCGGAGTTGACGAGCCTGGATCATCCGGACCTACTCCCGGATGTCCGGGCAACGGTGAAACTGACACGGCTGAATTCTTGCTTTGGTCATAACTAATTCATCCGAACTCCGATTTTCGCATTCTTTAGCTCATTTTGTAGCTATTGACATACCCCATCCCATAAAAATACTACCACCACTCATTTGACTCCATCAAAATTTTGGAGCTTTGGCATCTTTGCCTAGGGCCTCCACCATACCATCCGCAAAACCATCATAGCCTTCCGCAACCTAACCCATTTTGTTCTCCTTTGCATTTGTGGTTGTTTGAGTCGTGATTTGAGTCTCCTAAGGTGTTTCGGCTACTTAGGGACGGTAACTTCACCTCCATGTCCGTATTGCAAACTCCGAAACCACCACCACATTCCGCTACCACCATTTGACATTTGACATTTTGAGTTCGCGGTTTTTCCGTTTCCTAAGGTGTTTCGGCTAACTAGGAACGGTTGGACATCAACAACACCGCCACTCATCATCGCCAGGGACTCGACATCGACATTGTCCACTTCATCCTCATCTGTCATTGCTTATAAACGACAAACCATCGACGGTAACCTCGACAACACCATTGTACATTTCGTTGCCATTGCATTTGATCGCGCTGAGCCTATTGCTTACCTTTCCTATCGAGACTAGCGAGTTGAGAATTGTCGGGCCACACTCATTGTGCACCATAGTGATACGCTTACGCCGCATAGCTATATTTAGCGTGCAATCATCTTGCCATCATCATTGTGCCATTAAGACTCTCCCGTGCATATCTTACATACTTGTCTCATATCTTGGCTCGAGCATCAAGCATAGTGGCAAAGCATATACCAAAAAAAAGAGGAAAAAGCTTTTAAGCAAAAGAGGAGATACAAAAGTGCTTGTAAGCAATAGAAATAGCATTGAGCCATTTTGCATAGTATATCATCTTGGAGCATCCATACATAGCATACTTAGGATTGAAGATGGCACGTTTACTCTCACGGGTTGGTGCATAAGCATATCTAGCCCATTTGAGCAATCGAGCTATTGTCTCTCTAGTATCCGTGCAACAAGAGCTTTTTGCGTGGTAACACATTTTGTGCTCATTCCTTGGTTGCGCAGATCCCACTTTTATATCCGTGTGTGTGTTCCTTGTGCCACCATATAGCTATTGATCTATTTGCTTTGCATTGCAATTTTGTGAATCTTCCTCAACATTTTCGATATCTTGGACTAACAATTGCTTGATTTTTATGCCACTTGTCCTAACCAAGCCACTCGATAAGCTTTACTTTGTAGGTGTGAGTGAACAAGTCCGGTACAAATTCCACTATTCTTTCACTTCACATTGAGTGAAACGGGATACATCCTCAACTTTGGGAAAAGTTAGCTTGGTATTGTTTATCTCATTTCCTACTCAGTTTTGCTCGAGTGTTGTGATGGATAGGCAAAGCACATCTCCTTCGGTCTACAACAACAACGACGACTTTGATGCGATGAAAAACAAGTTGGACGCCAAGATGGATGCTCAAATGGTGGAGCTCAAAGCCCTCATCAAGTCCGCCAAGAGATCTTCCTCATCTTCGAGAAGACGCTCAAGTGCACATGCTTCCGAGCTACCATCTTGGGCAAGGTCACATCGGCATCAACACCATCACCGACGAGAACGTGAAGGTCAAGAGCTCAACACCTACCACCGCTCTACGACTTCACCATCTACCTTGGCATATTCGCCAAGCGACTTCAAGGCATCTTCGCCTTTGGGCATACGGCATCTTCGCCGACAAGCACCTCAAGATTACGCTCAAGAGAAGCTCCTCAAGCTCAAGTCCGCGACTTCCACGAGCTATTACGACCTCGACACTGCTACTTCTTGAGCTTGCGTTGGTTTTTCCCTTGAAGAGGAAAGGGTGATGCAACAAAGTAGAGATAAGTATTTCCCTCAGTTAAGAACCAAGGTATCAATCCAGTAGGAGATACACGCAAGTCTCCAATCTATGCACCTGCACAAACAATCAAACACTTGCACCCAACGCAAGAAAGGGATTGTCAATCCCTTCACGGTCACTTGCAAAGGTGAGATCTGATAGAGATAGATGTAAAAGATTACTAAAACGTAGAACAAAGCAAAAATAAATAAATTGCAACAAGGTATTTTTGGGTTTTTTGGTTTATAGATCTGAAAATATATGATGGAAAATAGACCCGGGGGGCATAGGTTTCACTAGAGGCTTCTCTCTTGAAGGCAAATAATACGGTGGGTGAACAAATTAATGTCGAGCAGTTGATAGAAAAACGCAAAGTTATGACGATATCCAAGGCAATGATTATGAATATAGGCATCACGTCCGTGTCAAGTAGACCGAAACGATTCTGCATCTACTACTATTACTCCAAACATCGACCGCTATCCAGCATGCATCTAGAGTATTAAGTTCAAAAGAACGGAGTAACGCCTTAAGTAAGATGACATGATGTAGAGGGATAAACTCAAGCAATATGATGAAAACCGCATCTTTTTACCCTTGATGGCAACAATACAATACGTGCCTCGCTACCCCTACTTTGTCACTAGGTAAGGACACCGCAAGATTGAACCCAAAACTAAGCACCTCTCCCATTGCAAGAAGAACCAGTCTAGTTGGCCAAACCAAACCGATAATTCGAAGAGAAATACAAAGATATCAAATCATGCATATAAGAATTTAGAGAAGATTAAAATAATATTCATAGATAAACTGATCATAAATCCATAATTCATCTAATCTCGACAAACACACCGCAAAAGAATATTACATCAGATAGATCTCCAAGAACAACAAGGAGAACATGGTATTGAGGATCAATGAGAGAGAAGAAGCCATCTAGCTACTAGCTATGGACCTGTAGGTCTGTGGTAAACTACTCACGCTTCATCGGAAGGGCAATAGAGTTGATGTAGAAGCCCTCCGTGATCGAATCCCCCTCTGGCAGGATGCCGGAAAAGGCCCCAAGATGGGATCTCACGGGAACAGAAGGTTACGGCGGCGGAAAAGTATTTTGGTGGACGCTTCTGGTTGTTTGGGAATATTTCTGAATTTATAGGCCAAAGATTAGGGTTGGAGGACTCCCGTGGGGCCCACAAGCCAGGGGGCGCCCCCCTAGGGCGCACCCTGAGGGCTTGTGGAGCCCTCGTGACTCTTCTGCCTTCCTCTTCAAGTCCTACGTGTGTCTTCTGGTCCAAGAAAAATCATCGCGAAAGTCTTATTCCGTTTGCTATTCCTTTTCTGTAAAACTCAAAAACAAGGAAAAAACAGAAACTGGCACTGGGCTCTAGGTTAATAAGTTAGTCCTAAAAATAATATAAAATAGCATATTAATGCATATAAAACATCCAAAACAGATAATATAATAGCATGGAACAATAAAAAATTATAGGTACGTTGGAGACGTATCAAGCATCCCCAAGCTTAATTCCTACTCGTCCTCGAGTAGGTAAATGATAAAAACAGATTTTTTGATGTGGAATGCTACCTAACATATTTATCCATGTAATTTTCTTTATTGTGGCATGAATATTCAGATCCATAAGATTCAAAACAAAAGTTTAATATTGACATAAAAACAATAATACTTCAAGCATACTAATAAAGCAATCGTGTCTTCTCAAAATAACATGGCCAAAGAAAGTTATCCCTACAAAATCATATAGTCTGGTTATGCTCCATCTTCATCACACAAATTATTAAATCATGCACAACCCCGATGACAAGCCAAGCAATTGTTTCATACTTTTGATGTTCTCAAACTTTTTCAACTTTCACGCAATACATGAGCATGAACCATGGATATAGCACTATAGGTGGAATAGAATATGGTGGTTGTGGAGAAGACAAAAAGAAGGAGATAGTCTCACATCAAATAGGCGTATTAATGGGCTATGGAGATGCCCATCAATAGATATCAATGTGAGTGAGTAGGGATTGCCATGCAACGGATGCACTAGAGCTATAAGTTTATGAAAGCTCAAAAAGAAACTAAGTGGGTGTGCATCCAACTCGCTTGCTCATGAAGTCCTAGGGCAATTTAAGGAAGCCCATCATTGGAATAAACAAGCCAAGTTCTATAATGAAAAATTCCCACTAGTATATGAAAGTGACAACATAGGAGACTCTCTATCATGAAGATCATGGTGCTACTTTTAAGCACATGAGGGAGTCCTGGATTACGGGGTCCTCGGGTGGCCGGGCTATGTGACATGGGCCGGACTGATGGGCCATAAGAATACAAGGCAGCAGACCTTTCCTCGTGTCCGGGTGGGACTCTCCTTTGCGTGGATAGCAAGTTTGGCGTCCGGATGTGTAGTTTCCTTCCTCTGTAAACCGACTCTGTACAACCCTAGCCCCCTCTGGTGCCTATATAAACCGGAGGGTTTGGTCCATGGAGGCCATCATAATACCCATAGGCTAGACATCTAGGGTTTAGCTATTACGATCTCGAGGTAGATCAACTCTTGTAACCCCCATACTCATCAAATACAATCAAGCAGAACGTAGGGTTTTACCTCCATTAAGAGGGCCCGAACCTGGGTAAACATCGTGTTCCCTTTGTCCCTTGTTACCTTCGATCCTCAGACGCACAGTTCGGGACCCCCTACCCGAGATCGGCCGGTTTTGACACCGACATTGGTGCTTTCATGTGGTTGTTCAACAGCACCGGACGCTCCGACGCCGTGAACTGTGACCAGAACAGCTTCTCCGTCGTGTGCCCCTCCTGGGCCCGGAAGAACTGCGCGGCGTCGGCGGCACTCTTCGAAAGATCCGCAAATGCGTCTAGAGAACTCCACAGTCGAGTAAGTAAGGCATATCTTTAACCGCCAAATATCGTCTGCAGAAGAAAGGGCTTACCAGCCGCTATCTGTTCGGACTGCCGGATTTCCTCGCGAGCTGCCCGGGACTCGGTCCTTGCCTCCTTGGCCTCTTGGAGGGCCTTGTCGAGTTCGGCCGCCTGGGCCTTATTCTTCTCCTCCAAGGACTCGCACTTGCCAGCGGCATCCTTGAGCGCTTGCTCCACTTCGGTCACCCTCTCCTCGTACTGGCGGCGAGTGACCTGTTCGGCCTTTAAATCTGCAGCCGCTTTGTCTGCGGCCTCTTTGTTCGCCTTCGCCTCCTCCTTGGCTTGGGCAAGGGCACTCTTGAGGGTCTCGACCTCGGCTGCGCTGCCTGCAATCATACACAATAGCAGCGCATGAGTTTAAATTCAGAGTTTGCATATCAAATCAGGCATATGCGAGTTATTTCAAAACATACCTTGCGCCTCATCGAACCGCTTGTTCATGCGGTCGATATCATCATCAGCCAACTGCAGCCTCCACTTGAGATCGGAAACTTCAGCGGCCTGGGCGGTTGCCGCCAACATGGAAGCCTGTCATACGATATAATAGTACGTCACTTCTTCCGAATACTATATGATCCTCTGTCCGGCTTTTTCAAAACCAGACAGAGTCTCAGGGGCTACTATCTATGCACAGGTCTGCCCCTTCATAAAAAGCGTCTAGAGCATTACGTCGCATACCTCGAAGCCTATTAGCAGGCTGGTGAAGGCTTCGTTCAGCCCGCTCTTGGCGAACTGAATCTTCTCAACCACCACACCCATCAGGTTGCGGTGTTCCTCCATGATGGCAGCACATCGTAGTGCTTCCACCATGGTGTTCGGTGCCTCCGGATTCGTGGAGGTCGCCGTCGGAGCTGATGCTCCCCCCTCCTTCGAAGGGGGCTGCTCGCTTGACTCCGGAGCCACATTGGTCTCCGGAATGATGTCCGGCTGGGGGCCAGATTATTCAGGACCCCCGCCGTCGGTCGCCATAGGGGTCTCCCCCTCCATGTCTTCGGCAGCCGAGGTATTGTTCTCGAGCGCCTTCTCGGCAGCCTCGCTGGCCCCTCCGTGGCCAGGAGAGGTCCTTCGGGACAACACCTCGGTGTTATCCACGGTGATCGGTGAAGGGGCTCGCGGTGGCGTCTCGCTCTCTGCTATCTCGGGTGGCAGAGAACTCCCTTCAGACAGCAATGGCTGGGGGAGGTCGCGGGCTGGGCTGAAATACACAATATGATATGTTATATTACAACCATAACAAACCGAATATTTGCTAAGTGTCCTTTTCGACACTTACGATTCGGCCAGGGGTTTTTCCCTGCGGTGCCTCTTGGGGGTGTGTTCGGCCTCCGAATCCGAACCGTCCGAGAGGGTTATCTTCTCCCTCTTGGACGCCCCCTCCTCCGGGTCAGCGGAGGCGGCCCTTTTCTTCTTTCCCCCCTTTTGGTGAGAACCACTTTCCGCCTCCTCCTCCTCTTCATCTTCATCCCCCTCGTGGGAGGAGTGGGCTTCGGTTTCTCCGGACACTGCGTCCGAATTACCCTTACGGCGGAGGCCGCCCTTGGCCTCCTTGCCCTTCTTCTTGGCCTTCTTCTCTGGCGCCTGATATGGCGCCGGAATCAGCATCCTCGTTAGAAGAGGATTGGCTGAGTCTTCAGGTAGTGGAGCCGGACACTTGATCCGCTCCGCCTTCACTGTCCAGCCCTGAATGAAAGAATGGAAATCTCAGTATAACCTTTGATTTATTTACCGAAAGTTGTGTTCGGAACCAAAATACTCACAGGAGTGGCCGGATTCTCGCTGTCGAGGTCGATATCTTCGGTCTTCTTCGGCCACGTCTTCTGGGCCTTGAAGAGCAGCTTCCAGATTTCTTCGTGTGTTGTACCGAAGAAGCGCTGCAGGGTCCGGGGACCTTCCAGATTGAACTCCCACATATGGAGAGGCCAGAGTTGGCAGGGGAGGATCCGGCGGGAGAGCATCACCTGAATCACGTTAGTGAGACTGGTATTTTTGCTTATTATATTTTTGATGCTCTTCTGCAGCATCATCACTTCCGCGGTCGACCCCCAGTCCAGACCCTTGTTGGTCCACGACGCTAGCCGCATTGGGGGTCCGGATCTGAACTCAGGAACGGCTGCCCATTTGGCGCCGCGGGGTTCGGTGATGTAGAACCACTCCTGCTGCCAGACCTTGACGGTCTCCACAAAGACCCCTTTAGGCCAAATGGTGTTGGGGAGTTTGCTCACCATGGCACCATCGCACTCCGCATGCTGCCCGTCGACCACCTTCGGCTTCACATTGAAGACTTTTAGCCATAGGCCGAAGTGTGGGGGGATGCGGGGTAGCGCCTCGCACACGACGATAAACGCCGAGATGTGGAGGAAAGAATTTGGGGCTAGATCATGGAAATCTAGCCCGTAGTAGAACATGAGACCGCGGACAAAGGGGTGGAGGGGAAACCCTAGTCCGCGGAGGAAATGGGGAATTAATACAACCCTTTCGCCGGGCTCCGGAGTGGGTATGACTTGATCCTTGGCTGGGAGCCTGTGCACGATTTCCGCGGACAGATATCCCGCCCCCGGAGCTCCTTGATGTCCTTCTCCGTGACGGAGGAGGCCTCCCACTTGCCCTTCGAGCCAGATCCGGACATGACTGGAGAGGTTGGCGGCGGTGGGAAAGATTGAAGCTTGGGCGCTGGAGCTTGAGGATGGGAAAACAGGAGAAGGAAGAAGGCGTGGGAAAAAAAGAGGGATCTTTATCCACTTATATAGGCAATGAATATCAAGCGCCCGCCCCTCAAGCCTTAAAACTCGCCTGTTCCCAATGGGTCATGCGAATGGCATGGTTGGATTACCCAAACCCGTATTAATAAGGATCCCGTAATAAGTGGGCACGATCTCCGCTTTGACGAGACGTGTCAATAGAGGCCGTGTTTCGAGACGCGAAGCGGGAGGCCGAAAACCGGTTCGAAATGATAAAAAGACTAGACGTGACGTTTCGCCGAAAAAGTTGTCAGTTGATAGACGCTACTTTGGCTAAGCATTTTACCTTCGTGGTTGAGGGTTGTGATTGTCATGCAGAGCCGGATACAGTTCTTTTATTCAGAAGATCGCTTTGGAGTATTCAGAGGAGGAACCCGCCTTGCAATGTCGAAGATAATTTGCGCGCCGAACATGTCGTCATTGAAGACTGGTTCAGGGGCTACTGAGGGAGTCCTGGATTATGGGGTCCTCGGGTGGCCGGGCTATGTGACATGGGCCGGACTGATGGGCCATAAGAATACAAGGCAGAAGACCTTTCCTCGTGTCCGGGTGGGACTCTCCTTTGCGTGGATAGCAAGTTTGGCGTCCGGATGTGTAGTTTCCTTCCTCTGTAAACCAACTCTGTACAACCCTAGCCCCCTCCGGTGCCTATATAAACCGGAGGGTTTGGTCCGTGGAGGCCATCATAATACCCATAGGCTAGACATCTAGGGTTTAGCTATTACGATCTCGAGGTAGATCAACTCTTGTAACCCCCATACTCATCAAATACAATCAAGCAGGACGTAGGGTTTTACCTCCATTAAGAGGGCCCGAACCTGGGTAAACATCATGTTCCCTTTGTCCCTTGTTACCTTCGATCCTCAGACGCACAGTTCGGGACCCCCTACCCAAGATCGGCCGGTTTTGACACCGACAGCACAAGTGTGGTAAAAGGATAGTAGCATTACTCCTTCTCTCTTTTCTCTCATTTTTTTGTTTGGGCTTCTTTTGGCCTCTTTTATTTTTTGTAAAGTCTGGAGACTTATCCCAACTTGTGAGGGAATCATAGCTTCCATCATCCTTTCCTCACATGGGACAATGCTCTAATAATGATGATCATCACACTTTTATTTACTTACAACTCGATACTAGAACAAAGATATGATTCTATATGAATGCCTCCGGTGGTGTACCGGGTTGTGCAATGATCTAGCGTAGCAAATGACATCAAAAAATGGACAAGCCATGTAAACATCCTGCTAGCTATCTTACAATCATGCAAAGCAATATGGCAATGATGGTATGTGTCATAATAAAACGGAACGGTGGAAGTTGCATGGAAGTAAATCTCGGAATGGCTATGGAAATGCCATAATAGGTAGGTATGGTGGCTGTTTTGAGGAAGGGTAAATGGTGGGTTTAATGCACCAGCGAAAGTTGCGCGGTACTAGAGAGGCTAGCAATGGTGGAAGGGTGAGAGTGCGTATAATCCATGGACTCAACATTAGTCATAAAGAACTCACATACTTATTGCAAAAGTCTATTAGCTATCGAAACAAAGTACTACACGCATGCTCCTAGGGGGTAGATTGGTAGGAAAAGACCATCGCTCGTCCCCGACCGCCACTCATAAGGAAGACAATAAATAAATAAATAAATCATGCTCCAACTTCATCACATAACGGTTCACCATACGTGCATGCTACGGGAATCACAAACTTTAACACAAGTATTTCTACCAATCCACAATTACTTTCTAGCGTGACTCTAATATCACCATCTTTATATCTCAAAACAATCATAAGGAATCAAACTTCTCATAGTATTCAATGCTCTTTATATGAAAGTTTTTATTATATCCCTCTTGGATGCCCATCATATTAGGACTAAATTCATAACCTAAGCAAATTACCATGCTGTTTAGAGAGACTCTCAAAATAATATAAGTGAAGCATGAGAGTTCAACAATTTCTATAAAATAAAGCCACCGCCGTGCTCTAAAAAGATATAAGTGAAGCACTAGAGCAAAATTGCCTAGCTCAAAAGATATAAGTGAAGCACATAGAGTATTCTAATAAATTCACGATTCATGCGTGTCCCTCTAAAAAGGTGTGTACAACAAGGATGATTGTGGAAAACTAAAAAGCAAAGACTCATATCATACAAGACGCTCCAAGCAAAACACATATCATGTGGTGAATAAAAATATAGCCTCAAGTAAATTTACCGATAGACGAAGACGAAAGAGGGGATGCCATCCGGGGCATACCCAAGCTTAGATGCTTGGTTGTCATTGAATATTACCTTGGGGTGCCTTGGGCATCCCCAAGCTTAGGCTCTTGCCACTCCTTATTCCATAATCCATCAAATCTTTACCCAAAACTTGAAAACTTCACAACACAAAACTCAACAGAAAACTCATGAGATCCGTTAGTATAAGAAAATAAATCACCACTTTTTGGTACTGTTGTGAACTCATTCTTTATTTATATTGGTGTAATATCTACTGTATTCCAACTTCTCCATGGTTCATACCCCCCGATACTACCCATAGATTCATTAAAATAAGCAAACAACACATAGAAAACAGAATCTGTCAAAACAGAACAGTCTGTAGAAATCTGAAAACTTCGTATACTTCTGTAACTCCAAAAATTCTGAAAAATTAGGACAACCTGGGAAATTTGTATATAAATCTTGTGTAAAAAATTCAGATCAAAAGCACGCTTCTGTGATTTTTTTATTTTTTTTACTGAGCGCAAAAGTTTCTGTTTTTCAGCAAGATCAAATCAACTATCACCGTAAGCCATCCCAAAGGTCTTACTTGGCTCAAACACTAACTAAAACACCAAAACACAATTACTACAGAGGTAATAATGTGTATACTCATAAAAACAGAAAATAAAAATATTGGGTTGTCTCCCAACAAGCGCTTTTCTTTAAAGCCTTTTAGCTAGGCGTTGATAATTTTAATGATGCTCACATGAAAGATAATAGTTGAAACACAAAGAGAGCATCATGAAGCATGTGAAAAAACACATCTAAGTCTAACATACTTCCTATGCATAGGCATTTTATAAGCAAACAAATTATCAAGGCAAGCAAAAACTAGCATATGCAAAGAACAAGAAAGAAACAATAGCAATCTCAACATAACGAGAGGTAATTTAGTAACATGAAAATTTCTACAACCATATTTTCCTCTCTCATAATAATTACATGTAGGATCATAATCAAATTCAGAAATATAACTATCAAATAAAATATTCTCTTCATGATCCACATGCATGCAAAGTTGACACTCTTCCAAAATAGTGGGATTATCATCCAGTAAAGTCATGACCTCTCCAAGCCCACTTTTATCAAAAAATTCATAAGATTGATCATTCTACAAAGTAGTGGGATCATTATTACCTAGAGTTGACACTCTTACAAACCCACTTTCAATATTATTTCAAACATATTCATCATGAGGCTTAAATAAATTTTCAAGATCATAAGAAGAATCACCCCAATCATGATCATTGCAATAGGTAGTGGACATATCAAAATTAGCATCCCCAAGCTTGGGGTTTTGCATATTATTAGCACAGTTGACATTAATAGGATTTACAATAGCATCATTGCAATCATGCTTTTTATTCAAGAAGCTATCATGAATCACTTCATAAACTTCATCACAATTTTCAGATTCACGAATTTCAAGCAAAACTTCATAAAGATAATCTAGTGCACGCAACTCACTAGCAGTTGGTTCATCATAATTGGATCTCTTAAAAAGATTAGCAAGTGGGTGAGCATCCATAAATTTTTTGCTTTTTGATTTTCAATAAATACACAATTATTCCAAGCGAACAAGCAAAGAAACCAAGTAAGACATAAAAGGCAAACGAAAAGAAGGCAAATAAAAAGGCAAATATTTTTGTGTTTTTCTGAAAACGTTCTAGAAGTGGGGGAGAGGAAAACGAGAGGCAAATGGCAAATAATGTAATGCAAGAGATGAGAGTTTATGATGGGTACTTGGTAGGCTTGATGTAGATCTCCCCGGCAACGGCGCCAGAAATTCTTCCTGCTACTTCTTGAGCTTGCGTTGGTTTTTCCCTTGAAGAGGAAAGGGCGATGCATCAAAGTAGAGAGAAGTATTTCCCTCAGTTAAGAACCAAGGTATCAATCCAATAGGATATACACGCAAGTCTCCAATCTATGCACCTGCACAAACAATCAAACACTTGCACCCAACGCGATAAAGGGGTTGTCAATCCCTTCACGGTCACTTGCAAAGGTGAGATCTGATAGAGATAGATGTAAAAGATTACTAAAACATAAAACAAAGAAAAAATAAATAAATTGCAACAAGGTATTTTTGGGTTTTTTGGTTTATAGATCTGAAAATATATGATGGAAAATAGACCCGGGGGCCATAGGTTTCACTAGAGGCTTCTCTCTTGAAGGCAAATAATACGGTGGGTGAACAAATTACTGTCGAGCAATTGATAGAAAAACACAAAGTTATGACGATATCCAAGGCAATGATTACGAATATAGGCATCACGTCCGTGTCAAGTAGACCGAAACGATTCTGCATCTACTACTATTACTCCACACATTGACCGCTATCCAGCATGCATCTAGAGTATTAAGTTCAAAAGAACGGAGTAACGCCTTAAGTAAGATGACATGATGTAGAGGGATAAACTCAAGCAATATGATGAAAACCCTATCTTTTTACCCTTGATGGCAACAATACAATACGTGCCTCGCTACCCCCACTTTGTCACTGGGTGAGGACACCGCAAGATTGAACCCAAAACTAAGCACCTCTCCCATTGCAAGAAGAACCAATCTAGTTGTCCAA
This sequence comes from Thinopyrum elongatum, assembly GCA_011799875.1. NCBI lineage: Eukaryota > Viridiplantae > Streptophyta > Magnoliopsida > Poales > Poaceae > Thinopyrum > Thinopyrum elongatum. The sequence continues at coordinate 96,704,614 of CM022301.1, read as the reverse complement.
ACCAAACCGATAATTCGAAGAGAAATACAAAGATATCAAATCATGCATATAAGAATTCAGAGAAGATTCAAATAATATTCATAGATAAACTGATCATAAATCCATAATTCATCGGATCTCGACAAACACACCACAAAAGAATATTACATCAGATAGATCTCCAAGAACAACGAGGAGAACATGGTATTGAGGATCAAAGAGAGAGAAGAAGCCATCTAGCTACTAGCTATGGACCCGTAGGTCTGTGGTAAACTACTCACGCTTCATCGAAACGGTAATAGAGTTGATGTAGAAGCCCTCCGTGATCGAATCCCCCTCCGGCAGGATGCCGGAAAAGGCCCCAAGATGGGATCTCATGGGAACAGAAGGTTACGACGACGGAAAAGTATTTTGGTGGACGCTTCTGGATGTTTGGGAATATTTCTGAATTTATAGGCCAAAGATTAGGGTTGGAGGACTCCCGTGGGGCCCACAATCCAGGGGACGCCCCCCTAGGGCGTGCCCTGAGGGCTTGTGGAGCCCTCGGGACTCTTCTACCTTCCTCTCCAAGTCCTACGTGTGTCTTCTGGTCCAAGAAAAATCATCGCGAAAGTTTTATTCCGTTTGGACTCCGTTTGGTATTCCTTTTCTGTAAAACTCAAAAACAAGGAAAAAAAGAGAAACTGGCACTGGGCTCTAGGTTAATAAGTTAGTCCCAAAAATAATATAAAATAACATATTAATGCATATAAAACATCCAAAACAGATAATATAATAGCATGGAACAATAAAAAATTATAGATACATTGGAGACGTATCAGACACCGACCATGGGGTTCCTTTCTATGGGACTCAAGACCCCGAGGAGTATCTCGAGTGGGAGCACGGGATGGACGACTACCTCAAGCTACATCAAGTCCCCTCCGAAGATCAAGTGAAGTGCGCCACAAGCAACTTCCACGACCACGCGTCGACATGGTGGCTTCACACACCTTTGAAGAGCCTCGACATGAGTTGGCCCAAGATGAAGAGAGCTATGCGGCAAGAGTTTGTGCCTTACACCTGCATGGAACATCTTCAACGCCAATTGGAGAACACCATACAAGGATCCAAAAGTCCCTCGACGGGTACTTCAAGGAGATGAAGAAAAGCCTTGCGATGAGCCGGCATGGACGACCCCATTTGGATGAAGTTCCACTTCATGATGGGATTGAACAACGACATCTCCAAGACTATCTTCCTCGAGAACTACAAGTCCCTCGACGACCTCTACATTGGTGCGCTCAAGGCGGAACAAGAACATATGAAGGCCAAGGCTTCCCCACCCCAAGCACACTTCTCGACGACCAAGCTCCAAGACGGCGAGCATAAGCATTGTACCACCAAGATGTCCAAGCCCGACGAGCTCCAATACAATGCTCTCAAGTTCGACTTCACCACCATCCCTCTTTGTGGCATTGATGATGCCGAGTCTACTTCAATTCTTTTTGAAGACGGTGCGGCGACGACTACGACTGTAGAGCCATTCGAGGACCATGCTTTGGAGGCGAGCGACATGGTGATGAGCAAGGATGATGCTTCCATCTTTGGAGGCAAGAGTGATGATGTGCCATCTTTGGCCTTCATCCACGAAGACGGTGACAAGATGGTTGAGCATGTGATTTTCCCTTAGACCACGGCGGCGTATGGTGATGAGTTGAGAGACTTGTGCCACCATATTGAGAGTGAGAGCGAGTTCACCACTAGCCCCACATATGATGAGTTGATCCAATTCCCATGTGAGGAGAGTCACAACCCCCACCACTTGAGTGAGATGAGTGACTCCACCATATGTGACTTTGAGTGCACCTATTTTGAGTGAGTGAGTGAGCCACCACATAGAGAGAGTGAGATAGTTGATATGTCTTGTGAGGACATTTGCACTTCTAACAACTTAACCTCTACCTCTATTGTGTCTTCTCATTTGGTGCTAGGTCCCGTATATGATGACACACCGACCCTCGACGACTTCGTCCTTCTTATGGACAAGACGATGGCCATGGTGGAATGTGATGCACCGCCCACATGGTTCCATCACGATGACAATGACCATGATTTGGTCTTTGGCACCTCACCTACACCACTTGAGTGGAACGAAAAAGGTAACATAGGTGAAGGTGATGCTCTAGCCCCACTAGTGGACATTGATTGCTTGCATGATGTTGATCCACCAATTACCATGCTTCATGCTAGTATGATTTCCCCATGCGATGATTTACCCATTTATGATGAGTTTGATGATTGCCATGTGGAGTCTATTAGTTGTGAAGCCATGTTGCATAGGATTTCTTGTGATAATTCTCTCAGTCATATCATGTTTGACATTCCGCTCGACTTGTCATATGCTATGCATGAGATCAACAATATGTCACATTTGCAATCTCATCGTAGTGACTATGCATATGCCATTAAAATAAACCCAATTTGCACATATGGCATAGATGACAAGCCCATGGTTATTGGCATTTGTTTTTCTTGTGATGATATTGATATGCTCCCTTTGCATCATGTCAATCATATGCCATGCCCTGACCACCTAGCTTCGGACATGCATTGTTTGCCATGTTTCTAATATTCTCCATATGATGTTTCTACTATTGCTCATGAGGAGACCCCCATAGTTTCCTAATACATTTTAGGAGATTTTGATCCATCTCATCCATTGCATGATTCCCATGATTGTGTGCACCATATGCTCCCCATGAATAAAACTGCTATTGTTGTGCCACACACTTGCTATAATTGCATGCTAAATTTGTGTCCCATCGTGTTATACATAACAACTATTCTTTCATGATGGATGACATGTTCTTATACCATGCCTCAAATTTCTTTGAGCATTGCTCATCTTGTGCTAAATCACACGTGCACATACACATCATGATGGATGATGTGTACATTTACCACGCACACACTTTCTTTGGCTTGTTTCTCTTTTGTGTAGGTAATCACACTTACTTGTCAACCTCACAAATGCACGAGTTGACGAAATGAGCTCTAAAGATCAACGATGACTTGGGAACCCGTGATATGTTTCACCCACCGTTTCCATTGCGACATGACTTCACACATTTCTTCTACATGGCCCTCACATGGTTATGGGTTATTGACCATTATATATCCTTTTCCCATATTGTCATGTTCACTTTGCATGATATGCTCATTTCCATTTGGATGACATGCTTTGGTGACCCATGCTTTGCATTTCACATGATCCTTGACTCTAATACTTGTATGTGTATTTGCAAGCTTGGGGGAGATATTGCCATGTTTGCTTTGTGCCCAATGCTTATGATGATACGTTGGCCATGATTTGCTTTCGCGCTTGCCATATATCATGTGCATTGCCTATGCCTACTATTTGCTCACATGACATGATTGCCATGATTTCCTCTAGTGTGTTGCATCTTCGCTCCACTAGTTTGCACGGCATGAATGATATGCTTACCTATGTTGCATCACCGATGATTCATACTTGCTCGTTTCATGTGGTTGATGACAACCATTTCCATGATTTGCACATGATTGCTATTGAATATTGTCTAATTGCTCCATATGTTGCCTCTCTCATGCTAGATGATTTGCCATGTATTGGGTGCAACAATGATTTTAGTCTTACTAATGAGATTGCCCCCATAGCATTCTCGCATATATTTGGAGATTTTGACATATTTCTTGTGAAGCATGCTTGTCTTACTTCGTTGCACCATATACCTAGTGCCATGAATATAGCCATTGTTGCATCATATTATTCATGCACATTTGCTATTAATGGTTATGTGCAAGAGAAGAGAACCATCATGATGGATGATGTGTTTATCTACCATGCACATACGTTGTTTGCTTTATCTTGTGCATGTGTAGGATACTTCGACTTCATGTTAACTTCCACTTCCCGTGAGTTGATTATTCGAGCTCTTGAGAGCGAACCACCTTCGATCAAGATGCTTCTACATCGCACTTGCTTGTGTTCTTGGCATTGTGAAGGACGCACAAGGACATGCCTTCAAGGTGACATCTTTCTTGAGCATGGATATTGTGGATCATACTACTTGTGTTGCTTGCACCATGACACATTGCACACATGCTAGATGTAACACCCCTGTGTAATAGTCACTGAGGTCAACTGCTAATAATGCCAAGTCACTCTTATTTGCAGTGCCTAATCACTTTGGTTAAACATTCAATTCAAACTCTATTCTGAAAAAATCAACTCAAATTCAAAAGTGAAATATGAAGTTGCTCAAAACTTGTGGGAAAAATGTTCATTAAATAGAAAATACTCTAGAGGCAATTCTAAAATTAGAACCAACATTTTCTAAATTAGCTAAATGACTCAAACAGCTAGAAACAGAGTCAAAACAGCAATTTAAAATGCCTTCTCATTTTTGAACAAATTCAAATAGATTCCAAAAGTGCCCAAAACATTTTGTGGCAGTACTAGATATTGCCCTGTATTTGATTGGGTAGTTCACCTATTTTACAAAACTTAAATGGTGGCCTAACTAAAATTGCAAAACAGAAACAAAACTGAATACAGAAAATAGAAAATGGAAAAGGCCGCGACGAACTGTGCACTTAAGCCTATGGGCTACAGTGCGGCCCAGCCCAACTGGTCCATCTCCCTCTCTCTCCTTCATCGTGTCGCCACCGCCGTGGCTGCGCGCGCCCGCGCCGGTCGAACGGCGACACGGCGGCCGCCACCAACGCTACAGGAGAGGTCGAGGGGATAAGCTCAACCCGAGCCTCTCCCTCTAGTCGCTCCCTCCAGTCCCCTCTCTCCCTCGTGTGCTCTCGCTCGCTTCCCCCTCTTCTCTGTCCACGCGGCCGAGCGCTGCCGTGGCTGCAGCTCACCGCAGACGCGCCCACTGTCGATCCCACGCCGCCTCTCCGAGTCCGCGAGCTCCGCCTCGCTCGTCTCCGTCGCCTGGCATCTTCCATTCGAGCCGGGCGCCCCACACCGACCAGATTGACGCCGCCATCCCCGTTCGGTCGCCGTCGCTCTTCTCCAGCTCCGGCGATGTTCTGCAGCTACTAATCCACCAACAGCCGTACATGCATGCCGCTAGGTGAGATACTCCCCTCCTCTGCTCTCTAATCTCCCTAGCTCGCACCGTAGTAGATGCCCCGCTTATGGCCGAACCCACCGCAAGCCTATCCATCAAGTTCGTACGCATGTGTAGATCGTCGCCATACCTTTAGCTTGAGCTGCCGCGCGCTGTATCGCCGTGTTGCCTGGCACCCGAGCTCCGGCGCGACTCCGGTCCTCGGTGCCGTCGCTTTAGTCCACCTCAGCTCGCGAGACCGCCGGCGTTGGATGCGCACGGCTCCCCTCGTTCGAACGCGACCAGTCCCATGCGTTTTGGTGCTCTGTAGCGGATTTCCGACGCCGGCCGCGCCCCTCCGCCGCGTCTGGAGGTTGCCGGCGTCGAGCCGCCGGCCGCCGCCACGCTGGCAGGCCTGGGGCCACCCCCAGTGACACTGCCCTGAAGGAAATATGCCCTAGAGGCAATAATAAAGTTGTTATTTATATTTCCTTATATCATGATAAATGTTTATTATTCATGCTAGAATTGTATTAACCGGAAACTTAGTACATGTGTGAATACATAGACAAACAGAGTGTCCCTAGTATGCCTCTACTTGACTAGCTTGTTTATCAAAGATGGTTATGTTTCCTGACCATAGACATGTGTTGTCATTTGATGAACAGGATCACATCATTAGAGAATGATGTGATGGACGAGACCCATCCGTTAGCTTAGCATATTGATCGTTAAGTTTTATTGCTATTGCTTTCTTCATGACTTATACATATTCCTCTGACTATGAGATTTTATGCAACTCCCGAATACCGGAGGAACACTTTGTGTGCTATCAAACATCACAACGTAACTGGGTGATTATAAAGATGCTCTACAGGTGTCTCCGAAGGTGTTTGTTGGGTTGGCATAGATCGAGATTAGGATTTGTCACTCCGAGTATCGGAGAGGTATCTCTGGGCCCTCTCGGTAATGCACATCACTATAAGCCTTGCAAGCAATGTGACTAATGAGTTAGTTACGGGATGATGCATTACGGAACGAGTAAAGAGACTTGCCGGTAACGAGATTGAACTAGGTATGATGATACCGATGATCGAATCTCAGGCAAGTAACATACCGATGATAAAGGGAATGACGTATGTTGTTATGCGGTTTGACCGATAAAGATCTTCGTAGAATATGTAGGAGCCAATATGAGCATCCAGGTTCCGCAATTGGTTATTGACCGGAGATATGTCTCGGTCATGTCTACATAGTTCTCGAACCCGTAGGGTCCGCACGCTTAACATTCGATGACGATTTGTATTATGAGTTATGTGTTTTGATGACCGAAGATTGTTCAAAGTCCCGGATGAGATCACGGACATGACGAGGAGTCTCGAAATGGTCTAGAGGTAAAGATTGATATATTGGAAGGTTATATTCGGACACCAGAATGGTTCCGAAGTGATTCGGGTATTTTTCGGAGTACCGGGAGGTTACCGGACCCCCCCCCCCCCCCGGGGAAGTATTGGGCCTTCATGGGCTTTAGTGGAAAGGAGAGAAGGGCTGCAAGGGGTAGCCGTGCCCCCCCATGGCAGGTCCGAATTGGACTAGGGAGGGGGCGGCGCCCCCCTCTTTCCTTCTCCCTCTCCTCCTCCTTCCCTCTCTCCCTCTCTTGGAAAAGGAAGGGTAGTCCAACTAGGATTGGGAATCCTAGTTGGACTCCCCCTATGGCGCGCCCCTCCCTAGGCCGGCGGCCTCCTCCTCCCTCCTTTATATACGTGGGCAGGGGGCACCCCAAAGCACAACAGATAATCTCTTAGCCGTGTGAGGTGGCCCCTCCACAGTTTAACACCTCGGTCATATCGTCGTAGTGCTTAGGTGAAGCCCTGCGCCGGTAACTTCATCATCACCGTCACCACGCCGTCGTGCTGACGGAACTCTCCCTCGTCCTCAACTGGATCAAGAGCTCGAGGTACGTCATCGAGATGAACGTGTGCTGAACTCGGAGGTGCCGTACGTTCGGTGCTTGATCGGTTGGATCGCGAAGACGTTCGACTACATCAACCGCGTTAAGCTAACGCTTCCGCTTTCGGTCTACGAGGGTACGTGGACTTACTCTCCCCCTCTCGTTGCTATGCATCTCCTAGATAGATCTTGCGTGAGCGTAGGAATTTTTTTGAAATTGCACGTTCCCCAACATGCCCGTGGGTCCAGGGGCCCCAGTTGACTGGTTTGACCAGTCAACGTGCTGACTGGGCGCCCACTGACCCACTGACATGCGGACCCCACCTCTTAATCCACTAATTAAATCAATTTAATAATTACAACTTAATTAGAAACACTGATTAGTCTATGACATGTGGGGCCTGCTGCTTAATCAACATTATTTAGTTTAAGTTAAACTCTGTTAACTAACAGAGGCTGACATGTGGGGCCCACATGTCAGGTTTGACCCTGGTCAGCGTCCTGTTGACTGCTGACACAGTGGTGACCTCATGATGACATCATAATTCCTTTTCTGCTAAATAAAAATAATTTTAGAAAATAATTTAAACTTTGAAAATTCATAACTTTCAAACCGTAGCTCAGATTGAAAAACTTAAAACATGAAAGTTGATCAGAACGACGAGACAAATCTAATCGAGTCGTCTGTTTCGATGTCGGAACCCCCTATGTAGAAGAACCCGTAACTTTTAGCCCGATTCCGGTATGTGAATAGTGCATATTCACCGGATAATAAATCCAACTTAAATTCTAAAGAAGCTAAAAATGACTTAGACATACTTTAGGCAACCCTGCACTGCATCCTAGGCATGGCATGCTCTGTGTTGCAATATTGTTGTGTATTTATTTGTTTCCTCCCCCTCCTCTCTCTCGATAGACCCCGACGTCGACATAGCTCCCGAGACCGACGCAGCTCCAGAGGTCGACTACGCTCCTGACGATCAGACCCTTGCCGCCGAGCTTCCAGGCAAGCACCCCCCCTTTTGAGTATTCTGATATCGCCCACTCTCTTCTCTCTTATGCTTGCATTAGAAGTTACTGCTGCTGCTGTTATCCTATTTCTGCTGCATAGCCTGTTTATTGTAACCTGCTATTGTTACCTACCTGCTTATCCTAAATTGTTTAGTATAGGTTGGGTAGAGACCCAGCAGAGACCCCCACTTTATCCCGACTGCCCCGCTGGATCATCAGAAGACTCGATCAACGGGATCGAAGACCAGGCCCCGGCACCGCACATCACTTCCCCTTAGTTGCTCGACACTACTGGGTTACTATCGAGTGCCGAGGGTGATACCTCGTCAGCACTTCTGATGATAACCTTGTAGGTTAGTTAATCGGACGTGGTCAGCGAGGGTGATTCCTCCTACACCACCCCCGATAACGACACCGTTGCGCAACTCCTCAAGAGTGGACCTCGAGGGTGATTCCTCCTTCGTTCACCTTGATGTTTACATTAGGTGGGAATCCAACGAGGGTGATGCCTCAGATTCCTTCTTGATATGGTAGCCACACGGATGCCTTTACATTACTGTTGATACTATTTATTCTGGATAAAGACGGGTCGGCCCTGAGGGGTACCCGCACGAGTTTATGATGAGAGTGATGTGGAGTCGGGTGGACCTGGATGGTGCCCGAGAGCTGAATACGAGGCGTGGCCGGGCATTCTTAGCCCTTGCCGCAAGTCCTCGAGACGGGGCGACGGGGTCACATCTTTCGTGAGTCTCTGCTCGTTACCGCACTACCAACACACTAACGGTTTGGATATTTGATCCGAGGGGCCTCTGGCCTGATAGCACTAACCGTCACGTGGGCATAGTATGGGCGTTCTGCGTCGTATACATCAGTCGAAGCTCTATAGACGTCAGCGAGGAGCGGCCCACTTTGGATTGGACTTGTTAAGCATGCGCTTGTATTAAGGGGGCTAGGTCTGCTTCCGGAGCGTCCTCGCAACGTGCAGGGTTCCCAGGGTGAAGGCCCAAGACCCCTGGGGGCATAGGTTAGTCCGGCGTGCTGACCTCTCTTTAGAGCCTAGGTCGGGTTGCGGCGTGTTGCTTAACCGAGGCCGGGCATGACCCAGTAAAGTGTGTCCGACCAAAGTTAAGCGAGCGTGGTGGGTAAGTTGGTGCACCCCTGTAGGGAAGAAACAATCTATCGATAGCCTGTCCTAGGGTAATGGACACTCGGAGCTGTATCCCGATCGGTACAACTAGAACTGGATACTTGAGATGATAACTGGATAGTATGGCTCTGGGATTGCTTTCTCGCAGGGAGTCGAGGAAGAATCTCTGGGCGAGGTTGATAACATTACTACTACTTTACATTATGTTAATCTGCACTCTTCTAATGCTGCAAGACCAATGAAGATGCTTGAAGATGCTAGTCTTCGATAGGACTAGGCCTTCCTCTCTATTCTGGCATTTCTGCAGCCCAGTCCACATATACAACCCTCTTTTGAAAATGTTGCATATGTAGTGTAGATCCTTGCTTGCTGAGTACTTCGGATGAGTACTCACGTGTGCCTTGCTTTCTTTTTTTCTCCCCTTATCCATTTGTCGCAACCAGATGATGGAGCCCCTGAGCCAGCTGCCCCCGCCGACGGCTACTACTACTACGACCCTCCCGGCGAGTATTACTACAAGGAGCCGACCGATGACCAGGAGTAAGTTCGGAGGGTCCTAGGCAGGAGGCCTACGCCTTTCGATCATAGTATTTTCTTTTACCCCGCCTTCGTAAAGGCCTATCTGTAACTCTGTTATATCTGTACCCAGATATCTGATGCTTCCGCTGTCACTTGTATGCCATCGAGCTATGTATTCGAGCCCTCGAGGCCCTGGCTTGTAATATAAAGCTTGTATGACTTTATTTATGTTTTAGAGTTGTGTTGTGATATCTTCAAGTGAGTCCTTAGGCTTGATCATGTGCATTTGCGTGTATGGTTAGTGCACGATTAAGCCGGGGTCGTCACAGGTTGGTATCAGAGCCGACTGCCTCTAGGAATCCCCCTATCCAATTCCTTGGCCGAAGTTGAGTCTAGAAACCAAAAACTGTTTTACTAACTTGGTTGTGTGGCTTACGGGCCCACATCGCCAACTGGGTGGTATTAGGATCTTTTATTCCTCATCTTTACTCTGGGACTCTGATCACTCTTCTATTCGGGTTTAATAAATTTACTAACGTCGACACTTAGGATCTCGTAAATTCCGTCCACCCGGAGAGCTGGATATCTGTGCGATTTCCCTGTCATTGATCTGATTAGTCTGTTAATCATTTTCCTTTCCATTGTTTTGTTTAACCTTTCTCTTCGAGATCTGTTATACTTCTCATCGACAAATGACAATCCTGGATTTCCTTTATTTCAGATGGATCGTCTGTTTCCACCACGTCCTACGACGCAGCTTGTGCTTCGTACTTGGGCTCGTGATGCCCCTGGTTTTCCAGCTATCCTGATCGCCCTCCTGACCAGACTGGGTTACCGCTGGTACCCTGAGTACATGGTCTACGAGGTTTACCGCGAGTTCAACCAGGAGCAGTACTATGCTGATGTTCGTATCTATGATCAGCAGGATGACTCAGACACTGAGCTGTACCTTTTCCACTGCATCGGCGTGACGATTGAGATGGCAGTCCATGATGCCGCCTACTCTGCTATCGCACGTCTCCGAGGAGAGCACAACGCTAGCTTGGATGCTTCTGAGTTTCATTACATTCCGTATGCCCCTGCTGGAGATGCTACTGGATACTACACAACTATCTGTGCCCCGTACGAGCCTCATCGCTACGATCCGCGAGTTCTGATTCAGTGTACTCAGGCTCTGGATCGCACTGTTCGGGCTCTTGCCGTCGAGTTGTTTGCCACTCGAGCACGCCTCTACGAGACTATGATGCAGTTGCTACCAGCTGTTCGTGCAGGGATACATCCGGAGCATATCCTTTACCCGCGCAGGACCGAGATGCCACCAGGGATCGATTGGCCTGCTGTGGGAGGTCACACGCCTGCACGTGGACCTCTTCTTACAGCTCAAGACCGGGTTCTGCATCAGAGTGCACATGGAGCGCAGGATCCTTCTGCGACGAACATCCGTTGTCCGCACTTGCAGCTACCTCGTTTCAGTGGTTTTCTCTGACGTTGATGTAGCCTTTGCTATGTCTCGTTGTGTACTTCCTTACCGCGTGCCTGCGTGCCGCTTAGCATGTCTAGCTTTTGAATTTGCGCTGTTATGCTGTCTGATTGTAACCGACTCTGTATGGATCTGTATGTCTTAAATGACTACTGTTCAACATCTGTTACACTACTTAAATTCCATCGTGTTACATCATGTTTGTTGCTAAACACTCGCAATGGCTTCTGATAAACTACCCCTGTTGAATTTAGCAGGATGGGTGATAACAATCCACCACCGCCGCCACCGCCTGACTATATGGCTGCCATGATGCAACAATTTGAACTCAACCGTCAGTTCATGACGGGGATTATGGATCAATTCCCCCGTCCCAATGCCAACCACCAGCCAGCTTCAATTACGCTGCCAGAGTTTGTGCATCTCAACCCATCAGTATTCCGCAACACAGTTAATCCGCTGGATGCTGATGACTGGCTGCGTGACATCTTCTATGAGATGGAGTCAGCTGATGTTCCCCCTGTCAGCTATGTGACATTCGCGACATACTTCTTGAAGGGACCCGCAGCACAATGGTGGGCAACTCACAGACAGACCTTGCCTCCTGGAACTATCGTCACCTGGGTGGAATTCAAGGCTGCTTTTCGTGCCCGGTACATTCCTCAAGGGGTTATAGATCGGAAGAAGGTCGAGTTCCGCAGCCTCGTTCAAGGCAACAAGACTGTAGAGTTCTACCAGCGAGAGTTCCTTGACTTGTCTCGCTATGCTAAAGAAGACATCCCTACTGACGCTCGTAGGCAAGAGAAGTTCCGTGAAGGGCTACACCATGACATTCAGCTAGCCCTGCTCATCCAAGACTTTCCTGACTTCGCCACTTTGGTGAACAAGGCTATTATGGTCGAGACTGGTCTGAAGAAGCATAAAGAAGCGACCAGACGCACTCGTGAAGCAGGCTCATCTTTGGGCTCGTCTTCCCATAAGCGCCGCATCTGGATTCCACAGAGCATGTACCGTCCAACAGCTCCAATGTACAGGCCTGCATATGTTGCACCTCGTCTGCTTCCTCCACCGCCGAGGCAGCCTCTTCGAGCTGCACCACATCGAGCTCCTGCACCACGTCCAGACAGTAGACTCTGCTTCAAGTGTGGCCAGCCAGGTCACCGTGCCAGAGACTGTTCTCAGAGTCAGAATCAGCTAGCTCTTCCTTCTGCTGGCCGTGGTAATGGCCGTGGAATTCCTCAGCAGCGTAACAACAATGCCAGACCTTCTTATGGTCGTGGGCAGGCCTTTCATGTCAACATGAATGAAGACCCAAACCAACCAGCTACTGTGATGGGTACTCTTCCTGTTAATTCAGTACCAGCTTCTGTTTTATTTGATTCAGGAGCATCGCATTCATTCATGTCAGAAGACTTTGCATTCATGCATGGCGTTAAGTGTGACAACCTGCATCATCCGTTAGGGGTGGACACTCCCGCGGGTAGATGTCGAGCCTCCCTGTTCAGCCCCGAAGTCACTGTTGAAATTGAGGGGTTGAAGTTTCAGGCACTCCCAATTATCCTGAGTTCTTCCAAAATTGACCTTATTCTAGGTATGGATTGGTTGAAGGCCCACTATGCCTCAATCAATTGTGCCACTAAAGTTGTACACCTGCTGCATCCATTAGGTCAGATAGTGAATTACCATGCTCACCTCACTCAGAACGCCGAGGCTCAGATTTATGCCTTTAATGCGTTGAACGCTTCTCCACTTGAGGGGATCGAAAACGTTCCAGTTGTCTGCGAATTCCAGGATATTTTTCCAGAAGAACTTCCAGGAATACCCCCTACTAGAGCTGTCAAGTTCGTCATTGACTTGAAGCCTGGCACCAATCCTATCGCGAAGCGTCCTTACAAGATGCCTCCGCACTACCTTCTCGAGCTTAAGGAAGAAATCGATAAATCACTTAAGAAGGGCTTCATCCACCCTAGTTCCTCTGCCTGGGGAGCACCGTCTCTCTTTGTCAAGAAGAAAGATGGTACGAATAGGTTGGTCCAAGATTACCGTCCTATCAACCAGGCAACTATTCAGAATAAATATCCACTTCCCCGGATCAATGATTTATACGATCAACTTGCTGGATCTTCGGTGTTCTCTAAACTCGACTTGAGGTTGGGTTATCACCAGATCCGTGTCCGCGAAGAGGATATTCTGAAGACTGCATTTGTTACTCGTTATGGCTCCTATGAATACACCGTTATGTCATTTGGCCTAACAAATGCTCCAGCTACGTTCTCCCGCCTGATGAATTACATATTCATGGATTACCTCGACAAGTTTGTCGTGGTATATCTGGATGATATTTTGGTATATTCGAAGAATAAGGAAGAACATGCCGAACATCTTTGCCTTGTTCTAGAAAGGCTTTGAGAACATAAGTTGTATGCCAAGTACTCCAAATGTGAATTCTGGCTTTCTGAAGTGACCTACCTTGGACATGTGATTTCCAAGGATGGTATTGCCATTAACCCGGAGCGTATTCAGGCTATTCTTGACTGGACTCCTCCGAAAAATGCCAAGCAAGTGAAAAGTTTTCTCGGCCTTGCAAGTTATTGCCGCCGATTCATCGAGAATTTTTCCAAGATAGACAAGCCCCTGACTAATCTGCTCCACAAAGGCGTTAAGTTTGAGTGGACAGACAAATGTCAAGAAAGTTTCCAGGCCCTCAAGGACAAGCTTACTTCTGCTCCAGTACTTGCTCCTCCCGATTCTCGCAAGGACTTTGTAATTTATTGCGACGCCTCTTGTCAGGGATTAGGCTGTGTCCTAATGCAAGAACGGAAGGTAATTGCATATGCCTCGCGACAATTGCGTCCACATGAAGAAAACTATCCAGTGCATGATCTCGAACTCGCTGCTGTGATCTATGCTTTGAAGCAGTGGCGACATTACCTTCTTGGCAACCGGTGTGAGATTTATACTGACCATCAAAGCTTGAAGTATTTGTTCACTCAACCGGATCTTAATCTCCGTCAACAGCGATGGTTGGAAACAATTACGGACTATGACTGTGGTATTTATTATACCCCTGGCAAGGCTAATGTGATGGCTGATGCCTTGAGCCGCAAGTCCTATTGCAACAACCTCATGGTTATGCAAGCTCAACCCCAACTTTATGAAGAGCTACGCAAGTTGAACCTCTGTATCGTTCCGCAGGGTACTCTTAATAACCTTGTGGTACAGCCAGATCTTGAGAAGGCTGTAAAGATTGCGCAAGCTAAGGATGCCGAAGTAGATCTGATGAAGAAAGAGCTTCACCTCGAGAAGTACAGGGATTTCTCAATTGCTGAAGACGGAACCTTGTATTTCAGAGATAGAATTGTCGTTCCTTGTTTCGAGCTTATGACTGACAAGGTCATGAAGGAGGCTCATGATACACCACTGTCTATCCATCCGGGTAGCACCAAGATGTATCGCGATCTTCGTCAAAGGTACTGGTGGTCCAGAATGAAGCAGGACATTGCTCGATATGTTGCTGAATGTGATGTTTGCCGTCGCGTGAAAGCAGAACATCAGAAGCCTGCTGGAATTCTTCAACCACTTCCTATTCCTTTGTGGAAATGGTATAAAGTGCAGATGGATTTCATTACTGGCCTTCCCAAGTCTCAGAAAGGTCACGATGCTATTCTTGTCATCGTCGACCAACTTTCCAAAGTTGCACATTTTCTGCCTGTCAAGGAGACTATCACTGCTAGCCAGTTAGCAGAATTGTATATCTCCAGAATCGTTTCACTCCACGGTATTCCGAAGGAGATCAGTTCGGACCGTGGCGGTCTTTTCACATCCAAGTTCTGGGAAAGTTTCCAAGAAGCCATGGGAACTCATATTACCTGGAGTTCGGCTTATCATCCACAATCCCAAGGCCAAGCTGAGCGAGTTAATCAAGTGCTTGAAGATATGCTTCGGGCTTGTGTTATATCATTCGGTAAGAAGTGGGAAGAATCTCTCCCGTATGCCGAATTCTCTTATAACAAAAATTATCAAGCCAACTTGAAAATGGCCCCCCGTCGAAGTGCTTTACGGACGTTAGTATCGAACCCCTCTGAACTGGTCAGAAACTAGGGAACGACCTCTTGTTGGACCGGACATTATTCAACACGCTGAAGAACAAGTCCGAATCATTCGAGAAAATCTCAAGGCGGCTCAGGACCGCCAGAAGAGCAACTATGATCGCAAGCGATGGGGCTTGACCTATCAACCCGGTGATCAAGCTTATCTTCGTGTCACTCCCATGAAGGGCACCCGTCGTTTCGGAATCAAGGGCAAGCTAGCTCCACGCTATATCGACCCCTTTCGCATTGTTGACAGACGTGGATAGTTGGCATATAAATTGGAGTTGCCACCACAATTCTCTCATATCCACGACGTCTTCCATGTGTCGCAACTTCATAAATGCTTGAAGGAATCTCCGCACCGAGCAGTGGATCATGAAATGCTCAAATTGCAAGATGATCTTTCTTATAAGGAGCATCCCATCCGCATCCTCGACGAAGCTGAACGTCGAACTCGTCAGAAGACAACCAAGTTCCTAAAAGTGCAGTGGTCGAATCACACTGAAGATGAAGTCACTTGGGAACGCGAGGATCATCTTCGGGAGGAATATCCCGACCTCTTTCCTTCCACCTCCTAAATTCTCAGGACGAGAATTTCTTTTAGAGGAGGAGAATTTGTAACACCCCTGTGTAATAGTCACTGAGATCAACTGCTAATAATGCCAAGTCACTCTTATTTGCAGTGCCTAATCACTTTGGTTAAACATTCAATTCAAACTCTATTCTAAAAAAATCAACTCAAATTCAAAAGTGAAATATGAAGTTGCTCAAAACTTGTGGGAAAAATGTCCATTAAATAGCAAATAATCCAGAGGCAATTCTAAAAATAGAACCAACATTTTCTAAATTAGCTAAATGACTCAAACAGCTAGAAACAGAGTCAAAACAGCAATTTAAAATGCCTTTTCATTTTTGAACAAATTCAAATAGATTCCAAAAGAGCCCAAAACATTTTGTGGCAGTACTAGATATTGCCCTGTATTTGATTGGGTAGTTCACCTATTTTACAAAACTTAAATGGTGGCCTAACTAAAATCGCAAAACAGAAACAAAACTGAATACAGAAAATAGAAAATGGAAAAGGCCGCGACGAACTGTGCACTTAAGCCTATGGGCTACAGTGCGGCCCAGCCCAACTGGTCCATCTCCCTCTCTCTCCTTCGTCGTGTCGCCACCGCCATGGCTGCGCGCGCCCGCGCCGGTCGAACGGCGACACGGCGGCCGCCACCGACGCTACAGGAGAGGTCGAGGGGATAAGCTCAACCAGAGCCTCTCCCTCTGGTCGCTCCCTCCAGTCCCCTCTCTCCCTCGTGCGCTCTCGCTCACTTCCCCCTCTTCTTTGTCCACGCGGCCGAGCGCCGCCGTCGCCGCAGCTCACCGTAGACGCGCCCACTGACGATCTCGTGCCGCCTCTCCGAGTCCGCGAGCTCCGCCTCGCTTGTCTCCGTCGCCTGGCATCTTCCATTCGAGCCGGGCGCCCCACACCGACCGGATCGATGCCGCCTTCCCCGTTCGGTCGCCGTCGCTCTTCTCCAGCTCCGACGACGTTCTGCAGCTACTAATCCACCAACGGCCATATGTGCATGCCGCTAGGTGAGATACTCCCCTCCTCTGCTCTCTAATCTCCCTAGCTCGCACCATAGCAGATGCCCCGCTTACGGCTGAACCCGCGGCCGCATGAGCTCGTCGCCGGCTACATTTCGGTGACTAAATGCACGCGCAAGCCTGTCCATCAAGTTCATACGCATGTGTAGATCGTCGCCGTACCTTTAGCTCGAGCTGCCGCACGCTGTATCGCCGTGTTGCCTGGCACCCGAGCTCCGGCGCCGCTCCGGTCCTTGCCGCCATCGCTTTAGTGCACCTCAGCTCGTGAGACCGCCGGCGTTGGATGCGCACGGCTCCCCTCGTTCGAACGCGACCAATCCCATGCGTTTTGGTGCTCTGTAGCGGATTTCCGACGCCGGCCGCGCCCCTCCGCCGCGTCTGGAGGTTGCCGGCGTCGAGCCGCCGGCCGCCGCCACGCTGGTAGGCCTGGGGCCACCCCCAGTGACACTGCCCGTGGGTCCAGGGGCCCCAGTTGACTGGTTTGACCAGTCAACGTGCTGACTGGGCGCCCACTGACCCACTGACATGCGGACCCCACCTCTTAATCCACTAATTAAATCAATTTAATAATTAAAACTTAATTAGAAACACTGATTAGTCTATGACATGTGGGGCCTGTTGCTTAATCAACATTATTTAGTTTAAGTTAAACTCTGTTAACTAACAGAGGCTGACATGTGGGGCCCACATGTCAGGTTTGACCCTGGTCAGCGTCCTGTTGACTGTTGATGCAGTGGTGACCTCATGATGACATCATAATTCCTTTGCTGCTAAATAAAAATAATTTCAGAAAATAATTTAAACTTTGAAAATTCATAACTTTCAAACCGTAGCTCAGATTAAAAAACTTAAAACATGAAAATTGATCAGAACGACGAGACGAATCTGATCATGTCGTCTGTTTCGATGTCGGAACCCCCTACGTAGGAGAACCCGTAACTTTTAGCCTGATTCCGGTATGTGAATAGTGCATATTCACCGGATAATAAATCCAACTTAAATTCTAAAGAAACTAAAAATGACTTAGACATACTTTAGGCAACCCTGCACTGCATCCTAGGCATGGCATGCTCTGTGTTGCAATATTGTTGTGTATTTATTTGTTTCCTCCCCCTCCTCTCTCTCGATAGACCCCGACGTCGACATAGCTCCCGAGACCGACGCAGCTTCAGAGGTCGACTACGCTCATGACGATCAGACCCTTGCCGCCGAGCTTCCAGGCAAGCACCCCCCTTTTGAGCATTCTGATATCGCCCACTCTCTTCTCTCTTATGCTTGCATTAGAAGTTATTGCTGCTGTTGTTATCCTATTTCTGCTGCATAGCCTGTTTATTGTAACCTGCTATTGTTACCTACCTGCTTATCCTAAACTGTTTAGTATAGGTTGGGTAGAGACCCAGCAGAGACCCCCACTTTATCCCGATTGCCCCACTGGATCATCAGAAGACCCGATCAACGGGACCGAAGACCAGGCCCCGGCACCGCACATCACTTCCCCTTAGTTGCTCGACACTACTGGGTTACTATCGAGTGCCGAGGGTGATACCTCGTTAGCACTTCTAATGATAACCTTGTAGGTTAGTTAATCGGACGTGGTCAGTGAGGGTGATTCCTCCTACACCACCCCCGATAACGACACCGTTGCGCAACTCCTCAAGAGTGGACCTCGAGGGTGATTCCTCCTTCGTTCACCTTGATGTCTACATCAGGTGGGAATCCAACGAGGGTGATGCCTCGGATTTCTTCTTGATATGGTAGCCACACTGACGCCTTTACATTACTGTTGATACTATTTATTCTGGATAAAGACGGGTTGTCCCTGAGGGGTACCCGCACGAGTTTATGATGAGAGTGATGTGGAGTCGGGTGGACCTGGATGGTGCCCGAGAGCTGAATACGAGGCGTGGCCGGGCATTCTTAGCCCTTGCCGCAAGTCCTCTAGACGGGGCGACGGGGTCACATCTTTCGTGAGTCTCTGCTCGTTACCGCACTACCAACACACTAACGGTTTGGATATTTGATCCGAGGGGCCTCTGGCCTGATAGCACTGACCATCACATGGGCATAGTATGGGCATTCTGCGTCATATACATCAGCCAAATGTCTATAGACGTCAGCGAGGGGCGGCCCGCTTTGGATTGGTCTGGTTAAGCCCGCGCTTGTATTAAGGGGGCTAGGTCTGCTTCCGGAGCGTCCTCACAACATGCAGGGTTCCCAGGGCGAAGGCCCAAGACCCTTGGGGGCATAGGTTAGTCCGGCGTGCTGACCTCTCTTTAGAGCCTAGGTCGGGTTGCAACGTGTTGCTTAACCGAGGTCGGGCATGACCCAGTAAAGTGTGTCCGGCCGAAGTTAAGCGAGCATGGTGGGTATGTAGGTGCACCCCTGCAGAGAAGAAACAATCTATCGATAGCCTGTCCTACGGTAACAGACACTCGGAGTTGTATCCCGATCGGTACAACTAGAACTGGATACTTGAGATGATAACTGGATAGTATGGCTTTGGGATTGCTTTCTCGCAGGGAGTCGAGGAAGAATCTCTGGGCGAGGTTGATAACATTACTACTACTTTACATTATGTTAATCTGCACTCTTCTAATGCTGTAAGACCAATGAAGATGCTTGAAGATGCTAGTCTTCGATAGGACTAGGCCTTCCTCTCTATTCTGGCATTTCTGCAGCCCAGTCCATATATACAGCCCTCTTTTGAAAATGTTGCATATGTAGTGTAGATCCTTGCTTGCTGAGTACTTCGGATGAGTACTCACGTGTGCCTTGCTTTCTTTTTTTCTCCCCTTATCCATTTGTCGCAACCAGATGACGGAGCCCCTGAGCCAGCTGCCCCCGCCGATGGCTACTACTACTACTACCCTCCCGGCGAGTATTACTACGAGGAGCCGACCGACGACCAGGAGTAGGTTCGGAGGGTCCTAGGCAGGAGGCCTACGCCTTTCGGTCGTAGTATTTTGTTTTACCCCGCCTTCGTAAAGGCCTATCTGTAACTCTGTTATGTCTGTACCCAGATATCTGATGCTTCCACTGTCACTTGTGTGCCATCGAGCTATGTATTCGAGCCCTCGAGGCCCTGGCTTGTAATATAAAGCTTGTATGACTTTATTTATGTTTTAGAGTTGTGTTGTGATATCTTCAAGTGAGTCCTTAGGCTTGATCATATGCATTTGCGTGTATGGTTAGTGCACGATTAAGCCAGGGTCGTCACACTAGAGATCGTGCTTCGACTTGTCATTTTCACCTTTCCATGCCTCATGACATATATACCTTGTGTGTTGCATCCAATTCTTGGATTACTTTCTCCTATCATATGCTTGGTTGCAACAATGTCATCTCTTCACATATGCCATGTACCATTGATTGCTACATGCTTGCCTTGATTGCCTCACACATGTTGAACTTGCTCTTTCCATTGTGTTGAGTGTCATAATATTTTCACTACACCCCATGCGCGTTATGCTTGGATTGTCTTGCACTTTACCCATGTGTTTAGACACTTCATTTCCTTTGGTGTTGTGAATGTTTCCTATGCCTACCATAGACCATTTGTTGAGCGCATTGTACATGCTTCATATGAACTTGAGGTAGATGCTTATTCTCTTGTCACACATATTTGCATCACTACCTCACATTTACATGCTTGTTTCCATGATGACATTGATATTGCTCAATTTATGTGCTTACGTGCCATGTCACAATCCTTTGTTACACCATATGCTATGATTGATAACAACACTTGTTGGGTGAATCACCACTTGAATGCCTAGTTTTGCACTAACGCTGACCACATTTGTTTTTCCAAGTGTTTGTTATCCTTGCTTCTTTTGAAGGAATCACGAGATGGTGCGACATTGGAGAGTGCCCATTTCGAGCTTCAAGATGATGAGTACTTGGTGATCGTCCACTTCTACACGGCGTCGCCATCTCTTTCCCATGGTGATTTGGATTTCAATCTGAGGTCGGATCTTTCCCAAGGGGGAGGGGATGATGCGGAGCAACCTACGGACATCACCATGTCAAGAGTCCGTATGGCAAGTGACACGTGTGCCATCTATACATCACATACATAAAGGTCAATCATCTCCTTTACACGTGTTCACTTGACCCCCTTCGAGGATGGTATACTACTTGACACTCCTCTAGTGTGCATGCATAGGTATTACCGGAGCTTCACCATCGACGAGGAGGAGTGCGAGTGCATGTGTACGACTACACGGTCCGCGAGGGAAGCATGGAAGAGAAGACGGAAGAAGGCCTAAGAACAGACAAGTCTGCACTTGCCCGGATCATCCGGATCCCCTCCCGGATGATCCGGCCGACACCCGGATGATCCGTTCCCTAGCCCGGACAATCCGGCTACGCGCCCCGAAGACTACAGCACGAGCACCGACAAAGCCGGATCATCCGGACCCCCACCTGGATCATCCGGACCCACTAGGACATCCGGACGATGACCCGGACATCCGGACCAACCCCGGTTGCTACGACACATCCGGACGAATGCCCAGATCATCTGGACCACCTCCCGGATCATCCGAACCATGCCTACGTGCGTGACTTGGGCCGAGGCCCGTGTACCCATTTCGCCCCCTCACTTACCCCTTCGTGGCTCAGACTATAAATAGACCTCCTCCTCCTCCTTTCTAGGGGAAGCAAATATGATAGCTCATCTTAGTTGAGCTTTGCTCCTTACCTCATCCTCTTGAGAGAGAGAGACCACTCCCATGGAGTTCAAGACCTCCGTGTGAGCATGTGAGAGGATCCCGAGGGATTCAAGACCCCCTTGTGGGAAGGATCTATCTAGATCATCAAGACCCCATCTCCTTTGGATTTGGGATGAACTCTACCTCGTATCTTTCCCTTTGTTGTTCATGTACCTTGTGATCTTGTGTGTTTGATTGTCTAGTGGATGTGTGATTGGACTTGTTCTTGAGTGTTTTCCCTTGTGATTTCTCTCTGTTCTTCCCTGTATTCATCGTGTTCTTCACGGGAATCCACTCCAATCGTGGAAGATCGGCCGAAACCAGGTCTAGCCCCGTATCAGTGTCGTAGTATGTAGGTTTTTTTTGCATGATTTGTATGGATCTAGGGGATGGAATATGATAGACTCGGATGCAGAGGAGCAAATATGAGGCGGGACCGGTCACTGTTCGCGAATGCGTCCGGTCGCGTCCGCGGGCGTTTGAGGGGTCGGATTTGCCAGCTCCGGTTGTAGATGCTCTAATACATGTGTGGTTTGTTGTCTAGGGGATTTGGACATTCCTCACATCAAGACATAACCACTTTTGAACATATTTTAATTCATTCTTCTTAATAGACATACACTCCTCAACTCTTGATAAGGTGGTAGACGTTGTTTCTCACAAACCATCGACACATGGTAGGCTTAGAGCAACTTTGGCAGATTCGCCATATCGGCGATCGCCATTTACTATATGGAGCGTGTATTTCATATGGACATGGACGTTGGGCGGGCGGCGCGCAAACTGGGAGTCTTTCTATTTGTTGCCTCTGTAATCGCGAGACTCATTCATCAATGAGACATCCCTTTTCCCTCAACCTCTGTGTCATCCCACATGAGGTGGGGGCACCTGAACATTCCTTCACTCCACACGAAATTACATGCAACTATTATATGGAGGGCGCTCCACAAGGCAGCTCTAAGTCACCATATATGGAGGCTGGGAGGCCATGTATGGAGAGCGCTCCATAGATTATGATGATCTTGTTAGGTATGACGACTCTGCTAGAGTGCCGTTGGCCAAAATCACCATAATACTGATTATTATGGCGATCTGGCCAATCGAGTAACTCTGGTAGAGTTGCTCTAATAGCGGCTATTATGGTGATCAGACCAATATAACGACTCTGCTAAAGTTGCTCGTACAAGATATGATTGGTTCCTACATCAACGAGAAAAGAGATAGAAAGCAAGATATGGTGAGGCATGATAAATATCGGCTTAACCGAGTAGGTTACGACAGAACACGCCAAGACAAGGATGGAGCCAAGAAATATTGATTCATGGTTTTGGGAGTCCTAGATTGGGGGGTCCTCGGGCTACCGGCCTATCTCTCATGGGCCAGACAGGATGGGTCGCACTGTGTCCGGATAGAAGACCTTTTGTGCCTTGGTGTGTACCCCGAGTCAAGATGGAAGATTCGGCATGTTTATTCCTTTCCTTGTAACCGACCATGTGTAACCCTAGCACCCCTGGTGTCTATATAAACCAGAGGGTTTAGGCCATAGGAAGAACAACAACAACCATCATCCTACTAGTTAGGGTTTAGTTCATCTGATCTCATGGTAGATCAACTCTGTAATCCTCATATATACAAGCAATATAATCAAGCACGACGTAGGGTTTTACCTCTTAGAGAGGGCCCGAACCTGGGTAAAGATTGTGTCCCAAGTCCCTTGTTCCCCATTGATCCAAGATCCAC
Source organism: Thinopyrum elongatum (assembly GCA_011799875.1). Classification (NCBI taxonomy): domain Eukaryota; kingdom Viridiplantae; phylum Streptophyta; class Magnoliopsida; order Poales; family Poaceae; genus Thinopyrum; species Thinopyrum elongatum. Next base: position 96,681,296 of record CM022301.1, on the reverse strand, counting down.
AGCTCGAGACCCCCTACCCGAGATCCACCGGTTCTGACACCGACATTGGTGCTTTCATTGAGAGTTCCGCTGTTGGATCGTCGAAGGATCGATGGCTCACCTGATCATCGGAGACGGCATCAGCACCGGGGACATCTTCGTCCCCGGGCAACTTTTCGCGTTTGGCAACATCGTGCTGCACGCCGACTCGACCGGTCATCTCGACCAGGTCGACAGTTTCGCCCCTGAGCATCAGATCAGGTTCGGTAACTTGGAGTACGTTACCGACGCTCAGGATGATCTGACCTTCACCGGCTTCTCAGCTTCACCTGGGACGCCCGCGGACCCCGAAGCATCAACCTCGGGGCCTCTTCCCGATCCAATCTCTGGATCAGCCCTTATCTCATGGCCGGCTTTGAGCTCGAAAACCAGCACTATGTTCGAAGACCGGGAATCATTCTCGGCCGGGCTCCCCCTCCTTACCGCAAATCTGGCCTCGAGCCTTGGCGACAGTTCGACTTCCGAACACCAGGAGCCAGCCCTAGCTGGATTGACTCCTCACCTCACCATCACTCCAGAGATTGACTCCGAGGAAACCTCAAACTCCGATCCGGCCAGCCTCGCCTTGTTAAACGAGGCGCTCGACCGGATCCAGATGATGACTATTGTCGATGGCCCATCCTCGGCTCACGCTCAACGGAGCCTTGGGGCGGGCCACAGGAAATTTTACGTCACACCCACCACCCACTTAGTAGCCACTATCAAAGACTTAATCGACATGTTGGACTACGCCTCTGAGGAGGCCGACGACAGTGAAGCCATGGCCCACGCTGCTCCTCCCATCATCGGCCGATGGACGGCCACCTCCACCTATGACGTTTACATGGTGGACACCCCCAAGGACGACGATAGCAACACTAATAATGGGGACGGCACCCCCAAAAGAGACAGTGACAAGCCTAGCGAGGAGCCCCCCAAATGCCGGAGACAACCCCGACAATCCAAGGGATGTCGAGGCAAGGAGAGCAACACGGGCACCGGAGAGGACGATACTCCGGACAATGCAGAAGACCTCGGCGACCCCGCCCCCGAGCAACATCCTGATGAACCAGAGGGGCATGGGGCCAGCATGACCCCGAGGACCCCAACGATTCCGAGGATAGCAACTATATGCCTCTCTCCGAGGAGGAGGTCAGCCTCGGAGCGGAAGATTTCATCGTTCCAGAAGATCCATTGGACCATGAGCGGTTCAAGCAACAGCTCATAGCCACAACACGGAGCCTCAAGAAGAAGCAGCAGCAGCTGAAGGCTGAACAAAATACCCTCAATGATAGATGTACTAAAGTCCTCACGGCCGAAGAAGGATATGGCTACCAGCAGCAGACTAAAAGCTACCCAAAGCGGAAGCTGCTGCCGCAATTCGACGACGAGGCCCTTGCGCCCGCACCACCAAGATACACACAGGCAGACCAGCCCGACCACCCCCCTCGAGGAAGAGACAGGCCGGCTGGAGAGGCCGAATACCCACCTGCCCCCTCGCCGAAAAGGCAAGGAGGCGGCACAGCCAGAATACCAATATGATCTCTGTCATGACCTCGCCATTAGAGCAGGACAGACATGATCCATTTACAGATCTCAAAATTACGCCCCGGCTGGATGGGACGGATACCAATCATGGCGCGACCGAAATGACAGAATTCGGGAGCAGCACCGGGCCGATACGGCCGCCGATCTATGACGTGACGTAGCCGGAGTTAGGGGCGCCGCTCACCCGATGTGCTTTACCGATGAAGTAATGCAACATCAGTTCCCCGAAGGGTTTAAACCCGTAAACATCGAACAATACGACGGGACTACAGACCCGGCCGTGTGGATCGAAGATTTTCTTCTCCACATTCATATGGCTCGAGGGGACGACCCCCACGCCATAAAGTATTTGCCATTAAAACTTAAAGGACCAGCCAGGCATTGGCTAAATAGCCTCCCTGAAAACTCTATAGGGAGTTGAGAAGAGCTCGAGGCAACTTTCAAGGCACTTACGTCCGGTCTCCGGATGCCGATGACCTGAGACACGTGGTACAACACCCCGACGAATCAGCCTGACAATTTTGGAATCGGTTTTTGACCAAAAAGAATCAGATCGTCGACTGTCCGGATGCAGAAGCAATAGCCGCATTCAGGCACAGCATCCGAGATGAATGGCTAGCGCGCCAGCTTGGCCAGGATAAGTCGAAGACAATGTCAGCACTCACCTCCCTCATGACCCGCTTTTGCATGGGGGAAGATAGTTGGTTGGCCCGTAGAAGCACCAACCCAGAAGACCCCGACATCTCGGAAGTCCGGGACGGTAATGGAAAACCATGGCGCAACAGAAATAAGCGTCGCCATAATAGCGGCGAAGCCGAAGACACGGCAGTGAATGCCGGATTCCGCAACTCCAAAACAGGACGGCGGAAGAAACCCTCTAAGGGGAACCAGGATGGACCCACCAAGTTGGACACAATCCTGGACAGACCCTGCCAGATCCACGGCACGCTTGATAAGACCGCCAACCACACCAACCGTAATTTTTAGGTAACCAAGCCAGCCAACAAGATCACAGCCGAGGACGCAGGCAAAAGCCCCCGCAGCAAGGACAACGAGGAACATCGCAGGCCAAATAATGGAGGCCGGAAAAAATTCACTCCCGAGGTAAAGATGGTGAATATGATCTACGCCACCCATATACCCAAGAAGGAGCGGAAATGAGTACTTCGGGATGTCTACGCCGTAGAGCCAGTAGCCTCGAAATTTAACCCATGGTAGGCATGCCCGATCACCTTTGACCGCAGAGAACATCCGACCAGTATCTGTCACGGAGGGTTGGCGGCCCTGGTCCTCGACCCCATTATCGATGGGTATCACCTCACTAGAGTCCTCATGGATGGGGGCAGTAGCCTCAATCTGATTTATGCAGATACAGTGAGGAAAATGGGCATTGAACCGTCAAGGATCAAGCCCAGTAACACCACCTTTAAGGGGGTAATTCCAGGCGTGGAAGCCCACTGCTCGGGCACCTTAACTTTGGAAGTGATGTTCGGCTCGACAGACAACTTCCGTAGCGAAGACTTGTTCTTTGACATTGTCCCCTTCCGCAGTGGTTATCACGGGCTCCTAGGCCGGAGGGCGTTCACCCGTTTCAACGCTGCCCCCACTAGGCATACTTAAAGCTAAAGATGCTCGGATCTAAGGGCGTCATTACAGTTAATGGCAATACGGAATGCTCACTCTGGACCGAAGAGCACACAGCGGCCCTAGTGGCCGAAGCTCAGACCAACATCGAGGGGCCCCATTATCAACCCGCCGTCAAGGCACGGGAAGCAAAGAAACGGGCCCGAGCTCTATCTCCGTTCGAGGAACATCCCTACGTTTCACGCAAATAGGGATGCGCCCCCCACAGCATACCCACCCAATTCGCACACTATGTGCCTCGTCAGCACAACTTCACACTTAAAATACCGTGGGCCACTGTGGGGACCAAACCAAAACCAAGTATTCGTTTCAACCAAATTATGGTCCTGCGCGTCTTCGGATGTCGAACGGGTATAACTACGGACCAATATGGCATTAAGCCAAAACAGCTCGGCGACCGCCCACGGCTCTTAATCAAGGGCCCGTCAGCCGATCCTCAAACCCTCTATGGAATTCTTTGAAGGAAATATGCCCTAGAGGCAATAATAAAGTTGTTATTTTATATTTTCTTATATCATGATAAATGTTTATTATTCATGCAAGAATTGTATTAACCGGAAACTTGATACATGTGTGAATACATAGACAAACACTGTGTCCCTAGTGAGCCTCTACTTGACTAGCTCGTTGATCAAAGATGGTTAAGATTTCCTAACCATGGACATGAGTTGTCATTTGATAACGGGATCACATCATTAGGAGAATGATGTGATTGACAAGACCCATCCGTTAGCTTAGCATAATGATCGTTCAGTTTCATTGCTACTGCTTTCTTCATGTCAAATACATATTCCTTCGACTATGAGATTATGCAACTCCCGGATACCGGAGGAATGCCTTGTGTGCTATCAAACATCACAACGTAACTGGGTGATTATAAAGATGCTCTACAGGTATCTCCGAAGGTGTCTGTTGGGTTGGCATAGATCGAGATTAGGATTTGTCACTCCGAGTATCGGAGAGGTATCTCTGGGCCCTCTCGGTAATGCACATCATAAGAAGCCTTGCAAGCAAAGTGACTAATGAGTTAGTCACATGATGATGTATTATGGAACGAGTAAAGAGACTTGCCGGTAACAAGATTGAACTAGGTATGAAGATACCGACGATCGAATCTCGGGCAAGTAACATACCGATGGACAAAGGGAATAACGTATGTTGTCATAACGGTTCGACCGATAAAGATCTTCATAGAATATGTGTGAGCCAATATGAGCATCCAGGTTCCGCTATTGGTTATTGACCGGAGAAGTGTCTCGGTCATGTCTACATAGTTCTCGAACCCGTAGGGTCCGCACGCTTAACGTTCGATGACGATTTAGTATTATATGAGATTATGTGATTTGGTGACCGAATGTTGTTCGGAGTCCCGGATGAGATCACGAACATGACGAGGAGTCTCGAAATGGTCGAGAGGTAAAGATTGATATATAGGACGATGGTATTCGGACACCGAAAGCGTTCCGGAGGGTACCGGGTACATATCGGGTCACCGGAAGGGGTTTCGGGCACCCCCGGCAAAAGATATGGGCCTAATGGGCCAAGAGGGGAAACACAGCAGCCAGCAGGGGCTGCTGTGCCCCCCATATGGGCCGCACTAGAGGAGAAGGAAAGAGGGGAAGAGAGAAGGAAGGAGATGGATTCGGCCTCCCCCTTCCTTCCCTCCTCCCTCCTCTTTCCTTCCCCCTCCGGTAAATAAGGAAGGGAGGGGCGCACCACTTGGGAAACCCCAAGTAGGATTCGGATCCAACTTGGGGCGCCCCATGGCTGCCTCTCCTTCCCTCCCACCTATATATATGTGGGGAGGGGGGCGCCTAGAACACACAACAACAATTGTTAGCCGTGTGCGGCGCCCCCCTCCACAGTTTACGCCTCCGGTCATATCTTCGTAGTGCTTAGGCAAAGCCCTGCGCGGATCACTTCACCATCACCGTCACCACGCCGTCGTGCTAACGGAACTCATCTACTTCCTCAACACCTTGCTGGATCAAGAGGACGAGGGACGTCATCGAGCTGAACGTGTGCAGAACTCGGAGGTGCCGTACGTTCGGTACTTGATCGGTCGGAGCTAGAAGAAGTTCGACTACATCAACCGCGTTGTCAAACGCTTCCGCTTTCGGTCTACAAGGGTACGTAGACATACCCTCCCCTTCTCGTTGCTATGCATCTCCTAGATAGATCTTGCGTGAGCGTAGGAATTTTTTTGAAATTGCATGCTACGTTTCCCAACATTCTTTCCCCAATAGAAGCAAAGGCGCAGACGTGCAGTGGGGCACAATAGGGATATCAACCCACACTTCAAGGCCTTGTGTAAACCTTTCATCTGTAAAACTTTTTCTCTTGCTTATAAAGTTCCTGTAACAGATGCTTTGGCAGTTCAAATTGTACGGATAGACGTCATGAGCTCCTTCGTAATAAAGACCAATTCTTACGGTCCTCTCGCAACTTTTTATATTGCACCTTTCTTTTGCTCTTCGACGCCATTATAAGCTAGTTCGGCACAAATTTTCCTTAAGGCAATAATCGGGTAATAGACCGGGGGCTCGACCATAACATTCGCCCTACGCCTCAAGTCCGGCACATTTTTTTCTTTGCGTGTTCGGCGTCTCGGGTATTGCACTATATGCATCGGTTCCGAATTATGTCTTGGGTTAATAGTTGGGTTGCCCGGCTCCTGTGCTTACCTTCTTACGTTCCGCTAGTCCACTAAGGAGGTAAAGGGAGAACCACTGCGATTGTACTTCCGGCTCGCCTGGCTACGTACCTCAGTGGAGAAAGCCGAAAGCTGACTGTCATAATAAGTGCAAACTGGTCAGCGATCCGATGACAAGTGTCAAACTAAAAATCATTGGCGATTACACAGTGTAATGTGAAGGGTTTGTGTCTTCAGCCAAACCAAGTGATATAGGTATATACCTCGGATATCCCAAATATCACACTTGGGGCTAGTCACCAGCCCCCGCAGTCTAGCTCTTATGGCTAAGTGAAAGTCATAAAGCCGCATGGTCTGATTGCCTTGTCCCCCTCCCGCACTACTGCCTTCGGGCACCGAGACGTCGGCTAAGGGTCACAGTACGGAGGGCGGAACACCCCTCGTAGTCTCTACATGGGGGCTGAAGCCGACGACTAGCAACTTTCAGATTCAAAACAGCCGCACATGAGTCAAAATTAAACTAAAACAGATTCAAGTATGATAAACCATACGAAGGACCGCGTTAAGCAAAAGGTCTAATTGTCATTACATGATAAGTTTACTCAAGGATTACATCTTTGGGACACTGGTCCTCTATCGCCCGAGCACCATCCATAACAACGAAGAAATACTGCTCGAGACGGCGATGCTCCTTTCCAACAGGCGGGGGGCCGGTGGCCATTTCACCTAGCCTGATCTTTTGCCAGTGGACCATGGTCTTCGCGAAGGCCATCCGTGCCCCTTCGATGCAGGCAGAACGCTTCATAGCATCAACCCGGGAGGACGCGTCGCACAACTTCTGCACCGGGCCGAAGTAGCTGCTCGGTACAGGCTCCGCGGGCCACAGCCAGACACAGAGGTCCTTCATGGCTAGCTCAGCCATCCGATGGAGCTCCATCAACTGCTTCATCTGGTTGCTGAGGAGGGGGGGGGGGATGTTCGGGCGCTTGAAACTGCGCCCAAAATTGTCTGTGTTCGGCATCACCCTACTGAGCGGCATAGTGCCTGGCGGCATCCGCCGCACTCCCCGGGAGCTCCGCAAACACGCCTGAAGAATGCCAGACTCGTGTGAGCAACACGAACTTTTGACCACCAAAGACGCTTTGCAGTAAGTAAGGCTTACCATCTGCAATTTGCTTCACCTGGCAGAGCTCCTCCCGGGCGCCTCGCGACTCTGTCCTTGCCTCCTGGATCTCCTGCCCTATCTTGGATAGTGCAGTAGTCTGATCCTTATTTTTCTGCTCAAGGTCCTCACATTTCGTGACGGCATCCTTGAGCTCTTGCTGCACTTCGGCCACTCTGGCCTCATGTTTCTCACTAACGGTTTTCACCGTCTTGAGTTCGGCGGCCGCTTGATCGGCCGCCGCCTTCTGTTCGGCCGCCTCCTCCTTGGCCTTCTTTAGTTCGGCCCTAAGGCCTTCAACCTCCACGGCGGCAGCTGCAAACACAATAAAGCACCTTTTGCTTAGAGGTAACCCCGAATACCTTGATCAATGAAGGAAACACAAGGCCTCGACCGGACTCACCTTGCGCCTCGTCAAGCCGCTTGTTGATGAGGTCGAGCTCTTCATCGGAGCTCTTGAGCTTCCGATTCATCTCATCCAGCGTAGCGGCATTAGCAGCCGTCGCAAGAGATGGGGCCTGTAGCAACAAAATAAAAACCACACATAGTTCAGATTCCCGATCTCTTGATTTTTTAATCCTCTGCCAGGGTTTTTCAAACTTGACAAAGTCTCGGGGGCTGCTATCTACAAGGGATGTACTATTTTGTTCAAATAACCTCTTTATGGAAAGAACATTACATGGCTTACCTCGAAGCCCGTCAGGAGGCCACCAAAGGCTTCCTTCAGTCCGCTGTTAACGGACCGAATACTTTGCAGCACCACGCCCATTAAGATGCGGTGCTCCGCAACGATGGAGGAGCTGTTCAAAGCCTCTCCCATTACCTCCGACCACCCTGCCGCAACTCGGTCACCGGTATTTGGCGCTGGCGGCGGGGCCCCGGCTCCTCCTTCGGTGGAAGGCGGAATCGACACTTCCGGGGGCCTTGGGGGCTCCGAGGCCGTCTTCTGGGAGGGCTCGGATTGACTGAGCTCCCCCTCTTTGTTCACCAGGAGGGATCCCTCCTCCTGGTCTTCAGGGGCCAAGGTGTTAGCCTCGGCCATAATCTCGTCACCACCACCTCCCGTGTCCGGGCCGGGAGGGGTCCTTTGGGACAACACCTCCCGGTCTCCCCGACGACAGGAGGAGGCGCGGAGCGCGACGCAAACCCACTCTCCGCCAGTTCGGCTGGCGGAGAAGTCCCTTCTGAGGTCTGGTCAGCGGGGTGGGCGCGCGGCGGACTACAGTATAAAGGGCACACATCAACAATAGAACATTAAAACAAACACTTGACGAGCATCCGAATTCATACCTTGCAGCAGGGGGCTTGACCCTGGGGTTCCTTTCCGGAACCTCTTCGGATGCCGCACACTCCTTGTCGGAGTCTGAGCTGTCGTTAGGCAGGACCAGTTTGGGCCTGCATTGCTTCTTTGGGGCATGAGGGGGCTGCTCCTCCTCAGCGTCACTTGACGCCGCCCTCTTCTTCGCACGAGAGGAGCCGCTCTCCTCCTCATCCTCATCCTGCTCCGCCTCTTGGGCGGAGGGGGTCGGGGTGTCTCCGGATTTGCTACCCAGATGCCCTCTTGGCCAGAGACCTCCCCTGGCCTCCGGCACCTCCTTCTTCTTCCTCTCCCTGTTCTCTGGCGCCTTGTATGGTGCCACGGTCAGCATCTCCTCCGGCTGAGCCGACCGAGGGTCTTCAGGCAACGGGGCCGGGCTGTCAATCTTCTTTGCCTTCTCGAGCCAGCCATGTGGAAGTTAGAAAGCAGGAATTAAATCTCCCGTAAGAATAATATCCGAACGTAGAACGGGTAAGAGCTATGTTACCTCCTTTGGGGGGTGCGGCGTCGAGATCGATGTCCTCCTTCTTGGCCGGCCACTCTTTCTGAGGCTTGAACATCACCTTCCACAGCTTGCCGTGGGTGGTGCCGTAGAAGTACTGTATGGTGGCCGGATCCGTGAGCTCGTAAGACCACATTGGGGTGGCCCTTTGTTGGCAGGGAAGGAGGCGGCGTCACAGCATAACCTGGACCACGTTGGTCAGCTGGGTGCCCGCCATTATAATGCTGGAAACGTGCTTCTGCAGCGCCTCCACATCCGTAGTGGATCCCCAATCCAGGCTTTTCTTGGTCCACGAGGTTAGCCTCGCTGGGGGTCCGGATCTGAATTCGGGAGCCTCCGTCCAGGCCGCATCCCGTGGTTCAGTGATATAGAACCACTCCTTCTGCCAAATTTTGACAGTATCGATGAACGTGCCCTCTGGCCACTCGACCCGGGCGAGCTTGCTGATCATCGCCCCGCCACAGTCCGCATGCTGGCCGTCAACTATCTTCGGCTTGACATTGAAGACCTTTAGCCACAAGCCGAAGTGTGGCCGAACTCGCAAGAAGGCCTCACAGATGACGATAAAGGCCGAGATATGGAGGAAAGAATTCGGGGCCAGATCATGGAAATCCAGCCCGTAGAAGAACATCAGCCCCCTGACGAAGGGGTGGAGCGGGAAGCCCAATCCCCGGATGAAGTGGGGGATGAACACCACCCTCTCGCCTGGTCGAGGCGTGGGGACGGCCTGGCCCTCTTCGGGGGCCCGGTGAGCGATTCCGTCCGGGAGGTAGCCGGCGCGCTTCAAGTCTTCGATGTCGTCGTTGGTGATGGTGGAAACCTCCCACTTGCCACCTGCGCTGGATCCAGCCATAGCTGGATCCAGGGGACGACTGGAGAGCGCTTGAGGGGAAAAGATTTGGGGGCGCTAGAGCTCTGCTAATGGGGAAGCGATGGCGAGAGGAAGGAGAAGGCGTGCCTAGGTAAGCGATGGCCTTTTCTCTTTTATAAGCTGTTGTGAATGCCAACAGCCCTTTAACGGCGCCACAAGTCTCGCCACTTCCCGATATTATCGCGGCGTTATGCGCGAATAGAGGAATTGAAATCATTGATTGTGTCCCTTAAAAAACGGGCACGATCTCCACTTCGATGGGGCGTGCCAATAGAGGCACTGCCTCGAACCGCGAATCGAGCTTTTGCAATGGTTCGATGTATATGACCAGGTGTGACCCTTCGCCAAAAAATTGTCAGGCAGAGGCATTGTTCACACTCGGGCGATTGGCCTTCAAGGCTAAGTAATGTATGCAGTTCAAATTCCGAACACTGCCTGGTTAGCACATGGCCGAATTCTAGCTTAACAGCTCTGGGAACCCGGATACAGAAGGTGGTGCCGAACAGGAGATGGAAGAATAACTCACCCCGCAAGCCGGAGCCATCTGACATATCAAGACGCAATGAAGCACCGGCGTTGGAGGCAAGTTCGGGGGCTACTGAGGGAGTCCTGGATTGGGGGGTCCACGGGCTGCCGGCCTATCTCTCATGGGCCGAACAGGATGGGCCGCACTGTGTCCGGACAGAAGACCTTTTGTGCCTTGGTGTGTACCCCAAGTCAAGATGGAAGATTCGGCATGTTTATTCCTTTCCTTGTAACCGACCATGTGTAACCCTAGCACCCCTGGTGTCTATATAAACCAGAAGGTTTAGGCCGTAGGAAGAAGAACAACAACCATCATCCTACTAGTTAGGGTTTAGTTCATCTGATCTCGTGGTAGATCGACTCTGTAATCCTCATATATACAAGCAATATAATCAAGCAGGACGTAGGGTTTTACCTCTTAGAGAGGGCCCGAACCTGGGTAAAGATCGTGTCCCAAGTCCCTTGTTCCCATTGATCCAAGATCCACAGCTCGGGACCCCCTACCCAAGATCCGCCAGTTCTGACATCGACAATGGTCCCACCATCTCTTGATGTCAGATCACCTGTCGGGGCGAGGGGGGGGGGGGGGGGGGGGGGTAGGGTTTCTCCATGGTCACTATAACTCCCGACTTCTACTGAAAGTGTAACGCTAAATTGTTTTACATTTTGGGCCGGAGGAAGTAATTATTTTTCTAACTTGCAAATAATCATATTATTACACTCTATATGCATGAAGAAAACTTCTGAAATCTGTAAATATTTTTTCAAAAAAAAAAAGGTATAACAAATACAAGTTGAGTGGGATACTTTAACTGTGTACAAAGTTTGACCCCCCCCCCCCCCCAAAAAAAACCAGTCTTACATAATTAGACAACTAATCCCCTTAATAATCCAACTTCCCCTTTGGTTTCCATTCTGTCCAATCTTTGTTGCAAAAGAGAATACAATTACTAAGTTTCATATTTTTTTCGAAGAAAATATTTGTTGCAAAAGTATATCTGCAAATTATGCCTGGTCATGTCATATGTATGTTTTAAAAAAAAAAAATATGTCATGTACATTCGGCTTATCCGTGGTTCGGTGCTTCCACTCCATCACGGCGTCGGAAATGTTTTTTTTTTCCTCAAAAAAGGGCATCGCACACAATTCGCTAAATCTCGTTTCAGCTCGAACTTGTGGCTAAAATCATCATGTGCGCGGCACGGCCGGCGATCTAACGGGCAATTGTTAATGCAGGGGTTCCGTGGAACATGTACGTACGACAGGGTAGGGTAGGGGGTGCTGCTGCTGTTTGAAAATTCGGATGGTGCGAAACCCGACGGCTAGGCCGGATTTCCACCCAGAGACTGAGACAGGCCCTTCTGATACTACTCCTTTCATTCCAAAATATAGTGCGTCTGTGTTTCTCGAGGTTCAATTTTGACCATAAATTTAACCAACAAGACCGGCTGCGACGGGAGAAAAAATTATATAATTGAAAACTTCTTTTGAATACGAATTCACTGGTATAACTTTTGCTCCCGCCGCAGTCGATCTCGTTGGTTAAATTTATGGTCAAAGTTGAAACATGGGAATAGAGAAAACACTATATTTTGGAATGGAGGGAAAATCAGTACTCTCGGCAGTACAATTATCCGTTAGGGGCCACGGAATTCATGCTCGGTGAAAATCGTGCTCCTGCTGGGGTGGATACTAGTATTTCGAATTCAAAATTATCACATTGATTGATCACCCACGTCCACAAGCATGCCTTCGCAAGTTGACCGGATCAAGCAAATATCGATGCCCCAGGAGTGGTCTGGCGGATGCTCTGTATCAGACTACGGATATCAAGTGGCAACACTAGCCATCAGACTACTGATAATTTGATCATATCACACTAGTCATTGGCTGTTGGATTAGAAGCCCGACGTACGTCCGATCTAGTAGCTTAGGCTCACGCAAAATTAGTTGTTGCCGCTAATTAAGTGCTTTGTAACTGCTCCCGCAACCCACGCCCGGATTACTCTTTCCGTTCATTTCTTCCTCCTAGGACGTTGCTTCCTTGTTGCATGCTTCCCTAAATTACGCCAGGTTACCAGATTTTCATGCACCCATGTGATAGAAAGCATTACATATTTTTTTTTAGATGGATGGAAGCATTACTTGTGAACAAAATACATTTCTTTTACGAAACAGATACCCCAAATTCATATATTATAAATCATGTAAATGATGCTTCGATTCTAGGTGATAAATCTTGAAAATACTACTGAACTTGATTGTTTCTATTCTATAACACATACAACATACTGTGCTTCCATCATATTACAATTGTGTTTCTCTTGAGAAGAATATTTGCTTCGAATGTGTTTCTGTCGAAAAGAAAATTTGTTTCTAAAAAGAGATTTATTCCTCTCTAGCAAAAAATCGCATCCAATGTTAAGCTATTCTTTTTTTACAGTCATGCAAAATTTTGTTTCCACCCACTGGAATCCAATAGAACATAAAGTTGCATCAGACAAACATAAAAATCCTACTTTTATATTTGATATATGTTTCCAAGGAAATGAAAATGACAATCACAATTCAGAGTGAGCCTGAAGCAGGCAACATCTCTCGCAACTTCTTTTTGGCTGCCCTCACCATCTCCCCTATTGTAGCTCCGATGATGTTCAGTAGGTGCCACCGTGAACTGTGCTTCAGCTGCTGCATACCACCAAACATAGCCTCCACCGGGAATACATATACAATACGATGTCTGCTGAAAATAGTTGTATGAAACAAGATATTAGAAACACAAAATCTTATTTGTTTAACACAGTACAACAAATTGTAGGGGGCACTAATTGTGGAAGCTCAATATAATAGATCTTTGTATGAAGCAGAGATCATTGATAATAGATAATAAACAAAGTTTGGTACCAACAAGAGGATGCATCCCTTGTGTCGCCAACATACAAATTGAGCCGATTATTGGTTGATGAATGGAAGCATTTTTTATTGTGATATGAAACAAAATGATTACAGTGTAGAAGCACCCTGGTGAGAAGCACGAAAAAGTGCATTGGGTACATAGTTATTTGGAAGCATGGAATTTTGAAGATAAAATGAAAACAAATATTGCTCTGTGGACGCATATTTATGGAAGTAACACACTGTTCGGGAAATAAGAGGAAGTATGAAAACGTGGGAACTCAAGAGAACTCGTCGTGATATGAAGCATAGAAAATTAATAATGAATAATCAAACAAAGCTTGCTAGCTACATGCAGCTGCATCTTCTATGTCGCTGACATTCAAATAGAAAGAATTTTCAGTAGATAAATACAAGCATTTTCAATAATGAACCAACTGCTTTTTTGTGCTTCTTACCTTCGTGCTTCTACATTGTAAGCATTTTTCTGGACGATCAAAACAAAATGCTACAATATAGAAGCACCAAGGTAGGAAGCACGAAAAAAATGAAGTTGGGTCATTATTAGTGATAGGTGGAAGCATGAAGGTTTGGAAATGAAACAAAAAACATCGCCGCCAACTATGGAGGCGCTTTTGTGTTACTCCATATACAAGAAGCAACGGAATTTGTTTACTCAACAATTCTCATATACATTGGAAGCACTGAAAAATTGAAATTAGGGATTGAGTACGATTGTCTGCTTACGTAGCTATGGATGATCGAATTATCTAAATAATCCAACAACAAAATTGTTCGATGACAAATAACCTAATACATGAACAGAACAATTTAGCAGACAATGAACATAAAGTACTTGGCAGACAGTACACACAAAATTGCAATTTGGAAATTACAAATCATAAAATTGAGGGCTATCGACGAAGTGCAATACTCGGATCCTGAGATTTGGCCCTTCAAAAAGGGGAAAATGTCGGGGGGACACCGCAGGGCCGGCCGGCTCTACTGTTGCAGCCGATTCACCCGACAGGAACATGATGAAGCACCAACCACCAAAGAGATGAGGGGCTCGACCCCCTAATGTCGGGATGGCGCACCTGCGATGTGCCCCCAGGGCAGTCCGGGGGCCGCATTGGTGGACTAGAACCCCGGGGTCGCACCAATGGAGAGAAAGATGGAGTTCGGACGAGCATGTACTAGATCTAGGCGGTGGGGTGGTTGTGTGCTCGAGGATGATGTAACGAGGAAGCAGGCGATGTGCGGCGCAATCGGAGAGGTCTGGGCGACGCAGTTGAAAACAATCTGGACCAAAGGAAACATCAAATAAAGTTAGGAAGCATGAATATTAAGAAGCATCAATTTATTGTTATCTGGACATAATTCATATCAGTGGAAGCACATAATTTTGTAAGTCAATGTATGTTGCCAACATTTGTCTGCATCATCTAAAAAACATGTCTGTGCATCGATCATTTTGTGATCTATATAAACCAATTTCGTCCATCAGTGCAAACAAACTGGAATGCCGAAGCACATATCTAATGCTTACAAAGCATGGTTACTAGAAACTTCGAATTGAGAATAATCTATGTGTGTGAGGATTGGGGACAAGTGATTGATGGCGGACAATTCACGCAATGCAAGTCAGACACCTCAGAACAGCCAATCCTTGACAGATAATGAGCATATCTACAAATGAATAGTGGGCACGCATTGTATTGGAAACCTAATTGCATCACTGATATTAAGAATTATCGAACTGAGAATAATCAGGACCTATGGACATGATGATCCGGGGGGGGGGGTTGGTTGACACAATGCCTTACCTTCGATTATCCGACAGACGGGTGATGCTCCCGGGTAGCTGGCGAGGCAAGGAACATGGTGGGGATGGCACCCATGAACACCTAAATCCGGTAGCACACCGACCAGGTCGTCCGGGGTAGCATCACGGAGTGGAACAGTGCAGGGGATCAGATCTGCCAGTTGCGGCCGATGGCGAGCTCGGGGCGGGGTGAACGGGAATTGATTTCGGGCGGCGATGTAGGAACAGGGGCGGCGCAGTGGAAGGCAAGCTCGGAGGTGTGGGCTGCGTCGTTGGTCAGCCATGCACGAGAGAAGAAAGGGGGATTGGAGAGAGATGAAACATGTGCGTGATTAGAGGGGGTGGTTAGTGCATGCATTAAAACCGGGTGATTAGCAACTAATTAAGCGTGGGGTTAAGCTTTGATTTCTGGTCCGTGGGATCAAGCAAATATCGATGGCCCAAGAGTGGTCTGGCGGATGCTCTGTATCAGACTACGGATACCAAGTGTTTCCCTTAAATAAAATCAACAACCACTTGATAACTGTGGGATTTACCATCAATGCGGGATAGTAGATCCGGATCATATAACACCCGCACACAAACAGTTTCGATCCTACTATTAACTCATTGCATAACCCATTTTGAATTTCATGGATCTGGTCTGCCACATGGGCTTTAATTGGTGGCACCACCAGAGAGCGTATCGAATCACATCCCATCTTGGAATTTTTGATACGGATACGGGTGTGATCGATCCTGATGTCAAGTCCTGACTATATATAAGTCTGCTTTAAATGGAGGAGTACCATTAGATTTCTGTAAACTATTTATCTCTATCATGCTCAAGATGATTTCTCTTGCAGACACAATTACACACTTTCGCAAGAAAAAAAAAGGCACGCTTACACACGATTTAGTATCAAATCAAACCACAATTACAGACAAAGAACTTCTACCCAATGCAAACCTACACAACATATATAAACGCACCAGGAGGTGTAGTAGCAGCACTGCAGCAGCCGGTCGCCTGCCGACACATCGCTGTAGAAGAACCCCAGAGCAGCACGGCCACGTCTGGCTGCTTTCCTCCTGTGCTGCGGCTGGGCAGAGTATAGGAGAAGAGGCCTCCTGATTTTCTCCGTCAGAAGCCTCCCTGCATTAGATCCTACACAAACGGAGAGGATGAAAGTTTCACATAAGAGATTATTCAGTTCCATAATCCTATCAATCAGGTGTCAATTCCAAGAGTAGTAGTTTGATGACAGAACAGAGTAAAACACAAAACAACCACGAATACTAGTGTTCAGAAAACAAAGTGTATCTAACTTCATAACAATCACCTGGTTGTAAATGATATCTGCTGCTTGCTTTTCAGAACCAGGCTGCTGGCAAAACATGCCTTGTACCGTCAGATTCACAACGTAACGTGACACGAGGAGAACAAGGGCGGTAGCCAATAATTTCAGAAACTCACACCTGCTCCTTACGAATGAAGGGTAGCTCTTCACTGATAAGCTGATAATAATTTTGACAAGGTTCACATGAACAGATTGCAGCTTATTGTGACTCTTCTGTTACAGAAATGTGGCCATCTGGAAAGCAAGCAGTGCAGGGAAACATGAAATGATTAAATCACATACCACAAAGGAATATGCTAGCAACTAGCGATACAAATAAAAGGAAACAAAATGGCAACATCACATGCCTTTGGAGCTTGTGGGGGATCTTTTCACATAATTCATGATCTTCCGCTCATTCAAAGGGTCATCTTGCAAAAGTAAATTCTGCGAGATAAGCATCACCATACTTGCTACTGAAGCAGCACCGTCATACAGAGCGTGTTAAGACAGCTGTTAACTACTTATAGATCAAAAACACCACAACAACAACATTGCATTGAACTGATTAAATTAAATTCAACCCAACTAAACAGAGAACCAGACACACTTACAGGTGACTCGGCGATTATCTCTGCCAGTAGCTTCTTGTCACGTTTGACGGCGTGTCGGAGCCGCGGTCATACTAAGAACAGTCTCAATCAGACCGTCATCTATGCTTGCTTGGTAGATGAGAAATCAATGCTTGACACTCCTAAACCTTATAAAGCTTTTTAAGTAAACGCCGAGCTTCCCAGGTCATTCCTGGTTTCGAAAATGCTGTGCATATAGAACTAAGAGTGCCTTTCGATGGACTAAATCCTTTGTCCTTCATATCTTTGAGCAATTTTCTCACCTCTGTTCCATTTCTAAGCTTTGCCCATCCACACACAAGAATATCGTAAGTGCAGGATGTGGGTGGAACACCCCTCTTGTTCATTTCGTTGAGCAACTCTTTAGCTTGACTCACCATTCCAACTTTAACAAAGTCGCTTATGAGTGCATTATATGTGCTCACTTTTGGAAGAAAGCCTTTAGCCACCATTTCACAATACAACCGCATTGCTTCAACTTTGTTGCTTTGTTTTCCATATCCCGTGACCAGTATGTCATAAGTCAGATTGCTGGGCTCAATGCCCCTTCTCTTCATCTCATTCAGCACCTTATCTGCTTCTCCAATTCTTCCAGCTGACTCAAGCCCACCCAAGAGCGTGTTGAATGTTGCTATGTTCGGTGAGACCCCATGGCGAAGCATCTCATCGTAAGTAGCAAAGGCATTGTCTACATGGGTGCTCTTGAAATGACCAAGAATTAGAGCATTGAATGTGATGGTGTCTGGGGCAATTCCTCTTCCTGACATCTCTTGCAAGACAACTGTAGCTTTCCTTGTCATTCCATGATAACACAAAACACGCAGAAGTGTATTATAGACAGTGATATCAGCAGAAAGCCCAGCATTCACCATCCATTCATGAATTTCCAAAATCATGTTTGGTCTCCCGCTTTGAGAGCATGCTTGCAGCATCTTTCGATGAGTCAGAGAGGTCGGAGAGAATCCAGAAGAAGCCATCTCATTTAATAAAAACTTCGCCTTCTCGACAGACCCAACCTCAAAAAGACCCGCACTAAGTGTACTGTATGTGATGAGGTTTGGCTTTATGGTACTCCTCTTCATTTCATGGAGGAGTTTTAGAGCTTTGGCAGTCTTCCCTTCCCTGCACTGTGCAGTGATCATAGTATTATATGTCACTTGGTCGGGTTTTAAACCTGTAGTTTGCATCTCTTTCAAAATAGATTCCGCTTCCTTAGATTTCCCAAGCATACAAAGGCAATTGACAAACACATTATAGACAACAGCATCAGGCAACAAGTTTCTCTCCGTCAACTCCTGACCAACTTTGAAAGCAGCCGGCATGTTACCCATTTTAAAGAGCCCGTCTATCAAAGTGGTGTAGTTTACATGGTCTAGTAGCATACCACGTTTATTCATATCTCTAAACAATGCTTCAGCATCCTCCATTTTCCCATTTTTCCTCAGACCATTCACCAGCAAATCAACAATAAATTTATTAACTTCCACACCCTCACACAGCATTTCATGGTACAAGTCAAGAGCTGCTTCTTGCTCCTGGTACTTGAAGAAGCCATCGATAACTGTTCCATAGGTCACAACATTTGGATCAATGCCCCTTTCCTTCATCTTCCTCATGTAATCAGTTGCCTTGTCAAGCAGTCCTTGTTTACTAAGACCATTGATGATTGATGAGAACGTAACTACATTTGGACGAACAGATTTATCCTCCATTTCCAACAACATCTGCTCTGCCCCATCAACATTACCAGCTCTGCAGAGTGCATCGATTAGTACGGTATAAGTGACACCATTGGGAGTATGATTATCCGACAGAGCACAATGAAACGTGTCCTTCACTTCATCGATCTTCCTTTGCTTGCCCAACCAGTCCATTAAAGATGTATACATGACCAAATCCATGACCACGCCTCTGGAGACCACCTCCCCCAATAGACCGTGCGACTCATTGCCCCTCCGCGCCTTCCACAGTGAATCAATCAGTGTACAATAGGTGACATGGTTTGGCGCAGCCCCAATCTTCTCCATCTCCCTGAAAAGTGCATACGCTTCTGAGAACCGTCCGGCCCTGCAAAGCCCATCAACAAGAGCACTGAGTGTGACCACATCCGGCAGGACACCCATCCTCACCATTTCTTCGTACAGACTGAATGCATCATCAACCGCATTCGTCCTACAACACTCAGCGATGAACGTTGTGTATGTCACCACGTTCGGCTCCACGCCGTCCCCCTTCATTGTCTCCAGCATGTTCCTTGCAGCATCAGGCTCGCCGGCACGGCAGAGCCCAGCAACCAATGTATTGTACCCCACCACATCAACTCCCACCCCCTGTGTCCTCATCCTCTGGGCCGCTGCCAGCGCCGACGCCACGTCTCCCGTCTTACAGTACCCGTCAATGAGAGCATTCCAGCCCACCACATCCAACCTGTGGATTCCGCCGCCTCTCACCATCATCTCAGCCAACGCCGCCGCTCCCTCCACCTGGCCATCCCTGCAGAGCCCCACGAGCGCCGTGTTGACCGTGACGGCGTCGAACGGGACGCCGCGCTTGCACATCTCGGCGAGCAGGGCCGGGGCGAGGCCCCCATGGCGGCCCTGCTCGGCGAGGCCCGAGATGACGACGTTGTAGCTGACGGTGTCCACTGACTCGGAGGAGCGGAGGAGGGCCAGCGCGGGGCGGAGCGAGCGGAGGGCGCAGTGGGAGAGGAGGATGGAGTTGAGGGAGATCGGGTCGCCGGGGACGGGGCGGAAGCGGACGGCGGCGGCGGCGAGGCCCGAGGAGGCCAGGGCCGGGATGAGGCGGCGGAGGAGGGCCGCGGGAGGGGATGCGGCCGGGAGGGTGGAGGCGACGTGGGAGGCCGCGGAGAGGCGGCCGGCGCGGAGGAGCGCGAGCGCGAGGGAGCAGAGGAATGAGGCGTGGAGGGGTTGGGGCGGTGGCGCCATGGGAGGGGAGGGGAGCCTCCACCGCCGGCCTGTGAGTGCGGGACTGGGGTCGGAGGAGGAACGCTAGGGCCGAAAGGAAGTCTCCGCTTGGTGCCCGTCAAGCCCATGGGCTCAAACTGATGAGGTTTCGTGGTTAGTCAGTCTATTTTTTGAACTTGTGGTTGGGCCGTGGCTAGGCTGGGCCATTTACTCTGCTTTTGTGAAAGGAAAACACTTCCATTCACCCGACGGATCTCTCTGCGCGCGCCGATCGCCTTCGTGACCGTCGGATCTCCATAGCCCAGGTCTGCAACTGGGATGTTGTTGCAATCTCCTTCTACCGTAACAACTGCCTTTTTGTTACAAGATCTGAGATCCCACAGCGGCGACTAAGAGATACTAGCCACCAAATGCGTTGCTGCCGCCGCCAGCGAGTAAGCTCTCCTTCTTCCTCTCCTTGGTTGTCGGTTCTCCCCTCTCTCCTCTTCCTTCCTCCCTCGGTTGCCGGCCTACCCACCCCCTTCCTTCCTCTCCTTGGTCGTTTGTCGCCTCCACCACCATGGTGCCGCCGCGGAGCGCCCAAGCTCGACATGGCCACTGCCAACCTCCTTCGTGCCGTCCCCGACCATCACCGGTCGCCTCTGCCGTCGCGGCCATCTTGGTGTTGCATTTTTCTAAAACATTACTCATATTACGGAGCGCGAGCCTGCGAGCTCACAGGATTGTAACATCATTGGTGTTTCTGAACATAGTCTTTGTTGCGATGCTTGATGTTTCTGAAACAAAGCTCTTGTTGCATGATCGGACGGCTCGCGACCCGGCACATCCACTTTATTGCTTTTTTCTCAAAAGATAAGTTTTTAAAAAGGACTGACGGTTTGCTCGGGTGCCCCTATGTTTGCATCACCCGCGAGGATACTATAGGGAGCCGGTGGTGGGCCGGACTAGTAGAGACGTGGGTCGTCAAGCTGACGTCACTCAAATTACGTTTCCCCCTTTTTTACATATAATCCATAAACATAAATTTAGTTAAGAAAATTATATCCATGAATCTAACATTCTTAAGAAGTTGATCCCCACTACTACCAATTCTCTCAACATGCACACTGTCCATATCATCATCATGCCATGTCATCATTCAGTTTGCAAATTCTCTTAACATGCAGCTACTCAACTCAACCATGCAGCCACATCATCGCACAGCTGGCTGGCTTTCTCCCCGAAGCTGAAGGGTTCTCAACGATCGCTTCCTTTCTTCTTCATGCTACCGGCTGTTATAGCTGCCATTTCAATCTTCCACTATCCCACACATACAAGATTAACTAACGAGGTAATCAAGCGAGCGGCCGGCGGTTCATTACCCTTCCCCGTCCCGTACTTTATAGCTGTAGGTCCCCTCACGTCTTCCTCCACTTCCTAGTCAGCGTCCGCAAATATCTACTCTGGACCGCGGTGTCAATTTGCATCATCGTTGTGTGGTTGCAACGCTGGCCGGAGAATTCACTGGCAACTCCGCGGGTGCAGCAGCTGCAGGTGCCACTGTTGCTCCCCGTCAACCTCAAAGGTTTGCCTTATGATTCGTTTGTTTTCTCCATCCATTATTCTATTGATTGTTGAGAGTATGCAGAATAGCAAAACACGCGCTTGCTTCTGGTGTTGACGAGCATATTCTCCCGGTTCTCATGCGTAGCAGCTTAAGATTCTTTAACAAAGACAACAATGTTTCTTGCATTGATTAAGAAGACAATTCATTACAAAGGAAGTATAAAATGGAAGATTGGAGGTATGAAGAGTATTTATAAATTAGAAGAGTGGATGAAAGAAATTATGTATGTCATGCCATATGCTTCAAGTTGTGGAGGCCAGCCATCCACATATTTCTGGAACTAAAGATTCTCCCGTTTCTTTTCATTCCTCAGGTGCCACCAAATTAGCATAACCAAAGCAGGGAAATCTTTTTTGCGAGGTGGCTAAAATGGCAATCAGCCTATCAGTCCTCCATGTTGTTAGTCAGCAGAGAAGAAGCGAGATCAGATGGGAAACTACAAATACGCAACGCAAAATCCCAAACTGCAGAAGGAACCGAGCAATGGTAGAATAAAGTCACACCTTTTTTAATTGTTCATTCAGTTACCTCTGTCTCTGTACATTCTTATCAAAAAACTATGAGTGTAACACTTATCAATATTGAACAAATACAATTCCATCGATTTGAGATCCGCTCGATCTACATGCGTTGCTAGATCTATGAATATTTGGCCGACCACAGTAGACAGAGCCTATCAGTCCTCCATGTTGTTAGTCAGCAGAGAAGAAGCGAGATCAGATGGGAAACTACAAATACGCAACGCAAAATCCCAAATTGCAGAAGGAACCGAGCAATGGTAGAATAAAGTCACACCTTTTTTAATTATTCATTCAGTTACCTCTGTCTCTGTACATTCTTATCAAAAAACTGTGAGTGTAACACTTATCAATATTGAACAAATACAATTCCATCGATTTGAGATCAGCTCGATCTACATGCGTTGCTAGATCTATGAATATTTGGCCGACCACAGTAGACAGACGCCGAGACGCGTACCATCGTATTTTCATGTTCTTTTAGAAAATTAATACTTTCAGGTATCATGAATACCCAATATGTTATGAATTTCCAGGGCACTGTCGTACAGTCTTTGTGATATGAAACTGGACCTTAATATTCTTATACCATCATATCTCAAACAAGTCATCAAAAAATCCCGCAGCAACGCGCGGGGCATCGTCTAGTTTGGAAAATGTTAACGTAGTATAGAAAATTTGTTAGCGCAGTTTAAAAAAATGTTGATAACTTTCAAAAATATGTCCGTGACAATGAAAAAAGTGTTCCCGCACTTAAAAACAATGTATGCAAAACTTTGAGAAATGTGTATACAATGTAAAAAATGTTTATTTCCATTAAAAAATTAGGTGACAATTTTCACGTGTTTCAAAAAATGTCCATGAAACTTTAAAAATGGTTACACAATGTAAGAAAATGTCCACGTAGGTTGGAAAAAGATTTATTTCCATTAGCAAAAATGTATGCGCCATTTTGAATAAATATTGACGTGTTTCCAAAACTGTGCATGATTTTTTTAAATGTTTATACAATGTAAAAAAATATTTGTGTAATAAGTCAAATATAACGTGCATCCACCTTCTTTTACCTCAAAGCTTGTTTTCACAAGACGAGAACGTGGTGCGGTATTATTATCGTATTTTTGCTAATTTCATTGCTATAAATTTTTGCAGGAACGCACAAGGTGTTTATCTACTCAACAAAACATTGGTGTCGGCTCAGTCTCTCGAAGATGATCATAGGGGTATGACGTGTGTGCGTGCGTTCATAGAGATGAGTGTATGCTCGTGCAACAGCGGAGCTATGTGCATCCTTGGGGGGGGGGGGGGGGGGCTATGGCCCCCCAGCCTTGGTATAATCACTGAAAAAAAAATATTTTAGGATCTTAAATACAATAAAGTGTAGTAATTAGCCCCCCAAGCATTCATGTTTTCTCTTTAGCCCCCCCCCCCCCCCCCCCCACCCCCCCCCCCCCCCCCCCCCACCCCCCCCCCCCCCCCCCCCCCCCCCCCCCCCCCCCCCCCCATATCTTCGTCTAGCTCTGCCACTGTGCTCGTGTACGTGAGCGACTTCGATTGTACTGCATTAAAAAAATATCGGTGTCGAAAAAGGTTTTTCTAACCGAAACCAGATGCATCTTACATTTTGGTAATTCAAGGAATGTCGTCAATCTTCAATGTTCTAGCGATCGCTGACCAACCTCGGTGGTCATCCTCGTGGTCATCACTGCTTGACTTGCCACGAATAGATCTCGTCACCATAAAAGGACCGTGACTTACACTGCCACGTACTAGTTAGTAACAGAACAGGTTGAAGGTTCTTCCATACATTTTCTTGCGTGTTTGGTTGGGTAGGACCTTTTGGTGTTCTAGACCTTCTCACGTCAAGAAATCCAAGGACGTGTCGTCGCAGGCAGGCAATTAGACGAGGGAGAAAGAAAGAAAGACATGAAGTAAACCAGCACGCGTGGAAGAGAGAGAGAGAGAGAGAGAGAGAGAGAAGGGAGGTCAAAGAAGCAGGTGGTTAATTTGCCCGCAAAATAAAAATAAAAATACGAGAGAGCAGGTGGTTAGATTTGGCAGATTAGCTGACCCCTGAGGTAAGCAAACGGAGCTCAAGCCGATTACTCCCTCCAAATGGAAGCAAAGCAAGACTTGTTCCGTTATCACCAAGGCGGCCCATGCACAATGTCTCTTTTTTCCTTCTCCAATCATGTACGGAGTACACAATAAGTATCTGAGGGCGTCAGATTCTTAACCCTAAAAGTCTAACGTCAGATGTATATTAAAATTCATAGTCTTTGCTCTGACATAACAAACTTGACTAGTAAACTTGAACTAGTTTAGTTAGTGTGCAAACATTCCACATCGCAAGTATTCTACGCGTACACCTCACCTAAACAAGAAAGAAAAGAAAAGAAAACCTTACTTTGGTGGCAGGTAACCTTCAATCTTTGAATCACTGTCAAGTCAACCTTGGACCCCTCTTTCTGCATGCTCCAATTCTCTGTGCCTTCCCAAGAGCAGTTTCACCCTCTCACATGCATGATGTAAGAGCATCTATAACCGGACCTCTTAAACCCGTCTTATATGTCCGGGCGAGCCGCCTGGTCACTAACCGGTCATGTTTTTTCAACCCAGACAGACGCCTCAAATGCCTGGCCTGACCGGTACCCCCCATATCCAGCCTAAATATGGGGCGGATATGGGGACGTCTGGGCGCGCCCGCCACGTTGGACCCGGCCCATGCTGGTCCACTCGACCTCACTTATATTCGTCCCCATCCGCTCGCCGGAGCAAATCCTAGCCACTTCACTCCACTCCCCTCCCCTCCCCTTCGCCATCCAAACTCGTCTACGGCGCCTTCCGGCCGTCTCCGGCATGGCGGGCAGCGGATCGGACTCCGACCAGTTCGGACCCGTCAACTGGGGTGTCATCCCGTGTGGGTTGGAGGAGGCAATGGCAGTCCGCATTGCACTCCGCCGCTCCCGGGAGGACATCGCCTGGCCGACGGACGGATCCGTCCGCCACGACGCCATAGCGTCGGCTCACCGGGCGCTCGGGTCCTCTGGTGCTGGATCCTCGCGGTTCCGGCAGCCGGAACACCTCTCCTTCCCCGTCACCGGTCGGGCAGACTATGAGTCCCACCGAGAACGGATGGCCCGGCGTGGGAAGGAGAGGATAAGGGCCGTCGAGGCCCGTATCGCGGCGGAAATGGCGGCGGCGGAGGCGGCTGATGCGGCAGCGCGGGCGGCCGCAGAGGAGGAAGCCATCCGCGCCCGCATTGTGAAGAAACGACAGCGGAGGAACACGCGCGCCCTCGCCCGAGAGTAGAATCGGGCGGTCCGTGCCGCCGGACTGCCGCCGAAGGAGGAGAAGGAGGACAGCGACGACGATGACAGCTCCGGCGACAAGCAGATCCGGCTCGATCCGTACTGCGTCTTCGACCGGTACTTCCGCGAGAAGGACGGCAAGGGCGCCGGGAAGGGCAAGGGCAGCCGTGGATGAACTCCACCATAGCCAAACATGCCAAATTTTGATAGTCCGATGACATGTTTAGTGTAGTGCGATGGAGTAGCCGGACGATGCGTGTGCGTCGAAGTAGTTGCATGAGTTTGTATGGATTTGAGATATGGTAATTAAGGTGCCTGGATGTTGATTACATTTTTTGAGGGGTGCCCATCAGTGCCCGCAGACGCGTCCGCGGGTGTTTGAGGGGCCGGATTTGTCAAGTCCAGTTGTAGATGCTCTAACCTTCTCCGCAAGCCCTTTCTCAAGTTTAGCAGTTTACCTAAAGCAACAGTAGAGAACCATTCAGATCAGTCCCTTGGTTCAAAAGACACTTCAGGATTTTGCTTCAGGTCCAACCAACACACAACACATGCATACATGCCTTGCCCGGGGCAGATGGGTTGGGTTTGGTGAACTTACCACAAAGCAAAAAATGTCTGATGCGTCTACGTGTACATACATCTACTGCTAGCTTGTTTATTTTGGTTCACTTGTGTACATCTGAGCCAGAGCCTTTTTTGTGATGAGTTGCACCAACTCTGTCTTTGCACATAACATAAGTAACCAAAGGTGGCGCCTGCCCTGAAGCAAAGGAATGACAGGGTGAGTGAAATGGAAACACAGACATGTAACCAAAAAGACATCAATGGACCAACTGAAGTACGTAGTGAGTAGCAGGGTACGCAGGGCGTGTGTCCTAGGTTTTGGAAGAGAACTCATGATGAAACCTGTGCAGGGTCATGAATAATACTAATAATTATCCTTTGCATTCATGCATGCGACGTGTTCCAAACATATGTGAAAGGGACCGGGTCCGCCTGCCTTCAGGAACTTGTCAAGCATGCGTCGTCTCTTGCTTCCTCACCTGCCAATTGCCAACGCTATATAACTTCATTTGTGTCTTGCCTAGGTTGGAACTTTCATTTCGCCTCTTGAGAGTCCCCCTTGGTCACAGCTGTCTCTACCTTGTGTGTGCATATATATATATGCCTACGGCTATGTCTCGAGCATGCAGTTCTGTGTTTTGAAGAATTAAATCTTTTGGGCAGTTGAGAAAGATCGATCACGGTGCAAGTGAAGCATAGGTACTTTGAAAATTTGTATCATCGGCAAGGTTCAGTGCGACGGTGTCGTGTGCTTCCTGAAGCATAGGTAGTACCTACTGAAGATTTTTGGCTTCAAGATGGGAGGTTTTGCTTGTGCTCATGCAGAGAAGAGGCATCGCCTGGATAGAACTTTGTGAGTTGCTGCTCTGCTCTCAACCCTGCCTCCATCTGCAAACTTAACTGTTATCTCTCTGCATCTTTAGAGTTTTTCTTCTTCCTATCGTCGTATGCATCGATGATACCACAGCTCAATTCTATCTACTTGCTGCTCCCCTTCTTTTCTTGTTATTCTTTTGTGAGATCAGTTATTACAATGGTTTTATCAGCACAAACACCCTGCTGATCCTATTCTCACAAGTGATGCACCTTTAGGTGATTTTGATTCAGCGTTGTAAGCTTACCAACAATTTTCACATATGATGCGCAATACAGATTATGTAGTTATAACTTATAAGTAAAACAGTTTTTGTTTCACAGCAAGTAGGCACAAGTAACTTTCAGAGGTGGTAACATTTTTGTAAAATAAATAAATAAGGGTAACGTGTACATCTAACCAAAACCCACATCTCCAAAGTTGGCGTCTAATAACCAGATTTCTTGGTCATCTAGCTGAACTACTAGTAACATAGATTACATCACAGTCACCGAATCACGTAAGGAGTTACATCATGGTTTGCTCACCTGCTCTGACCTAGCAACCCTATCAGAGCAGTTTGGGGAAGACAAAGTCACAGTGAACACTATTCCAGTTCTTAAGAATTGATCCATTCTCCATCCTTGCATGCCAGTTGCCAAGTAAAAGGAAGATTAGCCGGCCTCTGAAAACAGAGGAAGCAGGACAAGCAAAAGGGACGCATGACAACGCGGCAGGAGACGGAAGCAGTCAAAGATACATAGCGAAAGCAACTGCAATAAGTCAGCGATGATGACGATAAATGTAAGACCTGGACCGTTAGGAATATGGCGGTAGTACTGACTGTCCCTGATGACTACGTAGTTGATAGAGCAGGTGAAGAACTGAAGATTGCGATGTGACTTTCAGGTCATGAAACTGGAAATGACAGGCAGAAATCGATCGCCAAGTTAATTGTTGTTCAACTTCTTACACCTTATAAGTTTGTTGAGTCTTTGATGAAAGTTCAAGTGCTCATATTGTGTGTGACTATGTCTGTCAATAATTTCAGGAACGGTCTTAGCAAGAAGGGCTACGTGGGAAGCTGTTACGCCAAGTACAAGCCGTTCGGCTTCGGCGCCGTGTTACCTCCTCAAGGTTTGAGCGGCAAGATGCTCTACGTGAAGCTTGTGCTCCTCATCCTCATGTGCGGATCCTTCATGGGCCTTCTCCACTCGCCGTCGATCCACCATGGCGGCGACCAACGCAGCACACAGTGAGTGAGCAAAACATTTCAGACAATCCCCATCTTGGTGATCGATCGGTGCCAAGTGCATGCACATGGATTTCTTAATTCCTCTCGCCTGTCAGGTCGCCTGAGATGTCAAAGGTGATGCGGAAGTCCGACGCCGATGAGCCGGACTCGGGTTACACGTCGGACCTGAGGGTCGACTGGTCGAGGGTCTCCATGGCGGTGCAACGAGTCGCTCGAGAAGGAGACGGTGGATTGCGTGTGGGGATTTTGAACTTCGACGGCGACGAGATGGACCAATGGAGGACGCTGCTGCCGGCGGCCTCCGCGGTGCACCTGGACCCCGTGGCGAGCAACGTCACCTGGGCGCACCTGTACCCGGAGTGGATCGACGAGGAGGAGCTGTACCACGCGCCGGTGTGCCCGGACCTGCCGGAGCCGTCGCCGGCCCCGGAGGGAGGGTTCGACGTCGTCGCCGTGAAGCTCCCGTGCAGTGGCGCGGCGGGCTGGTCCAAGGACGTGCCGCGGTTGCACCTGCAGCTGGCCGCGGCGCGGCTCGCCGCGGGCCGGTCGGAGGAGCATGGCCGACGGCCCGCGCACGTGATCGTCGTCAGCCGGTGCTTCCCAGCCCCGAACCTGTTCAGGTGCAAGGACGAGGTCTTGCGTGACGGCGACGTGTGGCTGTACCGGCCGGACATGAGCGAGCTCCGGCAGAAGCTCGCCCTCCCCGTCGGATCCTGCAGGCTGGCCATGCCGCTCAGAGCACTCGGTACGAAATGTCTTTTCACTAGTTAACTATACATTTTGTAACAGTTTTGCTCAGTCTTGGTTATGCCCCCGTTGATACTATCTTTCTTTGATTTTGCATGAAGATTTGTGTAATTTTTTTTTAGTTTTTTTATATATCATTAATTATGACTTGGTTAAGTCTTAGTCAACTAAGACCTAACCACATCCATCTTGTAACCGTTGCATGTCATGAATTAATGAATGTGATTGATCGTCGAACAGGGGAGCCGTACGTGTCTGCGGCACCGCGGCGAGAGGCTTACGCGACGATCCTCCACTCGGAGCAGCTGTACGCGTGCGGCGCCATGGTGGCGGCGCAGAGCATCCGGATGGCGGGGTCGGACCGGGACATGGTGGCCTTGGTGGACGAGACCATCGGCGAGCGGCACCGGAGCGCGCTGGAGGCGGCCGTGTGGAAGGTGCGGACGATACGGCGGATCCGGAACCCGCGCGCGTCGCGGGACGCCTACAACGAGTGGAACTACAGCAAGTTCTGGCTGTGGACGCTGACGGAGTACCGCCGGGTGGTGTTCCTGGACGCCGACCTGCTTGTGCAGCGCCCGATGGAGCCGCTCTTCGGCATGCCGGAGGTGAGCGCGACGGGGAACCACGGCACGGTCTTCAACTCCGGCGTCATGGTGGTGGAGCCCTGCAACTGCACCTTCCGGCTGCTCATGGACCACATCGCCGACATCCGCTCCTACAACGGCGGCGACCAGGGGTACCTCAACGAGGTCTTCTCCTGGTGGCACCGCCTGCCGTCGCGCGCCAACTACATGAAGCACTTCTGGGAGGGCGACACCGCCGAGCGCGCCGCCGCCAAGCGCTGCGTCCTCGCCGCCGACCCGCCCGCCGTCCTCGCCGTGCACTTCGTCGGGATGAAGCCGTGGTTCTGCTTCAGGGACTACGACTGCAACTGGAACGCGCCCGAGCTCAGGCAGTTCGCCAGCGACGAGGCGCACGCGCGCTGGTGGCGGGCGCACGACGCCATGCCGCCGCGCCTCCAGGGGTTCTGCCTCCTCGACGAGAGGCAGAAGGCGCTGCTGCGGTGGGACGTCGCGGAGGCCAGGAAGGCCAACTTCTCCGACGGCCACTGGAGGGACAGGATCACTGATCCTCGCAAGAGCATCTGCGCCGGTGTCGGCGTGGAGGGGTGCCGCAGGAGGGAGATCCAGGGCAGGCGGGTGGAAGGGAACAGGGTCACCACGTCCTACGCCAAGCTCATTGACAACTTCTGACTTCCCTTCCCACAACACAGGGCCCCATCCCGCCAGTTGCCTGCTTATCGAACGGTGTAGATGAGATGTTCAAGGTTTTCCTTTCTAGAGTTTTTTTTTCTAACTTGACTTGAAAGGCAGGAGTGCTGCCCGGATGTGATCAAAGGCATGTGCCGGAAAATGGGAATTGGGAAATGTACTAGAGGTACATATAGAGTTGCCTGCAGGCTTTACTCGGGAGTTTGTCAGAGCGAGAGTAAGATTGGATGTAAACAAGAAACTGAGTAGATTTGTGTCAATCACAAAAGCTAGGAAAAAAGATTTTTGTCAGGTTAAGTATGAGAAACTACCCGTGGTCTTTGGTTGGCCCAATTAAGGTCTGGTGTGTCTTCTGGCCTATTATAAAGGCCCATGGTACACTTAGACTTTTTTCAGCCCGATGTTTTATTTTGGCCTGTTAGCAGCCCCTGACGGAATTGGTTGTTTTCTACCCGGCATGTCTTTCACCCGAGAGCAACTGGTTAACGAGGCGCTCCGAACGAGCGGTTCGGGAGCGCTCTGTGCGCGACAAGTGTCGGGCGCGGAGCGCTCCCGCATGGGAAAACCACCCGACGCGGTTGCTTCCCTGTTTTCACTTTCCGGTTTGTGTTTCGTTCGTTTTGCAGTTTAACCCTTCAACTACTTGAATTTTTCGTTTTTCCCTTTCCGAGCGATAACAGACATAAAATAAAAGCCAACCGCGTCGGTTCCCTGTTTCCTTTTTGTTTCCCTTTTTGTTCCCATTATATTTCTGGAAAATGGAGATTTATGGGCTAGTTACGGGCGGGGGCTTCCAACACTATCAAATGTGACCTTTCAAGTAAGCAAAAAACATCAACTTTTTAATACACACGAAGCAAAGGCATGGGTTGACGCACGGTCCTGAAGAGTGCAGAGGCATCGCTCAATCCTGTCAATGCCAATGTGTGAATTCTCTATAGGCACAAGTGTATACTAGCAGAGGCATGGTTTGTATAACTTAACTAAATTGGAGCATGGCGCCTCCAGCGTGGGGAACCTCCTGCTCGCCTTCGGTTCGTTTAATTTTCATAAACATCTTGAAGGGGGAATATGTCGAAGTGTGTGTTGGTCGTGCAGCGTGTTGGTTCGTGCAGCGTGTTGGTTCGTGCGGCGCGTTATCCATCATCGTGTCACACGGCGCCTCCGACGCGGGGAACCTCCTACTCGCGTTCGGCTCGTTTAATTTTCATAAACATCTTGAAGGGGTGCATAGGTCGAAGTGTGTGTTGGTCATGCAGCGTGTTGGTTCGTGCGGCGCGTTGTCCGTCGTGGTGTCATACGGCGCCTCCGGCGCGGGGAACCTCCGGCTCGCCTTCGGCTCGTTTAATTTTCATAAACATCTTGAAGGGGGGCATAGGTCGAAGTGTGTGTTGGTCATGCAGCGTGTTGGTTCGTGCGGCGCGTTGTCCGTCGTGGTGTCACACGACGCCTCCATCGCGGGGAACCTCCTACTCGCCTTCGGCTCGTTTAATTTTCTTAAACATCTTGAGGGGGGGGGGGGGGCATAGGTCGAAGTGTGTGTTGGTCGTGCAACGTGTTATTTCGTGCGGCGCGTTGTCCGTCGTCGTGTCACACGTCGCCTCCGTCGCGGGGAACCTCCTGCTTGCCTTCGGCTCGTTTAATTTTCATAAACATCTTGAAGGGGGGGCATAGGTCGAAGTGTGTGTTGGTCGTGCAGCGTGTTGGTTCGTGCGGCGCGTTGTCCGTCGTGGTGTCACATGGCGCCTCCGGCGCGAGGAACCTCCTGCTCGCCTTCGGCTCGTTAAATTTTCATAAACATCTTGAAGGGGGGGCATAGGTCGAAGTGTGTGTTGGTCGTACAACGTGTAGGTTCGTGCGACGCGTTGTCCGTCGTCGTGTCATACGGCACCTCTGGCGCGGGGAACCTCCTGCTCGCCGTCGGCTTATTTAATTTTCATAAACATTTTGAAGGGGGGGCATAGGTCGAAGTGTGTGTTGGTCGTGCAGCGTGTCGGTTCGTGCGGCGCGTTGTCCATTGTGGTGCCACACGGCGCCTCCGGCGCGGGGAACCTCCTGCTCGCCTTCGGCTCGTTTAATTTTCATAAACATCTTAAAGGGGAGGCATAGGTCGAAGTGTGTGTTGGTCGTGCATCGTGTTGGTTCGTGCGGCGCGTTGTCCGTCGTGGTGTCACACGACGCCTCCGTCGCGGGGAACCTCCTGCTCGCCTTCGACTCGCTAAATTTTCATAAACATCTTGAAGGGGGGGGGGGGGGGGGGCATAGGTCGAAGTGTGTGTTGGTCGCGCAGCGTGTTGGTTCGTGCGGCGCATTGTCCGTCGTGGTGTCACACGGCGCCTCCGTCGCGGGGAACCTCCTGCTCGCCTTCGGCTCATTTAATTTTCATAAACATCTTGAAGGGGGGGCATAGGTCGAAGTGTGTGTTGGTTCGTGCGGCGCGTTGTCCGTCGTGGTGTCACACGGCGCCTCCGGCGCGGGGAACCTCCTGCTCGCCTTCGGCTCGTTTAATTTGCATAAACATCTTGAAGGGGGGGGGGGTGGAGGGGCATAGGTCGAAGTGTGTGTTGGTCATGCAGCGCGTTTTTTCTCGCATTTGGTTGGTTGCTGAAGTTCATGATATTCTATAAGAAGTTCACAGCTCAGAAGAAATTCTTTATACAGGTCGTGCAAAAGCCAAGCTCCTTCACCTGGAAAGGCACGGGTTTGAAGCATGTGCAGTCATGTGTGCGCAGCAGCTAGCCACGGTTGAGGCACTAGAGGTATGTGCGCGCATGCACATGTGTGGATCCTCCGGAGGCACGGGGCCATGTCGCCTCCGGAGGGACGGGTGTGAAGCATCTGCAGTCACGTGTGCGCGGCAGCTAGCTACAGTTGAGGCACTAGAGGTATGTGCGTACATGCACCTGTGTGAATTCTCCGGAGGCACGGGCATGTCGCCTGCGGAGGCACGGGTGTGAAGCATCTGCAGTCACGTGTGCGGAGCAGCTAGCCACGGTTGAGGCACTAGAGGTATGTGCGTGCATGCACATGTGTGGATTCTCCGGAGGCACGGGGCCATGTCGCCTCCGGAGGCATGGGCGGGTGGTCTCTAGAGTCATGGGTAGGAGTTCGTTTTGGGAGTCACTGCTGTCGCACAGTTAAAAAGAGGCACTGTTGTTTATAGTGTAGTGGCATTCTCTGATGATGTTCTCTTTTCAACATGAACATGCAATTTGTAACTAGATTACATATAAATATGAGTCGTTGTTAAACTGTTTTGTCACGTTTTGATGGAATTAGGCTCGCTGGCTAAATCAAAAGTTTTAGTCTTCATTCTTGCTGAAGACCTTGCTAATCTCGTTACACATTTCATTAGCTTTGACTTCATTCATCTCGCTAAGTAAAAGAATGTACATTGCCTCTGCCCTCCAGTCTTCCACTTCATCCTGTGAAATTTTGCCGAGAAGAGAAGTATATTCTTAGAGTTGGTGCATAAAAGGTGTATATAAGTAAAAAAAAAAATATATATATATATATATATATTCCAATATTTTTTATGTATTGTGTCCAGAAGATTTACATTGAAAACTTACTGTCAAATCATCCAGGTCTTTGATGAACTTTTCACCATTGTAGAGGAATGCAAGCTTTAGAACAGCAAATGGTGATTCGCCCTTTTCTACCACTGGAACATCTTGCATAGTATGAAACTGCCATCTTGTATTTTTGGGATTCATTGTTTGTCCTAGTATGGCATTGAAGACTTCTTTAATCCTAGGTACCTGGGAATTGCATTTTGTAATTGTTTTAATATTGCAACTTGTAAAACTGAAAAAATCGTTATTTAGAAATGCTTACGATTGCCGACTTGTGAACATGATATTCCTGAAACTGTTTTTTTCTTTCCTCTTCAGCGTCTTCGTTTTCCTGAAGAATTCGATCTGCTTCAAATGGATCCAAATATTCTATGTCTACCTTTTCTTTCTCAAATTCCTCTGGAGTTGCTTCTCGAGGATCAATAATGTGAACTTTGTTTTTATATTTGTCCAGCATATATAACACGTAGCGGTGATCCTTCTCGAGTGGAATGAATATCTGCGTACAAAATATTTGTTGCTTAAATGACAGTTTAATATAAAGGAATATGATAAAACGCATATTTTTGATTTTGTTGTGGAGTAAAGGGATGCTACCATGTTTGCTGTTGAGAGCTTATTCTGTTGATGTTCTTTGAGGTACATGGGAACCGGTTGATTCTTTGTTCTTTGCAATTCAGTTTTAAATTTGCTAATAGTAGTTTTGTGATTCTTTAAATCCAATATACGCTGCAAACAATAATTACAATAAAAACCTGTCAGAAAAAACAGCTGTGTAACAATATAAAAGAGCAGGCGTTGCATATAGACAAGTTTGTGCTTTTTAAAAATTTACCTATGCAAAGTTTGGGCCTAATATTACTCTATCACTCTCTTTTGAATCTAGTCTGCTTTCCCAGATTTCTGCTATATCATCGAGCACTCTCTTTTCTATATGATGTGATATGTTCGTCTGTGCTGGTCTTGGACCAAATACTGCCTTCAGTTGGGCTCCAGTAAGTTGCGTGCTTTCGCTCTCTCTACGAATGCGCTTAAATACAATTTTGCTGCGACAGGGAAATAAAATAATTTTGGAGGTGAGAGTCAGTGAGAAACATAATTTTATATTATTTTTGGCCTCGGTCCAACTATTTTGAGGTGCAATAGAAAACAACTCATTTTTTGAATTCCTCCTGCCAGCTGTCGCTCATGACTATTTGGAAGAGGTCGGATGCCTCCTTTGTGTGTTGGAAGCAATGTGAATGTTTTGGGTATGGATTGGTGCTTCGTCCTTTTTTCCTTTTTGTTGCATCTGTTTCTGTCAGCGGAAGCAGATATGTAATATGTAAGCTCTCGTGATACTAAAGACATTGGTCAACCATGGTTCATTACAAAAAAAGATAACCAGAAATAATTTTCTTACCTTTGCTGGTGGAAAAGAACTTCGAAGTTTCTGGTTTGAATTCTTTGATTCTTCCAGGTAGTTGCTCGCACTTTACTTGGTTGGTTTCACCAAATATGGCTGTAAAAAGGAACTCCGGTTTCCACTCGGCATCTACCTTGCTATGCTGCATGAAGGTCATCGGATATTCTTTTTTTTTTCTTTGTTGAAATAATTCAAGAATTCAAGGAGTGCTGCTCCTAAAATAAAATTGTTGCTCGTACTATTCACTTACATGGAAATCCTCATCGTCCTTTGTGAGATCAATGCCATTCCAGTATTTTACAAATTGAACCATGAAGTGTCTGCATTGGGCACCCTGCTGTTTTGGCACGCAAACTCTGTTAGGTGTTTCTGCTATCCTCGACCAGTTCGGTTCACTATTGGCTTGTAGTTCCGCTTCTCCGTAATGCTTCTTCATGAGTGCATACATCCTTTTAATCTATGATTACGGTTTTGTTTTATTGTTGGATATTGCCATTAAGAAAGGTAATGCAAGAATTAGAAAACCAAGGTTGAAATGACGTACCAGTTCTGAGTGATCCTTATGGTGTTTTTTCCATGTATTATTTCTTGTGTGTCTGTAATTCAGTGAGTCAAGTATGTCGATGGAGCTCGTGTACTTGTTCAGCACATACAATGTGAAGTGTTTAGCTGTGTTGTGAGGTATCATAATCTGCGGTGTTTGGAGACAGAGTGAGTTAAAGATCATTGTTGTCAGGCGAATTAAATGACATGTAAATGTGCAATCTTTAGAAAGAATGATTTATGTTTGTATATTTCTATTAACTTACCAGCTTTTTCTTTAAAAGTTCTTTCCCTCTTACAAGGGGTACAAACTCTTTCAATGCTTCTTCCTCATTGAATTCTCGTAGTCCTCCTTCTTCTCCAAGATTAACACCGAGCACAAGCTGCGACAAAAAAGTTGTGTAGTTTTTAGTTGAAACATATAATCACTGAAATGATGCAAGTGTTTTTTGTCCAATTGGACTTCATATGTTTGCAAATTCTGCGGAGAGTATGGCTTTATCGGTTGTGTTGTATTATTCCTGCTCCGTCCATTCTTCGAACAATGCGTTTGCGATGGAGCCCTCCATCTGTCCATCTCCTCTTCGTAGCTGTTGCATTATGTTTTGTCCTGTAATCCAATCGGGTCGCTTTGAGCTATTATATACGTCTAGACTGCAAGCAGAAAAGGTTTATACATTAGTTAGGTTCCTTTAAAAAGGAGCAGCACTTCTCTGTTTTTTGTTTTAACAAGAGAAAGTACTTACTGTCCGCATTCTTTCTGTCCTTCTTTGCTGAATAAGTAATCATGAAGTGCCTTGGCTTTGTTCATAAATTTGAAATCTCCTAGCACAAATGTAGGAATCTTGATTTTTCCATGGAGCCTGCTCGAAGGCTTCACCGGCCTCTTCTTGACCGAGGTTTTCTTGGCTGAGCTGTTCTCAGATGATTGAGCCATTGAATGTTCTCTTGATTCTTGCTGCAAGCTTGCCAGATACGGCGTGGCTTTGTTGTTGAATTCACGCTCTTCGTGCTGAAACCGTAATGTTTTGATTTCATCGAATGTATAGCCCATCTGTATAAGCTCATTGTATAGCTTTAGTTGGTCCGGGTCAAGGCTTAAAATAAATTCATCAACTTCTTCATGCTTTTTCGTTGTTTTGGGTTTTAAGAAGTCTAAAGAGACGGTGCTTGAGGTGCCTTGCTGATTGTTTGTCGAGCCTATTTCTTCTTGAAGAAGAATAGGTTGTTTCTTCTGCTCGGAAAGCTGTTCTTGTCTAGTTGGTACGTCGTTGCTTCTGTCATCCTCTTTTAAAGGAGTGCCTGTTTGTTCAAGTTGCTCTGTGCTCGGAATATTGCTGTTGATATTTTGCTCGTTAGTGGTGACCATTGCCTCTTCAGATTGGTGTGGTATCTTGTCGTCTGGGGGTGGTTGATCTGGTTCTATTGGTGGTTCCTTCTATTTATGGTCTGTGCAAGATTCTTTGATGACGACATGACTGCTCACATGCATAAGCTCTTTATGTTCACTGCATATATCAATAACTTCTTGCTCTTGGGTGGTTGTCGCATGCATAATATGTTCCTTGGGCTTGGGATTTTGCGGAAATTCTTCTAGTACGCAACATTCTGTCTGTTGCATTTCTTTGTCTCCCATATCGACCTCATACTTCAGCATATCTGTTAGAATCAAAAAAAAAAAAATCTTATTAGTAGTTGGTAGTGTGACAAAATTGTAAGGTTTTGTTTCTGAAAAGACTAACCTGTTGTACACTTGATTAATGACACTGCGGTATTGCCTCTGCGTTGACTGATTAGTTGATATAGAATTTTTTTCCTCAACTCTGGTACTTGTTGTGCCTGTAAGGCCGCTGTTGTTCCATCTTTGGAGTAGTGCTTCACGTTCATGTGCATATAGAATGCGCAGTCCATTCTGCATGTGGAGGAATGGTAGTAGTAAAATTGTTGCATTTGAGAAACGGAAAGAAGAGAAATGTTGGAGGAATGGTAGTAGTAATTGTTGCATTGAAAAAAAGAAACAAGACAATTGTTGGAGGAATGGTAGTAGTAAATGTTGCATTGAAAAAAAGAAAGAAGAGAAATATTGGAAGTGCTTACGTGTCTTCTCCCTGAAGCGGCACCTGTAGTTTGACCTTTTTGAAGTGGTCGATACTGCTTTGTGAAAGCTGGAGCTCTGTGCTTACGTGCTTCCAGATTTTCATTAATTTGCTGGTTACAGTGTTGAAGAATTCTATTGTGCCTGGATATGGAGTTGAAGAGTCAAGGAGTTCAAAGCGCTGTTTTCCATGTTAACTGTAACGGTGAAGTAATGACTGGTAGTTTCGTCTTTCTTGAACCCGCGCATCGAACATGGTAGAAGGAACTGCAAAACACAAGATAAACAGAAAAACATTTGGAAATCTTCTTAGATTTAGACATGATTTGTCTGTCATGAAAGAGAACTTTGCATATCATATGTAATTGGATTTTGTTTTTGTAACAGCTGATCTGCTTACCATGTTATAATCTTGCAGTTTTTTTCTTCTTCTTCTATGTTGAAAATGCTCTAAGCCTGGTAGGTAGTAGTTTTTTCCTGATATGTGCTTGATCATTATTTTTGTAGCACATTGGATCTTCGTCGTCGGCTTCCTTTATTGAGTGCTGCTTGTTTTGTCATACATACACAAAGGGAATTTGTTAGTTTAGTTATAGGTGAAGTTTATCTATTTATAAACTGATATTTATCATTTTAAACGTGATTCTTTTGCCGTGATCTTTACTTACAGTGTTGCTTAATGATAGAATCTTTCTCCCTGTGCCATTGAGTTGATTTCTCAAGATCGTTAGCATGGGCTCGATTGCTTCGCTGCTCACTGGGTTACCGACCTTGAAGCTTTCGGCGACATGACCTAGATTGACATCGAACCTGTCCGTTGTAATGAAAAGCTCATCCCTGCAAAGTATATTTAGAAAAATATTTTAGTTTACACAGAATACAGTTAAAATCATTGTATGTAAGAATGTGTTGTGTGTTAGTTACATGAACTTACATTTCTTTCTTTGTCCATGGCTTGCATACATCGTTGTACAGGTCTTCGATGGCTTTGTTGACGGCATCACTATGTTTGCCCCCTTTCTCCTTTGTGCCTGGGATGATTTTGAATTTAATGTAAATAATTTCAAGTCGCAAGATAGCAATTAAGTTTCTATTGTCTTGCCTGCTTCGATGCTAGAAGATATGCCTTGTCCAGTGTTGTTCCTTTCTTGTTCTCATTCTGCTTCTGGCGGCATGTGATGTTTTCCTTTTTGCATTGTACATTCGAAGCTGGATTCGTCAGTACCCTTTTGTCTAGTTTCTGCTGCATCCTCGTTTGAGTCATCTGTGCTTTTCTTAGCGTCATGTTTTTGCTTGTCAACCGTCATGTCTTGCTGGTGGTCTTTTCCGTCTTGTTTTTTAGTCTCGACCTGGTTGGCAGTAACCTCTTTGCCAGGAGAATCGCCGTCGTACGACGGTGTTGGGTTTTCTTCGATAGTGTCTGGTTCTTTCTCTGAAATATCATAACCAAGTTTCTGTAGAACAATCTGAGTGTTTGCTTCATTGATTGTATCTGTGTGGTTGCCTTCTTCATGTTTCTGCGTTATCATGGAAAAAGCATTAAATAATTTAATTTGCTACTTTATTTTAATTTTAGCAGCTGTGACAGGAAAATAGCGAAGCGTTCGGTGTGTGTTTTGAGCTATTTGATTGTGAATAGGCGTTATTTTATTGAGATTAAGCTATAATTTTGTAGAAACATTTTGCGCAACTTCACCTGTTTAGCTGTCATTGCTGCTGCTGACTGTTCCACCCGTTCTTCATTGAGTGGAGTTTTTTGGGGATCCTCTTGTTCTTTCTTTTGGTGTTCATCGTCACTGTCCTCGTTTTTGTCTTGCAGCTGTTCAAACATAGAGGTGGCTAAGTGGCAGTGCATTTGAGTTTTCATGGAGCTACTTTATATTTTTCGTAGAATCAGCTTATGTAACTTTACCTCCTCAGTTGTTGCTGCTTCTGTCGTCTCTGCTACTGTTCTCGTTGCTGCTGCTGACTGTTCTGCCTGTTCTTCGTTGAGTGGAGGTTTTTGGGCATCTTCTTGTTCTTTCTTTTGGAGTTCATCGCCGCTGTCCTTGTTTTTGTCTTGTAGCTTTTCAAACATAGAGGTGGCTAAGTAGGAGTGAATTTGAGGTTCCACAGAGCTATTTTATACTTTCATAGGATCAACTTATGTAACTTTACCTTTTTAGTCGTTGTCGCTGCTGCTGTCTCTGCTACCTGTTGTTTGGTGAGTGAATATTTCGAGGCTTGGTCTTCTGTGGCGTTGATGTCTACCGTTTGAAGAATATGTTGCCCTTGTTTAGTGGCCTCCTCTTGGTCATTAGCCTCCTCTGGCTATGACAGGAAAATAGTGAAATGTCAAGTGCGTATTTTTGAACTATAAGATCGTGAAGAGGTATTATGTGACTTCACCTCTTTATTTGTTGTTGTGGCTGCTGATTGTTCTACCTGTTCTTCGTTGAGTGGGGGTTTTTGGGCCTTCTCTTGTTGTTCATTTTGCTCTTCATCGTCACTGTCCTCGTTTTTTTCTTACAGCTGTTCAAACATAGAGGTGGCAAAGTGGGAGTGCATTTGAGTGAACACAGAGGTGGTAAGTGGGAGTTTATTTGAGTGTGCACGGAGCTATTTTATAATTTCATAGTTGTAGGTTATGTAACTTTACCTTTTCAATCGTTGACACTGCTGCCATCTCTGCTACCTGTTGTTCGGTGAGTGAATATTTCATGGCTTGGTCTTCAGTGGCATTGCTTTCTACCATTTGAAGAACATGTTCCCCTTGTTCATTGGCCTTCTCTGGTTGTGTTTGATGGTCTTGATTGTTGGTGTTCTCTTGAGCTTCTTGTGCCTGTTCCAACACAAAAAGTAATTAAAAAATGGGTGCATTTCTGACTGTGCATTTGCAGTTATTTTTTTATAAGACCTCTTTCTCTGCAGTGGCAGGACTGTCTACTGCTGGAAATACGGCTTCTCCTTGTTTCACGTTATCCTCTTGTTTTTCATGTTGAATATCTATGCCAGTGCTTTAGTTTGCTTCCTTTTTCTGTTTAATAAAAATTGAAATTATAGATTGAACTTCATTTGTGTCTGAGCTACATCGTACATGTGAACTTCATCATTGCAACAATATTTTTTTGTCATAGAAACAGGCTTTGTTATCTCACCTCTTCAGCCATTGTTGTTTGAAGTTCTCTGTGTTTTTGAGTTTCCTTTGGTTGTGCTGCTTGTTGATCTTCGAGATTAACGTACTCGTTTGTTTCCTGCATTTGTTCAGAGAAAAGGGTGAGTCATCCCTTATAATCCTTGTATTGTGGTGGCAGGGTCTATTAGGTAGTTCAGACATCATAAATGTTTTGAAAAGGGGTTGTTGTTGTTGAATTTTACCTCTGTGTTGATGATTGGGTTATTCGTGCCTGCGTCGACTGTTTCTTTGTCAGGTATAACAGTCTCGAGTTTCTCATCGGTTGGGATGTCTTGGGCTTTCTCCTCTGTATTTGTGATGGTCATCTGCATTGTTGTGGCACTGGAAATCTCTTGTACACAAACTTCCCGTTCGGTGACGCTTTCGTCTGTTTGAGGTTCATCATGGGGTTCAAGTTCAACACGGTTCGCCTCTTGCAATTGCAGTGCTTGTGATACCTGGAGATGAAACAATACGAGTTTGCGGTGCATTTTCTTCCTGCCATTATGAGTTTTCGGTGTGGGGTGCAGTGGGCTGTGGAAGTTTACCTCCTCTTCGTTGTTTTCTTCTTCTTTATCGTGTGTGATGCTAACGGTTGATTGTGGGTCAGCTTCTTGTGTTTGGTTGGCGGGACTGCTGATTTGATGGTTGTCCAGCTGAGCCTATATTTTGTTGGAGGTTTGTCAGTTAACTTAAAACTCTATCCAGTTTTGAAAGGAAAAAGGGATGTTCATACTGACCTGTTCACTGGTTCTGACGTCGATCGTATCTTCTGCTTGTGTTGGGGTAGTTGTTGTTGTAGCATTGTCTGTTGTGAGGTTGCTTGCTTTGTTGCGTTCATTCTTGTTTTTGGGGTTGTTGACATCATCCTGCAGTTGGAGTTCATCTTGGCCTGGCGTGCTATTGGCACGTTCCTGAAAGTATTTTGACAGTTTTTTTCAGTTCAGGTATGAAAACAGGGCTTTGCTTTAGGGGCAGATGGCATCATGCATTACTATTATTTACCTGTTTCTGCCGCTTTATCTTTTTCTTGTCAATTCCCATGTCCCTTGATTTTGTTCTTCTCTTCCTCTCTTCCTCTCTTCGTCTTCTTCTTCCTTCTTCCTTCTTTCTTTTTCTCCTTTCTCCTGGTTCTGTTCTGGCTATGACTTCTTTCCTGCGGTTGCCATCGACTAGTGTACTTGTGGCTCTTGCATCTGCTTGCTCTAGCATCTGCAGGGTCGCCTCGTCTATTAAGTTCTTTTTGCAAATCATGTCCTGAAATTCTCTGTGTTGTTTGAAAGCTTCAATCAGGGACATTGTTTGTTGCACCACTGACTTCTTGGATTTTTGATCCAATCTCTCCTCTTGTTCGGTGCATTGGTGTTCAGCCCTGGTGGTTACTCCTGGTAACTGTTTTGCTTCATCAAGCACTTTTTCCAACAGTTCCTTTATCGTTTCGAATCTTTCTTCTGATCCTGTGCTGGTGCTTGTGTCGAGTTCCCTGCTTCCACTGGTGCTGACACGTGGTTCGCGTTGGCGCTTGGGTGTAGGTGGTAGCAGTTTGGTTGTGTGCTGCTGCTGTTGTTTACGATGCTGAGCTGGTATGTGTTGAATTGAAGACGAAGGTGATGCTGTGCTGGTATAGAAGATCCTCTCTGCTGTTCCTTTCCATGTCTGCATTGTTTCGGTAGAATGGAGTTGGTTAGAATGGAAACTGTTTTTAAAAACAAGGACAGATTTATGTACAACAGAGTTTTACCTTTATCTTGCCAAATTCATAGTCATCCAGTCGTGCTTTTCCATCCCTTTTCATGTCTGCTCTAGCTATTTTCGCTAGGTCACTCTCTTTGAGATGGTTTGCTCGTGGTAATGAGGTGTTATCCATTTTCTTGGCAATGTTGCGCATGTCTTTCGTGTTGGTGGGTAGGAGCAGGGAGTCGAGGTACATGATTACTGGTCCCTGTGCCAAACCATTGACACGCTTTTTGTTCTTTTTTTATTGATCCAACGTCCTGTGCTCCTGCCATTTCATGGCTCCTGCCTTAATTCTTTCGACGATTACCTCGCAGAAATCCATCTGTGCCATTTCTTCATACTTCATGTCCTTGACTATTATCGCTTGTTGGCTGAAGATAGCGGCGCTTGTCCCGCAGACAACGTTGTGGAAAAAAATAAGGAAAAATATTTTAACTGATTTGCTGTTTGATTCTTCATCGTCTAGTTCCACCAATTTTTCTAGCTTCTCGAACAGTTCTTTTGGTGAGAAATCTGTGTTGTAAATATGCCCTAGAGGCAATAATAAAGTGGTTATTATTATATTTCCTTGTTCATGATAATTGTCTATTGTTCATGCTATAATTGTGTTATCCGGAAATCGTAATACATGTGTGAATACATAGACCACAACATGTCCCTAGTGAGCCTCTAGTTGACTAGCTCGTTGATCAATAGATGGTTACGATTTCCTGACCATGGACATTGGATGTCGTTGATAACGAGATCACATCATTAGGAGAATGATGTGATGGACAAGACCCAATCCTAAGCATAGCACTAGATCGTGTAGTTCGTTTGCTAGAGCTTTTCTAATGTCAAGTATCATTTCCTTAGACCATGAGATTGTGCAACTCCCGGATACCATAGGAATGCTTTGGGTGTATCAAACGTCACAACGTAACTGGGTGACCATAAAGGTGCACTACAGGTATCTCCGAAAGTGTCTGTTTGGTTGGCACGAATCGAGACTGGGATTTGTCACTCCGTATGACGGAGAGGTATCTCTGGGCCCACTCGGTAATGCATCATCATAATGAGCTCAATGTGACTAAAGAGTTAGCCACGGGATCATGCGTTACGGAACGAGTAAAGAGACTTGCCGGTAACAAGATTGAACAAGGTATAGGGATACCGACGATCGAATCTCAGGCAAGTATCATACCGGTAGACAAAGGGAATTGTATACGGGATTGATTGAATCCTCGACATCATGGTTCATCCGATGAGATCATCATGGAACATGTGGGAGCCAACATGGGTATCCAGATCCCGCTGTTGGTTACTGGCCGGAGAGATGTCTCGGTCATGTCTGCATGGTTCCCGAACCCGTAGGGTCTACACACTTAAGGTTCGATGACGCTAGGGTTGTTATGGGAAATAGTATGTGGATACCGAATGTTGTTCGGAGTCCCGGATGAGATCCCGGACATCACGGGGAGTTCCGGAATGGTCCGGAGGTGAAGATTTATATATGGGAAGTCATCATACGGTCACCGGAAGTGTTCGGGGGGTTTTTCCGGTATTGTACCGGGACCACCGAAGGGGTTCCGGGGGTCCACCGGGAGGGTCCACCTGCCCCGAAGGGCCCTATGGGCTGTATGGGGGAGGGA
Organism: Thinopyrum elongatum; assembly: GCA_011799875.1. NCBI lineage: Eukaryota > Viridiplantae > Streptophyta > Magnoliopsida > Poales > Poaceae > Thinopyrum > Thinopyrum elongatum. Next base: position 96,637,192 of record CM022301.1, on the reverse strand, counting down.
ACCAGCCCCTAAGTGGGCTGGGCGCCATTCCCCCCTAGGGCCCATCCGCCTAGGGTTGGGGGAAACCCTAAAGGGGGGCGCCCCCCTTGGCTTGGGGGGCAAGCCCCCTCCCCCTGGCCGCCACCCCCCTCTAGATCTGATCTAGAGGGGCCGGCCCCCTTCCCCCTTGGCCCTATAAATAGAGGGGAGGAGGGAGGGCAGCAGCACCTCATCCAAGGCGCAGCCCTCCCCCTCTCCAACACCCCCTCCTCCTCCGTTGAGCTTGGCGAAGCCCTGCCGGAGAACTGCAAGTTCCACCACCACGCCGTCGTGCTGCTGGAGCTGTCTTCCCCAACCTCTCCCTCCTCCTTGCTGGATCAAGGCGCGGGAGACGTCACCGGGCTGCACGTGTGTTGAACGTGGAGGCACCGTTGTTCGGTGCTTAGATCGGAATCGACCGCGATCTGAATCGCTGCGTGTACGACTCCTCCAACCGCGTTCTTGCAACGCTTCCGCATCGCGATCTTCAAGGGTATGAAGATGCACTCCTCTCTCTCTCTTTGCTAGTCTCTCCATAGATTGATCTTGGTGATGCGTAGGATTTTTTTTTGATTTACTACTATGTTCCCCAACAGTGGCATCATGAGCTAGGTCTATGCGTAGTTTCTTGCACGAGTAGAACACAAGTTGTTGTGGGCGTCGATTTTGTCAATTTACTTGCCGTTACTAGTCTTATCTTGATTCGGCGGCATCGTGGGATGAAGCGGCCCGGACCGACCTTACACGTACGCTTACGTGAGACAGGTTCCACCGACTGACATGCACTAGTTGCATAAGGTGGCTAGCGGGTGTCTGTCTCTCCCACTTTAGTCGGATCGGATTCGATGAAAAGGGTCCTTATGAAGGGTAAATAGAAATTGGCATATCACGTTGTGGTTGTGGCGTAGGTAAGAAACGTTCTTGCTAGAAACCTATAGCAGCCACGTAAAATTTTTTGCAACAACAATTAGAGGACGTCTAACTTGTTCTTGCAGCATATGCCGTGTGATGTGATATGGCCAAAAGGATGTGATGAATGATATATGTGATGTATGAGATTGATCATGTTCTTGTAATAGGAATCACGACTTGCATGTCGATGAGTATGACAACCGGCAGGAGCCATAGGAGTTGTCTTAATTTATTGTATGACCTGCGTGTCAATGAAAACGCCATGTAATTACTTTACTTTATTGCTAACCGTTAGCCATAGTAGTAGAAGTAATAGTTGCCGAGACAACTTCATGAAGACACGATGATGGAGATCATGGTGTCATGCCGGTGACGATGATGATCATGGTGCCCCGAAGATGGAGATCAAAAGGAGCAAAATGATATTGGCCATATCATGTCACTTTATGATTTGCATGTGATGTTTATCATGTTTACATCTTATTTGCTTAGAACGACGGTAGCATAAATAAGATGATCCCTCGCTAAAATTTTAAGAAAGTGTTTCCCCTAACTGTGCACCGTTGCGAAGGTTCGTTGTTTCGAAGCACCACGTGATGATCGGGTGTGATAGATTCTAACGTTCGAATACAACGGGTGTAAGCCAGATTTACACATGCAAAACACTTAGGTTGACTTGACGAGCCTAGCATGTACAGACATGGCCTCGGAACACGGAAGACCGAAAGGTCGAACATGAGTCGTATAGAAGATACGATCAACATAGAGATGTTCACCGTTGATGACTAGTCCGTCTCACGTGATGATCGGACACGGCCTAGTCGATTCGGATCATGTATCACTTAGATGACTAGAGGGATGTCTATCTGAGTGGGAGTTCATAGAATAATTTGATTAGATGAACTTAATTATCATGAACTTAGTATAAAATCTTTATAATATGTCTTGTAGATCAAATGGCCCACGCTAATGTTGCCCTCAACTTCAACGCGTTCCTAGAGAAAACCAAGCTGAAAGACGATGGTAGCAACTACACGGACTGGGTCCGTAACCTGAGGATCATCCTCATAGCTGCCAAGAAAGCTTATGTCCTTGAAGCACCGCTAGGTGACGCACCTATTTTCCCGGCAACTCAAGACGTTATGAACGCCTGGCAGTCGCGTAGTGATGATTACTCCCTGGTTCAGTGCGGCATGCTTTACAGCTTAGAACCGGGGCTCCAAAAGCGTTTTGAGCAACACAGAGCATATGAGATGTTCCAAGAGCTGAAAATGGTTTTCCAAGCTCATGCCCGGGTCGAGAGATATGAAGTCTCCGACAATTTCTACAGTTGTAAGATGGAGGAGAATAGTTCTGTCAGCAAGCATATACTCAAAATGTCTGGGTTGCACAACCGCTTGTCTCAGCTGGGAGTTAATCTCCCGGATGACGCGGTCGTTGACAGAATCCTTCAGTCGCTTCCACCTAGCTACAAGAGCTTTGTGATGAACTTCAATATGCAGGGGATGGAAAAAACCATTCCTGAGGTATATTCAATGCTGAAATCAGCGGAGGTGGAGATCAAAAAGGAACATCAAGTGTTGATGGTGAATAAAACCACTAAGTTCAAGAAAGGCAAGGGTAAAAAGAACTTCAAGAAGGACGGCAAGGGAGTTGCCGCGCCCGGTAAGCAAGCTACCGGGAAGAAGCCAAAGAATGGACCCAAGCCTGAGACTGAATGCTTTTATTGCAAGGGAAACGGTCACTGGAAGCGGAACTGCCCCAAGTACTTAGCGGATAAGAAGGCCGGCAATACCAAAGGTATATATGATATACATGTTATTGATGTGTACCTTACCGGCGCTCGTAGTAGCTCCTGGGTATTTGATACCGGTGCGGTTGCTCATATTTGTAACTCAAAACAGAAGCTGCGGAATAAGCGGAGACTGGCGAAGGACGAGGTGACGATGCACGTCGGGAATGGTTCCAAGGTCGATGTGATCGCCGTCGGCACACTACCTCTACATCTGCCTACGGGATTAGTTTTAAACCTCAATAATTGTTATTTAGTACCAGCTTTGAGCATGAACATTGTATCAGGATCTCGTTTGATGCGAGATGGCTACTCATTTAAATCCGAGAATAATGGTTGTTCTATTTATATGAGAGATATGTTTTATGGTCATGCCCCGCTGGTCAATGGTTTATTTTTATTCAATCTCGAACGTGATGTTACACATATTCATAGTGTGAATGCCAAGAAATGTAAGGTTGATAATGATAGTCCCACATACTTGTGGCACTGCCGCCTTGGTCACATTGGTGTCAAACGCATGAAGAAACTCCATGCAGATGGACTTTTGGAGTCTCTTGATTATGAATCATTTGACACGAGCGAACCATGCCTCATGGGCAAAATGACCAAGACTCTGTTCTCCGGAACAATGGAGCGAGCAACCAACTTATTGGAAATCATACATACTGATGTGTGCGGTCCAATGAGCGTTGAGGCTCGCGGTGGTTATCGTTATGTTCTCACCCTCACTGATGACTTAAGTAGATATGGGTATGTCTACTTAATGAAACACAAGTCTGAGACCTTCGAAAAGTTAAAGGAATTTCAGAGTGAGGTTGAGAATCAATGTGATAGGAAAATAAAGTTCTTACGATCAGATCGTGGAGGGGAATATTTGAGTCACGAGTTTGGCACGCACTTAAGGAAATGTGGAATTGTTTCACAACTCACGCCGCCTGGAACACCTCAGCGTAATGGTGTGTCCGAACGTCGTAATCGCACTCTATTAGATATGGTGCGATCTATGATGTCTCTTACCGATCTACCGCTATCATTTTGGGGTTATGCTTTAGAGACTGCCGCATTCACTTTAAATAGGGCTCCGTCGAAATCCGTTGAGACGACACCGTATGAATTATGGTTTGGGAAGAAACCTAAGCTGTCATTTCTGAAAGTTTGGGGATGCGATGCTTATGTCAAGAAACTTCAACCTGAAAAGCTCGAACCCAAATCGGAAAAATGCGTCTTCGTAGGATACCCTAAGGAAACTATTGGGTATACCTTCTACCTCAGATCCGAAGGCAAGATCTTTGTTGCCAAGAATGGATCCTTTCTAGAGAAAGAGTTTCTCTCGAAAGAAGTAAGTGGGAGGAAAGTAGAGCTTGATGAGGTAACCCCTCTTGAACCAGAGAGTAGCGCAGCTCAGGAAGATGTTTCTGTGGTGCCTGCACCGACTAGAGAGGAAGTTAATGATGATGATCATGAAACTTCGGATCAAGTTGCTACTGAAATTCGTAGGTCCACGAGGACACGTTCCGCACCAGAGTGCTACGACAACCCTGTCCTGGAAATCATGTTGTTAGACAACGGTGAACCTTCGAACTATGAAGAAGCGATGGCGGGCCCGGATTCCAACAAATGGCTAGAAGCCATGAAATCCGAGATAGGATCCATGTATGAAAACGAAGTATGGACTTTGACAGACTTGCCCGATGATCGGCAAGCCATAGAGAACAAATGGATCTTTAAGAAGAAGACAGACGCGGATGGTAATGTGACCATCTATAAGGCTCGACTTGTCGCTAAGGGTTATCGACAAGTTCAAGGGGTTGACTATGATGAGACCTTCTCACCCGTAGCGAAGCTAAAGTCCGTCCGAATCATGTTAGCAATTGCCGCATTCTATGATTATGAGATATGGCAAATGGACGTCAAAACGGCATTCCTTAATGGTTTCCTTAAGGAAGAGTTGTATATGATGCAGCCGGAAGGTTTTGTCGATCCTAATAATGCTGACAAGGTATGCAAGCTCCAACGCTCAATTTATGGGCTGGTGCAAGCATCTCGGAGTTGGAACATTCGCTTTGATGAGATGATCAAAGCGTTTGGGTTTACACAAACTTATGGAGAAGCCTGTGTTTACAAGAAAGTGAGTGGGAGCTCTGTAGCATTTCTCATATTATATGTGGATGACATACTATTAATGGGAAATGATATAGAATTCTTGGAAAGCATAAAGGCCTACTTGAATAAGTGTTTTTCAATGAAGGACCTTGGAGAAGCTGCTTACATATTAGGCATCAAGATCTATAGAGATAGATCGAGACGCCTCATTGGTCTTTCACAAAGCACATACCTTGACAAGATATTGAAGAAGTTCAATATGGATCAGTCCAAGAAGGGGTTCTTGCCTGTATTGCAAGGTGTGAGATTGAGCACGACTCAATGCCCGACCTCGGCAGAAGATAGAGAAAAGATGAGTGTCATCCCCTATGCCTCAGCCATAGGGTCTATTATGTATGCCATGCTGTGTACCAGACCTGATGTGAACCTTGCCGTAAGTTTGGTAGGGAGGTACCAAAGTAATCCCGGCATGGAACACTGGACAGCGGTCAAGAACATCCTGAAGTACCTGAAAAGGACTAAGGATATGTTTCTCGTTTATGGAGGTGACGAAGAGCTCGTCGTAAAGGGTTACGTCGATGCTAGCTTCGACACAGATCTGGATGACTCTAAGTCACAAACCGGATACGTGTATATTTTGAATGGTGGGGCAGTCAGCTGGTGCAGTTGCAAGCAAAGCGTCGTGGCGGGATCTACATGTGAAGCGGAGTACATAGCAGCCTCGGAGGCAGCACAGGAAGCAGTCTGGATGAAGGAGTTCATCACCGACCTAGGAGTTATTCCCAATGCGTCGGGCCCAATGACTCTCTTCTGTGACAACACTGGAGCTATTGCCCTTGCCAAGGAGCCCAGATTTCACAAGAAGACCAGGCATATCAAGCGTCGCTTCAACTCCATTCGTGAACATGTTCAAGATGGAGACATAGATATTTGTAAAGTGCATACGGATCTGAATGTTGCAGATCCGTTGACTAAACCTCTTCCACGAGCAAAACATGATCAACACCAGAACTCTATGGGTGTTCGATTCATCACAATGTAACTAGATTATTGACTCTAGTGCAAGTGGGAGACTGTTGTAAATATGCCCTAGAGGCAATAATAAAGTGGTTATTATTATATTTCCTTGTTCATGATAATTGTCTATTGTTCATGCTATAATTGTGTTATCTGGAAATCGTAATACATGTGTGAATACATAGACCACAACATGTCCCTAGTGAGCCTCTAGTTGACTAGCTCGTTGATCAATAGATGGTTACGATTTCCTGACCATGGACATTGGATGTCGTTGATAACGGGATCACATCATTAGGAGAATGATGTGATGGACAAGACCCAATCCTAAGCATAGCACTAGATCGTGTAGTTCGTTTGCTAGAGCTTTTCTAATGTCAAGTATCATTTCCTTAGACCATGAGATTGTGCAACTCCCAGATACCGTAGGAATGCTTTGGGTGTATCAAACGACACAACGTAACTGGGTGACCATAAAGGTGCACTACAGGTATCTCCGAAAGTGTCTGTTTGGTTGGCACGAATCGAGACTGGGATTTGTCACTCCGTATGACGGAGAGGTATCTCTGGGCCCACTCGGTAATGCATCATCATAATGAGCTCAATGTGACTAAAGAGTTAGCCACGGGATCATGCGTTACGGAACGAGTAAAGAGACTTGCCGGTAACGAGATTGAACAAGGTATAGGGATACCGACGATCGAATCTCGGGCAAGTATCATACCGGTAGACAAAGGGAATTGTATACGGGATTGATTGAATCCTGGACATCGTGGTTCATCCGATGAGATCATCGTGGAACATGTGGGAGCCAACATGGGTATCCAGATCCCGCTGTTGGTTATTGGCCGGAGAGATGTCTCGGTCATGTCTGCATGGTTCCCGAACCCGTAGGGTCTACACACTTAAGGTTCGGTGACGCTAGGGTTGTTATGGGAAATAGTATGTGGATACCGAATGTTGTTTGGAGTCCCGGATGAGATCCCGGACGTCACGGGGAGTTCCGGAATGGTCCGGAGGTGAAAATTTATATATGGGAAGTCATCATACGGTCACCGGAAGTGTTCGGGGGTTTTTCCGGTATTGTACCGGGACCACCGAAGGGGTTCCGGGGGTCCACCGGGAGGGTCCACCTGCCCCGGAGGGCCCTATGGGCTGTATGGGGGAGGGAACCAGCCCCTAAGTGGGCTGGGCTTCATTCCCCCCTAGGGCCCATGCGCCTAGGGTTGGGGGAAACCCTAAAGGGGGGCGCCCCCCTTGGCTTGGGGGGCAAGCCCCCTCCCCCTGGCCGCCGCCCCCCCTCTAGATCTGATCTAGAGGGGCCGGCCCCCTTCCCCCTTGGCCCTATAAATAGAGGGGAGGAGGGAGGGCAGCAGCACCTCATCCAAGGCGCAGCCCTCCCCCTCTCCAACACCCCCTCCTCCTCCGTTGAGCTTGGCGAAGTCCTGCCGGAGAACTGCAAGTTCCACCACCACGCCGTCGTGCTGCTGGAGCTGTCTTCCCCAACCTCTCCCTCCTCCTTGCTGGATCAAGGCGCGGGAGACGTCACCGGGCTGCACGTGTGTTGAACGTGGAGGCACCGTTGTTCGGTGCTTAGATCGGAATCGACCGCGATCTGAATCGCTGCGTGTACGACTCCTCCAACCGCGTTCTTGCAACGCTTCCGCATCGCGATCTTCAAGGGTATGAAGATGCACTCCTCTCTCTCTCTCGTTGCTAGTCTCTCCATAGATTGATCTTGGTGATGCGTAGGAATTTTTTTTGATTTACTACTACGTTCCCCAACAATCTGGACGTTTGAAGCCATGGTCTGACATCAGTTCTTTCATTGAAGTTTGGCAAGTCCGTGGCCTTGGTGCTGACTTCTGCGTGCCGTTTGGGTATCCAAAGACCTTGTGGATAGCTTCCTTGGTAATCTTGATTTTTTTTGTCTTCGGTAGCATCACCGAAGGTTATTGTCATGCTTTCTGTGTCCAGATTGTCATAGATGTGTGCTACAAGGTCTGCAGATGGAGCCCGTTATTTGGCAGTTCTCTATGCTGCCAAATCCTGCCCTCCTAACATCTTGCCTGTGACATTCTTTAAGTAATTTCCATGCTTTCTTGACATGAGCGAATGCTGCCCCTGCCTTGATTAGGCATTTGTCTTCATTTGTTTCTACCTCGTGTTCGTCAACTGTTGGTGCTGCCAATTCTTTTCCGCTTGTCTTTCTCCTCTTCACGTCCTTCTGGCTTGATTTGGGCTGTTTCAGAAAAAAAAGGGTTTTGTTAGAAAGGAACGTTTGATTTTGAGTTCTGAATAGTGGCATTCAAAATTAGTATATAAGTGTGTTTTTACATTGTCGTCCTCTTCCGCGTCACTGTCGTGCTCTTCGGCATCATCACCGTCTGTAGGAATGAAATCTGCATCATGTTGTTTGTCATCGTCGGCATCATCAGTATCTGAATCTTTACTGTTGGCATCATCTTGTTCTTCTTCTACCCTTTGTCGTTTGTTTTTCTTCTTGCTTTCACCTTGTTTCTTTGTGGCGGTTGGTGCTGTTGGTGGGAGTACCATTAGAGGTATTGGCTGATGCTGCAAGGTACTAGTGTCGACGATGTTTTCAATATTGTCCTTTTGCTTTTGCCTTTTTGCTCCAGGAGTAAAAACAGTGTTGGTATCTGATTTTCTCTTTTTTTGCTTGTTGCTAGATGTTTACTCTTATTGAGCCTGGTGTAAGTTACCATTTCTACCGCGGGTGCTTTGTTCTTGATGTTTTGTTGTGTGCCCTTTTCTGATGAATGAGGAGAGATGTTGTGTGTTTTTGCGATTTCAATATCACCGTCTTCGTGTCCTGCATAATGATCAGGTAACAAAAAAGGATATAGTTTTGTTCGAAAAAAATTGATACAGATGTAAAATATATATCTTCCATGATTATGCATAAGGAATGTGAAACTCCCAAAGGGGATTTTTAGTTTCTTTTTCTTGGGTTAAAAAAGGTTATTAATACTGTTACTGATTGAGCTAATCAGGGGATAGAAAATATGAAATATGGTTATAAGTGCAGCTGAGGAAGTGAAGTTAGGGTGAAGCATTTTCTGAGACAAAAATGCACACTCCAGGTGATATTTCATAATGGCAGGAATATCATTAAGCAGAGTGGAAGATTTACTGGGTAAGATAAACTATTTTTGAATTAAAAATAAGATAGTGTGTGAACATTTTTAATGTTTTCTATAAAGAAATATATAAAAAGGGGCAGGGTAGTTTTATTTGTAGAATAGTTAAGTTATTATTGTCAAGGAGAGCAGTTAAGTTATTAATGTCTCTATATAGTTTTTGGTAGATCGACAGTGGACACTTTGCTCAAACCTTTGATAGGAGCTTGCTGGATTGCATGCTCTTCCTCATGTTCTTTGTCAGTACCTTGCTGGGTGTTAGGTTCTTCGTGAGGCTTTCTCATTGCTGCATAAAAAATGGCCAGGTGTTAGAAGCAGAGTTGAGTGTCACAGAAAAAAAAGACATGCGTTGTGTGAAAAAAAAATTGTATGGATAGAGAGACACAAGTTGTTTCACCCTAGAAGCACAGGTACACCTATTCTTTGTTCACGGTTTTTCGCACCAGAGGCACTTAATTTGAAAATAGTTACAGTCAAGGGACAAGGGATGTAGAAAATCTTGTGTAATTATTAGGTTTGGCCTCTCAGGATGCTTGCGGGGTTTGGATCTATTTAGGTATTCTAGTTAGTGATGTGGCAGGTATAGTACGTTTAAGCACATATAGTCTTACGAAAATTCCGTAGCGGGGAGCAGTAGCATTTCTATTAAATCTCATCTGTACGCTAGTTCAATTTGTTAGACAAATTGATTTAGGGTATTGGAAAACTCCTTAGTAGCGGTGGCTAGGGTTGCTGTCCCTGGAAGTGAAAAAATCACTACGATCTACCCGGTGGAATGGAATGGGATAGATTGATAATTACCTTCAATTGCTTGTGTGGTGTTCCTCGCTTCCATCGGCTTATTGTGTCGTTGCTCTTTTTTTGGTGCGATCTCCGCCGCCGGTGTTGAAGTCCTCGCCGTCAGTCGCCGCTGCCGGTGGGGTTCTTGGTGTTGTCGCGGGCAGCATTTGATGGTCTGTATGTCGAAGTGGAGGGCGGTTGGCGAACTCGGTGGCGGTTGTCCGGTGACACGAACTCGATTTCGAATTTGTGTTTCTGTGCAGAAGGAAGGAGGAGACCGTGCGGGAGTGACGAAGGTTTCGAGATTTACTGTGCGAGAGGGGAAGCAAGAGAGTAGAAGAGGGAGGGAGAGATGGAAACCATGGAACCGTCTCTAATCTTCAACCATCCGTTTGAGCATCAAGATTCGTGCTGCCTGGCTGGGTTTTTTTGTTTGCTAGCATCTTAACAGTCAGTCGGTGGGACGCTAGCATTTTTTTTATTTTAGTGGTGACACTGGTAGTGGAGAAGTGAAGCCTCTCTACAGGCATGTGGATGCAGGCACAGGAGGCACGAAAGTGCAGGTTCTATAGGCACGTGGATGCAGGCACAGGAGGCACGGAAGTGAAGCTTGTACATGCTCGGGCGTGGTGCTTCTCGAGGACTGGTTTGGTATCTACCCTCTGGGTGTACAAAAGTGTGGTAGTAGAGGTCCGAACACTCAGTTAGAGAGGCACGGTTGTGAAGTCTGTAAAGCCACGGAGGTTTGGCACCACGGGGCATATAAGAGTCACGGCAAGTGTCATGTGAGGCACGTGGATGTAGGCACAGGAGGCACGGAATTGAAGGCACCACAGGCACGGACTTGCGGCTTCTTGAGGCACGGGTATCAACCCTGTGGATGTACAAGAGTGTGGTGCCAGAGGCATGTGTCAGAATGCTCGGTTACAGAGGCACGGTTGTGAAGTCTCAGGAGCCACGCGGGCGTGGCACCAGGACCACGTAAGAGTCACGACGCCTGTCACGTTAGGCACGTGGGTGCAGGCATGGAAGGCACAAAAGTGAAGCCACCACAGGTACGTACGTGTGGTTTCTTGAGTCACGGGTGTGGACCCTCTGGATGCACAAAAATGTGGTGGCAGAGGCATGGGTCTGAATACTCAGTTAGAGAACCACGGTTGTGAAGTCACGTGGGTGTGGCACTATGGGGCATGTAAGAGTCACGGCAAGTGTCACGTGAGGCACGTGGATGTAGGCACGGGAGGCACGCCATTGAAGGCAACACAGGCACAGACTTGCGGCTTCTCGAGGCACGGGTATCAACCCTATGGATGCACAAGAGTGTGGTGGCAGAGGCATGTGTCAGAATGCTCGGTTACAGAGGCACGGTTGTGAAGTCTCAGGAGCCATGCGGGCGTGGCACCAGGACCACGTAAGAGTCACGGCGCCTATCACGTTAGGCACGTGGGTGCAGGCACGGAAGGCACAAAAGTGAAGCCACGACAGGCACGTACGTGGACCCTCTGGATGCACAAAAAATGTGGTGGCAGAGGCATGGGTCCGAATACTCGGTTAGAGAACCACGGTTGTGAAGTCACGTCGGTGTGGCATAATGGGGTATGTAAGAGTCACGACAAGTGTCACGTGAGGCACGTGGATGTAGGCACGGGAGGCACGGCATTGAAGGCAACACAGGCACGGACTTGAGGCTTCTCGAGGCACGGGTATCAACCCTGTGGATGCACAAGAGTGTGGTGGCAGAGGCATGTGTCAGAATGCTCGGTTACAGAGGCATAGTTGTGAAGTCTCAGGAGCCACACGGGCGTGGCACCAGGACCACGTAAGAGTCACGACGCCTGTCACGTTAGGCACGTGGGTGCAAGCACGGAAGGCACAAAAGTGAAGCCACGGCAGGCATGTACGTGGACCCTCTGGATGCACAAAAATGTGGTGGTAGAGGCATGGGTCCGAATACTCGGTTAGAGAACCACGGTTGTGAGGTCACGTGGGTGTGGCACTATGGGGCATGTAAGAGTCACGACAAGTGTCACGTGAGGCACAGGAGGCACGGCATTGAAGGCAATACAGGCACGGACTTGCGTCTTCTCGAGGCACGGGTATCAACCCTGTGGATGCACAAGAGTGTGGTGGCAGAGGCATGTGTCAGAATGCTCGGTTACAGAGGCACGGTTGTGAAGTCTCAGGAGCCACGCGGGCGTGGCACCAGGATCACGTAAGAGTCATGGCGCCTGTCACGTTAGGCACGTGGGTGCAGGCACAGAAGGCACAAAAGTGAATCCACGACAGGCACGTACGTGGACCCTATGGATGCACAAAAATGTGGTGGCAGAGGCATGGGTCCAAATACTCGGTTAGAGAACCACGGTTGTGAAGTCACGTGGGTATGGCACTATGGGGCATGTAAGAGTCACGGCAAGTGTCACGTGAGGCACGTGGATGTAGGCACGGGAGGCATGACATTGAAGGCAACACATGCACGGACTTGCGGCTTCTCGAGGCACGGGTATCAACCCTGTGGTTGCACAAGAGTGTGGTGGCAGAGGCATGTGTCAGAATGCTCGGTTACAGAGGCACGGTTGTGAAGTCTCAGGAGCCACGCGGGCGTGGCACCAGGACCACGTAAGAGTCACGACGCCTGTCATGTTAGGCACGTGGGTGCAGGCACGGAAGGCAGAAAAGTGAAGCCATGAGAGGCGCGTACGTGGAACCTCTGGATGCACAGAAAATGTGGTGGCAGAGGCATGGGTCCGAATACTCGGTTAGAGAACCACGGTTGTGAGGTCACGTGGGTGTGGCACTATGGGGCATGTAAGAGTCACGGCAAGTGTCACGTGAGGCACGTGGATGTAGGCATGGGAGGCACGGCATTGAAGGCAACACAGGCACGGACTTGCGGCTTCTCGAGGCACGGGTATCAACCCTGTGGATGCACAAGAGTGTGGTGGCAGAGGCATGTGTTAGAATGCTCGGTTACAGAGGCACGGTTGTGAAGTCTCAGGAGCCACACGGGCGTGGCACCAGGACCACGTAAGAGTCACTGCACCTGTCATGTTAGGCACGTGGGTGTAGGCATGGAAGGCACAAAAGTGAAGTCACCACAGGCATGTACGTGGACCCTCTAGATGCACAAAAATGTGGTGGCAGAGTCATGGGTCCGAATACTGCGCTTCCCCACTACGCGCGATGAATGCGTGACGTGGGAAGCGTGTGCTGAACGGCCGCGGCCGCAGCGCGCTTGCATAGGCATGTTCACATTGGGCAGTAAAAGAGGCAGCCTCGCGCCTTCCCCATAAAAAAGGAATCCGCAGAGGCGCCTCCCATTTACCCCCTCTTCTTTCCAATCTGGAATCCGCCATTACCTTCTCTCCCCCCGAGCCCAGAGCAGAACTTCTCCTCATCCGCTCACCGCCTCCGCACCCGCTCTATCCTCGGCTTCCGCCTTCCAATCGCCATGCCGCCCAAGGCTAGCAAGGGCAAAGACAAGAGCAAGGAGACGAAGGCCAATGTCCCGAAGAGCGAGCTGGCGAAGAAGCGGAAGAAGTATGTCATCTTCGCTCTGACGCTCGACGCGAAAGCCTTGAAGAACCGGTACCAGTGCATGTGGGCGAGGGAGACGAAGGCTCACCCCGCAACTCGCGTGGCCCCATGTTCTTCTTTCAAAGGCGGACTAGATAAATATCCCTTCTTCGTCGCTTACTTTTATTGCGGGCTCTGTCCTCCATTCTCTGATTTCTTTATCGACATCATGTACACATACGGCTTCCGTCTTTTGGATTTCACGCCGAATGCCGTAACATGTATGTCTATCTTTGCTCATCTTTGCGAAAACTTCGCCGGAGTAGTTCCCAACACTGCCCTGTTCCACCATTACTTTGTTCCTCGCATCCAAAAAGGGGACGCCCTTTCCGGTTCTATTGCCTGGATCCCAAGAGCATGGAACAAGGAGATATATCCAGATGGGGTTTACCGCGAGAAGTGGGAAGAATGGCGGTCTGAGTGGTGCTGGATCAAGGAAGCAGATCCCCATCCATTCTGTTCACCCCGACGGTAGAAAGTGGTCCACGGCAAGGACTGGAGTAATCTTGATGCTCAAGACGACAAGCTCACGATCGCCACCACCAGGATTCTTCGTCTGAAAGCTGCCAGGCTCACAATAGAGATGATCGGGTCTGACTTCCTTCGCCACCGCATCGCCCCTCGGCAGAATAAGGGAGACCAGCTTGGGAGTTCCAAAATGCGGCAGACATCATGAGGCTGCGCCCCGGATTAAACAACAACTTGACAATCATGCAGCTTGCCACTCTCCGCCATAAGCTATTTCAGCGTGATGACAAGCATAGGTTGCCAGCGAGAATTATCCCTTTGTGCAACAACTCTATCGCCACGATGCCAATGTTCAACGCCCATGGCCTTGACGCAACTTGGGTCGAGCCATCAGAGGAGCAGGCGCAAACGTTCTTCGACAACTTGTCGGAGAGGGCCGTCCGGGAAGAAACATGACTCGTCCGTGCCACCACCGATGAGGAAGTGGCGTATATTGCCACTAGGGTGGAAGAGGCGAACCTTGCCGCGGAGGCCGGTGACGTCGGCTTCACGGAATGGGAAACCAGCGACGCAGAGGTCGTTTTGGAAGAAGATCCTACCGGGGAGGATAAGGCTGCCGGGGAGCAGAGTGGCACAGCCGCCGAAAACTCGTCTGATGAGGATGCAGCCAAAGAACAACCACAAGAGGAGCCCCCAGCTCCAAAGAGGGCTAAGCGTGTCCTTCGAAAAGCCATCTCTGATGCCGCAGCAAATCAACCTTCTTCGAGCAGTGACACTCCTGGCAAGAAGGCGGCCGGCAAGGCTGGACCGCTGCAAGGAGTTCGACAACAACCTATGCGGTGCACGAGACACACACCCGCGACAACCACTGGGGTGGCAGGGGTGTCCCATACGACAGCACCAGAGGTCGAGGCGGCAGAGTCGCGCCAACCCCCTACACCTGCAGAAACCAAGCGACCCAGGACCCCTCCTCCGCCTCTCCAAACGGACGCCGCAACGAAGGTCGATTTCGACATCTCCGGTTTCAGCCCGGAACGGGAAGAGGAAGAGTAAATATCCTGTCACAGCCTTTATCTCCCAAATTCTGAATTCGATTGATCTCACTATCTCGCTTTGTCTTGTCTCTGCAGTGACGCATAAACTTTACCGGAAAGGATGACGAAAAGGGTGAAGACTTCCACGGGTGACGAGCCCCCGACAAGCTTTGCGAGCATGCCAGCAACTATCGTCATCAGCCCGGAGCTTAGCCCTCAACGCAGCCCCCAGCATAGCCCCCAGCGTGAGTTCACTACCCATTTTCCGCTGGCGGGTGCTGAGGTTTCTACCTTTGCCGCTGATATCTTCGGGCTTGCAGGAGAAGGACAGCAATAGGGAGAGTCGTTGGAGGACGCCCCCGTCATGCCGCCTCCGTCAACCACGCCGCCCGCAAGCGCATCCCCGGCAAGAGCTCCTACCGATGAGCCTACCTTGGAAGAGGAGGAGCCAGCAAACATGGACACCGGCAACCTTTCCCCGGCAACCCATGTTGCCGGGAGGGACGAAACCACCCCTCAGCAGCTCGGCGCAGGTAACTACTTGCCTCAGAGCACTTGTCACTCTTTCCTTTATCTTTCTTGAACTTTAATCTTGATCCTATTTTGTTTCCCCCCTTCGTCCTCCAGAGTTCCCTGTGATGGAACACATGGACGTCGATGTTGTCATCGAGGAGACCGCTAGAGACGCCGCCGCCGAAGCTGACAAGATCGCTGCTAGCGAGGCCGCCAAAGACGCCACTGTTGAGGTCAGCGAAGCTGCTGCTGAGGAAGCCGCCAAGGAATCTACCGAGAGGGCCGGCGAGGAGACTGATGACCATACTGACGGCATTCCTGCTGCAGGAGCGCCAGGCGCTACACCGGCCACAGAGCTCCCAGCCACCGGTGAGATGATCATCGAGGATCAACCATCGACATCCGAAGCTCCCTCATCGAGCAAATATCTCAAGGTTGGCGACAACTTATTCATCAACTTACCGGGGACGGCAATATTGGGGCGCCGACCGAAGGGGAAACCTTTGATGAAGAAATCATCACCGCTGCCGGGCTCGAAATCATCGATGAACCAAGCGCCAGCAGTGGCAAATCTGAAGAAGGTCAGCTCCTTCAGGCTATGGGCGATAATTTTCGCAAGCTCCAAGCACTCCACCGTGCTCGGAAAGAAAAGGCAGATTCCAGAGTCGTAGTTGTCGAAGCAGCCAAGGCAGATTTCCAGAAGCGCGTTGAGCAGATGCAGATCTGGTACACCGAGGCCCTTCAGGAGTTGACTGCCAGCCGGGAACAAGTGAGCCAAAGCTGGACGGAGCTCCTCCTGAGGCAATCCGACATAGAGAAGGCGCAAGAGGAAAATGCGCAAAGGATTGCCGCTGAGAAAGCCCTCTTGACGGAGCGCCGGGTTGGGCTTGACGCTCACGAAGAAGATCTCGCCGCGCGCGAGCAGGCACTTGCTGCCAAACTCCGCGGCAAGGACGAGGAGATTGAAAATCTTGTCGCGCAGCGGACCCAGGAGCTGGAGCAGAAACACAAAGAGGCGCTTGAAGCTTCAACAGCAGATCACGCCAGCAAGCTCAAGGAAACCATCGATGCCGCCGAGGCTGCAGAGGCTGCCAAGAATGAGCTGAGCAACAAAGTGAAAAAGATGGAGGTGGATCTTGAGGAACACAGCAAGGAGCTCTCGACGCTCAAAGGCGACAGGGAGAAAACTCTCCACAGCCTGGCGGAGATGCAAATTGCTATATCCGACAAGACCAAGCAGCTCTCTTCAGCCAACGATGCCATTGCCGATCTGAGGCTGAAGCTAACCACGCTGGAAAAGTCTCTTGAGGACGGCAGGGCCCGCGAGAAGGCCCTAAGCAAAGATCTTCAGGATGAGAAGAACTTGCTTAAGAGCGCTGCCGCCACCCAAATTGACTATGAGAAGGGTGTGAAAATCTGGACTGATCGCCTTGTCGACACCACGGAGAGGCTCACAGCACAATTGTCAACCATGGGCTAGGATGGCCTGCAAAACTTCAGGTATTCCTCTGAAGAAAGGATATCCTCGAGCGCCAGGCTGACCATGTTCTTCAAAAGCATCATTGACGCTCTGAAGCTGCTATAGTCCAACCGAGCGATCGAACTGGCCAATGAATCCCGCAAACTCTGCCGGGCCGTCCTCCGCAAGGTACTCGTCAAGGTGGTGCATAAGAACCCTGGCGTTGATCTCACCAACGTGCTCGACCGCTTGCCGAAGGATGCAGATCTCAAGGCACTTGAGGAGCTTGTCGCGCCCATCCTTGAGAAGGTGGATTCAATCAAGAGGGTCGAAGGCCAGCGCAGGGACTAGCCGTCTCACTTTTCCTCACCGCCACCATTCCATGCCGAAGACAATTTAGTCTTAAGTTAGAACCGCGGCAACTATTGATGTATTATAACTTGCTATAATTGAATACATGCATGCTATTTCTCCTGTCCAATTTCTTTCCGTATGGTATACGCCCTACGCTAACTGGAAACTTGCTAGCGCGCAATCTGCCATGAGCGCTAGGTGCGGGACTTCAGCAGCCTGCTGGAGGTGCAGCAGCCGGCAAGACACCTTGGCGCTCTTGGTGCAGCCACTTAAACTGTTGAGCGGACTCGAAACAAAATAAGGGCGCAACCAATTACGACAAGGGTTCCTTCGCGTGCAGGTTTTCCATATAAGGACCGAAATCGTCTGAAGAAAATAGCCTGATTGTAAAAATTGAAAAACTTGTTCAAAGTTTCGCAACTTAGCTTTCTGTCGATGTACTCCTTCCGGCAAGACATCAATTCTGAACATTGCCCATTGGTATCCATACCTTCCTTCCACCCCCCGGCAAACGTGTGCGCGAAGGAACCTTCCATCCTTCGAGAAAAAGAAAGAAGAGAAAATAAAGATATGGAACCTTGGTGGTTCGTTAATGCTTACCGGGAGCAAGTGTCATACAATATCTCAGACAAGCATGCATATATATAAACATGGAAATCAACAAGAAATGTACAACACTTAAGCTTATTCAACTGCGCACAGGGTCTGCGCCTAGCTTTGTACAAAGGATTATATGCCTTGCCGGCAAGACTCGTACAAAAGAAGGTTGTCGGGATCCCCCGACAACCGCGCCTTATGGGTAGAACTTGCGAAGATGTTCGATATTCCAGGAGTTACTCACTGGAATGCCATCCTCGGTCTCCAGGCGGACAACGCCGGGCCTGGTGACTCGTACTACCCGATAAGGGCCTTCCCACTTTGGCGTCAACTTGTTTGAATTCTTGGCGGACTGAATCCGCCGAAGAACAAGGTCGCCTTCCTCAAGACTTCGGGCGTGAACTTTGCAGCTATGGTAGCGACGCAAAGCTTGCTGGTAGCATGCAGCTCGCACAGCAGCCTGAAGACGATCCTCCTCAAGGAGCACAGCGTCATCTTGCCGCAGTTGCTCTTGCTCAAGCTCATCATAAGCGAGCACTCGAGGTGACCCGTATATGAGTTCCGTGGGGAGAACTGCTTCCGCTCCATAAACTAGAGCGAAGGGTGTCTGGCCAGTAGCTCAATTTGGTGTCGTTCTGATTGACTAAAGAACCGCTGGCAACTCATCAATCCAGCGCCTTCCACACTTTTTTAGCTTGTCAAAAGTCCTGGTCCTGAGACCATGCATCACTTCAGCATTAGCCCTCTCTGCTTGGCTGTTGCTTCTCGGGTGAGCAACAGAGGCAAAATAGATTTTGCCGCCAAGATCCTGGACATACTGCATGAAGGTGCGACTTGTGAATTGTGTGCCGTTATCGGTGATGATCCTGTTAGGCACACCAAAACGGCAAACTATCCCTTTAAAGAACTTGACGGCTGATTGCGCTGTTACCTTCCTCACTGCTTCCACCTCCGGCCACTTTGTGAACTTGTCGATTGCAACATACAAGTACTCAAAGCCTCCGGTAGCACGGGGAAAAGGGCCCAGTATGTCGAGCCCCCAGACCGAAAATGGCTAGGAGAGAGGGATTGTCTGAAGAGCTTGAGCTGGCTGATGTGATTTCTTTGAATGAAACTGGCACGCTTCACACTTGGTTACTAGTGCAGTTGCATCCTGGAGAGCGGTGGGCCAAAAGAAACCTTGTCGGAATGCCTTTCTGACAAGCGCTCTTGACCCTATGTGAGAGCCACATATGCCTCCATGTATCTCTGCCAACAGCTCTAGTCCATCCTCCCGAGGAATACACTTCAATTTCACACCGTTCAGTCTCTTCCTGTATAGAACGCCATCGACGAACTGGTACATGCTAGACTGACGGGCTACTTTTTCTGCTTCTTCCTGCTCCTCAGGGAGTTCTCCTGTCTGAAGAAAATGGACAATGAGCTGTGCCCAAGCTAGAGCCCGGGGCTCGACAACTAGGACTAAAGGCATCTCTTCTGCCGGGGGAACATTTGTCTCGACGGCAAGGGCCTGAGCCCCTGCTGGAGCCTGTAGTTCCCCGACAGGCTTGTCGTTGATCCCGGCAACTTCCTTGCCGGCGGCTCCCAGGAGCTCTGCCGGAAAGTACTGACCAGAATTCAACTTCCTTCTCTTTTCTTGCCTCATTGATGGCGTTACAGATGGCTGAGTTAAATGGAGCACAAAAGTCCCTGGTTCCACAGGTAACTTGAGGGCAGCGCGCTTTGACAGGTCATCTGCAATACTGTTTTCGGCACGAGGAATGTGCTTTGTTTGCAGGCCGTCAAAGTGCTCTTCCATTTTTCTCACTTCATCCACATAGGCTTGCATCAATGGACTTTGATAATCTTTGTTGACTTGCCTGACAACAAGCTACGAATCGCCTCTGATGACGAGCTTCTTGATACCAAGGTCTGCCGCGATCCTAAGACCGGCAAGCAGGCCTTCATACTCTGCAGTGTTGTTCGTCGAGCTCTCCCGGGGAAAATGCATCTGAATTACATACTTGAGGTGCTCTCCGGTGGGTGCGACAAGCAGCACGCCAGCACCAGTGCCTTGCAGCGAGAAAGCCCCGTCAAAGTACATAATCCATTCTTGATCTGTTTCCTTGCCGGGAAGAGTCATTTCTTGAATCTCTTCGTCTGGCGTTGGGGTCCATTCTGCAATGAACTCCGTCAAGGCTTTGCTCTGAATTGCTGAAGTACTTTCAAACTTGAGACCAAAGCTTGATAGTTCCAACGCCCACTCCACAATCCTGCCGGTTGCCTCTGGATTTCGCAAAATCCGCTGCAACGGGAAGCGAGTAACGACGGTAATCCCATGTGCCTGAAAATAATGGCGCAGCTTCCTGGAGGCCATGAGAAGGCCGAAGAGCAACTTCTGCACACCAGAGTATCTTGACCTAGCTCCCTGTAAAAGAGAGCTAACAAAATAAACTGGGCGCTGCACCATCTTCCTCTTTTGAACTGATTCCTCTGACTGCGCAGATCCTGTCTTGCTAGTACCAGACCTTGCCGGGGAAGATCCCGGCATGTCTCCTGACGGTCCTGCCACTACTTTTGCCTCCTCGTCAACTTCTCTCTGCGCCACTAACGTAGCACTAACCACTTGATTCATTGCCGCTAGATACAACAGCAACGGCTCTTGTGGCCTAGGTGCGACTAGCGTCGGCGGAGAGGAGAGGTACCTTTTCAAATCTTGCAACGCTGCCTCCGCTTCCGGAGTCCATCTCATTGGACCTGCCTTCTTCAAAATTTTGAAAAAGGGCAGGGCGCGCTCAGCGGATTTGGAGATGAACCTGCTTAGGGCAGCAATGCAGCCGGCAAGACGACGTACATCCTTGACGCGTCTCGGTGCTTCAATCTGCTCAATAGCTTTGATCTTGTCGGGATTCGCTTCGATTCCACGCTGAGATACAAAGAACCCGAGAAGCTTGCCGGAAGGGACGCCAAACACACACTTCTCAGGATTGAGCTTTAAATTAATCTTGCGCAGATTTGTAAATGTTTCTTCTAGATCTTGTATAAGCGTCGCTTTATCCTTGGTTTTGACCACTATGTCATCCATGTATGCTTCCATATTTCTATGTAGCTGAGGCTCAAAACCAATTTGGACCGCTCTTGCAAATGTAGAACCAGCACTTTTCAACCTGAAAGGCATCCGTATAAAGCAATACATACCACATGGGGTGATAAATGCAGTCTTTTCTTCATCTTCTTTTGCCATGAAGATATGATGATATCCCGAGTAGGCATCAAGGAACGACAGAAGGTCACAACCAGCAGTGGAGTCCACAATTTGGTCGATGCGCGGCAAGGGGAAAGGATCTTTTGGACAGGCTTTATTGATGTCTGTATAATCAATACACAGCCTCCATTTCCCATTCACCTTGCGCACTACAACCGGATTGGCCAACCACGTTGGGTGAAGCACTCCTCTGACCAAGCCTGCCGCTTCTAGCTTTCTGATTTCTTCGGCAATGAATTCTTGCCGCTCCAAGGCTTGCTTCCTGACCCTCTGCTTGACGGGCCGCGCGTGAGGACAGACAGCAAGGTGGTGCTTAATTACCTCCCTGGGAACACCAGGGATGTCAGACGGTTGCCATGCAAACACATCGACATTCGCCCGCAGGAAGGCAATAAGCGCGCTTTCCTATTTGTCATCTAGGGTGGAACTTATGGTGAAAGTTCCTCCCGTTCCGTCCTCCTTGACGGGCACCTTCTTGATCTCTGGTGGAGCAGCCTTGGATTTCTTGTTCTTTCCGGTGGAACTCTCTGGTGCGTCCTCAATGGAAGCGCAACACTCTGAAGAGGTGCGCTTGCTGGAGTTTGCGCCAAAGATCTTGCCGGTCTTCTTCTTCCCCCCGGGAGTTCCAGCGGCAAGAGCAGATGCCTTGAAGGCAGGTGCTGCAGCTGCCTCCCTGTATAGTTGGTCGGTACAGATAAGTGCATCTTTCTTGTCAGAGTGGATAGCGATGACACTTATCGGTCCGGGCATTTTCAACACATTGTACGCATAGTGTGATGCCGCCATGAACTTAGCCAGCGCTGGGCGGCCAAGGATCCCATTGTATGACATAGGGATCTTGGCGACATCAAACACTACCTTCTCCGTCCTGTAGTTGAGCTCGCTACCAAATGTTACCGGTAGCGTAATCTTGCCCTTTGGCTGGGTCCTTCCTGGATTGATCCCCTGAAACGTGCCCGTTTCCTCGAGATCTTCATCAGGAATTTGCAGCTTCTTGAGCACGTCCGGCGAGATTAAGTTCAGCCCGGCCCCACCATCAACTAGCATTTTTGTCACCTTGAGGTTGCGGATTGTTGGTGAGACCAACATGGGCAAACACCCGACCGCAGTTGTGCGATCAGGGTGATCCTCGGCATAAAAAATGATAGGCGTGCTGGACCACTTCAAAGGTTTGCGTGCATCAAACGACGGCTCCGTTGCATTAACTTCATGCACCCACTGTTTAAGTCGGTGATGAGAAGAATGCAACGAGGCGCCCCCATCAATACACATGGCCTCTGTGGCTTTCTGAAACTCGTGCTCACTGGATTCGTCGTCTTCTTCATCATCATCGCCTCCCTCATCTTTGTCGCGGCCTCGGGCGGGCCTCTCCTTCTGTTGGTTAGCCTTGCCGCGGTGGCCTCCTCGGCCACCACTCTTCTTGCCAGATCCCTCAGCACCGTCTTGAGCCTTCTCCTTGTCTCGTCTTTCGTATTCAGCTCTCTGCTTCTCGACAAGCTGCTCAACCTGCCGGCAATTTTGGAGATCGTGGCCCTTGGTGCGATGGATCTTGCAATACTGCTTGCCAGAGTTTTCCGACTTGTCGGCAGCCGCCAAGGCCTGGCAGGAGGCGCACCCGGCAACTTCCTTGCTGGGGTCGTCAACCTTGGCCTTCTTGGCGGTGCCGGGGTTGCCGGATTCCTCTACAGCAAGCATGGCCTTACCTCTGCGCTTCTTATTCCGCCGCCGGCCTTTCTTTGGCGGGGTTGCGGCGTCTTCATCTTCTGATTCGCCCCCTGCACCAACACCCTCACCAGGGAGTTTCCTCCCTTCTTCAGCCCGAGCGCACTTGTCGGCCAAAGTGTAAAGCTCGGCAATACTCCTGACCTTGTTCATCGCCAGCTCTTCGCGCATTTTGCGGTTACGCACATTCTGATGAAACGTGCTAACAACAGCGGCAGGATGAATGTCTGGAATATTGTATTGCACCCGGCTAAATCTTTGGATAAACTTGCGCAAGGGTTCGCCCTCCTTTTGAGGGAGGAGATGCAAATCACTCTCTTGGCCAGGAGCTTGGTGGCCTCCAACAAAGGCGCCAACAAACTGATGGCACATATCTGACCAAGAAGAAATGGAATTCTCCGGCAGATGCATCAACCACGACCTGACGTTGGGTTTGAGCACCAACGTGAAGTAGTTGGCAAGTATCTTGTCATCTCGGCCCCCGGCAGCCTACACCGCAATGGTGTAGATGCTCAAGAACTCCGAGGGGTGAGTCTTGCCATCATATTTCTCCGGGACCTCCGGTTTGAACGTTCGGGAGTTGGGCCACTGGACTCGCCGCAGCTCGCGGGTAAATGCTGGACAACCTACCTCATAGGGCAAGTCGCCTACGTGCCCTGGCGCAGGCTTGTCGACAGTAGGCCCTGCGCGTTTGTCGGACTGATGACGCGCCTCCCGTCGCCGCTCGATGGTAGTTCGAGCATCTTCTTTGCTTCGTTCCTGAAGAACTTGGCATTGATCATGGCGCATCCGTGGATCGGATGACACCGTGGAATCGTCATCACGGCCGTCAGTCCGCCGGGTTTTCGACCGCTGCTGCTGTCGTGGAGGGGAGTGCACCGTGGTCGCACCGTCTCCAGTCTTCTCACCATCGGCTCGCATCGGATTGATAGACCGTTGCCGCGAGGGCCCCGCAGGTTGCGGTCCATCCTTGTTGACGAAGCCGATGAGGCTCTGGATAGTAGATCGCCACTCCTCCATCTTCTCCAGAGCAGGAGGGAAATCAAGGAGCAGCTGCGCACGTGCCAAGGCTTCTGCTGGCATAGGTGGCGGTGACAGGTGCGAGGTATGTGAGGTGCTCTGACTCCTAACAGTGTTAGAAGGAGCATCATCACGATCACGCGATCGCGCGCCACCTCCATCGGCAGTTTGGCATGCATGCTGGGCCTGCGCACCTTGGGATCGATACGCAGAAGTCTTTCCATGGGGACGTTCAGACCCACCAATGTCTCGGTGCTGCTCATCGCGTGCGACCTGAGAAGGCCGCAACGCTTGCACCAGCGTGAGAGTCTTAGAAGGCGTCCTCCGATTTCTGGAGTTCGCTGCGCCGCCCGTAGGAAGCACGGCTCCATCTCTGGATCTTGCGGCGTGCGGGTTGCCGTCGCCACTGCGAACGACGCCACTTGCCTGGCTTGGATCACCAGAACGCCGTGGAGGCTCTAAACCTCCATCTCCTGCATCCAGGCCGTCACCCGTTCGAGTGGGCACAGGCAAGATGGACGTAGACGGAACAACCACTGCCGCACCCTTCTTCTTGGGCGGCATGAAGACAAAGATGATGAAGAAACTGACACGCTGATCACCGGATCAGATTCGCGCAACCTCGATCCCCCTACCTGGCGCGCCAAAGATGTCGGCGTACGACACCTATGGGATCCGAAAGACCCCTTTACGATTCGGCAGGGAGAGAGGTATGCATAAAGAGCAGAACCGAGGATCAGCGCAAGGGGATTTTTACCCAGGTTCGGGCCGCTGATCAGCGTAAAACCCTACTCCTGCCTTAGTTTATTATCAGTATATTCGTCCCAGTTCTTGGAGCGCTTGCAATGAACAGTGTGTTCGTGCAGCGGCTACGCATGCAGAATGGGCCGAGAGTGTTCCCCCCCTGTAGCGGTTGCCTTGGGCCTCCTTTTATATGCTCAAAGGGGTCACCAACAGTGGTGTTCGGTACATACATTGAGGTGTAAAGTAGCTACAGGGTTATCATACCTAATCACTGGTGGTTTAGGACAAATGCATTTAATGCACCGTGAAGTGTCTGTTTAGGTGTCCCTACTTTCTTGGGGATGGAAAAAGGGGCCATCCCATCAGCACCGCTTAAGCTCACCTCCACTAGCACCTTGCCACGCATCCAGAGATGGGGCCAGAATGCCAGGCTGGTCGCTGCGCTGGAGCGGTGGCACAGTGGCGGAACCTCGCCGGGGTGCGAACCTTGCCGGGCTCCGCGGGCTACCCCGGCAAGATCTTGCCGGGCTCCGCAGGCTACCCCGGCAATATCTTGCCGGGGGCCGAGCCCCTGATCTTCAGTTCTCCTTATCTTCTGGTCCTTGGCTTGAATGTCTCTGATAATCTTGGATTAATCTTCAACTGTTCCCCGACAAGCCTTGCCGCAGGTATGGCTACAACTGCCCGTGCACAAGTACGGGGTACTAAAGGCCCAATACTTAGTACACCGACACTTGGAGCGGGTCGTTTTTCTGCGTCTTCCTTCTTCTTTTGTCATCTTCTCTTCTGCGTGTTTCTTCGTTGCATTGCCGCATGTGGCCTTTTGTACTGCCATGAATTTGTAAGGCATTTATGCGTTGCATTGTCGTCGTGTTATTTTGTTTGTTGGTACATGTAGATGAGTAGGATCGAAGCATGGATGTCGCGTGTTAGCAGTAGAAGCACGGTTGTGCTTCCACCAGAGGCACTTCGTAGGGCCCCGGGAAGCATGTTTGTGTGGTCGTGGTGCCTTTATCAAAATGTTTTTGTGACACGTGCGTCTTTGTGGTCCAAATGATTCCGCTTACTCGTTCACTTGGACAGGCACGGACGTCAAGCCTATTGAGGCACATTTTTCAATTAGGCGGAGTCATGTTAGTATGTGGGTGTGTTTACAGACGTTTTCTCTGAGAGAGGAGCCACTGTAAGACGCATGGAAGTGAAGTCATACGAGCCACGATTTTAATAGTAGAAAAGCCACTTCATCTAAGCTGGCATTCCTCCCTTGTTAGGCGCACAATCGTGTGGATGTAGAAGGCGCACATTCATGGCTGTCTGTGTTTCAGTGTTAAGGGTCACAGGCATGGGCGTAAAGCCCTCAAAGGCATGGTATGGTATTATGTAGAGTCACGCTCGCCTGTGTTTGTGTTCCGAATGATTCCGTCGACTCGATCAGACGAAGAGGCACGGGCGTTAAGCCCACAGAGGCATAGCTTTGTCTTACGCACAGTCACGTTCGTTCTTTAATTGGGGAAACCCAGCGGAATGGGTTCAGATGTGAATACTCACTGTTTACTCTGTGAGGCACGGAATGGCCTATTCGAGAGACGCTGTTTTTAAAAGCTTATTTCCTTGTTTTTAAAAGCACGGACGTGAACTCTCTACGAACACGGTTCCGTACTGAGTTGCATCACGCTTCTTTCTTGATGTTACGTATATTATTCGATAAAGGCGTGGACGTTCGTGGCTGTCTGTGTTTCAGTGTTAAGGGTCACAGGCGGGGGCGTAAAGCCCTCAAAGGCATGGTGTGGTATTATATAGAGTCACGCTCGCCAGTGTTTGTGTTCCGAATGATTCCGTTGACTTGATCAGACGGAGAGGCACGGGCGTTAAGCCCACAAAGGCATAGTTTGGTCTTACGCACAGTCACGTTCATTCTTTAATTGCAAAAACCTAGAGGAAAGGGTTCACATGTGAACACTCACTGTTTACTCTGTGAGGCACGGAATGGCCTATTTGAGAGACGCTGGTGTGGTATATTCTTCGCGCGGTCGTGAGTCCCAGAAAGGCAGGCGTGGTATTGTGTAGAGTCACGTTAGTTTGTCTTCGTGTTCCAAATGATTCCGTTGAACTGTTCGCAAGGACAGGCACAGCCGTGAAGCCCGAAGAGGCATGGTCATGCCTTACACAGAGTCACATTCATGTGTTTATTGCGGAAACCCAATTGTTCGATGGGCGTCTCCTCGTATTCAGGTGTGAACACCATGTGGCGTTGCTCCGGAAACCCAATGGTCCAACGGGCGTCTCCTCCGATGACACCGCTCTGGCTCGTCGCCCGAGGCGAAGCTCCAGCTATTTAAGCTGGACGGAGTCTCGAAACCCTAGCCACATCCCCTTCCTCCCTTTGTCCGCCGCCAGTCCATCCATTCCTCTTGCTGTTCTCTATCCTGACCCTCTCCGCCATGGCTGGGCAGAAGGAGACTACTTTGTAGCACCGTGTCCAGACGCGGGAGGAGATCCCGGCTGCCGAGGGTTCCTCATCTGTAATTTCACTCTGCTTCTGCTTCATTTGTTTTTTCTTTCTTTCGGCTACTTGATTTAGTTGTGAAACGTGAATTATTATGGTGAGCTTCCTCCTAATTTGATGAGGGTGTGTCTTGCTGATACTGATTTACAGTCAATTGGAGCTAGGGTTAGGCTGCATCACGGTCTTCAACAGAAGTCCCCTACTGTAGAATTGGAGAGTAGTTGTGGCTCGAGAAAGAAGAAGGGAATGGTGAGCGGGGCGGCAACGGCAAGTGCTAAGAGGTCTTGTGGCGACGGGGAGGCCTTACAGGCTGTCTACGGCTCAAGCCAGCTAACTCGTCTTGGAGGCGAACAAACTGAGAGCTCCTTGCTAATTAATCTCAATAAGCTGCAAGATCATATCGATGCCTTCCTTTCAAGGCCGAAGGTTGAAATGTTCGAGCAGCTGTTGCAGACCACCTATGGGTGGAAGAAGCTCTACGAGAAAAGAAGTGAAGATTTGGAGAAGGCGAAAGCCAGCATCATAGAAATTATGGGTCAGAAGAATAATCTCCTTGACGAGCACGTCCGGTTGTTGGAGAAATCCGTGGTAGCTGTGAAGCAACGGGACGAGTATATGAAGATGGTGGAAGCGATGAAGAAGCAGATTGATGAATTGTGCGGGCAGCAAACCAGCAAGAAGGTCGGTGGGGACTAAGTATACAGCAGTGTCCCTGGTTGTTGTGTGCATCTGGGGTTGTTAAGCAGTGGACTGGAGTTTCTTACCTTGTCTTGTGAAATTTCGTTGTTAGTTACTTTGTTAACAAATGTATTTTGGTTTCCAGTATCATTGTAATTAGGCATTGTTAGTATGCAGTGGATTGAAGCTTCTTTTTTTTTCATTTTGTAATATCGTTGTGTGTCACGTTGGTTGTCCGAAGTTTTTCGCATTATATTTGTCGGAACTGTAGGTCTTAGAACAAAATGGTACAATGAGTACAACTAACACTAACTGTTTACTTTGTGAGGCACGCAAAAGCACGAACTTGAAGTCTGTACAGCCACGGTTTTGTACTAAGTATCGTCATGACTTGTGTACTCATGAAGGAGTGGACGTTCGTGGCTTTCAGGGTTGCAATGGTTTGGGTCAGAGGCACAGTTGTGAAGCCCACAAAGGCATCCTGTGGTATTATGTAGAGTCACATTCATGTGTCTTTGTGTTCCAAATGATTCTGTTGACTCGTTCAGACGGGGAGGCATGGAGGCATGGTTTGTGAGGCACCGAATGGCCGATTCGAGAGACGCGGTTTTTAAAACCATAATTTCCTTGTTTTTAAAAGCATGTAAATGAAGTCTCTACAACCACAGTTCTGTACTGAGTAGCATCATGGCGGAGCCTGTGTGTTCTACAATATTTCTGGCTCACTCGTTTAGTTATAGAGGCATGGACATGGAGGGGGCCTGGCGTGAATTCAAGGTAGGGCCGCTTTTACAAGCATATGTTTGTGCTTCCAATCGATATGAGCACGGCATGTGTGTATGGTCCGTTTGTTTTCAATGATACTTTCACTGATGGAGGTACGGCCATGTGTCCATTTGTGCTCCAATTGATGTTACGACAGGCACGGTCACGCGTTATGTAGAGTCACGGACGTGAAGCAATTAGACACCAGGGAGTGAAGCAACGGGAGGCACGGACGTGAAACAACGAGAGCCATAGGTGTGAAGCCATGTGATGCACAAATATGATGCTACGTGCGAAGCCGTTCGTCAAATGTTTTTCAGTGATAGGTTTACTCTGAGAAGCACGATTTTGCTACCATAGGGGGCATGTCCGTGCCTCCGTGTTCCAAATGCTTTAGTAGCATCGGAGGCACGGACATGAAGATGTTGGTGGCACATTTGCCAGCCAAACGACGTACACAGGTGACCTTTGTGGAGACACGAAATTACATCACGCGGCGGAGAGGTCGAGGTATTTAATAGAGTTGGTGAGAATACGAGGCATCTACTCAGGTGGGCATGTGAGCGCCATGTGCCGGCGTCGCGTGGCACCATTCCGGCTCCTCGCCCGAGGTTAAGGACCCGTTATTTAAGCCGAGTGGCGTCTGCCACCACTAGACATCATCTTGCTTCTCCCTCTTTTCGCCGGCAACCCTAAGAAATCATCCATCTTTCCTCTTTTTGCTTGTGACCGCCCCCGCCATGGTTCGGCACAAGAAAACTACTTACGCCATGCTTACTCCCGAGCGCCGCTTCCAGATCCAGGAGGACATCCGTTTGAGGTGCGCCGCTCGGGTCGTGGCAAGCCTGTCTCCGGACTCGTCTGAGTCGGAGGAGAATGGGGAGGTGGAGGAAGGGGAGGGGGACACGTCGGAGCTCATGCAGGGAGTTGATCCAGTGGGGGAAGATGTGGTGGAGCCAGAGGTGGAGGAAGAGGAGGGGGATGACGAGGATGACAAGGCGGAGTTCTATCTCGGTGAGGCGGCCTTGATGGCGGAGCGGACCGCTATCCTGGAGTCCATCCAGGATGAGGCGTACGTGGAGTCCAACCGGCGCTTCCTCCAGGAAGAACAGGTGAAGACCGATGCGCTGTTCGACGAGCTGGATGCGGAGCAGGAGGCGGAGGCCGACGACATCGATCTCAGAATGGAGATAGTGGACATCTCCGACGACGGGGAGTAGTGTAGTCTTGTTCGTAGATGTTTGCTTTGCATGGTTTGTATGGTTTCCATGGTTTGTATGCCTATCTAACGGTTGAACTATGAAGTGTTGGAATGCAGACAGTTACGTTTCCATGTGAAGCAATCGTGTTTTGTTCTTAAGTAGTACTACCCCGTCCCAAAATAAATGTCTCAACTTTGTACTAACTTTGTACCAGTCAGTACAAAATACATTGTACTAGTTAGTACGAAGTTGAGTCATTTAATTTGGGATGGAGGGCGTATGTTTTATTATAAATTGCAGTTTCAAGTACCATGTTTGAGATACTCTGCACTTTCAGTTCGTAGGGGCACATATTTGACTCTAGAGATTTTAATATGGTTTCGAATTCTTTTAACGATAATTTCACAAGACAAGAGACGTAATGCTAAGAGAGGCACTCAATAACATGCGCAAAAAGCCACAAATGTGCTTCTGAGAAGCACCAACATGCATGGTTTTACAACAAAATAGGATTGGAGATTTATCCCGGCATTCCGGGTTTTACAAGTGTAGGGGGAATCATTTTTCACTTATATGTTCTGTGGGAGAGGCACGACTATGACTTCTGTGAGGAAGGAATGAACGTCGCACGGACATGACGTGAGGACTGACAATACGCGTTTGTTACTATTTTTCCAGAATGTTTTTCAATTCACTGTGAGAGGCACGAATGTGCCGACGAAACAGGCATGGTCATGTCTGAAATAGAGGCACGGTGGTCCCTCAGGTCTTCTGAAAGTATCAGCTATATGCTTCACTATTACAAGCACAGTCGTTATTCTTGTGGAGGCACGAACGTGAAGGATGGGGCCTATGCCTTTGCGATAGTCACGTCCCATATTAAGAAGGAAGCACATCTTCATAGACCCGATGCGTCGGAAGAACCTAGCCATAAGGCACGGTCCTGCCTCTGTGTTTTCGCTGACGTCACGTTTAGTGTCAGCGGGGTGGACGTAAGGCTCGGTTTTAGAAGCACGAGAGGGGCGGTCGTGCTGCTCTTTTTCTGATGTTTTTGTTGTCAGCAACTTTGTTAACATATTACACACAAGAGAGGCATGATTTTACCTGAGGTACAGGCACACAAGTGACGGACTGGAGGCACGGACGTGATGCAAAGGGAGGTACGGACGCGAAGGCTCATGATGCATGCACGTGAAGTCGTGCCTCTGTTTTCCAGAAGCTTTCAGTGACATGTTTTCATTGCGGGGGGCATGGCCTATGAGCTCCATGTGTTTTCGAAGGCATTCGGCCTCATTAATGAACTTATCAGTGACAAGGTGAAGCTCCGGGTTGACGTCGAGAATGTTGCATAAACGGACATGAAGCCAAGTCACGCACGGTCCCCTTAGGAGTGGAGGCACGGAAGTGCCTCTGTGTTCCAAATGTTTTCAATGATGCATTCACTGAGAGAGGCGTGGTCTTTAAGTAGTTGGGGCATGGTTGTACGTGTCAATGACGCACGACCGTGCCTCTGTTTTTCGTACTGTTTTTCCCTGAGACGGTCTCTCGGAGGGACACGGACGTGAAGCCACGTTACGCATGGTTCTCCAAGGAGAAGAAGCACGTAACTACCTCTGTATTCAAAATGTTTTCCGAAGTGTTCCATATGAATGTTTTTTAATACTGCGTGTGCAATGCTTTGTTAGAACATTATGCACTGCATTTAAGAACATTCTGTAATTGTTGTCCCTACAATTCCGCACTGCATCCACAAAGATAGTAGTGCACTACATGGATCTTGGTTTGTGCACTGCATGCTCGTCCTTTTTGTGGAATGCTATGTGTACCTGCTCTGTACGTTACGCTAATCGTATACTATCTGTACTGTGTTTATATTTTCAGTGCACTGCAATATATTCTAATACAGAACTCCAACATTGCACTAGAAATAAACTTGTTCAAAAGATATGTAAACTGCAAGCAAACTACAAGGTTAACTGCGACACAAGCAAACCTAAATTTACAACAAGCAAACTACAATCTTGAGAGAAAGCAAATCTAATGAGAAATCTAGAATGGCACGAGCAATCTTCTAGATACTTTCTTGGCCGGGACCACCTGCTTCAGTAGTCGTAGTCGCCCTAGGACCTAGCGCTCTTCCTGGACTGCTCCTTCTCGAGTTTTGCCCGGCGGAGCCCTTCCTGGATGATGGTGAGGCGGCTCCATATCTCATACGCAGCATAAGCATCCTTTGCCGCGTACTCGATGTGCTTCATGGACAGGGGCATGCACTCCCAGCGCCTGTGTTCTGTGTCGGTCAGCTTCTTCTTCATGTCGCTGTAGTCCTCGTCGACGAGGATGCCCGAGATGTCTCCAAGGGAGTCCAGAGGCTTGGTAGCTGTAGGCACCCTCCATTCCTTCTGGATGTCGACGAAGTGGGCGATCTCTAGCCCGACGCGACCGAGCATGTCTATGTCGCCATCGATGCAGAAGCCAGCAAACTTGTACCTGGGGTCGGCGAGGAAGTTGTCGAACTTGGTACAGTTCTTCTCGGCGGCGCTCAGTTGGAAGAGCAGCACCGGATGATTCTTGCCGACGGAGAGCTGGACGAGGGCGGCTTTCTGATTCGCGCCATCGTCGTTGGTGTACTCGACATCAACTCCGACGATCTTGTGGCGCTGGAACTGGAGGTGTCGCTCGTACTACTCGATGGTGGTCGCCGCCTTGTGCAAGTCGTTGGTGTGGATCACGTGCAACTTGGTGTTGCCGTGGGCCTGCACCTCCTTGAACTCCTTGATGAATCCCATGGCCTAGAGCAGTTCTTCCTCCTCCAACCTGGTATTTTGCGGGGAACAATGAGTGGGAGCGCAATGGTGATTTCTGTTGTTTGTGGGTGAGAAGGCCGCGACGGAAGTCTAAATTTAAGGGCAGGATAGCGGCAAAGGAGTGCACGATCTCCCTGTCGATGCGGTCGTGCACATCGTGGGTTTTGGATCGTGGTTCCATCTCCCTATCGATGCAGTTGTGCACATCCTGGGTTTTTTATCGTGGTTTTTTAAAAAATAAATAAATAAATCAGCAGTGATGTTTTTAACAACCGTTGTAATCTCCAAATGAGCATTGTTTTGGTACGTGGTAGGCGGTTGAAGGAACCTGATTCAGTTGCCGAACTGCGTTATTGATGTAACCGCAGTTCTTTGTATAACACGCCGCACTGCATTGCTACTCCAGAATGAGGATCTCCGGCGCCCAGCAACTCAGGGAGAAGATCGTTGTCTTGCGTAATTTTGTTGCAACACTATCAAGTGTCAATTTTTACAATTTATCTCTTGAGGCACGCAAGGGCAGCATGTAGAGGCACGCATCTCTAACCAAGAGAAGCATGCTTTAAGTGGCTGGTTTAACTCTCAGAGACACGGGCGTGAATTATCCATGTGGCAATTGTTTTCAGTGATACGTTCACTGAGAGGAGCACTGCTGTGTTTTTCTAGAGGCACTGTTGTGCGTCCGTGTTGCAACTGACACTACGAGATGGACAGAAACAACGAGAGGCGCGGACATGAAGCTGCGAGACACACTTAAACAAGGAGAGGCGCAACTAGAGGCACAGATACGACGCTACGTGAGGCACAGACGTGAATCCGTGCCCATGTTCTGTCAAATGTTTTAAGTGACGCGTTTCACTTTGAAAGGTGCCATTTTAGCAGCATAAGAAGCCATGTCCGTGCCTCTGTGTTCCAATATTTTCACTGAGACGAGTCTCGGGCGTGCCTCCCCGAGTTCGAAATATTTTCTCTGACTTGTTCACTCGTAGAGGCATGGACATCCGTTTTAAGATTCACTTTGTAAAGACAAGGATGTTTAAGGTAATAGAGCCACAGGGGAAGGCACTGGTTTTTAGAAGACGGTGCACTACCCTGTATTGGACAGGAGCACTACTGTGCAGTAGACAGAGGGGTATGTCTGAGTTCATCGCAACAAACTACTTGGCATCCCGCTATTCTGCGGAGCACCATAGTGAAAATATGTAAACAACTGACGTCGGGAGCTAGGAACATCACTAAACTATGCAGAAATATACTTCACCACAACCATTCATTCTCCATTATTAGTCAGCAAATCCTTTTATTATTATCACAGATAAATAAAGTAACCCACGTCAGTATTTCACCTTTTTGATCGAGAATTTTCACCACGGTCCTCTTGGACATAATTATATGCTCAGTTATATACCATGACATAACTAAATAACAAAACTGGAATGTACGGCCTGTTCAAAAACCAGACATACATTACTGAACTGTGATATAGGAACTATAGCCACCAGCAACACACTATCAGGAAAGGTCGTTGATTATCAGCCGCAGCAGCTTCATGTTTCCCAAAGTTGGCCACTGCTTTTCAATGGTGATGAGGACAATTGAACCAACTCTTAGCTGAGCTTCCCGGGCAAAATCTGAAAAACCAGTCACCTCCATTCTGCCGTCGGTTTGTATGGAGTACGTCGTGCTCATGTCTATTGCTTCATACACCTCTGTTAGGCTGATTGCACCGTTTTGAGGTAGATATCCAAGGTTTAGCTTTAGAAGTCTCATAACAGCAGACGGGATTCTCTGCAGATTGTACTGCTATTACTAGTTAAAATCAATGTACAAGGACATAAAACATTGAAAATAGCAAACGGAACCATGGGAGTGGATCAAAACAAATATTGAATGACTAACCAGACGACCATTTATGACATTGGTGACGTTTAGACGCTGGACAAAGGGTATGGTGGGGAACTCGTCGGCCTCAAACACAAAGTATATCATCTGTCCAAATTGTGTGTATGAGAGGTTTATGCCTCGTCCAAACACTGTTTTCTCAATGTACTCCTTCTCTGAATCATTTAGATAATTAAGAGCAACAGGGAAAAAATAACTCATTTTCAAACGAATTTGTTTAAAGAAATGAACTCGCGTTGAAAGTTGAGAAGGTATGGTTAAATTCAATCCATGTGATCAGGTTGAGATGATAATCAACAGAATTGTAAAAAATGTACACTGATAAAGAGGTAGGAGCACCAAAGTACGGTGATAAAGAAAGTTGATAAAGTAGGATAGAAGTTGACGCACTTACCTTGTGATGGTTTGGGAAGGGGTCTGTGACCTCCTCGAGAATCACTGATGCTCAGATCTATCTCAATGGATAGACTCCCAGTATCTAGGTTTATGATGATTAGATCTCGATAACGAAGATCATAGTCGCTAATTAACTTTTCCCAGCCAGGTCCATGAATTTTAGACCGGTTAGGTTCATCGGTGATGCAGATCTCATATGACAGATCCTCATTGCTAATCAGTACTGGATTCCTTTGTTTTCCTTCTTCTTGAAATGCTTCCTCTTTCCACTGATTGATTGAAGAAGTGACTTGCTGCCTGCAATAGCATGGCACATACTACGCAAAAAAATAAGAAAAAAATCTTCAACCCGGCAAGAAGGAATCCTTGAATACCGACATGTATAATCAACACAGATAGCGGTTTTCATATTTCTACCAATTGTTTTCAACAGGTAGCATTTGATAAAACAAGATATATCGAGAATTGAAAACATCTCGTTAAATGTAGGCATTCCATTTCAACAATATTGGAGAAACTTTTATTTCCTGCCATCAGAAACACACAGTAGTTGGTAGTAAGTGTTGGGCATGGGGTGCCAAACATTTCTCCTTACTAGGCATGTCTTGTAGCAGCGAGGAAGAGGCACTGTTATCGCGCTGTGGAGAACGCCTGACTCCAATCCAGGGCAACCGAAGTTGCTACATATATCACAAGACATGGTTTCCCCTGGAATACATTGCAAAACAACATTTATATGAAATTCTCGACGCAAGGAAAATTAAATTATCTTGAAAAATTATTCGGCTAAAGGGGGACTTTTCATAAATAGTCATTCACACACAAATTCCTAAAAAGACATGTGCACAGGATGACAGTTTTACAACGGTAGTAATAACATAGGAAATATGAAAATAATTAAATCAGTATTAATTTTCCAAAAGGGTTGCTTAATTCATAACAATTCAGTATTGACTATTTTTAGAGCAGTTCACAATCTTGAATGTCACTGTCACTCAACGAAGGGATGTCTGCTGCTTGGTTATAAAAGCAGCTTTAGGAAATGTATATTTCAACACAAGACAACCAAAGAGCAGAAACAATAGTCTATCATCATGCGACTCAAAAAGTGTTTGTAACATTAAAATTATATGTAAATCTGTCAGAGCTGCACCCAGCAACGTCATCCGCAACCCTACGCTACCGCTGCCGACGCCAACCACCCGAGCATGTGTAGCTAGGTAGTATTTGAAACGGGTGATCCAGCAACATTAACCTCGCCCCCAGCCTACAGGACCCCAAACGCCATCCTCAAGCACAAACGCTAACTCCCAGTCAACACCACCCCAAACGCCGACCTCCAACACCCTGTGGCCGGTTAGCAATACAGCGCAACGTTTGCCCACTCCCTTTGACTTCCGGCTACCGTCGTTGTTTGCAAGCCCTATCGGGCTTCAATTTAAACTACCAACCTCCCTCGGCGAAGTTCATTTCTCACCTGGGACTTGGACGCCGTAGGTCGCTGCGGCTCGTAGTGTCGTGCCTTGCTCCGGCGAGGTCATTGGCCTAAGAGGCACGGGTCGTGTACAGGTTCAGCCTCGTACTACGTGGATTTGGTTGAGTTCACAACAAATTTCTAGGCAATTCTTAGCATAATAGCGTAGATGTATCACTTTCAAACATGAACAGACAAACCAACAAAGAGGGAAACAGATCGTAGCGAAAAATTCACATAGAAATGAAGAGAAAATGGACTAACCCTAGATCGAGATGGAGAATCGAGAGAGAGAAGACGGTAAACTCTACAGCGGGTGAGTGGGAGGAGGGATCTGGGTTGGCACAAAACAGACAGTTATAATACGCGCCTGCTCACTGACATGGGGCCACTGTACAACAGCAAAGATAATGAGTTTTTTACTTTTCTTTCAAGGAACACACGTTGCGCTCAGGATGCAGAGGGACGTACGGGTTGGTAGAAAATGATGTAAGTTCCAGGAAAAATGCACAATGACACAACTAGTGCACTGCTCTACCTAGATGTAGCTTATTAGGGGAATAGAGGCACAGACTGATGGCCCCAACACGCACGGATTTACAAGCACATAAGGCACGGCTTTACAAGCACATAAAGCATGGCTTTGCCTCTGTATTCCAAATATTCTCACTGACGCGTTCACTGAGAGAGGCACGGTCTTTAAGCAGTCGTGGGACGGTTGTACATGTCCATGACGCACGACCATGCTTCTGTTTTCTGAAGTATTTTCCCCTAACACGGTTTCTCGGAGGGACAGGGATGTGAAGCCACGGTACGCACGGTTCTGTAAGGATAAGAATAAGAAGCACGGAAGTGCCTCTGTACTCGAAATGTTCTCAGTGACGAGTTCATTGATAGAGGCGCGGTGTTTAAGCAGTTGGCGCACGGTTGTACATGTGCACGACGGACCAACGTGTTTGTGTTCTCCCAATTGTTTTCCCCTGACACAGCCACTCTGAGGGATAGGGACGTGAAGCCATGGTACACACGGTTCTCTAAGGAGAAAATGCACTGAAGTGCCTCTCTTCTCGTAATATTTTCAGTTGCCTGTTCACTGAGAGAGGCCCGGTCTGTAAGCAGCAGGGGCACGGGTGTACGTGTAAATGACGCACGACCGTGCTACTATTTTTCGAATTGTTTTTCTCTGACACGGTCTCTACAATGAAAAGGGGCACGGAAGTGCCCGTGTATTCCAAATGTTTTCAGTGACGCGTTCACACAGACGCACGATTTCACAACCTCTTGATGTGGGATGCACGAACGTCCTTTGGAGAGGCACGGTTGCAACAGATGCACGTTTGCAGTAGACACATGTTGCTTTTAAAAGACATAATTTGATGCCAAGCAACTGAGATAAAGAACAGGAAACTAGTTTGATTTTTTAGCATGCATGAGCTGATTTCTTTTAGCTTTGGGTAATTGTTCATGGCTCCACAAACATATGATCAATATTATAAACAGAAAGCACGTAATTAATATCATAAATATTCATATTCCTGTTTTTAAGTATGAGCTTACTGCCTGAATATAAAAAATAGCTTACAGACGGTACGGTGCAAAAGGAATGAGAATTGTTTGACCATGTTTACACAATGCACTCATTGAATATCGCAAGTACATCTCTCCAGACCTGTTTTCAGCATTCACAGTTGAATGGATCTGGCAAATCCAGATATTCAACACCTGTGTTTTTTAAATCCATGTGCATATGCTTGCAAGTTGTTGTTAATTTAAGCTGATCACAATTAGAAGCCCTTTTCTCCATCTACAATACCTCTTGTTGCCGTTTGTAAAATTCACCAGTGAAATCTGTGCGCAAGCCAAACTTAAGCCTGATAGTCAGTAACATTCTAGCATTCAGAATAAAGAATCTCACAAATTCAGTGTTTGCATCTGTGACTTCATAGTCTTCCAGCGTTAATGTCCTCAAACAAATGTCATGATTCTTGAGAAACACCCGCTGCTTTTGGTGCCATTCATTTGTTATACCTCTTTGATCCCATCCTCCTCCCTAAACACACATAAAGAGCAAACTGAGCAGTTAGTGCCAGTATATTATGTATATTGTGCGTGGGCTTTCAACGTGTGTGAAATCATCACCTCAATAAACAAGTTCTGCAAGCATTGAAAGCATCGCAACAAGTCAACAACCTCATCCAGATTAAAGCATGTCTGTGAGATAAACAAGGTCTTGACAGAATCCAGCACCGCAGATAGGCTACTTATGCACAGACCCTTCATTGAGCACAGAACATGAACATGATATTATTAGCTTGTGGGTGTGAATCTTATGTGCTTTTGAATAACGTAGGTCAAAGTAACGTGCAGAGGCAGTACCTGAATAACTATAGACCCAATGACGATATTCGTTTCATTGGATAATTCAGAAAATTTTCCCAAGGTGTCCAATTTAGGCGCAAACACAACTGTTATTTGTAGTTGTGCGTCTACAGAATCTGTAGCAGTCTTCGGAGTGAAGGGGCATCCTCAATGATGAGTTTTCCTCCGTCAGAACGAATGCCAATGCTTACAAGCCTAGCTGTGTTTATTCGCAGACATCATAATTTCTTGTTGCAAACAAGCAACAGGCACTGCAAGGCAGGGCAACTGGAGTGGATGACCTTATGCAAGGAGACATCCTATATATAAACCTCCACTAGCGAAAGTCTCCTGAGCAGTGGGAGGCGAAGCATTTCTACTAGATTGTCTTCTAGTTTGCACATGGCGAAGGTGACGGTGTGGAGAGAGGTGTGAAATCTCGAGATGGATGCCGGTGGCGACGGCATAGATGAAGTGAATCTGCGTGGTTGCCTGGGCCCTGGGTAGAAGAAATTTGGGAATATGTGATAGAACTCTAAAACATGGAGTTTGTCCAGATTTTGAGACAGGAACAACTCATCGACGACACAAGGTTGGCACTGGAGGTAGCTTGTTGGGATGCAGAGGCAGTGAATCGGGCCCTCATGATCGGAGAGGATAGATACAGGAAGACTGAAATCATCAGCCGCAGATTCTCCGTGGCAGTTGCAACTAAGATGTCGGCATTGAGTTCCGACGTATGTTTTCTGGATGATTTGCTTGTTGGGGAGAACGCGGATGATTTCGCAACAGATTTTTTCCAGAGAGCTGGTAGAACGAGTATCAGGGATCGCATGAAAGTCGAGATCGAGAGGTGCGGTGCGCCATATGTGGCGCCACCGAGATGCGAGCACTTGTGTGCGGATGCCCTCCTTTGTGGGGAGACGAGAGATGATCTCACCGAGGATGGCGTCCGGGAGCTCGCTGATGTGGTCCAGACCAGACTCAACATGGTTCTCGGATCCAGTGGGCGGGCCATAACCGCTCCTCTTAACGAGCTTAGAGGGCACGTGTACAACTGTGAACCTCGTCTTCTTGTTGCTAAAGGCACACTCCTTCATCTCCATTGCCGAGCTCGTGCCGCCTCCGTTGCAGCTCTCTGTGCGGTGGATCTAGAAAGAGGGTTAGGGTTTCACAATTCACCTTTTTCCCTAAATAGAAGATTTCGACGCGGTGGTGGACTAGTCACGACCTCGACGGACGTGCGGCTTCTCGAGGCACGGGTATCAACCATCCGGATACACAAAAGTTTGGTGGCAGAGGCATGGGTCTGAATACTCAGTTAGGGAGGCGCGGCTGTGAAGTCTCTAGAGTCACGGGAGTGTGGCACCACGACCACATAAGAATCACGGCAAGTGTCATGTGAGGCACGTGCATGCAGGCGCCGGAGGCACCTAAGTGAAGCCTCTACAGGCACGGACGTGGAGGTTCTCGAGACACATGTATCAACTCTCTGGATGCACAAAAGTATGGTGGCAGAGGCATGGGTGCGAATACTCAGGTGGAAAGACATGGTTGTGAAGTGTCTGGATCCACGGGCGTGTGTCTCCACGGGAACGTAAAAGCCGAAGGCACCGAAGGATGCAGGCGCCGGAGGCACCGAAGTGAAGCCTCTACAGGCACATACGAGTATCAACCCTCTGGATGCACAAAATTATAGTGGCAGAGGCATGGGTCCGAATACTCAGTTAGCGAGGCATGGTTGTGAATTTTCTAGAGCCTCGAGGGTGTGGCACCATAGGCATGTAAGAGTCACGGCAAGTGTCATGTGAGGCACGTGGATTGAGTCACCGGAGGCACGAAAATGAAGCCTCCACAGGCATGGACATCGGGGTTTTTGAGGCAAACGGGTATCAACCCTCTGGATGCACAAAAGTGTGGTGGCAGAGGCATGGGTGAGAATACTCAGTTGGAAAGGCACGGTTGTAAAGTCTCTGGACCCACGGGCGTGTGGCTCCATGGGCACGTAAGAGTCACGGCTCGTGTCCCGTGAGGCACGTAGATGCAGGCACCGGAGGCACAGTTGTGAAACCAC
This sequence comes from Thinopyrum elongatum, assembly GCA_011799875.1. NCBI lineage: Eukaryota > Viridiplantae > Streptophyta > Magnoliopsida > Poales > Poaceae > Thinopyrum > Thinopyrum elongatum. The sequence goes on along the minus strand of CM022301.1, from coordinate 96,596,516 downwards.
TACACGCACGGGCGTGGGGTTCTCCAGGCCTGGCTCGGCATCAACCCTCTCTGGGCGTGTGGTTATGAAGCCTCTAGAGTCATGGTGCGGTCACGTGAGGCACATGTACATGGATGCAGGCATAGAAGGCACCGAAGTGAAGCCTCTAAAGGCATGGGTACCAACTCTCTGGATGCACAAAAGTGTGGTGGCAGAGGCATGGGTGGTGCGAATACTCAGTTAGAAAACCACGATTGTGAAGTTTCTAGACAAAGTCTGACCTTGAGACGAAGATATCCAAGCTTCAGCCTAGGGTCATCGGTAACAACAGGCGTCATGTCACGAGAGGCACGGTTCTATGGACGGACGAAGCACGGACGTGCTTCGGTATTGGAAATGTTCCCACTGACGAGTTCATTATCAGGAGCATGGTCCTATACTAACAAGAGTTAGGGTCATGACTAAATACTCAGAATGTTTCCGCTGAAACAATCACTGTGGAAGGCACGGACGTCCGGTAGCACAGAGCACGAGTTTACAACCAGTAGATCCACTGGTTTACAGGTCGTGTAAATACGCTCTGAGCATCTTGTTCGTTCTAACAACAATTATATTTTTTGCAGCTTCAATGTTTTTTTTCGTGCAGTTGCGTACTGCTCTACATCACAAAACCAATCTAGTAAAATAATATAAAGCCATATCAAATGGTACCATATTAAAAATGCTTACAACTTGTGTTGTCTGTTAGAAGACAAGCACAATTACAAGACTTTCTAACAAACGATTGTTATGGCAAGCTTACAGACGGTGCAAAAAAGTACAAGGGTTGTTTGTTCATGTTCAGACAAAACCCACGTTCAAAAGGGCGCAACAACATGTAACCCTGCAAGCTTGAACAACTTACTCCAGCTCTGTTTTCAGCAGTCACAGCTGAATGGGTCCGTCAAATCCAGGTATTCAACACGCGCGAGTTTTAAATAAAAGAACCGATGCTTGCACACTGCTGATAATATAAGGCGAGCACGTTCACAAGCCTTTTTGTGCCACAGAAGATCCTTTTGTTGCCTTTCGTAAAATTCTTCCGTGAAGTCTTGGTGGAAGCGATAGTTAAGCCTCATGGTCTCAAGCTTGCTTGCATTCAGAACAAAGAATCTAACAAATTCAATGTTTACCAAGTAGGGTTCATAGTCATCCAGCATTACTGTCTTCAAACGAAAGTCATGTTGTTTGAGAAACACCCGGTGCTTACGACGCAATGTATTTGTTTCCCCGCAACAGACTCCTCCCTAGATGTACATGAAGATTGAAAATATTTAAGGTCTAAAAATGTAAGACAAGCTTTTTAAGACAGACATGAGAAGTAGTACAGTATGCATGTTATGGGCTTTCAATGTGTGTGAGAATCATCACCTCGATAAACAAGTTCTCAAGGCTTCGAAAGCATTGCATCAAGGCAATGACCACGTCCACTTCAAAACAAATCTTGATGAGCAAAGTCTTGACCCTTTGAAGCAATGTTGATAGGCTGACTGTCGGCAAACCCTGCAAGGTGCACGCACAATGATATTAAAATTGAATAAAAGGTTTGATTACATGAAACTTGTTTACTCGGACAAATGCAGCTGAAAAGTAAGTACCTGGATAACTGTAGGATTATGCGTGACCCTGGATTCAGAGAAAAAAACATGGAATTTGCCCACGATCTCCAGTTTAGGTGCAGATATGACAGTTATCTGCAAGTTGCTGCTCAGAATATCATTAAGCAACCGTTGAAGTGAGGGGGCATCCTCTATAACAAGTTCGCCATGTCCACAGCGAATTCCAATGCTTACAAGGTTACGTGAGTTTATTCTGATGCAACGGCTTTCCATATTCCAAGTAAGCAGAAGGCACCGGAGTGCGGGGCAACTAGAGTGGATGATGCTTTGAAGCGAGACGTCTGATATATCAACGTCCACAAGTGAAAGTCTCTTGATCAGTGGTAGTTTAAGAGCCCGAACGTAACTGTCTGGTATTTGGCAAAGAGCAAAGGTGGCGGTGTGTAGAGATGAGGCAAACCGAGAGAAGGACGCCGGTGCAAAGGGCACAGATGAAGGGCATGTGAGCGATCGTATGACACAGTCTCTCACGAAATCTGGGAACATGCAATAGAACTCAAGCACCTAGAGATTGTTTAGTTTGGATGATTTGAGCCAGGCGTCGACGGCGGAGGGTCTGGACTGGAGGTAGCACGCCGGTATGCAGAGGCAGTGAACTGCGCCTCCATGGGCGGAGAGGATGGCTTCCGGAAGGGTCATATCATCAGTGCCAGATTTGCGACGGCACCGAGTTCTGAAGTGTCTTTCGCGGGCGAGCTCCCAGGTGGGAGGTTCACCGCGGGGCGCTATGGAGATTTTCTCGATATGAACTGTTTCTAGAGGCTTAAAAAGACGAGCGGCAGGGATCTCATGGCAGTCAAGATTAAGAGGAGCGGTGCGCCATAGAGGGCGCCACAGAGATGCGAGGACTTGAGTGCGAATGCCATCCTTGGTGGGAAGACGGGAGATAATCTCACCTAGGATGCCGTTCGAAAGGTCGCTGATGCGGTCCGGATGAGTTTTTTCTCGTTCTCCTCAGATCCAGTGCGCGGACCCTCACCGGTTCCCGCCGGTACCGCCAAACACCCAGAGGAATGCGTCGCCGGCGGCACGAGCCTTGCCCTCTTGGTACTAGAAGCATCGGACTCCATCTAGTAGTGATGGGTGCGGTGGATCTGGAAAGACGATTTGGAGGTTGGAGGTGTTGCAACAACACGGTTTAACCTATTTTTTAACTGATGTCGTTGCGAGAACAGTGACTAGACTAGACTTGCGGATGTGCCTCCCCGAGTACACGAGTCAGCTGAACCAATGATAACATGGTGGCCATGCCTCCACTTGATTCACGCACATGCCTCTCCGAGCAACGCGTCACTACAAACATACTGAACACGGACGCACGACCGCAACTCTTCTTCTTAACATGGGAGGCACGACCGTAAGTCTTCTTCTTAATATGGGACCGTGCCTCCACTTGCTCGACCGACGTGCCTATCTGAGTACACAACTCAGCTAAAATAATGACAACTGAGAGGCACGACCGTCTCCTCTTATACTATAGGACCGTGCCTTCACTAACTTCACGGCCGAGCCTCTCTTACTGCACGAGTCAGCTAAGTTAATCGAAACACTGAGGCATGACCATGAGCCTTCTTAACATAGGACCGGACCTGCACTAGATTCGAGTGCCTCTCTGAGCAAACATGTCGAAGGAAACATTTCAAACTGAGAGACACACGCACAACAACAACAACAACCAGAACAACAACAACAGCAACAACAACCACGTTTAGCTTTGCATATGATTTTAGTACCATAGTTTGAATAAGAATTTGAACTGATAAGTTGTATTAGTAGTGTACTGTGAGGAATTCAACTGCACGCATAGTTTGAAATAACACACATAAGATACTTAACTTGATACTAGTAGTTAAAATTGATATGGTGTAATGCCATCCCTGCATCACCGTACACGTCTCGCGTCATGCCGTTTTTTTGTAAAGACCGGTGATCACAAGTGAGAGCAAGTCCTGGCTACACACAGTGCACCACTAGATACTGATGAGTACAACCCAATCAACTATCAGTCTGGCTGCATCTGCAAAAGCAGAAAACCCGGTGATCGCCATCCTTCCATCTTTGTGTATACAGTAGGTGCCAGGCAAATCAGGGGTGCTGAAAATTTGAACAAGCCTGATGCTTTCCTTGAGAGGCAGATATCCAAGCTTGATCCTAAGATCATTGGTAACAATAGCCGGGATTTTCTGTACAAGAACAAATTATTCTGGCATTAAATTAGGAGGACAGACATGTTGACGCTAGATTAGAGAAAGAAACAATGACGTACCAAACGGTCCGTGTGAACGTTGGTGAAACATAGACAGTGCATAAAGGAAATGGCAGGGATGTGTTTAGCATTTAAGACTAGTTTAATCATGCAAGCCATGTGGATATAGGAAAGTTTTACGCCCCGTGTGTAGACTGTCTTGTCTATGTAGCTCCTCTGTGATAAATTGAGACCTTCAAGAGCTAAATAAATACAACCATGTATTAGCCACTATGTGTGAAGCAGTGAATAGAGTAGTTAAAACTAAAATAAGTGAATAATGGTTTTTAAAAGGGAAATTACAGTTTTAAACTACATTGTGAGCACAAAGAAAGATTTAATACATTATATCACAAAGATTAAGCATATAAATGCCAATGGCATGCCACAGTAAAATTATAATAGATAAATGTTAAACTAGAACAAATATTAAGTCAAGTAGCATCTTGATAAGCGATCAGAACATACCAATGGAAGGTTTGGGAAAGGCTTTGTGACCTCCTCGAGATTCACTCAACATCAAATCAATGTGAAAGAAGAAATCTTCTCCTTGCAAATCCAGTTTAATAATATCACCGTAAAACATATCATAGTCACGTATAAACTTTTCCCATCCACGTCCATGAAACTTAGACCTGTGGTTGCCATCTGTAAACTTAATCTTGTAAGACAATTTCTCAGTAGTGCCAAACACAAGGTCATAATCTTCTTCTTCAAAACCTTCCTCGAAAGCTTCATCTTTCCATAAAGAGATCAAAGAAAGGACCTGGTTCCGGTAGTAGCATGGGACATACTGCAAAAAAGTAAAATTAAAACAAAAGTATATAAAAGTTTTACTGATTTTTAGAAAAATGCATGAAAGTGTTTTTTTCTTTGTAATTACTTGGCTTTCAGGCACAGGCACAGACACCGTCTATGATATTTAATTAAACCTATACAACACAGTTGAGCTTCTAATTACATCAAGGCCTATAAAATAAAAACAAGCATGCGCAGTATATTTTGTTGCGAAGGAATATGTGTGCCTGCTGACTGCAGATTAAAGGCAACTGTAGCAATGCCAGTGACAAAGGTTTTTTACTAGCCACGTGATTGGTAGTAAAACTTACCAGGCACGACTCATAACAACGAGGCAAAGGCACAATCAAGAAAGATTGGGCAACATCAGATTCAACACCGGGACCGTTGAGGTTCCTACAAACACCACACGCCATGCTTGTCTGCAAGATGTAACAATATATAAGAGTCGGGTTCATTAATTATTAAAGATACTGGTATCCAATGAGAATGACTATATAGATCCATTTATTTCAACACTCCGCTAATGGTACATAGAATTAAAGGACTATACATCACTGATACATGCTTGTTTCAACGAGTAAGATAGAGCGGAGCGAATGCTGATTTGGTGATATCCCTTGATGTCAGTGTCTCTGTAAAAATAAAAAAACACGGATAGACCTCCTCAAATCTACTAGCTGGCAGGGAACTAGCTGGAAAAAAAAAATCAACTATAGTCCTCCAAGATTATTCCCCTATAGAACCTTAAAAGGGGTAAGATCTTATCATGAAAACTAAAATTAAAAGGGTAACATACAGCAAGAATCCAACCAACAAAACACAGTGCGCAACGCATAAGTAATCAGCAGAGGGGAAAAAATTACTGTATTTCAGAGGAAGTGGGCGAACCATAGATCTATCTGTGTGGACTGTAGAGTGAGGAAGACGAAGCAAGTAAGACGGAAGGAACCATACAAGAGTTGGGAGTGGAAGAGCAAGTGACTCGGGAGAGGATATGCACATAATGTTGTATTTATGGAGAGGGAAGTAATTTTGTGTACTCACTCGCGAAACTGAAACTACTGGGAAAAGTAAATGGCTCCTTGCCATCCTAGCACAAAAAAGGGGGGTAGGGGGGAGGGGGGGTGGTGGGTCTGGCGAGTAGGTGGAATCTTTGGTCGAGCCAGACCATGTCGAAGTCCGTCGCTTTCATTTCCCCTCTCGCTCTCTCACTATCTCCCCCCCTCTCTCTCTCTCTTTCCTCACGAATTCGACGCCGCCTACGGCACCACATCTGCTCACATCCTCTGTGCCATGTCAACACCAAAGATCGGAGAAGAGAGGAGGAAGGAAGGCTTGAACTTCCTTGAGCTGGATTTTGATTTCTATGTAGGTGATTTCCTGCTACATATGGAGTGTTGAACTGGGGTTTTGTTTTCCCAACAAAAGATCTGAGCTCTAAACATTCATGTGTCCTTGTAGGAGAACCCTGATACCATTGAAGACCAGGATTTTTGTGGTAAAGAGGTCGACCATCCTCTCTATTGCGTTCTCCACGATACCAAGCCTCTCAAGTGTGTGGCCTTTGAAGGAAGTGACAAGGGAAGGAGGTTCTATGGCTGTGCTGTGAAAGTTAGTCACTTTCGAAAATCCATGCTACTTTCTTGTTGAATCAAACTGGTTGGATATAGGACATGTAGTCTCCAAAGAAGACTGATTACTTCTTGTGTTTTGCGGTTGATTTTAGGAAACATTGTGTAGTCCTTTTAGTTTACATAAAAGTTAAAGATCACTACTTATTACACATCACTGTACACAAAAGAAGTGATCTAAACACTCTCATGTTTGTTTACAAAGGGACTTCAGTTTAATGGTCATCATATTCTTAAAAAAAGTATCTAAATAAGTTGGCTGCAAAGGTAGCTCCATATTAATTGAAGCTGGCTTAAAAGAAACTAAGTACAATTTTGAAATAACTCCGTGGACAGGGTGGGCGAAGTACATAATTAGTGATGCGGATACCTAACCATTGACGTGCCACATTACATAAGCACAGCACATAGTTAGTTGAATGAGGTTATAAACCAAGTATATGTCAACTTTATTATATCCCAGAGCTTGAGCAGTAGTAGTATATTAATAGTTTCTGTTCATTTTGTTCCTTTTTGCTCGCAGAGAGGCGTGAACTGTGGGGTCGTCCAATGGGTTGACCACTCATGGCCTATCATTATGCAGAGGTGCCTACTCAAGCTCTGGGAGATGTTGCATGAGAGCGATGATGATAGGCAAGCACAGAATGAAGAGATAAGCAGGCTTAAAATGGAGATTGAACAAGTGAACCTTAAGCTCAAGAATCTTGTTGCAGCTGTGGAAAGAACTAATGTAACTACCATAGAGATTGACAGGCAGAAGAAGCAGATGGGTATCGTTGATAAAGATGTCAAGCGCATTCAGAAGTCTCTCACAGGTGCCATTCAGAATCTTAAGGACGAGAGGGGTGACATTAAGCTGGACATGGATTTTCTGAAGGAGGAGGTGCATATGCTGAAGGAGAATAGGAAGAAGATGCAAAGCATCATCTGTGATCTTTTGGGGCAAGGGTTTGCGAACACTGATGACCTCCTGATGACCAAGGCAATCCTCGAAGAATGATCATTAACAATTGTCTTCTTTTGAAATGTTGCAAGGAATACTTGTCTAGTATAAGTTTATGATTGGACATGGTTATTTGGCTAAAGGCATCTATCTTATTTTTTGCAATCTTTCAGAGGGCGTGTGATGGTCTATGTGCATGAAAAATTGATCTCCTAAATATTTTATTTTCAAACACACGTGCTGCTAGCGAGGCGCATCCGTCAATCTTTCGGCTTGGATCATTCCACAAGACATGGGTTACTATGGTCTAGCAAGGCACATCCCTCACTTTGGCACGCATGGGGAACCATGCCTCTGCTAACTTGCCACTGAGTTGTCAAAAGCACGGTTCTATGTGAAGCAGGAGCACCGCACTACCGCTGACACACATAGAATCTATAATCTATAGAGGCACGCTTACTCATGAGGCCGACGCACATCTTTGCCTCCATGACTCGAATGTTTGTAGTCAGACATAAACTCGTTCACGGCCAAGCATTTCCATGTCAGGCACGTACGAATTCGCACAGGAGCACGGTCATCAATCTACAACAAGGCGTACGTTTCTAGATCCATCGAGCCTCTCAGCGTCCCAAAATTTCACACGGGCCACGTTCAGTGGGACAGGCAACATCGTGAGTTCGCTGGAAGCACAGTTTCACATTAAGCAGGGTCACGACCATGCGTGTGTGTGCACGGAGGCAGTGCCGTCCGGTCACTACAGACGCACTGGTTTACATGCACTAGATTCATGTTCATTGCAGAACAGGCAAGGCCCTGACTCTTCTGTTCCAAATGTTTTTGTTCCCTGGTCCACTTAATAGAGAGCAACACATTCATTCGAGGACTTTCGCACACAAATGTTGTAGCAACAAGACAAAATGACATAAAACTAGGTTGATTGATTTTAGTACATGTGAGCTGCTTCGTAGCTGCATAGCACAAAAACATCTAACTGTTTAGACAGAACCCAGTCTCAGAATGGCACGACGACATCTAACTATATTAGCTTGAACAACTAACTACAACCCTGTTTCCAGCAGTCACAAGTGAATGGATCTGACAAATCCAGGTATTCAACACGCCTCTGTTTCAAATCTAAGCACGCATGATCGCAACATGCTGATAGTTTGAGGTGGGCGCGTTTGGAAGCTTTATTCTCCCACTGGAACAACTTCTGTTGCTGTTCGTAAAATTCTTGCATCAAGTTTGAGGGAAAGCGAAACTTAATCCTGATGGTCTCTAGCTCCGTTGCATTCAGAATAAAGAACCTCACAAATTCAATGTTCTTCCCGCTTCTTTCATATTCTTCCAATGTTACTGTCTTCAAATGAATGATGTGTTCTTTGACAAACGCCTGGTGCTTGCGACGCCAAATATTTCTTGCACCATCAGCAATGTATCCTCCTTAAAAATGCATAAAGGTTGAAAAATACTTAAGGTATACAGAAGGAGAAAATGAATGATAAATTCTATGATCCTCGTCCCAAACACTTTGTCATACATTTGCCTAGATACGGATGTATATACAATACAAAAGAAAACTTTGGAGTACTGCACTATGCATGGTATGAGCTTTTCATTGTGCGTGAGAATCATCACCTCAACAAACAAGTTCTCCAGGTTTGGAAGGCATTGAATCAAGTGAACGACCAGGTCCACTTTATAAGACATGATCAAAAGCAAGGTCTTGACAGATTGCCGCATTGTAGTTAGGCTGTCCGTTGCCAAATCCTTCACGGAGCATAGAAAATAAATCATAAAATTAATAAAACAAAGGTTGGATGACATGAAACTCCTTTCCTCAAGCAAATGCAGCTGAAAGTATTGTGAAATGTCAGTACCATAAGACCTGTGGAGTCAAGACAGATTCTGAATTTGCCCAGTGTCTCCAGTTTAGGTGCAGAGATGATGAATACCTCCATGTTATTGCTCTGGATATCATGAATCAGCCGTTGAAGTGAGGGGGCATCCTCGATGATGAATTTTCCTTTCTCACCACGGATGCCGATGCTTACAAGGTTAGGCGAGTTTATTGTGATGCGATGCCTTTCTCTATTGCAAGCAAGCAGCAGACACTCGAGTGCAGGGCAACTAGAGTTGATTATGCTTTCCAACGAGAAGTCTGATATATCAACCTCAACAAGCGAAAGTCTCTTGACTAGTGGTAGTTCAAGCGCCCGTATATAATGGTCTGGTATCTGGAAACACGCGAAGCTGACAGTGTGCAGAGAACAGGAAAACCGAAAGATGGACTTCGGTAGTGAGGGCATTGATGAAGAGTATGTGTGTGGTAGTTTGATAGTTTCTTTCATGAATCGTGGGAACAAGTAGTAAAACTCAAGCACCTGTAGATTGTTCAATCTGGAGGACTGAAGCCAGGCGTGGACAGTAGAGTGTCTGCACTGGAGGTAGCACGCCGGTATGCAAAGGCGGTGAACTGCGCCCTCATGGCCGAAGAGGATGGACTCTGGAATGTACGAACCATCATCAGGAACTGTTTTTCCACGATGCCAAGTTCCGATGTATCGTATGCGAACAAGCTCCTCGCTGTAGGCAGAGGCCCTACTGATGATCTCAATATGAACTATTTCTAGGGCGTTAAAAAGACGAGCGACAGGGATCTCACGGTAGTCCAGATTCAGAGGAGCGGTGCACCACTGACGTGCGAGGATTTGAGTGCGGATGCCCTCCTTAGTGGGGAGACAGGAGATGATCTCACCGAGGATGGCGTCTGGGAGCTCGCTGATGCGGTCCGGACCAGACTCCTCTTCCTGATCCTCGGATCCAGTAGGCGCACCCTCGCCGCTTCCAGCCACTACCGCCAAACCACCAGAGGGCATCGCCGATGGCGCGAGCCTCGCCCTCTTGGTGCTTGGCGTACCGGAGTGGATCTCCTCCTTCGTCTCCATTCCTGGGTTCACGCCCCTTGCGAGCACCGCTATATATGGCGTGGATCTGGAAAGACGGCTAAGCGTAACTGGGGACAGGAGGGAAGGGGAGAGGAGTGGAGGGATCGAAGGGGCAGTTGGAGAACAACTATATTATTAATATTGATATTATTTCCCCCGCAAAAAAATATTGATATTATTTCTTTCCTGTTGAGGAAGGAAATGAGGCACGGCCTTTTAGATATGGGACGCACTGTCCTGCATGCAACAGAGGCACGCTCGTCGATCGAAGGAGCAAGAGCACAGTTGTACATACACCATGCTTCTCTGCAGTACAAACAGTTCTGCTTTGTGAGCAGAGCTACGAATGTAGATGAAGCAGGGGCATGATAATTTGCGAGAAACTTACATGGACAGGCATGGCTGCGAAGCTAGCGACGACACGCTTTTAAATAAAGCACACGCACAGTGGTTCCATGACAAGCACGTCTCAATTTGCAGAAAGAGCACTGTCATGGTTCTACAGGACGCATTGTTCTAGATGCATCTTGCCTCCTTTCGTATAACTTTTTATCCACGGTCAGGACATTCAGGTCAGTGGAGGCATGTTTTTACATTAAGCAAAGTCACAGCCGTGCTAGACTGTGCAACATGTTTCCACCGAAACATTCACCACAGAGTCACGGACATACACAGAGGCAGTGCCGTGAAGTGACAACAAACGCATAGTTTTACAGGTACAAGAGGCACGAGCACCTCTGTATTGTAAAATATTTCAGCTAACACGTTCTTTGGAGAGGCACGACCGTCACATCACACGTGACTGCATGTTCCAGATGTTTTCAGTCGCTCGTTCTATTCACACAGATAGCCACACATTCACTCAATCATATCAGCAAGGTTGGAGTCTCTAGGAAAGGTTGTAACATGAAAAGGAAATAAACTAGATATATTTTTGCACTTGTGAGTTGCTTCACAGCTGAAGAGCACAAAAACAAGTTTCTGACAAGCTTACAGATGGTGCATAAAGTACAAGCTGGAAATCCAAACTGGAAAGCACGCAACAACACCTATCTCTGTCAGCCGGATAACCATTTTCAGCATTCACAGGTCAATGGATCCGGCAAAGCCATGATTGGACACTGGTTTCTCCAGATGTGTACTTGTAAATCCAAGTTCATACGCCTGCAATACCCTAACAATATAAGACAAGCAAGTCTAGAAGCCTTGTTGCCCCATTGAAGCACCTCTTGTTGACGTTCGTAAAATCCTTCTGTGATGTTTGGGGGGGAGCAAAACTTAAGTCTCATGGTCTCTAACTCCTTTGCATTCAGAATAAAGAACGTTGCAAATTTAATGTTTTTCTGGCAGTGTACATATTTTTCCAGCATTACTGTCTTCAGACGAATGTCATGCTGTTCGAGAAACACCCGGTGCTTGTGGCGCCACTTATTTGTTAGACCTTCCTCGCGACATACTCCTCCCTGAAAATGCATGAGGAGTGAGAATACTCGGGGTCTACAAGGGGAGAGAGAGACTTCCGATATAGTACACTATGCATGGTATGTGCTTTCAATGTGTGTGGAAATCATTACCTCGATAAACAGGTTCGCTAGGCTTGGAAAGCATCGCATCAAGGCAACAACCTTGTTCAGATTTAATGACATGTGGATAAGCAGGGTCTTGATAGATTGAACCGCTATTGATAGGCTGACTACAGACAAAGCCTGCATCGAGCATATATCATAAAATTAGCTGAATAATAGTTGCATGACATGAAAATTGGGCACTGGAGCGAATGCAACTCAGGAGTATAGTGCAAAAAGTGAGTACCTGAATAACTGTAGAGCCAAACACAATCTTGGATTCAGGAAATCCTTCGTAAAAATTGCCCAGACACTCAAGTTTAGGTGCAGAGAAGACAGTTATCTACATGTGCCGGCTCTGAATATCATGAATCAACCGTTTAAGTGAGGGCGCATCCTCAACAATGAGTTCACCATTCTCACAAAGGATGCAGATGACTTCAACTTTGGCTGATTTTATTCTGATGCAGTGGTACAGGTTATTGCAAACAAGCAGCAGCCACTCGAGGAAGGGCAACCAGAGTTGATTATGCTTTGTAGTGAGACGTCTGATATATGAAACTCCAAAAACAAAAGCCTCTTAAGCAGTGGAAGTTTAAACAATCATGCATAGTTATCAGGTATTTGGCAACGAGCAAATGTGACGGTGTGCAGTGAGGAGGAATACAACAGCGTGAAAGTTGGTGGTGAGGGCGCAGACGAAGAGATTTCGTGTGGTAGTGTGATGGTTTTTCCCACGAAATGTGGGAACATGTAGTAGAACTCGAGAACCTAGAGATTGTTCAGTCTTGGGTATCGAAGCCAGGCGTCGACTGTAGAGGGTCTGCAGTGGAGGTAGCACGCTAGAATGTAGAGGCGATGAACTGCGCCCTCATGGCCGGACAGCATGGCTTCCGGAAGGCTCAAACCATCAACGTCAGATTGAAAACGGCACCGAGTCCCAAAATATCTTATGCGAATGAGATCCTTGCTGGGGAGCATGGAGACTATGTCGATATGAACTGTTTCTAGGGGCTTAAAAAGACGAGCGACAGGGATCTCACTGCAGTTGAGATTCAGAGGAGCGGTGCGCTGTAACACCCCTGTGTAATTACCACTGTGATCAACTGCTAATAATGCCAAGTCATATCATTTGCAGTGCTTAGTCATAGTGGTTAATCAAACAATTCAAACTCTATTCTGGAAATCAACTCAAATTCAAAAGTGCAAAATAAATTTGCTCAAACACTATTGGAAAAATGTTCCTTAAATAGCAAATATTGCAGAAGCACTCATAAATATATAAACAATGCTGACGGAGTTAGCTAAATGACTCAAACCACATGAAGCAGCACCAAAACAGAATTATTTAATCCATTTATAATTAAATCAAATTCAAATAAATTTCTACTTTGCCCAAACCAATTTTTGGTGGAAGGTAATATTGCATAGTAATATTTGGGCCAAGTTCCACATTTTATAAAAGTGCAATAGTGGCCTAACTATTTCAAAACAGAAAAGAAACAAAAAGAAAGAAGCAAAAAAAAGGAAATAAAGAAAAGGGGCAGAGCAGCCGCCCTGGACTGGGCCTAAGTGCACAGTGCACGGCCCGGCCCAGCCGGCCCCTCTCTCTCCTCCTTCTCCCTCCTCCCCGTGTCGTCCCCGCCGTGGACGAGCGCGCCCGCTCTGGTCGGCGTCCGACAGCGCGACGCCGCAGGCACCCCGAGGGGATAAGGACCAGCCCCGACCCTCTCCCCTGGTCACTTCTCTCTCTCTCGCTCGCTCTCCTTCCCTCTCTCGTGCTCGATTCCATCGCCACCGAACGGATCCGTCGCCGTGCGCCGTCACCACCGTGGCCACCGTTGATCTCGTGCCACGCCCAGATGTCATAGACGTGCGCCGTTGAACGCCTCATCTACTGGGGCCCTCTGGTGGAGCGGGGAGGCACTGCAACTGCCGAACGACGCCGCCCCCTTTCGTCTCTGCTCCGACGGACTCCGGCGACCCCGACCCTCTGCTGCTACTAATCCGACCACAGGCCATCATGAGCCGCTGCGGTGAGCTCCACTCCATCTTTCCCCTCTTCTCCCCGCGCTTCTCCATCGCCGTAGTGGCCGCACTCGAGATGCCCGAGCTCCGCGCCGCCGACGAGCTCGTCAGCGTAGCCACAGACGCCGTAGGTCTCAGCCGAGCACGGCATCGTGCTCAGCACGCTCGCAGGAGTCCGGCGACCCCTCTAGCTCGTTGTACCATGGCCGTTTTCGCCGGTTCCCAACTTCGGCTGAGCGTGCCGCCCGCTGTCGTCGGAATAGCGCTCGACCCCGACCGTGTTAGCCCGTGGGACCGCCGTAGATCGATGCGGCGTCGAACGGCTGATCTAAAGCACTAGGCCGCACCTCTTCTCGCGCCCTATGAGCAAATTCCAGCCAACTCCGGCGCGGATCCGCCGCTGGAATGGTCGCCGGCCCCGCTGACCTGGCAGGCCAGGGGCCACCCCAGTGACACTGGCAGTGGGTCCCCTGGCCCCCCCTTTGACCCCGTTGACCGTGGTCAACGTGGGCACTGTTCACATGTGTCACTGACGTGTGGGCCCGTGTAGTTAATTAGTTAAATAGGTTTTAAAAATTAAAACTAATCACTAATGTCTCACTGACACCCGGGGCCCACTCCCCTAATTAACCCTGTTAATTAAGTTAATTCACTGTTAGTCTAACAGAGGCTGACATGTGGGTCCCACTGGACCCACATGTCAGGTTTGACTCTGGTCAGCCGCAGTTGACCTACTGACGTCATAGTGACATCATGCTGACGTCATAAATCAATTCTGTTAATAAAAATAATTCCAGAAAATCATTTAAACTTTGAAAATTAATAACTTTTAAACCGTAGCTCAGATCGAAAAACTTAAAACATGAAAGTTGATCAGAACGACGAGACGAATCTGATCATGTCGTCTGTTTCGATGCTGGAACCCCCTACGTAGGTGAAACCGCAACTTCGAGGCTGTATCCGGTAGATGAATAGTGCATACTTACCGGTTAATAAATCCAACTTTAATCCAAAAATAACCAAAATGACTTAGACATATCTTTAGGCAACCCTGCACTGCATACTAGGCGTAGCATGCCTGATGTTGCATTTGATTGCATTATGTTTACCTGTTTCCTCCCCCTTTTCTCTCTCGATTAGACCCCGACGTTGACGTAGCTCCTGAGGCAGACGCCGCTCCAGAGTACGACTACGTCCTCGACAACCAGCCACTTGCCCCAGAGCTTGCAGGCAAGCACCCCCTTTTTGAGCATTCCGATATCGCCCACTCTCTTCTCTCTTATGCTTGCATTAGAAGTTACTGCTGCTACTGTTATCCTATATCTGCTCCATAGCCTGTTTATTGTAACCTGCTTGTTACCTTCTGCTTATCCTAAACTGCTTAGCATAGGCTGGGTAGAGACCCGACAGAGACCCCCACTTTATCCCGACTGCCCCGCTGGATTATCAGAAGATCCGAACAACGGGATTGAAGATCAGACCCCGACACCGCACGTCACCTCCCCCTTAGTTGCTCGACATTACTGGGTTACTATCGAGTGCCGAGGGTGATGCCTCGTCAGCACGTCTGATGATAACCTTGTAGGTTAGTTAATCGGGTGTGGTCAGCGAGGGTGATTCCTCCTACACCACCCCCGATAACGACGTTGTCGCGCAACTCCTCAAGAGTGGACCTCGAGGGTGATTCCTCCTTCGTTCACCTTGACAATAACATCAAGTGGGATCCCATCGAGGGTGATTCCTCAGGGTTCCCCTTGGTGTCACACACACGGCTACTTTGGTTACTATGATTGAACACTGTAGTATGATACTAAAGACGGGTCGGCCCTGAGGGGTACCCGCGCGAGCTTATTAGCGAGAAATGTGGAATCGGGTGGACCTGGATGGTGCCCGAGGGTTGAACACGAGGCGTGGCTGGGCATTCCTAGCCCTTGCCGCAAGTCCTCGAGATGGGGTGACGGGGCCACATCTTCCGTGAGTCTTTGCTTGTTTCCGCACTACCAACACACTAACGGTTTGGATATTTGATCCGAGGGGCCTCTGGCCTGATAGCACTAACCATCACGTGGGCATAGTATGGGTGTTCTGTGTCGTATACTTCAGCTGAAGCTTAATGGACGTCAGCGACTGAGCGGCGCGCGCCGAGTTGGACTGGTTACACAACTGCGCTTGTATTAAGGGGTTGCTAGGTCTGCTCTCGGCCGTCCTCGCAACGTGTAGGGTTCCTGGGGCGATGGCCCAAGACCCCTGGGGGCATAGGTTTAGTCCGGTGTGCTGACCTCTTTGTTAAGTATTTGGTCGGGTTGCGGCGTATCGTTTGGCCGAGGCCGGGCATGACCCAGAAAAGTGTGTCCGGCCGGAGTTAATCGAGAGTGGTGGGTAACTTGGTGCACCCCTGCAGGGAAGAACTAATCTATCGATAGCCTGTCCTACAGTAACGGACACTCGGAGTTGTATCCCGATCGGTACAACTAGAACTTGAGATGAAATGGATAGTATGGCTCTAGGATTGCTTTCTCGCAGGGAGTCAAGGAAGAATCTCTGGACGAGGTTGATGATATTACTACTACTTTTCATTATGTTAATCTGCACTCTTCTAATGCTGCAAGACTTATGAAGATGATTGAAGATGCTAGTCTTCGATAGGACTAGGCCTTCCTCTCTATTCTGGCATTTCTGCAGCCCAGTCCACATATTCAGCCTCCTTTGATAATGTTGCATATGTAGTGTAGATCCATGCTTGCTGAGTACTTCGGATGAGTACTCACGTTTGCTTTACTTTCTTTTTCTTCCCATATCCATTTGACGCCGCCAGATGATGGAGCCCCTGAGTTAGCTGCCCCCGTCGACGACTACGGCTACTACTACTACCCTCCAGGCGAGTACTTCTACGAGGAGCCAACTGACGACCAGGAGTAGGATTCGGAGGGTCCTAGGCAGGAGGCCTACGCCTTTCGATCGTAGAGTTCTATTTTGCCCCGCCTTCATAAAGGCTTATCTCTGTTTCTGTAATATATCTGTACCCAGATATCTGATGCTTCCGCTGACACTTGTATGCCATCGAGCTATGCATTCGAGCCCTCGAGGCCCTGGCTTGTAATATAAAGCTTGTATGAATTTATTTGTGTTTTAGAGTTGTGTTGTGATATCTTCAAGTGAGTCCTTAGGCTTGATCATGTGCATTTGCGTGTATGGTTAGTGCACGATTAAGCCGGGGTCGTCACAGGTTGGTATCAGAGCCGACTGCCTCTAGGAATCCCCCTATCCAACTCCTTGGCCGAAGTTGAGTCTAGTGGTCCAAAACTGTTTTACTAACTTGGCTGTGTGGCTTACGGGACCACGTCACCAACTGGGTGGTATTAGGATCTTTTATTCCTCGTCTTTACTCTGGGACTCTGATCACTCTTCTATTCGGGTTTAATAAATTTACTAACGCCGACACTTAGGATCTCATAAATTCCGTCCACCTGGAGAGCTGGATATCTGTGCGATTTCTCCGTCATTGATCTGATTAGTCTGATAATCATTTTCCTTTCCATTAATTTGTTTAACCTTTCTCTTCGAGATCTGTTATACTTCTCATCGTCAAATGAGTTAGTGAATTACCGTGCTCATATCACTCAGAACGCCGAGGCTCAGATTTATGCCTTGAATGCGTTGAACGCTTCTCCGCTTGAGGGGATCGAAAACGTTCCAGTTGTCTGTGAATTTCAGGATGTTTTTTCAGAAGAACTTCCAGGAATACCCCCTGCTAGAGCTGTCGAGTTCGTCATCGACCTGAAGCCTGGTACTACTCCTATTGCAAAGCGTCCTTACAAGATGCCTCCGCACCACCTACTTGAACTTAAGGAAGAAATTGATAAATCACTTAAGATGGGCTTCATCCGTCCTAGTTCCTCTGCCTGGGGAGCACCGTCTCTCTTTGTTAAGAAGAAAGATGGTACGAATAGGCTGGTCCAAGATTACCGTCCTATCAACCAGGCAACCATTCAGAATAAATATCTGCTTCCCCGGATCAATGACTTATATGATCAACTTGCTGGATCTTCGGTGTTCTCTAAACTCGACTTGAGGTTGGGTTATCACCAGATCCGTGTCCGTGAAGAAGATATTCCCAAGACTGCATTTGTCACTCGTTATGGTTCTTACGAGTACACCGTCATGTCATTTGGCCTAACGAATGTTCTAGCTACGTTCTCCCGCCTGATTAGTTATATATTCATGGATTACCTCGACAAGTTCGTCGTGGTATATCTGGATGATATTCTAGTATACTCGAAGAATAAGGAAGAATATTCTGAAGATCTTCGCCTTGTTCTAGAAAGGCTTCGAGAGCACAAGTTGTATGCCAAGTACTCCAAGTGTGAATTCTGGCTTTCTGAAGTAACCTACCTTGGACATGTGATTTCCAAGGACGGTATCGCCGTTAACCCGGAGCGTGTTCAGGCTATCCTTGACTGGACTCCTCCGAAGAATGCCAAGCAAGTCCGAAGTTTTCTCGGCCTTGCAAGTTATTGCCGCCGTTTCGTCGAGAACTTTTCCAAGATTGCCAAGCCCCTGACTAATCTGCTCCACAAAGGCGTTAAGTTTGAGTGGACAGACAAATGTCAGGAAAGTTTCCAGACCCTCAAGGACAAGCTTACTTCTGCTCCAGTGCTTGCTCCTCCCGATTCACGCAAAGATTTTGTGATATATTGTGACGCCTCTCGTCAAGGATTAGGCTGTGTCCTAATGCAAGAGCGTAAAGTAATTGCATGTGCCTCGCAACAGTTGCGTCCGCATGAGGAAAACTATCCAGTGCATGATCTCGAACTCGCTGCTGTGATCTATGCTTTGAAGCAGTGGCGACACTACCTTCTTGGTAATCGGTGTGAGATTTATACCGATCATCAGAGTATGAAGTACTTGTTCACCCAACCGGATCTTAATCTTCGTCAACAATGATGGTTGGAAACAATTATGGACTATGACTGTGGTATTTATTATACTCCTGGCAAGGCTAATGTGATGGCTGATGCCTTGAGCCGCAAGTCCTATTGCAATAACCTCATGGTTAAGCAAGCTCAACCCCAGCTATATGAAGAATTGCGCAAGTTGAACATCTGTATCATTCCGCAGGGTTCTCTTAATAACCTTGTGGTACAGCCAGACCTTGAGAAAGCTGTTAAAGAAGAACAAGCCAAAGATGCTGAAATCGATCTGATGAAGAAAGAGCTTCATCTTGAGAAGTACAGGGATTTCTCGATTGCAGAAGACGGAACCTTGTATTTCAGAGACCGCATCGTGGTACCTCGATTCGAGCTTATGACAGACAAGGTCATGAAGGAGGCTCATGATACAACTCTGTCTATCCATCCGGGTAGCACCAAGATGTATCGGGATCTCCGACAGAGGTACTGGTGGTCTAAAATGAAGCAGGACATTGCTCGGTATGTTGCTGAATGTCATGTTTGTCGTCACGTGAAAGCAGAACATCAGAAGCCTGCTGGAATTCTTCAACCACTCCCTATTCCTTTGTGGAAATGGGATAAAGTGCAGATGGATTTCATTACTGGTCTTCCCAAGTCTCAGGAAGGTCACGATGCTATTCTTGTCGTCGTCGACCAACTTTCCAAGGTTGCTCATTTTCTGCCTGTCAAGGAGACCATCACCGCTAGCCAGCTAGCAGAATTGTATATCTCCAGAATCGTTTCACTCCACGGTATTCCGAAGGAGATCAGTTCGAACCATGGCGGTCTTTTCATGTCCAAGTTCTGGGAAAGTTTCCCAGAAGCTATGGGAACTCACATTACCTGGAGTTCAGCCTATCATCCTCAATCCCAAGGCCAAGTCGAGCGAGTAAATCAAGTGCTTGAAGATATGCTTCACGCTTGTGTTATATCATTCGGTAAGAAATGGGAGGAATCTCTCCCGTATGCCGAATTCTCTTATAACAATAGCTATCAAGCCAGCTTGAAAATGGCCCCCTTCAAAGTGCTGTATGGACGTAAGTGTCGAACCCCTCTGAATTGGTCAGAAACTGGGGAACGACCTCTCGTGGGACCGGACATTATCCAACATGCCGAAGAACAAGTTAGAATTGTCCGAGATAATCTCAAGGCGGCTCAGGACCGCCAGAAGAGCAACTATGATCGCAAACATTAGGGTCTGACCTATCAACCAGGTGATCAAGCTTATCTTCGTGTCACTCCTATGAAGGGCACTCGTCGTTTCGGAATCAAGGGCAAGCTAGCTCCTCGCTATATTGGTCCTTTCCGCATCGTGGCTAGACATGGACAGGTGGCATATAAATTGGAGTTGCCACCACAATTCTCTCATATCCATGATGTCTTCCACGTGTCGCAACTTCGTAAATGCTTCAAGGAATCTCCACACCGCGCAGTGGATCACGAGATGCTCCACTTGCCAGATGATCTTTCTTATAAGGAGCATCCCATCCGCATTCTCGATGAAGCTGAGCGTCGAACTCGTCAGAAGACGACCAAGTTCCTGAAAGTGCAGTGGTCGAATCATACTGAAGATGAAGCCACTTGGGAACGCGAGGATCATCTTCGCAAGGAATATCCCGACCTTTTTCCTTCTACCTCCTAAATTCTCGGGACGAGAATTTCTTTTAGAGGAGGAGAATTTGTAACACCCTTGTGTAATTACCACTGTGATCAACTGCTAATAATGCCAAGTCATATCATTTGCAGTGCTTAGTCATAGTGGTTAATCAAACAATTCAAACTCTATTCTGGAAATCAACTCAAATTCAAAAGTGCAAAATAAATTTGCTCAAACACTATTGGAAAAATGTTCCTTAAATAGCAAATATTCTAGAAGCACTCATAAAAATATAAACAATGGTGACGGAGTTAGCTAAATGACTCAAACCACATGAAGCATCACCAAAACAGAATTATTTAATCCATTTATAATTAAATCAAATTCAAATAAATTTCTACTTTGCCCAAACCAATTTTTGGTGGAAGGTAATATTGCATAGTAATATTTGGGCCAAGTTCCACATTTTATAAAAGTGCAATAGTGGCCTAACTATTTCAAAACAGAAAAGAAACAAAAAGAAAGAAGCAAAAAAAAGGAAATAAAGAAAAGGGGCAGAGCAGCCGCCTTGGACTGGGCCTAAGTGCACAGTGCACGGCCCATCCCAGCCGGCCCCTCTCTCTCTCCTCCTTCTCCCTCCTCCCCGTGTTGTCCCCGCCGTGAAAGAGCGCGCCCGCTCCGGTCGGCGTCCGACAGCGCGACGCCGCAGGCGCCCCAAGGGGATAAGGACCAGCCCCGACCCTCTCCCCTGGTCACTTCTCTCTCTCTCTCGCTTGCTCTCCTTCCCTCTCTCTCGCTTGATTCCATCGCCACCGAACGGATCCGTCGCCGTGCGCCGCCACCATTGCAGCCACCATTGATCTCGTGCCGCGCCCAGATGTCGTAGACGTGCGCCGTCGAATGCCTCATCTACTGGGGCCCTCTGGTGGAGCAGGGAGGCACTACAGCTGCCGAACGACGCCGCCCCCTTTCGTCTCTGCTCCGGCAGACTCTGGCGACCCCGACCCTCTACTGCTACTAATCCGACCACAGGCCATCGTGAGCCGCTGCGGTGAGCTCCACTCCGTCTTTCCCCTCTTCTCCCCGCGCTTCTCCATCGCCGTAGTGGCCGCACTCGAGATGCCCGAGCTCCGCGCCGCCGACGAGCTCGTCAGCGTAGCCACACACGCCGTAGGTCTCAGCCGAGCACGGCATCGTGCTCAGCACGCTCGTAGGAGTCCGACGACCCATCTAGCTCGTTGTACCATGGCCGTTTTCGCCGGTTCCCAACTTCGGCCGAGCGCGCCGCCCGCCATCGTCAGAATAGCTCTGACCCCGACCGTGTTATCCCGCGGGACCGCCGTAGATCGATGCGGCGTCGAACGGCTGATCTAAAGCACTAGGCCGCACCTCTTCTCGCACCCTGTGCGCAAATTCCGGCCAACTCCGGCGCGGATCCACCGCTGGAATGGTAGCCGGCCCCGCTGACCTAGCAGGCCTGGGGCCACCCCAGTGACACTGCCAGTGGGTCCCCTGGCCCCCCTTTGACCCCGTTGACCGTGGTCAACGCGGGCACTGTTCACATGTGTCACTGATGTGTGGGCCCGCGTAGTTAATTAGTTAAATAGGTTTTAAAAATTAAAACTAATCACTAATGTCTCACTGACACCCGGGGCCCACTCCCCAAATTAACCCTGTTAATTAAGTTAACTCACTGTTAGTCTAACAGAGGCTGACATGTGGGTCCCACTGGACCCACATGTCAGGTTTGACTCTGGTCAGCCGCAGTTGACCTGCTGACATCACAGTGACATCATGCTGATGTCATAAATCAATTCTGTTAATAAAAATAATTCCAGAAAATCATTTAAACTTTGAAAATTAATAACTTTTAAACCGTAGCTCAGATCAAAAAACTTAAAACATGAAAGTTGATCAGAACGATGAGACGAATCTGATCGTGTCGTCTGTTTCGATGCCGGAACCCCCTATGTAGGTGAAACCGCAACTTCGAGGCCATATCCGGTAGATGAATAGTGCATACTTACCGGTTAATAAATCCAACTTTAATCCAAAAATAACCAAAATGACTTAGACATATCTTTAGGCAACCCTGCACTGCATACTAGGTGTAGCATGCCTGATGTTGCATTTGATTGCATTATGTTTACCTGTTTCCTCCCCCTTTTCTCTCTCAATTAGACCCCGACGTTGACATAGCTCCTGAGGCAGACGCCGCTCGAGAGTATGACTACGTCCCCAACGACCAGCCACTTGCCCCAGAGCTTGCAGGCAAGCACCCCCTTTTTTAGCATTCCAATATCGCTCACTCTCTTCTCTCTTATGCTTGCATTAGAAGTTACTGCTGCTGCTGTTATCCTATATCTGCTGCATAGCCTGTTTATTGTAACCTGCTTGTTACCTTCTGCTTATCCTAAACTGCTTAGCATAGGCTGGGTAGAGACCCGACAGAGACCCCCACTTTATCCTGACTGCCCCGCTGGATTATCAGAAGACCCGAACAACGGGATTGAAGATCAGACCCCGACACCGCACGTCACCTCCCCCTTAGTTGCTCGACATTACTGGGTTACTATCGAGTGCCGAGGGTGATGCATCGTCAGCACTTCTGATGATAACCTTGAAGGTTAGTTAATCGGGCGTGGTCAGCGAGGGTGATTCCTCCTACACCACCCCCGATAACGACGTCGTTGCGCAACTCCTCAAGAGTGGACCTCGAGGGTGATTCCTCCTTCGTTCACCTTAACGATAACATCAAGTGGGATCCCATCGAGGGTGATTCCTCAGGGTTCCCCTTGGTGTCAGACACACGGCTACTTTGGTTACTATGACTGAACACTGTAGTATGATACTAAAGACGGGTCGGCCTTGAGGGGTACCCGCGCGAGCTTATTAGTGAGAAATGTGGAATCGGGTGGACCTGGATGGTGCCCGAGGGTTGAACACGAGGCGTGGCCGGGCATTCCTAGCCCTTGCCGCAAGTCCTCGAGACGGGGCGACGGGGTCACATCTTTCGTGTGTCTCTGCTCGTTTCCGCACTACCAACACACTAACGGTTTGGATATTTGATCCGAGGGGCCTCTGGCCTGATAGCACTAACCGTCACGTGGGCATAGTATGGGCGTTCTGCGTCGTATACTTCATCCGAAGCTTAATGGACGTCAGCGACTGCGCGGCGCGCGCCGAGTTGGACTGGTTACACAACTGCGCTTGTATTAAGGGGTTGCTAGGTCTGCTCTCGGCCGTCCTCGCAACGTGTAGGGTTCCTGGGGCGATGGCCCAAGACCCCTGGGGGCATAGGTTTAGTCCGGCATGCTGACCTCTCTGTTAAGTATTTGGTCGGGTTGCGGCGTATCGTTTGGCCGAGGCCGGGCATGACCCAGGAAAGTGTGTCCGGGTAACTTGGTGCACCCCTGCTGGGAAGAACTAATCTATCGATAGCCTGTCCTACAGTAACGGACAAGCGGAGTTGTATCCCGATCGGTACAACTAGAACTTGAGATGAAATGGATAGTATGGCTCTAGGATTGCTTTCTCGCAGGGAGTCGAGGAAGAATCTCTGGCCGAGGTTGATGATATTACTACTACTTTTCATTATGTTAATCTGCACTCTTCTAATGCTGCAAGACTGATGAAGATGATTGAAGATGCTAGTCTTCGATAGGACTAGGCCTTCCTCTCTATTCTGGCATTTCTGCAGCCCAGTCCACATATTCAGCCTCCTTTGATAATGTTGCATATGTAGTGCAGATCCATGCTTGCTGAGTACTTTGGATGAGTACGCACGTTTGCTTTACTTTCTATTTCTTCCCATATCCATTTGACGCCGGCAGATGACGGAGCCCCTGAGTTAGCTGCCCCCGTCGACGACTACATCTACTACTACTACCCTCCAGGCGAGTACTTCTATGAGGAGCCGACTGACGACCAGGAGTAGGATTCGGAGGGTCCTAGGCAGGAGGCCTACGCCTTTCGGTCGTAGAGTTTTATTTTGCCCCGCCTTCATAAAGGTTTATCTCTGTTTTTGTAATATATCTGTACCCAGATATCTGATGCTTCCGCTGACACTTGTATGCCATCGAGCTATGTATTCGAGCCCTCGAGGCCCTGGCTTGTAATATAAAGCTTGTATGAATTTATTTGTGTTTTAGAGTTGTGTTGTGATATCTTCAAGTGAGTCCTTAGGCTTGATCGTGTGCATTTGTGTGTATGGTTAGTGCACGATTAAGCCGGGGTCGTCACATGCGCCATAAATGACGCCACCGATGTGCGAGGATTTGAGTGTGGATGCCCTCCTTAGTGGACAGACGGGAGATGATCTCACCGAGGACGGCGTCCGGGAGGTCGCTGATGCGGTCCAGACCAGACTCCTCCTCGTGCTTCTCCAAACTATTGCGCGGACCCGCACCGCTTCTGGCCGCTACCGCCATACCCCCAGAGGAGGGCATCGCCGGTGGCGCGAGCCTCGCCTTCTTGTTGCTCGGGGCACCGGGCCGGATCTCCATCTCCGTCTCCATTGCTGCGTTCGTGCCGCCTACGAGCAGCGCTCTGTGCGGTGTGGATCTGGACAGACGGTTAGGTCTTCACTGCGTGCGGATCCAAGTGTGAGGAGGGGAGGGGACGTCGAGTAGTTGGACGACAACTATAAATTATCTTTTTTCTTCCCTGCTGTGGAAGAAAACAAGGCACGACATTTTAGATACGGAATGCACTGTCCTACATGCTTCGGACGCATGAAAGTCGATCAGAAAAGCAAGAACATGACTCTACTTACATCACGATTCTCTGTATTCGAAGCAGTTACGGCTTGAATCGGGTCTCTCTGAATTCAAGAATTTTCCGCTGACACAAGCACTCTGTGAGCAGTGCCATGAGAATAAACAAACCAGACACACGGTCCTGCCTCTGTGATCCAAATGTTTTTCCGCGAACATGTTTACTTTGTGAGGCAGGGTTCTGAAGCTAGCCTGGGCACGGTTTTAAATAAAGCATTGATGTCTGCTAGAACTACGTCGGTTTTTCCCCAGAGAGGGATGGATGATGCAGCACAACGACGGTAGGTATTTCCCTCAGTGATGAGACCAAGGTTATCGAACCAGTAGGAGAACCACGGAACACCACGTAAACAGCTCCTGCACACAAAGACCAAATACTTGCAACCCGACGTGTTAAAGGGGTTGTCAATCCCTTTCGGGTAACGAGATAGATAAAATTGTAGTAGATTGAAAGATGCAAATAAAAGCAAATAAAATTCAGCGAGGTATTTTTGGGTTTTTGGATTAATAGATCTGAAAATAAAAGTTGCAAACAAATAAAAGAGCGAATAGCAAAATAGATCTTGAAGGCAAATATATTAAAGAAGAGACCCGGGGGCCGTAGTTTTCATTAGTGGCTTCTCTCGAGAAAAATAGCAAACGGTGGAAACAAATTACTGTTGGGCAATTGATAGAACTTCAAATACTCATGACGATATCCAGGCAATGATCATTATATAGGCATCATGTCCAAGATTAGTAGACCGACTCCTGCCTGCATCTACTACTATTACTCCACACATCGACCGCTATCCAGCATGCATCTAGTGTATTAAGTTCATGGAGAAACGAAGTAATGCAATAAGAACGATGACATGATGTAGACAAGATCTATTTATGTAGAAATAGACCCCGTCTTGTTATCCTTAATGGCAACGATACATACGTGTCGTTTCCCTTTCTGTCACTGGGATCAAGCACCGTAAGATCGAACCCATCACAAAGCACCTCTTCCCATTGCAAGATAAATAGATCAAGTTGGCCAAACAAAACCCAAATATCGGAGAAGAAATACGAGGCTATAAGCAATCATGCATATAAGAGATCAAAGAAGACTCAAATAACTTTCATGGATAAAAAGATAGATCTGATCATAAACTCAAAGTTCATCGGATCCCAACAAACACACCACAAAAAAGAGTTACATCATATGGATCTCCAAGAGACCATTGTATTGAGAATCAAACAAGAGAGAGAAAGCCATCTAGCTACTAACTACGGACCCGAAGGTCTACAATGAACTACTCATGCATCATCGGAGAGGCACCAATGAGGATGATGAACCCCTCCGTGATGGTGTCTAGATTGGATCTGGTGGTTCTGGAACTTGCGGCGGCTGGAATTGATTTTCGTCGACTCCCCTAGGGTTTCTGGAATATTGGGGTATTTATAGAGCAAAGAGGTGGTGCGGGAGGCCCCCGAGGTGGGCACAACCCACCTGGGCGCGCCTGGGCCTCTAGGCGCGCCCTAGTGGGTTGTGCTCCCCTCGAAGCACCCCCAGGTGCTTCTCCGGCCCACTGGATGCCTTCTGGTCCAAAAAAAATCCACAAAAAGTTTCGCTGCGTTTGGACTCCATTTGGTATTGATTTCCTACGATGTAAAAAACATGCAGAAAACAGCAACTGGCACTGGGTACTATGTCAATAGGTTAGTACCAAAAAATGATATCAAATGATTATAAAATGATTGTAAAACATCCAAGAATGATAATATAACAGCATGGAACAATAAAAAAATTATAGATACGTTGGAGACGTATCAGCATCCCCAAGCTTAATTCCTGCTCGTCCTCGAGTAGGTAAATGATAAAAACAGAAATTTTGATGTGGAATGCTGCCTAACATGTTATTGTTTTCTTAATAGCATGGACATGTGGACTTTTATATGGTTCAAAGCAATAGTGTAGTTTTGACATGATAACTTAAATACTCAAGCATATCAACAAGCAACCATGTCTTTCAAAATATCAACGCTAAAGCAAGTTATCCCTAGCCCATCATGCTCAATCATTGATCTATTCATGAAACACACTCGAATATTAGCTACATCCAATGCTCAAGTACGATCATAGTGCCCCTTAGTTGGTGCTTTATAAGAGAAGATGGAGACTCAAATTAAAAATAAAAATTGCATAAAGTAAAAGAAAGGCCCTTTGCGGAGGGAAGTAGGGATTTGTAGAGGTGCCAGAGCTCAAAGCTTAAATTAAGAGATAAAAACATTTTGAGAGGCATACTTTTCCCACCAACGAAAACGACTTAGAGCTCCCAACACTTTCCATGCTAGATATATCATAGGCGGTTCCCAAACAGAAAATAAAGTTTATTCCTTTTTCCACCATTTCTTTCACTTTCCATGGCTAGCCGTATCCACGGGTGCCCTCCATACCAACACTTTCCAAGGAATTTATTATTTGACAACATAAAGTAAATTCATTTTTAATTTCGGGACTGGGCATCCCTAATACCTTTGCCGTACTCTCGTGCAATGACAAGTGGATAAACACTCATCATGAGAATAACACATCTAACATGGAAAATATCGGCCACCCCTCGCCGCCTCGCGAGTGGTACGAGCACACAAAAGTGAAATTTATTTTGAAAATTAGAGATGGAAGATACAAATTTGCTTAGAACGGCACGGAAATACTGTATATAGGTAGGTATAGTGGACTCATATGGCAAAACTGGTTTAAAGGGTTTTGGATGCACAAGTAGTGATCATACTTGGTGCAAATGATGGCTAGCAAAAAGATTGAGAAGCGCCCAACCAAGAAACGAATAATCTCGTAAGCAAGCATTAAGCATAAGTAACACCGAATAATGCACCATAAATAAGATATAATTTCATTGCATAACTATTGACTTTCGTACTTGATAGGGAATCACAAACCTTAACACCAATATTCTTACTAAAGCATAATTACTCATTAACTTGACTCACATATCACATCATCATATCTCAAAACTATTACAAGGAATAAAGTTTATTTTGTCCAATGATCTTCATGAAATTTTTATTATATCCTTCTTGGATATCTATCACTTTGGGAATTGTTGGTGCAACAAACCCTGGGTCTGTTGCCCTGACTGTGCACAGGCACGAGAACAAGATTACAACACCAAGGCCATGTCAAGATACAAGAGACCAAGATCTTCGAAGAACCAGCAGGCAGATTAAGAAGGCCACGACCAAGACAGAGAAGTGAGACACCACCAGGAGAAAAGCCTCCCTTGCCGGGCAGGCGGACCTGGCAAGGACAAGGGCTCCCCCGGAAGAAAGCATTCAAGACGTCCCGGCAGGGCCTGCCAGGACTCACGAGGGCAAAGACACCTCACCAAGCCATCTCACCACGGCCCACATCGTTGATCAATGCGGTGTCAAGCCGCAAAGTGACTAAGTGGTAGCCATTCGCCACATGGCGGCCTCTTTCTACAGGAAATACCTACATATGACACCCGTCCTGCGACATGTCAATCAAGCAGGCATGGAGCTGGCAAGACGAGCCCGGCAAGCCTTGCCGGGCAAGCAACGATGTGACGTTGAGCGGTGCATTTAATGCACTCTGTCAGCCTGCAGAATTAGGTATGATAGCACTGTTTGCTATCTTATCAGTGCATAATGACTGTTTTGCCAGTGTGGTGACCCCTTGACCTATAAAAGGAGGCCCATGGCAACCGTAGCAAGGGTTGGAAAGTTGAACACCCCCACGCTCATACGCGCGTAGCCACTGCCTCTCCAGGGCGAGCCTGCCGGGCAAGTGTACTACGCTCGACCACCACTTTTCCACCATCAATCCACCAAAGCAGGAGTAGGGTTTTACGCCTCGCGGCGGCCCGAACCTGGGTAAAATTGCCCGTGTGATCTCTGCCGTGCTGCCCCACGTTCTTCTGCTCTTTGTGCAACGCGACATCCCCCCTGCCGAACCAGCAAGGGGCCCCTTGGTCCCATAGGTGGCCGTGGTTTCCCGTGACATCTTTGGCGCGCCAGGTAGGGGGATCGCTTGTGCGAACCTGAAAGCGTGTGCAACACATCATCTTCATCACCATCTTCGTCTTCGATGGCGCCGTCGGCAATGGCGCCCAAGAAGAAGCCCGGTGCTGCTGCTCACCCATCCACCTCGAAGGCGCCGCCGCTCGCAGCCACCAATGCTGCGGGGGACGCGGAGGCGCTCGAGAGTGTGGACGCCGTTGGGGCTGTGGTCGGGGCAGGCGGCACCGTCACCACTTCCCCTGCGGTCGAAGCAGGAGCAGGAGATGCCGGAGGAAAGCAACATCAGCAACACCCCGATGGCCACGCTCCGCGAGGTACGGGTGAAGGGGATACTCCATCCACACTCCTTCCCCTCGCCGACGGGCACAGCCGCAGCAATGGCGCTCGGTCCGGGGCGAATCGCCGCCCTCCGGCCGTCCCCACCACAGGGGCGGCCGCAGCGTGTCCACCTCCCCCGGGACGAGTCGACCAGGCTGCTGCGCCTAGTGGAGCTGCTGACCCTCAAGCGCCATCACCACGCCACCATGCCATCCAGGTGGCCGCCCTGCAGCAGCGGGGACGTGATACGGTCGCTGTTGGCCCCGTCAGGAGCCGAGCGACAGCGCGATCTGCGTCATCATCGCCCATACCAAGTACTGCTATGGAGGCCATGGCGTGGGCTCAACTGCTGCTGAGGTTTCCGCCAACGGCCGAGCAGATGGATGAATGGCGTGCCACCATCCAGAGCCTGCTCGGCTTCGCCGAGGCTGGGGGCTCATAGCGAGCTGGCCCGCCACGGCCTCCCCAAGCGACGACAATGGCCCGTGTTGCTGGTCATACGGAAGGGGCCACCCCCACGGTACAATCCCCGCCACGGCAGCTAGCGCGGGCGCAGCGGAATCAAGAACCTGATGGCGTCTCGATGGCCTCTTCTGACCCTCGAGCGTGTCCAGGCTGGCAGCGTGCCCCGGAGGATAGGCGGAGGGAGACGCGTGCGTTGTCGTTGAGCAACGACGCGACGCCCACCACCGGGCCGATGGGTGTGACGGTCCCGAAGTCGATGAGCCTGCACTCGATACTGGCGGGTACCTACCTTTCGAGGTTGGGTGCCCTGCCTTTACTCGTGAGCTGCGGCAAGTCCGTTGGCCGTCCGTCCGCATGTTCAATCCAGAGATACCCGAGAAGTACGATGGGAGGCTGAACCCGGCAGAGTTTCTGAGCATCTACACCATCGCTGTTCAAGCTGCCAGGGGAAGAGATGAGAAGGTATTCGCCAACTACTTCCCTTTGGCTCTCAAGTCCAATGTGAGGTCTTGGCTGATGCACTTGCCAGAGAACTCCATTTCGTCATGGGCTGATTTGTGCCATGAGTTCATTGGTGCCTCACTGGTGGCCATCAAGAACCAGGTCGGCCCAGCGATCTGCAGCTTCTTCAGCAGAAAGAAGGAGGGACTCTCCGGAAGTATTTGTAGAGATTTAGCAGAGTCCACAGAAACATCCAAAATATCCATCCAGCAGCTGTGATAGCCGCCTTCCAGTCCAATGTGCGCAATCGGAAGATTTGTTCCAAGATGAATGTGCGGTTGCCCAAGACTGTGAAGGAACTTTACACCTTGGTGGATAAGTGTGCTCGGATGGAGGAGGGAAGAAAACTGCCCGAAGAGGAGGATTGCATTAATGTTGATTCAGAGGATGATGATGAGTCCACCAGTCAGAAGAAGAGCAAGAAGTGCAAGGATAAGACGGTAGTGTCTGTTGAAGGGTCGGGTATCCCTAGTACCGGCAAGAAGGTTAAGGCCGAAACCCCCGGCAAGGAAGCTGTCGTGTGCTCTGACTGCCGGGAGGCCGCGGCCGCCGAAAAGGCCGGGAAAGGTGATGGACCATACTGCAAGATCCATCGGACCAAGAGCCACGACCTTCAAGAGTGTTATCAGGTTGAGCAGCTTGTCAAGAGACAGAAAGCAGAATATGAGAAGCATGACAAGGAAAAGGGACAGAATGTTGCTGGCAGTAAGGGTCGTGGCGGTGAAGTAAATCGCCCAGGCAGACCTCTTCGGAACAAAGGAAAACCCGCCAGGGGTCGAGAGAAGGAAGCCTGCGGTGATGAGAGTGATGAAGGGGATGAAGAGGAAACCAGTGAGCAGGAATTCCAGAAGGCCACTGACACCCTGTGCATTGACGGGGGTGCATCCCTACACGCCTCTCACCGCCAACTCAAGCGGTGGGCACGTGAGGTTAATGCCGTGGAACCAGCGCCAGGGGCCCGGGAACCACTCAAATGGTCACGCACGCCCATCATTTTTGACGAAGAGGATCATCCTGACCGCACCACCGCGGTAGGATGTTTGCCGTTGTTGGTCTCTCCAACAATCCGCAACCTCAAGGTCACGAAGATGTTGGTGGACGGCGGGGCCGGGTTGAATCTGATTTCCCCAAAGGTTATCAGCAAGCTTCAGATAGCAGAGGATGAGTTAAAAGTCACCGGCATGTTTCAAGGAGTTAATCCCGGCAGGAGTCATCCTAAGGGAAAGATCACGTTGCCTGTGACGTTTGGGGGAGAGCTGAACTACCGGACTGAAAAGATTGTGTTTGATGTGGTTGACCTCCCCTTGCCGTACAATGGAATCCTTGGACGCCCAAACCTGGCTAAGTTCATGGCGGCATCCCACTATGCCTACAACGTCTTGAAGATGCTAGGGCCAGTTGGAGTCATTTCCGTTCCATCAGATGAGAAAGACGCAATCATTTGTGTGGACAAGATGTACCGGGATGCAGTCGCGGCAGAGGCAGCGGCAGCGGCAGTTCCTGCCAAGGAGAACAGAGGGAAGAAGAAGGATAGTAAGGGCTCCGGCAAGGAATTTGGGAAGCGCGCCTCTCCGGAGTGCGCTGCGCCTGTTGATGACTTGCCGGAGAGTTCCAACAGCAAGAGATCCAAGGTTGCTGCTCCACAAGTGAAGAAGGTCCCGACAGGGCTGGCTGGCGTTGATTGTACTTTCATCATCAGCGCCACCCTCGATGACAAATAGGAAAGCGCGCTCGTTGCCTTCCTGCGGGCGAATATCGATGTGTTTGCCTGGCAACCATCTGATATCCCCGGTGTTCCTAGGGAGGTAATCGAGCACCACCTTGCTGTCTGCCCACATGCCCGACCTGTCAAGCAGAAAGTCCGGAAGCAGGCCTTGGAGAGGCAGCAGTTCATTACAGAGGAGATCAAGAAACTTGAGGCAGCTGGTTTGGTTAGAGGAGTGCTGCATCCAACGTGGTTAGCAAATCCAGTGGTTGTTCGGAAGGCCAATGGGAAATGGAGACTTTGCATAGACTTCACATATCTCAACAAGGCTTGCCCGAAAGACCCATTTCCGTTGCCACGCATCGACCAAATCATGGACTCCACTTCAGGCTGCGATTTGCTCTCTTTTTTGGATGCATATTCTTGGTATCATCAAATCTTCATGTCCAAGGAAGACGAAGAGAAGACCTCGTTCATCACCCCGTGTGGTACGTACTGTTTTATCCGTATGCCTTTCGGATTAAAGAGTGCCGGGTCTACTTTTGCAAGGGCAGTCCAGATTAGTTTTGGGCCACAGCTGCACAGAAACGTTGAGGCTTATATGGATGATATTGTGGTCAAAACCAAGGACAGATCAACCCTTATCCAGGATTTGGAGGAGACATTTGCCAATTTGCGCAAGATCAACTTGAAGCTCAACCCGGAGAAGTGTTTATTTGGTGTTCCCTCCGGCAAGCTGCTCGGGTACTTTGTATCCCATCGGGGGATCGAAGCCAACCCCGATAAGATCCAAGCCATCGAACAGATCCAAGCACCAAAGACGGTCAAAGATGTAAGGCGTCTGACAGGGTGCGTTGCCGTGCTAAGCAGATTCATTTCCAAGTCTGTTGAGCGCGCCTTGCCGTTCTTCAAAATCTTGAAGAAGGCAGGGCCCATGAAGTGGACTCCAAAAGCAGATGCGGCTTTGCAAGAGTTGAAGGCCTACCTATCTTCTGTGCCCACCTTGGTTGCTCCCAAACCGCAAGAGCCGTTGCTGTTATACTTGGTGGCAACCAATCAATTGGTTAGTGCAGCCTTGGTGGCGCCGCGGGAAGTGGATGAAATAGAGAGTGAGCAAAGACCAGCAGAGTCAGATAGGGATCAGGACAGAGATAAGCACGGCAGTGAAGACAACCCCAAGGACACAGCAAGGAAGAAAGTGGTGCAGCGCCCAGTGTACTTCATCAGTTCCCTGCTACAGGGGGCTAGATCGAGGTACTCTGGCGTGCAAAAGTTGATCTTTGGCCTCATCACGGCCTCAAGGAAACGGCGCCACTACTTCCAAGCCCATGAGATCACGGTTGTCACTCGCTTTCCGTTTCAAAGGATACTCCGGAACCCTGAGGCTACTGGCAGAATAGTGGAGTGGGCTTTGGAGTTATCCATTTTTGGTTTGAAGTTTGAGAGCACATCAACAATCTAGAGCAGGGCATTGGCAGAGTTTATTGCAGAATGGACGCCAACCCCTGACGAGGAAGTGCCAGAAACAGTTATCCCCGGCAAGGAGGCGCCCCAAGAATGGATCATGTATTTTGATGGTGTTTTTTCCCTACAAGGTGCAGGGGCTGGCGTGCTTCTCGTCGCTCCCTTCGGGGAACACTTGAAGTACGTCGTCCAGATGCATTTTGCCTGGGAAGAGGCAACCAACAATACAGTAGAGTATGAAGGGCTCCTTGCCGGGCTCAGGATTGCAGCAGAATTGGGAATCAAGAAGCTGATCATTCGAGGAGACTCACAGCTTGTGGTGAGACAAGTCAACAAGGATTACCAAAGTCCATTGATGGAGGCATACGTTGAGGAAGTGAGAAGATTGGAGGAGCGCTTTGACGGGTTGCAAACAGAGCACATACCTCGTGCGGAAAACAGCATAGCTAATCACCTGTCCAAGTGTGCTGCCCAAAAGCTTCCTGTGGAACCAGGAACTTTTGTTCTCCATCTTACTCAGCCCTCCGTATCCCCAACAACAATGGCCCAGAAAAGGAGAAAGCTGGACTCCGGTAAGC
This sequence comes from Thinopyrum elongatum, assembly GCA_011799875.1. Lineage (NCBI taxonomy): Eukaryota > Viridiplantae > Streptophyta > Magnoliopsida > Poales > Poaceae > Thinopyrum > Thinopyrum elongatum. The sequence continues at coordinate 96,562,334 of CM022301.1, read as the reverse complement.
CTCTCCCGGTAGAGCCATCCGCTCCTGGCAGGGACCCTGCCGGAAACAACTCCTCACAACCTGCCAGACCGCACCCTCCAGCCGTACCCATGGTCCCTGTGAACGAGGAATGTGCCCCCACAGTTGAGGAGGTGCCGCTAGTCCTTGTTGCCGAGCCCCAGGCTCCAACTTGGGCAAGGCACATAGTCCACTTTCTCCAAACCGGAGAACCCTCCAATGACCAAGATGAGGCTGAAAGAGTAGCTCGGAGGGCCAGTATGTACCAGTTTGTCGATGACACTCTGTACAGAAGGAGGCCCAACAGTGTGAAATTGAAGTGCATCTGCCGGGAAGAAGGGAAGGAACTGCTGGCTGAGATACACAAAGGCATGTGCGGCTCCCACATTGGATCAAGGGCGCTGGTTGGAAAAGCATTGCGGCAAGGATTCTATTGGCCCACAGCCCTCCAAGATGCAGTTGAGCTAGTCACCAAATGTGAAGCCTGTCAGTTCCATTCCAAGAAAATCCACCTGCCTGCCCAAGCTCTTCAGACAATCCCTTTATCATGGCCATTTTCGGTCTGGGGGCTCGATATCCTCGGCCCTTTCCCCCGAGTGATCGGGGGCTTTGAATTCTTGTTCGTTGCTATCGACAAGTTTACAAAGTGGCCGGAAGTTGCTGCCGTGAGAAAGGTGACTGCTCAATCAGCTATCAAGTTCTTGAAAGATTTGATGTGTCATTTTGGAATCCCGGCAAGGATCATTACCGACAATGGCACCCAATTCACGAGCCGCGCCTTCATGCAATATGTTCATGCCCTCGGAAGCAAGGTCTCGTTTGCTTCTGTCGCACATCCTAGAAGCAACGGGCAAGCTGAGAGGGCGAACGCTGAAGTGCTGCGGGGACTCAAAACAAGAACCTTTGATACGCTGCAGAAGCACGGCAGGTGGTGGATCGATGAGCTGCCGATAGTTCTATGGTCCCTCAGAACGACACCAAATCGAGCTACCGGGCAGACTCCTTTTTCCCTGGTGTATGGGGCGGAAGCAGTTATCCCCAGGGAACTCATTTACGGGTCACCTCGAGTGCTTGCCTATGACGAGGTAGCGCAAAATCAGCAACGGCGTGACGACACTGTGCTACTCGAGGAGAACCGTCTCCGGGCTGCTACGCGTGCTGCACGCTATCAGCAAGCCCTGCGTCGCTATCATAGCCGTAGGGTTCATGCCCGGTGACGGTGTCCTAGACTAGGGGATACTCACCACGTCGTCTCCCGACCAGCTGGATCGGGCCCAGGACCCCCATGGTGGTTCATTCATGGGCCACTTCGGGCAGCCCATGCCGCATACAAGGAGGTTTCCACAAGACTTGGCGCACAAGATGAGGACTCTACTAAACCCTAGGCCTCCGGTGCATTATATAAACCGATGCCAGGCTAGTCAATAGATGACCGGATATTCATTAGAACAATCTCGTGGTAGATACATGTACTCTGTACTACACCCCATATGAATACAATCAAAAGCAGGACGTAGGGTATTATCTCTTCGAGAGAGCCCGAACCTGGGTAAAATCCCGTGTCCATGTTACCATCGCTCCAAGACGCCTAGCTTAGGACCCCTACTACGAGATACGCCGGATATGGAACCGACATTGGTGCTTTCATTGAGAGCCTGCTAGGTGATCGCCATGGCTTGATGGAAGTCTAGATCAACGATCAGGTGATATTTTTTCAGTCAGATCTATTCCACGTAAATCATCTTCTTGCAAATTATTGCTTCCGCCTTGCGCTATTTGATTCGCAGATACATATCAGATCGGGACGCGTAGACAATTTGATGGCGGCGACTGAATTGGTATTTGGCAATTTATCGGCGCCGATCACGTATCCGGACAGCGGCAATTAACCGTGTAAAGGCATCATGTGCGCAGCACTTTCGGGCGACTAATGATCCAGCATGTTGTTTCCCCTCACTAATTGTGGTATATGGCCACAAGTCCCAAGGTTGCCATCTACCAGGGCCAGGTGCTGTCGGAGCATCATAATGACAGGGATCAGCCCGGCCGATGCATGGTACTACTCAAAGTATGCATGCAAGGTACTACTACTCGTGGCACAATAGTATAAGTACTATTCACAAGAGAAGATCAATCATGTCCGCCCACGGAATCTAGTTTTCCAAAACTAGTACTCTACATGTGCATTACTACTTCTTCATGCAAACACCCAGGTGATATTTTTCCTTTATGCGAGTACTTAGTTACATTGCTTTTGTTTTTCGGGGCTATGGCTGTATCACTTTTCGCAGGAGATTTCTTAGCGGTGACACGATGGTACGGCGTTTTCCGTACTGCAGTATGCCGGCCTCCTCGTCGGTTGTGGCACCCCGGCTCAGAGTAAACTGGAACGCCCCGTATTCCAGCCCAGGGACAAGTCCTCTGGAATACGGCACTGTTGGCATAGAACAAATCAGCTCTTTATTACTATGGATATGGTTACAAAGGGTACATGGATTACATCGGCACGGCGACACTACGCCTTCCCGGGGTAGCTCTATGCTAACAGCGAAGTAACTCTCTCGGCAGCGGAACAGCGACGACGGTGATGGACTCCACTCCGCAGGGACTCTGGCTAGAACGCGTATCCTAGATCGCAAGCACGGGATCCTCGGCAAGCAAGCAATCACGGCATGACCTGCAAACTGGCATGACACGCCAGGTGAGTACTTTGAATGTACTCGCAAGCTCACAACAAACATCAGCATTAAGGCAAGACAACATCATAGCAGTCAAAATTAACAAGCAGGGTTATCCAGCAAGATAACTTCTGAAGTAAATGCAGTAAGGTAAAGCATATTTAATTTTGTGCTCCAAATAATCTCAGGATGCAATCCAAACCTGTGCCAAATCCCAATTCCCAAGCATGAGGTCATCCGACCACTCAACTCATAGCCATCCCATGGCTATCATATCATATACCTGATTCCATCTGCACGACAAGTCTAACAAACCTACTCTCCTCCGGGTTGTCTCACAACCCTCAGAATACTCATGAACCACCGAGTACTTCTGATCATACGACGAGTTCTTCCATCATTATCATCACTACGATGGTTGACCACCTAGTGAGGTCTGGACGGACTGTCCAATACCGTGGACACGGCTATTCGAATAGATTTTACACTCTGCAGAGGTTGCGCACTTTACCCACACTATGGAGCACTGACCTCGTGATCCCATTCGGGTGGATCAGCGTTGCTCCAACGAAACCTGCCTGACCCGTGACTCTCCCTTCGTACCACCGGCAATCGCACTCCCTCGGAGTCAAGCCTTGGGTGGCCCCTTGTCACCTCGTGACACCTGCCACCGTCGTGGCCAAACTATACTGTCCCAAACGGGGACGCCGGCACAAAACTCAACTGGGCTGACAAGGTTATCGCCGCCTACCGGGCCAGGGTAGCGCGCACGCATAACCTTCCCTGTCGGGCGGTACCGGTGAAAGAGCACGCGATCAGACCAAGTCAAGGCCGTCCCATACCGGCAAATGTGGCTGCACGGATAAGTCCGGACAGGTGACTCAAGGTCAACCGACTAAATATCTCATCTCCAAATAATATTTCCATCATAGCTGACCTTCCGATAACCGGTATGCTTAAGCCACTGCTATTACTCATCTTCACGAACTTCCGGATGAACTCCAAAATAATCATAGATAGTGATCTCAACATCATAGTATCAACAAGTGGGTAAACTACTAGTCACTAATAATCCGGTACTCAACATAGTAGTCACCTATCCGAGAATCAACTCAATCATTGTATAATCCAATTCATCTCACAGATGCTCATACGTGTTGTTAAAGTAATTAGTTAAACTATGATATTGCAATGCGATGATGCAGATGAGAGTTGTGGCTTGCCTGGAGATGAAGGAACCATCGGGAAGGAGTGCGAAGAGTCCGCGGAGACGATTGCCGGAAATAGTTCTCTCCCGGAGGGGGCTGTTTATGGACAAGGGCAAAATAGTCATTTCCACTATGTGAACACATGGTGAAAATGATACCAACGGAACGGGCTCCATGAGACGAAGAAGTGGGCTTTGGTTTCACCTGAATCGGAGTCCCGAGCAAAGAGATGTGATAGTTTGACTGCAGAAGGACCTTTTTGTAAAATAAATATTTACTTCTGGGTCCTCAGCAGTTTTTTTCTGGAAAAAGATTAAAATGCACTGTGCGCCTGAGCTGAACGGGGCCGAAAGAGAACAGTGCCTGGACACTGGCCGAGCCGCGTAGGCGCTACTGCTCCACTTGGGCCGGCCCACCTTGCTGCGGCTCCATTTAAAAAAACGGAGGGAGGGAGGAGACACTGACGAGGGGGCCCCGCTGGCAGGACCATCTCCCTCCTCGCGCTCGCTCGCAGAACAGAGGAGGCACGCGCGCCGGCGCTCGTCCCGGCGGCTCCAGCCACCTCCGGTGGATCCCCGGCCACCGGAGTGACCAGCGTGGAGAGGCGCACCCGCCAGTGGGCTTTGCCCTCGCCGGGAGGCAGCGGGGCCAGCGAGGCCTTGGCCGCGGCGGGCGGCGGCCACTGCGACCTCGGGCATGGCGCTACGGCTACTGAGAGGAGGGCGGCGAGCTGCGGGGAGGGTCTAGGTGATGGTGGTGGTTGGCTACGGTGGTTCGGTGGAGCTACGGGGGCTGGGGATGGACGAAATTAGCCGAGGCCGTGCGGCGGCCATGGCAGCGATGGGTGGCGAGGAGCAGCTTCGACGATGGTTGAATGGGTTGGAGAGGACCAGTGGAGGGAGGTGGGGTTGGTGGTGAAGACGAGAGGGGCTCGGGGCCCTTTTATAGGCGGGGCGACGAGGGTGGCCGGGCTCGGCCACGGCGTCACGTCCACCACGCGCCGGAGCCTTCAGGAAGCCGCGGGGAGGAGGGGAGAGACATCCACGAGCTTCACGGAGGATCGGGGAAGGCTCAGGCGAGGTCAGGAAGACTCGGGAGCTCGCGGGCGACTGAAACAGGGAGGAGCAGAGGAGGTTTGCGGCACGGGCACCGTCGGTGCACCGCGTCGGATGGGACGGGAGAGGGGGAGAGGGGTCCAGCGCGAGGGCGACGACGAAATGAAGTCCCTAGACATAGCTAGGTGTCGAAAGAGAGGAAGAACCCGACGAGGCCGAGGGCCCCAATGCACAGAGCGCGCGTACTGCACACCAGCCGCATGGTCACCGCGTGCACTGGTGCACGCGGTGCACTTTGCTACCTAATTTGATGTCTAGCGGGAAGTCCTTGCTCCCCAAGGCAGCTTGGGAGAGAAATCCCATCACAAGAGGCCAGGAGATGACTAGAGGGAGCTTGGATACAATGCACCAGCAAGCTGTTTGATGTGAGCTGAGAAAAGTTGAGAAGGAACTAGACTCAGATATTTGGCTGAGAGTGATCACTCACTAGGGTGATCATCACTGCAAATTTGCAGACCATTTGGATGGAGATAAATAGCACTTGCAGTTCAATGGGCTTTACTAAACAGAAATGCAAAATATGAAGTGGCACTCACATACTTGCTTGGATTGAGCTGAATTTTGAGGGAGATGAATAATTTGATCATATGAGGATACTGTATAAATTTCATACCATTTGGATAAACCAAAGTGGTACTTCCTTCACACAGCACCCCACTGGACAAAATCTTAGGGAAATTCTAGGGAATTATTGGGTTGATGAATTGAGCCCAAATTTTGTGGAGAGGTGTAAGATGATTAGGAGAATGTCCTGGTAAATTTTCAGCAGTTATGGAGCAATATAAAATATAGTTGCTTCACAATGTGAAAATATGACCAGAAACAAAGATTTGATGCTGTGAGCACATAGATGATTTAATGATGCTAAAATTTGGTGGAAAGTCATGATTCGAGCATATAAAGATGCTTGCAAAATTTCAACTCATTTGGATACTCCTGGCTGGTACTTGCTTCACAAAGTTTCCAGTTGACCAGAAACTTTGGAAATTAGCCAAGGGGGATTTATTATCCAAATAAAGCTGAATTTTGGCATGTGGCAATGATATGGACAAGAAAGAGTTCACAAAAAGTTTGAGAGCAAGCAAGCAAATATATTGGTACTTGCTTCATAAACTGTCAGCTGGGGCAGAATCAGAAAAGGAATATTTGGGAAATATTTTTGGGCATGGCAAGGAATATTTTGACATATCTGTATAAGATATGTCCCAAAGGATTTATGGGAATTATTTGAGAATTTTGGGAATGATAGAAATATGAGTTGCTTCACAACTCAGGGCAAACAGAGTTATTCCTTTAATAGAAAAAGGAATATTCCCAAGAAAAGAATATTGGGATTGGTCCAAAATGGAAATGACAAGGTCTTGGGATGGTTTTGAAGTTGGCAAGCCACTCGGGAAGAAAAATGAAGGGTGATCCATCCAGGTTTCGAGACCACTAAGTCACAGAAAAGCAAATCCGGACCAAAATTAAAAGCAAAAGAAAATGGGCAAAATCCAGGGTGTTACATCGGTGGTTCGGCACACTCTGCTCCGCAATCCACTCTTGCTCTACAGATACGAACTTCACGACACTGTCGTCATCAAGCCAAACTTGTCGCCCAGGCCATATTTCATTAACTTTTTTACTCTGCTTAAATTGATTAAGTAGAGAATTTCTTTAAAACAAAATACGACTATTCGTTATTATTACTTGCTTGCACTATTCTATGTGTGCAGGTAATCAACTTTGACTGCATCACATGGTCAACTCTGTGGGCTGACGTCGTCGTCCTGCTTGCATCGATCAAGTTGTGGCGTCGCCTCAACGCGCGTCCCTGTGTCGGCATGTCCGCGGCCATTCTATCAGGACGACCTCGGCGTTCAGGCAATTGACTTACACCGCGCATTACCTGGCGCAACGACGCCCATTGAGGCCGAAGAGAGTTCGGCTCGGCACAACCACAGGGAGATTTGGCCTTCTTTTTTCCCTTTCTCCCTCTATATCATTTAATTAAGCAGGTCCACCACACTTTCTCTAATGATTTATCTTGCATGCACTTCCTGTGAGGCAATGAGTACTAGTACTATAGATGAGCCACGAGCTAGCCTACCTAGTGACTCCTGTGTGAAGCTATATAGTCACTTTAGGGCAATTCTCTCACTCCTATGGCTACATCCGGATCAGGTGCTATTCTTCCTTATGAACAGTATGAATTATTTGTGCCATCATATTTTCTATTGGTTTGCACTCTGGTGTGTATGCAGACAACTATTTGGCCTATTTGACGCCACATTTGGGAATCGGACCACCCTGCGAATTCAGGCTTTGTCACGCCGACGCCCCGCATCGACATTGGCTTCCGCCAGGCCACATCTCTTTATTTTTTTTGCATAAATTAATTATGCGAGGATTTTTTATATATTTATATTATTATTATTTTTTGGACTTCACTATTTTACATGTGTAGGTAATCGACTTCGACTGCGTCACGCGGTCACTTCGGCAAGCCGACGTCGTTGTCCCAATCGGCATAAATCGGCTCGCGTGATCACCTTGTTGGTCGAATTGCCATACCGACATGTTCGGTTGCCTTGGGGACTTCGGCATCGCTGAGAGAGCTCTACCTCATCGAGTGTTCGACACACGGGCCATATTTCTTTTATTACTCACTTTGCATAAATTGTTTATTATGCTACGATTTTTTTAATTTATTGTTATTACTATTATCTCCGGCTTGCACTATTTTCTGTGCACAGGTAAATGCTCCGGGTTGGGCAGCGCTGTCACCTCGGCGTACCGACGTACCATGTGACCTCGGTTGGACCGGGGGCTTCGTCATCACTTCATTAACCCACGCCGGGGACTTCGGCGTCATACTGCCGGCCTGCTCCATCGCCTCGGTCGGACTGGGGGTTCCACCTCGCCACATTGGCCGTGCTATGTCACCACTTCGGAGTGCCGAGCTCTTTGCTCCGCTACCTCAGAACCGGCTTGGGGGCTGGGACCTCGTCCGGCCATAAGCTCGGGCCACGCATCGATACCGAGCACATTAACCAGCTAAGTTCCATGCTCAGTTTTCTTTTTAATTCTTGTTTGGTTCGACCAAATATTATATTTGTGTTAAAAACTTAGTTTGTCAACAAACGTTGTTTGTTAAAAACACTTCCTTTCCCATGTTAACTGGGGGCTCTTAAATTTCTATGAGCCATTTTATAATAAAAGTTTTCTTCTTAGTCGTTGCAAAGTCTTTTTCTATCACTCCGTTTTTAGACACGAATGTGTGGTCAATAGCCTGGGAGCCTAGTTTCTCTCTCAAAGCCGCTCGAGTTTAGTTCGCTAAACTAGCCTAACGAGAAGTACTCCGCCTTCGGGATAAAAGGTTGCAGCCGTAGGCTGACCCACTTGAAGTCTTGAGATCGCATGTGTCATACTAATGCACTACAGAAGCACAAATTTTTTAAGACCAATTTCGGATTGGCACAAAAAACTTGATTTAGTTCAGACGTCAAGCTTTTACATAAGTTTTTTGGCTTTTCGAGCTTATGGCACTTTTTAGCTATTTGTATGTTTTTGTTTCAGGAAGCGGGACATCCTCATGACCGGGGTGCCGTGCATTATAATTCAGCTCGGGAGATCTCTTCCGACCCACAACTCGGCATCTTTCCCGCCGAACTACACCTCGGCGTTGACAAAATACACGCCACATCGGGACTAGTTCCCGAGCAGTGTAATGCCAGACGCCTTTAAAGCATTGGCAATATTAACGGGGGGCTGAGACTACAGCCGAGCCCACCAAAACCAAGGTACCCCATGGAGTCCTCGGCAAAGCGTCCTCGGACATTGCTTTATATGCATCGGTTTCGAATTGTGTCTTCGGTCAATAGTTGGATTGCCCGGCTCCCGTGCTTGCCTCCTATGTTCTGCTTTGTTCAGCTAGGTGTGCAAAGGGAGAACCACTGCGATTGTGCTTCCAACTCGAATGGTTAAGCACCTTAGTGGAGAAAGCCAAAAACTGACTATCACAATGCGCGAAAACTGGTCAGCGGTCCGATGACTGTGTCAAAATATAAGATCGATGTAGGTCACCTCGTGTTAAACGATGGGCCATTCATAACATTGGCCGAAGTGTTAATGGCTTGACCTCGGCTGACGCCGAACACTAACCGGGGGCTAGTTACTGGCCTCCCAACTTTAAGCTCCTATGACTAAGTGAAAGTTATAAAGCCCGCATATCTGATTGCCTTGTTTCCGCTAACACAACCGCCTCCGGGCACCGAGACGTCGGCTAAGGGTTGTTTTGTTATTGCAGAAACACCCTGCATAGCATCTACAAAGGGGTGGAAGCCGATGATGGGCCACTTTCAAATGATAAACAGTCACAATGGAGTCAAAATAAATATATATCATCAGCATTTGTATTCATTATACAAGCGCTGCTTTCGTAATTATCGTTATAAAGCCATAAATATGCATCAATTTGACTTAAGATTTTGGCCAAGCTGGGTTGCCTGGCTCCTGTGATTACCCCTACGTTCCCGATTGTTCGGCTAGGAGGTAAAGGGAGCACCTCTGTGATTGTTACTTCCGGGTCACCCGTGTTAGTACCTCAGACTGGGTGAAGCCGAAAGCTAGCCATCTTAAAGAATATAATTGGTTGGCAACGACGGAAGTGAAAATTTAGGTTCACTAAAAACCACAGAGTTCAGGAACTTTCCCCAAACTAAATCCTCAATATTTTCCTCCCACATTGCTCGGAGGTGAGGTTTCATGATCATGATCAGCATGAAAACCCAAAGAAAGGAACCGATAGCTGGACTATTTTCTTTGGAAGATGTTTCTTATGTTAAAAAGTAATATAGCATGTCTCTCTGCGTACCTTTGTTCGTAAAACTGTATGGCCGGATTGCCTTGTTTGCCATAAATCTTTGCCCTCATAAAGGCTTTATAAAGTAGGACAAACACTCCCCGGCTACTGGCCGAGGAGGTTGAAGCCGATGGTCGGTCATCAAAGTTTTGTACAATGCGGATCCGAGCATTAATGATGCAGAGTACTTGGATACGTAGAATCATTACACATAATTTGTGATTTTACTCCGGATATCGATCCTTAATTCGGCCACCCGTGCCCACATTAAGGCTCGGGGGCTACCGGGCTTCGGGCTTATCATCTACTAATATTAAAGGGGCACATTGATCCCCTGATCTGGTGTTGCCACCCGACCAGTGTCTCGGGGGCTACTGCATTGCCTATTCAATACAGAAAATTCAAAGTGCTTAGTGTTCGGCTTGACCGAACTATGTCAAACGCGTCTTCGGACAACAATAGGTCCCATCTAGAACCTATCCGGTATCAACCTAATATATTATGGCGACTTCTCGAGACCCTCTCTCAAGGGCCCATCCGCCGATCACTATCTCCTCTAATGTGCATCTTGGATTTTAGGCCGACACACACCTTGAGGGCTACTGGCTATACATCTCATCAGCAAAAAATTGCACCACCTCGTATGTAGTCCGGCATAAAGCTCGGATACAAATGGTTGGCTCCATAGAGGGCATTTTCCCGCATTGAGCTCGGCTAAACTCCTATGACTTTTTCGAGCCAAGGTGATCTATGACACCTCGGATACAGTCCGGCGTTGGAGCTCGGATACAGTCCGGCGTTGGAGCTCGGGTACTGTCCGACGTTGGAGCTTGGGTACTGTCCGGCATTGGAGCTCGGATACTATCCGGCGTTGGAGCTTGGATGTAGTCCGGCGTTGGAGCTCGGCTGCAAAGGGACACCTCGAATGCGGTCCGGCATCGGAGCTCGGATACAATCCAGCGTTGGAGCTCGGACGCAAGAGGACACCGCCGCATGGGAAACACTTCGAACCCGATGTATGGCATAAAAATAACAAGGCATTGATAAAGGACGAAAACTTAAAGGGCTCCTCGGATGCCCGACGTGTGCACTCTTCGGATTCAGCTCGGCGATCCTCAATCAAAGATGGGAAAGATTTGTTGAACCAGTTTTCAAGACCAGCATCCGAAGATGAAGAACAGTTCAGAAGAACCGAGGAGCGTCCCCAACTTGAAGACCGGTTCAGGGGGCTACTGACAGTGTCATGGACTAGGGGGTACTCACCACGTCATCTCCCGACCAGCTGGATTGGGCCGAGGACCCCCATGGCGGTTCATTCATGGGCCACTTCGGGCAGCCCATGCCACATACAAGGAGGTTTCCACAAGACTTGGCGCACAAGACGAGGACTCTCCTAAACCCTAGGCCTCCGGTGCATTATATAAACTGAGGCCAGGCTAGTCAATAGATGACCGGATATTCATTAGAACAATCTCGTGGTAGATACATGTACTCTGTACTACACCCCATATGAATACAATCAAAAGCAGGACATAGGGTATTATCTCTTCGAGAGAGCCCGAACCTGGGTAAAATCTCGTGTGCATGTTACCATCGCTCCAAGACGCCTAGCTTAGGACCCCTACTACAAGATACGCCGGATATGGAACCGACACCCGGTGTTTTGAGGAAGGCGACCTTGTCCTTAGGCGTGTTCAGTCCGCCAAGGGTACAAACAAGTTGACGCCGAAGTGGGAAGGCCCTTACCGGGTAGTACGAGTCACCAGACCTGGCGCAGTCCGTCTGGAGACTGGAGATGGCATTCAATTGCAAAACTCATGGAATATTGAGCATCTCCGCAAGTTCTACCCGTAAGGCGCGACTGTCGGGCCCTGCCCGGCAGCCACCCTTTTGTACAGGCCTTGCCTCAGTTGCATGTAACCCCTTGTACAAAGCCAGGCGATGACCCTAAGCACCAGAGAAATAAACGAAGCGCTGGGGGGGCCCCCGACCAAGTTGCATGCATGCATTAGCATTCCAAGAGCATTTGCATAAGCATTTCATGAGCATTTGCATATGCATATAGATAGGATCGCATCCTGCATCATTCTCATCTGCATAAAGCTGCAGGTTCCTGCCGAGAACTCGGTTTCTGCAAGAAGATGGGGAGATGAACTAACGCTGCGATCCCCGGCGAACCAAACAGATAAGTTCTACCTCTTGTCTAAGTGTTCTGTAAGCTAAAACTTGTGCATAAGAAAACCCCGCCACTCTTCGAAACTTAGGTGCTCCCATCCCTGGCTCGAACGTTGCTTCGGCCCGGATGGTCGTAGTGGCCTTTGATGAAAAGAAGTTGGCGGGGGGCTGGTGCCTCTATTTCTTGCCGGTAGGCTCAGTTCCCCGGCAATGAAGAAAGGGTACCGGCAGGATAGCCTGCACGGGAAAACTCGTTTATTTAAAATAAAGAGGCATTTCACCTCTGCGTGGACATATACATGCACGAGTTCCCGGCATGGTTCATCTTTTTCATTAATATGCTGGTCATACAAGTATAAACCTTACAGAACACAGATATGGACTCGAGAGATTACATTATTTAAACTAAAATTTGGCAAATGCCTACGAGTTTAAGATTGAAAAAAGATAAGTGCCCCGTGATGCCCTTTCTTGTCCCTCTCCTCCTAGGCACAGTAATTGAAGGCGAGAAGGGCAAAAGGAGTGACTGAGCAGAAGCCCGGCCCGTTCCCATCGGGCTCCAGGAGAGGTAGCCTGACAGGGACGGGGGAGCACCGGGGAACGCATCGATGGAGAGCACGATGGAGGCGACCCGCCAACCACCACCACCAAGGCCAGCAGGACACGGCAGGGCTAACGGAGCTGCAGTCCGATAGGAAGCCTGCCGAGGTCCAGCTGGAAGACTGCTGGAGGAAACCGGGTGGCACCATCCCCACCCCTGCATCCAACTCCCCGGCAAATCACCTTGCCGGGAAGTAGAGGCAGATACAGATGATGGTGCCGCCGCCTGATGAAGATGGTGCGGGCGACGCTCAGCCAGAGCCAGAGTCGTCGCCCTCCCGCGCGCTGCCGTCGTCATCGCTGTCACTGTCCTCCTCGTCGCTTTTGCTCGAGGAGGAGCTTTCATCATCGGTTGAGCTCTCCACGCAGCACCCTAAGCGAGCTCCTGAGCGCCCAAAGATCTTGACGGAGAGCAGGCCACTCTCCATTAATTTGAACTGGAGAACGTGCCCTTCCGAGAAACCGTGGGCACGAGCAAAGGTCTTCCAACCACGACGGAGGTACATCACGTGAGCAGCAGGGAAGTCGACATCAACCCACATGCCACTGTTCCCACAGGCCCTCATGTGCAACCTCAAAGCGCGTGGCTGTTCGAGCTCCATTTCCCGTGCAAATGGAGTAGGGAGGCGAAGATGGCCGCATGGGGGTTTGTACAGCTTGATAATGAACTCTCGAGGCAGATCCTCGACGTGGCTGTCCATTGGAGGGAGGACCGCCGGCAGGGGTGCGGCTAAGGCATCGCCCCGTCCCCCTCTTCCTCGAGCACCGCGGCGACCTCGGCCTCGCCCCCTCCCTCCTCCTCTCGTGGTGGGCTCCTCTATCACGGGATCAGGAGGAGGAGGGATGCGCTGTCGAGTAGAAGCCCTCATCGCCGCCGCTAGAATGCCGCCGCGCCCTCGTCCTCTCACCATGGCGAGTGGAGGAAGATTGCAAGAAGGGAGAAAAGGCATGAGTGAAAATGCACTGCTCTTCCCCCCTTTTTATAGAAGGACGGAGCGAGGGGCTAGCCTTTTGCGCAGGAAATGGCCGCCCCGTTCCCCCAATGCGGCCTCCCTGCACCTTTTGTGGCCCAAAGAATCAAGACCGACCCTCTGCCCCAACCATCGACGCCTGGTTCTCAACCGTGGCACTCGTCCCCGCGCTCTCCGCATCCACAACCTACCACGACCAATGCATGCGGAACACGTGGCAGGTGCGTGCGAGGTGGGGAGCAAGTGGGATGGCAGTCCCCCCCCCCCCCCCGTGATCGTGGGGCGTGGACAATCCACGAGCCACAGTCCAATTTTTCTGTAGCATTACGCACGACGAGCGAGAAAACTGGAAACTGGCCCAGAGTCGAGATTAATGAAGAAGCAAAGAAGACTCCAAGAGATCAGCCTCTTCAGCGCCCCTGCCTGTGCACTTATTAGGACCTACCCCGATGACGCCCGACAGCGTGATCGGGGCAGGCCCAGGGGCTTCTGTCGGTGCAACAAACCCTGGGTCTATTGCCCTGACTGTGCACAGGCACGAGAACAAGATTACAACACCAAGGCCATGTCAAGATATAAGAGACCAAGATCTTCGAAGAACCAGTAAGCAGATTAAGAAGGCCAAGACCAAGACAGAAAAGCGAGACACCACCAGGAGAAAAGCCTCCCTTGCCGGGCAGGCGGACCTGGCAAGGACAAGGGCTCCCCCGGAAGAAAGCATTCAAGACGTCCCGGCAGGGCCTGCCGGGACTCATGAGGGCAAAGACACCTCACCAAGCCATCTCACCACGACCCACGTCATTGATCAATGCGGTGTCAAGCCGCAAAGTGACTAAGTGGCAGCCATTCGCCACATGGCGGCCTCTTTCTACAGGAAATACCTACAGATGACACCCGTCCTGCGACATGTCAAGCAAGCAGGCATGGAGCTGGCAAGATGTGGTATTATATAGAGTTAAGTTTCACAGGCACGGGCGTGCAGCCCACAAAGGCATGGTGTGGTATTATATAGAGTTTTGTGTTTGTGTTCCGAATGAGTCCGTCAACTCGTTCAGAAGGAGAGGCACGAACGTGAAGCCAATGTGTAACATCCCCAAATGTTAACCCTATCATCAAGCTAATTAATGTGCCAAGTCATGATGATTAGCAATGCAAGATCACAGTGGTAAAATATCTCCTTCTAAATTCTGTCTTTGAATTCAAATTCAAAACACAAGTGGATTTTGAAGTTGCACCAAAGTTGTTGCAAAAATGTTCATCATTTAGCATTAAATCCAAAACAATTTGTTGCTAATCAAAACAACATCACTCCTATGCAAAGATGAACAGTAGCAATTAAAACAGAACAATTCCAGCATATTTAAATGCTATTTCATTTGTGAAAATTCCAAATGAATTCTTCTGGTCTTCAAAATAATTGTGGCAGCGCCATAAATTGCAAAGAACCTTTTGGACCAAGCTCAATTTTTTTCCAAAATAACTTGGTTGCCCTAATTAAATCCCTTCTCTCTTTGTCTGTTAAATAAAAAGAAAAAAAAACAGAGAATTAGAAAAGGCCAGAGGCCACTTACCTGTTGCAGACCCAGAGACGACCCAGCCTAGCTAACCTACCATCCCCGTCGTGTCGTCGTCTCCGTGGTCGGCAGAGCTCGCGCCAGCCGCCGCTCGACACCTCGACGAGGCAAGCGAGCGTGAGGGGATAAGGCCTCCCCGAGCCGTTCCCCCTGGTCACCTCCTCCATTTCCCCCTCTCTCCCTCGCCCCATGCCGCTCTCCTCCCTCTGCTCACAAGTGCCCGAGCGCCCCCCCCGTCGCCGCAGCTCCGTCGTCACCACGGCCACCGGTGGCCTCGCGCCCGTTCACCGTGTCCATTATCTCCGCCTCGTTCGTCCACATCGTCCGCCGTCGCCATCTTGCTCGGAGAGGACCGCACGGGCGGGATCGAGCGCGACGCCGATCTCTCTGCCACCGACGATCCCCGTCGACCACGGCCTCCCTCTGCGCTCCCGATCACCCAAGGCCTTTCTTGTGCCGCTCGGTGAGCTCCTCTGCCTCCTCCCCCTCTCCTCAGTAGCTCGCCACCCCCTAGCTAGTTTTCCCACGACACTGTGGCCACGCCACCGCCCTGCTCCATCGCCGCCATGGCAATGGCTCGTTCCCAAGCCAGCCGAGCACGGGCACGTGCTCAGGGCCTCGCGGCGAAGCCGCCCGTGCCCTCCGCTTGTTTCCCCGTGCCCCCTTCACCGAAACCGCCCACGCCCGAACCTCCCCTGCCCGCTCTGACCCCATGGATCGACGTGGTAGCGAGTGGCTGTTCGAATGCACCTTAGATCCGGCGAAATGATGCAGTGTAGGGGATTTCCGACGATCTCCGACGCCCTGCCGCAGCGGATGCACTCGCCGGAGCTCCTCCGACGGCTTCGCTGACCTGGCGCGCAGTGGGGCCTGCCTAGTGACGCTGACTTTGGGCCCAGGCGCCAGGTTTGACTTCGTTGACGGTGGTCAACTCTGACACTGTTCACTGCTGACTCTGTTAGATGGGTCCCGCGTGTCAGTTTGATTAATTAGTGCTAATCTATTGTTAGTTACACAGACATGTGGGCCCCATTCACTGTAGATCATTAGGTTAGCCCTAACAGTGCTCTGTTACACTGATAGTAGACCCCACCTAGTTAATTAGTCTAATTAAAATGTTTAGACTAACCCTGTGCCTATGACAGCTGGGACCACTGGACCTTTGACCAGTCAACCATGGACCAGTCAACTGCTCACTGGGCAGTTGACTGGCCCCACCTGTCAGCCACAACAGCACTCCTCTGGGTACACCAGTGGGTACCCGTAGCATTTTTTATTAAATGATTTTCGAATTAATTTTGAATCCAGAAAATCCAGAATATTAAATAAACTTTGAAAATTCATAGAAAATAAACCGTAGGTCGGATTGAAAAACTTTATACATGAAAGTTGCTCAGAACGACGAGACGAATCTGATCGCGTTGTCCGTTTCCATGTCGGAACCCGCTATGTAGGAGAACCTGTAACTTTGAGCCTGACCCCGGTAGATGAATAGTGCATATACATCGGATAATAAATCCAACTTAAATCCAAAAATAACTAAAATGACTTAGATAAATCTTTAGGCAACCCTCCACTGCATCTTAGGCATAGCATGCTCTGTGTTGCGTTATTGTTGTGTATTTATTTATCTCCTCCCCCTCTTCTCTCTCGTTAGACCTCGACACCGACGTAGTCCCGGAGGCCGACGCAACTCCGGAGGTCGACTACGCTCCTGACGATCAGACCCTTGCGCCGAGCTTCCAGGCAAGCACCCCCCTTTTGAGCATATCGATATCGCCTATTCTCTTCTCTCTTATGCTTGCATTAGAAGTTACTGCTGCTGCTGTTATCCTATTTCTGCTGCATAGCCTCTTTATTGTAACCTGCTATTGTTACCTACCTGCTTATCCTAAATTGTTTAGTATAGGTTGGGTAGAGACCCATCAGAGACCCCACTAATTCCGACTGCCCCGCTGGATTAACAGAAGACCCGATCAACGGGATCGAAGACCAGGCACCGGCACCGCACATCCCTTTCCCCTTCGTTGCTCAACACTACTGGGTTACTATCGAGTGCCGAGGGTGATACCTCGTCAGCACTTCTGATGATAACCTTGTAGGTTAGTTAATCGGTCGTAGTCAGTGAGGGTGATTCCTCCTACACCACCCCCGATAACGACGTCGTCGTGCAAATTCTTGAGTGTGGACCTCGAGGGTGATTCCTCCTTCGTTCACCTTGATGATAACATCAGGTGGAATTCCAACGAGGGTGATTCCTCTGGGTTCCCCTTGGTGTTAGACACATGGTTACTATGGTTACTATGACTTTGCACTGAACTATGTTACTAAAGACGGGTCGGCCCTGAGGGGTACCCGCGCGAGCTTAATTGCGAGAGATGTGGAGTCGGGTGGACCTGGATGGTGCCCGAGAGTTGAACACGAGGCGTGGCCGGGCATTCTTAGCCCTTGCCGCAAGTCCTCGAGACGGGGCGACGGGGTCACATCTTTTGTGAGTCTCTGCTCGTTACCGCACTACCAACACACTAAAGGTTTGGATATTTGATCCGAGGGGCCTCTGGCCTGATAGCACTAACCATCACGCTGGCATAGTATGGGCGTTCTGCATCATATCCATCAGCCGAAGCTTAATTGACGTCAGCGAGGAGTGGCACACGCTGGGTTGGACTGGGAACGCAACCGCACTTGTATAAGGGGTTGCTAGGTCTGCTCACCGGTGGTGCACGTAACGCGTAGGAGTCCCCGGGGCGAAGGCCCAAGACCCCTGGGCGCATAGATTAGTCCTGCGTGCTGACCTCTCTGTTAAGTATTCGGTCGGGTTGCAGCGTATCGTTTGGCCGAGGCCGGGCATGACCCAGAAAAGTGTGTCCGACCGGAGTTAATCGAGCGTGGTGGGTAAGTTGGTGCACCCCTGCAGGGAAGAACTAATCTATCAATAGCCTGTCCTACGGTAACGGACACTCGGAGTTGTATCCCGATCGGTACAACTAGAACTGGACACTTGAGATGATAACTGGATAGTATGGCTCTGGGATTGCTTTCTCGCAGGGAGTCGAGGAAGGATCTCTGGGCGAGGTTGATGACACTACTATTACTTTACTTTATGTTAATCTGCACTCTTCTAATGCTGCAAGACCGCTGAAGTTGCTGAAGATGCTAGTCTTCGATAGGACTAGGCTTTCCCTCTATTCTGGCAGTTCTGCAGCCCAGTCCACATATACAGCCTCCTTTGAAAATGTTGCATATGTAGTGTAGATCCTTGCTTGCTGAGTACTTCGGATGAGTACTCACGGTTGCTTTGCTTTCTTTTTCTTCCCATATCCGTTTGATGCAACCAGATGACGGAGCCCCTGAGACAGCTGCCCCCGCCGACGGCTACTACTACTACTACTACCCTCCTGGCGAGTACTTCTACGAGGAGCCGTCCGACGACTAGGAGTAGGGTCGGAGGGTCGCAGGCAGGAGGCCTACGCCTTTTGATCGTAGCTTTTGTTTTGCCCCGCCTTTCTAGAGGCTTCTCTGTTGCTGTTTCATATCTGTACTCATATATCTGATGCTTCCACTGACGCTTGTACGCAAGCTTATGTATTCGAGCCCTCGAGGCCCCTGGCTTGTAATATAAAGCCTGTATGACTTTATTTATGTTATAGAGTTGTGTTGTGATTCCTTCAAGTGAGTCCTTAGGCTTGATCGTGTGCATTTGCGTGTATGATTAGTGCACGATTAAGCCAGGATCGTCACAGGTTGGTATCAGAGCCGACTGCCTTTAGGAACCCCCCCTTTCCAACTCCTTGGCTGAAGTTGAGTCTAGCCGTCCAAAACTGTTTTACTAACTTGGTTGTGTGGCTTACGGGCCCACGTCGCCAATTGGGTGGTATTAGGATCTTTTATTCCTCGTCTATACTCTGGGACTCTGATCTCTCTTCCTTTCGGGTTAAAGATTTTGCTAACTCCAACACTAGGTTCTCGTAACCGCTTTCTTCCGGAGAGCCCCCCCTCATTCCAGAAGATGGCGTGTCATCATCAGAAGATTCCGAAGATACTCCTCGAAGTTCCCGAGACCCTTGAGCCCCCTGTTTTTGCAGTTCCCTATCACTGATAAATCCCCGTGGATAACTACACATCCTTGCCGTTTGTACATTCTTCCCCAGTTGCTCTGGTTATTACCAGATATCCCGAGATATTCTCCGTTGTCCTGAGCATCCTTTGTGCCTACTACTTTGCAGCTTCTTTCGCACTGCGAGTAATTCTTCATACTTGCGGGGAACCGTTCATCCCCAGATGTTCATGCGTTTCCCAAATACTTTGAAATGCTATCCGATCTTCCGAGAGTCTCCTGCAGCCTATTGCCTTTGAGATTCTTCTTACCTGCTTTCATCATGGTTAATTCCGTATGTCTATTAATCTAATCGGCATCCTTTGTCACCATCAATTTTGAGTCCCTTGATTCATTATGTATGTGACTGCTTACTATTATCAATTAATCCTTAGGAATTTTCTTTCCGGCTCAGACATCATTCCGGATATGAGCTGGTTCTTGCCCAATCAAGATTCGATCGGTGTGCCTCTAAGTCTGTTCAACCTATCCATCTTCGATCGGAGCATCTGATTCTGATACACCGATCTAGAAATCAAATTTCTTTGAATTTAAGCATCGAATTATTCAGATTGTTTCCATAAACCGATGCCCTTGCATTTCTTCTTCTGGTTGAGTATTGCTACTCACGTCAGATCCTTTGTTGTCTACCTGATCTTTTATTGGATTAATATCCGATAGTATCCTTCATATTCAAACATCTTATGAGCTCTTCCCTTGGTATTTAGTACCTCCGGTAAATAGTATCATCTGCTTTGACTTCGATACTCTGCTTTCGAACTCGCATCACTTGCTTTGGTTGATGGTTGTATAGATTCGTAAATTGTCCCGATGGGTTGTGTCTATGCTTCTGTCATCTGCGAGAACCCAGAAACTTCTACGGGTCACTCACTACTGGTGTTACGCCAGATAAATTCTCAACATTTCAACTTCATTAAAAGCGAGAAGTGAATGAAAGGTTATGCATTGAAGAAGTGGGAGTCGACCTTGAACCTTTGTGTTCATGCCCATGTACTTGATGTAGAACTTATCATGGAAGCTGCTCGTAAATTAATTATTTCCTTGGTACAAATTCATCTTGCATATGTGAATTGATACTTTGCAATCGCAGTTCTGACCATATTTTCTTCGTGACTCTATTTTCCCGGACAAGTTAATGTACTTGTCTTCTGTAGATCATTTCACTGTCCAACCTCTACTTTGATCTACCTTCGAGTGTTACTCTCTGGTATCTCGAGAATATCATGGAACTACGTAACTTCTTATGAGTTCTTCATCGAACTACTATTGATCACCAATTCCAATATCCCCGGGATCTGAGTGGTTGGTCACTCGAGAACACCGGTAAGTGAATCGATTCCGCACTCCGATTCGATAACTCTAAGTAATTTTCGTTGCATACGAGTTTAATACTCCATCACATCATTCCTAGCCTGATCAGCTATATTTTTATCGTGCTAACTTTTAACTGTTCTACCTGGTCCTTGTGACCGGAGCAACTTCCGATGATGAGCTAAGCTTATGTCGATCTTCTTCATCTTATCACTTCACCTCGAACAACAAGCTTGACTTCGAGCTTGTGTCGAATCCATGGTTCTCATAGCCTTTCACTTCATCCTTCCTTTTTGCTTGATGTCATCGCTGTTCGATGACATCTTCATGGAGTCTCTCGACAAAATTTGTCGTGATCACCGTCAACACTTTGACTTCTTCACAGATGTTAATTGAATTCATGGCTAGAAATACCATCCTTGCCTCTCGATGAATTGTGTTATCATCGATGTCATCCTTGACTTTCGACTAACACAGACCTGGTTGTGTTTGGTTATTCCTTACGTTCCGAGATAATCTTGGAAATGTTCCTTCGTGTCTCTTGTGATCTTCAGATCCAACCCTTACTTGAAACACTATGTTACTGCTACCTCGAAGCATGACTATGGTACTCCGAATATCAACAAGAACATTGGAAGCGCAATGCCAAATTTTCTTGATCAATTATTCAAACACCGTTGTATGGGTAAAACTCATAATTCCTTGCCCCTTTGTCTAAATGATTTCATACTTGAAGCCTTATCATGTATACCATGCTTTGCCTTCCCTTGCGAAAGATATACTCCTGATACTAGGGTATAAACACACTTTTCTTTCTGTTGGCCTGATTAATAAACTAATCATAATTTCCTTTCCATTGTTTTGTTTAACCTTTCCAGTAATCTAGTTTATCTAAGCAGAAATAATTCTCTACCGATGAAAACACCTCGATCTACAACTCTCTCAGTGTGACCCTGTTACTATTGTTGTTGACTTTTCGGTAACCACCGATGGCCGAGAACTTTGCCTATTGGTCCGCCTCGTTCAACGAGCAGGAAAGTGGTTCTCTTCATCCCTCGCCCTTGGTACCGACATTGTTACCAGCATAACTGACAGACTATCCTCTGACATACCTTGTTATCGTGACCGGTAAGATGACACCATTCTCCCTACTCTCGCTCGACCCTCATCATAGTTCCACAGGATCGGAACCTGACTCTCCTGTATATCCTTGATTCCGAAGTACCCTTTGCTCTTGGCCTTGTGAGCGTTATCACGAGCCACCTTCCGAGAGTTGATCTATCCCCGATGCTCTGAACCCCCTTCTCACACTCTGTTCAGGTATCGATCGTATGTCCATTCGCTTGAAACTTCTTATCGTACCTTCATACCTTGCTCTCGATGTTTCATTAAATTTCAACTCGAGAGATTCTTTTTGCCACCATCCCTGAGTTATCCACCAGATAACCGACCTTGCAAAGGTCCGTTCTTCCGAAGTTACCCTTTACTTCCCCACTTAAATCTCGGGACGAGATTTCTTGTAGTGGAGGAGATTTGTAACATCCCCAGATGTTAACCCTATCATCAAGCTAATTAATGTGCCAAGTCATGATGATTAGCAATGCAAGATCACAGTGGTAAAATATCTCCTTCTAAATTCTGTCTTTGAATTCAAATTCAAAGCACAAGTGGATTTTGAAGTTGCACCAAAGTTGCTGCAAAAATGTTCATCATTTAGCATTAAATCCAAAACAATTTGTTGTTAATCAAAACAACATCACTCCTATGCAAAGATGAACAGTAGCAATTAAAACAGAAAAATTCCAGCATATTTAAATGCTATTTCATTTGTGAAAATTCCAAATGAATTCTTCTGGTCTTCAAAATAATTGTGGCAGCGCCATAAATTGCAAAGAACCTTTTGGACCAAGCTCAATTTTTTTCCAAAATAACTTGGTTGCCCTAATTAAATCCCTTCTCTCTCTGTCTGTTAAATAAAAAGAAAAACAGAAAAACAGAGAATTAGAAAAGGCCAGAGGCCACTTACCTGTTGCAGACCCAGAGACGGCCCATCCCAGCTTACCTACCATCCCCGCCGTGTCGTCGCCTCTGTGGTCGACCGCGCTCGTGCCAGCCGCCGCTCGACACCGCGACGAGGCAGGCGAGCGTGAGGGGATAAGGCCTTCTCGAGCCGTTCCCCCTGGTCACCTCCTCCATTTCCCCCTCTCTCCCTCGCCCCACGCCGCTCTCCTCCCTCTGCTCACAAGTGCCCAAGTGCCCCCCCGGCGCCGCAGCTCCATCGTAACCACGGCCACCGGTGGCCTCGCGCCCGTTCACCTGGCGCGCAGTGGGGCCTGCCTAGTGACGCTGACTTTGGGCCCAAGCGCAAGGTTTGACTTCATTGACCATGGTCAACTCTGACACTGTTCACTGCTGACTCTGTTAGATGGGTCCCGCATGTCAGTTTGATTAATTAGTGCTAATCTATTGTTAGTTACACAGACATGTGGGCCCCATTCACTGTAGATCATTAGGTTAGCCCTAACAGTGCTCTGTTACACTGATAGTAGACCCCACCTAGTTAATTAGTCTAATTAAAATGTTTAGACTAACCCTGTGCCTATGACAGCTGGGACCACTGGACCTTTGACCAGTCAACCATGGACCAGTCAACTGCTCACTGGGCAGTTGACTGGCCCCACCTGTCAGCCACAACAGCACTCCTCTGGGTACACCAGTGGGTACCCGTAGCATTTTTTATTAAATGATTTTCGAATTAATTTTGAATCCAGAAAATCCAGAATATTAAATAAACTTTGAAAATTCATAGAAAATAAACCGTAGGTCGGATTGAAAAACTTTATACATGAAAGTTGCTCAGAACGACGAGACGAATCTGATCGCGTTGTCCGTTTCCATGTCGGAACCCGCTATGTAGGAGAACCTGTAACTTTGAGCCTGACCCCGGTAGATGAATAGTGCATATACATCGGATAATAAATCCAACTTAAATCCAAAAATAACTAAAATGACTTAGATAAATCTTTAGGCAACCCTCCACTGCATCTTAGGCATAGCATGCTCTGTGTTGCGTTATTGTTGTGTATTTATTTATCTCCTCCCCCTCCTGGCGAGTACTTCTACGAGGAGCCGTCCGACGACTAGGAGTAGGGTCGGAGGGTCCCAGGCAGGAGGCCTACGCCTTTTGATCGTAGCTTTTGTTTTGCCCCGCCTTTCTAGAGGCTTCTCTGTTGCTGTTTCATATCTGTACTCATATATCTGATGCTTCCACTGACGCTTGTACGCAAGCTTATGTATTCGAGCCCTCGAGGCCCCTGGCTTGTAATATAAAGCTTGTATGACTTTATTTATGTTATAGAGTTGTGTTGTGATTCCTTCAAGTGAGTCCTTAGGCTTGATCGTGTGCATTTGCGTGTATGATTAGTGCACGATTAAGCCGGGATCGTCACACGATGGAGGCATAGTTTAGTATTACGCAGAGTCACGTTCGTGCGTTTATTGCGGAAACCCAACGGAATTGGGTTCAGATGTCAACACTCACTGTTTACTTTGTGAGGCAATGAATGGCCGATTCGATAGATGCGGTTTTTAAAAGCACGGGCGTGAAGTCTCTACAGCCACGGTTCTGTACCAAGTAGCGTCATGTCTTGTGTACTCATGAAGGCAAGGTCGTGGCTTTCTGTGTTGCAGTGTTTCAAGTCACAGTCACGGTCACGAAGCCCACAAAGGCATTGTGTCGTATTATGTAGAGTCACGTTCGTGTGTCTTTGTGTTCCAAATGATTCCATTGACTCGTTAGCAAGGAGAGGCAAGGGTGTGAAGCCCACGGAGGCATGGTTTGGTCTTACCCAGAGTCACGTTTGTGCGTTTATTACGGAAACCTAACAGAATTGGGTTCAGATGTCAACACTTTTTGTTTACTTTGTGAGACACATAATGGTCAATTCGAGAGACAGAAAGAGGCACACGTTTATTCGCGCATTTCCACATGACTGGGGACTATGACATAAAGTAGCATAAACATAAAAAGACATAAAAGTAGATTGATTTTATCAGTTGGGAGCTCCTTTGTGGCTGCACATAGCACAAAAACAAACAAAGCCTATAGGCAGTGCAAAGAGTACAACGGTTGTTTGACAATGTTTACACAAAACGTAAACTCAAAAAGGTCACAACAACAAATAACTCCAAGAACTTGAACAACCAACTCAAGACCTATTTTCAGCATGCACATCTAAATGGATCCATCAAATCCATATATTCAACACTTCTGTTTTCTAAATCCGTACAAGCGTGGCTGCAACTTGATGATAACCTAAGACAAGCGCATTTAGAAGCCTTTTTGGCCCACTTAAGAACCCTTTGTTGCTCTTTGTAAAATGCTTCCATGAACTCTGCAGGAGGCGAGCGAAACTTAATGCAGATGGTCTCAAGCTCCTTTGCACTAAGAACAAAGAACATCGCAAATTCAATGTTACTCCGGGAGGGATCATAATCTTCCAGCATTACTGTCTTCAGACAAATGTCGTGATGTTTGAGAAACTGCAGGTGCTTAAGACGCCATTTGTTTTTTTCACCATGACGAATGAATCCTCCCTAAAATATACATGAAAGTTGCAAATACTTGACATGTATAAAAAGAGAGAGTCCGTCAAAAGGCCGAATGAAACAATTAACTCTACCAACTCCATCCCGAAAAGCTTGTCATACACTTGTCCAGATACGGGTGAAACAATTCCAGTCAAATGTAAGACAAGCTTTTTGAGACGGAAGGAGTACTACACTATGAATGTTTGTGAAGATAATCTCCTCGAGAAATAAGTTCTGCAGTTTTGGAAAGAATTGCAACAAGGGAACAACCAAGTCGACTATATAAGACATCCAGATAAATAAGGTCTTGATAGATTGCCGCAATGGTGTTAGCCTGAATGCCCCCAAACCCTTCATGAAAATTAACAGAAGATGGATCATAAAACTAATATAATAAAGGTTGGATCAAATAAAACTTGTTTCCACTCAAACAAAATGCAGCTGCAAGTATTGGGAAAACTCAGTACCACAAGGCATGTCACACCACAAGCATCCGTGAATTTATCTAGTACAGTTGTAGAGACACCGATTTTCACCAAGTCCTCTCTCTGCATGAAGCATAAAACATAGATCATCAAATTAATAGAAACAAAGACCGGAACAAGTACAGCTGAAAGTATCATGGAAAGTCAGTACCTCAAGACATGTAATGACTTTGACAAACACAAATTCACCCATCGTCTCCAGTTTAGGTGCAGAGGCGACGGTTATCAAAAAGTCGTCGACCTGAATATCGTGGATCAACCGTTGAAGCGAAGGGGCATCCTCAATAATGAGTTTGCCGTGTGCACAACGAACGTCGATGCTTACAAGGTTACGAGACTTTATTGTGATGCGACGACCTCCTCTACTACAAACAAGCAGCAGGGACTCAAGTGCAGGGCAACTAGAGTGGATTATGCTTTGCAGTGAGATGTCTGATATATCAACTTCCACAAGTGAGAGTCTTTTCACCAGTGGTAGCTTAAGCGTCCCTACATAATTGTCTGGTATTTGGCAAAGAGCAAAGGCGAGGGTGTGCAGTGAGGAGGAAGACCGAAACACGGACTCCGGTGCTGAGGGCGTAGATGAAGTGCATACATCCAATATTGTGACCTCTCGCGTCAGGAATCCTGGGAACAGGTAGTAGAACTCAAGAACCTGGAGATTGTTCAGCTTCGAGGATTGGAGCCAGGCATCAACGATGGAGGGTCTGCACTGTAGGTAGCACGTCGGGATAGAGAGGCGGCTAACCGAGCCCTCATGGCCGGACAGGATGGATTCTGGAAGACTCACAACATCAGCGAAAGATTTTCGAGAGCGCCGAGTTTCAGAATAGCATTTGTGGACGCGCTCCTCGGTGAAGGCGAACAGTTAGAGATGGTCTCGATATGAACTGTTTCTCCATTGATAAAAAGACGAGCAACAGAGATCTCACGGTAGTCGAGATTCAGAGGAGCGGTGCGCCATAAAGGACGCCACCGACGAGCGAGGATTCAAGTACGGATGCCCTCCTTCATGGGGAGAAGAGAGATGAACTCACCTAGGATGACGTTCGGGAGATCGCTGATGCGGTACGAACGAGATTCCTCTTGTTCCTACTCAGATTGAGGGGCCGCACCCTCGCCACTTACCTCCCCTTCGATGACCAGCACACCACTAGAAGATAGCGTCGCCGGTGGCGCCACTCGCGCCCTCTTGGTGCTAGGAGCAGCGCATTCCATCTCGACCTCCATTTGCTGGGGTCGCGCCGCCCACGTCTAGTGCTCAGTGAGGTGGATCTAGAAAAATGGATTACATCCTGTCGATCCACGAAACGACTTAAATACCGAGGGGGAGGGGAGGGGTCCAGATTAATTGCCTCTCTCTTTTTCTTTTGACGGGAGGCTCCGGGTTAATTACTACTCGTAACAAGAAAATGGATGCTTGGAACATTAAATAGAGCCATGACTTTGAAGGTACGAGATGCACTGTTGTACACGCAGACCAGGCACGAGCGTGCCCCTCCGTGTTTTATTTATTTACCGCACACATTACTTAGAAGAATCTGTTCGACGCCGGAAGCACGGTTCTACAATCATCTTGCCTCTGTGAGCTGCAAAATTTTCCACGGGCACGTTAACCATGAAGTCACTAGAAGGACCGTTTAAAAGTTAAGGAGATTAAAGGTCGTGCCTCTGCCTTGCAGATGATTCTGCTAAAACACTCACAGACATAAGCAAGGACGTGAAGTGATGGCAGAGGCATGGTTTGTCACGTACCAGACACACGGTCCTGCCTTCGGCATTGTAGAAAAATACAAGAAGTTAACTAAGGAGGAGAAGCACTACTCTACCTCCAACACAGGCACGGTTATACATGCATTGTGTGCATGACAGGTACATACGAGAGGCATGGTTGTACATGCAACACAGGCACGGTTATACATACATCATGCTTCCCTCTATTGCAAAAATCAATCTACTTTATGTCTTTTTATCTTGGTGCCACACAGCATTTTATAGTTCCCACGACTATACAAAGGTACAGAACTTCACATTTAACATAGCAGTAGATCGGAATAAGGATAACCGTGCCTCTGTTCTCAAAAATGGAGAGGTCACTCGCTCACTATGACATGTTGTAGCATCAACACAAGAAGAGATAAAACTAGATTAATTTTAGCGCTTGGGAGCTCCTTCATGGCTGCAGACAGCACAAAAACAAACAAGCCTACGCACGGTCCAAATAGTACAACAGTTGTTTGATAATGTTTACACAGAACCAGAGCTCAAAAGATCACAACAACAAATAACTCCACAAGCTTGAACAACTAACCCCACACCTGATATCAGCATCCACATCTGAATGGATTCGTCAAATCCAGATAGTCAACACTCCTGTTTTTTAAATCCGAACCCACATCGCTGCAACTTGATGATAATTTAAGACGAGCGCATTTAGAAGCCTTTTTGTCCCACTTCAGAACCCTTTGTTGCTCTTTGTAAAATACTTCCGTGAACTCTGCGGGAGGGGAGCGAAAATTAATGCTGATGGTCTCCAGCTCCTTTGCACTTAGAACAAAGAATGTCGCAAATTCAATGTAACTCCAGGAGGAAACATAATCTTCAAGCGTTACTCTCTTCAGACAAATATCGTGATGTTTGAGAAACTGCCGGAGCTTACGACACCATTTGTTTTTTTCACCATAACAAATCAACCGTCCCTAAAATATACATGAAAGGTTGAAAATACTTAGCGTCTATAGAAAGAGATAGAGACCATCGAAAAACCAAATGAAACAATTAATTCTACCACCTCAGTAACAAAAAGTTTGACATAGACTTGTCTAGATATGGATGTATCCAACAATAAATCATGTGTAGATACGGGTGCATCCATTCCAGTCAAATTTAAGACAAGCATTTTGAAATGGAAGGAGTACTACAGTATGCACATTTCTGAAGATCATCACCTCGACAAACAAGTTCTCGAGTTTTGGAAAAAATTGCAACAAGCGAACGACGAAATCCACTTTATATTCCATGCAGATAAGCAAGGTCGTGACAGATTGCCACATTGTTGTTAGACTAACGGCCTCCAAACGCTTCTTGAAAATTAACAAAAGATGAATCATAAAATTAATAGAATTAAGGTTGGATATGACATAAAACTTGTTTCCTCTCAAACAAAATACAACTGGGAGTATTGTGAAAACTCAGTACCGCAAGGCATTGATACGTCTCCGTCGTATATACTTTTCCTAATGCTTTTCCTCTTGTTTTGGACTCTAATTTGCACGATTTGAATGAAACTAACCCGGACTGACACTCTTTTCTGCAGAACTACCATGGTGTTGTTTTTGTGCAGAAATAAAAGTTCTCGGATTGGAACGAAACTTCGCGAGGATTTTTTTATATAATAAAAGAGAATTTCTGGAGCCAAGAACCACAGGATGGGGGCACCTGGGTGGGCACAACCCACCAGGGCGCCCCCCCTCCAGGCGCGCCCAGGTGGGTTGTCCCCACTTGGTGGCCCACAGACTCCAACCCTGATGCTATAAAGTCATATTTTCGGAGAAACAAATCAAGGAGAAAGAATTATCGCGTTTCACAAGACGGAGCCGCCGCCACCTCCTGTTCTTCATTGGAAGGCCAGATCTGGAGTCCGTTTGGGGCTCCGGAGAGGGGGATCTTTGATCTTCGTCATCACCAACCCTTCTCCATCGCCAATTCCATGATGCTTCCCACCGGGAGTGAGTAATTCCTTCATAGGCTCGCTGGTCGGTGAGGAGTTGGATGAGATTCATCATGTAATCGAGTTAGTTTTGTTAGGGCTTGATCCCTAGTATCCATTATGTTCTGAGATTTATGTTGCTATGACTTTGCCATGCTTAATGCTTGTCACTTTGGGCCCGGGTGCCATGATTTCAAATCTGAACCGTTTATGTTATCACCATTATATCTATGTTCTAGATCCCATCTTGCAAGTTATAGTCACCTACTACATGTTATGATCCGGCAACCCCAGAGTGACAATAGTCGGGGCACTTCCCGGTGATGACCGTAGTTTGAGGAGTTCATGTATTCACTATGTGTTAATGCTTTGTTCCGGTTCTCTATTAAAAGGAGGCCTTAATATCCCTTAGTTTCCAATAGGACCCCGCTGCCACGGGAGGGTAGGACAAAAGATGTCATGCAAGTTCTTTCCATAAGCACGTATGACTATTTACGAAATACATGCCTACATTATATTTATGAACTGGAGCTAGTGCTGTATCGCCCTAGGTTATGAATGTTATATGATGAATATCATCCAATGAATTCACCGATCCAATGCCTACGAATTTCTCTCATATTGTTCTTGCTAAGTTACCACTGCTATTGTTACTCTTGCACTTGCTACAACATCATTGCTATTACTGTTACCGTTACTATTGCTGTTGCTACTACTATCAAAACAACCATACTACTTTGCTACTGATCACTTTGCTACAGATAATTAATCTCCAGGTGTGGTTGAATTGACAACTCAGCTGTTAATACTTGCAAATATTCTTTGGCTCCCCTTGTGTCGAATCAATAAATTTGGGTTGAATACTCTACCCTCGAAAATTGTTGCGATCCCCTATACTTGTGGGTTATCAAGACCTTTTTCTGGCGCCGTTGCCGGGGAGCATAGCTATATTTGTTGAGTCACTTGGGATTATTATCAAATTATCACTATGAAGAATCTGAAGGATGCTAAGACTAAGATTTTTCCCTCTAAGACGAGGGGAGGTAAGGAACTGCCATCCAGCTCCATTTTAGATTCACCTTCTGTTATAAGTAGACTTGCAACACCACCACATGCTATCAATTCTGATATGTCACAAGTTATTGATGATGCTACTTCTGCTATGAATGCTACTCATGATGATGCTAGTACCTTGCTCGATGATAATGTGCCACTAGGTGAATTTCTTGATGAACAAATTGCTAGAGTAAGACAGCATGAGATTGTTGAAACTGATGAAGAGCTTGAAACTGAAAATCTTGAAACACCTATTGGACCTAGTTCTCCTAGATATGAATTGCCAAAGGTACCGGAAGGTTATGTTATGGATGAGGAGACAACTAGGGACATTTTTGCTTGTAAGGATAGAGATGACCTGGAAAAATTATTATACAAGTATAAAGAAAAGACTTTGAATGCTAAAATGAAATGTGATCCTCAGTTTGCTACTTCACCTATCTTTGTTGATGATAAGGATTATGAATTCTCTGTCGACCCAGAGTTGATTACTTTGGTTGAATCTGATCCTTTCCATGGTTATGAAACTGAAACTGTTGTGGCACATCTTACTAAGTTGAATGATATAGCCACCCTTTTTGCTCATGATGAGAAGATTCGCTATTATTATATTCTCAAATTATTTATGTTCTCATTAAAGGGTGATGCTAAGGCTTGGTATAATACTCTTGCTCCTGGTTGTGTGCGTAGTCTCCAGGATATGATTTATTACTTCTCTGAAAAATATTTTCCTCCTCATGAGAAACAAGCTGCCTTACAGGAAATATTTAACTTTGCGCAAATTGAAGAAGAGAGTCTCCCACAAGCTTGGGGGAGGCTTCTCCAATTACTTAATGCTTTGCCTGATCATCCTCTTAAGAAAAATGAAATACTTGATATCTTCTACAATGGACTAATCGATGCTTCTAGGGATTTCCTAGATAGTTGTGCTGGTTGTGTTTTCAGGGAACAAACTATTGAACAAGCTGAAGAATTATTGAATAACATATTAAAAAATTATGATGATTGGATCCTTCCTGAACCACCACTTAAACCTACTCCAAAGAAGAGGGGTATCTTATATCTCAGTCCTGAAGATATGCAAGAGACAAAGAAATCCATGAAGGAAAAAGGTATTAAAGCAGAGGATGTTAAAAATTTACCACCTATCGAAGAAATACATGGGTTTGAAACACCACCACCACCTAAGGTGGTAAAGGTAAATTCTTTACTAAAGTTCGATGAAGGTGATATTCCTTATAATAAACATCCTAGTCAATGCCTTTATGAGTTTGATATTTACATTAGAAAGCAAGATCACTTCAATGCAAATGTTATGAAACAATTGAAATACAATTCTGATATGATTGCTCACTTGAGTGACTTGTTATTTAGAATCTCAATTTATGTTAGAGGTCTAGGAAAGCATGCTTCTATGGTTCAAACTCAATTAGAACAAGTTGCTAAATCTCAAAGAGAGTTGCTTGATGAAATGAATAATAATATCAATGATCATGCTGTTAGAGTAATGACTAGAGGAGGTAGAATGACTCAGGAACCACTTTATCCTGAGGGACACCCAAAAAGAATTGAACAAGACTCTCAAAGAGTTGACACTGATGTACCTAGTTCTTCTAAAAAGAAAAAGAAGAAGAAAATGATAGGATTTTGCATGCCTCTAGTGAACCTGAAGTTGAAAAACCTCCTGATAATGATAATGAAGTCTCTATCTCTGATGCTGAAACTCAATCTGGTAATGAACAATCACCTTCTGATAATGAAAAAGACAATGATGAGGTTCATGAAGACACTCAAATAAATAATAAAGAACCAGATAATGATGTTGAGATAGAACCAGCAGTTGATCTTGATAACCCACAACCCAAGAATAAAAGATATGATAAAAGAGACTTTGTTGCTAGAAAACATGGTAGGGAAAGAGAACCGTGGGTTCAAAAACCTATGCCCTTGCCACCTAAGTCAACCAAAAAGAAAGATGATGAAGAATTTGAACGCTTTGCTAAAATGCTGAGGCCAGTCTTTTTGCGTACTCACTTGACTGATATCTTAAAAATGCCTCCTTATGCTAAGTACATGAAAGACATCATCACCAATAAGAGAAAAATACCAGAAGATAAAATCTCCAACATGCTTGCTAATTATACTTTTAAGGATGGAGTACCTAAAAAACTTGGAGATCCGGGAATACCAACTATACCTTGCTCCATCAAAAGAAATTATGTGAAAACTGCTTTATGTGATTTAGGAGCTGGTGTTAGTGTTATGCCTTTCTCTTTATATAAAAGACTTGATTTGAATAAACTCACACCTACTGAAATATCTTTGCAAATGGCTGACAAATCAACTGCCATACCTATCGGTATTTGTGAGGATGTGCCCGTTGTTGTTGCTAATGTTACTATCTTAACTGACTTTGTTATACTTGAGATGCCCGAGGACGACAACATGTCGATTATCCTTGGTAGACCCTTCTTGAATACTGCAGGGGCTGTTATTGATTGCAATAAAAGCAAGGTCACTTTTCATATCAATGGTAATGAACATACGGTGCACTTTTCGAAGAAACAATTCCAAGTGAATGGTATTAATGTTATTGAAAAATCTCCTACAATCACTATTGGAAGTTTTCAACTACCACTACCTACTGCCAAAAAGAAATATGAAATGCTTATTGTTGGGGACATCCATATCCCCATTGAGGTAACTTAGTGTTTTACGAAAGTTCTTCGGTTTCATGCTAATCGAAAGTGGTTGTTAATAAGACTTGATCAACCTTATTAATAAATCATTTTTGAGAGGTATGAAGTTGATGAATTCAGTGAGCACTACCTTCTGTCCCTACCTTTTGTTTTCTGTTTTTGTTAGTTAAATAAAATAAAATGCCATGCCTTGCCTGTTTTCTGAGTTTTGCGTGCAATAAAAAAATGGCCCAAAAATAAAAGTTCTCCGAATGCTCTGAAAATTTAATACGATTTTTTCTGAATATTTAAGAGTTTTTAGTGCAAATAACATTAGAGGGAGGTGCTTCAGGTGGGCACAACCCACCTGGGCGCGTCAGCACCCCCAGGCACGCCCTGGTGGGTTGTGGTCCCCATGTGGGCCCTCTCACATATCTTTTCACTTCATATCATCACCTACCTCCAGAAAAAATTCACCATTGCTCTCTCTCTCGTGTTCTTGCTCTCAAACCCGCGGATTTTGATCTCTTTGCTCGAAGCTCCGTTTCCGAAACTATTTCGGGGGATTGTTGCTTGGTATGTGCCTCCTCCATTGGTCCAATTAGTTTTTGCTTTAGTGGTTTATATTTAGAATAATTAGTGACTCTTGGTGGTGCTGTAGATGAGCTTGCATGTTGAATTCTTAGAGTTCTAAGTAGTTTGAATGCTCGATATGGCCTCTATGCATCCCTATGAGTAGTTGCTATCATTCTTATAAGGTTTTGTTGGCAAAAATTTGTGACACAAATTTTTTTCAAAAAATTGTACGTGAATATGATGAACCTCTTTGGAAGGAGTTCTTCGAGGCGGAGATCCTCGGAGACATCTTCTAGTAGCAGCTTCGTTCGTCGGTCCTATGTTGAACCAAGTGAAAATTCCATTCGAGATGCCGCTACCAAATCATGTTTATGGCCATGCAATGATTATATGGCGCGTGTGGGCATTAAAGAAGAATTTGAGCAATATGTTCACAATTTCGAGCTCGGTCCCTACATTGCAGATAAGTGCAACCAACACCTCAGCCTCACTGAATCATTTACCAAAGAATTTAAATTCCATCCTCGTGAGTCCAGAGTATCATTTAAACTATATGACAATTCATTTACTATACCTCTAGAGACATTTTCTAATCACTGCAAAATTCCATTTTGGAGTTCATTGGACGAGCCACCAAGGTCGGAGTTTGAGATATTCTTGACTAGCCTTTACTATGGTGAGACTAGAGGAGTGACTCAAGGTAGAATAAAGAGCATTCATTTTCCCTCAATCCAATACTTTGCACTATTTAATGGAAAATGCATTGTAGGCAAACAAGATTGTAGTACACTTTGTGCTCCAGACTTGAGCCTTATCCGCACCGCTCTCACCGGTGACAAAAGTTATAACCTTGGAGCGATAGTGGCACGTAGATTGCAACACAACGCTGGTAGTGGATATTTTTATGGTGGGATTTACGCCACATGCTTAGCAAGAGAGCTAGGTGTTTCACCTTGGCCTTATGACCCCATCTTACCCACGCAATACCTTGACTTCGATGCTATGAAACATCATAAGATCCTTAGTGGTGAACCCCATAATTTTACTTATAACCTGTTGTTTAATAAAAGTTCCGTTGTGGACACCTTTTTGCCTGCACATACTCTCTTTGATGTTCATAGCAAGGGAAGATATTATGTTCTTGAGAGTGAGGCCCGAGCACATAACGCGGCAGTTGTGGCTGCACGACGGGCTGAGACATCTGCACCTAGAGCCTCCGTGAGCTATCACTCCGACCATTATGCAGGCTACTGATGGAGATTACCAAGTTAGGCCAAAAGCCTAAGCTTGGGGGAGGACGTATTTCCACCGACATTACATTCATGTT
The DNA here is from genome assembly GCA_011799875.1 of Thinopyrum elongatum. Lineage (NCBI taxonomy): Eukaryota > Viridiplantae > Streptophyta > Magnoliopsida > Poales > Poaceae > Thinopyrum > Thinopyrum elongatum. The sequence goes on along the minus strand of CM022301.1, from coordinate 96,527,324 downwards.
CACACATTTCATTCCAGTTGTCGGTGTCCACACTTTTTCATTGTATTATCCATGCTAGATTTATTTTCTCGCCTTCTTCTTGTGTGTTTAAAAAACTTTGAGAAAATACAAAAATATTTCCTGCTTCTTTTTTATTTTTCTTTCTAGTATAATTAGCTGTAGTATTTAAAAAGAAAACCCAAAAAGATTTCCTTGTTCTTCTTTTGCTTGTTGGGAGCTCTCCCGTGTAAATAGTTTTTCTCATTTTTGTTTTTCCTTTCTTAAATTTTCTTTCTTTCAGAAAACCAAAAACTCCAAAAATATTTCAGTGTGTTTCTCTGAATTTCTTTTTATTGAGTCGTACCGAGGAGAAGACCACGATGAAAATGTTGAGTGGCTCTCATATGCATTATTATTGATCTAATAAAGAGCCCATGTTACCTTGTTTTCTTCTTTTTGAATAAAATGTTTGCAGATTCCAGCTTAGTCCATGGCACTCTTGCACTATTATTATTTTCATATCGTTTGGTCATGCAAGTGAAAGGCAATAATGACGATATTTGATGAACTGGATGTGGCAGAGAGAAACGGGTATGAACTCAACTTGTTCTGTTTTTGTAAATATGTTTAACCTAGTGTCCATGATTCAGCTCATTATGATCAAACATGTTTGCAATGACCCTTATAGATTATAGTTTCTCATGCCATGCTTAAGTAGCTAGGAGTGGATAATGATTTATCTTGGATGTCAACATTGCATTAAAATAATTGTGATGTAGTATGATGATATGGTATCCTCCTCTGAATGTTCGAGTGGCTTGACTTGGCACATGTTCATGCATGTAGTTGAATCAAAACCAACATAGCCTCTATGATATTTATGTTCATGGTGTTCATATCCTACTCATGATAGTATCCAATGTTACTTATGCATAATGCATGTTCATGACCATTTTCGCTCTCTAGCTGGCCGCTTCTCAACCTAATTGCTAGCCTTCGCCTGTACTAAGTGGGAATTTTGCTTGTGCATCAAAACCCTGAAACCCAAGTTATTCCAGATGAGTCCACCATACCTACATATATGCGGTATTACCCTGCCTTCCTAAGTAAATTTGCATGTGCCACCTCTAAAAACTTCAAATAAATATCCTTTTTTGTGTGCCTGTATTGTTCATAGAGCGACAGGAGGTAGTCAGTATCTTCCATGCTAAGCGGGTTATTCTCATGATGAGTGTTTATTCACTCGTCCTTGCACGAGAGGGGCGGTAATAAGGATTCCCAGTCCCGAATTCAAATTGCAAATAATTAAACAAAACTCCCACAGGATTGTTGTTGGTATGGACGGCACCCGTTGTTTCGAACAAGCCATGGAGTGTGATTGTTGGTGGAGGGGGAGTAAACCTTTACTTTTATCGCTTGGGAACCATCACTAATGTGTTTAGTATGGAAGATGCCGATAACTAATGGTCGCGAACTAAATAAGAAGGGTGCATTTCTCAAATTTTCATTTACCTCTATTTTAAAACTTGAGCTCTGGCACCTCTGCAAATCACTGCTTCCCTCTGCGAAGGGACTATCTATTTACTTTTATGTTGTGTCATCACCTTCTCAAATAAGCGCCAGAACCTGAGAGCGCTATTGTCATCCTCATGCATTGTGTGTAGCTAATGTTGGGTGCATCATGACTGGATCTTTTCTACCATGAATTACAATGTTTAGTCGCTGCTCGAACTTTGAAGGTGCTCTGCATTTATGTTTTGCGGTCTCAGAAACGGCTAGCGAGATACCACTATTGTCATATTATATCATGGTTGCTTTGACAAAGTGTTGTTGTTTGAGATATCTTATTATTGCTCGCTAGTTGATTATGCCATTGATATGAGTTAATATAATTTTTAAGAGTAATTGTCGACATGGTTAGTTATAACCTTTGCTAAAAATGTGGGTGCTACTTAAGCTTATTTATGTAAACAAGAGCAAAAGAGTTCGTAAAAGTTTTTCTTTTTCACTTTCAGTTTATCAACTGAATTGCTTGAGGACAAGCAAAGGTTTAAGCTTGGGGAGTTGATACGTCTCCATCGTATCTACTTTTCCTAACGCTTTTCCTCTTGTTTTGGACTCTAATTTGCACGATTTGAATGAAACTAACCCGGACTGACGCTGTTTTCAGTAGAACTACCATGGTGTTGTTTTTGTGCAGAAATAAAAGTTCTCGGATTAGAACAAAACTTCGCGAGGATTTTTTATATAATAAAAGAGAATTTCTGGAGCCAAGAACCACAGGAGGGGGGCACCTGGGTGGGCACAACCCACCAGGGCGCCCCCCCCTCCAGGCGCGCCCAAGTGGGCTGTCCCCACCTGGTGGCCCCGCAGACTCCAACCCTGATGCTATAAAGTCATATTTTCGGAGAAAAAAATCAAGGAGAAAGAATTGTCGTGTTTCACGAGACGGAGCCGCCACCACCTCATGTTCTTCATCGGGAGGCTAGATCTGGAGTCTGTTTGGGGCTCCGGAGAGGGGGATCTTCGATCTTCGTCATCACCAACCCTTCTCCATCGCCAATTCCATGATGCTCCCCACCGGGAGTGAGTAATTCCTTCATAGGCTCATTGGTCGGTGAGGAGTTGGATCAGATTCATCATGTAATCGAGTTAGTTTTGTTAGGGCTTGATCCCTAGTATCCATTATGTTCTGAGATTTATGTTGCTATGACTTTGCCATGCTTAATGCTTGTCACTTTGGGCCCAGGTGCCATGATTTCAGATCTGTACCGTTTATGTTATCACCATTATATCTATGTTCTAGATCCGATCTTGCAAGTTATAGTCACCTACTATGTGTTATGATCCGGCAACCCCGGAGTGACAATAGTCGGGACACTTCCCGGTGATTACCGTAGTTTGATGAGTTCATGTATTCACTATGTGTTAATGCTTTGTTCCGGTTCTCTATTAAAAGGAGGCCTTAATATCCCTTAGTTTCCAATAGGACCCCGCTGCCACGGGAGGGTAGGACAAAAGATGTCATGCAAGTTCTTTCCATAAGCACGTATGACTATTTACGGAATACATGCCTACATTATATTTATGAACTAGAGCTAGTGTTGTATCGCCCTAGGTTATGACTGTTATATGATGAATATCATCCAACGAATTCACCGATCCAATGCCTACGAATTTCTCTCATATTGTTCTTGCTAAGTTACCACTGCTATTGTTACTCTTGCACTTGCTACAAAATCATTGCTATTACTGTTACCATTACTATTGATGTTGCTACTACTATCAAAACTACCATACTACTTTGCTACTGATCACTTTGTTGCAGATAATTGATCTCTAGGTGTGGTTGAATTGACAACTCAGCTGCTAATGCTTGCAAATATTCTTTGGCTCCCCTTGTGTCGAATCAATAAATTTGGGTTGAATACTTTACCCTCGAAAACTGTTGCGATCCCCTGTACTTGTGGGTTATCACACATGTGAGACCAGACGCATCTATGAATTTATCCAGTTCAGGTGCAGAGACACCGGTTACCTCCAAGTCCTCACCCTGCATGAAGCAAAGAACATAGATCATCAAATTAATAGAACAAAGACCGGAACAAGTGCAGCTGAAAGTATCGTGGAAAGTCAGTACCCCAAGACATGTGGAGGCAGACACAAACACGAATTCACCCAGCGTCTCCAGTTTAGGTGCAGAGACAATGATTATCACCGAGTCGTCGACCTGAATATCGTGGATCAACCGCTGAAGCGAAGGGGCATCCTCAATAATGAGTTCACCATGTGCACAACAAATGCCAATGCTTACAAGGTTAGACGAGTTTATTGTGATGCGACGACCTCCTCTACTGCAAACAAGCAGCAGAGACTCAAGTGCAAGACAACTAGAGTGGATTATGCTTTGAAGTGAGACGTCTGATATATCAACTTCCACAAGCGAAAGTCTTTTGACCAGTGGTAGCTTAAGCGTCCCTACGTAATTATCTGGTATTTGGCAAAGAGCAAAGGCGAGGGTGTGGAGTGAGGAGGAAAACCGAAACACGGACTCCGGTGCTGAGGGCGTAGATGAAGTGCATACATCCAGTAGTGTGACCTCTTGCGTCAGGAATCCTGGGAACAAGTAGTAGAACTCAAGAACCTGGAGATTGTTCAGCTTCGAGGATCGGAGCCAGGCATCAATGGTGGAGGGTCTGCACTGTAGGTAGCGCGCCGGGATAGAGAGGCGGCTAACCGAGCCCTCATGGCTGGACAGGATGGATTCCGGAAGACTCACAACATCAACGAAAGATTTTCGAGAGCGCCGAGTTCCGGAATAGCATTTGCAGACGCGCTCCTCGGTGAAGGCGGACAGCTTAGAGATGGTCTCGATATGACCTGTTTCTCCATCGTTAAAAAGACGAGAGACAGAGATCTCGCGGTAGTCGAGATTTAGAGGAGCGGTGCGCCATAAAGGACGCCATCGACAAGCGAGGATTCGAGTACGGATGCCCTCCTTCATGCAGAGACATGAGATGATCTCACCTAGGATGACGTCCGGGAGATCACTGATGCGGTCCGGACGAGATTCCTCTTCTTCCTCCTCAGATTGAGGGGGCGCACCCTCACCGCTTACCTCCCCTTCGATGACCAGCACACCACCAGAAGACAGCGTCGCCGGTGGCGCCACTCTCGCCCTCTTGGTGCTAGGAGCAGCACATTCCATCTCCACCTCCATTGCTGGGGTCGCGCCGCCCACGTCCAGTGCTTAGTGAGGTGGATTTGGAAAAATGGATTACATCCTGTCGATCCACGAAACGATTTAAATACCGAGGGGGAGGGGAGGGTCCAGATTAATTACCTCTCTCTTTTTTTGACGGGAGGGTCCGGGTTAATTACTACTCGTAACAAGCAAATGGCTGCTTGGAACATTAAATAGAGCCACGACTTTGAAGGTACGAGATGCACTATTGTACACGCAGACCAGGCACGGGCGTGCCCCTCCGTGTTTTATTTATTTACTGCACACATTACTTAGAAGAATTTGTTCGACGCCGGAAGCATGGTTCTACAATCATCTTGCCTCTGTGAGCTGCAAAATTTTCCACGGGCACGTTAACCATGAAGTCACTAGAAGGACCATTTCAAAGTTAAGCAGATTAAAGGCCGTGCCTCTGCGTTGCAGATGATTCTGCTGAAACGCTCACCGACAGAAGCAAGGAAGTGAAGTGATGGCAGAGGCACGGTTTGTCATGTACCAGACACACGGTCCTGCCTTCGGCATTGTAGATACGAGACGCACTGTTCTACATGCCACACAGGCACGGCCGTGATTCCACGTGCTTCAATAGCATGTAAAGATGTGATTCTCTCACAGGAAACGCCGTGAACCTACTACCAGGCACTATATCCATTTGTGAAACAGAAACACAAACACAACCGTGACCCGTTGTGTTTGAAATCTTTGCATCATAGAAGCATGGCGTGAAGCCACATGAGGCACGGTTCGACATGCATCGCAAGCACGGTTATCTGCTCTATAGTTCAATTACTTATAAACATGCATTCATTACAGAAGTACGGCCGTGAGGACAGGCGATTTTGTAATTGCTTCAATTATATTCGTAAACAAAATGGTCATTAAGTCCAGCAGAGTGACGGGCGACTGTCCGTGTTACAATTGTTTTTGTTGTAAGATTTTAACTCAAATGCACGGTCGTCAGTGTGTGTTCCAGATGTTTCCTTTGGAATGTTCATTGAGAGCAGGTTCCGTATTTAGTAGCGCCACGGTCCTTTACTCATGAAGGCGAATTTCTGTGTTGCAATGTTTTGGGTCACAGGCACGGTTGTCAAGCCCACTAATGCATGAGCTAGTATTATCCGAAGTCACGTTCATGTGTCTTTGTGTTCCAAATGATTCCGTTGACTCTTTCGCCAGTAGAGGCACAGTCGTGGAGCCCAGGGAGGCATGCTTTGGTCTTACGCGGAGTCTCGTTCGGTCGTTTATTGTGGAAGCCCAACGGTTCGATGGTCATCTCCTCATATTCGGGTGTAAACGCCACGTGGTGTCGCTCCTCGCTCCAGAAACCCAATAGCCCTACGGGCATCTCCTTCGGTGACGCCGCTCTGGCTCGTCGCCCGAGGCCAAGGTCCGGCTATTTAAGCCAGACGGAGTCACCAAACCCTAGCCACATCCTCTTCCTCCGTTTGTCCGCTGTCACGCCATCCATTCCTCTGGCTGCTCTCTATCCTAACCCTTTCCGCCATGGCTGAGCAGGAGAAGACTACTCCGGAGCGCCGTGTCCAGACACTGGAGGAGATCCCGGCTGGCGAGGGTTCCTCATCTGTAAGTTCACTCTACTTCCGCTTCATTCATTTTTTCTTTCTTTTGGCTACTTGATTTAGTTGTGAAACGTGAATTACTATGGTGAGCTTCCTCCTAATTTGATGAGGGTGCATCTTGCGATCAGTCTGAGACCTTCTCCTATGTCAAGATGAAGAAGCTGCTCGAGGCTGTGAATGCTGAGCTGTTGAAGGCCGTCGAGGACTAGACGAAGTGCTACGACAAGAGCAAAGCCACAATTGCAGATCTTATGGATGAGAAGGCAAAGCTCCTCGTTGAGCGCGACCGGCTAGTGGTGGAATCATACGTTATGAAAAAGGAGATTGAGGAATTGCGCGCCCAGCAACCAAAAAAGAAGTCTCCTTGGACTAAGTAGACAGCAACGACCCTGATCGTTGTATCTGAAGCTATTAAGCGGTGGAATAAAAGTTTCTTATTTTGTCTTGTGTTACCTCGTTGTCAGTAACTTTGATAACAATTGTGTTTTGGTTTCCTGTGTCATGTTGATTGGATTTTTATGGGTTCAGATGTGAACATTAACTGTTTACTTTGTGAGGGACGGAATGGCCGATTCGAGAGACACTGTTTTTAAAAGCACGGGCGTGAAGTCTATACAGCCACGGTTCTGTTCCAAGTAGCATCATGACTTGTGGACTCACGATGGCGTGCACGTTCGTGGTTGTCTGTGTTTCAGTGTTAAGGTTCACAGGCACGGGCGTGAAGCCCACAAAGGCATGGTGTGGTATTATATAGAGTCACGCTCGCCTGTGTTTGTGTTCCGAATGATTCCGTCGACTCGATCGGATGGAGACGCACATGCGTTAAGCCAGCGGAGGCATTTTTTGGTGTTACACAGAGTCACGTTCATGCGTTTATTTCGAAAACAAAACGGAATGGGTTCAGATGTTAATACTAACTGTTTACTCTATAAGGGCAGTTCGAGAGACGTGATTTTTAAAAGCACGGGACGTGAAGTCTCTACAACCACGGTTCTAAACCAAGTATCGTCATGACTTGTGTGCTCATGAAGGCGTGTACGTTCGTGGCTTTTCTGTGTTGCAGTGTTTCGGGTCACAGGCATGGGCGTGAATCCCACAAAGTCATGGTGTTGTTTTCTATAGAGTCACGTTCGCTTGTATTTGTGTTCCAAATGATTCCGTTGACTCGTTCAGACGTAGAGGCACGGACGTGAATCCCATGGGGGCATGGTTTGCTCTTACGTAGAGTCACGTTCGTACGTTTATTATGGAAACAAAGCAGAATGGGTTTAGATGTTAACACTAACTGTTTACGTTGTGAGGCACGGAATGGCTGATTCGAGAGACGCGGTTTTTAAAAGCATAAGTTCCTTGTTTTTAAAAGCCACGGTTATGTACTGAGTTGCGTCATGCTTCTTTCTTGATGTTGCGTATATTGTTCAATAAAGGCATGGACGTTCATCGCTTGCGTATATTATTTGCACGGTCGAGACACGCTATTTTTAAAAGCACGGGCATGAAGTCTCTACAGCCACGGTTCTGTACCAAGTAGCGTCATGACTTGTGCACTCATGAATGCGTGGACCTTCGTGGCTTTTTGTGTTTCAGTGTTAAGGGTCACAGGCATGGGCGTGAAGCCCTCAACGGCATGGTGTGGTATTATATAGAGTCATGCTCGCATTTGTTTGTGTTTCCGAATGATTCCGTTGACTTGATCAGACGAAGAGGAACGGGCGTTAAGCCCACAGAGGCATAGCTTTGTCTTACTCACAGTCACGTTCGTTCTTTAATTGGGGAAACCCAGCGGAATGGGTTTAGATGTGAACACTCACTGTTTACTCTGTGAGGCACAGAATGGCATATTCAAGAGACGTTGTTTTTAAAAGCTTATTTCCTTGTTTTTAAAAGCACGGACCTAAACTCTCTACGGGCACGGTTCCGTACTGAGTTGCGTCACGCTTCTTTCTTGATGTTATGTATATTATTCGATAAAGGCGTCGACGTTCGTGGCTATCTGTGTTTCAGTGTTAAGGGTCACAGGCACAGGCGTAAAGCCCTCAAAGGCATGGTGTGGTATTATATATAGTCACGGTCGCCTGTGTTTGTGTTTCGAATGATTCCGTCCACTCGATCAGACGGAGAGGCATGGGCGTTAAGCCCACAAAGGCATAGTTTGGTCTTACGCACAGTCACGTTCGTTCTTTAATTTCGGAAATCCAGCGGAATGGGTTCAGATGTGAACACTCACTGTTTACTCCGTGAGGCACAGAACGGCCTATTCGAGAGACGCTGGTGTGGTATATTCTTCTCACGGTTGTGAATCCCACAAATGCATGACCTGGTATTATCAAGAGTCACGCTCGTGTGTCTTTGTGTTCCAAATCATTCCATTGACTCTTTCGCCAGGAGAGGCACGGGCATGAAGCCAAAGGAGGCATGGTTTGGTCTTACGCGGAGTCACGTTCGTGCGTTTATTGCGGAAAGCCAACGTTTCTATGGTCGTCTCCTCGTAATCGGGTGTGAACGCCACATGGCGTTGCTCCAGAAACCCAATGGTCTGATGGGCGTCTCCTCCGGTGACGCCGCTCTGGCTCGTTGCCCAAGATGAAGCTCCGGCTATTTAAGCCGGACGGAGTCTCAAAACCCTAGCCACATCCTCTTCCTCTCTTTGTCCGCCGCCAGGCCATACATTCCTCTTGCTGTTCTCTATCCTGACCCTCTCCGCCATGGCTGGACAGAAGGAGACTACTCCGGAGCACCATGTCCAGACGCGGGAGGAGATCCCGGCTGGCGAGGGTTCCTCATCTGTAAGTTCACTCTGCTTCTGCTTCATTCATTTTTTCTTTCTTTCGGCTACTTGATTTAGTTGTGAAACGTGAATTATTGTGGTGAGCTTCCTCCTAATTTGATGAGGGTGTGCCTTGCTCATACTGATTTTCATTCAATTGGAGCTAGGGTTAGGCTGCATCACGAACTCGTACAGAACTCCCCTGCCATACAGTTAAGGAGCAACTCAGAGTCGAGAAAAAGGAAGGGAGCGGTGAGCGGGGTGTCGTCAGGAAGATCTAATAGCTCCCGTGGTGACGGTGAACTCTTAGGACCAGGCGATGGTTCGCACAAGCAGAATCATCTCGGAGGCGATTAGTCTGAGACCTATGTTTTGGTCTTAGTTAAGAAGGATAATCCGGTGGACATCATCAACTACTGGAAGAATCTGTACGAGCGCGAAAAGGCCGAGAATGATGAGTTGTTGAGGGTCGTCGAGGGCTGCAGGGAGTTCCGCGAGGAGAGCCATCGTGAGATAGCGATGCTGGCAAAGAACCTCTATAGCTAGAAGGAGCTGTACGATGAGAGCAAAGCCAGCATGGCAGATCTTAGGTATGAGAAGGTGAAGCTCCTCATTGAGCGCGACCGGCTGGTGGATGAATCAGAGGGTTTGAAAATGGAGATCGAGGAACTGCGCACCCAGCAACCCAACGAGAAGTCTCTGGGGACTAAGTCACATAGGCAGTTTCATCTCGGAGGCGATCAGCCTGAGACCTCTGTCTTTGACCGGATGATTAATATGGTCGACGAGACCATTGCCTTAGTTAAGAAGAATGATGCGGTTGACGTCATCAAGTCCTGGAAGAGGCATTACGAACTGGAGGCGGCTACGAATACTGAGCTGTTGAGGGCCGTCGAGCACTGAAGGAAGCTCTATGAGGAGAGCAAAGCCTCCATCGTAGATCTTATGAATGAGAAGGCCAGGCTCCTCGTTGAGCGCGACCAGCTGGTGGAGGAATCAGAGGGTATGAAAAAAGGAGTCTGAGGGACTGCGTGCCCAGCAAATGAACAAGCAGTCTCTAGCGACTAAGTAGATAGCAGCGACCCTGATCGTTGTATCTGAAGCTATTAAGAAGTGGACTAGAAGTTTCTTATTTTGTCTTGTGAAATTTCGTTGTCAGTAAATTTGTTAACAAATGTATTTTGGTTTCCAGTATCGTTGTAATGAGGCAATGTTAGTTCGCAGTGGATTGAAGGTTCTCTTTTTTTCTTTTGTAATATCGTTGTGTGGAACTTTTGTAACATCATGTCAACACTCACTGTTTACTTTGTTAGGCATGGAATGGCCGATTCGATAGACACTATTTTTAAAAGCACGGGCGTGAAGTCTCTACAGCCACGGTTCTGTACCAATTAGAGTCATGACTTGTGCACTCATGAAGGCATGGACGTTCCTGGCTTTTCTGTGTTTTAGTGTTTCGGGTCACAGGCACGGGCGTGAAGCCCACGAAGGCATAGTGTGGTATTATATAGAGTCATGTTCGCTTGTGTTTGTGTTCTGAATGATTCCGTTGACCAGTTCAGACGGAGAGGCACAGATGGAATTACGTAGAGTCACGTTCGTGCGTTTACTATGGAAACACAACGGAATTGGGTTTAGATGTGAACACTCACTGTTTACTTTGTGAGGCAATGAATGGCCGATTTGAGAGACGTTGTTTTTAAAAGCACGGGTGTGAAGTCTCTACAGCCACGGTTCTGTACTAAGGAGCCACTGTCAGACGCATGGAAGTGAAGCCATGAGGGCCACACTTTTAGTAGTACAAGAGGCACTTTATCAGCTGGCATTGCTCCTTTGTTAGGCGCACAGTCGCATGGCTGTAGAAGGCACGTTTTTCAAGCAAAGAACGAACGTCACGCTGCCCCGAAAGGAAGGTGAAAGCATGTTGTGCGTCTGCAGTGACACGGCTTGAAGCCTTGAGAGGCATCTGGGTGTGGCCTGTTGAGTAGAAACACGGTTATGCGGTCACCAGAGGCACTACGTAAGGCCCCGGGAAACACGTTTGTGTGACCGTGGTGGTGGCTGTCTATGCTTCACTTCCTTTCATCTCTCCTGTGTCGCAGCAGAGAGGCATGGTTGTATTCTTACAACATCCACCTTGAGAAAGCAACGGCTGCAAAAAATTACAAGGAAACCTGTCGCCCTTATATTTTTTTCTCCGCTGAGTAATAAAAATACCTAAAGAAGCAAAATCTGTTCTTCTTAAATTTGTTTTGTTTCTATAACTGCACCAAATTAACTTACAAGCCGTTTTTATAACCACAGTACGAGGAAAACACAAGAGCTTAACTGAGGAGCAGAAACAGTGCAAGGGCTCAACTGCAGCTGCCTCAGTGCGTATGGCAGGTACATACGAGAAGCACTACTCTACCTGCAACACAGGCACAGTTATACATGCATTGTGTGCATGACAGGTACATACGAGAGGCACTGTCGTACATACAACACAGGCACGGTTACACATACATCGTGCTTCTCTCCATTGAAAAAATAAATCTACTTTATGTCTTTTTATCTTGGTGCCACAGCATTTTATAGTCCTTCGGCCTGTACAAAGCCGCAAAACTTCACATTTGACACAACAGTAGATAAGAGTACAGACGGCCCAGCCTCTGTTATCGAAAATGGAGAGGTCGCTCGTTAACTACAGATAAAGAGGCACACATTTTCTCGCACATTTCCACAAGACTAGGGACTATGACATGTTGTAGCATCAACACAAAAAGACATAAAACTAGGTAGATTTTAGCAGTTGGGAGCTCCTTCATGTCTGCACGCAGCACAAAAACAAACAAGCCTACACACGGTGCAAAGACTATAACGGTTGTCTGATAAAGTTTACATAAAACCCGAGCTCAAAAGATCGCAACAACAAATAACTCCATAAATCTAAACAACTAACCCCAGACCTGATTTCAGCATCCACATCTGAATGGATCCGTCAAATCCAGATATTCAACACTCCTGTTTCTTAAATCCGGACGCACGTGGCTGCAACTTGATGATAATCTAAGACGAGCGCGTTTAGAAGCCTTTTTGTGCCACTTCAGAACCCTTTGTTGCTCTTTGTAAAATACTTCTGTGAACTCTGCGGGAGGGGAGAGAAACTTAATGTTGATGGTCTCCAAATCCTTTGCACTGAGAACAAAGAACATCACAAATTCAATGTAACTCCGGGAGGAAACATAATCTTCAAGCGTTACTCTCTTCAGACAAATGTCGTGATGTTTGAGAAACTGCCGGTGCTTAAGACGCCATTTGTTTTTTTTTCACCATGACAAATCAACCGTCCCTAAAATATACATGAAAGGTTGAAAATACTTAGCATCTATAGAAAGAGATAGAGACCATCGAAAAACCAAATGAAACAATTAATTCTACCACCTCAGTAACAAAAAGTTTGACATAGACTTGTCTAGATATGGATGTATCCAACAATAAATCATGTGTAGATATGGGTGCATCTATTCCAGTCAAATTTAAGATAAGCATTTTGAAATGGAAGGAGTACTACAGTATGCACATTTCTGAAGATCATCACCTCGACAAACAAGTTCTCGAGTTTTGGAAAAATTTGCAACAAGCGAACGACGAAATCCACTTTATATTCCATGTAGATAAGCAAGGTCTTGACAGATTGCCGCATTGTTGTTAGACTAACGGCCTCCAAACGCTTCATGAAAATTAAGAGAAGATGAATCATAAAATTAATAGAATAAAGGTTGGATGACATAAAACTTGTTTCCTCTCAAACATAGATCATCAAATTAATAGAACAAACATCGGAACAAGTGCAGCTCTGTTCCAGTATCATGGAAAGTCAGTACCTCAAGACATGTGGAGGCAGACATGAACACGAATTCACCCAGCGTCTTTAGTTTAGGTGCAGAGACAATGGTTATCACCGAGTCGTCGACCTGACTATCGTGGATCAACCGTTGAAGCGAAGGGGCATCCTCAATAATGAGTTCACCGTGTGCACAACAAATGCCAATGCTTACAAGGTTAGACAAGCTTATTGTGATGCAACGACCTCCTCTACTGCAAACAAGAAGCAGAGACTCAAGTGCAGGACAACTAGAGTGGATTATGCTCTGTAGTGAGACGTCTGATATATCAACTTCCAGAAGTGAAAGTCTTTTGACCAGTGGTAGCTTAAGCGTCCCTATGTAATTATCTGGTATTTGGCAAAGAGCAAAGGCGAGGGTGTGCAGTGAGGAGGAAAACCGAAACACGAACTCCGGTGCTGAGGGCATAGATGAAGTGCATACCTCCAGTAGTGTGACCTCTTGCGTCAGGAATCCTGGGAACAGGTAGTAGAACTCAAGAACCTGGAGATTGTTCAGCTTCGAGGATCGGAGCCAGGCATCAACGGTGGAGGGTCTGCACTGTAGGTAGCACACCGGGATAGAGAGGCGGCTAACCGAGCCCTCATGGCCGGACAGGATGGATTCCGGAAGACTCACAACATCAGTGAAATATTTTTGAGAGCACCGAGTTCCGGAATAGCATTTGCGGACGCGCTCCTCGGTGAAGGCGGATAGCTTAGAGATGGTCTCGATATGAATTGTTTCTCCATCGATAAAAAGACGAGCGACAGAGATCTCGCGGCAGTCGAGATTCAGAGGAGTGGTGCAGCATAAAGGACGCCACCGACGAGCGAGGATTCGAGTACAGATGCCCTCCTTCATGGGAAGACGAGAGATGATCTCACCTAGGATGACGTCCGGGAGATTGCTGATGCGGTCCGGACGAGATTCCTCTTCTTCCTACTCAGATCGAGGGGGCGCACCCTCGCCGCTTACCTCCCCTTCGACGACCAGCACACCACCAGAAGATAGCGTCGCCGGTGGCGCCACTCTCGCCCTCTTGGTGCTAGGAGCAGCGCATTCCATCTCCACCTCCATTGCTGGGGTCGCGTCGCCAACGTCCAGTGCTCAGTGAGGCGGATCTGGAAAAATGGATTACATTCTGTCGATCGACGAAATGACTTAAATACCTAGGGGGAGGGGAGGGGTCCAGATTCATTACCTCCCTTTTTTTTACGCGAGGGTCCGGGTTAATTACTACTCGTAACAAGCAAATGGCTGCTTGAAACATTAAATAGAGCCACGGCTTTGATGGTACGAGATGCACTTTTGTACACGCAAACCAGGCATGGGCGTGCCCCTTCGTGTTTTAATTATTTACCGCACACATTCATTAGAAGAATCAGTTCGACGCCGGAAGCACGGTTCTACAATCATCTTGCCTCTGTGAGCTGCAAAATTTTCCACGGGCACGTTAACCATGAAGTCACTAGAAGGACCATTTCAAAGTTAAGCAAATTCAAGGTCGTGCCTCTGCATTGCAGATGATTCTGCTAAAACGCTCACCGACAGAAGCAAGGAAGTGAAGTGATGGCAGAGGCACGGTTTGTCAGGTACTAGACACACGGTCCTGCCTTCGGCATTGTAGATACGAGACACACTGTTCTACATGCCACACAGGCACGGTCGTGATTCCGCGTGCTTCAATAGCATGTAAAGACATGATTCTCTCACAGGAAACGCCGTGAACCTACTGCCAGGCATTATATCCATTTGTGAAATAGAAACACAAACACAACCATGACCCGTTGTGTTTGAAATCTTTGCATCACAGAAGCACGGCGTGAAGCCACATGAGGCACGGTTCGACACGCATCGAAAGCATGGTTATCTGCTCTATATTTCAATTACTTACAGACATGCATTCATTACAGAAGAACGGCCGTGAGAACAGGCAAGGCACAATTACCAAGAAAGCCACGGTTATGCGTCTCCCAGAAGCACGACCCAGATTCTGTGCTTCAAATGTCTCCGTGCAACGACGATGGGCGTGACCATGAAACCGTGAGAGTCACGGTTGAACACTTACCAGTCCCATGGCCGTGGCTGCCTACCCTTCAGTTATTTTTATCTCTCTGTGTCGCAGCAGAGAAGCATGCTTCTATACTTACAACATCCACATTCAGAAACCCACGGCTGTGGAAAATAATAAGGAAACTTGTGCCTCTAATATTTTTTTCCGTTGAGTAAAAATACATAAAGAAGCAAAATGTGTTCTTATTTAAATTTGTTTTGTTTCTATAACTGCAACAAATTAACTTACAAGCCGTTCTAACAACCACAGCACGAGAAAATAAACATTTGACACCCGCCCACCCTCCTCAACAATCACTTGATGTTTCATCGCTCCACATGCGGTCTTGTTTTTGAATCTTCAGCAATCCATTCTTCCTTCTCCACCCTTGTGCGTAGCTATTCAACCTATTTACCTGTAATATTAATATACATAAAAACCATAAAAAAATGAGAAAGATGGCGGTCATCACTCTTTTGCTTATGTCCTGTTTAAGCTGCATTATTACCTTTTAATTTTTTATGCATACTGTTCTCCGGTACCAAAGAGTCTCCATTCAGATCTTTCCTTTCTGGAAGTGGAGTGGGCAGATTCCGTGCCTTGTCCTGGGCTTCCCTGCGCGCATTCTGTCTGCCTGGCTTGTGTGATGTTGGATTCTGGCATAGATGCAAGACTTTGGTAAATGTTGGCTTTTGTCAGTGGGATGGTTGGAGTTGGTGGCATTTGCCGTCTTCCTCCTGGGCTTGGAGTGCATTCTCCTGAGCCGTTTGATGTCCTCGATGGTGTTGTCGGCCATTTCATTGACCTTGCCCTCTTCTCCTGCTGCAATTTCCTCTTCTCCTCTTCAATCCTCATCTTCTCCTGGACTTCTGGGTTTCCCGGGCAATTTGTTTTCCTGTGAACCTTTACTGCACAACGGCCACACTTAGATGTGGCTTTGTTGCCTTTTCCTTTCTTCTCAGAACCAGCTTTGATTCAATCTCCTTTTTTCGTGCCCTTTGAGCCACTTATGGGAGGGTTTTTGAGAGTTTCGGTAAGAATGCCTGTGTCTGGTTCCTCAGCAAGTGCCGCCATGACTTTTATTTTCATATCTTGCGTACACTCAAGTAGCACACTATATGCTTTGTCTTTTCTGCAAGCATGTGAACAGATATCCGACAACTCAGCGTAATCAAGGCCAAATCTCATAGTTTCATCATCTTGTGCGGTCATGCTATTATCTTGACTTGTAGACAGGACTTTCAAGCTCTCTGATAGATTCTTAGTCCATCTCGGGATGATGAAGGATTTTCGAAGATGATCGACCATGCTTGTTTGGTCCATCACCTTAAGCACATGGCAACACTGAATGCCATCCCTACTCATTTTCTTGCAGCTGCAACTATATATTTCCTTTTGCTCATCCACATCTACCCTGAACTCAGACCTATCAAATTCCTCACCCGGATATGGTTTCCACACTTTTGTTCCAGGCTCAATACTCCTTTTAAAAAAATACTGCCTCCCCTTTGCCAGGTCAGAGCACTTGTAGTATGTCTGGTTTCGTAGCTCCAGCTGGAATTTCCTGAAAATTTCATTCATGTATATTTCACTTGCTTCTGTTTCAATCGGAAAACCCGTCTCTCGTGATGGCGTCTTCTCGACTGTTCGGTGTCTTTTCTTGTCACGCGTGGCAAGGCAAGTTTGCTGAATGATGTGATTCGCACCAACAAACCTTGTTATAGTGTCCTTGTGGTTGACATAATTCTTCCACATCGAATTTGTGCTCTCACTGCGTGTGGTTGTTGACGAGAAAGGATAGAAGTAGTCCTTGAAGTAGGCCGGCACCCAGAAATTTTGGAGTTCCCATAGCGTGTTCAGGTGTTTGTTGCCTTCTGCCTTGTGCACAGAAATTGCTGCTTTCCAAGAACACTCAAACTCATCTTGATCTAGTGAGTTTTTGAAGATTCGAAATAAATCATCAGACATCCCTGGGTGCTGCGCAAACACTGCTGCATTATTTTCCTTCATGTTCTTCCTAATATGCCACCAGCAGAACGTGTGCCTCGTTCTGGGAAGAGCTTCCTTTATTGCAGTCTTCATCACCTGGTCCTGGTCTGTTATTATGTATTTTGGCTCTTTTCCTCCCATTGCCTCGGCAAACGTGCTTAGGAGCCATTTGAATGACCCTATTTTCTCATCCTTTAAAGGCCTACTCCGAACAGGACGGTCGACCCATGGTTGTCGACACCTATAATTGGTGCAAATGGCAAGCCATATATATATTCGTAGAGAATGTAGTGTCAAAGGACACGTAATCTCCATATAGATCATAATTCATCTTGCACAAGTAGTCTGTCCAGAACAGGCTCCGCACTGTATTGTTGCAGTCTGTCTCTTCCATGTGGTGGAATCCCGCCCTCTTCCTCTGCATATCCGCAAACCGTTTCATGGTGTCCTCGATATCAGTATTAACTTACAAGCCGTTTTTATAACCACAGTACGAGGAAAACACAAGAGCTTAACTGAGGAGCAGAAACAGTGCAAGGGCTCAACTGCAGCTGCCTCAGTGCGTATGGCAGGTACATACGAGAAGCACTACTCTACCTGCAACACAGGCACAGTTATACATGCATTGTGTGCATGACAGGTACATACGAGAGGCACTGTCGTACATACAACACAGGCACGGTTACACATACATCGTGCTTCTCTCCATTGAAAAAATAAATCTACTTTATGTCTTTTTATCTTGGTGCCACAGCATTTTATAGTCCTTCGGCCTATACAAAGCCGCAAAACTTCACATTTGACACATCAGTAGATAAGAGTACAGACGGCCCAGCCTCTGTTATCGAAAATGGAGAGGTCGCTCGTTAACTACAGATAAAGAGGCACACATTTTCTCGCACATTTCCACAAGACTAGGGACTATGACATGTTGTAGCATCAACACAAAAAGACATAAAACTAGGTAGATTTTAGCAGTTGGGAGCTCCTTCATGTCTGCACGCAGCACAAAAACAAACAAGCCTACACACGGTGCAAAGACTATAACGGTTGTCTGATAAAGTTTACATAAAACCCGAGCTCAAAAGATCGCAACAACAAATAACTCCATAAATCTAAACAACTAACCCCAGACCTGATTTCAGCATCCACATCTGAATGGATCCGTCAAATCCAGATATTCAACACTCCTGTTTCTTAAATCCGGACGCACGTGGCTGCAACTTGATGATAATCTAAGACGAGCGCGTTTAGAAGCCTTTTTGTGCCACTTCAGAACCCTTTGTTGCTCTTTGTAAAATACTTCTGTGAACTCTGCGGGAGGGGAGAGAAACTTAATGTTGATGGTCTCCAAATCCTTTGCACTGAGAACAAAGAACATCACAAATTCAATGTAACTCCGGGAGGAAACATAATCTTCAAGCGTTACTCTCTTCAGACAAATGTCGTGATGTTTGAGAAATTGCCGGTGCTTAAGACGCCATTTGTTTTTTTTTCACCATGACAAATCAACCGTCCCTAAAATATACATGAAAGGTTGAAAATACTTAGCATCTATAGAAAGAGATAGAGACCATCGAAAAACCAAATGAAACAATTAATTCTACCACCTCAGTAACAAAAAGTTTGACATAGACTTGTCTAGATATGGATGTATCCAACAATAAATCATGTGTAGATATGGGTGCATCTATTCCAGTCAAATTTAAGATAAGCATTTTGAAATGGAAGGAGTACTACAGTATGCACATTTCTGAAGATCATCACCTCGACAAACAAGTTCTCGAGTTTTGGAAAAATTTGCAACAAGCGAACGACGAAATCCACTTTATATTCCATGTAGATAAGCAAGGTCTTGACAGATTGCCGCATTGTTGTTAGACTAACGGCCTCCAAACGCTTCATGAAAATTAAGAGAAGATGAATCATAAAATTAATAGAATAAAGGTTGGATGACATAAAACTTGTTTCCTCTCAAACATAGATCATCAAATTAATAGAACAAACATCGGAACAAGTGCAGCTCTGTTCCAGTATCATGGAAAGTCAGTACCTCAAGACATGTGGAGGCAGACATGAACACGAATTCACCCAGCGTCTTTAGTTTAGGTGCAGAGACAATGGTTATCACCGAGTCGTCAACCTGACTATTGTGGATCAACCGTTGAAGCGAAGGGGCATCCTCAATAATGAGTTCACCGTGTGCACAACAAATGCCAATGCTTACAAGGTTAGACAAGCTTATTGTGATGCAACGACCTCCTCTACTGCAAACAAGCAGCAGAGACTCAAGTGCAGGACAACTAGAGTGGATTATGCTCTGTAGTGAGACGTCTGATATATCAACTTCCAGAAGTGAAAGTCTTTTGACCAGTGGTAGCTTAAGCGTCCCTATGTAATTATCTGGTATTTGGCAAAGAGCAAAGGCGAGGGTGTGCAGTGAGGAGGAAAACCGAAACACGAACTCCGGTGCTGAGGGCATAGATGAAGTGCATACCTCCAGTAGTGTGACCTCTTGCGTCAGGAATCCTGGGAACAGGTAGTAGAACTCAAGAACCTGGAGATTGTTCAGCTTCGAGGATCGGAGCCAGGCATCAACGGTGGAGGGTCTGCACTGTAGGTAGCACGCCGGGATAGAGAGGCGGCTAACCGAGCCCTCATGGCCGGACAGGATGGATTCCGGAAGACTCACAACATCAGTGAAATATTTTTGAGAGCACCGAGTTCCGGAATAGCATTTGCGGACGCGCTCCTCGGTGAAGGCGGACAGCTTAGAGATGGTCTCGATATGAATTGTTTCTCCATCGATAAAAAGACGAGCGACAGAGGTCTCGCGACAGTCGAGATTCAGAGGAGTGGTGCAGCATAAAGGACGCCACCGACGAGCGAGGATTCGAGTACAGATGCCCTCCTTCATGGGAAGACGAGAGATGATCTCACCTAGGATGACGTCCGGGAGATTGCTGATGCGGTCCGGACGAGATTCCTCTTCTTCCTACTCAGATCGAGGGGGCGCACCCTCGCCGCTTACCTCCCCTTCGATGACCAGCACACCACCAGAAGATAGCGTCGCCGGTGGCGCCACTCTCGCCCTCTTGGTGCTAGGAGCAGCGCATTCCATCTCCACCTCCATTGCTGGGGTCGCGTCGCCAACGTCCAGTGCTCAGTGAGGCGGATCTGGAAAAATGGATTACATTCTGTCGATCGACGAAATGACTTAAATACCTAGGGGGAGGGGAGGGGTCCAGATTCATTACCTCTCTTTTTTTTACGCGAGGGTCCGGGTTAATTACTACTCGTAACAAGCAAATGGCTGCTTGAAACATTAAATAGAGCCACGGCTTTGATGGTACGAGATGCACTTTTGTACATGCAAACCAGGCACGGGCGTGCCCCTTCGTGTTTTAATTATTTACCGCACACATTCATTAGAAGAATCAGTTCGACGCCGGAAGCACGGTTCTACAATCATCTTGCCTCTGTGAGCTGCAAAATTTTCCACGGGCACGTTAACCATGAAGTCACTAGAAGGACCGTTTCAAAGTTAAGCAAATTCAAGGTCGTGCCTCTGCATTGCAGATGATTCTGCTAAAACGCTCACCGACAGAAGCAAGGAAGTGAAGTGATGGCAGAGGCACGGTTTGTCAGGTACTAGACACACGGTCCTGCCTTCGGCATTGTAGATACGAGACACACTGTTCTACATGCCACACAAGCACGGTCGTGATTCCGCGTGCTTCAATAGCATGTAAAGACATGATTCTCTCACAGGAAACGCCGTGAACCTACTGCCAGGCATTATATCCATTTGTGAAATAGAAACACAAACACAACCATGACCCGTTGTGTTTGAAATCTTTGCATCACAGAAGCACGGCGTGAAGCCACATGAGGCACGGTTCGACACGCATCGAAAGCATGGTTATCTGCTCTATATTTCAATTACTTACAGACATGCATTCATTACAGAAGAATGGCCGTGAGAACAGGCAAGGCACAATTACCAAGAAAGCCACGGTTATGCGTCTCCCAGAAGCACGACCCAGATTATGTGCTTCAAATGTCTCCGTGCAACGACGGTGGGCGTGACCATGAAACCGTGAGAGTCACGGTTGAACACTTACCAGTCCCATGGCCGTGGCTGCCTACCCTTCAGTTATTTTTATCTCTCTGTGTCGCAGCAGAGAAGCATGCTTCTATACTTACAACATCCACATTCAGAAACCCACGGCTGTGGAAAATAATAAGGAAACTTGTGCCTCTTTGAACATGTTGTCCATTTCTTTCTCTTCAATCATCGGCGGCACCATGATGATGTTGTCTACCGTGTCTTCGTTCGTGTCATCGCATTCACTTCTGACGGCATCAGTTTCATGGCCAGCAACAAGTCCATTTACCACAGAGTTGCTGATGCTCTGTTGTTTGTCACATGCAGGAGCGTCGTTTCTACATGCCATGGTCAAATCCATAAATGATTCTTCTTCTCCACTGTCGCCTTCTGGAATGCTGCTCCCTGTTTCTTCGGCACTCGTGCATCCAAGGGACTGTGCTGCTTCTACCATGCCATATGTGCTGCCGTAGTGGATGCCGTTGTATACTACTTGCTGTTGTGGACGTTGTTTTCCCTTCATGATGGATGGAGGACTATGATATTTCTTTGCCTCATCTGTTATCCCCTCTGCCAAATCCTGAACACATGGCATGCAACAAAATTAGATGTCCAGAGGCTGATGAAACATATGCATTTTTTTTAATTTGAAAACAAAACGTTTATATGATTCATCAGGGCTCATCTGGTATACCAAAACCACACACGTGCCTCTTCTCCAAGTATAAGTGGTATACCAGAGGCACTGTTCACATTTTACCCAGCAGCACAGATGTGACCATGCTACACATACACCTGGACCAGAGGCACAGCTGTGCTTCTGTTTGCACCATAGAACCAGAGAGGCATAACAGTGCTTCTGGTAGCATCCTATACAGGAGAACAACTGCACATACATCCGGACCAGACAGACAGCCGTGCTCCTATTTTTGCACTTTACCCTATTGTTGGAAAAAAGGTTTATGTGGTGAATTGAAAAAGCATAGTTCCGATGTCACCTTTGTTTTCTCATGTCTCTCCTGTCCAGCAAATCATGGCGACATCCTCCGTGCATTAGTGATTTCGCTGACGATTCTGAATGCCATCGGAGATCCTTTGGAAGGACCCCTCATGTTGAACGCCATAGGTGATCCTTTTAAAGGCCCTTGCCTTATGATTTCAGTGATCCGTGGACTGCCGTGATGCTTGCTTCCTTACTCGTACGCCTGCGTATGCAATATATTAGAATTTATTATACTGTGTGAAAACACAGAAAAATTTGCTCACAAAAAAAATACATTTGCTTTAGATGTTGTTGCGTGTTCGTATTTGCTGTCACCTGTATTGCTTTCTGGTGCTCCTGTACGGTAAAATTTCTTCCTCCTATCTTTAATTTTGTCGTTGGGCTCTTCTTGTTTGTACAAACCGTACTCAATCCTTCAACATCAATGCTTTTGTTGCCAATGATCCTTCTGCTAGCATCAATGGAAATTCTGTTACCCTGTACCTCTTCATTATGACCACCTTCAAATGTTGGGCCATCACAATGCCTACTCTGCGCCTTTGCGGACATCTGTGTTTTGAAACAACAAAATCATTAGATGCACGTGCAAGTATTATGAAGAATTAACGCGTAAAACTTCCACGCATGTTCAAAACGCGTATTAGTGGAGTTTCTGCTGCTTACAATGCTCCTCTTCGCAGGTGTCTGTTGCACACCATGCTCCTGGTTGGGACGTTTTCCAAGAACATGTATCTCACTCTTGACTCCAATTATTCCAGACCGCATCGCATGTGCCTGTTGGACGGCATCTGCATCCTTTTTCTTCTTCTTGCTTTGTAGTACTTTCTTTTTCTTCCACCTCTCAAGACTCAACTGCGGAGTACATGCATAGGATAAACAGATATTACAGCATTTAACCAGCAGGTATTCATCAATTTTTTATTTATTGATCTACTCTTTAGTGTTCAGTGGTGGCACCTTGACAGCATACATTGCAGAAAATGAAAGACCAAATAACCCCAAACGCTAATGTTCAACTGCCTTAGTATTACCTTCCTTCCATAATCCTTGCCAATGTCGTTCAAAGAACGACCGTCCCTGTTGTCTTGATCAGATGATGCAGTCCTAAACATCTGCCGGAAAAAGAGACGTATTAAAAAAAGTTATACACCTGCAGCATCAGTGTTGTTACCTTTTCCAAGTCGATCTCAAACGTTCTTACTAACCTTTTACACTTACCATACAACAGAGATATATTTTTAGTTCTATAGAATTGAGATATATATATATATACATATTTTAATTTTTAATTACACTGCAACCTCAACCAAAGTGAGATCCTGATGCTAGTTTGGTACTGCATCACTTAACACAAGATAACCATGAATCCTAACAAAAGGAACAAGCTGATATTACAAGGATGAGAGTACGCAAAACAAAGAACAAGCTCAAATCAGAGCTACAGTGTAGAACCAAACAGTTTTATTCTATGAATCCCGACCATAACGAATTCATCAACAACGTAGAACCAAGCAATTTTATACTATGCATTCCAACCTCAGGGATTTCATCAACAACGTCACAGTGATTCTAAGCAATAACAGTTAGGAAGCAGAATTTCTGTCTGCAGCTTCCCGAGGACCAACTTAGGTAGTAACATCGTAATATTTTTTAACAGAAGCGCAATGTTGAATTAAGAACCACACTACCTACTGCCGTAAAAGAAGGACTCGGAAACTGAAAAAGCATCCAACATGTACCACGACAACATAGATATAATGAAGTGAGATTTCGGCATAGACCCAAAACCAGCATCGCGAAAATTGAATCTCGTGTATCAGGAGTCGCCATGCGAAGGTGCGTTGATAATTTTTTTACTAACCTTTGATTGCCGAATCTTATGCGCTGATTGTTCGGAACTGACACCTTTCGAATTTGTGGGGGGTCTGCTTCCCTGCAATTTGTGAGCGATATCCTTGGATAATTTTGAATCTGGAAGAGGGAGAGAGAGAGAGAAAGAGAGAGAGAGAGAGAGAGAGAGCCTGCTTCAATTTTGTGCGTGCAGGAAAAGAATCACCTAATAGGTGGGGTAAGTTTTGCGGTGCATGAGAGATGCACATGTTTTTCGACGTGACGAGATGTGGTAGGTCGACTTCACTTCACCGTCGAACTGAAAAGTGGGCTCTCAAATACTACTTCCTCTAAATCTCTCACTAACTTGTGGGGTCGGCCGGATATGAGTTCTAGGACTACCTCCATCTGGCGTGAGAAGATGTGGTAGGTGGACTTGATCGTCGTACTAAGATGTAGGCTCTCAAATAGTTCCTCTAAGTATTTGACTAACTTGTGGGGTCATCCGTAGATGAGTTCCAGATCTCTCTCCATCTAGCGTCCGTGGCGACAGGGGAAGGATATTCTAGCTCTCCAAAGGAAAACCTACAGTCTCGTCGTGATCCCTCCATAGCCCTCGCTCTTCCCTGAAAAATTATCGGTTTCCTTCATCTCACTCGGCGTGGATCTCCTGCTCAGGTAATCCATTGCTTCCTCGCCATGCTTATCCCACTGATTCATTGTTTGAACAAAAAAATTCTGGTGCTAGCAATTCCGTGGGCTGGGTAGACATCGCATGTGCACAACACGGCAGGTGGGGCGCGATTTAAATTTTCGTTCCGGATCCAATTATTTTCCACTGGTCCGTGCTCAAACTGTTGCACCATGTTAACGGGAGAAGGGTCATGGACGTTACTTAAAATTTGGACTTAGCTGACCTCACTTTAATCCTGCCAGCTGCAAGTTTGCGCCGTGGTTTTGCTAAGTTGAGTTATATCTCCAGCCATGCAAAACTTAAGGACTCTCGTGACCACAGATTAAATTAGTAGCAGAGCTCAATGAGACTGCAGTCAAAATTCACTATGCTGATCCCTATCATGAGGTCACAGGTCAAATGATTGTATAGATCCGCAATTTAGAGGAGGGATCCAAAGGACTTACGTTCGTTTTTGCAAAGCAGTTACTAACTCAGAGTTAGAATCCGTCTTAGCTAACCGAGCTGTTGATGATGGTCTCACATGGTTTGCTAACAACTGTCTTACATAGCTGACCTGGTAACGATGATGTCTCATGACCTCTTATGTAGAGTTCGATGAGATGGACTCCACCCCACAGCTGTCAGAGACTCAGTCTGTCGATGGCACAGAGATTGTCACGCAAGATTTCATGGTTCATGACCAACTAGAGACAGAGAGACTAAGGATCGAGTCAAAACGTGCAGCGCACAAAAAGCTTGTTGAGGAGTACAGGCGAAAGAAGCAGCTTGCTACCTCGAAGTAGGTGTTTTTTTCATGCTTCTCTCGTGTGTCGTTGAAATTTCTTTGGAAATCAATGCCTCTCATTCTACCTGCCTTTTTCATCTCGGCTTAAATATTGTGTTTGTTTTGCTGACTCGACGTTTATATATAAGCTTCTCCCAGAAAAGCATATGCTTCAACAATACATTTGTTAAAGGTCATTTCTTATCTTTGTCCACAATGTTGTTACAATGGCTGAATATGAAGAAGAGTTCAGCACAAAACTGAGCTTGTAGAAATTCATTACTGTTTGTGATAAGCTAACAGAACCACAAAAGCAGCTTCTCAGAGATATTGGTTTTGGATACCTTCTGGGTCTGTGCTGCCGCGAGCTTCTGAGGTGTTTCGTTCGCTGGCTTGGCCGCTATTTTGATTGCCCATCTAGGTGTTTCATACTGCCTAGTGGATACAGATTCTTTATCAACTCTTACACCGTGCACCGGATCTTGGGAATTCCACTGGGGGGCCAGATTATCCCTAAAAATGCTCAGAAGCTTTCAGATGTCAGGTTAAGTCTGAGACTTGGTGTGCTGCGCACGCTCCAAACATCAGAGAGTTAACTGATCTCATGACCCTGGAGCTGACAGTAGAAGTGTTTCAGCGGGTTTTCATGATGTTTGCGACAGCGGTATTTCTATGCCCAACGACATATGATTGCGTTAGCCCCGACTACTCAGCTGCTCTCGAAGGACCAGCAAGTAACATATCATCGTATGATTGGTCCAATGCTGTCACAGAGAAGTTGGTGACATCACTCCAGACCTTCAAGGACAAAGGATTCACAGGCGCCCTGTGTGGCGGCCTCTAGATTCCAGTGGTTCGTTCATTAACTTCTATATTTCTTTATACCCAGAAGCAGCTACAAGAACATGATTCATTTTTACCTTTTTCCCCCTGACAGATAACGTATTTTGAGTACCTAGATACGAAGATTATGGACCTGAAATCTGATACTCCTGCAAGGCTTGTTATCTGGGATACAGGGACCATTAAGAATTATGCTAACATAGACAGCCTGTCAACAGAAGACAGAATTTTTGGGAAACACACGGTGAGTGAACTTTTCATCATTTTCCTTTGGTGATGTTTTCAACTCAACAAAATGATTTACCTACCATATATTAATTTGACTTGATTGTCATTGTTTCTTTTCGCATGACAGCTGAAAGATATTAGGTGCACGCCTTTCCACCCACTGCGTGGCTTTGAGGGGTCACTTTTTCAAATGAGTCCCAGACTAGAGGCCTACCTAGAAGAATTTGTGCCTCAAGAAAAATTATATTCCGTAAGTGATTTCCAGTTTGTGCACTTGATTTATGTTTGAAATGATGTTCTCTAGGTTTTTATGAAACAGATACATGTCCTCCCTGCATTAGGTAATGTGCGCTACCATGATGCTTATAGCTCCGCTTCCCCTGCGGCGGGTTAGACATACTTCATAAAGTAGGTTATGAGTCTTCGTCCCATTGGTTTCCTATGACTGCTGGAAAATGTAACATGTGCTTGCTGCAACGTATTAGGTGTGCTTCCTATAGTAGGTTAGCTGTGCTTTTGTGTTAAATATAGCAGTGCTTCCTTGCGGCGGTAGGTCAACCATGCTTCATACAGTACGTTGGGTGTGCTTCGTCCAGTACATTTGTTGTGCTCCTTCAAGGAATGTGTTGACTATGATTCGTGGACTTTGTTAGCCGTGCTTCCTGCAACACATCATGTGTGCTTCTGTGCACATTATACCTGCCTTTTCTGC
The DNA here is from genome assembly GCA_011799875.1 of Thinopyrum elongatum. Taxonomy (NCBI): domain Eukaryota; kingdom Viridiplantae; phylum Streptophyta; class Magnoliopsida; order Poales; family Poaceae; genus Thinopyrum; species Thinopyrum elongatum. The sequence goes on along the minus strand of CM022301.1, from coordinate 96,500,159 downwards.
AATTCTTGACAAAACGTACAGTAGGTCAGACGTTATTTTTTATTTTCCATATTAACAATATCTGATGTTTTTTTTCAATTCCAGGCCAAGGCGAAAATTGGCAAAGTTGTTAATGAAATGTACACATAACTTTTCTCCCTGTTTCAACCAGTTCTTGAGGAGAAATTGGAGAAGGTCCTCTCTCTTGGTAGGGATCTTAGTGCAAAAGAAATCAAGACCTGCGGCCGGGGCGTTTATTGTAACTTGCAACAGGACAACTCGAATGAAAAAGAAACTTTTTCATCGCTCCCTTCAACATATTCTTCACTTCCTAGTTCTAGCAGAACAAGCAGTCAAAGTTCTTCTAGTAGTGGCTCGACAAGCGCCCTTCGCGCCACATCATACTCCCTGCAAAATTTAAAGGGTTGCTCTGATACTCCTGACCCAGACTCACAGAATCCGTACGACAAGGAGCAGTCCCAAATTTATCTATCTTCACTCCTAAAATCATCTACTCATTTTAAGTTGCTGCTGGAGGTGAACGAGATCGACTACAACAAAGAGGACATTGATGAAGAAGCCAAGATTCATCTGGATCGTGTGCATAACCATCTCCACAACTGCCTTGATGGCTTGCCGGTTCATGATCCCTTCGTGCCAACATCTGAGATGTTGGAGAGCGGGGCAATTATACTAACATGTGAAAATTCATCTGAGTTTTCTATACCGACTGAAACCCGCAATTCTAGACGATCTGCAGACCACAATTCTCTGACAAACCCACTGGAGAAGCTCTTGGAGAAAATAGCAAATTCTACTGCAACTGAACCATCAACCTCGCACTCTGCGGTTGACAAACAATTACTGACCGGTCCAATGTCAACCAAGACACTTGAAGCACCTGTTTATCTGATTGGGCAAACGTCACCAACTACTGCACGGTCCAGTGGTTCTGATAGCGCTCACAACAACTTTTCAACCAACACAAAGAGCCTCACTGTATCCGAACCTGCACCCAAGTTACACATTGTTACTGAACAACGTTCTTCTTCGCTGCCAGAAGCTAAGGTCCATGTTGTTTCAACTTTGAGAGATGAGAAGAACATTGTTGAAACTGAACGCTCCAGAGCTAGTTGCTCCCTTGCTCCTACAGTAGCCGTCCCCAGTGATTCTGGCAGCGGTTCTGGCACAGTACTGGACACGGGAAAAGCACTTCCATCCACTAGTGATGCTCCATTCATTGCTGCCGCATCTATCGATGCGAAAGACAATGTCATTGCAGAAGAACATGAACAATGTACCAAGCAACCACATATTGATTCCACAGATTGCGTCCCTGTTACCACAAGCACACATCCACCAAAACCGGAAGCACAAATGGCAGCTCACAAGAGGTCCTTACAGCAGTCAGAAGATACAGGAAACGAGAGTATGGTGCCTCCTAAGAAAAGAGTTAGGATACTGGAGCCTCCACATAATTCAACAGAAACTGCAACCAATCAGTCTGTACCTGCTGACAATCGCAGATGCCTCCTTGATTGTGGATTCATTGATGATGATAAAGTATGGTCTGACCCATCTATCTATGAACAACTTGACAGGGTCATTGAACAAAAGAAGAAGCAACCGTTTCATAACCAATTACCCTCCCAACAATGCCAACCTGATACTCTCTCGCACTTGGCCAAGAATTCAAGCTCATCAGCGAGATCTTCCATTTCTTACGATCCAGAGCCACCTATGCCCAGTAGATCAGGCTCAATGTCAGGCGGTAGCCACCTCTCACAGGCTTTTGATACATCATACTCTACAGGTTTAACTCAAACTGTCTTGTCTGAAAGTTTGCCAGCAACTGCTTTGTCCCAACACTGCCACCAACAAGCTCCTAGTTTCAAAATCCACTTCTACCAACGTCCTAGTGCTCAGAATAACGGCGGTTCACACAGCAGCCAGCACTCACCTTATGCAATGAACAACCAAAGTCACAAACAGTACCAGCAACAAACCCCTGTCTCTAATGTCCACTACTCCCAACACAATGATGTTCAGAATAATAGCGGTCCGCGGTGCCAACAACGCCAACCTCAAGAGCAGAACCATCAGCAACCACGCAGAGGCGAGTCTCATGGGCAAAGTTACAGTGCCTTACAACCACAGTTCAACAGAATGCAGTATTCCGGCCATCCTTTGCAGCATTTAGCAACAGATATTCCTTCGAGCTCAACCGGTCATCCAACTGTCAGTACATCAGCACTGCACATGCAGCAACAACCATAAGGCCCAATGGTCCAAAGAAACAACAATTATAATGAGGGCCATCTGCAACTCAGTAATGGTCAAATGAACTCCGGGGGTCATGTCTTTCATCCCCATCAACATCATTCTCAGCTAGAACAGACTCGATTCACTGACCCAGCGAATGACCATTGTGAACACTGTCAAGTTTTGGAAATAAGAGATTCTACAATCAAGGAGAGAGATGTGTATGAAACTATCGTCGACAATACGCTAGCCATTGGTCAAAATAGTAGGTAATGAGTTGGTTGTTCCTCTTACAGTAAAGTTACGGTTCCTTCTTTTTACTACCGTAATGTATTCTGCCTAAACTTATCATATTCAAGTGTTTCGGCTCAATTCTTCTAGTACTGTAATTGAATACTCATCACCTCTAATGTTAAAATAAGAAAATCATATGATTTAAAATGCATTTTTTTTGGCAGCAAGAGGATATTCTACGTCGAACGACGTTGGGCCGATCATTGAACTTTAGGTTTGTCAATGAAGATCTACAGATATATCAACACATTCGTGGTCGACGCTTGCTCAACGTTGGTGATGAAAGAACAGTTTAACGGACCGCCAACAAATTTGCACAAGCATATAATGTACATGGACGCTTCTGTAAGTTCTTGCTTCTCATAAATAATAATAATAAACCACATTTACTACTACTACTACTACCACGCTGAGTGACACAGCTTCAATTTTTTGCAGGAAAAATTTACAGTTCTAGGTGCAAGCACTGAACTACTGAAGGAACACATTGTAGAAAAAACTGTTGGGTACAGGCTGCCCAACAAATGTAACATCGTGAGTTGACCCTACTCACTCTATTTGTCCAGTGTTCCTCTTCATTTCTACCAGTTTTTGATGTTACACTATATTATTTCTTGTTCATTGTTTTAGATCTTGATACCTGTGAGAAAGAAACCACATTTTATCTACCTCATCATCGTGAATCTTGCAATGCGTCACTTCGAAATTATGTGTCCTTATATCAATTGCGATGGTATAAAGGAACATTCAGACATTCTCATCGAAAACTTCAAGAGAGCCTACCATTCTGCTTACAACACCCATCCGCACACCATAGCCTCCTTTCATGTTAAACCTGTGCAGAGTGTATGTAACTCAGACAGAGAGTGAGTTTCTTGTAACTGTAGCTCTACCTCACCATCCTATTTTTGTTCCACTACATATCACATATCTACTGTTCACCTTCTAATCACTAACATAATGCTCTCAATTTTCAGGGATGACAATGGTATTTACATCATGCATTTGATGCCGCTCATTAGTTTCAATAATAATTCATTTTTTATCAATAATGTAAGTTCACTCTCATTGACAAGACATCAACATACGTTCAAGCGAGCCAGCTGTACATTCTATTTTACAATAGATTTTATTAGTTTGTTCTGTTATGTGTTTGCAGATCTATGTGAAACCGATGAGAGAACAACTAACTTTCAAAATGATGACATCCAACTACAACACATGCCCTGTATTTGAGGCACTGAGCATCGTCTTCGAGCAATACAATATCCAGCGCGAAAGAAGAGTTGGAAGGAGATGGCTACTACTTAACTGTGCCTTAATTTAGCTGGAGCCATCCGAACATTGTTTCAGCTATTTCGACTCATGTCATCACAACAACAGTGTTTCAGCTATTTTTATGTCGGTCCAAGATATCTGTTATGGATCCCATTAAACACAGTTGTGCGTTCAAATGTTCAAGTATTCAAATCCTGAACAGCAAACATTATAAATAAAAATCGTATTTTTCCAAAAGAAGTTGTAAAGATGATATTCAAGACATCACTTCCTTGCACCAGAACACCACTCACTTTAAGTAGACATAATAAAAGAAACATTTGGAACAGAGAGGAACAACGTTGTTTGTTCATAAGCATCTGGTGAAGGTGGTAAATGAATCACCTAGAATAATGGGGACACACAGGCACGACCGTGCCTCCTATCCACATAGAACGTGCCTCTCTGACATAGACAACTAAGCTGAAAAAATAACAAAACACACACGAGTACACCACCAGTTAACACAGGACCATCCCCTCGATAGCTTAACACCGGTGCCTCTCCAAGCCAACGTGTCAGGGAAGCACGACCATGACTCAAGGTAACGAAAGAAGGTCCATCCTTTCTGACATAGACAACTAAACTGAAAAAATACCAAAACAGAGGAACGACTGTGACTTCTATTGTAAAAGGTTCGTGACCTGACAAGCTTCACCGACGTGCCTCTCTAAGCGAAGCAGTGAGAGGAAACATTTCGAAAGAAAGGCATGACCGTGCCCTGAATAACGTCGTAGACATGCCTCTCCGAGCGAACGTGTCAGAGGAAACATTTGCGAATGAGAGACAAAACTCTGACTCAACATAACAATGGGCGTGCCTCCACTAACTTGACAGACGTGCCTCCACTAGTAGACTAACTAGAAATATTACAGAATGTACAGCCATGACAGTGACTCATACTAACATAGCGCGGTGCCTCTCCAAATTTAGTACCCACAGGAAGGACAACGCCTCTGCCAAACATATGATAATGCATACACTAGCTTCACGGCCGTGCCTTTCTCAATCGAAGTATCAGCACAGAAACACAACCGTAATTTGAAGAGTGACTAACACAATACTCCCACAGCAACTCTCACACTGCATAACCGTCCCTAAAACAGTGATCATATATTGAAACAGACAACACAGGGAGGAAATCTGAAGAATCTTAAACAGACTCAAGGTCTGCGTAAAAACATTTGAAACACACAACCACAACCGTATATTCGATATAAAAATAACCGTGCCAAACACAGTGGGAACACAAAGTGAAAGTAACGGCCCTACCTGTCCGTGTGACCACATTCAGAGAAGAACTGACGCAGCTAGCCATCTAAACCATGGACGAAAACACGCGCTTCTTATCCGCACTGATATACACGACTCAGCTAAAAAAATAGAAACACAAACCCACGACCTTGCCTACTGCTAACACAGGACCGTGCCTTGCCTACATCCACGACCATGCCTCCCTGAGCAAACGACTGTGCACTGTCTAGATTCACAAATGTGCACATCTGAGTGATCCTCTTAATCCATCTCATCTTATACCGACGCGAAGCATCGAAACATAGAGGAAAGTATTCTTGAAGGCAGCCAAACAAGAAAAACATAATACACTGAAAATAGACTTAAATTTCCAAACTAGTATACTCCATCCGATTAAAGTAAAACCACTACATTTATAATTCATCAGAAGATGTACTATTACCCCATACAATAACTAGAATTTAACCAATTCATCAGACGATCTATCTTCGCAGCACTTCGACCTGGAGTCCTGCTCAGAAACATCCTCGCCATCTGAGATCAGGAAGACAGCGACGATGCAGGATGTCCCTCATCGACAGAAACCGGCGATATAGCTCATAGCCCACATACCCTTCCTGGAGGAAAAGAAAATGAAAACAAAAATTTACAAAAAATAAAAAGCATACTATTCTTGCAAAGAAACAAAAAACAACAAAGGCAGAAACTAACGAAAATGAAATCTTCACTTACAATAGCTCCATATTTCAGGTGATCAAAGGTAAGTGGCTTCCAATCCCAGTAGTGACGCAGAAGTTCCGGAAAAGAGGACTCCAGCTTCGAGTAAGATTCGTCAATGATGGCTCTTGCTAAGTCTTCCATGGAGTCCCTTTCTTCGCCGCCCTTGATCATGAACTTCTCTTGGATGTCGATGTGGTACTCTATTGGAATTCTGATGAAATCTTGAAAAAGAGCATCTCTAACATTCCTGACGTCCACACTAGAGAAAGTTATACCTCTATTCTCAAGGAAACCCTTCAGGGCAGGGCACTCCGTCTTGGCCTTGCAGAAATGATAGACCAAAACATGATTCCGCATAGCTAGTTGCATGACGGCGACTTTTCTACGCCCATAACAATCCTTTCGTGTGTACTCCAGGCCAAGACCAACAAACTTGTACTTCTCCTCATGCAACCACTCCTCGTACAAGGCAATGGTCTCCTCCACCTTGTAAGGCTCGTTCGTGTACCACATGTCAAGGTTGGTATTACCATCGGCAACTATCGGTCGGTACTCAGTAGTGTTCAAGAAGTTGTCCATGGCAGCGAGCAGCAAGGTGCCAATGGAGATTCCTGAGACTCTGTGACGAGGTTGGGAAGTGGTGAGGACGGTGGGAACTGTCTGATGTTCTGTGGCTACAATGCGACGTGGTGACCTTAAAAACACGACCAGTATTTAACCTTGGCGAAGGACGTTTCAGTTACCATACGCATTAACGTGTGAACTAGGAACAGTGAATAGACGGTTGTGCTTCTGCAGCTCGTGGAACCATGCACTTCCTAAAGTCAGGGTTGTGCACAATATTTGATGCCGTGGAGAAATCGAGGAGCCTCTAACTTTTTTTTACGGTAACTGACACACTGAATAGTCACATCGAACAACCGCCACATCGGTCATCAATTCCTCCTTTGAACAAAGACCACCGACAGAAGAATCCAATGAGGCAAACGAAGAGCCTACCGTAGACCTTAGATCCGAAGGCCAATACTATTCCGTGCCTCACCTAGCTAGATTCACACCGTCTCTCCCTCGGTAAGCTAATAAAAATGATCCAATGAAAACTATAAGAGCAATGGCTGTTTTTTCAACCGTTTCATGTCAGTTAAGACCACAGAAGCACGGGCGTGACGAATAATAAGGCACGCAACAAATATCTCTAAACTTCGACCGTTTCTAATCTTCGACCGTCCGTTTTGAGCATCAATATTGTGCTGCCTCACGTGGTTTTTTTGTTCGCTAGCATCTTAAGTCAGTCGGTGGGACGCTACCATTTTTTTTATTTTAGTGTAGTGACATTGCTAAAAAAGATACGGGACTGAAGCAACTACAGGCACGTGGATGCAGGCACTGGAGGCATGAAGTGAGACCTCTACAGGCACGCACATGCAGCTTCTCGAGGAACGGGTACTAACCCTCTGGATGCACAAGAAGTGGTAGCAGAGGCATCCGTCCGAATACATAGATAGAGAGGCACGGCTGTGAAGTCTCTAGAGCCACTGGTGCGTGGCACCACAAACGCGTAGAGTCACAGGAGGCGAAGGCACGGAAGTGAAGCCTCTATAGGCGGGGACGTGAGGCATGGGTATCAACCTTCTAGATGCACAAATGTGTGGTGGCGGACGCATGGGTCCGATTACTGAATTAGAGAGGCACGGAAGTGAAGTCTCAAGAGCCACGCGCGTGTGTAACCGTAGGCACGTAGAGTCAAGGCGGCTTTCACGCGAGGAATGTGGATGCAGGCACGGGATGCACAGAAGTGTAGATTCTACACTCATGGGCGTAGGACTTCTCGAGGCATCGCTCGGTATCAACACTCTGGGTGCACAAAATTGTGTTAAGAGAGGTCCAATTCCTAAGTCAGAGAGCCACAGTTATCAAGTCTCATGAGGCACGGGCGTGTAACACCACAGGCACGACGAGTCACAGATAGCATGTCCCCTGAGGCACGGGCGTCTGGCACCAGAGGCACGTAGAGTCACAGGCAGCGTTTCGCCTGAGACACGTGAATGCAGGCAGCGGAGGCACGGAACTCAAGCCTCTCCAGGCACGGAATTGCGGCTTCTCGAGGCACGGGTACAGCCTTGGAATTGGGGTTCTCGAGGCATGGGTACAAACCCTCTGGATGCACAAAAGTGTGGTGCAGAGGCATCGGTGAGAATACTCAGTTAGAGAGCCACGGTTGCGAAGTCTCTAGAGTCATGGCGTGTGTCACGTGAGGTACATGCATGCAGGCAGCGAAGCCTTAAGCCTCCACAGGCACGGATGTGGGGCTTTGTGAGGCACGGTCCTGAAGCACACAAAGACAGGAACCTGAACCATCTAAAACACAGAGGCATAGACGTTCTTCATGTACACAAAGATACATGCCTCTAGCATTCCATGGCCATGCATCTCAGGATGAACAAATAAAAGGAAACATTTAAAACTAAAATGCCAAATCCATAGATCTGCCTTCATGCATAATGTTGCCTCGTACGTTAGCAGACGTGCCTTTCTTCTGCGAACGTGTAAAACACAACAATACAAACACAAACGCACGACACTGAATATATATGCGCCACTTCAACGGATTCTCTAAAATGTATCTGAACTCGCGCAGACGTCAACAATTATATTCTCGTAACATGAGACAAGTCAAACATGATACTGTGAAAATAAAACCAAAATCCCAAAACGATACTCCATAGGATTGAACTAAAACTATGAAATGAAGTACTATCTCCCCCACAAAAAAAGAAATGAACTACTATCTCCATAGAGGTATCTCTTTGCGAAGCCTTCCAGCCGTCCATTCTGCTCACAAATGTCCACACAAACGTCCATGGCGTCTGCGGTCGGGAAGACAACGAGGATGCATCATGTCCTTCATCGACAGAACTCGGCGATAGAGCTCGTAGCTGACATACCCATCCTAAAATAAAAAACGGATGAGAATGAAGATATACGTAAAGGAAAAAAGTCCTATTCTTGCAATAAAAAAAATATAAAGATAGAAAATCCACATAAACAAAATTTTCACTTACAATTACCGCATATTTCAGGTGGTCAAGGGAAAGCGGCTTCCATTCCCAGTAGTCATGCTGACCTCGTGGAAAAGATGACTTCATACTCGAGTAAGATTTGTCTATGACGGCTCCCGCTAGATCTGCCATGGAGTCCCTTAGATTGCCGCCTTTGATCATAAGCTCCTCTTGAAGGTCGATGTGATACTCACTTGGAATTTTGAGGAAACTATTTGAGAGAACTTCTCTATCATTCCTGACATCGACACTAGCAAAATTTATACCTTTGTTCCCAAGGAAATTCTTCAGAGCAGGGCACTCGGTCGTGGCCTTGCACAAGTGATAGACAAGAACATGCTTGCGCATCTCCAGTTGCATGACGGCGACTTTTCTGCTCCGATCAAAATAATCCTCTCGTGTGTACTCCAGATCAAGAACAACAAACTTGTACCTGTCCTCACGCAGCCATTGCTCATAAAGAGAAATAGTCTCCTCCACCTTGTAGGGCTCGTTGGTGTACCACACCTCGAGCTTCGTGTTACCGTCGGCATCTATAAAGAGCCGCTCAGTAGTGTTCCTGAAGTCGTCCATGGAAACGAGGGTGAGAGCGACAATGGAGTTTGACTGTGCTTCTCCGGCATCACTCGTACATGGTGAGGATGATGGGAACTGCATGCAGTTCTGTGGCGAGAATATGACGTGGTGACCTCCCGGAATAGACCAGTATTTAACCTTGGGGAGAGACGACTCAGTTACCATGCGCCCATTAAATTGCATTGGGAACTGTGAATAGACGGTTGTGCTTCTGCAGCTTGTGGAACCATGCACTTCAAAAGTCACGGTTGCCACGCTGTAATCGAGGAGCCTCTAGAATAACTCTAGCACGGTATCTGGCACATTGAATACTAACATCCAACAGCCATCCCATCGGTCACCAGCACATCTTTTGACCGAGAGAAGAATGCGAGGAGGCAAGCGATGACCCTATCGTGCAACCTAGATCTGTCGAATACATATACTACACGGGGAGTGAACCAAAATAGAAGCACAGTTCAGCTAGCAGCAAAGCCATGTGTGTGCCTCCACTTTGTTAAAGAGAAGCCTCAGTGATATCGACGGACCTGCATCTCTATGTCTGCGTACCACCAAAAACATAGCCAAAACAAAGGCACGGCCATGCTTCTGACATACGTATAACCGTGGGCTATCATACAGATTCCCGCCTGAACCCAACGAACATTTGAAAAACAGTGGCTCTCTGGGTCAACGAGTGGCTGAAAACATTGCGAACGCAGAGTCACGAACCGTGACTCCACTTCAGGTGCAACAGTGCCTCAGTGACTCTCTTTTGGGAACGATCATGCCTCTCCTGAAGTTTCCTCCCCCGATGTATCGATCATGCCTCTCCTGCTTTCACGGCCGTGCACCTAATAGCGTCAATACCATTCCTCACATAAAGACACACACAACACTATCTGATTAAACATGTGATTAAAAACATTTAAATCACAGAAGCACGACTATGCTTTTCAGCTTCTATAACTGTGCCTCACATAGGTCTGTGAGGCACGATAGGCACATGGAAGAATCCAGTGGGAGGCATCACAGCTGGACAACTCCAGTGGGAGGCTGCTGAATGAGTCAAACATCTCGTGTCCCCATAACACCTCGGAATGCACACACCATCTACAACCAGCATTCATTACATTTCGCAGAAAAAAAACAAGCATTCAATACTACTCTTGCTCTCTCGCGTCTCCTTTATATTTAAATCCGCTCCGACTCCCTGAGCCACATCGCTACCCATCTACCTTCTCAGTCGTCTGCTTCTAGGGTTCATGCTTCTTCCCCGCACACAATCTGATTTCAAACAAGTTATTATAGGGTTTTTATTGGGTTTCTCGATTAATTTCTAAGCCGTACTTGTCTCGTAGATTGCTCGTGGGTGCTTGCCCTAAGCTTCCCCTACCCCCATCTCCGTTCATCGACGGCTGCTGTTCTTCTTTCCCAGGTAAAAAGCATAACCGTAAGCATGCTTCGATCCGTATTTATGTTTTGAAAATGATATTTTAATTATTATTGTTTTACATCTAGGTTTTTCATTTGTTAGTTATTGAAGTATTAGATCTGGTACAACGACTTCATTCTCTAAAGAAATATAAAAGCATTTGCAAATCTAAACAAGTCATCTAAACATTGTCATACTGCTTTTCTGAAGGGAGTAGATGAGAAGATTTCTGGTAAATTTTTAGTTGTTGTCTACCTTCGTACCTATATCGTCAAGCTCCTGACACACATATTTTTAATTTGGTTAACGTTGAAGCTTGTTTTAAATTGTTATGATATTCTTGTTTTCTTAACGTAGTTGTTCTAAATTATTTAGGTATGATTTTCTCTACCTGCCGCCGTCCAGGCGGCCTTTGCGAACCACACCCTGAAGCTCTCCAGTAGTTTGAGGTTATTCTTGATGAGAAATGCTGGAGCTGCATGGTTAGTAAGCATTTCTAACATATAGTTTATCTTTTTATCTTAAACAATGGTCATCTGGTAGAATTACAACTATTAGTTGCTTACAAGACAATAGAAATCCTCACTCTTACTCATACCCCTTTGCACCTACGCTAGGTTCCCCTACTGTCACTTCTTTGCACCTGTCCTCTGTTTTCTTTTTCCATTAGTTTGCCTGCCTATGCCTTAATTATTATAGTGCATCTTCAGTTCTAATTAAAATTCGTCAACCTATGCCAAAATCTGTATCCATTAATTTATCATATCATTAAGTTGTTATCTTTAAATGTTATCAAATATTCAGATGCAAGCTAAAAAACTTTTAACATTAATGATCGGTGAGTTCAAATTTATACTTACAAGTTGTTATTTTTACTATTTTTTCCAGTATGTACCTTGTAATGTCAGAGCTTTTCTCGCTGAATACATTGATGAGAGGAAGGAACATGCAAGAATATTGCGTAAAGAGCAGGTAGAGCCAGCCCTTCTTACACGTGAAGGAAGGTCTTGAAATGCTTTGTTTAAACATAGGGCGAACTACACAAAGTTCTGCGGTGGTGAGTGGTGCATCTTTGCGGATGATTATGAACTACGTGCTGGAGACCGCATAGAATTTGAACTACCAGACGAGGGACTGAATCTGGAAATACAAACATATCGGGGTGACAAAAGGCTGCTTCCATTACCCCACATTGGTGGGTATTTAATATTTCAAAATATTTTTTTTCGTTGTATTTTTATATGCATGCATCATACTAAAAAATATTAACCCCGTGTTGGATATAACTTTATCTAACTTTGAATACTTGTTCTTTTTCTAGCTCTCGACGATCTTTCTTCGGATGATTTCGACCACGTTTAGTGATGCGTCTACTCTAAGGATATTGAGCTTACCTACGACCAGACATGATTCTTTCTACAACGCCTTTTCCGAGATACTTTCATCCATTGCCGTCCATTTGTCCACGTGTTGACTCCCACTAACACCAAAGACTGCATCATGGTTGGTTACAACTATACTTTTTAAAATACCAAACATATTTTGCTTCGTATTCTCATAAAACAAAGGATATTGACCTAATCTTGCTTATATGTAAAATTATAAAGAAACAATTTATTAATCCTAAAACAACAAAACTTTTGTTGCTCTCTTAATATATTGTTTTATCTGCTTACTCGGGAACCTGAACATGCCAAGAAATATATTAGTTTCAATATGGAATTTCTTAATGATTGCGCAATCACCGTATTCAGCCATTCTTTTATTTAATGTCCAAGCGGCAAATCAATGCTTTTAATTTCTATTTAATTTTGGTTTCTTCTAGAAAATTCCGAGGAGTGTTGTCTCGACACTGAAGAGATGGGTGGACGTGCCAACCAATGGCAGGGTGACCCTTGAAGCTCCTGATGAACCTACCCATGTCATCACTCCTTCGTCGTACTACATCTGCAAAAAAGACGGCATGATGGTAATTAAAAAGTCTTCTTTCAGAGACTTCATATCAGCTGCATCCTTTGTTGAAGAGAACGTTGTTCTGTTCACTTTCAAAGAGCGCCATGATCATTCTGTGTCCATCATCATTCAGTGCATTCCGTAGATTCTGTTGGAACCAGCACTTAAAATGGAAGAAACGACGCATCTCCTAGGATGTTCAGTGGTCGTTTCATGATGATGCCCCCCAGGAGCAAATGACTGGTTAGTATAAGTTTGCTTATTAGAATGGTAGTAATGTAGCTCTTATGGACCAAGTGATTGCTTGAACTATCGGAATGATCTTTTGGAACTAATGTAGCTCTTATGGACCCTCAACTGGCTGTTGAACTGTCTGAACGATCTTTTGGAACTAATGTAGTTCTTATGGACACTCAAGTAGCTGGTTAACCTTTGAAATATTCACAATTCCAAAAATCAAAAAGCAAACAAATCATTTCCTGTTAAACTCTGAGTCAAAAATGAAAAAAATCAAGAACCAGTTTTTGCATCAAAATCTATAGCAATACCATGTTATCAAAGTTATTCAAAACATCTACTGAAACATATATACATTCAAAACCAAACGGGACTCCATTTTCAAGTGCACACTATGTTTACTTCACCAACTTTTTTTAAAACATACAATTGTGCACCAAATAACATAACAACAGTGCCTCGTTGACCAAGGAATGTTGTTAACCGAAAAAAACGTTTCGACAACAAAGGCACGACCATGACTCTGCTGAGTGTTCCACCGTTACTCCACTACCTTCACAGCCAAAGATGGAATACGCACACATGGATCACGCAGGCCGAAATCACTAGTTGAGGAGCGCTCCGCGCGCGCAGCACGCGGCAAATAAAACATTTCATTGAACAAGATAAGTGAAAATCTTAAAAAAACTGATCCAACAAACGCCTGTTTCCATAAATCTACCCCTGGAACCACAGGATGACTACCAACTGCTCTTTGACGGTTACCTTTTTTGCACGACAAAGTAAAGATCCCTTTCATTTTACCGAATCCATTTCCATATTCTTCCTTGGAAGTTTCTCATCGGCCGCAACAATTCACCATCGCACACCTGCAGCCATGGACGACGGGAAACTAACAACACTCACCAAACACGTCACTGCCCATGGTACAACCGTGCTGGAGGTGGTGTACATGAACGACCCAAAGACCGTGGAGCGAATCATCAAAAAGTACGAGGAATGGCTAAAGGAGGAGAAGAACAAGTTCGTCGGCCTCGACCTCGAGTACACACGTAAGAGTAGTTACATACGACAAGGGATCGCCGTCGTCCAACTTGCCATGCGCGAGCATGTCGTCGTATACCACTACTGCAGGTCCGAGCGCTCCCAGGCGTTACTTGACTTCCTGCAACGCAAAGCGGTAACTTTCGCTAGCATCGACACCAAGGGCGACAAGATCATGCTTGCCCGTGCATGGATTAAAATTCTAGACGAGCACCACGTCGACATCCAGAGGCAATTCTGTATCAAGGGTGGTGGAGAAAGGGACTCCATGGGTGACCTTGCATCGGCCATCATCGACCCCCTCCTACAAGAACATGAAGAAATCATTCCCAAAGGAGAAGCACAAGTTCTGGGAGTGGAAGCCACTTTCCCCGCTACACCTTGAGTACGCAGCAAAAGACGGGTATGTTAGCTACGAGTTGTACCGTAGAATCCTAATCATCAAGGATGGGCTACGTCACCTCCACCAACAACCATTGAAGGAAAGACTCCACCCACGTAAGAACAAAGATGAGGGATCTTCCAGCGGCTGGAAGCGCCGGAAGGGAAACAGCGGGTGGTGAATTGCGAGAAAATGGATGTCTACATTAAACTAGTAGTACCTAGTAGTTTGATAATTTAGATTGAATGAACCTATGTTTAAACTATGATTTGTTGTTGGTCACAGATGCTGTGTGTACTGTATTATTGTTTTACGTTGAACACAGAGGTGTGCTCATGTAAAAATGCATAGTATGTTTTGCATGTCTAAATGCAATTAGTAAGTTATCTCCTATTGAGCAAACATATGTTGTATCTATGATTATAGAAGAACAAATATGTCGCACGATATTGTATTATAATTTTCATACTTATCCTACACAAGATGCATCGTGCATTGCAAGAAATATGTGATTGTATCGTTGTTAACTTTCTGTAAAATGCTTATTCAAGATTGGCGTGAACAATTCATAAATATTGCATAACAACATTCGGTACAAAGATGCAAGGGACAAGCACTTTGAGAGTTTAGCCACATAGAAAAAAAATTAAAATCACACAATGACCATTTCACATCAAACACTGTTGTGTGCATTGAGAACCTCCTTGCAATTGCACACAAGTTCCTCTCCGTACAGCCATCCTGCAGGATGCCACAAAACTACAGTACTGTGTGCAACCGACCTATGTACAGTCATGGCTCTCTAAATGTCTATTTGAACCCATGCCTGTGGTGCCACACGCCCATGACCCTAGAGACTTCACACCTGTGCATCCACAACCGAGCCTCTCTAACCAAGTATTCGGACCGATGCCTCTGCTGCCATACTTCCGTGCCTCTAGGACCTTCACACCTTTTGTACATCAAGAGGGTTGATACCCGTGCCTCGAGAAGCCACACAACCGTGCCTGTAGTGACTTCACTTCCGTGCCTGTACTGACTTCATTTCCGTGCCTCCGGTGACTGAATCCACGTGCCTCACATGAAACCCACAGTGACTCTACATGCTCCGCACATGTGATCGCCCGTGCAACTTTGGTGCTGCACACACATTCCTCTCAGTACACCCGTATATTGCCAGATGCCACCAACCTATACATGTGCCTCCTTCCTATAGAGGCTTCACTCACGTGACTCTGGTGCCCACACACCCGTGCCTAGCGTAACACGCGCCGTGACTCTACAAGCTATTCACGCGTGATCGCCCGTGCCTCTTTGCTGCTGCACAGATGTTCCTGTATCTACAACCCATGTCAGAGGAAACATAGAAAAAACAAAAGGCACACACGTGCCTCTAATCTATGTATAATTATGCCTCCAATTGACTAACATCCGTCCAAAAAAACATCTAAAAAAGAGATGCATAGCCATGCCTCTTCTACAAACGAACTACAACAATGAACAGTTAGGTTCATATCGTTTCATATATCTAAATAATATTACACTGTAGAATAGATTTTTAAACAAAATCCATTATGTTCAAAGGCTATAACTAACATCACTGCGGCAGAAGATTGAAGATAACAACAAGCCTCCCATCACGCTCTTTGAAAGTTATGAGCACCAAGTTGTTTACTTCAATAGCCGATGCCTGGAGAAAATCACTGAATCCTTCCTTTTTTGAAAACCATTCTATTACCCAAGCCAATGAAGTAGGAGCAAGGAGTGCTCACATATATATCATCATCGCAAGATTCCAAAGTAACTTCAAGAGTTAAAACGCCAGTCCTGGGAAATGTCACAAACTCCTTCAAACTACTCACAACCATACCAGGAATAACCTGACAAAAACATCAAGCTATTAGAAATAGAACAAAAATTAAAAACTATAAATAGAAGAAATAATAAAAATAAATAAATAAACAGAAACAAAGAAAAATAGTGGAAAATAAATCTGACCATATGATGACCATTAACATTCATGGAATTAATCCTGTGAACAAAAGGACACCAGAGTATGTACTCGTCATCAAAGAGTTGACACGTCATGAAATACATCTGCTGATAATTGAGATCAACACCACGGGTGTAGAAACAACTCCCAACAAGTTCCTTCTCGGAGTCGCTCAAACCATCAAGAGCTACAAAATAAAATTACACAGGTTCAAGGGAACAGAAAAATCATGTGAAATGAAACAAGCTAAACACTTCCTTAAAAATAAACCTTACCAATAGAAGGTAAAGGAGACAACATATCTCCACCCTGATAAAAGTCAACACCAATCAACGTTCCATAGCGCTCAAGCCTAATGGTCATTCTATCACGATGATGAAGACCATAATCAATGACCAAATCTCCCCAGAAAGGACCATGGAATTTGCTCCTCACCCGACCATGACTAAACAGAACACCATACAAATAACCCTCACTAGAGTGAAGAGCAAGATTAGTATGTCTGTCACCCCTCCTTATGGCTAAAGCCATACACTCCTCGATGTAACGAGCAAGATGAGCTCTAACACTGCATGGAACATACTGCAAAACGAATGATCATAATAAAAAAAAAGACCTAGAAAAATTTCCATTCAAAACAGCAACAGCACAACCAAAAGAAATAAGTATGTGTGTGTGGCACCCCGGCTCAGAGAACCAGTTTACCAGTGTTTCCAACCCAGAGATCAAGTCTTTTGGAAACACACAACAACTTGGAACGGAACATAGCTGAACTTTTATTGATAATAGTCGAGTACAAGCTTATATATTACATGATCATCGAGGCCAAAAGCACATCTAGTGCTATGACAATATCTACATTATTTATCTAACATAACAGGGCCTCGATATTACTGTGGAATACTACAGCGAAAGACTGCTGCGTAGCGGAACATGATAGTAACTCCATCCATAGGGACACTGCTGAGGACACATCCTAGGCATCGCAACATAGATCTTCGAGACCTCCGTCTCAGTCTTCTCCTACATCTGGCATGATACGCCAGGTGAGTACTTTGAATGTACTCGCAAGCACGTGACAACCAAATATGCAGCAAATAATAGCATGGCAATCAACTTGTTAAGTCTTAAATGTTTCACTTACTGCTATTAACTTACTCATATCCGGGTTGTCTCGCAACCCTCGGAATACTCGATACCAGCGAGTACTTCCGCTCATAAGACAAGTTCTTCCATCATTACTATGATTATTACGGTTGATCACCTAGAGAGGTCTGGTCGGGCTGTCCAATACCGTGGACGCGGCTATTCGAATAGATTTTACACTCTGCAGAGGTTGCGCACTTTACCCACACTATGGAGCACCTGACCTCGTGATCCCATTCGGGTGGACCAGCGTTGCTCCAACGAAACCTGCCTGACCCGTGACTCTCCCATCGTACCACCGGCAATCACACTCCCTCGGAGTCAAGCCTTGGGTGGCCCCGTGTCACCTCGTGACACCTGCCACCGTCGTGGCCTAACTAAACTGTCCCAAACGGGGACGCCGGCACAAAACTCAACTGGGCTCACAGGGTTATCGCCGTCTACCTGATCAGGGCAGCACGCACGCATAACCCTCCCTGTCTGGAGGTACCGGTGAGAGAGCACGGAGCCAGAACAAGTCAAGGCCATCCCATATCGGCAAATGTGGCTGCACGGGTAAGCCCGGACAGGTGACTCTTGATCAACCAACTAAGTTTCTCTTAGCAATCAAGGTCATTCATCATATCAATTTAAGTTGTCAACAATAGGCATTTAAATACTTCACTTGAATTATCTATGTTAATTAAATGCGGGAAATGAATATGAATTATGCAATGCTATGAAATGCTTCATAATATGGATGTCCTGGCTTGCCTTGATCAGTTGGGTTGTTCAAATACTCCTGGTCTTCAAATCCACAAGAATCTCCTTCTGAAAACATTTTTAAATGGCAAAGGAAAATGTCACATAAAGCCTTTTTATTCACCAACAATTCTGTGAGTATTGGAAAAATACCAAACTTGGTCAGAAAATAAAGAAGTTGAATATGAACACAATGCAAAAAGAATCAGATCAATTGGACCTTTTAATAAAAAGTTATTAGTGGTCAAAGTGGCTGGTCAACTCTGTTTAAATAAACAAAATTCAGAAAAACAGAAAAACCTGGAATGGGCCACGTCGAAGGCGTAAAGGCCAAAGGCGCCTTCACTTACCCCTTCGCGCGCGCTGCTGGGCCACTGACAGGTGGGGCCCGCTCGGTTTAAAACAGAGGGAGGAGGGAGAGAACAGAGGAAGGCGGGGCTCCGGCGACGCTCACCGGCGATGGGGACGGTGGCGGAGCTGGGAGTTGACGGGGATCGATCGAGCACTTGAAGATGGTCCTCCCTGTACCCGTAGCTTCCCCGGAGATGGCCGGACGGCGCGGCCCCCTTCTTCTCCGGCGGACGGGCGCTACGGTGATCGACGAAGAGGCTCGATTTGCCGGCAGTTCGACGAGGCAGGAGCTCTAGGAGGGCTAGTGGAACTTGCTGAGTGCTACGGTGGTCTCAGGCGAAGCGGAGGAGGAGTGGTGGTGGCTGTCGATAGCGCGGGGGCGGCGGAGGAACTCCGGCGAAGCTCGAGGCCAGAGGGCCCCTCGGCCTTGGCTCTTGCTTGGGGAGGCAATGGAGGATGGAGGGAGAGGGTTGAGGAGCTCAGCGAGGCCGGGCGGGGTATTTATAGGCGGGAGGAGGCGCTCGGCGATCTCTCTGGATCAGCGGCGACATGGCTATGCCACTGGAGGAAGGACGGCGAGCTGGCCGTCGTGGTGCAGGGTGAAGCGACGGGAGCGAGTAGAGGCATTAAATGAGCGAGGGGATAGCTCGGGGAGAAGAAGACGAGCGGCACCACAACTATGGCTGCACGGGCGGCAAAGTGCTCGTGGTCGTGGTGGCCGCCGAGGGCTTCTCAGGCGAGGGGGAAGGGTCGGGAAGGTCCAGGTGTCGCACGGGAATGATGTCGGCACGCTTGGACAAGCTACTGTGGCGCAGGCGTCTCGCTCTGACGAGACCCGAGCCTGGCGCGGCACAGAGCACGGCGACAAGCATGCCATCGCTGTGCTCACCATGGTGCTTGCCACCAGGAGGCCACACAAGCCTGGAAAATCTTGTCCAACATGACGACCATCGATCCCTCACTTCACCTGTACCCATGGTTTGGCTTGGTTTGGTCTGAGATGAAGGGTAGCCTCAACAACAGTTCCTGACAGCAAAGAAGAGAGGGATCTGGAGTGGTGGAGAGCTAGGGATGGAGCCAAAAAGATTGTCTGGAGTGATCCTTGTTGGAAGGACTCCAAACTTGTCAAGTTTGAGGAGGTTTGGTTGAGGTTTGAGGGTAGTTCATGTGTAACCTACAAATCTGGTCCAGAATCTGAATGTTGAAGTACTACTCACTTGGATGATCTCCTAGGGCTGAAACTTGGTGGAGGGAAGTCATTTGTAGTTGTCCTCATGCCACAATTTTTTTAGAGCAATTGGACAAACCTAGCAGGTACTTCTTTCACAAAGGTCCAGACTGACCAGGAACAAAAATGAATTGTTTTGCAAAATGTTTGAACTAGGCCATGGAATATTTTTGGATATTGGGACAAGATATGGTCCAAGGTATTTTAGGGAATTATTTGAGAATTTTCTGATCACCAGGGCTATAGGTTGCTTCACAAACCCATAATGATGACCTAATTCCCAAATAAAAGAAAAGGGCTATTGGAAAAGATTTAAATTGGGATTTAGGTCCTTGAGATATTTGGCAAGGCATTGGCAAGGTGATGGGGCTTTGGATTACTTGGAAAAGATTCAAAAGTTTCCAAGACCAAATGAAAAGGTTCAAAAACCATTCAAATTTCAAATAAAGCCAAGAAAAGTTTGAAAAGAAAAGGTTGCCAAAATCAGGGTGTCACAAACCTACCCCCCTTAGGATGAATCTCGTCCTCGAGATTCGGTTGCTCAGGGAACAAATATGGATATGCGGATCTCAGAAAATCTTCTCTTTCCCAAGTGGCCTCTTCCTCAGTGTGGTGCTCCCACAGCACCTTGTAAAATCTTATCACCTTGCTCCTCGTGGTTCTTTCCATCTCATCCAAGATCCTGACAGGTTTCTCTTCATAAGTCAAATCCTTAGCCAATTCTAATTCACTCATATCCGCTTGCTTGGCTGGGGGTGCAATGCATTTCCTTAACTATGAGATGTGAAAGACATCATGAACGTCTGACAATGCTGGTGGCAATTCCAACTGATATGCGACTCTGCCCTTCCTAGAAATCACTGGAAAGGGACTGATATATCTTGGGGCCAACTTTCCCCGGGTGCCAAACCTCTTTACTCCCTTCATAGGGGTTACTCACAAGTAAGCATAGTCTCCATGCTCGAAAGTTACTTCCCGGTGTTTTGGGTCGTAATAGCTCTTCTGTCGGGACTTGGCTGCTCGCAGATGCTCTTGAATGTCCTTGACTTGCCTTTCAGCCTCAAGCATCAAATCCGTACCAAAGATGCGACTATCTCCTGTTTGGGACCAGTTCAGCGGTGTGCGGCACTTCCGTCCGTACAATGCCTCAAAAGCCGACATCTTGAGACTTGCTTGATAGCTATTGTTGTAGGAGAATTCAGCGTACGGTAGACTATCCTCCCATTTGGGTCCATGGGAGAGAGCACATGACCGAAGCATATCCTCTAATATTTGGTTCACTCGCTCGGTCTGTCCATCCGTCTGTGGATGGTACGTTGCGCTGTGTTTCAGCATGGTTCCCAGAGCTTGATGTAGCCGTAGCCAGAATGTTGAGGTAAATAGGGAACCCCTATCTGAAGTGATAGACTTGGGTACTCCGTGCAGACTGACTATCCGGGACATGTAGAGTTGTGCCAGCTGATTTGCGTTGAAAGTGGTCTTTACTGGGATAAAGTGAGCCACCTTCGTGAGTATGTCTACAATGACCCAAATAGCATCATTGCCTCTCGTGGACTTGGGCAGTCCCACAATAAAATCCATACATATGTCGTCCCACTTCCACTGGGGCACCGGTAAAGGTTGCAGTAGCCCAGCGGGTTTCTGATGCTCTGCCTTGACCTTGTTGCAAATGTCACAGCAGGCGACATAGTATGCTATATCTTTCCGCATTCCAGACCACCAAAAAGTTTCTCTCAAGTCCTGATACATCTTGGTACCTCCCGGGTGGATCGAATATGCGGACTCATGTGATTCCTTGAGTACTTGTTGCCTCAAGTTGTTCTGATTCGGCACACAAATTCGTTTCTCGAACCACACGGTACCCTGTTCATCTACACGGAAGGACTTGGCCTTCCCTTGCTGAATTAATCCCTTGATCTCCCGAATTTCTTCATCTGACTTCTGTGCTTCCTTGATTTCCTCCATGAGGGTTGGAGTAATTTCCAACGTGTTCGGGGTTATTGGGCCGCATAGCACCATATTGAGCTTGACAAACTCTTCTTGTAAGCTCGGATGCGTACCCTCAACTAGTGCATTCACAGCAGCTTGTTTCCTGCTCAGGGCATTAGCGACCACATTCGCTTTCCCTGTATGATAGTTTATCCCAACATCATAGTCCTTGACTAGCTCAAGCCATCTTCCCTGCCTGAGGTTCAGGTCGGGTTGAGTGAAAATATACTTGAGACTCTTATGGTCTGTGTATATTTCACATCGTTGTCCAATCAGATAATGCCTCCAAATCTTCAGGGCATGAACCACAGTAGCTAGCTCCAAGTCATGTGTGGGATAGTTCTCTTCATGAGGTCGTAGCTGTCGTGATGCATAAGCTACCACCTTCCCCTCTTGCATCAGCACACATCCGATTCCACGCCTGGATGCATCGCAGTATATGTCGAAACTCTTGTGAATGTCTGGGAGGACTAAGACAGGGGTTGTGGTTAGCCTCGTCTTTAACACCTGGAAACTACTGTCGCACTCGGCTGTCCAGATAAACCTTTGGTTCTTTTTCAACAATTCCGTCAGTGGCTTGGCTATCTTAGAAAAACCTTCAATGAAGCGACGGTAGTAGCCTGCCAAGCCCAGGAAACTACGGACTTCGGTCACCGTGGCTGGTGTCTTCCAGTTCAAGACCGCAGTAACCTTACTGGGATCAACAGCTATTCCTTTATCTGACAGAATATGTCCAAGGAATCCCACCTCTTTCAGCCAAAATTCGCACTTACTAAACTTGGCATATAAGCGATGGGTTCTCAATCTTTCCAAGGCAGCTCTGAGATGTTGCTTATGCTCCTCTTCATCCTTAGAGTATATCAGGATGTCGTCAATGAACACCACTACAAACTTGTCCAGAAAGTCCATGAAGACTTTGTTCATCATGCTCATGAAGTAGGCTGGAGCGTTGGTCAATCCAAACGCCATAACTGTAAATTCATATAGTCCATAACGAGTGGTGAACGCTGTCTTGGGGATATCCTCCTTTCGGATTTTCAGCTGATGATATCCCGTTCTAAGGTCGATCTTAGAGAATACCCGTGCTCCATTCAACTGGTCGAATAAGTCATCAATTCGAGGGAGCGGGTACTTGTTCTTGATAGTGACCTCGTTAAGCTGGCGATAGTCTACGCACATTCGTAGACTTCCATCCTTCTTCTTGACAAATAATACTGGTGACCCCCATGGTGAGATGCTTGGACGAATGTATCCTTTCTGTAGCAACTCGTCTAACTGCTTCTTTAGCTCTGCCAGCTCTGGGCCTGGCATACGATAATATTTCTTGTATATTGGAGCTGTACCAGAAATTACTTCAATGGCGAACTCCAATTTTCGGTCGGGCGGCATTCCTGGTAATTCCTCAGGAAATACATCCGGAAATTCACCCACTACCGGGATCAGATTCATATCTGTAACAGTGGTCTGGTATGCCTTGCCCTTTCTTGTTATCATTCTGCTGGCCAGAAATTGGACGGTTTGTCCGACGGGGTTCACCAATGTCACCGTTCTGGTGGCGCAGTTGATACACACTTGGTGCGGTGCCAACCAGTCCATTCCCAGTATTATGTCCAGTCCTGGGGATTCAATGGCAACAAGGGTAGCTGGGAATTTGACTCCATGGATTGAGATTTCCAGACCCTTGTATATTATATTTGTTCTGAGCATTGAGCCATGGGATTGTACCACCATGATTTTTTCCAAAAGTGAAGGACAAAATTTGTGCAAGGTGGCAAAACTTCGCGAAATAAACAAGTGGGAAGCCCCAGAATCAAATAAAATTATTGCAGGTATGTCGTTGACAAAAAACATACCAAGGACAATGTCTGGAGCCTCGCAGACTTCTTTGGCAAATATGTGGTGGACGCATCCGTGGCTGAAGTTGTGGTTGGGGCGGCGTCCAAGGTGATTGATTTGTGGCTTGTAGTCAGCTGATTGCTTTCCGTTATTAGTAGGACACTGCTTGGCGTAGTGTCCACTCTGGCCACAAGTGAAACAGGTGTTGTTGCGGCGGCAGTCCTCTATGATTGGCTGCTTGCCGAAGGTCTTGCTCTGGTTGCCTGGCTTGCTGTTGTTGCCACCATTGTTCCACACAGGTTTGTTTTCAGATGGCCCTGACTGCCAACTGCGCAGTTTTTGCGCATATGGTTCCCTGTTGTCCTTCTTAGGCTCGAACTTCCTCTTACGATCATCATTCCCAGACTTGTGTTCTCGTTCGGCGATGAAGGCCTTATCCACCAAGGTCTGGAAATCGGGGAAGTCCAACATGCATAGCTGACATCGGAGGGCGTGATTAAGTCCTCCGAGGAACCGGTCTATTTTCCTTTCTTCGGTAGCCACATCATGAGGAGAGTACCGGGCCAAGTTGTTGAACTTGTTTATGTATTCTCCCACAGACATGTTTCCTTGTGTGAGAGACAGGAATTCTCTCTGCTTCACTTTCATGATACCTGTGGGAATATGATACTTGCGAAACAGCTCTTTGAATTTCTCCCAGGAAATCTCTTCTCCAGCAGGCCACATTAACTTGGAGTTGTCCCACCATATGGCTGCCAGGCCTTCGAGATAATGGGTGACAAATGGGACTTTATCTGCTTCTTCACAACGAGCGATGTCCAATTTATTTTCCATGGTTCTTAACCAGTCATCAGCCTCAATAGGATCCACAGCCTGACCAAAGCTGGATGGTTTTGTGCGCTGGAAGTCAGACAGTTTGGAATGCACCCCATTGCCATTGTTCTGACCTACTATTGTCTGCATACTCTTGAGAAATTCCATGAGGTCTTGGTTTCTCTTTTTCTCAAACATTCTCATTATCTGATCTGTGGTTGATGCTTGAGGTGGTGGTGGTGGTAAGTCTTCGGGCGGTTGCCCTGCCTGCCTGGCGGATCGACGGACGGGGTTTCCATCGCCGCCTTGACTGCTACTTCCTTTCTTCATCCTAATTTTTGTTCCCATGGCAAATACCGAATCGATGAGCAACATCCATAAGGACAAATACAGTAATATGACACCAGAGAAAATTTATGAAAAAGGGCAAATAAAAAGAACAACATAATTATACAAGATAACCCAACATCATACATGGCAAGCTAGTAGGGGAATATCATGGCTAGACTGCTCGTACGGCAGTCGACATATGCAAAGATGCATGCATTACTACTCAAGCTCCAGTCTAGTGCGTCGGTGACACGAACACTGCCCATCTGAAGAGTCCTCGTCGTCAGATCCTGAGTCAGACTCAGAACTGATGATGTGAGTCACCGGGTCAAAGGAGACGCGACGTCGCTGCTGAGATGGCTCTCCTTCTGCGGGAGAAAGAGCACGTCGCCTCAGCATCGGCGGAGCAGGAGTGGCTAGGAGTGAGGCCCACTTAGCTGGGGTCTCAAGTCGGCTACCAGACGATAAGCCTGATGGTCCAAAAAAACCAGAAGGGGTATCAAGCACACGCGGAGGTGGAACTGGTGGTGGATACCTAGGTGGAACTACAGGAGGAGGAGGTGCTGGAGTCACTGCTGCAAGTGCCTCCTGAACACGACACAGCTCCTCAGCCAAGGAGATGATCATACGGTAACTGGCGTTTAGATAGCGAGACAAAACACCAGCCGCATGATCACACGCCGGGTCAACAGGTGAGAAAAGGACTCGCCCTGTCGTAGGCGACAGAGTGGGATAGTGGAAGAAACCTGGATGGGTCTGCATCTCAACCTCGTGGAAGTGCAAATCGGTAATAGCCTCCATGGCAGCAAACTGGATCGCCAGCTCTGGAGTAGAAGCCACTCCGCCCTTGGAAGAGCGAGAAGAGCTTCCAATATCCGAAGTCGCGGTCATGTAAGCCACTGCATGGTACTCATATACTGACTCACCCAACTGCTCCCGGAACACCTGGTACACCGGGTCATCACCGTTGGGATACAGCCGAAGCCAGACGCTATGAAGCAGAGCTGGAAAAGTGTGGGGTTCTGACTCATGATGAAAGTGATATGGAACTGGTGCCATCTACACTCACAATGCCAAGAGTTAGTAACATAATGAATTATGATGCATGAGGCATGGCATGCAACAATCAAATGCAACAAGCAAGATGCACACTCAAGGTCCTATGCTAATCGCAGTCCTAGCGCGGGTTACCTAGGGTGTCCTACAGTCAGCACGGCTCTGATACCAAGCATTGTGGCACCCCGGCTCAGAGAACCGGTTTACCAGTGTTTCCAACCCAGAGATCAAGTCTTCTGGAAACACACAACAACTTGGAACGGAACATAGCTGAACTTTTATTGATAATAGTCGAGTACAAGCTTATATATTACATGATCATCGAGGCCAAAAGCACATCTAGTGCTATGACAATATCTACATTATTTATCTAACATATCAGGGCCTCGATATTACTGCGGAATACTACAGCGAAAGACTACTGCGTAGCGGAACATGATAGTAACTCCATCCACAGGGACACTGCTGAGGACACATCCTAGGCATCGCAACACGGATCTTCGAGACCTCCGTCTCAGTCTTCTCCTGCATCTGGCATGATACGCCAGGTGAGTACTTTGAATGTACTCGCAAGCACGTGACAACCAAATATGCAGCAAATAATAGCATGGCAATCAACTTGTTAAGTCTTAAATGTTTCACTTACTGCTATTAACTTACTCATATCCGGGTTGTCTCGCAATCCTCGGAATACTCGATACCAGCGAGTACTTCCGCTCATAAGACAAGTTCTTCCATCATTACTATGATTATTACGGTTGATCACCTAGAGAGGTCTGGTCGGGCTGTCCAATACCGTGGACGCGGCTATTCGAATAGATTTTACACTCTGCAGAGGTTGCGCACTTTACCCACACTATGGAGCACCTGACCTCGTGATCCCATTCGGGTGGACCAGCGTTGCTCCAACGAAACCTGCCTGACCCGTGACTCTCCCATCGTACCACCGGCAATCATACTCCCTCGGAGTCAAGCCTTGGGTGGCCCCGTGTCACCTCATGACACCTGCCACCGTCGTGGCCTAACTAAACTGTCCCAAATGGGGACGCCGGCACAAAACTCAACTGGGCTCACAGGGTTATCGCCGTTCGCCTGATCAGGGCAGCACGCACGCATAACCCTCCCTGTCTGGAGGTACCGGTGAGAGAGCACGGAGCCAGACCAAGTCAAGGCCGTCCCATACCGGCAAATGTGGCTGCACGGGTAAGCCCGGACAGGTGACTCTTGATCAACCAACTAAGTTTCTCTTAGCAATCAAGGTCATTCATCATATCAATTTAAGTTGTCAACAATAGGCATTTAAATACTTCACTTGAATTATCTATGTTAATTAAATGCGGGAAATTAATATGAATTATGCAATGCTATGAAATGCTTCATAATATGGATGTCCTGGCTTGCCTTGATCAGTTGGGTTGTTCAAATACTCCTGGTCTTCAAATCCACAAGAATCTCCTTCTGAAAAAAAAATGGCAAAGGAAAATGTCACATAAAGCCTTTTTATTCACCAACAATTCTGTGAGTATTGGAAAAATACCAAACTTGGTCAGAAAATAAAGAAGTTGAATATGAACACAATGCAAAAAGAATCAGGTCAATTGGACCTTTTAATAAAAAAGTTATTGGTGGTCAAAGTGGCTGGTCAACTCTATTTAAATAAACAAAATTCAGAAAAACAGAAAAACCTGGAATGGGCCACGTCGAAGGCGTAAAGGCCAAAGGCGCCTTCACTTACCCCTTTGCGCGCACGCTGCTGGGTTGCTGACAGGTGGGGCCCGCTCGGTTTAAAACAGAGGGAGGAGGAAGAGAACTGAGGAAGGCGGGGCTCCGACGACGCTCACCGGCGATGGGGACGGCGGCGGAGCTGGGAGTTGACGGGGATCGATCGGGCACTCGAAGACGGTCCTCCCTGTACCCGTAGCTTCCCCGGAGATGGCCGGATGGGCGGCCCCCTTCTTCTCCGGTGGACGGGCGCTACGGTGATCGACGGAGAGGCTCGATTCGCCGGCAGTTCGACGAGGCAGGAGCTCTAGGAGGGCTAGTGGAACTTGCTGAGTGCTACGGTGGTCTCAGGCGAAGCGGAGGAGGAGTGGTGGTGGCTGTCGATAGCGCGGGGGCGGCGGAGGAACTCCGGCGAAGCTCGAGGCCAGAGGGCCTCTCGGCCTTGGCTCTTGCTTGGGGAGGCAATGGAGGATGGAGGGAGAGGGGTGAGGAGCTCAACGAGGCCGGGCGGGGTATTTATAGGCGGGAGGAGGCACTCGGCGATCTCTCTGGATCAGCGGCGACGTGGCTACGCCACTGGAGCAAGGACGGCGAGCTGGCCGTCGTGGTGCGGGGCGAAGCGACGGGAGCGAGCAGAGGCATTAAATGCGCGAGGGGATAGCTCGGGGAGAAGAAGACGAGCAGCGCCGCAACTATGGCTGCACGGGCGGCACAGTGCTCGTGGTCGTGGCGGCCGCCGAGGGCTTCTCCGGCGAGGGGGAATGGTCGGGAAGGTCTAGGTGTCGCACGGGAACGATGTCAGCACGCTTGGATAAGCTACTGCGGCGCAGGCGTCTCGCTCTGACGAGACCCGAGCCTGGCGCGGCACAGAGCGCGGCGACAAGCATGCCATCGCCGTGCTTACCACGGTGCTTGCCACCAGGAGGCCACGCAAGTCTGAAAAATCTTGTCCAACGTGACGACCATCGATCCCTCACTTCACCTGTACCCATGGTTTGGCTTGGTTTGGTCTGAGATGAAGGGTAGCCTCAACAACAGTTCCTGACAGCAAAGAAGAGAGGGATCTGGAGTGGTGGAGAGCTAGGGATGGAGCCAAAAATATTGTCTGGAGTGATCCTTGTTGGAAGGACTCCAAACTGGTCAAGTTTGAGGAGGTTTGGTTGAGGTTTGAGGGTAGTTCATGTGTAACCTACAAATCTGGTCCAGAATCTGAATGTTGAAGTACTACTCACTTGGATGATCTCCTGGGGCTGAAACTTGGTGGAGGGAAGTCATTTGTAGTTGTCCTCATGCCACAAAATTTTTAGAGCAATTGGACAAACCTAGCAGGTACTTCCTTCACAAAGGTCCAGACTGACCAGGAACAAAAATGAATTGTTTTGCAAAATGTTTGAACTAGGCCATGGAATATTTTTGGATATTGGGACAAGATATGGTCCAATGTATTTTAGGGAATTATTTGAGAATTTTCTGATCACCAGGGCTATAGGTTGCTTCACAAACCCATAATGATGACCTAATTCCCAAATAAAAGAAAAGGGCTATTGGAAAAGATTTAAATTGGGATTTAGGTCCTTGAGATATTTGGCAAGGCATTGGCAAGGTGATGGGGCTTTGGATTACTTGGAAAAGATTCAAAAGTTTCCAAGACCAAATAAAAAGGTTCAAAAACCATTTAAATTTCAAATAAAGCCAAGAAAAGTTTGAAAAGAAAAAGTTACCAAAAAATCAGGGTGTCACAGTGTGCCAAAAATTGATCAAATATAAAATGTTATTCTTACAACACGAGTCGAACAACGCCGATCCAGAACCACAGTGAACACATCTACAGAAGAATCAACAGACGAACACGGGCCACCCGGCATACGGCAAAAAGGACAAGCCATACCTGCAAAGAACACAATGATTATCAAGAACTAATTCCACAAACCGAGTTGAAAATTGACATATGATAGTATTGGAAGCCCTCACCCGTAACTACCACATAAATCTCCATATCCCGGAAATATAATGGGAACAAAAAGGGAAACAAAAAGGAAACAGGGAACTCACGAATGCAACCGGTAGGAAACGACGATCGTGCGAACGGGGAAGCGTCGTCCACGGTAAAGAAGGACCGCCGTAAGCAGGCGACAAGCGCGGCGGGCGCGACGGGGGCTGCCGTAAGCGCGTGACAAGAGCGGCGGGCGCGACGGACGGCGACGACAGCAACGAAAGGACAGACGGCGGCGACGGTTC
Source organism: Thinopyrum elongatum (assembly GCA_011799875.1). Taxonomy (NCBI): domain Eukaryota; kingdom Viridiplantae; phylum Streptophyta; class Magnoliopsida; order Poales; family Poaceae; genus Thinopyrum; species Thinopyrum elongatum. The sequence goes on along the minus strand of CM022301.1, from coordinate 96,470,225 downwards.
GACGACACCAAAGAGAAACAAATCTCAAAACAGATCAAAAGTGTATTACAAAACACTAAAAGTACAAGGACTAAAGTGAAAAAAGGAAAAATCAGAAAGGAAAACCAAAAACCGAAAATCATGGGAGTGCCCCTCAGCGCGACAAGTGTTGCTCGCGGAGCGCGCGCGGAGTGCTCCCCGACTAATCGTGGGAACTCCTAGTCAGCGCCTTCAGCGCCGACAATGGTAACCAGCGCTCGCAGCAGTCCCACGTGGGCCGGCCCAGGAAATGCTACACAGACGCGAAGTCTTAGCCTCTTACAGGAATCGAACTCGCACCCATACGGTAGTGTTTGTGTTAGGCTAACCAATAGACCTACTTAGCACTAGTGACTGATTACATCGCGAATTTTCTAAGAACCTTGCAGCCGCGCTATTTATTGCACAGAAAAATTGTACGGTTTACTTCATAGCTTGGATTTTCGAATTTCTTGAATATTGTACGTTTTACTTTATAGCTTGAATAAAAGTTCATTAAATATGAAAAAAATGTTCATCAAAATTGAAAAAAGTTCATAGATCTTCAAAAAAGTTCATCGAATTTGGAAAAACTTCATTGATTTTCGAAAAAGTTCATACAGTTTTTGAAAAAAAGTTCATCGCATTTGAAAAAAGTTCATCATAATTGAAAAACAGTTCACAAACTTGAAAAAAAGTTCATCGAATTTGAAAAAAGTTCATCGAACTTCAAAAAAAGTTCATCGAATTTAAAAGAAGTTCATCAAATTTGAAAATAAGTTCATCGAATTTTTAAAAAAACCGCGCACTAAAGAAAACAAAGAAAGATGAGGAAAAAAGAAAGAAGAAAAAGAAGAAAGAAGAAACTGAACTGAAGAACGAAGTAAAAAGGAAGAAAACGAGCTAACTAATCATTCGAGGGCTGTTGTGCCTGGTGGCTATAGCCGTGCGCTTGCAATAAAGGGGTCGCGTGCTCGAATTCCCGTCACCGCACACTTTTTTGTTTTTCGAAAACAGGAAAAAAGAACGGGAACGGGCCGGCCCAATTAGAAACGCCTGCAGGCGCCCGTTGGCGAACCGGCGCATAAGCGCCAAATAGGATTTGTCACTAATCATTGCGGGGAGCGCTCCTCAACTAGTGATTTCGTTTTCACCCCGTCAGCAGCCCGTTGTAGATATGGGTCCATTTTCACCCCAATGTCTCTTTTGGCCTGTTAGCAGCCCATCCTACACTTTGACCTTTTTCTGCTCCGATGTAACTTTCAGCTTGTTAAAGTATTATCCAACTACATAACGTTTTCGCCAGTGAAGTCCAGTGTTTGCCGATTGAGCAAAACACATACGTTAGGGTGACCGAATATGAACCACAACTCCGTGTTCAGTGACCTCAAATTGAGTTTCCCAAAATATAGTCTCCAAAGTGATCATACCATCTAAATATAGTGGACACCAAAAAAAAACCTAAAAATAGAATGTATTTTACTGGCAGATGTAACAAGAAAAAATAATCGAAGCTGGCGATGCTTCGGTGTTGAACCTGAAGAGATATAAGGATTCCTTCAAAACAAAATGAATAGACAAAAAAACCACCTCACTCCCAAACTATATATACATCTTTAAAAAAGGCACACCGCAGCACAAGTACATGCTGTTTGCCAAGAAAGCTACAGTTGTTAATTTAGAATAGGTTCAATACACAAGTGCAATATAAGCCCAGCGGTTTGCAAGGTGGCACGGTTAGTAGCTTACTACATAAGATGGACTAGTATAAGCTAGCAAAAGCACGCCCTTCATTCGCACCGGATTACACGTTTTCAGATGCTTCCAGTTTGCAACCAAGATCATCGTCACCGTCTGGACGCCCCATGGTGTGTACCCGGACGAGCCCGTCTCTCAGATAGCATATCAAGCGGAGCCCAGACACATGGATTGGTGACATGACGGTGATGCCCAGCAGCGCATGCCACCAGTTCTCGGCAACAATGGCCAACACGAGCATGAAGCCAACGTAGAACACTAGATACAGCACGAAGCAAATGTTCTGCAAAACAGTAATAATCAAATGCAAAATGTCAGGTACTCCCAGCCATGAAGAGGGTGGCATACAGCTTTGCACCTAACAGACAGATGAATATGTAGTACTCAGTTGCCAAATAAAATTGAGCACACCTCTAAGACAGCCCACATAGCCTATCCCAATTCTAACTTGGACACAACTTCCCGAGTTTATCCAACTCAAATAACTAAATACAGTCGGTGATGAGAAAGCATTAGTACAAGGGTAAAACTGTTGTAATGCATTTCTTCCAAGGCTTCAAGGTTTTAGTTTCTTTTCATAAATACAGGCATGAACCATCATGTTAAAGAAATTATAACTTCCTTAAGGCATAAAAAGTGTGAGTGTTCGAGAAAGGCATAAACAATGTGTTACTCAAAGAAGATTAGTACTCCTAGCTACATACACCTTTTCTACCCCTTTCTGCTCCCTTTTCTGTGCACTCTGCCGCTTCTCTCCCTCTCTTCCCCGTTGGCACTGCCGGCGGGAGAAGACCGGAGGAGGGGCCAGATCCTCCGATTATATCTGTTTATCCATCTAGCTGAGTCCTTTATGGCTCCTAACAAACTCTCATGGGGCGCACACAAGCGTGTGCCGCAATGCCTAATCTAATCTTTGTACAAAAATATCTTTTCCTCTACCTTGTAAGTGTGGGTTGTAATCTGTTCGTGGGGCCTTCTAGTCCCACTTGGAAGTAATATGAAGCAGGAGCTTTTTGCCCAAAAAACAAATGTGTTACTCAAAACACACGCCCAGCCATGCGGCCCTCAAAACATAGAGCCGGCCCTTTTGGCTAGAGTTCTACTAACTTGCCTTTCTGAGGGATGGAGAGCACCAGACTAGCTTCCTTTTGGTTTTGCCTTCTCTCTCTGGCAGCAAGGAGTCAGCGATTGTTGCGCTCACTGTTGGTTGTCTAGACTGTCTTAGCGGCACACCAAAACTAGTGTAGCCAGGCAATGGTGTGTGTGGCTTTTGCATGTGCTTCCTTATTAACCGTGTTTTGTTATGTTTTGGGGGCTGTCTTTCCTAATTAACTGGATAACTCTTTTCTTACTGGAATCGCAGGAATCCTGCCCTCGGGGTTCGTTCAAAAGAATCAACTTTCTTAGGTGACAAGACTTTTGCTCTTTCTTCTTTTTCTTTTTAACTTAATTAACACATGGAATTGAACACGAGAATGGTACTTACAAGGGAGACCTTGATTAAATTGGCCCGCATAGATTTCTCGGGGCCCATCTCTGCCGCACCCTTGGTGTTGGTCACATTGGCGATGCTCTGAACTGAAATCATGTCAAGACCGTTCTTGAGATGTACTCGGTTGGAACTGATGACCATCAAAAACTAAGATTGGAAGACCAGAGGTTATTTAACAACATCACAGTTATAACAATAAACATTTCTATGAAAAACAATGGTGTTGAAAGTGGCACCTTTGGATGGTTGGAAAGACAAACCCAGATCTTGATGCAAATGCAAATAAGTACAACGGTGACCGAAGCCACGAGAATTCTTGATTCTTGAAACATCGTCATCATCGTCACGCCCTCAAGCACGTAGATATATATAAACTGAGATAAAACGAGCAAGGCTCCAATATCCAGACTACAGCCACCTTGCTCAACCACCTTAATGATGCGGCGCGTGATCAACAAAATTGGTAGAATCGAGAATGGAAGTCCCAGAAATGCAGCCTTTGATACGATGTTTACAGGAGTTTCTGCCCACCTGAGGACGCAAGCGGCACTGTATACATTGAGAACTGTGATTGGTGTGACTGATGCATCTGAAACTGCCTTTAGAAACGACAGTAATGCCTGTGTAATGGAATGGATTGTAAGTTTATCAATTACCCAATCAAACAAAGATGAGATATTGAGAATTAATGGAAGTACGAAACGACATATTTTACCGGTCCGCTCAATGGAAATGGCTTCTGATTTTCATCATTTTTCACAGGAGGCCTGGCCTGCAAGGAAGCGATTGGCCTTTAATCATCCAGGAACGAAACAAGAATAATGCAAAACATGGAAATATTTCCCAGTAGTAATATGTCAGTAAATAATTCGTGCTTATGTTAAGAGATGGTGTGCCATACACAAAACGAAACAAACATTAGAAAATTGATTAAAATAAAAGCAGAGACGCAATGGTTATCGATGGGAAGAGTGACTGGGAAACATAATGAACGCAGATCGATTTCATCTCTGAATTATTAGACAAGAGAAATAACACTACTGTTTTCTTTGATCCAGGGGACCAAGGTTTGTACCCAGAACACACCCACACACAAAAACCCTAATCCAAGAGTCCTATCTAGAGCGCATCCGCGAATACGGCACCAAAATCCGCTATGGTTCCAACCAGAGGCGGGGAGTGAGAGAAGGGAGAGCAAGCATACTGACCTCGGTCGCCTCTGGCACAGCGGAAGTCTCCATCGGTGCCGGAGGCGGAGGCGGAGACGAGCGGGGAAACGGCGAAGCGAGGGTTTGGTGAACGTCGGTCGTGACTCCGTTTCCGCGACCTGCTCGGTGGAAAGTTTTTTTTTCCGGCAATGCTCGGTGGAAAGTGGAAACCAGGCATGTGGGCCGGCCCGTTCGGCCGATTCTTCCATGTCGGTTTTTGAACCGGTGGTGGGACCTCCTATTTGCGCGCCTTGCCAAATGCTATTCGGCGCCTTCAGCGCCGTTTCCTTCGGTTCCCGCAAACGGGCGCGCACCCCCCGCTACGCGATGGGCCGGCCCATTTCATTTCGTTTTCCTGTTTCTAAACTGCAAAAAAATCATTACAAGCCGTAATTCGAACCTGAGACGCGCAAGTTCAGTGCCAACTGCGACAACCACCTGGCCACCTCGCCTTCCGTGCATACATACATGCTTTCCGTCTTTTACTCTTTCACTTTTATTTCCTTTTTTCTTTTTCTCTGCCTCTTTTTACAAGTCCGTGATTTTTTTCCTTCAAAATAGATTAACTTTTTCCAAAATCCATTAACTCTTTTCAGATTGAGAACTTTTTTCAAATTGGTGAACTTTCTCAAAATCGATGAACTTTTTCAAATTCATGAAGTTTTTTTCAAAAATTGATGAACTTTTTTTAACATTCGTGAACTTTTTTCAAATTCGATGACCTTTTTTCAAAATCGATGAACTTTTTTCAAATTTTTGAACTAGTTTTTTACAAAATTGATGAACTTTTTCCAAAATTGGTAAACTTTTTTTCAAATTTTTGAACCTTTTCAAAATTCGATGAACTTTTTTCAAACTTGTGAATTTTTTTTCAAAATTGATGAACTTTTTCCAAATTTGATAAACTTTTTTGAAATATAGATGAACTTTTTACAAATGTGTGCTTTTTTCAAAATGGATGATATTTTCTTTTTCAAATCGGTGAACTTTTTTCAAAATGGATGAACCTTTTTCAAATCGATGAACTTTTTCAAATTTTTGAACATTTTTCAAAACTGATGAACTTCTTTCAATATTTGTATGAACCTTTTTAAATATATGAACTTTCATCATGTTCATGTTTTTTTATTGTGTCTTCTTTTTTCACTTTTATTATATAATAGTACGTATAATATTCTGGATATATACATCCTATGTATTAATGTTGTTCTACCAGAAGGGACAAATAGAGTTTTGTCCTTTACAAGAACACACTGATGAGTTGGCGTAGTAGTTATATTCTCGGCTTTAGACGTTGAGAGGATAACCACTAGACCAGTTAACTGCTTATGAATGGTAACAGTGCGAAGTTTTTAAAGAATAGAAATGTAGACGCGAAATTTCTTCCGCATCACACTGTACCATTTATATTTTCTAATTATTTGAAAACATGTTCACATATTACAGAAAAAGTTCATGAGCATGCAAAAAAAGTTCACCAAATCGAAAAAGTTCATGTATTCAAAAAAAAAGTTCACGAATTCAAAAGAAGTTCATCGATTTTCAAAAAAGTTCATCAAGTTTGAAAAAAGTTCATCGATTTGAAAAAAGTTCATCTAAATTGAAAAAAGTTCATCGACTTTGAAAAAAAGTTCATCTATTTTGAAAAAAGATCATTGATTTTGAAAAAAAGTTCATCGATTTTGAAAAAAGTTCATTGGTTTTGAAAAAAGTTCACTGATTTTGAAAAAGTTCATCAATTTTGAGAAAAAGTTCATCGATTTTCAAAAGAGTTCATCGATTTTGAGAAAAAATTCAAAAAAAATTAAAAGGCTCATCAAATTTTAAAAATTAGTTCCTCGATTTTGAAAAAGGTTCATCAATTTTAAAAAAAGTTCATGAGTTTCGAAAAAAATCAGTTCATGGGTTTAGAAAAGAAGTTCATCTATTTGAAGGAAACAATTACGAATTTGGAAAAAGAAAGTAAAAAAGGATAGAGAAAAAAGAAAAAAAGAAAAAAGAGGAACAAAGAAATGGATGAAAAACATGTATGTTATCACAACTCCTCCCGTGGTCGAGTTGGTTACGCGCCTACATCTGATGACCCGCGATGCGGGATCGAACCACAGAACGCGCGCCACTTTTTGCAATTTATCTCCTGTGTTTAGAAAACAGGAAAAAAATGTAATATGGGCCGGCCCGACTAAGACGCAGGGTAGCTGCTGCAGGCGCCGGTTAGCCAAAAACAGTACAAACCGGCGCCTGCAGCGCTAAATAGGAATTGCCGTGAATCACGGGCACCCCTATTTCTCGCTTTAAGCGAGCACAGGGGGGATGCCACGGCCAATTTTTTTTTCCTTTTCTGTTTTCCGTTCTCATTTTTTGCTTTATTTTTGTACTTTTCTTCATACTTTAAAATATTATATATATATATAAATCTTCAAAAACACATTTGAAAAATGTTGAATAAGTATTAAAAAATATTGAACAAGTATCCGAAATTTTTTAATAAGTATTAAAAATATTGAACAAGTATTTGACAAATGTTGAATAAGTATTCAAAATTGTTGAACAAGTATTTGAAAAATGTTGAATGAGTATTTGAAAAGTGTTGAAAAATTATTTGAAAATGTTGACTAAGTATTAGAAATGTTGAACATGTATTTCAAAATGTTGAATAAGTATTTAAAAATATTGAACACATATTTGAAAAATGTTGAACAAGTATTAAAATATTGAGCAATTATTTTAAAAATGTTGAATAAGCATTCAGACAATGTTGAACGAGTATACAAAAAATGTTGATCACTTATTAAAGAAATGTTTTTTACATATATGAAAATGTAGAGTGAAAACGAAACAAAAAACAAAGAAAACCTTGTCAAAAAAGAAAAAAAGAAAACAGGTACCCGTGAAAACTAATGGAAAAAACGATGAATGGAGAATGAAACAAAGAAAAGTTGGTGAAAACCAAGAAAAACAAAAATGAAAACCTGAAAAGTATTGTATATCCGTTTTTTTACTTCATTTAGTTCGCATCCTATGTTCCTGACAAGAACTGGGTCATGGCTTAGTTGTAGCAGCGCAACGAAGCAACCAATGGATCTTGGGATTTGAACCCCGCGCCACACGCGACCTTTTTTGCTCTCCTTTATTTCCTTTTATTGCGCTAACGGGCCGGCCATTTACTGTAGACTTGACGCGAGAGATCCCGTACGGCTCGCTTAAAGCGAAAAATAGTCGATTCGCATAAAGCGAAAAATAGTCGTTATGGTGAATCACAGTAGTAGCGAAACAAAGCCGCTTGACGCGCCTCGCCACATTCTTGCTTGAGCGGCCCTAACAAAAAAACATCCTTGCTCCTGCCGGGTTTTCAAATAATATTTGTGAAATCTTCAAAAAAAAATTGTGAATTCAAAAACTATTCATAAATGCTTTTTGCTTCACCATGAAGCACAACTATGCTTCGCGTGAAGTACGGCTGGGCTTTTTCATGAAGCACAACTATGCTTTTCACTTTTGAAAAGCACAATTCTGCTTTTTCACACGGTGTGCTTCACACAAGAGAAAAAAAATCATGAAAACCTAAAACCAAGCAGAAGTCAAAAACCAAGAACACGTGCAGAGGAAAAAAACATCCACCCATGGGGTGCGGTCACGACGCCTGGTAGCGGTTGGGCACACCACATGGAAATGCGGGATCACTCCTTTTTTAGGTGCTGGAAATTGACCGCTCGAGGTCCCCCGAAGGGGCACCCTTCAATTAGTCGGTCACAGCGTCCTAACGTGCTGGATGGGATACCGGGTACATGCCGCATAAAGATGGCCGACCAGGAGACTTCTGTTACTTCCCTTTTCGGTTTTGGGATGTTTTTTATATTGTTTTTCTTCTGCTTTTATTTCCTTTTTCATTCTCTTTTTTCAATTTTGGAATTCGTGAATGTTTTTTCTGAATTGGTGAGCGTTTTCTAGAATTTCGAACATTTTCCAAACTCGCGAACAATTTTCATTGTTGAGAACTTTTTTTGAATTCGTGAACATTTTTCTTCATTTAGTAAAAATTTATTGAATTCATGAATATTTTTTAGATTCACAAATATTTTCAAGTTTGCCAACATTTTTGAATTCATGAATAATTTCAGAATTCTTGAACATTCTCCGAATCCGCGAACATTATTTGACTTCACAAACATTTGTTTTCAAATTCATTATCATTTTAGAATTGCAAGCATTTTGTGAGAAATCATAAATATTTTTCAAATTTGTGAATATTTTTAAGTTCATGAACTTTTCTCAAATTCACAAACATTTTTTCCAAATTCAAACATGTTTTCAAAATACCGGATACTTTTTGAATTCACAAACTTTTTCGGAATCCACACACATCTTTTTGAATTCATGATTTTTTGAATTTACAAAAAAAAATCAACCTAACATTAATTATTTGTTAAAATATTTTTGATGTTTTTTGTGATAACATTTTTTTGAATGTTTTGGAAAAACCAGCTCATGCAAGGCTGTGGCCAGGCGTGGTTGAAACAACGACATGGAAGAATTGGCCTGGCCCACATAGCAGGGTGGCTGCGCGTTTGCTTGGTTTCCACTTTCCATGGCGCAGGTCGAGGAATAGGAGCTCTTATGCTGGAGGACTCGCCACCAACCTTCCCAAACCCTCGCGTCGCTGTTTAAAAGATGTTATTAAAAAATTTAAATTTGCAATTTTTTTAAAAGAGGCATAAAATAAAGAATTTTCATGAATTATTTTTATGGCAAATTTAGAAATATCACCGGATAAAAATAGTCATGTATTGAAAATGATCGTAATTTCAAGATATATTCAAAAAGAAAATGTTCAGAATTAAAAATAAGGAAGACGAAAGGAAAAACGGACGGAACTTTAGAGATCACCCATGTTCGCCGGCCCATATACATGCGGGGTTTATGTTTGTTCGGCATCTGTGTTACGCTAATTAAAGGATATCCTTTGTAAAGGTTATCCCTAACTCATCTAGTGTACTAGCATATGCAATGTGGTCCGTTCAGGTTGTCTTTTGATTGTTCAGATGCAAACCTTCTTTTTATAACTGGTATTAGCATTCCCAACCATTAACATCACATGACAGAATTCATTAACATTGTTAAATTTGATATGTGCCACAAGCTTTGTTTGCTTGACTCGCTTTTCCAATCCAAGTATAGGTTATTAGGAGAGTACTATATATACAAGTGCATAACTCAAAGTGTGTCAGGATTCTAGTTTTTTTCCTTTTTAAATATTTTGACAACGCAACCTGAAATTCGTTAACTAGAATACATAATTAACAGTCTCACTATTTTGTTTCAGCATTATAGTCAATGAAGGAGAGGACAAGACCAATCTCAAGAAGTAGTTGCATTTGGGAAAAGTCACGAGGATAGTCCATGTGTGCTGGAAAGTGCCTACAACCTCACGCGCATATCAAGCAATGAAGATCTTGTTTAGTCATATTTTATCATTTATGTAAACTTGAACTACCAGTATCGTTCTAGTTATTGGTATTTGTATTTGCATCAGAATTAGACTTTGTTGTACTAAGCACTCGCGTGAAAGATCATTCCATATTTTCTCAAGTTTTTTGCCATTAAGCTTATTGATCACTTTAATCTGGAATGAAATGTGTTGGACCTGAAATATTCCTACTTTGTTTTGAGAGAGTGAACATACTTTACCGAGACATTTTTACCTCCATGTATGAAAAACTAAATAAAATTTCAAACATAATAAAATTTCTCGACCAACAACTTTAGTAGATTTTTGAAGGCATTGAATAATGTCTATTTGGGAACCTAAAAATGCTTCATAAACGCCTCTACAAAAGTCCCTACTATATGTAGTAGTCATTGGCTAATTTGTACATGGAGATGGCTGAGAATGCCTCTATAAATGCCTTTATTAGTTCTAAGAGGCGTTGATTGATGTCCATAGAGAATGCCACTATGTCTCTTTAAAGGCATAGTACTTTGTCCCTACGAAGTTGTCTCTGTTGGTTGAGACATTATCTAGTGACCTAACCGAGCGCCTTTACAAATATATACATACACACTCAAAGTGACTCTTTGAGATGCCTCTACCTATTGATACATAAACGTATGCCACTACTATGTGATGTCATCTAGAGCCATTTTGACATAATGACTCTAAATCATAGAGGCATTGTACATATAGGCATCATGTGAGGCACTATAGAAAGTGTATCTATAGTTATGTAGATACATTGCTTAGTGTCTCTGAAATCATGATAATGTCTCTACAGTCTGTTTCTCTTGTAGTGCTCCTAATTCAACCTACACTTGTAGAAACAAAAAAAGACAAAATTAGATGTGAATAATGCCAAATAATATTCACCCAAAGGTGACACTATTCATGGTTGAATTTGTCTTTTTTTTATCCCTCACTATAAATTGGGGTTTGAGCTGATTTTTTTTGGAGTTGTAGGCATACACCATAGGTATATTGTCAAATAATTTTAGAATTTTTTGAATTGGGTCGATTCTATGATCTCACCTAATAGCTAGATTCTATTGTAGTCTCCCCCGTGCCACCATGGGGGCCAAATGATTACCTTTTTTTTAAACAGAAAATCGCGTAGAACCACCTCTTCCCATTCTTGGTAAAGATAGAAAATAGTGCACATGCTGATGGTCATCATGATGTGCGTCGTCCAGTATCCGGCGGTGGTCGTCATGATGTGCGTCGCGGCGCGCCTAGAACCCAGTGTAGAGGATGTGCAGATCTCTGCGGCCACCAGCTTCACGTTGTCGATCAGTGTCACCTCCCTGCTCTATCTCTCTCTGGAAATGTAATTATCATTGAGGCAGGGCTATGTGTTAAGATGAGGGGGCCAATGCCCCCCCCCCCCCACCCCCACCATTAGACCAATCTATGAAAACTGAGGGCTTAGCCGTTTGACACGCCCTCGGATTCAGAAAGTGATTCTTACCCTTGAACTGATAGACTTAGGAATAGTGATGCTCAAGTTTGGGCGTGACATCAAAACCTGCCCAATCATGTATTTGAGATATAATTCAGTGAGTTTTATTGACATTTAGTGATAGGGCATGACGAAGCTGTAATGTGAACAAAACAATATAGTGTTCCTTATGTTGGGTGTTATTCTAGATGCCCAAACGAGACTAGGAGCGTGTTTATTCTGTGTGACGCCCCCGGCTTAATCGTGCACTAATCATACACGCAAATGCACACGATCAAGCCTAAGGACTCACTTGAAGATATCACAACACAACTCTAAAATATACATAAAGTCATACAAGCATATATTACAAGCCAGGGCCTCGAGGGCTCGAATAAATAAGCTTGATGACAAACAAGCATCAGCGGAAGCGTCAGATATCTGAGTACAGATATAAAAGAAATCAGAAAGGCCTTTAGAAAGGCGGAACCAAAATGAAACACTACGATCGAAAGGCGTAGGCCTCCTGCCTAGGACCCTCCAATTCTACTCCTGGCCGCCGGCAAGCTCGTAGTAGTAGCCACCCTCGGGGTAGTGGAAGTAGTCGTCGGCGAGGGTAGCGGTCTCAGGGGCTCCGTCATCTGGACTCGACCAACTGATATGGGGAGAAAAAGGAAAGCAAAGCAACCGTGAGTACTGCGAAGTACTCAGCAAGCAAGGATCTACACTACATATGCAACATTATCAAAAAGGAGGCTGTATATGTGGACTGGGCTGCAGAAATGCCAGAATAGAGAGAAGGCCTAGTCCTATCGAAGACTAGCATCTTCAGCATCTTCAAGCATCTTCGAGCGTCTTGCAGCATATAGAAGAGTACAGAGCAGCATAGTATAAAGTAATAGAGGTAGTAGCAAGCAACAGTCTCGCCCAGAGATCCTTCCTCGTCTCCCTGCGAGAAAGCGATCCCGGAGTCACATATCCAGGTAACATCTCAATTCTAACTGTACCGATCGGGATACAACTCCGAGTGTCCTTTACCGTAGGACCGGCTATCGATAGATGTGTTCTTCCCTGCAGGGGTGCACCAACTTACCCACCACGCTCAATTAACTCCGGCCGGACACACTTTCCTGGGTCATGCCCGGCCTCGGCCAAACGACACACCGCAACCCTACCTACAGCTCAGCAGAGAGGTCCCCGCCGGTCTACCTCCTAAGCGCAAGGGGGTCTTGGGCCATCGCCCCTCGCCCTCCGGGTCGTTGTGTGCAGGGTGGATACCAGCACCGCCTCGGAAGGCCGGTACGATCCGACCGTGCCACAATGCTGAACTGGACGTCTGACAGAGCTTTCGGCTGATGTTACGATGCAGAACGACCATACTATGTCCACGTGATGGTTAGTGCTATCCGACCAGAGGCCGGCTCAGATCATATATCCAAATCGTAGTGTCCTAGTGGCTTGCGGTAACGAGCAGAGACTCACGAAAGATGTGACCCCGTCGCCCCGTCTCGAGGACTTGCTGCAAGGGCTAAGAATGCCCGGCCGCGCCTCGTGGAATAACTCACGGGTAACTATCCATCACTCGCGGGTACCCCTCGGGGTCGACCCGCCTTTTAAGTAATAGTACCAACAGTAATGTAAGGCATCCGTGTGGTCACCATATCAAGGGGAATCCGAGGCATCACCCTCGTTGGACTCCCACCTGATGTAACAACAAGATGGACGTAGGAGGCATCACCCTCGAGGTCCACACGTGAGGTGTTACGCGACTTAGTCAGTATCAGTGGTGGTGTAGGAGGTATCACCCTCGCTTACCACGACCGGTTAACTAACCTACAAGGTTATCATCAGAAGTGCTGTCGAGGTATCACCCTCGGCACTCGATAGTAACCCAGTAGTGTCGAGCAACTAAGGGGAAAGTGAGGTGCAGTGCCGGGGCTGATCTTCAATCCCGTTGATCGGGTCTTCTGAAACTCCAGCGGGGCAGTCGGGATAAAGTGGGGGTCACTAATGGGGCTCTACCCAGTCTATACTAAAACAGTTTAGGATAGAAGGCAGTTATCAACAGTAGACTACAATAAACAGGCTATGCAGCAGATATAGGAAAAACAGTAACAGTAGCATAATTCTAATGCAAGCAGGAGAATTAGAATAGGCGATATCGAGATGATCAAAGGGGGGGGGCTTGCCTGGTTGCTTGGCGGCAAGGGCAAGGTCGTCAGTACTGTAACCAATCACCGGAGCTGCGTCGATCTCGGAGGCTACGTCGGCACCGAAATCTACCGAGGGAGAAGAGGGGGAGGAAAACGGTAAATACGAAGCGACATATGCATGAAAATACGATACGCGATGCTAGAGGTGGTCTATCGTAGTGCTACACGACACCGGTGAAGGAGGGGAACATCCGGGAATGTTTTCCTGGTTCCGGACGTCTGTCAGACAGATGAACCGGAGAGGGACGGTTGCATGCTCGCAGCATTAGAGGTAGGTGAAAGCTAGGATGCAGTGCAGGGTTTCCTAAAAGAGCTATCTAAACCATTTAATCATTTTAGGATTAAGGTTAAAATTAATCACCGGTATAAGTGCACTATTCATCTGCCGGAAATGAGCCAAAAGTTGCGGGTTCTCCTACGTAGAGGATCCCGACATGGAAACGGACGACACGATCAGACTCGTCTCGTCGTTCTGAGCAAGTTTCATGTATAAAGTTTTTCGATCCGAGCTACGGTTTAAAAGTTATTAATTTTCAAAGTTTATTAGATTTTCTGGAATTTTTGGATTTATTAAAATCAAATTTGAACAGTAGCAGGAAATGCTGGGTGCACCCGGTGCGCTGCACCCAGTGTGCACCAGAGGCTGACCAGTGGGGCCAGTCAAGTGCTGACTCAGCAGTTGACTGGTCCACGGTTGACCAGTCAGCGGGCCCGGCGGGGCCCGCGTGTCAGTGACTCAGGTTTAACTAACAGTTTTTAGTTAAAACTAACTAATCTAATTAGTGGCCTGGGCCCAGTTGTCAGTGGGGGTTAGCAGCGTCATTAGCGGGCTAATGACGACACGTCAGCGAGGTTAGCACCGGCGGGGAGCTACAGTGCACCGGCGGCGAGGCCGAGATCCGACGATGGCCGTCCGGCCGATTCCGGCGACCAAATGGACGACCGCGGGCACGAATCGAACGGACGCAGCGTTCTGCACCCAACCGTGCTACGGGCGCGAGAAGAGGAGGTCGGCACCGGCGACAATGGCGACTACCGACGGCGGCTGGCGGGCAGCGCTACGCGGATCGACGACTACCGGACGCGCGCGTTCAAATGGGAAGAGGGAGGGGTTGCGCGAGCTCACCGCGAGGCCGGGGAAGAGCTCGGGGAAGCCGGGGAGGCAGCGACGGTGGTGGATCGAGGCGGCGACGGACGGCAGCAGGAGGTTGAAGAAGAGGGCGGATCCGGCGCGATGGGGCACTCCAGCTCGACCTGACGCGCTTGGCCGACGTAGTCAAAGTAGGGGAGGCTCGAGGACTCGTCGCCTTGGCGAATGGTGGTCGGTGGCCGCGGCAACGGTGAGCGACGGCAACGGCGGCGTTCGGTTGGGGTGGAGAACGGAGGAGAGAGTGAGCGACGAGGGGGAAGGGGAGTGGCGGAGAGAGGGGAAGTGGAGGAGGACCAGGGGAATGGATGAGGGGCTCTGCCTTATCCCCTCATCGGCCACAGCGTCGCCGTGTCGACGTTCAGCCGGAGCGCGCGCGACGGCCACAGGGATGGCGACACGGGGGGGGGAGGTAGCAGGTGGGCTGGCTGGGCCGGCGCCAGGTAAGTGGCTTCGGCCTTTTCTTTCTTTGTCTATTTTTCTGTTTTCTTTTTATTTAATAAACAGAGAGGAAAAGAATTTATTTGAGCACCCTATTCACTTAGGAATAGTATGGGAAGCGTCCCATTAATTCCTTTGTGTCTTTTAAGCAGTGCCACAAAAAGTTAGAAGATTATTTGACTCTGTTTGGATTTTCCATAAATGAGATAGCATTTTAAAAATGCTGAAATGCTCTGAATTAATTGCCACTGCTCATTTTACCAACAAGGTAATGTTGTATTCCTTAACATATAATTGTTTTGGAATATTTGCAATAATGTGAACATTTTTCCCACAAGTATGGAACAACTTTAATTTTCACTTTTGAAATTGAGTTGATTTTTCAGAATAGCATTTGAATTGAATATTTCACCAAAGTGATTAAGCACTGCAAATGGAGATGACCTGGCAGTATCATTAGCTGATCACTGTAGCAATTACAAAAGGGGTGTTACATTCTGCAACCCCCTCTAGAGTTCCTAAATAAGCTTATTTAGGAACCCCACCCCCTCCTACTGTAGCTACCCGCGGAGCGAGCGGAGCCAGTGGCATCCGCACGCGCTCCCCCCACTCCCACCTTCTTCCTGCTGTTGCCATGCGCCGCGCGACCCCAGACCCCCCCCCCCCCCCCCCCGCCGAGCTCCACCAACTCCTGCCGCCGCACACCCACGCTCCAACCGACAAACTAACTGCCACCGCGGTGGGATAAAGGGGGTCAAAACCCCTGATCCCCATTGCACACCGTCCCCCAATACGGCTCACCGGCGAGCTGCGTGCCTCCCCACCTCACCCCGGCGAGCTGCGTGCCTCCCACATCCACCCGGTGAGCCGCACGCCTCCCCATCCCCTCGGCAAGCCGTGCCCCTCCTCAGACTCCGCATCGGTGGGCGCTGGCAACCCCACCACTGCTGCGTGGCCATCACCTCCCGCGACCTGCGCCTCCCCTCCAGCATCGCATTGGTCCTGGTGACGGAGCTCGCCAGATCTGGTGGTTGAGCTCGTCCCCGAAGCTCGCCTGAACCGGTGGTAGATCTGCATGGGCTAGGCCGAGCGCCTGCGCAGATCTGTCGATGGTTAACTGCCGATTGGCCAGCGGCAGGGAGTAGCAAGGGGAGCTGAGGAGGACGAGCTCGGAGGGATCCGCGAGAGGCAGAGGAAGTGAGCTAACTTCTTGCATCGCTGGGCTAACTGCAGTGAAAGCCATCGGTCGATTTTGTTGTGAATCGAGGGAAGGGAGGAGGGGGCCGACGGGTCCGCATTTCTCGTGCTCCTCTATGGCCTCCTGCGCCGCCTTTGCTACCCACCGCCAGATCGACCACGTGCGCCTCTCGCTGCGGCTCTGCTGGCCGACCTCGGCCTCCTTGGAGCACGAGAGAGTGGGCGGCCATGGATCCCCGGCCATTCCTCCGTGCACGTCGCTGCTGCCAGGTTCCCATAGCCACGCTGCCATGGTCAATCTCGGGCGTGAGAGACATTAGTTAATTTTGCAATTTTTGCAGTTACATATGAAACATCTTGCAGTTAGCTTGTGTGAACTACATCATTTGACTTCTCCTTATTGGGTTCTAACTGCCGCTCCTCCCCCATGTGTGAGCACAACCGGCGGGTATTTTTGCCTGCATGTTCATCAGTTGGGTACATGTGTGTACTCTGTCAGTTAGCTAGCAGTATGTCTTCAGTTAGCTATTAACGTTCTTACAGTTAGCTAGCAGGGAAAAAATATGCAATAAAAAATGAAGTGAAAACAAAACAATTAGCATTTCCATGGGAAAAAATCGTGCAGTTAACTTGTTCATAGCAGTTAACTAGGTGTAATTAACTTTCGCAATCTGTGGAGTTAACTTCTGAAAAATTGCGGCAGTTAATGTGACCCGTGCAAAAAAAGAATGATTTTTTTGCATATTCGGTCCGGCAGTTAACTTGGTGTACTGTCGCAATCCCGACAGTTAGCTATTTCAATCCCGACGGTTAGCTTGACCCCAAAAAAACAATTAAAAAAACCTAGGCCCGACAGTTAACTTGGTGTGCAATCCCGACAGTTAGCTATTTCAGTCCTGGCGGTTAGCTCGACCCGGAAAAAAAGAATGAATTTTTTTTAGTATTTTTGGTCCGGCAGTTAACTAGGTATTAATTGCCCCGATCTTCGGCAGTTAGCTATTTCAGTCCTAGCAGTTAACTTGAACCGGGGAAAAAAGAAAAAAAGAAAAAAAATAGTTTATTCGGTACGGTAGTTAGCTTACTCAGCATGGGGCAGTTAGGTATTCTGCTCGAGCAGTTAGCGTGTACTGTAGCAGTTCGGGCAAAAAATATCAAAAAATGATGTTAGTTTTTAGAAAACTGCTCTTAAACCGTAGCAAATCTGAGAATGTGTTATATATGCCAAAGTTCGGGCTAATCGGTAGCTTTCTAACGGTATATCATACGCATCGTTCCGATAATTTTTTTAAAAATTCCTTTCACAAAAACATTGAAAACTCATTTGATGGATTTTTAGTTTTTTTTATTTTGTTTAAAAACCGAATCGATTTTGGGAAAATGGTCAACATGAGGTTTTTGCTCCTTTTCAATAGCTATCCAACGGTATATCATATGCATCATTCCGATGAACGGTTCAATAATTACGACCAAAAAACAATGCGAAAAAAGGTGCCAGAAAAAGTCCGCCTAGCAGTTAACTAGTATAGGTCGCACAGTTAGCTGTCTGTTCTCAGGCAGTTAGGAAGGGTTCCTGAATAGCTTATTCAGGAATAGGGTGGGACTATTCTGCAACCCCCTCTAGAGTTCCTAAATAAGCTTATTTAGGAACCCCACCCCTCCTACCTGTAGCTACCCGCGGAGCGAGCGGAGCCAGTGGCGTCCCGCACGCGCTCCCCCCACTCCCTACCTTCTTCCTGCTGTTGTCGTGCGCCGCGCGACCCCAGACCCCCCCGCCGAGCTCCACCAACTCCTGCCGCCGCACACCCACGAGCTCCAACCGAGCAAACTAACTGCCACCGCGGTGGGATAAAGGGGGTCGAACCCCTGATCCCCTTGCACACCGTCCCCCAATACGGCTCACCGGCGAGCTGCGTGCCTCCCCACCTCACCCCGGCAAGCTGCGTGCCTCCCACATCCACCCGATGAGCCGCACGCCTCCCCATCCCCTTGGTAAGCCGTGCCCCTCCTCAGACTCCGCATCGGTGGGCGCTGGCAACCCCACCACTGCTGCGCGACCATCACCTCCCGCGACCTGCGCCTCCCCTCCAGCATTGCATGGGTCCTGGTGACGGAGCTCGCCGGATCTGGTGGTTGAGCTCGTCCCCGAAGCTCACCTAAACCGGTGGTAGATCTGCATGGGCTAGGTCGAGCGCCTGCGCAGATCTGTCGATGGTTAACTGCCGATTGGCCAGCGGCAGGGAGTAGCAAGGGGAGCTGAGGAGGACAAGCTCGGAGGGATCCGCGAGAGGCAGAGGAAGTGAGCTAACTTCTTGCATCGCTGGGCTAACTGCAGTGAAAGCCATCGGCCGATTTTGTTGTGAATCGAGGAAAGGGAGGAGGGGGCCGACGGGTCCGCATTTCTCGTGCTCCTCTATGGCCTCCTGCGCCGCCTTTGCTACCCACCGCCAGATCGACCACGTGCGCCTCTCGCCGCGGCTCTGCTGGCCGACCTCGGCCTCCTTGGCGCACGAGAGAGTGGGCGGCCATGGATCCCCGGCCATTCCTCCGTGCACGTCGCTGCTGCCAGGTTCCCATAGCCACGCTGGCATGGTCAATCTCGGGTGTGAGAGACATTAGTTAATTTTGCAATTTTTGCAGTTACATATGAAACATCTTGCAGTTAGCTTGTGTGAACTACATCATTTGACTCCTCTTTATTGGGTTCTAACTGCCGCTCCTCCCCCAGGTGTGAGCACAGCCGGCGGGTATTTTTGCCTGCATGTTCATTAGTTGGGTACATGTGTGTACTCTGTCAGTTAGCTAGCAGTATGTCTTCAGTTAGCTATTAACGTTCTTGCAGTTAGCTAGCAGGGAAAAAATATGCAATAAAAAATGAAGTGAAAACAAAACAGTTAGCATTTCCATGGGAAAAAATCATGCAGTTAACTTGTTCATAGCAGTTAACTAGGTGTAATTAACTTTCGCAATCTGTGGAGTTAACTTCTGAAAAATTGCGGCAGTTAATGTGACCCGTGCAAAAAAAAGAATGATTTTTTTGCATATTCGATCCGGTAGTTAACTTGGTGTACTGTCGCAATCCCGACAGTTAGCTATTTCAATCCCGGCGGTTAGCTCGACCCAAAAAAAACAATAAAAAAAACCTAGGCCCGACAGTTAACTTGGTGTGCAATCCCGACAGTTAGCTATTTCAGTCTTGGCGGTTAGCTCGACCCGGAAAAAAAGAATGATTTTTTTTTTAGTATTTTTGGTCCGGCAGTTAACTAGGTATTAACTGCCCCGATCTTCGGCAGTTAGCTATTTCAGTCCTAGCAGTTAACTTGAACCGGGAAAAAAAGAAAAAAAGAAAAAAAATAGTTTATTCGGTACGGTAGTTAGCTTACTCAGCATGGGGCAGTTAGGTATTCTGCTCGAGCAGTTAGCGTGTACTGTAGCAGTTCGGGCAAAAAATATCAAAAAATGATGTTAGTTTTTAGAAAACTGCTCTTAAACCGTAGCAAATCTGAGAATGTGTTATATATGCCAAAGTTCGGGCTAATCGGTAGCTTTCTAACGGTATATCATACGCATCGTTCCGATTTTTTTTTTAAAAATTCCTTTCACAAAAACATTGAAAACTCATTTGATGGATTTTCAGTTTTTTTTAATTTTGTTTAAAAACCGAATCGATTTTGGGAAAATGGTCAACATGAGGTTTTTGCTCCTTTTCAATAGCTATCCAACGGTATATCATATGCATCATTCCGATGAACGGTTCAATAATTACGACCAAAAAACAATGCGAAAAAAGGTGCCAGAAAAAGTCCGCCCGGCAGTTAACTAGTATAGGTCGCACAGTTAGCTGTCTATTCTCGGGCAGTTAGGAAGGGTTCCTGAATAGCTTATTCAGGAATAGGGTGGGACTATTCTGCAACCCCCTCTAGAGTTCCTAAATAAGCTTATTTAGGAACCCCACCTCCTCCTACCTGTAGCTACCCGCGGAGCGAGCGGAGCCAGTGGCGTCCCGCACGCGCTCCCCCCACTCCCTACCTTCTTCCTACTGTTGCCGTGCGCCGCGCGACCCCAGACCCCCCCGCCGAGCTCCACCAACTCCTGCCGCCGCACACCCACGAGCTCCAACCGAGCAAACTAACTGCCACCGCGGTGGGATAAAGGGGGTCGAACCCCTGATCCCCTTGCACACCGTCCCCCAATACGGCTCACCGGCGAGCTGCGTGCCTCCCCACCTCACCCCGGCGAGCTGCGTGCCTCCCACATCCACCCGATGAGCCGCACGCCTCCCCATCCCCTCGGCAAGCCGTGCCCCTCCTCAGACTCCGCATCGGTGGGCGCTGGCAACCCCACCACTGCTGCGTGACCATCACCTCCCACGACCTGCGCCTCCCCTCCAGCATTGCATGGGTCCTGGTGACGGAGCTCGCTGGATCTGGTGGTTGAGCTCGTCCCCGAAGCTCGCCTGAACCGGTGGTAGATCTGCATGGGCTAGGTCGAGCGCCTGCGCAGATCTGTCGATGGTTAACTGCCGATTGGCCAGCGGCAGGGAGTAGCAAGGGGAGCTGAGGAGGACAAGCTCGGAGGGATCCGTGAGAGGCAGAGGAAGTGAGCTAACTTCTTGCATCGCTGGGCTAACTGCAGTGAAAGCCATCGGCCGATTTTGTTGTGAATCGAGGAAAGGGGGGAGGGGGCCGACGGGTCCGCATTTCTCGTGCTCCTCTATGGCCTCCTGCGCCGCCTTTGCTACCCACCGCCAGATCGACCACGTGCGCCTCTCGCCGCGGCTCTGCTGGCCGACCTCGGCCTCCTTGGCGCACGAGAGAGTGGGCGGCCATGGATCCCCGGCCATTCCTCCGTGCACGTCGCTGCTGCCAGGTTCCCATAGCCACGCTGCCATGGTCAATCTCGGGCGTGAGAGACATTAGTTAATTTTGCAATTTTTGCAGTTACATATGAAACATCTTGCAGTTAGCTTGTGTGAACTACATCATTTGACTCCTCCTTATTGGGTTCTAACTGCCGCTCCTCCCCCATGTGTGAGCACAGCCGGCGGGTATTTTTGCCTGCATGTTCATCAGTTGGGTACATGTGTGTACTCTGTCAGTTAGCTAGCAGTATGTCTTCAGTTAGCTATTAACGTTCTTGCAGTTAGCTAGCAGAGAAAAAAATATGCAATAAAAAATGAAGTGAAAACAAAACAGTTAGCATTTCCATGGGAAAAAATCGTGCAGTTAACTTGTTCATAGCAGTTAACTAGGTGTAATTAACTTTCGCAATCTGTGGAGTTAACTTCTGAAAAATTGCGGCAGTTAATGTGACCCGTGCAAAAAAAAGAATGATTTTTTTGCATATTCGGTCCGGCAGTTAACTTGGTGTACTGTCGCAATCCCGACAGTTAGCTATTTCAATCCCGGCGGTTAGCTCGACCCAAAAAAACCAATAAAAAAAACCTAGGCCCGACAGTTAACTTGGTGTGCAATCCCGACAGTTAGCTATTTCAGTCCTGGCGGTTAGCTCGACCCGGAAAAAAAGAATGAATTTTTTTTTAGTATTTTTTGTCTGAGCAGTTAACTAGTTATTAACTGCCCCGATCTTCGGCAGTTAGCTATTTCAGTCCTAGCAGTTAACTTGAACCGGGAAAAAAAGAAAAAAAGAAAAAATTAGTTTATTCGGTACGGTAGTTAGCTTGCTCAGCATGGGGCAGTTAGGTATTCCGCTCGAGCAGTTAGCGTGTACTGTAGCAGTTCGGGCAAAAAATATCGAAAAATGATGTTAGTTTTTAGAAAACTGCTCTTAAACCGTAGCAAGTCTGAGAATGTGTTATATATGCCAAAGTTCGGGCTAATCGGTAGCTTTCTAACGGTATATCATACGCATCGTTCCGATAATTTTTTAAAAAATTCCTTTCACAAAAACATTGAAAACTCATTTGATGGATTTTCAGGTTTTTTTAATTTTGTTTAAAAACCGAATCGATTTTGGGAAAATGGTCAACATGAGGTTTTTGCTCCTTTTCAATAGCTATCCAACGGTATATCATATGCATCATTCCGATGAACGGTTCAATAATTACGACCAAAAAACAATGCGAAAAAAGGTGCCAAAAAAAGTCAGCCCTGCAGTTAACTAGTATAGGTCGCACAGTTAGCTGTCTGTTCTCGGGCAGTTAGGAAGGGTTCCTGAATAGCTTATTCAGGAATGGGTCGCAGAATAGCTGGGATGTATATATATATATATATAGTAGCACTATTCTGATCCTGGGATCAGAATAGTTATTCTGATCACGATCCGCCCTATATACGGTCCGATGGATGTTCATGAGATCCTGAGCAACCCACCCGACCGGTACGAGGAAAAGAAGCCCAGCCCACTTGCTCCCACGATCCCCTCCCCTAACCTTCGAACTGCATGACGCCGCAACCACCGCCTCCCTCCCTGGCTCGTGCCGCCGCCGGGCCCCGGCCACGAATCGCACTGCCGCCCTGCCCCGACCTTCAACCGCGCCGCCACCGCCGCCTCCCTCCCCACCTCGCCACCAACCGGCGCCGCGCCGCACCCCGACCCCAACCGGAGACGCCGCCTCACCTCCTCCCCGGATCCCGCGCCATCGTCCCCCACGCGCTGCCGCTGACGACGGGAGCAACCATCGGTGCAGGCTGCTCCACCACCTACCGGCCTTCACCGCTCCCCTCCACCAGCATCGGCCCCGCCCCAGCCACCGAGCACCGGCGTCCCCCATCTCCCTCCACCTTTCTCTGCGCGTGATGGATGCCATGGCACGGGACCGTGAGCTCGCCGGATTCCTTCCCCCTACAGCCAGCGCCACCACCTACATCCGGCGCCACAGTCGTCCAAGCCGTTCAACTTCGGCGCCTCAGACCGTGCAACTCCGCCTGTGTGAGCGCGCGCCGCTCCTCCGCAGCTTCTCCACTTCGAGATGGCAGGTGACCTTGTTGATGTCTGACGCTACTTCCTCCCCCTGTCCTAAAACTGAATCCATATCAAAGCGTCGATTCCTCCCCCTATCCAGTCTTGTATTTGTTCTCTAAGTGATTTTCATTGATGTCTGAAGTTCAGATGTATTTGCAGGTGCAAAACACTCGTGTTTTTGGTCCATTGTTTTCAGTTTCACAAGCCGCAACCCATGCGCCGCCCCATCCCGCCCCAACCGACGACGCTGCTTCTGCCCTGCCCCCAACCGGCGACGCCGCCGCAGTCCCACCCCCAACCGAGCGCCGCCCCTGCTCCTTCAGGCGAAGCGCCCTGTCTCGCGTGCCTTGTTCCACTGGCCACCGGCTCCGTCCGCCATCCTTTCTCTCCTGAACTTCTTCTCCGTCGGCAGGGACGAGCAAGGAGCTGTCATCCATGTCGTCCTCAGCCACCATCAGCTTGCGAAAAACAGTTAATTGCTGGCGCATAGGTCCAACGCCAAAACCAGGCAAATGTGCGGCTGAAGAAGTTCAAACAAGGGGCGCGGAGCAGCTGGAGGTTAGCGGGCAAGGGGGCAAAGCTAAAATGGAGCAGAGGAAATCTTTGCGCAGTGGCGCACAAGCCCTGAGTGTGTACGGTGTGCCTTCGAGTAGCGAACATGCATGATGCGAGCAGCTTGAGAAGCAATAATGCTACTGGAGACGGAATCTCAAGATGACTGAAGTCCAACTGTTGCGTTGGACAAGGTCCATCAAATTCGTGGTTGACAAATTCAACCCTCCCAGGCTGTGCCTATTATTTTTAATATATCACAAAGATAAATGCATATTCCCTAAAAAAAATGAATGCATGTAGTTGACGAGAATACCTCCAGGAAATTCAAACATTCGTGGTTCACTTAGTGTTTGAAGGTTGGAAAAAGAGAGAATAAAAATTGACGTTAAAAATCAAGCCAAAAGGCATTTTAACCAAAAAAATTGTTTGCCCAAAGATAAGCTATAGAACTTCACAAAACCCAAAAAAGCCTATATGTTAAAAGACAAAACAGTGACAATTTTTTCCATCGTTGAAACTAAACCAAGAAGTTCAAATTTAAGATACATAGCAGGTCAAAGTTTATAAAAAAATCAGAAATTTTTGTATCTAAAGAAAAGCAAGAAGTTCAAATTAACATAACACATGACTTTGATGTTTATTTTTTTATAAAAAGAACATTGTTTTACGGTTTAAAAAAAATGGAAAAAGAAAGTATTTCAAATAAACCAAGAAGTCCAAATTATAAAAATAGAGAAGTTCGATGTTTATAAAAACACAGGTTTTCTTCGTTACTAAAGAATAAAATTAAAGAAGTTCAAATTAAAATAAATGGAGTAGTTTGATGTTTACGGAGAACTCAAATTCTTTCCATTTCTAGGAAAAATAAAAGTATGAGGTTCAATTTAAAAAAAATGTTTGATGCTTATTTGAAAACATATTTCTAAGAATAAGACTAAGAAGTTCAATCTAAAATAACATAGAAGTTCGAAGTATATAAAATCCTCAGATTTGTTGCAACAAGTTCACGTGCACCTCCGTGCACGGTTCAGAATTTATATTGTGGGACGTCCGACCTCCAATTATATGTTTTAAAATGGCAAAAAATGACGTCCGACCTTCAATTGTGTGTAATTCAACGTATACACAAAACTATGACAGAAGTTCATAGTGAAAACAATGAGAAGTTCAAGTACTGCAACGAATGCATTTCAGGTGAGAATAAAAGTATAGAAAAATAAAAGCTTAAAAGGTTTGTTGAAATAAGTTCAAGTGCTCTGTCCGAGGAAGTTCAAAAATTCTTGCGAGAGAGGTTCACCTTGTATTTTCATGTTCAAAAACACAAAAAAGAAATTGTTTTTTGCGTTTTAAAATAAATCTCTCAATCCACAAAGAAGTTCAGATATTATTTGGAGCAATTTGATTTCAAAGAGAAAATAAAAAAATTCAAATTATAAAAATAGAAAAAGTTCATGTACTACATGGTGTGTGTTTAATATGAGAAAAATGAATTAAAAGGCAAGGTCCAAATTTTTTGTTGTTATAAGTTCAAGTCCTCGGTCGGAGAAAGTTAAAAAAATTATTGTGAGAGAGGTTTGTACAAAAGGAATATCATTTATGTAACACTGACGAATGGATGAGAAAATTATAAACGAAAATACGTCACAGAAGTTCAACGTGAAAACTACAGGAAGTTCAACTACTACACTGAATGAATTTCAGATGAAAAACTTTGAAAACCGTCGCGAGTATGAAAAAATGATCAACACGGAAAAGCTGCGTGCTTACAACAGCTTTCCATCGGTATATCACTTGTTCAATTCCGGTGAGTGGATGGAGAGTTACGAGCAAAAAAAGCACGTGAAAAACAGAGTGAAGTTCAAGTAGACATGCCGAGAAGTTCAAGTTCTCCACGCGGTGCATATTCGAAGAATCTGTTTCGCGATAAAGGCAGAACGAATGATCTCGCCGTTTTCGAAATTACTGGAAAACGGCTAGGAATCAGAGAAAACCATCAACATGAAAAAGTTTCGCATTTTCCGTAGCTTTTCAACGGTATATTATTTGCCCCATTCCGATAAAGTTTGTAGAAATTACGGTGAAAATACGTTTTTAACCATTTTCAAAATTGACTTAAAATCGTAAAGAATTGGGAGAAACAATATATACCAAAAAGTTTCGCATTTGTTCAAGCTTTCCAACGCCATATCATTTGCTGCATTCGGACATACGGTTAAAAAATTAACTTGAAAATACGAACTCGGTGGTACTTGTACCGTTTTCTAAATTACTCTTAAACCGTTCAAAACTAGAACAAACTTTCAACATGAAAAAGTAGCGCATTTTCATAAGCTTTCCAACGCCATATCATTTGCCTCAATTGGATTAGCCGTTTACAAATGGCATCGAAAATACGAACTCGGCTGTTCGGTTTGCAAAATTTTACAATTTTCCAAATTACTCTTTAACCATAGGGAATTAGAGAAAACTATCAACATGTGGAAGCAGCGGTTTTGCAGCAGCTTTCCAACGCCATATTATTTGCCTCATTCCGATAAACAGTTTAGAAATGCGATCAAAAATACGATTCACTTTTTTTGTATGAAGAAAAAACGGTTTTCAAAACTGCTCTTAAACCGCTTTCATTTTGCCAAAAATTCAACTTGGGTCGTGATACTCGTGTCCATAGCTTTCCAACGGTATATCGCAAGCCCCATTTGGGCAATGTTTGCGAAAGTTCAACCTAGCACTGGGCGAAGTTCAGGTCGAACAACTCAGGTAGTAAAATTGCAACAGACGCATGTTCATCACGACCCGAGAGCAAAATCCGCCAATGAGCGAGATTCCTATTTAAAACGGGCATTTAGTTGCTAAAGACCATTTACATATTACACTTACATCACATAGAACACGACTCACCAGAATAATTCGCGCTGGGTGACACGGTTGCCAAGATAGCCCGAAGATCGGGTTCGTACAGAGAGAAGTTCAGGTTGTGTAACTCAGGAAGTTCAGATTGTGATCGTGATCAGAATAGTGTTTATGTATATATATATATATATATATATATATATATATATATATATGTATATACTGGTAGTTGCAAAGAAGAAAGTCTTCCCTGTTTCTTGGTGCTGAAGCCATGACATTCGCCTAGAGGAATCATAAGTCAGAATGGTGGGAAAAGATAAAGATCCTCCAGCAAAGGACCTGACCTGACCTGGTAAGGTCAAGGCTTGTTTTGTGATGAATTGCTTAATTATTATTCTGCAAGTGTTTATGTGTTCATCATGTCTGCCTGCTGCTACCTTGTGGATAAGGACCCAACAAACTTGCCCTTCATCTTGAGACTGTAGTTTAATATATCGAGCGCTTAATTCGTAAGTACTATACTCCGGGTCTTAAGACGTAGTTGCTCAGTTTGCCTGCCAGGAATACCGAGTTGTCATCTACAACGGGACATTGAAATTCAAATTCAAAATTCACCGAGGATCTGGCCGCCGGTTGTGTCTCGTCTCCGTTGTTTCCTCCTCCGTGTACTCTGATCTGGTTCACTTGAACCCTAATTTGTTTTTAGACCTGATGCCCACTAATCAGCCCATAGCATATTTACTTTCCGGACCCATGAGGAAGAGCGATACACACGAGGTTGGTGATGTGTCTTTAATCATGTCCGTGACTTGCCTTGCTTATCTGCTCCACGGCTACACGACACAAAAATTCAGTGACAGAGATTCAGAGAGGGGGGCGAGAGGGAATTATTTATTATTCTCAGAAAAAGATTGTGTTGCGCGGGCGTGAAGACGGGCCGATGTACCAAAGGAGCACAGTCCCCAAATGCTTCAGCAAGCTGTACGTACATTCCATAAAAAAAGCAAGCTGTACGTTGGTCCACATGTCAAGGACATTGATGAGGCAGATGCCCTCAGAGCGCTCCTAGCTAGCCCCGCTTAAACTTGTAGAGGATGTGCCACTTTTTTCCATCAGAATGTGAGGAATGCGATGTTGGTTGTGTGTGTGTGTTTTTTTTTCTAGATATATTTTAGAAAATGAAATATTTTGTGGACCGTGAGTGCAAATTACAATCCGTTCTCACTGTTGCATTTCTCACGTCAGAGATCTTCAAAACTAGATCCCTGTTGACAGGTCTCGATGAACTTTTCTGAACGAAATTTCTACTCCAATTGCACTGACATGTGCTCTCAACATGAACTAACTCTGTGCTTCCACCTAGTAGTAACTTGTGCCCCCAACTTTATGTTCTCAACTAGTACTTATATGCATACTCTTAATCACACTAACACATGCTCCCAGCGTGAATTAATATGTGCTTCCACCTAGTAGTTACCTATGCTCCTACCTAATACTAACCCATGTTCCTAACGTGGAGCACATATGTGCTTCCAATGCCCCACCCAGTATTAACATGTGCCCCCACTCAGCACTAATAGGTACCCTCAGTGTAAAACATAATCTATGCTCCCACACGAAACACATTTGTGCTCCATGTGAGAGCATACGTGTGCTCCATGAAAAACATTTTAAAAAACCTAGAGAAAACGACACAAAAATCGAGAACCTAAAAAAAACCCCAAGAAAACCCCAAAAGAACCAAGTGCAAGGTGCTTTCAGCACGGGACATGTGGCGACGGCTGAACGCGCCACTTGAAACGCTCGTGTGCTCTTATGGGCCAGGAACACCCCTGTTTAGTTGCTTCCAGGGAATAGGATTCTCTTGCCGGAGCGGGGTTCGAGCGCATGACATGCCGTTGTGATTAAACTGAGCAACGACGCTGGTCTAGGTGGCTACAAAAACTAGAGTCCTCTCACGGTTAATGGTACTATCGTCATAGCTGCAGCTTTCATAACTATAGCTCCAACGACTCCGACTGGAAGAAGCATAAAAAAAGTATGAGAAAATCATAAAATGTTCATGAATTCAAAAAATGTTGATGCTTTTGAAAAATGTTCGGGAAATCATTAAATATTCACGGATTCAAAAAAAAGTTTGTAATTTTGATTTTTTTTCACATAATCAAAAAATGTTTACGATCTTGAAAAAAATGTTCTGGAAACAAAGAATGTTCATGAATTTGAACAAATGTTTGTGAAATATTGATGAAATTCTAAAAAATGTTCACAAACTTTTAAAATTATTTCCAAATTATTTTGAAAAAATCTTCACTGATTCAAAAAAATGTTCGTCAAAACAAAAAAATGTTCATAATTTTAAAAATGGTTCCCAATTAAAAAATTCATTGATTTAAAAAATGTTCATGAGTTCCAATAAAATGTTGAAACTTAATATGTTTAGGAACTTTAAAAATGTTCACCATCTTAAGATTTGTTCGCGAATTTAAAAAAGTTCGCAATTAAAATGTTCTCATGATTTCAAAAATAAAGTTCACGGATTCTAAAAATGTTCATGATTTGAAAACCCTTCACGGTTTCTAAAAACTGTTAACAAATTTGAAATATGTTCATAAAATTAAAAGGAAATATAAGAAAAGGAAGAATGAACCTCCGTCCCATAATAAAAGATCATGTAATAAGATCTTTATTATGGGACGGAGGGAGTAAAAAGGAAAGAAAAAATGAGTGAAACAAAATTGAAAATGAAAAGAAAAAACGAAAAATGAAAAAGTAGAGAAAAGGACAAAAATACAAAAAGCAGAAAACTGAAAATTAAAAGGAAAATTGTTCATGATTTCAAAAATAAAGTTCATGGATTCTAAAAATGTTCGTGATTTCCAAAACTGTTCACGAATTTGAAATATGTTAATATAATTTAAAAGGAAAATTTAAAAGTAAAAATTGAAAATGAAAAGAAAAAACGAAAAATGGAAAAATAGAGAAAAGGACAAAAAAATACAAAAAGCAGAAAACTGAAAAAAAGAAGAAAAAGGTAAACCAGTCTTGGAAAGTGCTGGAATCTTAAATTACCACGCCAATAAATGTCTTGGACTCTTGGTTGCTTGGTGAATGAATGACTAAATTTGCATGGTAGTCCGACACCTCCATGGAGTACCAGGTACTAGCTAGGAGAATTAAATTTCTTTGACTGCGACAAAAAACAATCTCAGTTCACATGCGGTGTGCAGGTTTGATTGTGATATATCAGACCATCTTTCACCCAGCGTCTTATTTCACATTGTCTGTCTTCACATTAGAGTTCCAGTTTGGAGGTCACCCAAACTCACAACTTTCTTCTTATCGATTTCTCTTCATTTACCACCTTCTCATGTGATGTTCTCTACTACAAGTCAATCTAAGATTAGAAGGATCTTTCTCTTGCTATATGTATCTCGTTCCTTACATGTTTGTCAAACACACATCTGCTTAGGGATGAGAGGGTTCGGGAATACGTCTAGGATTTATGGTTTGAATGTCCACTAGAAGAGCTTCTTGCTATGCAGACTGTTAGTTCAATCTTGTGGTATGTCTGTGTCCAAATGCAAAACAGAATATGTTAGCACTTGATTCTTGCTGTTGACGTTGTGATTGGCCATTTTACGTGACAAATTTCTGAAATTGCGAAACCCGGTATGTTTATGAATTGGAAATAACCATACATACTAATTCTTACTTTGCAAAACCGGAGGAAAAACATGCATGTCGTTCATTGAAGTTGAACTGATGCATAGAAAAGGAATCAAAAGATTTCCGGAGGCAGGCATCAGCGCAAGCCATTGAAGACATCTGCAACGGCACGATTCATATCATCACAGGTCTAACAAAAGCCACAACACAACCAGAGCAGCCGCGAG
The DNA here is from genome assembly GCA_011799875.1 of Thinopyrum elongatum. NCBI lineage: Eukaryota > Viridiplantae > Streptophyta > Magnoliopsida > Poales > Poaceae > Thinopyrum > Thinopyrum elongatum. The sequence goes on along the minus strand of CM022301.1, from coordinate 96,439,621 downwards.
AACCAGATCACTGCAACAAGCAATTGATTTCTCCTACTCGATCACCACTTGAAGAGTCCACAAAAGAACACGCGAGTTAAAATCAACAAATTTTCGACGTCGATTAGCTGAGACAAGCCCTCGAGTAACTGGGAATCCACTTAGATTTAATAAAATTTCAGTCAACTGAGCTTACATTGAAGAAAGTTTCAGTGGAGTAGGTGCTACAAGCGCTGAAATACTCCTCTCTCTTGTTCTGAAATCACAGCCATGGCAGACGAATCAGGATGAACATTCACACGGTACGGCTACACAACTAGTTTCTACTGCTACACAAGCTACTCCCAGTTCAGCTCCCAGTTCATTTATTCAACTAAACAAATCAAGGAGGATGCAACTAGGCTGGACCCTAGATAGTTAGTCCAGCAGAACGAACCTGCCATCGACCTTCGTGAACACGTGGACAATCATCGTCGCCTTACTCATGCCCTTAATCAGCTCGAAGACGCAGACGTGGCCCTCACGCAGCTTGTTGTCTCGGACGAACTTGGTCCAGGAACTGTAGCTGAAACCCTGTTCTCTCGGGTGGTAGTAGTACCTCGCACACCACGTCTCACTCCGGTTGGGCCTCAGGAGCAGGATGTCATGCGACCTCTCCACGAGATGCTTAGCTGCAAACTTCCCGGGGAAGGTCTGCATATATAGTACAGAACATAAGCTATTAGTACAGAAAGCTTTGTCGCAGACGATTCAGAAAGTCTATCAAAGATTGTTATCTAAACCATCTAGGTATTCCAGTCTGTGATTAGTAGAACAACTGAACTGACCAGCAAGTTGTTCTTGCTTCTAACTTGATTCTTCCCCAGGATGGTGACGTATACCACATTGCCCTGCTGGATCAACGCTGACCTGAATATCTCCTCTTGCTCCTCGCCGGTCAGGCCCTTGGCATACTTTGAGTAGTAGTAGTTGGACTTGGACTCAGCATGTTTATGGTCACTCTCAGCTTCCTTGATCGCCTTGCCCTTAACAGGATAATTGCACTTGTTTTGAGATTCGGGCTCTTTCCCTGTAAAAAAACAAACAAATGGGCATTCCAAAATGATCCGGTACAGAGACACTACCTCAGTATTGATTCCATGCTGTCTCAGGTTTATGCGTTAGCTGGCTATTAAAGAAAAGAACTCTATTTCTAAGCTGACTTATACATTCTTATCTCTAAGTTGGTGATCCTGAGCGTTGATTTTTCATGTCGTATGTGCAGGTATAAAATGTGTCCCATGCTCACCTTGTAGGTGATGGCCTCCTTCAAGAGAATGAACAACCATTGTCATTTCACCAGCGCTTTTTGATACTTCGAATACACAAACATCACTTTCCCGCAACTCATTGTGGAGAGCGAAGCTTGACCAGCCAGCAGAAAGCATGCCTGAACCATCAGTGGTAACCTTCAAATTGTCTAACCATATGTTGCTCTTACGAGGATGGCAGAGTGTGATGAATTGGTCTTCATGTGGAAGGTATTTGGCAGCATAATCCTTGCAGATGACCTGTTAGAGATGAATGAATCATCTGGCTTTCAGATTATCGAAGATTATAATTTACGGAGAGGTACTATAATTTTTAAAATTCCAACAAAATTTTAGACAAGAGAATCTGATCCTGAGCATTAAAAAACAAATTTTGCAGGAGTCTCACTGAATTTGTAGAGGATACTCCATACGTACCAGAGGTCCAGACATACTTGTCTTGTTCATGGCTGTGATGTAAAATGGAATTACAGGCCTAACTTTCTTCACAAGTGCGTCGATTTGTGCCTTCTGCGCTGTAGTCAGATTGCACCCCATTGCTAGGACAGAACAAGGCTCGGTAGTTTCTGGAGGGCCGCCTGAATTCATGGTGTCGTCTGGAGATGTGACACCTTCAGCTGCACAACGCCGATCATCAAGACACCAGTGAGTAATTACAGAATACTCCCTCCGTTTCTAAATATAAGTCTTTCTAGGGATTTCAATACAAACTACACATGGATGTATATAGACATATTTTAGAGTCTACATTCACTCATTTTGTTCCGTATGTAGTCCGTAGTGGAATATCTAAAAAGACTTATATTTAGGAACAGAGGGGGTAGATACCAAGGAAAATGTGCACGCAACCCTTCAATTCTTTACCTGATCCCGGTGAAGGAGAGTCCAGAGGAGTCATCTTTTTAGTTTTCCTAGGGTTGTTATCACGAGATCCGCCGTCTCGACGCTTTGTTTCCTTCTGGAATAACTGATCATGAGATATACCATTTTTTTGTACATTAGGAGCGGGGTTCATGACAATGCGGAATAATTGTTTCTCACAACCACTTGGGTCAAATATTAGGACTTGAAAGTGAGAGTTTCCAGTGTAACTGAACACCAGCAAGTCATGCTCTTTTAGTTCACAAGCACTGGCAAATGCTGCCCATCCAGATCTAAGGGTTATCTTGTTCAGATCATTGGTAACCTGAATGTTGTATACATTTCCATCAGGAGCTTCTAGCTTCATAACTTTAGGAATCCTGCCTCTGAAATTGTTCACAAATTTCTCTGGTATGTTCTGCAAAAACAAACAACAAAGCAATCAGCAAGTTACATATTTCTGATCAAGAAGACATTTCATCAGGACGGGCGGAAAGGCATTGATCATCCAGGGTCTTACCATTTTATGACGGAAATCGCCAACCATGAGCCTCAAGAAATGTTTCTGCCTATCATCCATGTGATGCCAATAGAAATGCACATCGCAGTACTTGCACCTTCGGTGGGACTCACCGTTGCTTGATCCACCATTCTGGCATCGTCTTCCGCTCAGCAGCGATCGATCAAGACGTGTGTCTTTTTCTTGGGCATTAGGACCGCACTTCATGAGAACGTGGAACACTTCCTTCTCACAGCAACTTCCAAAATCAAATATCAGAACTTTGAAGTGAGAATTCCCAATGTACCTGAAGACCAGGAAGTAGCCCGCTTTTAGTTCGTAAAAGCTGACAAATACCCCCCATCCAGACGCGAGAACTATCTTGTTTAGATCCTTGATAGCCTGAATATCGTATATGTTTCCATCAGGTGCTTCTAGCTTGATAACTTCAGAAATTTGACCTTTAAAATTCTGCACAAACTTCTGTGGAATGGCCTGCAGGAACAAGAAAACAACAAAATTATCATTCTGAGACAGGATAGCATTCCATCTGAAGGAGAGAAAGGGTATCGATGCATCAGGGCTTGCCATTTTTTCTTGGAAATTGCCAACCATGCACTTGAAGAAGTACTTCTGGGTATCATCCATATGACACCAATAGTAATGTGCATCGCAGCCCTCACATCTTTGAAAGGATTTGCTGCTGATGCTGTGACCACTCCTGTTACCTTGCTCATGGTCTTGATCCGGCGCCATGACAAATGTAATTAAAATTCTGGGGAGTCAAGGGAACAAGATACATGAGCTTAAAATATGAAGATGTAGTAGTGTGTGTTATTATGAGCAGTCTGTTCCAACCTCACATGGATGCATATATTTGATGTCAGATAAATCAAAGAAAGGTGTCCAATACTGGAGCAAGTTTTTTTCAGGACAAACAAAAAGTAAAGTATGCACTTCAGTCGATCTATAGATTTAGCAAGTTTATGATCTACCAGTAGAAAGACAAGAAGCCTCTCTTATCTTTGCAAACAGCCAGTACTTCTTTCAGAGTAAAATAGGAAGATGTAGTAATATGTGTTAATATCATTAGTATGTTCAACTTCACATGGATGCACATATTTCATGCCTAATAAATGACAGAAAAATGCCTAAACTAGAGCCGTTTTTATTTCAGAACAAATAGAATATAAGGTATGCACTTTAGGTTCCTGTGTGCCATCATAAACATGATCTTAAGCTGCAGCAAGTTTATGCTCTAAGGATGTAGAGAGTAGAAAGACCAGAAGGCTCTTACCTTTGCCAAGAACCACCAATACTTCGGCAGAGAAGCAGCCACAATGCCAACGATGCCCAAGCCCAGAGCAAAAGGGCATACATATATGCAGATACACACCACACCAGCTGATACTTGTGGGTCTTGTTCTTGCAAAGCCATCATATCTTCCGTTGAAAATAGTCTCATTTAAAAAGTTGTTCAGAGAGATGCAGATGAAATCATGACATGGTTCCAATCGATAACTTTTGGAATCTGAGCAGAAGGAATCTAGTGACATCTGCTAGAATCATTTTCCTACTTTTAGCAATGCCAAGGAGCAAAGACCCAGTGAGTGTTGGAGTACAAGTTAGATTCTGTCAGTATCTTGCGGTGCAGTGCAGTGCAGCCGAGACTCCATAGCAAAAACACAACATGGATCAAAACAGGGATGTGACAAGAAATTCTACTCCCTCTATAAAGAAATATAAGGTCGTTGATCTAAACGCTCTTATATTTTTTTACAGAGGGAGTACATTGTAGCTTCAGTGGCAATGTTTCAATATTTAGATTCATAAGCTCAAATTGTACGTCATTTATCACTCCAAAGAACAGAACAACAAATAACAAACAGAGCGGAAACTTGACCTGGATTGAACCCTATTGTTCTATCTGGAACACAACGAAAAAAAGGAGAAGGTTTCACTTTACAGTGTCGAATAGAGTGAACAGAGCAAGGCACCACTCATCTGCTGAAGCAGAGCAATCCGGGTCTAATCTGCAAGAATCTTTCAGTTCAGGGATGCTCTCGTTTCTGAAAAAGATAAGATCCGCCCGCCGCCTCCTGCCAGCGCCGGTATCGGCCTCGGATAACCCAGCGCCAGCGTGACGGGGGGCCCTTCGGCTTCGGTGCGGCGTCGCCTCGATAAGGGCGACCCCGCAGGCACGTGGAAGGCAGGAGCCGGCCTGTTCCCGGCCGCCACGGCGGCGGTAAAGGCCGGCGGGCTGCTCCAGGGCCCTGTATATACGGTACGATTGGTTCGTATGCGTACGGTAGACCAGGTGCTCATGGAGCTTTCTTTTTCCTACGTTTTGTCAGGTGGACACAATTCTATGATTCAGAATTTTGAATCTTTCATAGGCTCATAGCTTTCAGGGTGGTGAACTAGTAACGTTTAAATATTTACTAGATTGTGGAACGCTATTTCTCTTAAAACGGACATTTCACGGATCGTGGCCGGACGCATCTGTGGACAGGATATGGAATCCGACTATTCAATCATATACATGTTTTTACTAATTTTGTTAAACAGTAGTATAGCAACGGCACAAGTGCTCACCAGGTCAAGCCGACCGACCTAGGTCGACGCCGGAGCAAAGGGCCGGTCATCTACGGGAGAGAAAAGGGGGATTTGGGGAAAAAAATAGAGACTGACATACGGGACCCATCTGTCATAACGGTCAACTCAACAGTTTAATCCAACAGAGTTGATTATTGTGCGATGTTATCGCTTACATGCGGGTCATCCTTGTCATAATCAGCTTGAGGACAATCCAATCTGAACGAAGGGGTACGGTCTGGAAATGAACCCGGACCTGGCAAGTGTCGAATTATTCAGTTAGTACCACTTCGTGGAGTCCCGGCTGTCGTTCTTTTATCCAACAATGCCGAGGTAACAAGCACTTCATGCCCAGACTATGACGCAACCGACATTGATTCTAGGCCGGACACGAAGTGCTTGTTACACCGGCAATCTAAATATAGAGTGTATTATACTGGCAAATGTAACAAGAAAGCATGGTACAAGCAGGAGGTGCTTCGGTGTTGAACTTAAGAGATATAAGGACCATGAATAGACAAAAAGACTCCTTCAAAATAACATGAATCGACAAAAAGACCACCTCGCTCCCAAACTATACATCTTAAAAGAGCACATCGCAGCGCATACATAAGCTACAATTGTTAATTTAGGATAGGTTCAATACATAAGTGTGCAATATAAGCCAAACGGTTTACAAGGTGGCACAGTTAGTAGCTTACTACATAAGATGGACTAGTATACGCTAGCAAAAGCACGCCCTTCATTCACGCACTGGATTATACGTTTTCAGATGCTACCAGTTTGCGACCAAGATCATCGTCGCTGTTTGGACGCCACATGGCATGTACCCTTACTAACCCGTCTCTCAGATAAAATATCATGTACAGCCCAGACACATGGATTGGTGACATGACGACGATGGCCAGCAGGGCATGCCACCAGTTCTCAACAACAATGGCCAACACGAGCATGGAGCCAATGTACAACACTAGATACATCACGAAGCAAATGTTGTGCAAAACAGTAATTATCAAATACAAAAGGTTAGGCAGGGGAGATAGCAACATTTGATTGGTAATGAAGAGGGTGGCTAACACAGACAGATGAATATGTATTCGGTTGCCAAACAAAATTGAGCACACCTCTAAGAGATCCCACATAGCCTATCCCAATATAAATTGAACACAATTTCCCGAGTTTATCCAACTCAAATAATAACTAACTACAGTCGGTGATGAGAAAGCATTAGTACAGGTGTAAAACTGTTGTAATGCATTTCTTCCAAGAGTTCAAGGTATATGGTTTCTTTTCATAAATAGAGGCATGAAACACCATGCTAAAAAAGTATTTTATAACTTCCTTGAGGCATAAACAGTCTTGAGTGTTCGACAAAGGCATAAATAATGTGTTACTCAGGAAGGGTACTTACAAGGGAGATCTTTCTTCTTTTCTTTTTAACTTAACACATGGAATTGAACACGAGAAGGGTACTTACAAGGGAGATCTTGATTGCATTGGCCCGCATAGAGTGCTCGGGGCCCACCCCTACCACGCCCTTGGTGTTGGTCATATTGGCGATGCTCTGAACTGAAATCATGTCAAGACCGTTCTTGAGATCTACTCGGTTGGAACTGATGACCATCAGAAACTAAGATTGGAAGAGCAGAGGTTATTTAACAACATCACAGTTATAACAATAAACATTTTTATGAAAAACAATGTTGTTGAAAGTGGCACCTTTGGATGGTTGGAAACACGAACCCATATCTTGATGACAATACAAAAAATGGTCACCGAAGCCACAAGTATTCTTGAATATTGAAACATCATCTTCATCGTCACACTCCCAAGCACGTAGATTAATGATGTTGCGTGTGAACAAAAAAACTGGTAGAATCGAGAATGGAAGTCCCAGAAGTGCAGCCTTCAATACAATGTTTACAGGAGTTTCTGCCCACGTGAGGAAGCAAGCGGCATTGTATACATTGAGAACTGTGATTCCTGTGACTGATGCATCTAAAACTGCCTTTAGAAACAACTGTTGGCAAACATAGTAGAAAACAAAAAAAATCGCACCTATGCACAACCAGGACCAATATGAAGATGCATAACAGGTTGTGATCACGATCATTACCGTCAACAAGTTGCGGCGAAAGAAGATCGTGTTGGTGTAGATCGTACTTAGAGTCCCTCGAACTGTTGACGAACGATCCCTCGAACCACCCACGAATAGTCCCTCGAACTGAAGATCGAACGCATGGCCTCTTTAGTTGGTTGCAAGCGCGCAACCTTCACGATCTGGCAGCGCTTCGCCTTCAAGAGCTAATCGTCGCTGGAGAATTAGAGGGGGAAGATTAGAACCACACTGGGCTTCTAACTATGAGGATTAGAGGAACTAGGTCTATCTCTAATTAGATCAACAAGGATCAACTAGAACTAGATGGGACTAGAGGAGGCTCCAAAAGTTGTGTGTTCAATTGTGGCCAAAACCTCAAGCATATATAGGTTAGAGGGGGAGACAGAGGCAACCACCAAGGAGGGAAAGCCTCCTTGGGGCGCCGGCCAAAGGGGGGAGGAGTTGGACTCCTCCCCTAGTAGGACCCCCCCCCCCCCCACACACACACAAGCAAAGGGGGGCGCCTCCTCCACTTGGGCCCTTGTGGCCCAAGTTGCCTTCCACCTCATGGCCTTTTAAGGTCCATTGATATTTTAAATTAATATAAAAGCCTTCTAACGTTTACCAGACCATTTTATATATAATTTAACATTACCAGAAACATTTTCCACCTATATATTAATTATCGGGAATACTCGGTATCGCCCGATAAACTCTGAAACCCTTCTGGTGACCCCGAAACGCTTCCGATCCTCTCAAAACTTATTCCGAATATTTATGAAACAATTCCACAAATATATTCTCATCACTCCCATCCTACTAACACTCAGCAGATCGTTATTGCCTTAAGCTTGTGGCCCCGTAGGTTCGGTAACTCATAGACATGAACGAAACCGTTCGTTCAATGACCGACAGCGGAACCGTGGACGTCCATATCGATCGCTATGAGCACACCAGTGCTATTCGAGTGAACCTTTGGTTATCACGTGATGTTCCCTTTGCTTCAAAAACCCGGGATGCATCGGTATCCTCCTGAGTCATCACCATGCTCACTATACCGTTATCCCCATTACCGATTTTGTTCTTCTTTCTCGTTATCGTGTTCCGGCATCCCGTTGACGAATTCACATGTGTCTGGCCAGACGATGATGGATGCCATCCCATCGAGAGGGATCTAAGAATATATCTCCATTATCAGAGGAGCAAATCCCACTCTCGAGCTATCTAGTCCCTTGTCAAACTTTCCGACGAGCCTATAAGTTGTCGTTATGATCACCGTATTATAGATGACGTTTGAGCAACCCCAAAGTCCACCGTACGGTAAGAAGTGACTATGATACTCTCATGGTCTAAGGAGCAAAATCACATGTTAACTCTCCGTGTTATTACAATTGATTATAGACGATATTATCTCAATTCATAACAAACAAGTTTGGGTTGATTCAATAAGATTGTTCTTCCAACGTCATAATCTCAATGTTGTTTTAGGACTATTGTTAGACTTAATGATATCCTAAGATCCGAAAAATGTGATCACTGATGACCCACAAGTATAGGGGATCAATCATAGTCCTTTCAATAAGTAAGAGTGTCGAACCCAACGAGGAGCAGAAGGAAATGACAAGTGGTTTTCATCAAGGTATTTTCTACAAGCATTGAAATAGTCGGTAACAAGTAGTTTGATAGCAAGATAATTTGTAACGGACAAGTAACGGTAACGGTAAATAAAGTGCAGCAAGGTAGCCCAATCCTTTTGTGGCAAAGGACAGGCCAAAAAAGTCTCTTATAATAAGCAAAGTGTTCTTGAGGGTACACGGGAATTTCATCTAGTCACTTTCATCATGTTGGTTTGATTTGCGTTCACTACTTTGATAATTTGATATGTAGGTGGACCAGTGCTTGGGTGCTGTTCTTACTTGAACAAACCTCCCACTTATGATTAATCCCCTCGCAAGCATCCGCAACTACGAGAAGAATATTAAGATAAAATCTAACCATGGCATTAAACATTTGGATCCAAATCGGTCCCTTACGAAGTAGGCATAAACTAGGGTTTAAGCTTCTGCCACTCTAGCAACCCATCATCTAATAACTACTCCACAATGCATTCCCTTAGGCCCAAATATGGTGAAGTGCCATGTAGTCGACGTTCACATGACACCACTAAGGGAATCATAACATACATATCATCAAAATATCGAACACATATCAAGTTCACATGATTACTTGCAACATGACTTTTCCCGTTACCTCAAGAACTAAATTAACTACTCACAAATGATATTCATGCTCAAGATCGGAGGGGTATTAAATAGCATAATGGATCTGAACATATGATCTTCCACCAAATAAACCATATAGTAATCAACTACAAGATGTAATCAACACTACTAGTCACCCACAGGTACCAATCCGAGGTTCCGGTACAAAGATTGAACACAAGAGATGAACTAGGGTTTGAGAGGAGATGGTGCTGTTTGGCCTCTCGAGACCAAACTGCATCACTCTATGAACCCACACGGCCGAGAAACCACGACTTAAAAGGACCTGACATAGGAAATCCCAGTTAACCCGGTCGTATGCCTTTTCAAAGTCTAATTTCCGCAGGATTGCCAGCTCTTTCGTACGTTTGAGCTCGTGGATGATTTCCTGAAGGGTAAGCAGGCCCTCAAGGATGTTGCGCCCGCAGATGAAAGTAGACTGCGAGCGACTAATCGTGCGGTGCGCGGTCGGGACCAGACGCGTCATGCAATCCTTAGAACAAATCTTGAAAGGCACGTTAATAAGCGCTATCGGTCTAAATTGACGTATGTTGTCAGACCCGGCCACTTTGGGAATCAACGAGAGGATGCCAAAGTTGAGGCGAGCAATGTCTACGGTACCACGCATAAAACCGTTGCACACCTCGAAAATAAGACCCTTGAGCAGCGGCTAAAAACATTTTAACATAGCAACAGGCCACCCGTCCGGGCCCAGAGCCGTGTCCGATTTCATGCTCATCAGCGCCTCGTCGATTTCCTTCGGGAGGAAGGCTAGCCCTAGCCCCTCGTTTTCATGGTCAGAGACCAGCTAAGAAGGCGCCCACATGTCTGCGTGCAGCCCAGCCCACTGCTCCTCGCAAGAACCCATCAATTGGATGTAGAACTCATAGACGTGGCGCATAATGTCCGGCTGGCGGAGCAGCAACCCCTATTCTGACTGCAGCCGTAGGATCGTGCACTTACGCTATCTCCCATTCACGTAAGCGTGGAAATACTGCGTGTTGGTGTCCCCCTTCAGGGTCCATTTTAGGCCTCCACGCCAACGCCAATACTCTTCCTCTACACGGAGCAAGGCCTCGACTTGGCCTTCCAGAGCATAGCGGCGCACCCACTCTTGCTCAGAAAAGACCCCAGAGTCCGCTTGAGCGTCAAGCCACGCAATCTCCGCAACGATGCTTTCCCTAAGCATCTTGTCCCGACAGCCCTGGTTAGCACCCTAGCCCTTCAGGCTAGCCCGGAGGCAGGCCCCTACCGCAACCCAGAACTCCATAGGCCCCCTTTGTGGCCCAATCTGGAGCACACTGTTCGCCCATTTATCCCTAAAGATACTATCGAAATCTAGGACCTCGAACCAAGCCGTCTTGAAGAAGAATCTCGGGCTCCTTCGGATCCGATCCTCCCTAGAGGACAGGATTAAAGGGACATGGTCCGATCCAATACGGGTTTCCGCGATCAATGAACAGAGGGGGTGAAGCACTTCCCAATCGGGGGAGATGAACACCCGGTCCAGCACAGAGCGCACCGGAGCGAGCTGCTTGTTCGTCCAGGTAAATCTCGCACTCGATTTGGCCACTTCCCGAAGGGCCATGGAAGCAATTGCGTTATTAAACATGGCCACCCTAGGCCAGTTTATGTTACTGTTGTTTTTGTCCGCGCCCGAGCGGATCAAGTTGAAATCGCCCCCACCACAATGGGGACGAGGTCCAAGGAGACCTCCTGGACCTTAGAATGGAGTTCTCCCAAGAACTCCGACGAGTGGGAGTGGTCAGCTGGGCCATAGACTAGAATCACCACTACCTCCCGCAACGACGCACAAATGCGGATATGAGCAGAAAGGAAAAAGGTGCCAGCGTCCCACGAGAGCACCTCAAAAATAGAAAAATGAAAACCCAGAAGCAAACCACCCGAGTGCCCTACCGCGGGGACATGGTTCCATTGGAAACGCTCAAGGGGGTCAATAGCTAGCAACTCATGGTGACGGAACTCGTCCTTAATCGTTTTTTGTAAGCCAACTACATCGATACCCTCTTTGCGAATGTACTCCTTCAACTGGGTACACCGCCCCACATGGCTGTAGCCATGGATGTTCCAGAAAAGGAACCGCATCTAAATGATACGATTGCGGAGACGGATGCCCCTAAAGGACACCGCTTTGGTCACACGCCTCACCTTGACACGACAAGGCGAGGAAGGGGAGGCAACCCCTATTGCCAATTCCCCCTCATGGGACCGAATCACGAGTGCGTTGGAAGCCCCTGCTTCCGAGGCACTTTGGTCAGCATGTGCCGCAGCCGCCGTTGCGAGCGCTGCCTGCGCCAGCTCTTTGGAGCGAAGCAACGAGATCAACTCGTACGCCCCGTCCACACATGACAGATCGACACCACTATCCTCCAGGACCTCGCTCAAGTGAACGTCAGAGAAGGAATCAAGTACAGTGAAGCGAGGGGGAGGATTACCTGAAATCTCCATGTTCTTCTGAGCTTGGAGCAGTTGTGCGCGCTAGAGGGACGACATGTTCCCCTTGGATCCCTTGGGGCATGAGCTGGAGCGCACCGGCGCCGAGGGCACCGCCTTGGAGCGCTTGGCCTTGGAGATTGGCGCCGTCTTGGTAGCCTCCTGGAGGAGCGGGTCGACAGGAGCCGATGCGTTTGGGGAAGCCAGCGCCATGACCATCTGGCGTGGGGTAGCTGGCGCCCCAAGTGCTCCATGGGCCTGAACATCTCCGCGCTCACCTTGCGGACCTCCATCTTCTTTGCTTGCCGCACCGAGCTGCTCTTGCTGTCGTTGGGAAATGTTGCATGGAAAACAAAAAAAATTCTACGCACACGCAAGATCTATCAAGGAGATGTAGAGCAACAAGAGGGAAGAGTGTGTCTACGTACCCACGTAGACCGTAAGCGGAAGCATTTAGTAACGTGGTTGATGTAGTCGAACTTCTTCGCGATCCAACCGATCGAGTATCGAATGTACGGCACCTCCGCGTTTAGCACACGTTCAACTCGGTGACGTCCTCGCCTTCTTGATCCAGCAAGACGGCGAAGTAGTGGATGAGTTCCGGTAGCACGACGGTGTGGTGATGGTGGTGATGATGCTATCTCCGCAGGACTTCGCCTAAGCACTACGAAAATATGACCGAGGAACAAAACTATGGAGGGGGGGCGCCGCACACGGCTAAGAGATTGTCGTGGTTATGTGTGGCGCCCCCCCCCCCCACATATATATAGGAGGGGGGAGAGAGGAGGCTGCCAGGAGGCACCCCAAGTAGGCCGAATCCTACTTGGGGTCCTCCCCAAGCCGCGCCCCCTTTCCTTATTAGGTGAGCAGGGAAAGGCAGGGGAGGGTGGCGCCCCCCCTTTCCTTTCTCCCATGAGAAGGGGAAGGCAGGAGGGGCTACCCCTCCCCCTTTCCTTCCCTAGGGCCGGCGGCCAGGGAGAGGGTCGCGCCAGCCCCCTTGTGGGCTGGTCTGTCCCCACCTTGGCCCATTAGGCCCATACACCTACCGGGGGTGTCCGGAACCCCTTCCGGCGACCCGATGACTACCCGGTGCACTCCGAAACTCTTCTGGTGTCCGAATATCATTGTCATATATATCAATCTTTACCTCCGGACCATTCCGGAGCTCCTCGTCATGTCCGTGATCTCATCCGGGACTCCGAACAACATTCGGTCACCAAATCATATAACTCATATAACACTATATCGTCAACGAATGTTAAGCGTGCGGACCCTACGGGTTCGAGAACTATGTAGACATGACCGAGACACCTCTCCGGTCAATAACCAATAGCAGAACCTAGATGCCCATATTGGCTCCTACATATTCTACAAAGGTCTTTATCAGTCAAACCTTATGACAACATACGTAATTCCCTTTGTCCATCGGTATGTTACTTGCCCGAGATCCGATCGTCGGTATCTTCATACCTAGTTCAATCTCGTTACCGGCAAGTCTCTTTACTCGTTCTGTAATACATCATCTCATAACTAACTCATTAGTCATTTGCTTGCAAGGCTTATTATGATGTGTATTACCGAGAGGGCCCAGAGATACCTCTCCGATACTCAGAGTGACAAATCCCAATCTCGATCCATGCCAACTCAACAAACACCTTCGGAGATACCTATAGAGCATCTTTATGATCACCCAGTTACGTTGTGATGTTTGATAGCACACAAGGTATTCCTCCGGTATCCGGGAGTTGCATGATCTCATGGTCGAAGGAACATGTATTTGACGTTCAAGAAAGCAGTAGCAATAAACTGAACGATCATATGCTAAGCTAACAGATGGGTCTTGTCCATCACATCATTCTGCTAATGATGTGATCCCGTTATCAAATGACAACACATGTCTATGGTTAGGAAACCTTAACCATCTTTGATCAACGAGCTAGTCTAGTAGAGGCTTACTAGGGACACAGTATTTGTTTATGTATTCACACATGTATTTAAGTTTCCGATCAATACAATTCTCGCATGAATAATAAACCTTTATCATGAATAAGGAAATATAAAATAACAACTTTATTATTGGCTCTAGGGTATATTTCCTTCAGTCTCCCACTTGCACTAGAGTCAATAATCTAGATTACATTGTAATGAATCTAACACCCATGGAGTCTTGGTGCTGATCATGTTTTGCTCGCGGAAGAGGCTTAGTCAACGGGTCTGCTACATTCAGATCCATATGTATTTTGCAAATCTCTATTTCTCCATCCTTGACCTTTTCACTAATGGAGTTGAAGCGTCTCTTGATGTGTTTGGTTCTCTTGTGAAACCTGGATACCTTCGCCAAGGCAATTGCTCCAGTGTTGTCACAAAAGATTTTCATTGGACCCGATGCACTGGGTATTACACCCAGGTCGGATATGAACTCCTTCATCCAGGCTCCTTCATGTGCTGCTTCCGAAGCAGCTATGTACTCCGCTTCACACGTAGATCCCACCACGACGCTCTGCTTGGAACTGCACCAACTGACAGCTCCACCATTCAATATAAATACGTATCCGGTTTGTGACTTAGAGTCATCCGGATCTGTGTCGAAGCTAGCATCGACGTAACCATTTACGACGAGCTCTTCATGATCTCCATAAATGAGAAATATATCCTTGGTCCTTTTCAGGTACTTCAGGATGTTCTTGACCGTTGTCCAGTGATCCACTCCTGGATTACTTTGGTACCTCCCCGCCAAACTTATGGCAAGGCACACATCAGGTCTGGTACACAGCATAGCATACATGATAGAACCTATGGCTGAGGCATAGGGAATGACTTTCATTTTCTCTCTATCTTCTGCAGTGGTCGGGCTTTGAGTCTGACTCAATTTCACACCTTGCGACACAGGCAAGGACCCTTTATTTGACTGATCCATTTTGAACTTCTTCAAAACTTTGTCAAGGTATGTGCTTTGTGAAAGTCCTATTAAGCGTCTCGATCTATCCCTATAGATCTTGATGCCCAATATATAAGCAGCTTCACCGAGGTCTTTCATTGAAAAATTCTTATTCAAGTATCCTTTTATGCTATCCAGAAATTCTATATCATTTCCAATCAACAATATGTCATCCATATATAATATCAGAAATGCTACAGAGCTCCCACTCACTTTCTTGTAAATATATGCTTCACCGTAAGTCTGTATAAAACAATATGCTTTGATCACCTCATCAAAGCATATATTCCAACTCCGAGATGCTTGCACCAGTCCATAGATGGATCGTTGGAGCTTGCACACTTTGTTAGCACCTTTAGGATCGACAAAACCTTCTGGTTGCATCATATACAACTCTTCTTTAAGAAATCCATTAAGGAATGCAATTTTGACGTCCATTTGCCAGATTTCATAATCATAAAATGCGGCAATTGCTAACATGATTCGGACAGACTTAAGCATCGCTACGGGTGAGAAAGTCTCATTGTAGTCAACCCCTTGAACTTGTCAAAAACCTTTTGCGACAAGTCAAGCTTTGTAGATAGTAACATTACCATCAACGTCAGTCTTCTTCTTGAAGATCCATTTATTCTCAATGGCTTGCCGATCATCGGGCAAGTCCACCAAAGTCCATACTTTGTTCTCATACATGGATCCTATCTCAGATTTCTTGGCCTCAAGCCATTTATCGGAATCTGGGCTCATCATAGCTTCTTCATAGTTCGTAGGTTCGCCATGGTCTAATAACATAACTTCCAGGACAGGATTACCGTACCACTCTGGTGCGGATCGTGCTCTGGTCGACCTATGAGGTTCAGTAGTAACTTGATCTGAAGTTACATGATCATCATTAGCCTTCCTCTCTAGTTGGTGTAGGCATCATGGGAACGGTTTTCTGTGATGTGCTACTTTCCAATTCGAGAGAAGGTACTATTACCTCATCAAGTTCTACTTTCCTCCCACTCACTTCTTTCGGGAGAAACTCCTTCTCTAGAAAGGATCCATTCTTGGCAACAAAGATCTTGCCTTCGGATCTGTGGTAGAAGGTGTACCCAATTGTTTCCTTAGGGTATCCAATGAAGACGCACTTCTCCGATTTGGGTTCGAGCTTATCAGGCTGAAGCCTTTTGACATAAGTGTCGCAACCCCAAACCTTAAGAAATGACAGCTTAGGTTTCTTGCCAAACCATAGTTCATACCGTGTCGTCTCAACGGATTTAGACGGTGCCCTATTTAACGTGAATGCGGTTGTCTCTAATGCATAACCCCAAAACGATAGTGGTAAATCGATAAGAGACATCATAGAACGCACCATATCCAATAAAGTACGGCTACGACGTTCGGACACACCATTACACTGTGGTGTTTCAGGTGGCGTGAGTTGTGAAACAATTGCACATTGTTTTAAATGAAGGCCAAACTCATAACTCAAATATTCGCCTCCGCGATCAGATCATAGAAACTTTATTTTCTAGTTATGATGATTCTCCACTTCACTCTGAAATTCTTTGAACTTTTCAAATGTTTCAGACTTGTGTTTCATCAAGTAGATATACCCATACCTACTCAAATCATCTGTGAAAGTTAAAAAATAATGATACCCGCCACGTGCTTCAACACTCATTGGACCGCATACATCGGTATGTATTATTTCCAATAAGTCATTAGCTCGCTCCATTGTTCTGGAGAACGGAGTTTTTGTCATCTTGCCCATGAGGCATGGTTTGCAAGTATCAAATGATTCATAATCAAGTGATTCCAAAAGTCCATCCGTATGGAGTTTCTTCATGCACTTTACACCAATATGATCTAAACGGCAGTGCCACAAGTATGTTGCACTATCATTATCAACTTTGCATATTTTGGCATCAATATTATGAATATGTGTATCACTACGATCAAGATTCAACAAGAATAGACTATTCATCAAGGGTGCATGACCATAAAAGATAATACTCATATAAATAGAACAACCATTATCCCCCGATTTAAATGAATAACCGTCTCGCAATAAACAAGATCCAGATATAATGTTCATGCTCAACGCTGGCACCAAATAACAATTATTGAGGTCTAAAACTAATCCCGAAGGTAGATGTAGAGGTAGCGTGCCGACGGCGATCACATCGACCTTGGAACCATTCCCGACGCGCATCATCACCTCATCCTTAGCCAATCTTCATTTATTTCGCAGCTCCTGTTTTGAGTTACAAATATGAGCAACCGAACCAGTATCAAATACCTAGGTGCTACTACGAGCATTAGTAAGGTACACATCAATAACATGTATATCAAATATACCTTTGTTCACTTTGCCATCCTTCTTATCCGCCAAGTATTTGGGGCAGTTCCGCTTCCAGTGACCATTCCCTTTGCAGTAGAAGTACTCAGTTTCAGGCTTGGATCCAGCTTTGGGCTTTTTCCCGGGAGTGGCAACTTGCTTTCCATTCTTCTTGAAGTTCCCTTTCTTTCCCTTGCTCTTTTTCTTGAAACTAGTGGTCTTGTTAACCATCAACACTTGATGCTCCTTCTTGATTTCTACCTCCGCGGCCTTAAGCATTGTGAAGAGCTCAGGAATCGTTTTATCCATCCCTTGCATATTATAGTTCATCACGAAGCCTTTGTAGCTTGGTGGCAGTGATTGAAGAACTCTGTCAATAACACTATCAACTGGAAGATCAACTCCCAGCTAAGTCAAGTGGTTATGATACCCAGACATTTTGAGTATGTGTTCACTGACAGAACTGTTCTCCTCCATCTTGCAGCTATAGAACTTGTTGGAGACTTCATATCTCTCAACCCGGGCATTTGCTTGAAATATTAACTTCAACTCTGGGAACATCTCATATGCTCCATGACGTTCAAACGTCTTTGAAGTCTTGGTTCTAAGCCGTAAAGCATGGCACACTGAACTATTGAGTAGTCATCAGATCGAGCCTGCCAGACGTTCATAACATCTGCAATAGCTCGTGCAGCAGGTCTGTCACCTAGCGGTGCATCAAGGACATAATTCTTATGTGCAGCAATGAGGATAATCCTCAAGTTACGGACCCATTCCGTGTAGTTGCTACCATCATCTTTCAACTTAGCTTTCTCTAGGAACACATTAAAATTCAGGGGAACGGTAGCTCGGGCCATTGATCTACAACATAGATATGCAAAACTATTAAGACTAAGTTCATGATAAATTAAGTTCAATTAATCAAATTACTAATGAACTCCCACTTAAATAAACATCCCTCAAGTTATCTAAGTGATACATGATCCAAATCAACTAACTCATGTCCGATCATCACGTGAGATGGGGTAGTCATCAATGGTGAACATCTCTATGCTGATCATATCTACTATATGACTCACGTTCGACCTTTCGGTCTCCGGTGTTCCGAGACCATGTATGTGCATGCTAGGCTCATCAAGTTTAACCCAAGTATTTTGCATGTGCAAAACTGTGTTACACCCGTTGTATGTGAACATAGAGTCTATCACACCCGATCATCACGAGGTGCTTCGAAACAACGGACTTTGGCAACGGTGCATACTCGGGGAGACCACTTTTATCTTGAAATTTAGTGAAGGGATCATCTTATAATGCTACCGCCGTTCTAAGCAAAATAAGATGCATAACGGACAAACATCACATGCAATCAAAATATGTTACATGATATGGCCATCCTCATCTTGTGCTTTTGATCTCCATCTCCAAAGCATCGTCATGATATCCATCATCACCGGCTCGATACCTTTGATCTCCATCGTTGCGTCGGGGTAGTCTCGCCAACTATTGCTTCTACAACTATTGCTAACACATAGTGATAAAGTAAAGCAATTACATGACGCTTGCATTTCATACAATAAAGAGACAACCCTAAGGCTCCTGCCGGTTGTCGATATTACAAAACATGATCATCTCATACATCAACATATATCACATCACGTCTTGACCATATCACATCACAAAATGCCCTGCAAAAACAAGTTAGACGTCGTCTACTTTGTTGTTGCAATTTTTACGTGGCTGCTACGGGCTTATAGCAAGAACCGTTCTTACCTACGCAAAAACCACGACAGTGATTCATCAAGTTTGCTGTTTTAACCTTCTTCAAGGACCGACCGTAGTCAAATTCGATTCAACTAAAGTAGGAGAAACAGACACCCGCCAGCCACCTTTATGCAAAACTAGTTGCATGTCAGTCGGTGGAACCGGTCTCATGTGCGTGGACATGTAAGGTTGGTCCGGGCCGCTTCATCGCACAATACCGCCGAATCAAAATAAGACGTTGGTGGTAAGCAGTATGACTATCACCGCCCACAACTCTTTGTGTTCTACTCGTGCAAATCATCTACGCATACACCTGGCTTGGATGCCACTGTTGGGAAACGTTGCATGGAAAACAAAACAAAATCTACGCACACGCAAGATCTATCACTACTGCAGGATGCTGCTAACGCGACACTACGGTCAGAGACCCTTTGACGAAACTATGTGCGATGCATTAATCGCACACGGGGATGTAAAAAAACCGTCAAAAAAGATGCAAAATGTTTGCGATGGCGGAGACATCAAACGCGGTTCAGATTTTAGTTACGTGTGCGATGCGGGGCATACGGTTGATCCATACGAACTATTTGCGATTAGACAGAAGAACAGAAACGGGCAGCTATATCAATGTGTGTGCGATATACGGCATACAGTTCGCTCCGATGAACTGTTTGCTATTAGGGAATGCAACAGAACCGGTCAGCCAGATCAAGGTGTGTGTGATATACGGCATACGATTCAATCGGACGAACTATTTTTGATTAGGGAAGAGAACAGAAACGGTTCAACTTAACAAGATGTGTGTGATATGCGGCATACAGTTCACATAGATGAACTGTTTGCGATGAGCCAAAAGAACACAAACGTGATACGTCCATTTTGCATCATGTTTTCCTACTGTTATTTATAATGTTTTTATGCATAATAATGCTTTTTGGAGTAATTCTAATGCCTTTTCTCTCATAATATGCAAGGTTCACACAAAGAGGGAGAACACCGGCAGCTGGAATTCTGGACCTGAAAAAGCTACGTCAGCCCACCTATTCTGCACAACTCCAAATGAGCTGAAACTTCACGGAGATTTTTTATGGAATATATAATAATGAATGGAGCAAATAACTACCAGAGGGGGTCCACCAGGTGGGCACAACCCACCTGGGCGCGCTAGGGCTCCCAGGCGCGCCAGGGCTCCCAGGCGCGCCCTGGTGGGTTGTGCCCTCCTCGGCCCACCTCTGGTGCCCCTCTTCTGGTATATAAGTCATTTTGACCTAGAAAAAATAAAGGGAGGACTTTCGGGACGAAGCGCCGCTGTCTCGAGGCGGAACTTGGGCAGGAGCACTTTTTCCCTCCGGTGGAGCGATTCTGCCGGGGGAACTTCCCTCCCGGAGCGGGAAATCATCGTCATCATCATCACCAACAACTCTCCCATCTTGGGGAGGGAAATCTCCATCAACATCTTGAATAGCACCATCTCCTCTCAAACCCTAGTTCATCTCTTGTGTTCAATCTTTGTACCGGAACCTTAGATTGGTGCTTGTGGGTGACTAGTAGTGTTGATTACATCTTGTAGTTGATTACTATATGGTTTATTTGGTGGAAGATTATATGTTCAGATCCATTATGCTATTTAATACCCCTTTGATCTTGAGCATGATTATCATTTGTGAGTAGTTACTTTTGTTCTTGAGGTTACAGGAGAAATCTTGTTGCAAGTAATCATGTGAACTTGATATGTGTTCGATATTTTGATGGTATGTATGTTGTGATTCCCTTAGTGGTGTCATGTGAACGTTGACTACATGGCACTTCACCTTATTAGGGCCTAAGGGAATGCATTGTGGAGTAGTTATTATATGATGGGTTGCGAGAGTGACAGAAGCTTAAACCCTAGTTTATGCGCTACTTCGTAAGGGATTGATTTGGATCCAAAAGTTTAATGCTATGGTTAGATTTTATCTTAATACTTTTCTCGTAGTTGCGGATGCTTGCGGGAGGGTTAATCATAAGTAGGAGGTTTTTTCAAGTAAGAACATCACGTAAGCAACGGTCCACCCACATATCAAATTATCAAAGTAGCGAACACGAATCAAACCAACATGATGAAAGTGACTAGATGAGATTCCCGTGTACCCTCAAGAACGCTTTGCTTATCGTAAGAGACCGTTTTGGCCTGTCCTTTGCCTCAAAAGTATTGGGCTACCTTGCTGCACTTTGGTTACCTTTACCATTACTTTCTCGTTACAAATTATCTTGTCATCAAACCACTCGTTACTTATAATTTCAGTGCTTGCAGAGAATACCTTGCTGAAAACCACTTGTCATTTCCTTCTGCTCCTCGTTGGGTTCGACACTCTTACTTATCGAAAGGACTACGATTGATCCGCTATACTTGTGGGTCATCAAGGCTCTTTTCTGGCGCCGTTGCCGGGGAGTGAAGCGCTCTTGGTAAGTGGAAATCGGTAAGGAAAAATTATTACTACGTGCTGAAATTTATTATCACTTGTTACTATGGAGAACAATCCTTTGAGGGGTTTGTTCGGGGTATCTTCACATCGACCGGAACCACAATTAGTTGCCCCTCAACCTACTGCACCTACTGAAAATATTGGTTATGAAATTCCTTCGGGTATGATAGAACAACTGCTAGCTAATCCTTATGCAGGAGACGGAACTGAACATCCTGATATGCACTTGATATATGTGGATGAAATTTGTGGATTATTTTAGCTTGCAGGTTTACCTGAAGATGAAGCTAAGAAGAAGGTTTTCCCTTTATATTTGAAGGGAAAAGCATTGGCATGGTATAGGCTATGCGATGACATTGGATCTTGGAATTGGAATCGTTTGAAATTGGAATTTCACCAAAAAAAATATCCTATGCATCTAGTTCATCGTGATCGGAATTATATATATAATTTTTGGCCTCGTGAAGGAGAAAGTATCGCTCTAGCTTGGGGGAGGCTGAAGTCAATGTTATATTCATGCCCCAATCATGAGCTCTCAAGAGAAATTATCGTTCAGAATTTTTATGCTCGGCTTTCTCGTGATGATCAATCCATGCTTGATACTTCTTGTACTGGTTCTTTTATGAAGAAGACTGTTGAATTCAGGTGGGATCTTTTAGAAAGAATTAAACGCAACTCTGAAGATTGGGAACTCGATGAAGGTAAAGAGTCAGGTATTAATCTTAAGTTTGATTGTGTTAAATCTTTTATGAATACCGATGCTTTTCAAAAGTTTAGCACTAAATATGGACTTGACTCTGAGATAGTAGCCTCTTTTTGTGAATCATTTGCTACTTATGTTGATCTCCCTAAAGAGAAGTGGTTTAAATATCACCCACCTATTAAAGAAGAAATTAAAGAACTGGTTGTGGTTAAAGATGAAACTATCATTTATAATGTTGACCCGGTTGTTCCTACTGCTTACATCGAAAAACCACCTTTCCCCGTTAGGATAAAGGAACATGCTAAGGTCTCAACCGTGGTCAATAAAAGCTATATTAGAGCACCTAAACCTGCTGAACAAATCAAGGTAGAACCTAGTGTTGGTATGGTTAAAGATCTCTTGGAAGAAAATATTGATGGGCATGTTATTTACTTTTGTGATGAAGTTGCTAGAATTGCTAAACCTGATGAAAAAGATAAACATAGACCTGTTGTTGGCATGCCTGTTGTCTCAGTCAAAATAGGAGATCACTGTTATCATGGTTTATGTGACTTAGGTGCTAGTGTGAGTGCTATTCCCTTTACCTTATATCAAGAAATTATGAATGGCATAGCACCCGCTGAAATAGAAGACATAGATGTTACTATTAAACTTGCTAATAGAGACACCATCACACCACTTGGGATTGTTAGAGATGTTGAAGTCTTGTGTGGGAAAATAAAATATCCTATTGATTTTCTTGTTCTTGGTTCCCCACAAGATGACTTTTGTCCCATTATCTTTGGTAGACCTTTCTTGAACACCGTTAATGCTAAAATAGATTGTGAGAAACAAACCGTTGGTGTTAGTTTTGGTGATGATTCTCATGAGTTTAATTTTTCCAAGTTCAATAGGAAACATCATAAGAAAGAATTTCCTAGTAAGGATGAAATAATTGGTCTTGCTTCTATTGCCATGCCTCCTACTGATCCACTAGAACAATATTTGCTAGACCATGAAAATGATATGCATATGCATGAAAGGAATGAGATAGATAAAATTTTCTTTGAACAACGACCTCTGCTTAAACACAATTTGCCTATTGAAACTCTAGGAGCTCCTCCTCCACCTAAAGGTGATCCTGTGATTGAATTAAAACAATTGCCAGACACTTTGAAATATGCTTATCTTGATGAGAAAAAGATATATCCTATTATTATTAGTGCTAACCTTTCAGAACATGAAGAAGAAAGATTATTGAAAATTCTGAAGAAGCACCGAGCTGCTATTGGATATACTCTTGATGATCTTAAGGGCATTAGTCCCACTCTCTGTCAGCACAAGATTAATATGGAACCTGATGCTAAACCCGTTGTTGATCACCAAAGATGTTTAAATCCTAAAATAAAAGAAGTGGTAAGAATTGAAATACTGAAGCTTCTGGAAGCAGGTATAATCTATCCCATAGCTAATAGTAGATGGGTAAGTCCTGTTCATTGTGTCCCTAAGAAAGGAGGTATTACTGTTGTTCCTAATGATAAAAATGAACTTATTCCACAAAGAATAGTCACTGGTTATAGAATGGTAATTAATTTTAGAAAATTAAATAAAGCAACTAGAAAAGATCATTACCCTCTGCCTTTTATTGATCAAATGCTAGAAAGATTATCTAAGCACACACATTTTTGTTTTCTCGATAGATATTCTGGTTTTTCTCAAATACCTGTTTCACAACCTGATCAAGAGAAAACCACCTTTACTTGTCCTTTTGGAACTTATGCTTATAGACGTACGTCTTTTGGTTTATGCAATGCACCTGCTACCTTTCAAAGATGTATGACTGCTATATTCTCTAATTTTTGTGAAAAGATTGTTGAGGTTTTCATGGATGATTTTTCCGTTTACGGAACTTCTTTTGATGATTGCTTAAGCAACCTTGATCGAGTTTTGCAGAGATGCGAGCAAACTAATCTTGTCTTGAATTGGGAGAAGTGCCACTTTATGGTTAATGAAGGTATTGTCTTGGGACATAAAATTTCTGAACGAGGTATTAAGGTGGATAAAGCTAAAGTTGATGCAATTGAGAAAATGCCATGTCCTAAAGACATCAAAGGTATTCGTAGTTTCCTTGGTCATGCTGGTTTCTATAGGAGATTTATTAAAGACTTCTCTAAAATTTGTAGGCCTCTTACAAATCTTTTACAAAAGGATGTTCCATTTGTTTTTGATGATGATTGTGTAGAAGCCTTTGAAACACTTAAGCAAGCCTTAATTTCTGCACCTATTGTTCAACCACCTGATTGGAACTTGCCTTTTGAAATTATGTGTGATGCTAGTGATTATGCTGTTGGTGCTGTTTTAGGACAAAGAGTTGATAAGAAATTAAATGTTATTCATTATGCTAGTAAAACTCTAGATAGTGCCCAACGCAATTATGCTACTACTGAAAAAGAATTCTTAGCAGTTGTGTTTGCTTGTGACAAATTCAGATCTTACATTGTTGATTCTAAAGTGATTGTTCACATTGATCATGCTGCTATTAAATATCCTATGGAAAAGAAAGATGCTAAACCTAGACCCATTAGGTGGGTTCTCTTGCTGCAAGAATTTGACTTGCATATCACTGATAGAAAAGTAGCTGAGAACCCCGTAGCTGATAACTTGTCTACGTAGAAAATATTCTTGATGACCCACAACCTATTAATGATAGTTTTCCTGATGAGCAATTAGCTGCAATAAATGTCTCTCATAACACTCCTTGGTATGCTGACTATGCTAATTATATTGTTGCTAAATATATACCACCTAGCTTCACTTACCAACAAAAGAAAAAAATCTTTTATGATTTAAGACATTACTTTTGGGATGACCCACATCTTTATAAAGAAGGAGTAGATGGTATTATTAGACGTTGTGTACCTCAGCATGAACAGGGACAAATCCTACGAAAATGTCACTCCGAAGCTTACGGAGGGCATCATGCGGGAGACAGAACTGCTCACAAGGTATTGCAATCTGGTTTTTACTGGCCTACTCTCTTCAAGGATGCCCGTAAGTTTGTTCTATCTTGTGATGAATGTCAAAGAATTGGTAATATTGGTAAGCATCAGGAAATGCCTATGAATTATTCTCTTGCTGTTGAACCATTTGATGTCTGGGGGTTCGATTACATGGGGCCTTTTCCTTCCTCTAATGGGTATACACATATTTTGGTTGCTGTTGATTATGTTACTAAGTGGCTAGAAGCTATTCCAACTAGTAGTGCTGATCACAACACCTCTATTAAAATGCTTAAAGAAGTTATTTTCCCAAGGTTTGGAGTCCCTAGATATTTAATGACTGATGGTGGTTCACATTTTATTCATGGTGCTTTCCGTAAAATGCTTGCTAAGTATGATGTTAACCATAGAATTGCATCCCCCTATCATCCTCAGTCTAGTGGTCAAGTTGAACTTAGCAATAGAGAAATAAAATTAATTTTACAAAAAACTGTCAATAGGTCCCGGAAGAATTGGTCTAAGAAATTAGACGATGCACTTTGGGTTTACCGAACAGCATATAAAAATCCCATGGGTATGTCTCCCTACAAAATGGTTTATGGAAAAGCTTGTTATTTGCCTCTTGAGTTAGAACATGAAGCATATTGGGCAATTAAAGAACTCAACTATGATTTCAAACTTGCCGGTGAAAAGAGGTTATTTGATATTAGCTCACTAGATGAATGGAGAACCCAATCTTATGAAAATGCCAAGTTATTTAAAGAAAAATTCAAAAGATGGCATGATAAAAGAATCCAAAAGCGTGAGTTCAAAGTTGGAGAATATGTTCTTTTGTACAATTCTTGTTTCAGATTTTTTGCAGGAAAGCTTCTCTCTAAATGGGAAGGACCCTATGTTATCGAGGAGGTTTATCGATCTGGAGCTATCAAAATAAATAATGCCGGAGGTACTAACCCGAAAGTTGTCAATGGGCAAAGAATAAAACATTATATCTCAGGTACGCCCATTAATGTTGAAAGCAATATTATCCAAACTATGACACCGGAAGAACACATAAAAGAAACTATTGGGGATATAACTATTGAGTATAAACAGCCCAGGAGGGGCCGGGTTATGCTCATAGTGATTTACCTGTATTGAAGCCCATGAAGACATAGAAGATGGCGACTTACGAAGGAGACTTAATAAGAAGGCCCAAAGCCCAAAGGCGAGTTAGGGCCCATAGATGTAAACCACCATAAAGTATATGACTTGTATTGTAAGATAGGAAAGAGGGGATACCAAGCCGGACACGTTTATGAGCCGGCCGGGATTCTGTGAACCGCCGGGCGTCAACCTATGTATATAAAGGGACGACCCGGTGGCGGTTGAGGGACGAGAGACAACAGATCAAGAGCCAGGTTAAGCGTATTCGCTCCCTGGTCATCGAAACCCTAGCAATACCACCTCAAACTGGATTAGGCTTTCACCTTCACCGCAAGGGGCCGAACCAGTATAAACTCTCCGTGTCCTTTGTCCTGATTAACCCCTTTAAGCTAACCTCTTTGCGATGGCTCCACGACTAAGTCCTCACACTAGGACATCTGCCGTGACGATTCCACGACAGTTGGCGCCCACCGTGGGGCCAGCGCACGGCAGTTTCGAGTTCTTGAAGGGCAACTTCGAAGGGATCAAGGGATACGCTCTGGGCCGGATGACCAAGAGTCGTCGTGGCAAGCTCTACATCGACGACGAAGGCTGGGGCCCCGAGGCCGGCTCAATTGAGTATGGGTACCGGGTCCCCTTCGGTGGAATTCACGTCTTCATTGGCAAGATCGGCGAACCGGGCCCTGAGCCAGACACCTGCACCGACATCATTGAGACGGCTCAGCGTGCAAAACCCGCCTGAGTTCAGCCCGCCATGAGTCGTGCCTTCGTGGGATTCATCAATGGTGCGGAATCTGAGGATAGATCGGTATCTGACAGTGAGACAGTTGTCTATTCTGATGGCGAGTCATCCACCGGTGAAACCGAGTCATTGTACCAACTGCAAGACGGTCGACTTGGGGGCTGTTCCGATGGCGATAGTATTCCAGACCCCTACGAGCCGCCGAACCGGGTTGCAATCTTCATGGCCGGTACGCAGCCATTGCAGCACTCCTTAACTGCAGCGACATTGATTTCCGGGTCAACAGCGGCGACGGCAGCCGGGGCAGGAGGCCCTGCGCGCCCGCCGGCTCAAGTCTTGTCCGGTTTACTAGACGCCTTGGCAACACTGCTGACGACGGAGGTTAACCCGGATAATCAAGATCAGCATAACACGGAAGTCGTGAAATTGCGAGATCAGATAGCTCAAGCTAAGGAAGACCTGGCAGCTGAAGATGCCAGGATGGCTGCGGAGCGGGTTACGTTGGATGCTCAAGCTCAGCGGATTCAGTCGGAGTCTTACCGACTCATGCTAGATCAGAACGCTTCAAACGAAGTCATGAGGAGGAGGCATCAATCTCGCCTGCCACCGGTTTACGAGGCGAGGAACCTCTTTAACACGCCAGGAGCAGGAACCAGTAACCCGCCAGTGGCGGACCGGGTTGAAGCGCCTGGGACGGGAGCGCCGGTTCAGCCGTGCACCACGGATCCGCCAAGTCAGAAACAATATCCCGCTGCAACACATGCTAACACCACCGGGTCATTACTCTAACCCTTTGGATAACATGATCGCTGCGGCGTCATGATTGGCGGCTATCCCGGTTGAAGGCGAGTCTCCAACAGCGGTTGAGATGCGGAGGGCTAGAGAGCTCCTTCAGACAACATTGGTTCAGCAGCAGGCTTATTCTTACAGTCGAAGCCGAATTCATTCCACCCCTCGCCCAAGCCGGAGTTACAGTAGGCATATTGATGAACCAGCTGTGTCAAGCAGTGGGCGGAACCATAACCAGCCTCGTGGACATAACCCGGCGGGCGGGGGTGCTGATGCTCAGAACATGGTGGATCAAGGTAGAGCACGTCGAGAGGCCGAGCTGGCGGCGCAATATGCGGCCCGTCAACCTTCTCCGGTTCGTCCGACAACTTCGGTGGAGCCAGGTGTAACCTTTAGGAATTTGGGCGTGCCATGTTTAGTGCCGGCCATACATAATGAGCGTCTGCCCAAGGATTTTAAGGGTCCTCGCAAGGTGCCTAACTATACAACCGATTTACCTCCTGAAGCATGGATCGAGAGTTATGAGATGGCCATGGAATTGCTAGATGTTAGCGATGCGGCATGTGCTAAATATTTCCCCCTGATGTTGGATGGAACGGCTCGCACTTGGTTGAAGGGGCTCCCTGCCAACTCCATTGGGTCATGGGTCGAGTTAAAGGCCCGGTTTATCCAGAATTTCAAAGATACGTGCAAGCAGCCTATGTCAATTGTGGATCTGGATGCCTGTGTCCAAGAAGAGGGTGAGTCCACAACCCATTGGGTGCGCCAGGTTTCGACCATCTTACATTCATCGGATCGCATCAATGCCGGTTCAGCGGTCATAATGTTGGAGAAGAATTGCCGGTTTACGCCTCTTAAGCAGAAGTTGGGTCGGCTCAAGCGCCACTGCAATGACATGGGAGAGCTGATGACGGCTCTGGTTAAGTACGCTGACTCTGATGGTACCAAGGGCCCCGAGTCTGATGATGACAAGCTGGGAAAGGGAAAGAAGAGCAGCAACACCAGAGGACAACAGCATAAACCGGCGAATCAGGGAGGCAATGGTAAGCGCAAAGCTGATAATAGTTTGGACTTTGTGGCTAACACCAACGCACAGAATAATGGCCAGCGTCATAAAGGTAAACCGCCCCCACGGGCCAGAGGGTCAGGCTTTAATCTTGAGCAGATGCTAAATCAGCCCTGCCCAAGGCATGGGACGCGAGAAAGACCGTCTGGCCACCTCTGGAAGGATTGCTACATCATGAAGGAGTATAAAAATTCCAATCTTTTTCAAGACAATCATGGACCGGGTGGTGGTTCAGGGTCCGGTTCTCATGGGCCGGGTTACGGCGGTGGCGGTTCTAGTTCTGGATTCCAAGGTAATCAGGGCAATCAAGGCAATCAGGGTGGCTACCATCAACAGTCAGGTCAGGGGAATCAGCAGCAGCAATCTGGGTATCAGAGTAACCCAAAGCAGTTGAATAGTGGGCAGTACCATGTCTTCACCACAAATTTATGCAAACGGGATCAAAAGCTTCACAAAAGGGCAGTGAACGCCGTTGAGCCGGCGGTTCCCCGTTACTTGCGCTGGTCTGAGCAGCCCATCGTGTGGAGTCGGGAAGATCACCCGCCCCGGGTTGATAATCCGGGTCACCTAGCATTGGTGGTTGCACCCCAGGTTGGAGGGTATAAGTTTACCAAGGTACTCATGGACGGAGGGAGCAGCATCAATATCCTTTATTACGAAACTTTTCGTCGCATGGGGTTGACAGATAAAAATCTTAAACCGTCGAATACAGTTTTCCATGGTGTGGTGCCTGGTAAGTCGGCGTACCCTGTTGGTAAGATAGCTCTGGAAGTTGCCTTTGGAGATGATCATGACTCTAGGTCAGAGACATTGACCTTTGAAGTAGTCAAAATTCACAGCCCGTATCACGCTCTGTTTAGACGGCCGGCTTATGCCAAGTTCATGGCACAGCCTTGTTATGTTTATCTACAGCTCAAGATGCCGGGTTACAAGGGGACCATCACAGTACATGGGAGCCGAAGGATAGCCTTGGAATGTGAAGAGGGTGATGCGGCTTATGCTGAGTCGGTTTGTGCAACGGAGGAGTTAAAATTTTACAAGGACAATGTTGATCCGGCGGATATGACGTCTTTGAAAAAGCCAACTACAGAGCATGATCCGGTTTTGAAGTTTAAATCGGCAGATGACACTAAGATGGTTGATTTTGTTCCTGGCGATTCATCCAAGCAGTTCAACATCAGTGCTAATATGGATCCGAAATAGGAAAATGCGCTCATCGAGTTCATCCATGAGAACCGGGACATCTTTGCATGGAAACCTTCTGACATGCCAGGTGTACCGAGGAAACTCGCTGAGCACACTCTCAATATTGATCCCAAGTTTAAACCGGTCAAGCAGTTTCTTCGTCGTTTCAATGAAGAAAGGCGTAAGGCCATTGGTGAGGAGGTAGCCCGGCTCTTGGCGGCTGGGTTTATTGTTGAAGTTTTTCATCCTGAGTGGTTGGCTAACCCGGTGCTGGTACTTAAGAAGAACGGCACTTGGCGCATGTGTGTGGACTACACGGATTTAAACAAGGCTTGTCCGGCTGATCCTTTTGCTCTCCCTCGTATTGATCAGATTATTGATGCTACGGCGGGTTGTGAGCGTTTGAGTTTTTTGGAAGCTTATTCTGGTTATCATCAGATCAAGATGGCAGTTAAGGACCAGGAGAAGACAGCTTTCATTACTCCCTTTGGAGCCTTCTGCTATTTGTCTATGCCTTTTGGGCTCAAGAGTGCCCAGGCGACTTACCAGCGATGTGTGGAGAATTATCTTCATAATCAGATTGGACGCAATGTTCATGCTTATGTGGATGATATTGTGGTGAAATCCAGAAAGAAGGAGACGTTGATAGAAGACTTGAAGGAAACCTTTGATAGTCTCCGAGTTTATAAGATGATGCTTAATCCGGCCAAGTGTGTTTTTGGTGTGCCGGCGGGCAAGCTTTTGGGCTTTCTGGTGTCTAACAGGGGCATTGAAGCTAATCCGGAGAAGATCAAAGCCGTTACTTCTCTGGCTAAACCGGCGTGTATCAAGGATGTTCAACGTCTGGCGGGTCGTATTGCGGCGCTAAGCCGGTTCATAAGCCGCCTCAGTGAGAAGGCCATCCCTTTGTATCAGATGATGAAAAAGACAGATGACTTCGTCTGGAGTGACGCTGCTAATGAGGCATTTGAGGCGCTTAAGAAGCAGCTGGCTGAGCCGCCGGTCCTAGCTGCGCCCGTTGATAAGGAGTCGCTGTTGTTATATGTGGCTGCTAATAGCCGGGCTGTTAGTGTGGCTATTGTGGTTGAAAGGAAAGAGGTAGGCAAGGAATATCCGGTTCAACGGCCGGTTTATTATATCAGCGAAGTGCTTATTGAGTCCAAGCAGAGATACCCACATTGGCAGAAGCTTGTATATGGGGTTTTCATGGCAAGCCGGAAGCTCAAGCAATATTTTCAGGGTCACCCCATTACCGTGGTTAGCTCTGCTCCTTTAGGAGATACCATACAAAACAGGGAAGCAACAGGCCGGGTTGCCAAATGGGCCATTGAACTTGGGCCTCATGGTTTGAAGTATATGCCTCGCACGACCATCAAGTCTCAAGCACTGGTGGATTTCATCAATGACTGGACAGAGCTGCAGATGCCTGAGGAAAAACCAGATAACACGTATTGGACTATTCACTTTGATGGGTCCAGGCAATTGGAGGGCTTGGGGGCTGGAGTTGTGCTTGCTTCCCCTCGAGGTGATAAATTTTGTTATGTTCTCCGTTTGATGTTCCCTTGTACTAACAATGCAGCTGAATATGAGGCCTTGCTCCACGGTCTTCGGATGGCTAAGGAGATGAACTTAAGCCGGGTAAGGTGCTTTGGTGACTCAGATTTGGTGGCTCAACAAGTCTCTGGTACTTGGGATTCTAAGGATCCCCTCATGGCGGCTTATCGATGAGAGGTGGATGTTATTGCTGGTCACTTCAAGGGTTATCAAGTTGAGCATGTTGATCGGAGGAAAAATGAAGCGGCTGATGCCTTAAGCCGGTTGGGTTCTCAACGTAAACCGGTGCCACCTAATGTCTTTCTTGACGTTTTGCATAACCCGTCGGTCAAGTTACCTACAGAGGAGGATTTGGCTATTCCTGACCCGGAAGCTCAGTTGGTGGCGGCTCTTCATGTTATTCCTGATTGGATAGTTCCATATTTGGCATATATGACCCGGGGCGAGTTACCTGAGGATGAAACCTTGGCCAGGCAAATAATCCGGCGGTCCAAGTCAATGACAATTGTCAATGGAGAGCTGCACCATTGCAGTGTTACCGGGGCGTTTCAACATTGTGTTTCTCCTGAAGAAGGCTGTGAGATTCTGTGTGAGATCCATGAAGGAGATTGTGGTCATCATGCCGGATCTAAATCTCTTGTAGCCAAGGCTTTTCGTCACGGTTTTTATTGGCTGACGGCTCATGCTGATGCTGAGGACTTGGTCAAAAATGTGACGGTTGTCAGAAGTTTTCACGTCGAGCTCATGTTCCGGCTCAGGAGTTGAGAATGATTCCAATCACTTGGCTGTTTGCAGTTTGGGGGCTTGATATGGTTGGACCTTTTAAGAGGTCCAAGGATAATAAGACCCACCTCTTGGTGGTGGTTGATAAATTCACTAAGTGGGTAGAGGCAGAGCGAGTCAGCAAGTGTGATGCAGCAACGGCGGTTCAATTCATGAAGAAGGTGATCTTCCATTTTGGCTTTCCACACAGCATTGTAACAGACAATGGCACTAATCTCTCCAAGGGTGCTATGAAAGAATTTTGTCAACGTGAGCATATCCGGCTTGATGTATCGTCGGTGGCTCACCCCCAATCTAATGGTCAAGCTGAGAGAGCCAATCAAGAGATCTTGAGAGGCATCAAGCCCCGACTTATGGTTCCCTTACAGAGGACGCCGGGTTGTTGGGTAGAGGAGTTACCCTCGGTGCTATGGAGCATCAACACAACACCCAACAGATCTACGGGTTACACGCCTTTTTTCATGGTTTATGGAGCAGAGGCGGTTCTCCCCAGTGACATCTGTCACGACTCACCCCAGGTGGCGGCTTACATTGAAGCTGATAATGAAAAGGCACGTCAGGATGCACTTGACCTGTTAGATGAAGCGCGTGATCTCGCAGCGGCTCGTTCGGCGATTTACCAGCAAGATCTACGTCGTTATCACAGCCGCCGGGTCAAGACCAGAACCTTTCAAGAAGGCGACTTAGTGCTCCGGCTTATCCAGGATCAGACTGATATGCACAAGTTATCCCCACCTTGGGAAGGACCCTTTGTGGTCAGCAAGAATCTGAACAACGGGTCATACTACCTTATTGATGTTCGAGACCACAAGGACTCACGCACGTCGGAGGAAGAGACTCGCCGGCCGTGGAATATTGCTCATCTTCGGCCTTACTACACCTGAGCCATTGGCTCTTCTGATGTACATATTTTTGACAATGTACATATTAAACTGGCACCCCTGCTAAAGCAGGGCCTCTATCATCTTTTCTTAATGAGTTTTCGGTTACTTGGGGGCTTCCGGCTTATGAGCGAAGTTATGATTACCCTTTGAACCGGCTTATAAGCCAACTGAAGAAAAAAAAACTTGGGGGCTTGCTACCCAGGTTAAAGGTACCAAAGAGAGTCTGTTGTAAAATCACAGCTCAAACATAGGTGCCCCTTGCGCACAGCTCAAAAATATTACTTGGGGGCTCCTTGATTCTAAAGAACAAAGAGTTTGTATAACCCTTGTAATAGGCTTAAAAGCCAGGCTTGGAAGCCAGGTGTATTCACCTAAAACCCCGGGTTATCCTGCCTTTTTAAGTAAGCCACTCTGCCCAGGTATTCCTGGAATGACCCGCCGAACGTTTGACAAGTCAATCTTATACAGACCCTGAACTTGTCAAAGTTAAAATGACGATTGGTTATGTGAGGTCCATCTTATAAGGTTTGTATATAGGTTTAACTCAATGGCTGTGTGGCCCGTGAAAGCACTCGATTTTTGGCCTGGCAGCCCATGAAAAGCCTCATTTTTTCGTTTGTTTTATTCCACAATTTTTGAGGTTTATTTGATGAGGCTTATAATGCTTTATGATCATAATTCATCCGGTGTTTATTAACCCGGCCTGGCTTTTGACTATAAGTCGCCAGTATGAGATAAGATAATATCCGGTGTTTATTAACCCGGCCTGGTTTTGTTCATAAGCCAAGCAATCTATGATAATTACTAGTGCTCAAAGTTTGGGTTCTCCCCCTTGCTACACCGGTTTGGTAAACCAACAGTGTGATCAAATATCACAGGTATGATATATTTCAAATTTGGTTATTTTGAAAGTCCAGCCTTGGGTATAAGCTATGTTAGTTTCCATGGTTTTATATTGGGCGTTATAACCCGTCCAGCGGTAAACCACCAGGACACTTTTAATCCGTTGCATGCAGGAGCAGATTCCGCATTGTTAATATTATAAGCATAAGTGGCATATCTTAACATGGTGGATTAGCAGTGTCATGCAAAGTAAATATGCACGATGGCATAGCAGAGCAAGAGTTTAAGCTAGCCTATTACAAGGCATTTGGTGCCCAAAAGAATAATTGTTTTAACAAGTCTTAAAGAAAGCAGCTGCTAAACCGGCCCCCGGCTTACGAGTCCTGGCCTGGCTGGCTTGAAGGTTGCGGATCGTCCAGCGCCGGTTCATCTTCCTCCTCTCTACCCAGTGGCTGGAAGTCAATGGTGGTCCAATCAATCCCAGTTAAGGCCTTGAATACAGCTTCATCACTTTTAAGTGTGGAGGGGTCAACATCAGGGGCATAGGTATGCTTACGGATTGGAGGAATAAGGTTTGGAGCATCATAAGTTGGCGCGTTAACTCTCTTGTTGTTGGCATCATAAATCGACTGATAATGTGAAAGATCGGTTTCTTCAGCCAATTGGCTAGCCAATGGGCGCATTTCCCTCGTCAAGGCTCTGAGGTCATCGTTATTAAACTCTGACCCGTCCTCCTTTATGCTCGGGTAGCCGTTTCCCACATCGGCCGGATCAAGATCAGATATCCAAGCTTTGGCCCGAGTCAGTGCAGTAAGAGCACCCGCCCTGGCAGCTGACTTCTTTAGCTCTTCAAACCATGCAGGCATCATCGCCAGCCTTTCCAACGTCTCCTTGATCAAGGTTGGGGGCGGTTTATTATGGGAAGCTGTGCAGATAACCCGTTGTACGCCGGTATATAATTGCTCTATAAGTGTATAGGTGGCTTTCAGTTTTTGCCGCATATCTGAGCCAAGATGAGCAATGCGAGTTCCTGCATCATCAAAAACATCGGTAAACCGGCAGTCTCTTACATAATACATGTTCAAAGCTTATGAAGAAGTTATTTACCAAATACGGCAGCGGTCATGGCATTTATTTGTTGTTTCAAGCCAGTCAGCTCCTCAACTACCGGATTAAGGGCAGCCTCAGCATCCTCAGCCCTCTTCAGCAGAGTTGACTTTTCTGTATCCCAACCTGCCCGCTCGTTCTTAAAGCTCTCCTTCAGTTTTTCCATTGCTGTTAAGGCACTGGTCAGTTCTTCCTTGGCTTTGGAGGTCTCGGCTTGTTGTGACTTGATATTTTCTTGAAGGTCGGCGATTTGAGATTCCTTCTTGTTAAGATCAACCTGCAAGAGACATGTAAGTAATTAGATAGCAGTGCATATTCAAAGTCCCAAGCACATAACAAGTAATATACTTGGTACTTGGGGGCTAATGTCTATTGCTTCTTATCAAAAAAAATTTACAAGTCCCAAGCACATAAACAACTATCGGCTTGATGGTCAACCGGATTATAAAGGTCCTAAGTAAGAATTTTGAGCCTTACAGCATAATTAGTCTCAACTTAACATATTTGTTAAGTCGACCCTTGGGGGCTACACAGGCGAAATTGAAGAGTTATTATTCTAAAGTCCCGGTTCATATTGACATTATAAACCGGCCCTTGCGGGCTAGTGGAGTTGATCTATATGGTTCTTGAAAGTTTGCAGAACATTCTATTCTTTTATGTCCAGTAAACTTGGCGGCTAAGGGAAGAATATTTATGCAGAGTTAACAGCATTTACCTCATATCGCTCCTTCATCATGTTCAGTAAACCGGCTTCATAATCACGGCTTGTGTGCAAATGGTTTAAAAACTCAGAATGAATATCTTGGGCGCTGAGGTGGGTATAGCTTTCCAAGTCCACCTTCCACTTGCCCTTGTCAACAACAGAAAATTCTTCTTTGGCACTATGTTTTGACAGAACAGTGGGGTTGCCTGGGGCTGTATACCCGACACCGGTAACTACAACATCGTCGGCTTTATCATCAGCAACCTTAGTTGGGCTTGGCGGTTTATCAGCATGACCCATCGGATCAATTTCCATCTGTTCAACAAAGGTTTCATGATCTTGCGGTGGTGGATCATCAAGAATAGCTTCAGTATTTGGTTCAAACTGTTCCGGGTTCTTTTCCGAATCAGTTGGCGCGCTGTCATCAGCCGGTTTGTTCAATTTGGCCTTTTTACTGGGTTTGGCCTTGGCTCTGACAGAGACGCAAATAACAGGTTAGTATAATGATCAAGCATAAGGTATAAGGGGTTAGTTAAAAATGCTCACCCAGGAACAGTTTTGAGGGTTGGAATTTGTGTCCCTGTGGACTCGCCAGAGGATGAATGGGAAGTTCCCTGATAGTTTGAATCAGACGGATTAAGAGGTTGTCGGAAATAGCCCGCCTTGGGATAAGATGTGTCAGAAATAGAAGAGACCTCTGGGCGGCGTTTACGAACTGGCGAGTTCGGTAAACCGGAAGAAGTGACCACATGGCCGCTATGCCGGGTTGTGCGGCGAGCTTCGTGTTGTTGCTTCTTCAAAAGAAAGTTTGGATCCAAGTAAGCTAGGGGGTGAAAAAATCTTATTTTCCGGCTTGCTTGTCGGGTTTTCTGTGTGGGCAGAGGTTCTGAACCGGATGAGAGAATAGTTACCTCTACGTCATTTGCGTGGCTAGCTTCTGCGTCGTCTTGATAAAAATCATCGTCAATGAGATGTATGAAAAAAGAGCCAAGTGAATCAAGTTCTACCTCTGACTCCGGATTATCATCGCCATTGTTTAACTCGGTAGGCTCGGTGTTTTTCTTCTTAGCGGGCTTCTTGTTGACCTTGGTCTTGACACGAAGTATTTTGGCCGGTTTATCCTGCGGTTTCTTCTTCCAGAACGGATCATCACCCTGTTTAAAGATTGAAAAGATCATAAAGGAGTATTAAGAATATGGATTAAAGCAGGAGTGGGGCAATTCTTACAGCTGGCAGTTTATTTGAAGCACAGAAAGGACTAAGTCCTGTTTTGCTACAGTCGGTCACCGGCTCATCCAACATCTTCTTGACAGATTCAGTAATTTCAGTATCAGTCAGCTGAATATCAGTGTGGCGTTGAGGGTCTTTCACATCCCCTGTGTACTCACACATTAAACCGGGGCGACGGCTTAAAGGTAAAATGCTCCAAGATACCCAGCAACGGACAAAATCAATGCCTGTCAAACCGTTTGCCATAAAGGCTCTGAGCTTTGAAAGCTGTGGTGCATATTTGGACCGTTCCTTTGCATTGAGTCTTTGGGGGAATGGATGTGCATCGGTAAGCCGGTGAGCACGGTAACCCGGCAGAGGATTCTCGCCAGCTGGAGATGTATCTTGGCAATAGAACCAAGTTTGATTCCAATCTTTGGGATGGCTATGATGCCTAGCGTGAGGGAAGCTGACGTCTTTTCTCTTCTGAATTGAAACCCCGCCAAGTTCAGTATTGGGCCCATCCGTAAATTCAGTATGGCGGTTTAAATAGAAGAAATCTCTGAACAGGTCGACTGTGGGCTCTTCTTGCAGGTAGGCTTCACAAAACACTTGAAAATTGCAAATATTGGACACGGAGTTAGGCCCAATATCTTGAGGGTGAAGTTGGAAGAAGTGAAGCACATCACGGAAATTTTTTGATCCGGGAGGGCTGAACCCTCGACTCAGATGATCAACAAAAACGATCACTTCCCCATCCTTGGGCTCAGGAGGATTTTCTGGACCGGGGGCTCTCTAGTGGATGTCTTCCTTTTTCGCTAAAGCACCGGTTGCAACACACCCGTTCAGTTCTTCTTCTGCAACCCGGGATTGAACCCAGTTACAGGAATAAAAGGATTTGGCCATTTATACGATAACCTAGAAAAGATTTGTGCCGGTTTAAGGTTCATGTTTAACAGGCAGAAAGTGTTGAAGCATGCATAAATGTTAAACCGGACTGTGACGTTATCAAATCACAAAGATGAGCGCTTGGCGGTTTAAGAGGGGACTAATGGTACCTGGCAGGTTATTATTTTCTGAGGTTAAACCGCCTACACGGATATTGAAAGTATAGATCTGAAGTTGGAAAATGGCTAAGTGTTGGAAAAACAGGTTTCACAGATTAATGCTATAATTGTGGATCTACGGCAGTTCAGACAATGGAAAAATCTAGACCTAAAAAGTTTCAGTACCTGAGCAATTCATGTATTCGGATTGGATTTCTTATGCAAAAGGAGATGTTCTAATAAGCAAAAGTAAGTACCACGACCACCGCCGCACAGGAGGAGTGCTAAGTTTGAATCAAAAATTACAAGCTACAGCGAAGAATGAGGATGAACTCCGATGAACTCGTGGAAACCCTAATGGGATCTAGGGGAAAAGGAAGGAAGAGGACTCACCAGAACTGTTGAGTAGCGGAGGCGCGCGGATGAACTCTGGTCGATTCAGGTTGATGCAGTGGCCGTTGTTGAGGCAGTGGCAAAGGTCGACGACGGCGGCGGAGCTCGGACGCTGAGGCGATGCGAGGTGGAAGACAGAGACGAGGAGGCAAGGGGGGAAAGTGAAAAGGACCCATGGCCCTATTTATAAGGTGAATGGATAAGTGGCATGAGCGGGAATCGAGGAGCTCCAAATTGGATATGTGACAGGACTGACGCCTCGATTTTCAGAGGTTCATTAAAAAGGAGATGCATATATGATTTCTGGATGTTTATAAAATTAATGACAGGTGACGTCATGGCGGGTTATCATGATCTCGGAAGATGACATCACGGCGAGTTACAAATTTTTGCGAAGGTAATGAAGAAGGAATTTTCCTAAGTGTTGAAGATTGACATGAACAAGTTCAAATCAACCTGGGGCCTAATGTTGGGGATATAACTATTGAGTATAAACCGCCCAGGAGGGGCCGGGTTATGCTCATAGTGATTTACCTGTATTGAAGCCCATGAAGACATAGAAGATGGCGACTTACGAAGGAGACTTAATAAGAAGGCCCAAAGCCCAAAGGCGAGTTAGGGCCCATAGATGTAAACCACCATAAAGTATATGACTTGTATTGTAAGATAGGAAAGAGGGGATACCGAGCCGGACACGTTTATGAGCCAGCCGGGATTCTGTGAACCGCCGGGCGTCAACCTGTGTATATAAAGGGACGACCCGGCGGCGGTTGAGGGACGAGAGACAACAGATCAAGAGCCAGGTTAAGCGTATTCGCTCCCTGGTCATCGAAACCCTAGCAATACCACCTCAAACTGGATTAGGCTTTCACCTTCACCGCAAGGGGCCGAACCAGTATAAACTCCCCGTGTCCTTTGTCCTGATTAACCCCTTTAAGCTAACCTCTTTGCGGTGGCTCCACGACTAAGTCCTCACACTAGGACATCTGCCGTGACGATTCCATGACAGAAACCTTCCGGAACACTCCAGAATCGTGAAAAAAGAGGAGGTACATGATACGGTAAGTAAACAGACTCCAAAAAATCCACAAAAATATTTTCTGTCAATTTTGGACTATATTAAAAATTAGGAAAATAAGAAACAACCAGGAAGGCAACCCTGGTAGGCACAAGACACCAGGGCGCGCCCGGCTTGCCAGGCGCGCCCAGGTGGGTTGTGCCCACCTCGGGTACCTTTCGGAATCCATTTTTCTCCCGTTTGCTTGTTTCCCAAGATAAAAAATCTTTATATACCCCGCGAACCTATTGACCACCATATCACGGAGAAATCTTCTGTTTTCTTTTCTCGCTGTTTTCTGACAGATCTAATTCACCATGGCCGCCTCAAGCTCCTCCAAGGACAAGTTCTTCGAGAACGTCATCAACCCATATTTGTGGGAGGTGATGCAGCACCCTCAAGCTATCGAGATGCGTGAGGGGGTGCTCCACATCCGTGATGTGCAGGGCCCCAAAGGGACGGGAACCGTGGAGGCCTGGCTTGAAGCTATGGAGTAGGAGGTCTTCAGGTGCAAGGGGATGGTGGAACATGGACTCAATGCCAATCACCTCATGATCGTGGACTACACCCGTGATCTCAAGGTGGATGGCAAGTCCATGAAGGACATCGTCTTCACCTTCAATGAGTAAATCAACTTTCTCCAAAGCCAGATCTACGATCTCCAAAACCAAGTCTTTAAATATGAGGCAAGGTTTAAAGGTATGAGTTTGGCTGCCAGTTGCAGGCCCCGCAAGACTCACTCCTCCTCTTATGATGGTGAACCCTTGCCATGGAAACCTAAAGATAAGATCGCGACAACTTCATCACCACCACCTTCTTCACCATCAAAGGAGACTTGAGTATCGGGTATGGGCACTCCCCTTGGCTTGTTCCAAGCTTGGGGGAGGTGCTCCGGTATCGTATCACCTCCATTATCTTTTGCCTTTACTTATCTTAGTTCGATCCTTAGTTATCTTTCGATTTGGTTGAATAAAAGTTTAGTTCGATCCTTTCTTTTCAAGTGCTTGCTTAGTGATCTATCCCTGTAACCGTGTGCAAGATATGTAATAAAGTTTAGTTTGAGTTTTGTTTTCTTTACTTTCATGTTCAATAAAAAGAAAGGAAATAAATGAAAAAGATCATATGCTAATGTTATGGTAAGTAATGACATCACATAAAGAAGAGTATAAGTAGAAAATTTTATTGGAGATTTACAAACATAGCATTGGTCAATGATGCAATTCATGAAAGAATTAATAAGGGAAGAGAAGATTCACATGAAATACACTATCGTGGACATCTTTTATGATTGTGAGCCCCCATCAAAATATTATATGCCAAAATTGTTGGCGTTGGACAAGGAAGACAACATAATGATTTATGTTTGTTCATATTCACATAGAAGTTATATTGTCATAGATCCTTTAACATGTGGTGCTTGTCCCCCATCTTTGCTAGCCAAAAATTCCGCACCAAGTAGTGATACTACTTGTGCATCCAAAACCCTTAAACCAAATCTTGTTTTGAGAGTGCACTATACCTACCTATGGATTGAGTAAGATCCTTCAAGTAAGTTGTCATCGGTGCAATAAGGCAATAAAAATTGCTTCTAAATGTGTTAGATCATTTACTGTAAGAGAAAATTGAGCGTTGTATGAACTTGTGATGGCAAAGAATAAAAGCGACAAACTGCATAATAAAGGTTGCTATCATAAGGGGCAATATAACGTGGCGTTCTTTTGCACTAAGAGATTGAGCATACAACCAAAAAGCGCATGGCAACCTCTGCTTCCCTCTGCGAAGGGCCTATCTTTTACTTTTATGTATTTACTTTTATGC
Source organism: Thinopyrum elongatum (assembly GCA_011799875.1). Lineage (NCBI taxonomy): Eukaryota > Viridiplantae > Streptophyta > Magnoliopsida > Poales > Poaceae > Thinopyrum > Thinopyrum elongatum. The sequence goes on along the minus strand of CM022301.1, from coordinate 96,398,074 downwards.
AAGAGTCAAAGCATCTCTCTATTCCTTTTTATTTTCTCTTTTGGCAAGCATCATGTGGTGAAGAAAGATCTAGGCACATATATCCAGTTGGATATGGGTGGGCATGAGTTATTATTGTTGACATCACCCTTGAGGTGAATACGTTGGGAGGCGAAACTATAGGCCCCTATCTTTCTATGTGTCCGGTTGAAACATTTTGCTCATGTGTATGCGGTGAGTGTTAGCAATCATAGAAGACTATATGATGGTTGAGTATGTGGACTTGCCAAAAAGGCTCTGATACGTGACCCTTCCTGAAAAGATGATGAATTGTAGTTGCAAAGTTGACTGAGAACATAGTTTGTTGATTTTCAATAGAGTTTATGCTTTATACTTCGATGTAGTGATGAATTGTTACTTGTTCATGAGAAGTTTATGATAAAAGTTTTGTGATAAAAGTTCTATAATAAAGTGTGTTGCTGTTATAATAATATACATGATGCTTCTATGTCTGTATTTTGTTTTCATCGACACCTCTCTCTCTAAGCATGTGGACATGTCTTTCGATTTCAGTTTTCGCTTGAGGACAAGCGAGGTCTAAGCTTGGGGGAGTTGATACATCCATTTTGCATCATGTTTTCCTACTGTTATTTATAATGTTTTTATGCATAATAATTCTTTTTGCAGTAATTCTAATGCCTTTTCTCTCATAATATGCAAGGTTCACACAAAGAGGGAGAATACCAGCAGCTGGAATTCTGGACCTGAAAAAGCTACGTCAGGCCACCTACTCTGCACAACTCCAAATGAGCTGAAACTTCACGGAGATTTTTTTATGGAATATATAAGAATTAATGGAGCAAATAATTACCAGAGGGGGGCCACCAGGTGGGCACAACCCACCTAGGCGCGCCAGGGCTCCCAGGCGCGCCCTGGTGGGTTGTGCCCTCCTCGGTCCACCTACGATGCCCCTCTTCTGGTATATAAATCATTTTGACCTAGAAAAAAAAATAAAGGGAGGACTTTCAGGATGAAGCGCCGCCGTCTCAAGGCGGAACTTGGGCAGGAGCACTTTTGCCCTCTGGCGGATTGATTCCGCCGGGGGAACTTCCCTCCCAGAGGGGGAAATCATCGTCATCATCATCACCAACAACTCTCCCATCTTGGGGAGGGCAATCTCCATCAACATCTTCAACAGCACCATCTCCTCTCAAACCCTAGTTCATCTCTTGTGTTCAATCTTTGTACCGGAACCTTAGATTGGTGCTTGTGGGTGTCTAGTAGTGTTGATTACATCTTGTAGTTGATTACTATATGGTTTATTTGGTGGAAGATTATATGTTCAGATCCATTATGCTATTTAATACCCCTCTGATCTTGATCATGATTATCATTTGTGAGTAGTTACTTTTGTTCTTGAGGTTACGGGAGAAATCTTGTTGCAAGTAATCATGTGAACTTGATATGTGCTTGATATTTTGACGGTATGTATGTTGTGATTCCCTTAGTGGTGTCATGTGAACATCGACTACATGGCACTTCACCTTATTAGGGCTTAAGGGAATGCATTGTGGAGTAGTTATTATATGATGGGTTGCGAGAGTGACAGAAGCTTAAACCCTAGTTTATGCGCTACTTCGTAAGGGATTGATTTGGATCCAAAAGTTTAATGCTATGGTTAGATTTTATCTTAATACTTTTCTCGTAGTTGCGGATGCTTGCGGGAGGGTTAATCATAAGTAGGAGGTTTGTTCAAGTAAGAACATCACCTAAGCACTGGTCCACCCACATATCAAAGTAGCGAACACGAATCAAACCAACATGATGAAAGTGACTAGATGAGATTCCCGTGTACCCTCAAGAACGCTTTGCTTATCGTAAGAGACTGTTTTGTCCTGTCCTTTGCCTCAAAAGGATTGGGCTACCTTGCTGCACTTTGGTTACCTTTGCTGTTACTTGCTCGTTACTAATTATCTTGTCATCAAACCACTCGTTACCGACAATTTTAGTGCTTGCAGAGAATACCTTGCTGAAAACCACTTGTCATTTCCTTCTGCTCCTCGTTGGGTTCGACACTCTTACTTATCGAAAGGACTACGATTGATCCCCTATACTTGTGGGTCATCAAAACATTTTGTGTAAACAAGATGTGTGTGATACGCAGCAAACAGCCCACTCGGATGAACTGTTTGCGATGAGAAATTATAACACGGACGGTTACTATAGTTAGTTCGTGTGCGATTCTGTTTGTACAAAAAACTTTGAAAAATGGAAAATAGTTGCTTGTGGTGGCTAGGAGTATCGCACACGATGCATCTGCGAGTACTCGTGTGCGATGATTAGTAAGTTACACATATGTTTCCTTATGTTAACACGTGTGTGATAAATAACACGAGGCACCGCATATGGTATTCGGGTTGTGTGTGTGCTCCACTTAGTCTTCCCGCGCTCCAGCGAATGCTTCCCGCGCTCCACATGGGTGAATTGTAAAATCCACGCCTCTTCCCTCATCGGTTTCCCGCCACCAGCTAATGGCTTGCTGCATATAACCCAGGCGGCAACGCACCGTCGCGACACTCTGCGCAGATCTAGTCCTCACCCATCTACCATTAGTTATTCCAAGCATGCCAGGCAACGACCAAAGGTTCGACATCGACCCATACCTGTGTTACATCTTCGGCGAGGAGAACAAGCCGAAGCAGGTCGGGGAGCAAGAACTTCATCGGCCGGTGCAGGCACCATGGCCCATCGGCAACGATATTAGTGTGACAATCCTTGGGTGCACAATCGACATATTGCAGAGGAAGTGTCATGAGCAGTTTGCCATCCACCGTACAAAAGATCCAGAGCTGCTTGGCGGCATGATCGACGACCCACCCGAAGAGACGCCGTCACCAGTGCTCATCGAGAGCCTGATGCCCCGCAAGGAATGGGCAGAGGACCTCTGCGATTCAGTCAAGACACAGCCAGCCTGCGGCTTCATCATTGCCGGCGGCGGCCGTGTCAACCTCAATCCCGACGATGTGGTTGCCAGGATCGAGCGCATCCTTGGCAGAGTTGAAATCCCCGACGAAGTAGAACATCGCCAACGTGATATCTTGAGGATGCAGGTGATGGATGGAATTTGCTACCAGGCTAGAGACATGGAAATGGATCGGTTCCGCGGAGATATCATGCGCGTGATTGCACGCTGTCAAGCTCTTCTGGAAGAGGCCCAGTAGCCCCAAGAGCCTCCCAGCGCCAGCAGCTCCGTAGGCGAAGGCGAGTCGGGACACTTGGAATGAACGGCCGCAAGGGTGCTATGCTGATCATGGAGTCCGAGAAGACCGTCGTCGGAAGGCCGCCAGCTCAGCCTTTTAGCCTATATTTTATTATAATTGTATGCGTATGTAGGTCGTGAGTGTTTTGGGCGTTGCCGCATGTGGCATTTTAAATTATCCTGAATATGTAAGATAATTATTAACCGTTGCCATTGTAAATTTGCCTCAACGGCGAGCAGAGCGCGCGCAGGGACGCCAGAGCGGAGCGCGCTGCGGCCGCCTCAATGGCGAGCAAAATGCATGGACGAAATCAAGCAGAGCGCACCGTGGCCGCCTCAACGACGAGCAGAGCATGCCGCGGTCGCCTCAATGGCGAGCAACCACGTGGTCAACCTTCTGGCACCCCATGGGAGGCACGACGGCGCATCCATCGGACACGATGGTGATATCTTGACCGTGTGTGATAGTGGGCAGACACGTACACGTACATCCGAGAATGCGGGCCCATGTTTCGGCCTTCCGATGCATGGCATACGGTTGATCCATAAGAACTATTTGCGATGAGCCAGAACAACAAAAACGGGCTTTGTAGGCCCAGAACCATCAATAAATTTTGACCTTGTTTCTCGTCACATTGCAGATTACAACGCAATAAGTAATTGCAAATCTGTTCACACTGATCAAACCAATATGTGTTCACACTTAGCACCAGGCTATAAAAACTACCCACTCGAAAATTACTTCACAGTTCATCTCCTCATCACCCACAAAACTGGTCTTTCCTGTCAAGTCGTTTCGCCATGACCGGTAGGAGGAGTTTCGGGTGGACATATAACCAGGGAGCAAAGACCAAGGCCGCGGAAGCACTAAAGAGGTCCCGTTGCCACGCGGCAGCCACAGCAGAGATGTCCCGGTGCACCGCGGAGCCCTCGAACGAGCTCTCACCGGCACGCGAGGGCTCTCACAAGCGCACTCGTCGTGTCGGCGATCGCGACGAGCTGGCGTTGCTGAAGTCCTTGTCCAGCGACGACGACATTCTCGCTGGCCTCATTAAGTAGCAGGAGCTGGTCGACAGCTTGATGAAGCTGCTCAAGATCAGGGATGCCTCGGTTGAGAAGGCGACCGGCCTCATCGAGCAACTCATGGGTGACAATGCGAAGTTCCTCAAGGCGCTCGCCGAGAAGGAGGAGGAGGCCGCCGGCTGGAAGATGCTGCATGAGCAGAGCAGTGCCTCAGGGATGACGCTGACAGCGGTCGTCGAGGAACTGATGGGTGACTTGAGGAAGCTCCGGATTGAGCGTGAGCAGAGGTGGAGGAATCCGTGGCTGCTTTCAAGCAAAGTCATGAGGAATTGAAGAAGGAGTTGGAGGATGTCGTCGCCCGGTGATCCATCGAGGAGTAGAGACAGTAGCGACCCAGATCGTTGTATGCAATTTCCTTCTTCTCTTGCCCCCGTGTCTTCCGGGCTTTGCCGCATGTGGCATTTTAAATTATCAGGAATATGTAAGATTATTATCCGCGTCATTGTGAATTTGTCATCGTATTATCCGTTGCCATTTTATTTGTCGTCGTATTATCCGTTGCCCTATGTGGCATTTTAAATTAGGCCAGAATACGAGTTGAAAACACGAACAAAGCAAATGCTAATGTTGAGCAGGGCCATGGGATCACAAGCAAACACCCTCCGTCCAGGTGCTTTAATTAACCGCATGTTAAACAGTGGCTCGGCCGCCATTAATGGAGAAGTTGTGAGCGAGGCAGGTGACAGGTTGATGGAGGTCAAAGAGCTCACTTCCTGGTGAGCATGGGCGGCCTTGCTGCTCGCACGTGTCCTGTCGAGCCTGCGAGGTGGACAGGATGCACGCGTCCCGTCGAGCCTGCGCGGCGGACTGCTCGCATGCGTCCCGTCGAGCCTGCACGGTGGACTTCGCGCGCTTGTCCCGTCTAATCAAACAGCTGCACGCACGCCACAGAGTATGGTTAAATTTTAGCAAAAAATCAAATATGACCAATGAACAAGGACGGAGGTAGTACTATCCCATAAGAAAAGAGGGATGTGTGGCTACACTTAAATGGTTACGGGAACACACGGTTCATATAATACAACCATTTGCGATATTAACGTGTCAGCTATTTGTTTCAAAAGGACTTCATTGTCTATTAATGTGTGCGCCTTGTCTCAAACTGGACGGTTTTTTTTATCACGACATATGTGTGCCATGTCATGAAACCATGCCAAGTTTCATGTTTTTTGGGTGAGTTTTCGATTTACTGGGATTTAAAACCAAGATTCTCAATGTTTCAGGACGACAAGAAGTTTGTAATTCATTCACATTCCTTCAATGAGACCTAAACATGCACCCAATGACACATGTATGATTTTCCACCCATTTTGCTTCACTGGAGCATGTGCTTGTAGGTCAAATTTGAATTATGGACTACATTAAATGCCTAGAAAACTCAATTAATATATAAAATGGCCAAACGAACCCTGAACAGTTTCAAATTTTAGCACGACACTCCTGTTATTCTATGTTGCCTGTAGAAAACAAAGTTCAAGGCGAGAAGAGGCAGCGATTATCGTTTCACCCACAAGAGGGGCATCTTTCCACTACAAAAAAAAGACACATCCGTGACATTTTGCGCCGAATGAATTTTTTTTCTGTCATGCTTATGACACTTCTATGACAATAATTGTGACAAAACCCGGTATCATCATAGATGTGGTGGGCTCCTACTTCTATGACAAAAAATCATGACAGAAAATGGGCTTTTCGTCCTGGGCGGGCCGGAGACGCAGCTGCATGACATTCTTTGGGCCGTCCATGACGGAAAAAATCATGGTAGAAGCGAGGGCGATGAAAATATCGGTGAGTTCCCGGTTACGGTGGGTGGTCGGGGCCGAGCGATGCACAGAGAGATCGCGTGTTTCTCTCGTACACGTACGCGCGTGGGTGCGAGGCGTTGGGCTCTAACTGAACCCGAGCGAGGCGTTCGCTTACTAAACCCGAGCGATTGCACTGGCTACGCGTTACTGAACCCGAGTGATCGATCGATCCCTGGCTGTTAACTGAACCTGATCGATCGATTCCTTCGCTACTGCTGCTAACTGAAGCCGATCGAACCTGCTGCCTCTTGATGAACAGTGACCGTTGTTGCGGGTTGGATGAATAGTTCCCCATGGGGGTTGGATGAACAGGACCCCGTGGTAGTAGTAGGCCATTGCTGCTGGATGGACAGGACCCCGATCGAGGGTGCTGGTGGAGGGTGGATGAACAGGACCCCGTGGAGGCTCCATGAACAGTAGCCGGTGGAGGGTTGATGAACAGGACCCCGTGGAGGGCTGGTTGAATAGTAGCCGGTGGAGGCTGGATGAACAGGACCCCGTGGATGAAAAGTAGCTGGTGGAGGCTGAAGGAAGTCGACGGTGGATGAACAGTAGAAGGTGGAGGCCGGAGGAAGTCGACGGTGGATGAACAGTAGCAGGTGGAGGCTGGAGCGAGGCAGTAGACGGTGGATGAACAGTAGCCCGTGGAGTCCCGTTTTGCGGTACGCCACACCCCTCCCGATGAACAGGACCCCGTTTCGACCGTAGGCGCTCCGACACAAGCCTGTTTCCTCCGTTTTGCGGTACGCCACACCCCTCCCGATCAACAGCACCCCGTTTCGACCGTAGGCACTCGAACAGAAGGCCGTTTCCTCTGTTCTGGGGTACACCAGACCGTTCCCGATGAACAGGACCCCGTTTCGACCATACGCGGTCGAACAGAAGGCCGTTTTCCTCTATTTTGCGGTACGCCAGACCCTGTTCCGGCTGTTCCGTCCAAGCCGATTGGCTCTCGATGAACAAGACGTGTTCCGACCCAGTGGCTTCGCTCTCGATGAATAGGACGTGTTCCGACCCAGTCACTTGGCTCCCGGTGAACACGACGCTGTTTCCTCCGTTCTGACCCAGCCGGTTAGCTGTCGATGAACAGGACGACGTCGCTGCCGTCCGTTGCCTCTCCATGTACATGAGCCCTGGCCGTAAGTATGCGTGCATACATGTTCGAGACCCCGCCCGTATGTACGTACGTAGACGTATTTACTTTCTTGCAGCGTGGCTGTACGTACATGTACATGATTTATACAGGACTGCCTCAACTGCTATGTCACACGTGCTGCTCCTTGCTCGGCCACGGTTCATCCTTGCAGAGAGACCGATCGACCAGTATGTACGTACATGTTCGCTACCAGAGAGACAACCCTACGTACAGTTCGACCTGGTGGGTCCTAGCTATCAGGGAGGATAAGGAGGCACTTCCTTGTGTGAGAAGATATAGCTGATGGGTCCCAGCTGTCAGGGGGAGGAATTCAATTTTTTTGCCCGTAATAAGGACGCACTTCGTTGCGTGCGAAGATGTAGCTGGTGGGTCCTAGCTATCATAGGGAGAAAACATTATTTTTCAGGGTAAAAAGGATGCAGTTGCATGCATGCGTCCATGGGCGTGGTGCGTCCCCACTGTCAGCCTCTCACGTACAGTCATCTTCCGATGACTCTCGTTTGTTGACCACGTTGACCACACCGTGTCGAGCGCACCAAGGCCGATGGACGACAGCAAGGCCCCAGACTGGGACGACCCGAAGATGGGGAAGATGCGGCAGTGGAGTCGCAGATGGAGAGGAGTGGGAAACTTGACTGGTTCGGGTGCGCGGCAGCACTGCCGCCCACGGGAGACAGGAGCAAGAACAGAGGTTGAAGAAGCAGCACGGCTGTTGGATTAACATCTAATAGTCCAGCTGCTAGAATCATTTGTTGATTAAGTTGACAAAGCTGTGCGTACGCGTCAGCTTGGTAGGCCCACAAGTCAGCCACCAAATCTGCCGGGTCCCAGCTGTCATCGGGAGGAATAGTTTTTTTCACATAACAAGGAGGCACTAACTTCCGTGCGAAGATACAGCCAATGGGTCCCAGCTGTCAGTAGGAGCAATCTTTTTTTTCGCGTAATAAGGAGGCACTTGCTTGTGTGGGTCCCTACTGTCAGCCTCTCCACTTACATCCCTATTCCGATGGCTGTTGTTTGTTGACCATGTTGACCACGCCGCGCCGAGAGCACAAACGTGGTGGACGAGGGCGAGGCCCAGGAAGGGAACGACCCGGAGCTGGCGAAGCCACAACAGCGGATGCCCATGCTGAGGGGAGTACGAGGGCTGACTGGTTGGCTGTGGGGTGAGGCTGACGTCGCCGAAAAATAACAGGATGTGCGGGTGGGTAGAGGGATGGCCTGGCGGCAGCACAGCCAGCCACGGGAGGAGGGAGCAGGAAGTCCCGCCAGCGCTGGTTTGGGCGGCTGGAGCAGGAAGATCAGAGATTGAAGAAGCATGATGGCCGTTGGATAGACATCCAACAGTCACTGCTCTGTGTTGACTAAGTTGACAAAGCCTTGCGTACGCGTCAAATTTTTTTAGGACAGCGTCATCGTCAACCTAGTAGGCCCAGAAGTCAGCCTCCAAATATGTGGAAAACAGCATACAGCCCATTTGCCATTATTTTCAATAATTTACAACCCATTTGCTAATTCTTAAGGATATTTTGAAGCCCATATTCTTTTTATTAGCATTACAGACCATATTCTAGGCACTGCTAAAAAATTCAACGAAATTTTGCATATTTCGGTGGGGTCCGAACTCTTTTAATCACGAAATTTTGAGTCACGTTAAAAATAATTTTTAAAAAATTATATCAAAATAAAATTCAAAAAAAAATTCCACAAAAAAATGAATGAAATTTAAAATCTTGAAATCCAGAAAAAGCGATATTTGAATGTAATTGCCGGTTGGCTTCTGTTTAAAAATTTACAACCCATTTCTTACTACTTATAGCCCATTTTCTGGGGAAGCCGAATACATCCCTCCTTGTCTTGAAAGATTTGCAGCCCAGCAGGGTTGAGAAAAGCAAGTAGGCCTCAGTTGGGTATTCTCCAAAAAATAGAACTGGGCTAGCCATTTTCAGAAAGAAAAAAGATATCAACTGGGCTCGTCATGTGCTTAAATAAAAGCGTAAGCGTGGGCTAGACGGGCCACAGCCCCCGCACAGCGCGCAATTGAGCTCCGTCTCTAAAACTAAAAAACAACTGGGCGAGCTGCTTCTTCTAAAAAAAAACTGGGCGAGCTGCTGGGTCCCTGGTGTTAGCCGCTCGTTGTGTTATTTTCTCGTTTATTGACTACATTGACAATGGCGTGGGACCTAATTGTCAAACAATTAGGAGGAAGTTTTTTTTGGCTTGTAATAACGAGGCACCTGCTTGTGTAATGCCATGACCCTGGTGGGTCCCTACTGTCAGCCTCTCCACGTACAGTCATCTCCTGATTCCTCTCGGTTGTTGACCATGTTGACAACGCCAGATGGCGGCGGGCACAGCGAGCGAACCAAGGCAGAGAACGACGGCGAGGCCTCGGACGGGAACGAACAGGAGCCGTGGAAGATGCGGCAGTGTAGTGGTAGGCGGAGGGGAGTACGAGGGCAACAACATGTAACTCAAGCTTACAAACCGTACAAAAGCCCAAGGATGAATTGTTCATCAAATTTAGACAAAACCCAGATTGAACATGGCAATAACATCTAACCCAACCACTGTTTTTGGCAGTCACAAACAAATGGATCGGTCTGATCCATAAAATCAACATTCTGTGCCAAAAAATTTATCAGAGCATGACCACAAGTTGTTGTAAATAGAAGCCGAGCATGTTCAGAAGCCCATTTGTCCACCTGAAACTTCTTTTTTTGCTGTTCAACATGTCCGTCCGTGAGAAATTTCTTGTTGAAAAACTTAAGCCTCATGGACAATAGTAACCTCGCATTCAACAGGAAGAATGTGACAAAGCTTCTGTTTGCCTGGTTGGATGCATATCCTTCCATCGTTATTGTCCTCAAACGAATGTCATGAGAACTGAGAAAATCCTGATGCTTATTACGCCACCGATTGGTTATATGTTTTTCTCCATGTGTTAGTGCCTAAGTAGACATGAAGATTGAAAACAATTAAGGTCTAAAAAAAGAGTATGTCGAAAGAGCGACAGCTGAACGGTTAATTCTAGTACAATATATATGGGCTTTCAATGTGCATGAAATCATCACCTTTATATATAAATTCTCCAGACATCGAAAGCATCGCAGCAAGCCAATAATTATGTTCAGATCATAACTAAACACTCCGATATATAAGATCTTGACAGAATACAGCAGCATTGATAGGCTATCCATGGACGAACTCTTCATTGAGCATATAACATAATATTAGTACCCAAAGTGTACTCCAAGATGATATAATACTTATGCGCCCAAATGAAAAATGCAGCTTATGATTACAAATGTGTAGATGACAACATACGGTACCTGAATAAGTGTGGAGCCAAACACCAACTTGTGATCATTAAACGGATCATGAATTACACCCAAGGTCTCCAGTTTGGGCGCAGAGACGACAGTTATTTGCGAAGGTATATAACGATAATGAAGGAGCAACCTTTGAAGTGAAGGGGCATCTTCGATGATGAGCTGCTGTCCTTCAAAACAAATTCCAATGCTTTTAAGGTGAGGCAACTTTATTTGGAGACAACTGATACGGATTTCTATTCCCAAAACAATCAGCAAGTGCTCCAGGGCAAGGCAATTGGAGTGGATGATGCTGTGCAGTGAGGCCTCCGACAGATAAACCACCACAATCGAAAGTTTTTTTAGCAGTGGGAGTCGAAGCATTTGTACCAGATCGTCTGGTAGATGGCACCGGGCGAAGGTGACAGTGTGGAGAGAGGAGGAAAACCACGAGATGGACAACGGTGGTGTGGGCACAAATTCTTGGTGTTCGGTTCATGGTATGAAACTTTCGTGGTAATGGTAGAACTCAAACTGCTAGAGTTTTTCGAATTCAGGGGATGTTAGCCAAGCGTCCACCTTGCAGGGTATGGACAGCAGGTAGCATGTCGGGATGCAGAGGCATTGAATGGAGCCCTGGTGGGAGGATATGATGGCTCTGAGGAGTTCAAAATCATGAACGACAGATAGCTGACGATAGTCGAGGTTGAGGGGCGTGGCGCGCCATAGAGGGCGCCACCAAGTTGAGAGGACTTGGGTGCGGCAGCAATCCTTGGTGGGGAGAAGCAAGATGATCTCCCCAAGGATGGCGTCTGGGAGATCGCTGATGCGGTCCACCCGAGATTCAACGGGTTCCTCAGATCCAGTGGGGGGCCTGCGACTTCTCCCTGCGCTGCCGGGTGCGGGATCTACAACCGGCGTCGCCGCTGGCGGGAGCCTCATCTTCTTGGCGTTGGGGCCAGCCGACTCCATTTTCCTTGCGGGCGTCGCGCCGAGCTCACGGGTTTGAGCAGAGTAGCCAGAGACGAGCCTAATGGCAGTGCGAGTGGGGAAGAAGGAGGGCTGGGGTTTTCTGTAGGAGTGGAAGAAGAGGACCAGGTGTTTTCTGTACGAGTGAGGAAGAAGGTGAGCGGGGTTTTTCTGTACGAGTGAGGAAGATGGGGAGCGGGGGGAATTGGGGGGCGACGGAAGCGGGAGAGTCCAACGAGCTGCAGTATAAGTGGAAGCGAGGAGGAAGGAGGGTTTTTCTGGGATCGCCCCCTCTTCAAGAAATATGGGCTTTTCCTCGCAAAAAACCAAAAACAAATGGGCTTTAAGATGGATAGGCTTTTGTATCGGCCCAGTCGGCTGCCCGTGTTTCGTACTGGAGGGCCTTAACACTAGAGGCAGCCCATTAGAGACACTCTCCAGCTCTCCAGCTTATTGCCCATTCGAAAGAAAAAAAAGAGACGCCTCCAACTTAATTATGGCTCCTCATCGGTAACATTTTTCAACTTGAAAAAAAGTTATAGCTCCTTTTCGGGCCGGCTTGGCATCACCAAAATTAGAGGATGGTGTACTGCATGCAGACACTCACACTGGTCGTAGCACGGCAAAATGAGGGGTCAAATAACATGCCCACAATATACATAGATTGTAAAGGTTGACACGCTAACATTCACACTAAACTAAGCTTCACAAGATACGGTATACATACTAGCTAACATTCACAAGCACTTAAGTTCAGCATGTTTACGCATCTAAATGATTCACAAGACTATAGCCAAGACAAAGCTGGGAGAAGGTGTAGAAATAAAGAAAAAATGATAGATGCTTCTATGAGCAAAGGGCCTCCCTACGCACGCATTAATTTCCTAGGCATGCTTCTTTCTGCTCAATGTTGCATGCACTTTGAGCATGTTGGCAACTCCATAGCTAGCTTGATGGCTCATCTTGCAATTTACGCTGACACATTGCAGCAAACAGAGGAGGCAATAGAGATCACTCAACATCAGACCATTTTGTGCAGTTCCACTGAAATCATCTTGATTGTCCTGAATGTGAAAAGATAGGAAAGCGCTGTACTTAAACGGTGTCGGAAAACAGTAGCAGATATCAATAGCTCGGCATGACAAAACACGATCATCTAGACAAAGGGGATACTAACCTACTTGAGGAAGATTATGCATAATTTTATAGGTGGTTAGTTGATTTCCACCTTGGGATCTCCTATGATGGCACGGAGGAAATTCTATGCAATCGATGAGCGCAATTCCTTCCGTGTGGCTGTAGAAAATTTGTCCGACTAACCTCAATATCTTTTTTGTGCAGTTCCACTAGAATAATGCACCACTATTTGCATGACCCCTACTCGCCGGCCAGGCCATCAATGACTCGGTCTCTTTTATCTTGCATTGACGGAGCGGCTGCAGTGCTTGTTTGCTCCTCCACACATGACAGGATCATTCCACACTGCAAACAGCAAGTCAACGTACTGTGACACCCTGATTTTGACAACCTTTTCTTTTCTAAATCTTTTTGGTTTTAATTGAATTTTGGATGATTTTGAATCTTTCAAGTGGCTTTGGACTTATGAATCCTTGAACCTCTTGAACCAAAATCATCACCAACCTGCCAAAGCTCTGTCATATCCCTCCTGGATCAAATTTCAATATTTGATCTTTTCCAAATAAATCATTTTATTCCTTGGGAGACTATGGCATCACTATGGGTTGTGAAGCAACGTATAGTTTTGATGATCAAAAGAGTTCCAAATTTTTGCCACATCTTCTCATCATCATATAACCTCATAATATTCAAAAATATTCCATTGCCCAATAATAAATAATGGCCAGAATAATTATTTTCTTTCTGGTCAGAAGTGTTCATTTGTGAAGCAGCCCTTATTTTCTTAACTCAGAAACTCCCCAAATAAATTCTCTGAGGTACTAGAGAACCTATCTAGCCACAATACCCAAAAATATCATCTTGACCAATACAACTTTTTAGCAGCAAAATTCTGCCAAGTTTCTACTCATTTTGAATCTCTGTGAAGGAAGTACCATCTAGAAGTTTCCTCTTGAGCTGAAATTGTTATGGCATCTCCTACTCACTAAATGAATCCCACACACCAAAATGCAGCCTCACCAGTTCAACCATATGAGTGAACCAAGCAGATTAAGTTTCTGGACTAGTAGGGAAGATTGCACATGAACCCTATTCAAAACTTTTCCAAATGCTTTCAAATTTGGTCAGTTTGTAGTCCTTCCATCCTAGTTCACCCTAGACATCTCCTTTGGCTCCAAGCACCACTCATCGTTTCTCCAGATCCCTCTCAATATCTCTGTCAGAAACTTCAGTTGATGCTACCCTTCGAGTCAGCTTGTATCTAGCCAAACCAAGAGTGTAGGTGGACTAAATGACCAAAGGAGAAGGCCCCGGACACGCTGCGCTGGCCTAGGTCGGCCTCCACGCGCCGGGCGTCATGGTGAGCGCGGCACTGGCATGCTAGTTCGCGTGCTCTGTATCCCGCCGGCGTCTGTCAAGGCCATTCTCGAGCCCTCGCGTTGCCAGGCGGTGTCCTGGAGTGCCGACATCGTCGATGCCGTCCACCTAACCCTCTTCCGTAGCTTCCCCTCGCCGGAAACCTCCCCGACGGCCGCCACGCACTCAGGCACTATGTCGCTCGTGGCAGCGCCGCAACCCTGTGCTCATCGTCTTCCCCGCTAGCCGCCACCGACCACCATTACTGCCTCTGCCCTCCTCCATCACCTCACCCCGCAAGCGGCCAGCCAACGCGATGTCCTTGCACCGGCGACGTGGCCCGAGCCTCGCCGCTTCGGGAGAACTCGCCCGCGCTTGCCTCTGCCTATATAAAGCCATGGCGGCCTCTCCAAGCTCCTCAACCCACTCCACCATTCCCCAATTGCCTCCCTGAGCAGCAAGCCACGGCCGAGAGGCCCTTTGGCCTCGAGCCTCGCCGGAGATCCGCCGCCGCCAGAGCTCAGCCGACCCACCTCTCCACTCCTCCCCGACCTCTTCTGACTCCACTACTGAGCTCAGCTCATCCTCCTGATCACGCCCGACCACTTGCCCGAGCAAATCACTGCCAGAACCGCCGTCTCCGACGACCCCCGAGCACCACCACCGCCGGAGAAGAAGGGGGCGACGCCGATCGGCCATCCCTAACTGATCTGCGGGTACGAACGTGTTCGCCGTCGTACGCTCGTTCTATCCCCGCGGTCTCCCGACGTCGCCGCCGTCCACATCGCTGGCGACGACCGCCGGAGCCCCGTCTCTCTCTGTTTCCCTCTCTCCCTCCTGTTCAAACCAGCTGCAGGGCCCGCTCGTCAGCGGCTCAGCCACGCGCGCCGAAGCTGTAAGTGGAAGCATACTTCCACTTTACGCTTTCGACGTGGCCGCTGGAGATTTTCTGTTTTGAATTTCAATTCCTGTTTTGACCAGAAACTTTGACTGGCCACAACTTTTTATCTACAAGTCCAAATCACTTGATTCTTTTTGCATTTGGTTTGTCTTGAACCCCTCTAATTTCTGGTAAAATTTGGTATTTTTCTCACACACACAGAATTTCTGGTGACTAAAACAGTGTTATGTGACATTTTAAATTGTTGTTTGAAAATATTTTCAGAGGGAAACTTTGGTGATTTTGAAGACCAGGAGTTTTTGGGCAACCCAACAGAGCAAGGCAAGCCATGACATCCATTTCATGAGCATATCAATAGCATTGCATTTTTAAATCAATTATTTCCGTTCATTTGCTATATAACAATTCATGGCCAATTAAGTTAAATACTTGGTGGATAATAACTTGAGTTATTTGTGGCTATACTTGCTAAGTGATGGTAGACGGTTGATCTTGAGTCACCTATCCGGGCTTTTTCGTGCAACCACACTTGCCGGTATGGGACGGTCTTGACTTGGTCTGGCTCCTTGCTCTTTCATCGGTATCGCCATCTAGGGAGGGTTATGCGTGCGTGCTGCCCTGATCAGGTAGACGGCGATAACCCTGTGAGCCCAGTTGAGTTTTGTGCCGGCGTCCCCGTTTGGGACAGTTTAGTTGGGCCACGACGGTGGCAGGTGTCACGGGGTGACACAGGGGCCACCTAGGGCTTGACTCCGGGGGAGAATGATTGCCGGTGATACGATGGGAGGGTCACGGGTCAGGCAGGTTTCGTTGGAGCAACACTGGTCCACCCGAATGGGATCACGAGGTCAGTGCTCCATAGTGTGGGTAAAGTGCGCAACCTCTGCAGAGTGTGAAATCTATTCGAATAGCCGCGTCCACGGTATTGGACAGCCCGTCCAGACCTCACTAGGTGGTCAACCGTAACAGTGATAGTAATGATGGAAGAATTCGTCTTGAGAATGAAAGTACTCGGTGAGTATTCCAAGGGTTGTGGGATAACCCGAAAGAGAGTAAGTTAACAACTGGAGACAGTAAGTGAACCATTTTAAAAATCCAACATGCTATTTGCCATGCTATTGTTTGCTGCATTACTTGGTTGTTGTGAGCTTGCGAGTACATTCAAAGTACTCACCTGGCGTATCATGCCAGATGCAGGAGAAGCCGAGGACGGAGGTCCCAATGACTCATGCTACTAGGCTGTGTCCACAGCAGTGTCCCTGTGGAAGGAGTACCGCTATGTTCCGCTACGTCGTAGAAGTACCGAGTAGTATCGAGGCCCTGCTATGTTGCATAAATAATGTAGATACCATCGCAGCACCAAGGGTGCTCTTGGCCTCGCTATCGATGTAAAATATGAGCTTGTACTTCGAGTTTATCAATAAAGTTCAGTTCTGTTCTGTATCAAGTTGTTGTGTGTTTCCAGAAGACATGGTCTCTGGGCTAGAAACATTGGTAATCCGGTTCTCTGAGCCGGGGTGCCACACGTACGAATAAGCTTATTTCATCTTGCATTGTTCATTCTACCTAGTTAAGAATGTAGGAATACCTGGAGCACCGTGAGGTCAGTTGACAGCAGGTTCCACTAAAATTGAGGTTTGTGCTTCCGTTTGCACAAATAGACACCATATGGAGATAGACAACCCTGTTTGCACAAATATGTAACAGGGTTATTTAAGCAGTGCCATTTTTTTTGCAGCAGCATATGATTAACAACAGCACCTCATATGTTATCAATGGCATTATAGTGACAGTATGAAAAAGTGCCATTAACTAAGAAGTGCCATCACATCAAATCAACACTGGCACTAGATTAACGGGGGTTTACATTAACATGCATAACAATTGCATTATGACTATGTGATGACAGATTGGGAGTAGCACTTGGTCAGTACGTACGTGCACGGTTAACAGGAACGATCATTCTAACAAAGGGTGATACGGAAAGGAGAAACACATCGTCATGTCAACCATTGTGCAATTAAATTTTGTGCAGTTCAACGGAGATGCAACTATGTTACCAGTGTCAGAGTTTAGTGTAACTACCCAAAACACTCTTTATGAGAAATAAAGCAAGACAGAAGAATATCATAAAACGGTGGTGGCATCGATTCATTTTATCAATGGCAATAGATTGACAACAGCATTACTTAACAGCGACATCACATTAACAGTGGCATTGTTTCATTTTACCTGTGATGTTAGATTAACAACAACAGTAAGGGCATAGGGAAGAGGCACTTCACAAGCACGTTTTACATCCACCGAGGCATAAAGTGGTGAGGCAGAGGTGTTGCCGAGTGCGGCAAACATGCAAAGCATGTCTGGATTTGTGCATTTTTGTTCTCGTCAGTGACCTTTCCTATGTGACCACAAGAAATCTAGACGTGCTCATTCTCAGTTGCATTGTCGACCCAACACCCCCCACTTTCTGTCCTTTTTCGACCAAGAGACTGGTCAGGCCAGCATCTTTATTTCCCTTTCCAACCAAGAGATCGGTTCGTTAGCCAGTATCTACAGTACCTTTTTCCCTCTAATAGTAAAAATTTAGGTGGTGTTCGAGTGTTCGACAAGCCGACGGAGCTAGCTACATGGAGAGCTTTGTAATACTAGAAGAATAACCACATGCAGGATGCAACGACGTGGGGAGCAATCCTAACTTGATGAAAAAAGGGATGCAGCGACTTGGGGAGCTGGGCCATTAGAACAAGGCTGGTTCTAAAAAAAGTTATACCTCCGGTCGGTGGGATGTGGCGAGGCAGGCGGCGGGATCTGCCAACTCGACGGCGGGGAGCAAGGGTGAGGAGGACCTCCCACGCCGGCGCCAGGTCAGAGAAGACGGCGCGCGTCGGCTTCCTCCCTCGCCACCGGCGACCACTAGCAGAAGGTCTCCGACCGGGTCTGTGTCAACCGGAGAGAAGAGAGAGAGAGAGAGACAAAGAGAGTGGACACCACGGTCTTGTTTAGATCTGGAGAGGGTGAGAGAGTGAGAAGAAGAGAACAACTCTAGCAAGCAAGTCCCGAAGTGGAGTAGTGGAGTAGTAATTGTTTTTCCCTCCGTAGCGATCATTTTAAATTGAATACGCGCACAGCCATATTTTTTTCATTTAACGTACCAGTAAAAAGAAACTCGATCAATAACCATGCTACCACGTTCAGGTCGCACTTGGTATGGCTGACATTTGGTCCCAGACCCCACATTAATCATGTGTTTGGCTCCATATAAGAGATGAGCTACTTATTTAGGATGGGACCACCAGTCATGCTCACATGGTCATGCATGCAAAGGGTGGCCATTTGATTCGACCACTTTGGTTGGGTGAAACGGTTCAGCATCTTTTAGGCATATTCTCTTTTTTTTTGACTCGAACCATTCAAGTGATTTATAACCAAACACGTATATTTTTTGGATGATCCCAACCCATCTGTGGCCACCCTTGCAACCAAACGCACCATAAGTGGACGACTAGATGTCTCAAATTGTCACGTTACCTGCCTTTTCGTGTGCAAATGCGCTCCACCGTGAGTGTACCCGGGCGTGTGCGTGAGGGGAGAGTGAAGTCCGATTTATAAACCTTGAGGTTGTAGAGCTAGTCGAAAACAAACCCTCACCTTTAAATCCTTGAAATTTGTACCCTGTCCTCTGTAATCCCGGTCATTTTTAACCTTAAGGGCATGTGCGGTTCAAGGGGTTTTAATGGGGATTAACAGGGATTGTGGGGGATTAAATCATGTACAAGCCAAATTCCCCTCCATTCCTCTCCAAACCCCTTGGGAGGAGGTTGAACCGAACAAGGCCTAAGACTAACCACAGTGGGAGTAACTTAATTCCATACGGTATCATAATATGATACTCAACCCTCTCTTTCTTCATTTAATTCTATGCCACCTCATCAAATTTGCCTAGTTGGCATGCATGATACTACTTATGATACTCCCATTACAACCAGCCTGGTAGAATTAATATACCTAACATAAATGGTCGCCGCGCCGATCTCTTTGTCCTCCTCCAGCATCCAGCTGAAGAAGAATTGTGCAAGACACCGACTATTTTCGCCGGCGTCGCCTCGGCGGTGACCTTCATGGGATACAATCGGCGGCGGCCTCCCGTGTTCTACTTCTCCTCGATGATGGCGGCGGGCGGGGACATGCTCGCCGTCACCTCGTCGACATCCGCGTAGCCGCTTCACCTCGTCGACATCTGCGGCGGCTTCTTTCTCTGCCTGCATGGCGCGGCTACGCGCGCGTCGACGGCTTATGGCGCAGTCGTATGCACTGGAGGCGCTGTACAACGTGGCGGCGTCGAGGGCAGCGACGATGCCCGTGCCGCCGTTCTCCCCGACAAGCCGTTGTGGAGCAAGTCGGCACTCTTCCTCAAGTTGTATTGGAGCGGCCAGCTGCGGAACCACGCGCTGGCTTAGTACGGTAACTGCCTCCGATGGGCTAGGCGAGGTAGGTGGAGCATCGAGCTGCCTCGCTTGTAACTACCGGGCTCGGTGGGCCACCCAGACAGCTTTTATGCCGGAGAACTGCTCTTCCTGCTCTTCGGATGCCGCCGAAAGAGTGGATAAAATGGTGGAAGGAGGAGCTTGGCCGGCGTCCTGCTCCTGAACGGACGTGTGTGGACAGTGGGTTTCTCGCATTCCACGCGGGTTTAAATGTTGGTTTTTGAATGCGGCGAGGAGGCGGGTACAGCTGGGAGTGCAGTGGGCGGCGCCCTCGGCCGGCGTGTCACTTCAAATGGCGAACGCAGTGAGAGGTCACGTCCGCTCTGACCCCCTTGACCGTGGACCTTGATGGTGTACATCACCTTGTGTCCAGATCTGAGATGCCACGTGTACCAGATAAATGACTCCAAGTTCGACCACCGTGATGCTAGGTGCAAGCCGAGGAACACTGTTGGAGAGACCCCCCTCATAATTTTCCTACATTGGTCGTTTGATTCATAGGATAGAATGCTATAGCATTTTTTCCTATGAAATCATGTGTTAATTGGCAATCTAGCATCCACTCCAACTTTTTTTCACTTCCTTTGTTTTTCCTGTGTCAAACACTCTATTTTTTTTAGGGGAACACTGTGTTAATGCTATGGGATTCAAGTGGACATGCCACTCCAATCCTTTATTTTTCCTATTCCTGCATTTTAAGTCCCTACGAAGAGAGTACTCCCTCCGTCTAGGTGCATAAGTCACATTAGGAGGAGCTCCGCAACCTAGGTGGTTAAGGATTGGGTGAGGCAAAAAATTGAACATAAAAACCATCCAATAGTTGTACCCCGTGACCAGTCAAAAGAATAGCAATTAATTCTTAATTGATAGGGGTGACTGTTTGGCTAGCACATGCAAACATTAAATTCCTCGCATGCAAACAGGCTTGATTCCCTTGACTAATCATCGCCTTCTTTCTGTGCATTCATAGGTCATTTATTTAGCAATTAGTCCCTAATTAATAGCTAGAGGAGAGAAAACGTGGGTGGCCAAACGAGGTGGGAAGAAAACAAGGAAACAATTAATTTTGCACGCCTAGGTGATTTTGGGAATATCTGGTTTTTGTAAAGTGACTTATACACCTAGACGGAGGGAGTACTTGCTCTAAATGATGTGCCGCTGCAAGAGCCACCTATATTAATTAACCATGCTCTAAAAAGGTGGACCAGCTTTGGCTATAGTATACTGTACTAGGTTAGTAGGTGACCTTGCGCTTGGCTCTTCGTCTCTTCCGGAAGTCGAACAATAATGATGGTACTACAGTAGTACTTCTGGCAATCTGACACCAAATGAACTGCTGCACATCCACCGCTTGTAAGCAAAAGTTTCTCCTCGTGCTGCGAGCCACCACGCACGCGTTGGCGAGGAAGAAGGCGTACTAGTAGTAAGCAAGCTTCTCATCGTTCCGCGAGTTGACGGGACACATCAAAGTGTATTTACTAGTACTCTCTCCAAAAAGGGCCGACCATGTCCATGGCTACCATCCCGTGCTCCGTCATTGAGTACATGCACTATTCATGTGCCATCGAGGAGAAAAAATATTGCGTAGTAGGTGCCATCGAAGTGCATGACTCACTTACGCACTGCTTATCTCCATTTTCTTGCATGACACGTGCACCTTGATGCTAGATGTCCCACGTGTTGGCAAAAGGATGAACAAAGCTCACGTAAAAAAAAGAGAGTGGAAGAACATAGATTCCCGACGACCGAGAAGGAGCAAGGAACCTCGCGGTGGAGCGTCTGCACTCATAATATTTTATATTATTCAGTGATATAAAATCAACCAAATCTCTCCACATTCCTATACCATTCTATAGTGTGAGAATAACTTTGAATGTTACCTCCGTGGGACACCTAGTTATAGTATATCCAGCAGCCTGTATCGCTTCTCGCTCCTCATCCTTATAGCCGGCCGACTGTACCTTATATACACTTGCTCTTTGAGCAAAGGCCTCCCTAAGAACGCATTAATTTCCTGGGCATGCTTCTTTCTACTCAATGTTGCGTGCACTTTGATCATGTTGGCAACTCCACTGCTAGCTTGCTGGCTCATCTTGCAATTGACGCTGACACATTGCAGCACTCCTACAAGGCCCAGAGGTTAATTTGAGAACAAGTACCTCAAGGTTAATTTGACAGACATGCCTTATAGGTTGACGGAAGTCATATCACTTTTTTTGGAAAGATGTCGTGAAGTAACACGATATACCTTCTTTCAAGCCAATTAACATGTGTTCAAAAAACAAAAATTATCAAAAAGTAATGCGATAGACCTTTGATTAACATGTGTTCAAAAAACAAGTACTCCTGCAAGACCCAGAGGTTAATTTGAGAACAAGTACCTCGAGGTTAATTTGACAGACATGGCTTATAGGTTGACAAAAGTCATATCACTTTTTTGGAAAGATGTCATGAAGTAACACGATAGACCTTCTTCCAAGCCAATTAACATGTGTTCAAAAAACAAAAATTATCAAAAAGTAACACGATAGTGAAAGGATCGAGAAGAGGTGTCTAGAGGGGGGGGGGGTGATTAGACCCTCAACAAAGAAAAGTAGCAGTTTTTAAGTTCTTCAAGTTAAGGTGGAGTTTTAGCACAAGTTTAAACATTCACAATACATTTCAAGCAAGCATGGCAAGAGTATATGAGCAGCGGAAAGTAAAGCATGCAACTTGTAAGAATGTAAAGGGATGGGATTGGAGTGTGCAAACGCAATTGGAGACACGGAGATTTTTGGCGTGGTTCCGATAGGTGGTGCTATCGTACATCCACGTTGGTGGAGACTTCAACCCACGAAGGGTAACGGTTGCGTGAGTCCACGGAGGGCTCCACCCACAAAGGGTCCACGAAGAAGCAACCTTGTCTATCCCACCATGGCCATCGCCCACGAAGGACTTGCCTCACTTGGGTAGATCTTCACGAAGTAGGCGATCTCCTTGCCCTTACAAACTCCTTGGTTCAACTCCACAATCTTGACGGAGACTCCCAAGTAACACCTAACCAATCTAGGAGACACCACTCTCCAAAAGGTAATAGATGGTGTGTTAATGATGAACCCCTTGCTCTTGTGCTTCAAATGATAGTCTCCCCAACACTCAACTCTCTCTCACAGATTTGGATATGGTGGAAAGATGATTTGAGTGGAAAGCAACTTGGGGAAGGCTAGAGATCAAGATTCTAGTGGTTGGATTGGAATGTCTTGGGTCTCAACACATGAGTAGGTGGTTCTCTCTCAGAAAATGAGTAGTGGAAGTGTAGGCACGTTCTGATGGCTCTCTCACAAATGGAGAAGGGGGTGGAGGGGTATTTATAGCCTCCACACAAAATCTAACCGTTACACACAATTTACCAAACTCGGTGGGACCAAATAGTGAAACTCGGTCAGACCGATTCAGTTCAAAATGTGAACATTAGGATTTTTGGTGGGACCGACAAGGTCAACTCGGTGGGACTGATGTGCTAGGGTTAGGGTAAAACCTCATCTCGGTTTGACCGATTACACAAACTCGGTGAGACTAATTTTAGTAATAAGCAAACAGAGAGTTGGCCAAGCAAACTCGGTGGGGCCGACTACCTATTTCGGTGAGACCGAAATAATTGCTGTAGGCAACAGAGAGTTTGCAAGCCCATCTCGGTGAGACCGAGATCCCATCGGTAAGACCGAACTGATTAGGGTTTCTGGCAGTGGCTATATCAAGTGAACTCGGTGGCGCCGGATAGATCAAATCGGTGGGGCCGAGTTTGACTTTAGGTTTAAGACATATGTGGAAATGAGAAAGTGGTTGAGGGCTTTTGGAGCATATCACTAAGCATTTTGAGCAAGCAAGCCATTAAGCAACACCTCATCCCCTTTTAATAGTATTGGCTTTCCTATGGACTCAATGTGATCTTGGATCACTAAAAATGAAAATGTAGAGTCTTGAGCTTTTGCCAATATGTGTCCTTAGCATCTTGAAGGGGTTCCACATCCTCTTGTCCTGCCACTCCACTGTTGAACTCATCTGAAATATACTAGATGATGGTATTAGTCCAACAAGAGATATGTTGACATTAATTACCAAAATCACCCAGGGAGCACTTGTGCTTTCAATCTCCCCCTTTTTGGTAATTGATGACAACATACATCAAAGCTTTTAGATAAAGATATGAAGTGTAACAAGTAAAGCTTTGGAAGAACATGCAACATGCATTAGCTCCCCCTACATGTATGCAATCATGTGAAGATAGAATATAATACCATCTGAGTGCATAAGCATGTCAGAGCAAGTAATGAGTTACATGTATCTTGGCTATATGCATCAGAGCAAATGATGTAAAGTGCAGAAAATGTACCTACATGTTCATGAGTCCTTCTTGCAAACAATATGTACATCAGCAAGAGATCCTCATGCACATGAGTGTGATGCATATACTTACCTTGTGGTCTTGAGCTGACTTTGGAAGAGATGAACCTGAGAAAACAGGGTTAGATAACACAGGAACATCTACTAAGCAAAGCAAGAACAGGAAACCACAAGAGTACCAAGACTGGGATGACATGTAGTGAGTAAGTACTTAGTACTCTATTTGGATATTGACATGTCCCCAAGAGATAAAGATGTGTAATGAATTCCAAAGATTTTCTTCCCTTAGATATCTTACTCCCCCTGAATCTGATACTGGATAATGGGAGAAGGTAGGGTAACAGAAAATCAGAGCAAAGAAAGACAGAACAACATACTCAAAGAAACATCTACTAACATGTCTTTCCCCTCTTAAAGACACGTGGCTTCTCTCCTCTTTGAATTACCAGGCATCTGGGATGGCTAAGAAGTCTCCCTTAGATATGGTTGAGCTTTGATGTTCTCTCTCTCCCCCTTTGACATCCATTTCCAAGAAGGGATCTTCTGGAGCATGAGTCAAGTAGGTTTGGTCCTTGAGTCACATTACAAAGCATTATGTAATTTCGGATGCTGGTAGAGGACAAGAATCAATGAGTGGATGCTGGAACAGATATGCAGGATGCAAATGGCAAAATGTTTCCTTAGTGATGAAATCGGTAACACCGAATCGTTTTAGTCGGTGACACCGAGTTGGTTCGGTCTAGCCAAGAAGAAAAGATCGGTGAGGCCGAGTTCAGCACAGAGAAAACTTTTGTCATCTCAGCTCACTAGGCAAATAAGATCTCACAAAGATTTGCAGGGAATTAACTGAAATATTTGCAAAGAATTAGATGCAGGGAATGCAGAAAATAATCAGAGAAAAGAAAAGAAATCTAGATGAAGTTTTTTTTTGAAAGGGGAATATGTATGCAAGAAACAAATGCAAAAACACAGAAAAACGCAAGAGAGCTTCATCTAGAATTGGTCGGTGACAAAGTCACCTATGTTAGAGTATATTGACTTAGGAGCCATGTGAAGTCACTTGATCATAGGTCATACTCATCGTTTAAGCTCAAAATGGGGTTGCCATTTTTCGTTTAAGCATTCTGATGTATTCACATCTTGTTGAGTTGCTTTAACCCATGTCTTGGGGTAAAGCTTGTCTAAGATGGAATAACATACCTTGGGTGATGGTGTTGATCTTGATTATGTAGTTGAACTTGTGTTGGATGCTCAAGGTTGATGTAGTTCATCAAGAGTTGGGAGCACCACTTGTAGTTTGAGTTCACCTTCCTACATGGGTTAGTCTTGCAAGGAAGAGCACTTGTGTGTCCAAAATGACAATAATGAAACTTGATACCAAATGAAATTTGATATATTGTCAAAGGATATATTGAATGGATTCATGCTTCCTTGCCTTCAACCACCATATTGTAGAGACTTGATAATGTAGGGATTGCTTAGGATGTGAGTGAGTTGCAATCTCATAGAGTTGGGCTCATCCAAGTACCTACAAGGGTTAGATAACATGCAAGGGTACAAGTAGGTCCAAGATATATGATCATTTTCATAAGAGAAATATCAAGGAATAGTCATATAAAGGCTCATGCCTTGCATGCATCCCGATGGAGTTTCTACTCCAAGTTTGAGGCATCAATGATGTTCAATTCACCTCTCAAACAGCAAAATACTTTCTCATCAAGCGGTTTGGTGAATATATCAGCCAATTGCTTATCGGTACGCACATGCTTAAGATCGATATCTCCTTTAGCAACATGATCTCGAATGAAATGATGATGAACTTCAATATGCTTAGTTCGAGAATGTTGCACGGGATTGTGAGCAATCTTAATAGCACTCTCATTATCACAAAGCAATGGAACATGTCTCACATAGATCCCATAATCTTTAAGAGTTTGGGTCATCCAAAGTAATTGAGCACAACATGAACCAGCGGCAATGTATTCCGCTTCGGCGGTCGATAAGGATACTGAGTTTTGTTTCTTGGAAGACCAAGACACAAGAGATCTACCAAGAAATTGACAAGTACCCGAAGTGGACTTTCTATCAACCTTGTCTCTGGCATAGTCCAAATCGGAGTAGCCAACAAGATCAAAAGAAGACCTCTTAGGATACCAAATGCCAAAGTTTGGTGTGTGAATTAGGTATCCCACTATCCTTTTCACAGCCTTAAGATGACATTCTTTGGGGGCCGCTTGATATCGTGCACACATGCACACACTTAGCATAATATCGGGACAAGAGGCACATAGATATAACAATGAACCAATCATAGAGCGGTAAACCTTTTGGTCAACCGGTTCGCCATCCTTGGTCAAGTCAAGATGTCCACTAGTAGGCATGGGTGTACTCATCCCTTTGCATTCTTGCATGTTGAACTTCTTGAATAAGTCCTTGGTGTACTTTGTTTGAGAGACAAAGGTACCCTCCTTAGTTTGCTTGATTTGCAAACCAAGAAAGAACTTGAGTTCACTCATCATAGACATCTCAAACTTCTCCGACATTAGCCTTCCAAACTTTTCAGTAAAATGAGGGTTAGTTGAACCAAATATGATATCATCCACATAAATTTGGCACACAAATAATTCACCATTAACCCTTTTAGTAAAAAGTGTTGAATCAATTTTTCCAATCACAAAGCCTTTTTCAATAAGGAACTTGGTCAAGCATTTATACCACGCTCTAGGAGGTTGTTTAAGACCATAAAGAGCTTTGTGAAGTTTGTAAACATGATTAGGTTTCTTAGGATTGCCAAAGCCGGGAGGTTGTTTAACATAAACTTCCTCCTCAATTTCACCATTTAGAAAAGAACTTTTGATGTCCATTTGGTACAAGGTAATATCATGATGATTTGCATAGGCAAGTAAGATTCGTATGGACTCAAGTCTAGCAACGGGGGCATATGTCTCACCATAGTCCATACCTTCAACTTGAGTGTATCCTTGGGCAACGAGACGTGCCTTGTTGCGAACGACTTATCCATCTCCGTCTTGCTTGTTGCGAAACACCCATTTGGTACCGATGATATTGTGGTCGTTGTCGGGCTTCTCAACCAATGTCCAAACTTGGTTCCTCTCGAAATTGTGTAGCTCTTCGTGCATGGCATTTATCCAATCTGGATCTTCTAGAGCTTCTTCAACCTTCATAGGTTCAATGCTAGAGATAAATGAGTAATGCTCACAAAAGTTATCTAAGCGTGTTTTAGAGCGTGTAATTCTCCTTGTTTGGATATCGTCAAAGATTTGTTCGACGGGATGATCTCTTGAGACTCTTGCTCTAACTCGTGAGAGCTTTTGCTTAGGTCGGGGTGGAACATCTTCTTCAACATCTTGTTCTTCCTCTTGGCTTTCATCGTTGTTGGTGTTGTTGTTCTCTTGTGGAGGTGGTGAGGGAGGTCGAAGTGGTTCATCTTGGTGTACTTCCTCGTTTTCTTCATTTTGGGGTGTCCCACTTGTGGATGCCTCCGGGTCAACTCATGGTTCACCTTGTCGTGAGGTAGAAGCTTCCACTTGGACGGACGAGGTACTCTCCTTCACCTCCGTTGGACGAACCTTGCCAATAGACAAGTCTTGGATTGCTTCCGAAGGGTCTTTGTCTCCTACATCAATTGGCAATTGCTCTACTTGCGAGCCGTTAGATTCATCAAACTTCACATCTACCGTCTCTTTAACCTTTCGGGTGAAATTGTTGTAGACACGGTAAGTGTGAGAGTTTGAGCCATAACCGAGTAGGAAACCTTCATGAGATTTAGGAGCAAATTTCGAACGACGATGCTTATCAAGAATGTAGCACTTTGAGCCAAATACTCGAAAGTATCCAACTTGGGGTTTGTTACCGGTGAGAAGCTTGTATGCCGTCTTGCCGAGTAGCTTGTGAAGATATAGACGATTTGTCGCATGACAAGCTGTCTCAACCACTTCCGCCCAAAAGTGTTTTGGCGTCTTGTATTCATCAAGCATCGTTCTCGCCATTTCAATGTGCGTCTGGTTCTTCCTCTCAACAACTCCATTTTGTTGAGGCGTGTACGTAGCCGAGAACTCATGTGAAATCCCTTCTTCGTCAAGAAAGGTGTCCACATTGGCGTTCTTGAACTCCGTTCCGTTGTCGCTATGAACCTTCTTGATCTTCACTTCAAATTGATTTTGGGCCTTCCTAGCGAAGTTCTTGAAGATCTTTTGGACCTGCGACTTATCATCAAGAAAGAACACCCACGTAAATCTTGAAAAATCATTGACTATGACTAAACCAAACGAATTTCCACCG
This sequence comes from Thinopyrum elongatum, assembly GCA_011799875.1. Classification (NCBI taxonomy): domain Eukaryota; kingdom Viridiplantae; phylum Streptophyta; class Magnoliopsida; order Poales; family Poaceae; genus Thinopyrum; species Thinopyrum elongatum. Next base: position 96,369,946 of record CM022301.1, on the reverse strand, counting down.
AAACTTTTATAGGCGTTTGGACCAAAAAGATCCATATGAAGTAGCTCGAGTGGTCTTCTCGTGGTCATGATGTTCTTCACGGGGTGGCTTCCTCCAACCTGTTTTCCTGCTTGACAAGCACTGCACAATCTATCCTTGTGAAATATAACATCTTTCACTCCAAGGATGTGATCGCCTTTAATAAGCCTATCAAGATTTCGCATGCCCACATGACCTAACCTTCTATGCCACAACCAACCTTTAGAAGATTTAGCAATTAAGCAAGTTCCTCTGTTGAGCCTTTTTAGTGAAATCAACAATGTATAGATCACCTCTGCGTATGCTGGTAAAGACCATTTTATGATTATCTCTTCGAAACACTTGGCAATCTACTTCAGTAAATAGGACATTGAAACTGAAATCGGCTAGTCTAGATACAGAAAGTAAATTATAGCCAAGAGATTCAATGAGCATAACATTTTGGATGGAGCTATCATGTGAGATGGCCACCTTACCATGGCCAACCACCTTACCCTTTCAGTTATCACCAAAAGTGACATACTTTCGAGGGCCGTTGTTTTCAGCGAGCTCACGAAACATATCCTTGTCTCCGGTCATGTGATTGGTACATCCACTATCAAGAACCCATTCCTTTCCTCCAGCCATGTAGCCACGAAGATTAGCCATAAGACCAAAGTGTCTCATAGACTCATCGAGATCAAAGTCACTATCATCATCCTCATCATAGTATCCATGTTCAACATCGTCTTGTGATTGATCATGACCTAGAGAGAGTGATTCATTAGTTTTATGACCATGACAATGTGCATCTTTATGAATTCTAATGACTTCGGAAATGATATTGCTAATGATTCCAACATCTCCTTTAGCACGCATAAGGTCACGAAGCTCAAATAGACAATCACCAAACTTAGGATCATTAGGGCTCATCTTATTTAAAGCAATGGACTTATGAAGAATCTCATCTAAGTTTTTCAAGGAGTAGTTTGGAAATCGTTCCTCAAGAAATCTCCATATAGTGTAGGCACAATCAAGAGTAGGCAAGCGAGCTATCAAGTTTCTAGGCAATCCTCTAGTGATAAGATTGACAGTTCTAAGATTGCGAATCATGTCGAGAGACTCATCGGGGGCAGGATGCAAAGGATCAACAAGAGGCGCACAAGGGCTAGTAATATACTTGTTCAAGTGATATTCATTGAAAATCTCAAGCATCTCATTTTTCCAAGCAATAAAGAACTCTCCATCAAGTATGGGCACTTTATGTCTAAAACTCCCCATCGTAGACTCATCCATCTTCCTCCAATGGTGATTAAACCAAAGCAATGGAGACCAATGCTCTAATACCAATTGAAAGGATCGAGAAGAGGTGTCTAGAGGGAGGGTGATTAGACCCTCAACAAAGAAAAGTAGCAGTTTTTAAGTTCTTCAAGTTAAGGTGGAGTTTTAGCACAAGTTTAAACATTCACAATACATTTCAAGCAAGAATGGCAAGAGTATATGAGCAGCGGAAAGTAAAGCATGCAACTTGCAAGAATGTAAAGAGATGGGATTGGAGTGTGCAAACACAATTGGAGACACGAAGATTTTTGGCGTGGTTCCGATAGGTGGTGCTATCGTACATCCACGTTGGTGGAGACTTCAACCCACGAAGGGTAACGGTTGCGTGAGTCCACGGAGGGCTCCACCCACGAAGGGTCCACGAAGAAGCAACCTTGTCTATCCCACCATGGCCATCGCCCACGAAGGACTTGCCTCACTTGGGTAGATCTTCACGAAGTAGGCGATCTCCTTGCCCTTACAAACTCCTTGGTTCAACTCCACAATCTTGACGGAGGCTCCCAAGTAACACCTAACCAATCTAGGAGACACCACTCTCCAAAAGGTAATAGATGGTGTGTTGATGATGAACTCCTTGCTCTTGTGCTTCAAATGATAGTCTCCCCAACACTCAACTCTCTCTCACAGATTTGGATATGGTGGAAAGATGATTTGAGTGGAAAGCAACTTGGGGAAGGCTAGAGATCAAGATTCTAATGGTTGGATTGGAATGTCTTGGTCTCAACACATGAGTAGGTGGTTCTCTCTCAGAAAATGAGTAGTGGAAGTGTAGGCACGTTTTGATGGCTCTCTCACAAATGGAGAAGGGGGTGGAGGGGTATTTATAGCCTCCACACAAAATCTAACCGTTACACACAATTTACCAAACTCGGTGGGACCGAATAGTGAAACTCGGTCAGACCTATTCATTTCAAAATGTGAACGTTAGGATTTTCGGTGGGACCGACAAGGTCAACTCGGTGGGACAGATGTGCTAGGGTTAGGGTAAAACCTCATCTCGGTTTGACCGATTACACAAACTCGGTGAGACCGATTTTAGTAATTAGCAAACAGAGAGTTGGCCAAGCAAACTCGGTGGGGCCGACTACCTATTTCGGTGAGACCGAAATAATTGCAGTAGGCAACAGAGAGTTTGCAAGCCCATCTCGGTGAGACCGAGATCCCATCGGTAAAGACCGAACTGATTAGGGTTTCTGGCAGTAGCTATATCAAGTGAACTCGGTGGCGCCGGATAGATCAAATCGGTGGGGCCGAGTTTGACTTTAGATTTAGGACATATGTGGAAATGAGAAAGTGGTTGAGGGCTTTTGGAGCATATCACTAAGCATTTTGAGCAAGCAAGCCATTAAGCAACACCTCATCCCCTTTTAATAGTATTGGCTTTCCTATGGACTCAATGTGATCTTGGATCATTAAAAATGAAAATGTAGAGTCTTGAGCTTTTGCCAATATGTGTCCTTAGCATCTTGAAGGGGTTCCACATCCTCTTGTCCTGCCACTCCACTGTTGAACTCATCTGAAATATACTAGATGAAGGTATTAGTCCAATAAGAGATATGTTGACATTAATTACCAAAATCACCCAGGGAGCACTTGTGCTTTCAGATAGACCTTCGATTAACATGTGTTCAAAAAACAAAAAATGTCAAAAATTATAAAACAAAGACTTCGCGATAGACCTTCGATTAACATGTGTTCAAAAAACAAGTACTCCTGCAAGACTCAGAGGTTAATTTGAGAACAAGTCCCTCGAGCTTAATTTGACACACATGCCTTATAGGTTGACAAAAGTCATATCACTTTTTTTGGAAAGATGTCGTGAAGTAACATGATAGACCTTCTTTCAAGCCAATTAACATGTGTTCAAATTTTTTTTATCAAAAAGTAACGCGATAGACCTTCGATTAACATGTGTTCAGAAAACAAAAAATGTCAAAAATTACAAAACAAAGACCTCGAGGTTCAACTAATAGGACGGAGCACTATATACATTTAAGCCAATTAAATGTCTATAGTAACCCATCCCATTAGTTTTAACATCGAGTCCACTTCCCATTCGGTCACCCATCTGATGACTACTCCAGCCTCAGCACAGTTAACTTGGGAGTTCTATTGGATGAGCAATCGGTAGGGAAGCTGGTCCTTGCCGATATAGGAAGCCTCTTCGCATCCTTTATTGCGTACCCGGATGACCGCGTGTTGCCACCCAATGGCCAATGCCACGACCCCGCGAATGTAGAAGCTTCCCTCACTCGTCTAGCTGGTTCACGCATTTTCCCCTGTTTTTTGCCGCCTGCCCACCTATAGAACCACCTCGTGCCGGCCAATTTCTCTCCAAACACCTAGGGAGGCGGTTGAACTGAACAAGTCTAACTTGTTTCTAGTGGGTACATTGACGTGGCATTGATAGGGTGTGATAGCTGACTCTGGCAAAATAAATGACTACCACATTGGCATACATGAGCATGGGGCCCACTTGTCAGCGTGCTGGACGAAGGAAGGAACGCAAGGCAAAATGGAGCGCGGAAGGGTGTGAATCGATTGGCTCATGTGTGATGACCACTGGAGCAATCCACTCAGATTGTACTACATTAAAAAATTCGTGCTAACACGGCTGGTTATACTGTGAGTAGGTGACCGTGCGCTTGGCTCTTCGCTTCTTCCGGAAGTCGAACAATGATGATGGTACTACAGTATAGATACTTCTGGCAATCTGACACCGAATGAACTGTTGCACGTCCACTGCCTCTATTAAGTGCACTATCGTAAAGCAAAAGCTTCTCCTTGTCTTGCGAGCCACTGCGCGCATGCGTGAGCGAGGGAGAGGTCGTACTGGAGTAGTAAGCAAAGCTTCTCCTCGTTTGCGAGTTGATAGGACACATCAAAAGTAGTGTATTAGTCTCCAAAAAGGGCTGGCCATGTCCATGGCTACCATCCCGTGCTCCGTCATTCAGTGCGTGCACGATTCACGTTCCATTGAGAAAATAATGTTGCGTACATGCCATCGAATAGAACAACTTAATTTATAAAAAACGCGCCACCGCGTCATGATTGAACTTTGATTCGTCCACGCGTGGTTCCCCTGAACAACTACTACACTCGCCAAATTATCAGGTGAGCTGCCTCTTCGTACAGAAATGAGCTCACCGTGTACCCGCGCGTGAGTATTAGGGAAAGAGGCAAAGAGTACCTGCGTCGGTGCCTGCACCTCTTCTCTTCGTGCTCGTATTCCTTTTTTTTCGGGTGATTCGTGCACGTACTCCACCTACGTTCGTGACCGTTGGTGAGTCTCTCCTACTATACTTTTTTTTTGCGAGAACTCTCCTACTATACTTAACTCCATTTTCTTGCATGACACGTGGATCTGGATGCTGGATGTCCCACGTGTCGGCGAAACTTAGAAGAATGCTTTCTGACGACCGAGAAGGAGCAAGAAACCTCGCGGTGGAGCGTCTGGACTCTTTAATATTTTTATTCAGCGATATAAAATCTACCCAATCTTCTCCACAGTAGACCGGAAGAGTCCGAAACACGGCAGCCCTGTGTAGTTACATCATACATGGCCAACGCACGCTATCACCATATTTCTTGGCCTCCGTGCGACACCTAGCTCTAGTATATTCCACCAGCCTGTATCACTTCTCGCTCCTCGTCTCTCTCAAAGTGCGGCGGGCTGGCGATTTTGCCGTCTACTGAGGTCGGTTAACTCATCACTCGCTCCCACATGTTAGCGACATGCCAAGAGCATTCTAAAAAAAATACTGTACTCTATTGTTATGCCAAGAAGAGGAAGTGCTTTGACCGACAGACCAAACGAGACAGGCGTGCCGTGCCGTGAGTGGGTCTAGTTTCTCGTTTTGAACTTGTTTGGTGTAGTAGTAACACTTGGTTTTGCACCTTCATAGAATGATGAAAAACCCCGCTAAAAAGGCGCTTTGCTTTCTGCTAATCCCGTCAACCGTTCTTGTTTTGTGCATTAAATTGGTAAGTGCCATAACTAAGATATAATTAACCAATGCATGTAAAACATTCTTGTTTATGTAGTACTCCACACGCATGCATGTGTTGCAATTAGTACTACGTACTCCCTTCATCCATACGTATATATAGGGCCTAATGTATTCTTCGAGGTTTCCTTTGACTATTGATAAGATTTTATATAATTTGAAAATTATATCATTCGAAGATCCTTTCACGTACGAATTTGATGGTATGCTTTGAGCAACTTGCATGTCCTATGCTGCTCTTGTTTAGATACTCTAACTTAGCTAGAGGTTAGACTAACTCATGACTAACCCTGAACCAACTCTAGCCAAAGAGGTGTTTGGATGACAGGGTTAGATTGACAATAAATGCACTTGATGGAGAGAGAAAAGTGATTTTTTAGTGGGCCCCACAAGAACTAGCTCCAATTAGCACCACTTGGCTGGCGGGATAAGAGAGAAAAGTGATTTTTCAGTGGGCCCAATGAGAACTAGCTCCAATTAGCACCTCTTGGGTGGGATAGTTTTTTTGGTGGGTTAGGTGCAACTTGCTCCAATTTAACCCTCATGTTTGGATACTTTAGGGCTATTTGAGCCCCAACTAGCTCAAACTAACTCTAACCCATGGATCCAAACAGGGCCAAAGTTAGTCTCGAAAAATGCATTAAGCCCTATATACATGGACAGATGGAGTACATGATACTAGCAAACGCTCACCATTAGTAGTAGTTCATTGGTTGGTTTTGATTTTTGATTCAGTTGTTGTGCTGCTACCGTCCAATATTCGTGTGTGGTTGTTTCTAGAATAAAGAAAAGGAGGTAGTACTTGCTGTGGGAAAGGTGAATTGAAGTGATGGTTGCTTCGCCCGAGCAACTTATTACTCTGGGAATATTGGAGTACCAGCGGATTCAACGAAGAGAGAAATGATGGTTGCTTCGTCCGAGCAACTTACTGTGGCGAAGGTGGGGCTCTATGATTTAACTGCTCACTAGTCAATATTATTGCGGCGCAATGACCGGGGTGAATCTCCCCTGCAGTTGTGCACTCAATATTGCTGCATGGCAAGTGGAGCCGGATGAAGGATGTCCCACATGTCGGCGAAACGAAGTTGAATTGTTTCTGGCATTGCTATCAATCTTTCAGGATTTGTTTATATGTACGCATAATTTTCCAGCATAATGAAATTGTACTGTGATGCTATGAAGGTTTCAACTTTGGTTCCCGTAGAAAAAAAAGGTTTCAACTTAGGATTCATGTGTCCTCTTGCCTCAAGATTGTCTCGTTACAACATTCCATCAAATACAAATGAAACTATCATGGCTACTAATGCATCTCAATGGTTCGCGGATTAGCGTCAATATTCACATCACAACTGAAGACAAAGTTGTGAGAAGGTGTACAAATAAATAAAAATATATAATTGATCGATGATGTTCGTAGGCATGGCTCCATTTCCTGGGCACAGTGTTCATTGGTTGGCAGCTAGTTTCACGCAGCTCTGTAGCCAAGAAAGAGGTGTATGGAGGACATCACAATCCGATCATTTTGTGCAGTTCCACTAAAATCGAGCTGATCATCCTTGTTTGCAAAGATACTCAGACAGTGTGATTACAATAATAGTGGAACTAGATGATGAAACATAACACACACAATTAGAAGCCGATCACCTCTGCGATCTCTCTTTAGGACTAACTACTTGTTGGAGAAGATTAGGCACGGAGTTGGATGAGGAGGATAGCAAAACCAATCTCCCTTTCTGCAGTCCCACAGAAATGTAAAAACGTTGCCTGTGTGACATTTTGGTGGAACTGCACAAAACACTCTTAAGAAAAAAGTGATTTGTGCAGTTCACCAAAAGGTCGCAATAGCAACGAAGTGAAATGGATAGCCCTGTTTGCAAAAAGAGGTAGAAAGGAAACAATTACTGCCCAATAAGAGGAGTTGAAGACACATACGCCAAAAAAAAAGAAGCATATTCCATGTCATAAGGGAAAGATAGCAGCATGGTGGTTTATCAAAAATGGTTTGAGGACAAGATTGCAAGATGGAAAGTACGCCGGCCAAGATACATTTTAAGCAAAGAACTAAAGAAGATCCACATGCAGGATTTTCCACATGCAGCAACGTGGGAAGATGGGCAGTGGAGCAAGGCTGGAGGAAGCTGTACCTGAGGGTCGTCGGGATGTAACTAGGAGGGCACCGACGGTCGGGATCTGCCCATACTACAGCAACGAGCAAGTGGCGAAGGCCCTACCGCGCCGGAGCTTGGTCAGAGAGAACGGTGGGTACCGCAGATCGGGACATGCTGCCTCAACATCGTCGAACGGAGAAACGATGCACATCCTCCCTTTCCGCTGGCGGACTGGATGCGGCCGGATCAGTGACCAACGATGAGAGAGAGAGGCCACCGCCGCCTTGTGTGAGATAGTGTGACAAGAGACAAACCCCGGCAGGCAGGCTCCATTGTATATAGTAGAGCAGATTTCTTTTTTCCCGACGACAATCATTTTATATTCTGTACGTGCCATTGTGGAATATAACTTTATTTAATACTAACGCGTCAAGTCAAACTTTGTTCCGTCTACGCGTGGTACACAACCCTCCTTCCAGTAAACAACTGCTACACGTGTCAAATTATCACGTGGCCTGCCTTTTCGTACAGAAATGAACTCCACCGTGTACCCGCGCGGGTGTGGCCGGGAACGAGATGTGAGTACGTGCGTGCACCTCTTCTTTACGTGCAGGTACGTACGTGGGTGGGTGTGAGAGAGATGGTTTGTGCGAAATAGAGGCAATGTGTCGATGATATCTCAAACATAAAAATGTAACATATGCAATGTGTGTGAAATAGAGTCATGGATATATCATATATAGAGGGAGCAATCCACGAGAAGAGAGTGGAGGGATCATCAGCGTGAGATATCGATAGAATCGAAAACACGGATGAATTGCGTGGGTGCGCGATCGATAAAGAGTGCCATCGAATTTGTGTTTGCCCACGTCAAAGATACAGGGCGGCTGGCCTACTGGAATGTGAGAGGGCAGAGGTGCAGTTTTGTCTCTGTGGCATGGATACCTACCTACAATGTTCGACTATCGGTGTGTGTGTGGGGGGGGGGGAGGCGGCAGAGACCTAACTATAGAGAGGTAGATCGACTGGTATATGTGTGGAGAAGGAGAGAGACCTAGCTATGTATTGAGGGAGATCGATCGGCATCCATGCATATGTGTAGCAGAGGAATAAGGTTGGGAGAGATACAAAGGTAGAGTGTCAGAGGGTTGGTGGTGGAGTTGCTTCTCACAAATGGTGGGAGAGGCCGCGAGACAAATGGAGGGTACGAGTGCAATATCAATAAGAGAGGGGATGTCTGCCTGTCTATGCACGTGCGTGTGAGAGACGGGTTGGGAGGTATGCAAGGATGATGAAGGGGGACGATATGGTTGTGGTAAGCAGATGTAACTACATAGGAAGATCAATCGTCGTGTGCCGGAGAAAGGGAGAGACATAACTAGTGAGGTACATCGATCGGTGCGTGGGGAAAAAGAATTATAGTGGACCTAGCTATACATAGGGAGATCGGTAGGTATACATGCATGCATGTGTTAGAAGCAAATAAGGTCCAGAGAGACGGATAGGGGGAGAGGGGTGCGGCTAGGAGGTGGTGCGAGAGGCCTACTATGTCCAGGGGGAGGACTGTGCGAGTATGAGATCGATGAAAAGAGGGGCGGGAGTGTGCCCCTGCGTGGAACCGTATTGGACATAGGGGGGCATTGACGGTGAGAAGAGAAGAGGGAAAGTGTGTGTTTGTGGTAGGCACACTTGGCTAGAGAGGTATATCGACTGGTGTGTGCCGGAAAGAAGGAGCCGGGGGGCCTACAGACACCGTGGGTGAACGACCTAAAGAGAAATAACGAATGTGCGCGATGGAGGGGACGCTGAGGGAGGGTGAGAGGGGGGCGGGCGTGTGCATGCACGATAGAAAGTAAGCGCTAGCTACAAAGAAAAGAGGATTGTGTGGGTGTAAAGGACGAACAGAGATCATAATTCATTATAAAAAAGTGGATTCGGATATTTGAAGAAGATATCATAGTGTTTTAAACCGACGCATGCATGAATGAATATATATAATGGTGATAAGCATGGTGTGGTTATGAACATGTTATACTACATATAATATATAGAACATTTATTTGAATTTGTGATAATGTGTGGCTTTTGCAGCTCAGGGCTAAATACATGTCATAATGTAGGGGGCGGGGCACTATACTTTGTGTGATAAACAGAGTGTACATATGAAACATGGTTTAGATTATGAAGATCTAGTTAGTACATCAAATGTACTATTATTTGGAATCAACATCAAGTGTATTCAAAATTTTGAATTCGAGTTCATATAGTACACATAGTTCATATCTATCTCTATAGTAATCATGTGGTGTGTTGTTAAGATAATACACGAATGATGGTTTAAGTTGGCAACAATCATGATTATAGATTCTTATTCAAATAGAGAAACGAATTCAAATTTAGTTCGAATTGCAGCGGTAGTATAGATATTTGGAATGCACTAAAATGTTGGTATGAGTAGGTTACATCCATTATACAGCCAGCGAAAAAATTTAATTGGACATAACATGGATTCATAGCTTTGAATAGCATTTGTACAGTAAAACGGGACAAGACTCTCTCTTTGTGTGGTGCAAATAGTTTTATTTTTTTCGTTTTTTTCGTTGAGGGAAGTGCGAATTGATTTGGTACCTACAATATTACATGTTAGGCTTGTCCCTAAAATTCAACCCGCGCCTTGTTATATCCCGAAAATTCAGATATCGTGCTCCCAAAACTCGCGCCTTCACAACCCGCGCCTTGCTATCCCGAAATTACAACGCGCGCGAAAACTCCCTCCAGCTGCCAAATCCCGACACGCGAAATCCCCCTTCTAACCCTGAGCCGAAAGGGCCGCTAGTTCAAATCGGTGGGGGTACTTTGTAACACACCTTACATTTTGGACAAGCGCGTCCCTAAGTCATGGTCCCCCCCCCCTCCCATCACCTCCTTTTCGCCATTCGAAATCGCAGGCTGCCATAACCTCTCCGCTCCAGCCGTGAAACCCCACCCTCCTCCATCCGCCACCCCACCGCTGCCCAGCCGGAGCCTCTTCCCCGACGACGTCGTTCACCGCAACAGCCCGACGTCCCTCATCCACCTCCCCGGATGAGGATCCGTCGTCGATCTCGTCGTCCCGCTGGTTCAGCCGCCCCGTCCTCCACCTCCAAGGAGCTGCTCCGATGATCGCCTCATCTATCGCGGCTGATCCATCCCCACAACGCCGCCTTAACCTGCTCCACCGGAACCGCAGCAACCTCACCGACTCCTTGGACAAAGCCGAGGCCTACTCGGCGCCACCAAAGAGGTTGTACACTCATCGCATCGCACCTTCTCCTTAACTCGACCTCCCGGTGCCGACGGTGCTCCATCCCGCACCCCCATGGCACGGCTACCTCGAAGCCGGCGCCGCGGGCGACATATCCACGGTGGCTCTCGCCCAGTGCGAGGCCCCTTTGGCGGTGGCGTCCATACCAGCCGGATCTACTGCTGCTGCTCCGGCTCTCGCACGCTCGTTCGTGCTGCTGCTGCCGCTTCGGCACTCGCTCGCTTGCGCTGCTGCTGCTCCGCCTCTCGCTCAGTCGCGCTGCTACTCTGCTCTACCCCTCGCTCGTGCTGCTGCTCTGCTCTTGCTCTCGCTCGCGCTGCTGATGCTGGTACACGGGCTACTGCAGCTACACGAGTTGCTGCTCTGGCTCTAGTTCGCGCTGCTGCTCCGGCTGCTATCTGCTACTGTGTTCCCCGTTGATCGTCTGCTGATTTATATCACTGTTTCTCTACTACTAGTGCTCAAGCCACCTAAACTACATGTGAAGTGCCTCTCTGCTACTAGTGCGTTCAGTTTTTACAGTAACATTCAGATTCCACAGTAAATTTTAGTTTCGACAGTTAAGTTCAGAGTCAACAATTTTTATCTCATCTGTTGTAGTCAGGTGTTTTTTGGTGATGTAAATTTTACATCTATCACTTTTTGGTAATGTATTTTACATCATCTATTGGAGATGCTATTAGAATCCCACTTGAGATTAACGATGTCTGTCTTGTACTGCTTCAGCCTCGACGTCTTACGGCTCGCCGGAGCTACTCCAACGACGGAACCATCCATCACAACAGAGCAGTGCCCTGGACGCTGTCTACAGATTCCTCAGATCTTCCTCCACACCTCCCTTAGCCACCTCTGCCGCAACTTCTTCAGTGACCAACCCAATGATGCTGAGTTCGACACGGCTACGGCAAAGAGGTTGTACACTTGTCGCATCACTTATTACTCTACATTCATGCCAATCCATTAGGGCTATTTTGGTTCAAAGGAAAAAGTGAAGGAAAAACATAGCAATAGGAAATTTTCCTATGGCACTCTACTATTCAATTATTCATACATTTTGTTGAAAGGAATGGAGCAAAACATCCACCTGGACCTGCTACTTTATCGCCCTGTTCACCTCTTAGACTCCAAGTCAGGTCCAAATTAATGTTCAAACTTGAGTTTTAAAATTACTTGTGGGGCACATATCGAGGCAGTAATGAATAGTATCTCTGTCTATTATCTGGTTCACCTAGGGTATGCCTATGTTGTTCATCTTGGGTGGGAAACAAATAGTAAAGCAATCATCATCTGTCTTTTTATTAAATTAAAGCTATCACCAGCCTGCTATCATTATTTTTGGATCCATCCACTGGTTGTTACCATCACTCTAGATTTCTGCATGCTCTCCTTACATAATCTCACTATATTTTTTTCGTATGCATGTCAGATATTGTATCCAGTCCATGGCGAACATGAGAGAAAAAGAGAAGAGTTTTGCGTGGCAATACAATGTCATGCAGACATCGCTCCATGGTGGGTTCAATGGCAAACCCTCCCCCCCCCCTCTCTAGATTGTAATCCAGAGGAAATATCTATTCTGAGGCGGATTCAGACACAGCTGACCACTCCTATTTCCCCCCAAATGTTTGCTCTAACTTGGCATGATGATGTTGGTCATATCATGCATATGTTGGCCTTGCAGTGCCTACTTTCGACATCATATATGTCATCTGCTTAGTTTAGACATGTTCTGTAATGCCACATGTTTAGTTTCTATATCATATATGGGAATTATGCAGTCTCATCTCTTTTAGCCAACCATAATATATGTGAAATATGCAATGCCATCCTGTTTAACCAGGCATACATATATTTGAATGATATCTTGCCCATCCTTTTCTTCATTACATTTCCATTTGTCGACAATGTTTGTACATTAAACTACTCTTCCTGTGAATCAGCCATTTGAGTGGGTGATGGAAAAATCTTGAGTGAAAACAAGGTCTTCAGAGCAGACAGTGCTACCTGTCAAAGCAGATCTCTTGCTGGGTCCCGATAGCTCCTCAGAGATGGATTCAGAGATAGATGACCAGTCCTATTCCCCCACCGAGGTGTATGCTCTAACTTGGCACGGTTATACTGCTCATATCATGCATATGGTGTCTTGCATTGCATAGTTTAGACATCATATACACAATATTCAACACCATGTTCTTAGTTCAGACATCATATATGCGAATGCCCTCTGCTTAGCATATAAATCACATATGTGAATTAAATCATGCGATCCTGATTACTTAGATAACATGTATGTGAATTATGCCATGCAAACCTGTTTACTAAAGACATCATATAGTTATCTCATGCCATCCTGTTTAGTTAGTCATCATATCTTTGAATTATGTCATGCAATGCTATCTAGTTTAGATAGACATCATATATGTGAAATTATGTCATGCTATCCTTTTTAGTTAAACAATATACATGTCAACTATTTCCTGCCCTCTTTTTTCCACACTATCTATTGCATCTGTCTCTCATACAAGGTCTGTACATTCAACTATGTTTCCTGTTTATCAGCCATTTGAATTGGAGCGGGTGATGGCAGTATCTAGCGGAGTAAAAACACGGTCTTCAAATAAAACAGTGCTACCTCTTGGTGGAGATAGCACCCTGGTTGTACATGCACGAGAACCAGCCCTATCACACATAACCCAGACTCTCGCAGATTGTAACCCTACTGCGATGGACAGAGAACCAGCTTCACCCAATCTAACCCCAACCGCAGCAGATAGTAACCTAGTTCCTGTTGACACAACACCATCTCCACCACAGAGCTCCCAAACAAGAGCAGTTAGTAAGGCAGCTCCAGTGCCCAAAGCGCCAGTACTACCACGACGAACCCCAACTCCACCAGTTAGTACATCTATTCCTGTGGAGGAAGCACAACCAGCCATTCATAGTTTAGCATCTATCGCATTTGATGTTGTTAAATCCTATGTGCGTATCTTCCCATCATGGAAATATTATACTGAAGATGAAGGAAAATGTCAGTTGCAGGTGTTCGTCCAGGAGTTATGTGTAAGTAATGTTATTAATGGCAATTACTTTGCTTTGTCCCATACATTCTACCTCCATGATGCTTATAATACAGCAAATTTTCCCATTTTTCTCTATAGAGAAGGACCGATTTGGAAACTCAGGATGAGGTAACCTGTGCTAATACCTCTGCTATCTTCAAGAATGCTTGGTGGTAGTATCGGAATTACCTGAAGAAAACATACTTCACTGGCAAAGAAACTCATCAAATTCCCTTACATTCTCCTGAGACACATTTACTGGACGATGACTGGGAATGCCTTGTTCTGTACTAGTCCCGAACCAAGAATGTGGTAAGGTCTATGAGCTCATTTTTTATATTTTTAAGTACTATATGCCTGCGTCTTATTGTACTCTGTTCATGTAGAACAAGTGCTTAAACCTGAAGAACAACTGTTCTCATTTAAGATTCCATTGCTATCGTGCATACTGCTTTGCTCTTGTATCACTGTATTTACTCATGCAAACTTATTTTTAAATTGAAGGATCCAATCGAAACTCCAATGGCACAACAGGTATGTTTACGCATGTTTCTTTAACAGGTTTGCTCTTATAAATACCTCTGTTGATTTCAATTTCAATTGTGTATACGGTTGACTTCTCATATCATGCACATTACTAGCATCACAACAGAGCCAATAGTGTTGTTGTACATGTAGACCCGTGGTACCCATCTGAAATCTTGTTATGCCATGTAGTTTCCCACGCTTTGTATTCTTTCAGTACTGCTTTGTCTTGAACTGATATGATTTGAACCGTGTCTCTATTTTGATTTGGCAAGACAATGCAGTGACCATAGGACATAGATATATGTTTGTTTGATGCTTTTATTATGTACTAGTACTTGGCAATAGAAGACTTGGTAGTTTAATCCTGTCTACCTTACTAATGAACTGGTTCACCAAAATAAGTATCATATACTAGTACATGCTAAACCTGTTATGTGTCTGCTTGTTTCTTCTTTTAGAATGCTGACAGAATATTGGGGAAGAGTGCCTTATTAAGCAATGGTAAAGGAAGTAATGCAGATAAGGTTCAGGATAGTGAGACATCCTTGTTGGTCTCCAACAAAGCTGATAAAACAACTAAGGAAAACTATCTTGAAGACAGTGAGACAACCCCAAAGTCTTGTCTTGGTGTAGTGTTCGAGTTACTGGCCACTACCGCTGGCACAAGCTATTCAAACGCACTGTCTGAATCAGTTCAGTTTCTTGAGTCTCAACTACAAGCTGAAAGACATCGATCAGCTGTGCTGCGACAAGAAGTCGAAGGACTGCGGAAGTCCCTGGAGAATTCAGATGCATACTTTCTGGTGCAACAGCAAGCTTTGGAGGATTTTAGCGCCAAATAGGAGAAAGCTAATAAGCTTGCGAAGCTTATTGCCAGCATGGTGGATACCCAGGATAACGTTTCTTGAGCTCTTCTGAAGTTGTTTCAGTTATGGACTTGTTTTGCTGCCGCGTTTATTTGCACTGGTGGCCAATTTAGACGGCCAGTCTATGTAATATGCTGCTTTGTTCCCTATATTTGCACTGGTGGCGAACTTTGATGCCCAGTGGATGTAATATGTGTAATAGCTGTAATAGCCTAGCGTTAGTTGCTTGCTTATTTATTTCCTTATTGTCTTGTTTAGTTGTTTGCTTGTAGTCAATGCAGTTCTTTTTTCGCGTTTTTCTAGTGGCCACAATAACCTATTTTTATAACTAGGCCACAATAACCATGGCAACACACGGACTATTGTAACCATGGTCCTGCTACCTATTGTAGTGACCATGGGCCTCCTACGGGCCGTAGGATCCAAGGGCCTTCTACGAGCCGTAGGATCCATGGGCCTTCTACGGGCCGTCTAATCAATGGGCCTTCTACGGGCCGTATAATCGTTTCGCCAAACATGGGTCGTACTATTCGTGGACCAATAACGGTCCGCAAAATGGGCCGTAAACGGGCTAGTTGAAATCGTCTGTTTATGGCTCGACCATAACGGGCCGTTAATAGGCCATATTTTATGACGCTATGAAAACAGCCCAACGTGTTAACGGGCCACAATCGGGCTGACTGTAACCACGGGCTGAATTTGGCCCACAAGCGGAACAGGCCAGTAACTGACCATAAGTAACCGAATTCTGGAAATGAGCCCAAGAATAAATGGGCCCTTAGAAGGCCGAAAGTTAACACGGGATGGAAACGGCCTATGGAATAATGGGCCGTTAATGGGTATAAAGCGATACACTGTTCATTATGGGCCAGTTTCACCTCGGGCCTTTAATGGGCCCAGAGTTACAAAGGGCCTCGTATGGGCCGAAAGACATCATGGGCCATACATGGGCCGGAAGTTACAACGGGCTGGAATCATATTGGACGGCCCAGATGACGTTACTGGGCCTAATTCGGATAGGCCATAACAGGCCGTGAGTTAGCGGGTTGTAAATGGGCTATATGCGAACAGGCCGTTAACAGGCTTTCCGTGGGCCGACCCGCTACCTGTTGACCAAGTCAAACGGGCCGGCCTTT
This sequence comes from Thinopyrum elongatum, assembly GCA_011799875.1. Classification (NCBI taxonomy): domain Eukaryota; kingdom Viridiplantae; phylum Streptophyta; class Magnoliopsida; order Poales; family Poaceae; genus Thinopyrum; species Thinopyrum elongatum. Next base: position 96,353,600 of record CM022301.1, on the reverse strand, counting down.
TCACCATAATGGGCCTCTGTTGGGCCGTGCCATGTGTCGATGTATCATAGGTGCCTCCGGTCCAATGAGTGGATGACATCTGTCCCAACGGTGAGCCGACACGTGGTTCCTCTGGCCATTGAGAATTTTACACGTGGAAAATCCCCATTGGTCCGGGCTGTTAACGGGTTATCGGATTCAAACCGGAACCCGATAACTTAACGGCGACCCATTACGGTGGATGCCACGTGTCGGTTACCCTTGACGAAAGCACTTCCATGATGCGCCATTTATCGTCATGGAAGTGGACACTTCCGTGATGATAATTTAGGTATTGTCATGGAACACTTCTACGACAGCACATGTATGACTATCTTGATTCTGTCATAAAATCGTCATGGATGTACATGCATGACAGAAAACGTGACCTACTGTGACAAACACATATCATCACGGAAGTGTTTTTTTTTTTGTAGTGTTCCCTACCGGAACCATGAGGGTCGCGAGAAGCTTCGGTTTGTAAGAGGCTTGTAATATAGCTTGGCCCAAATTGGACAATTATTTTACCATGACATATATGTGCCATGCAGTGACATCATGCCAAGTTTCATGATTTTCTGGTGAGTTTTGGATTTACGGAGATTTAAAAACCGAGATTCGCAATGTTTGTGGCCGAGCCAGGACGCCGAGACGGTTGAATTCATTCCCATTCCTTCCATGGGACCTAAACATGCACCCCAAGGACACATGTACATTTTTTCTAGCCATTTTGGTGCACTGGAGTATGTATTTGTAGTTCGGATTTGAATTATGGACATTAAATGCCTAGAAAACTCAATTAATGGATAAAAAAGGTCAAACGAACCCTGAATAATTTCAAAGTTCAGCGCGAATCTCCCGTTGCTCCATGTTGCGTGTAGAAGAAAATACAAGGTTAGAAGAGGGAGCGATTATCGTTTCGCCCACAAGGGGACATGTTTCCCTATCGAAACCACGAGGGTTCTTGCGACAGGCTCCGGTTTTTAAGAGGTTTGTAATAAAGCTTGGCCCAAATTGGACAATGTTTTTACCACGACATATATGTGCCATGACGTGACACCATGCCAACTTTCATGACTTTCTGGTGAGTTTTGGATTTACGGGGATTTAAAAACCGAGATTCCAAATGTTTGAGGACGAGCCAGGACGCCGGTATGGTTGTAATTCATTCCCATTCCTTGCATGGGACCTAAACATGCACCCAAGGACACATGTATAATTTTTCTAGCCATTTTGGTGAACTAGAGCATGTATTTGTAGTTCAGATTTGAATTATGGACATTAAATGCCTAGGAAACTCAATTAGTGTATAAAAAGGCCAAACAAACCCTGAATAATTTTAAATTTCAGCATGGATATCCTGTCGTTCCATGTTGCCTGTAGAAGAAAATACAAGGTGAAAAGAGGCAGTGATTATCGTTTCGCCCACAAGGGGGACATGTTTCCCTATCGGAACCACGAGGCTTCTTGAGAGAAGCTCCAGTTTGTAAGAGGCTTGTAATAAAACTTGCGCCAAAATGGACACAAAATTTTTCTTGACATATATGTGCCATGTCATGACACCATGCCAAGTTTCACGATTTTCGGGTGAGTTTTGGATTTATGGGGATTTTAAAACCGAGATTCTTCTCACGAAATATTTTCAAATAGCACACGGTTCACTCATGAAAGCCGTGTGCCTACCAAACCGTGGCCGCTGCCCCCTTGCTGCGCGCGCAATCTGAGTCGTGCATTCTGATTGGCCAGAACCCAAACCCCACGGATCGTACGTCTGCACCGTTGGATGCTCCCAGATCGAACGGCAATCCTCATCCCTTTCGACAACGCATGCAATTCTGGTTGTGATTTTATTTATATGGGTAAACACTGTGCGCATGCGTCATGCTAGCCCACGCTTCCTTCTCTACTAAGTTTTCTATATTAATGTTGTTATATATCCAAACACGCTACCTTTTCCCGCCACTCCTCCCTTCGGTTTCCCGCCTCTTCTCCCATCGTTTTCCCGCTGCCAGTGTTAGTGCTCATTAAAGGCTAGGCGGCGACACACCGGCCATGTAAATATCGCACATAGTTTCTAAAAGCACAAATGTGTGTGATCGTAGGGAGTAGGTCCCATAGGGTGACCAGCGTGAAACGCCTTAAAGGCAAGGAGGCAATTCCTATCAGCAAGGGGCGGCTTCCCATCCGCTCGCCTAGTCGAATAGAACACAGAAGTTAAGCGTGCTCGGGCTGGAGTAGTCTAAGGATGGGTGACCCGGTGGGAAGTTGCATATCTCAAGCTTCATTTAAACGCTATAATATTGTGACGCCCCGAGAGCGATGCTCCAGTTCCTTCCATTTATTTTAGTTGTTGTCGTGTGTTTATTGTGTTTGTTGCATTATCATAATTGTTTTGCATATTTCATTCCGATGTGTTTATGCCATGATCATGATGAATGCCATTGCCATATTTTTGTTTATTGCATCATGTTCATCTTTTATTTATTGCATTGTGCCACTTCATTTTGTTGCATTGTGCCTCTTGTCATTTTGCATTATGCCATCCTTTGCCTGATGCATCATATTATAGCATTCTGTCATCCATGTTGTTTCCAAGTCCATCATGTGCATTGCCCCTACATTATGTTTCTTGATTGCTCCATGTATGATCATGCATCATCACCTCCTCCTTCCTTCTTCTTTCTTTCATTTTGGCAAGTGACCTTTTCCCCTCCTCCATAAATGTTCATTCTTTTCCTGATGCTAGTGCACCATGCCTACACCCTCCCTGCCAATTTTCAGTTCATTTGAAGATGTTTTGGTTGGGTTCGAAAATGGCTCAAGTTTGAATTTAATTCAAACTTGTTTTATTTTTCTACCTCTAAAAATGCCCAAACCAATTTTATCAAATAGAGCATAATTCCAGGAGCTTGAGGATATTTTTATATCTGAAAAACTCCTCTTCTAGCCCCCTGGCCTTTTCTTTTCTTGCAACTGTTTATTTATATAAACAGAAAGTAAATAAAAAAGGAAAAGGCTTACCTGGGCCGGCCATCCAGCGCAACAGCCGTAGAGCAGCCCAACAGAGCCCACTTGCCTGACCAGCCTGTAGCCACGCGCCCGGCCTCCTTCGTTCTCCCTCGTGGTAATCCATGTTGGACACCCACTTCGGGCCCGCCTGCAGCGATAGTTCCCTTCCCCTTTTCTTCCCCCTCAGCTGCCACCTCCCACCTCGTTTTCAGCGTCGGTCGAACCCAGAGCTGCCACTTGGCGAATCCAGGCGAGCCAGCGCCGCCGTAGCCGCTGCCCTCCACCACTCCCGCTGTGCCACGTCGCCTCCCTGCCTCCCAAGCCACACGGGCCCGCCGAAGCCCAGATTCGGCCCGCCCGGCCCGGATCCCACCACCGCCCGTACGCCGTCCTCCCCGTGCCCGATCCACGAGCACGAGGCCCGAGCTCCTCCGCCCCCAGGTGCCTCGCCGCCTCCCTCCGGCCATTGCCGGCGCGCTGTCGCCGGAGCTCGCCGGAGCAGCCAGCCGCCAGGTCACCCCGCTCTCTGCCTTCTCCCTCCTTTCGCTTTTCCATCCTCCTTCTTCCCTCTCACCTCTCTCTGTCGTTTTCTCTCTCAGGAAGCCATGGCCGCCACGTTCAAGCTCCGCCGCCGTTGACTTCGCCCCACCACCGGCCGGATTCGGCACCCAGAGGCCCGATCCGTCCGTCCGACGCCGGGATTCGCTTGCCCCGCTGCCTCCACACCATCCCCGTCACCGGAGGATGCAGCCCCGCCACCTCCTTGCCCTCTGCCTCATTCGCGATCGAGCGAGACGACCGCGCCCGCAGCGCGTCGCCGTCGTGTGGGCCACGGCCTTGCCAGGCCCAGCCGCTCCGGCCTCCCCGCCGGCCTACCTGACCTCCTCCTCGGCTGGGCTTAGCCCATGGTGAGCGCCCACCTAAACCTCGCCCTGAGCATCTTTTAGTTATCCCACGTCCGTGTGATTTCTGCCAAGTCTGGAGATAAAATCATCATATATGCATTTTGTGTGGGCTCTAGTTTGGTGCATGTTTGTCCTATGATATATATATATATATATATATATATATATATATATATATATATATATATATATATATATATATATATATATATAAATGCATCTACTCTCTATGCTCTACATGATGGTTGCATTTGCATTCATGTTAGAGTTCATCTTTGTGTCATAATCCTCGTTGCAAAAGTGCATGTTGCTGTTAAATGTTGAAACTTGCCATTTTGTCTTTTTCATATCTTTTTGTGTGATTTGCAACATGTCTGCATGTTTTAGGAGCATAGTCATGTCATCTTTGCAATGGTATAACTCTCATGCCATGATATGCCCTATGGTGACTAGCACAAGCTTGCAAAGTAGGGTACTTGCTATTACTGTTATGCTAAGTCTGAGTCTGTTATATCTTCTTGCCATGTTCACTTGACGCTATCAGCATATCCATGCCTCTTTTGAACATGATCAGTAAACAAGTTTTGTTATATATGTTATGCTCTATCATTCTATTCCATTTTATGCCATGTTCTTGCCATCTAGCATATTTATTTCTTGTATCCAAATGTGCATCTTAAATCTGTTTCTGCCCTGTGAATTCCACCAAGTCTGAAACTGCCTGTTATAAAACTTGTCATTTTGTCTTGATGATTCCCATGTTCATGTTGCTCCTATATATATGCTATATTATGTTACTTGAGCTCCATGATATGTACTAGCATGCTATGCCTTTTTATGCCATGTTGTTGTACTGTAGTATCTTTGTTTCATGCCTCCAACATGTTATCATGTTAACCCTGCTCACATGTATGCCCAGTTTTTCACCAAGTCCTAATCTGTGTTATAAAGTTACTTTTTGTATTGATCATATTGGTTTAATATTGATGCCTATGTACTTGAACCTTAAAGTTATTTGAAGTATGTAATATGTACTTCAAGTGCATGTCATGTTTGTGCCAATCTTATTCTTGTAGCTTGTTGTTTTGATGCTTGCAAGATGCCTAGTTGCTGTTTTGGACAGTTTGTTATTTAAACTTGTTTCGTGTGTATGTGTTGAACCGTGGCTCCGTTTGGAGCATGATCTATATGAAACTTACTTGGTTTTGCATGTAGTTTCATAATATCTTGTTGCATCCATGATTTGAGTGCTTGTGGTTGATGTTTATATGCTTTTTGCATCAATGCCATGTTTAACTTGTTTTGCTCATATCTTCGGCCGTAGCTCCGAATTAAATGAACCTTATATGTAACTTGACTAGAAAACCGCATAGATCATCATTGTGCATCTTAACTTGATGTTTAACAACTTCAACATAATGTGTTACTCAGATCTGATCCAATTTCGAAATTTGCATATGAGGACTTACCGAAATTGTTATATGTTGTTTCCGGCCTCATTTAAACTTGCTTTGATGTGATGTTCTTGTATGCATCATCTCTTGCCATGAGTTAGCATCATGTAGCCTTGTCATGCATCATACTTGTTTGTGCTTCAGGCCATGTTTATGTGTTGGGTGTTTACTATGTTGTTTGCTTCTTTCCGGTTGTGCTTCTTCTCGATAGTCCCGGTTTCGTTGCGATTGTGAGGATTCGTTCATCTACGCTTGGTTCGTCTACGCCCGTTCATATTCTTCATGGACTCGATCTTCTTCCTAGCAGGATTTCAGGCAAGATGACCGATACCTTGGATCTCACTACTATCTTTGCTTTGCTAGTTGTCTCGATGCTATCGCTATGTCGCGCTACCCACCACTTGTTTATGAAGCCTCCAAATATGCCATGAAACAATCTCTAAATGTTTCCACCATCATAGCAAACCTTTGTTTGGCTATGTTACCGCTTTGCTCAGCCCCTCTTATAGCGTTGCTAGTTGCAGGTGCAGTTGCAGTTTGTTCTATGTTGGAACATGGATATCCTGGAATATCACAATATCTCTTATTTAATTAATGCACATATATACTTGGTAAAGGGTGGAAGGCTCGGCCTTTTGCCTGGTGTTTTGTTCCACTCTTGCCGCCCTAGTTTCCGTCATACCTGTGTTATGTTCCTTGATTTTGCGTTCCTAACACGGTCGGGGTTTATGGGCCCCCCTTGACAGTTCGCTTTGAATAAAAGTCTTCCAGCAAGGCCCAACTTTGGTTTTAACATTTGCCAACATAATAATACTGATAATTAATTAATTTGCATAGGGGGTCGCATCCTCGAGGATTCTTAATTCCACATAATACAGGGGGGCCAGTGCTGTTGGTGCTGGTCCAAACTAGAGAACTGTGCGGGGCCGCCCCGGGGCAACCCGGGTTATTTTCTTTGGCACCTGTACGCGTAGCTCATCCGTTGTGGCCTGTGACGAGATACGCGCGGCTACTATCAGGGTATCGGCACATCGGGAGGTCTTGCTGGTTTTGTTTTACCATTGTCGAAATGTCTTGTGCACCAGGATTCCGAGTTTGATCGGGTTGTCCCCAAGATGGAGATTTGCCTCCGCTGATCGTGAGAGTTTGTCATGGACTAAGTTGGGACACCCCTGCAGGGTTTGATTTTTCAAAAGCCATGCCCGCAGTTATGTGGCAGATGGGAATTTTTAATATCCGGTTGTAGAGAACTCGACACCAGATCCGAATTAAAATACACCAACCGCGTACGTAACCGTGACCGTCTCTTTTCGAGTGAGGTCGAGAAGAGAACACGGTGGGGTTATGTTTGACTCGTAAGTAGTTTATGATCACTTATTGATCATTACTAGTTGCGACCGTTATGCATAGTAACTCTTCTTACTCTTGTACTCGTAAGTTAGCCACCATACAATGCTTAGTGCTTGCTGCAACCTCACCACTTATCCATTACATACCCATTAAGATTTGCTAGTCTTGATACCCATGGTAATGGGATTGCTGAGTCCTTGTGGCTCACAGATTACTACAACAACAGTTGCAGGTACAGGTAATATGATGATCTGACGTGAGGGCGATGCTTGCTTGTTTTCGAGTTCTTCTACTTCTTCTTCGATCAGGGGATAGGTTCCTGGTCGGCAGCCTGGGCTAGCAGGGTGGATGTCGTTTGAGTATTTCGTTTGTGTTTCATCCGTAGACGGATGTTGCTTTCTAGATGATGTTTGATGTATTGGTGAGGCAAGTGTATGCCTTTGTATGTATCCCCATCTTTTATGTAATGGTACGATGTAATGATATCCACCTTGCAAAAGCGTCTTCAATATGCGGCTCTATCCTTGGTGGGACCTTCGAGTTCCTCTCGGATAGGATCGCATATTGGGCGTGACAGATACGGTCATTATAGAGATAAATGTCTCTATATTGACCTATCATGGCGATTATATAAACCTTGGGATCGTTGTTTTGCTAATTTGTAGACTATGTTTTTTATTGGTTATTTTTGTTCTAAAAAATCAAAGAATGATCGACTCTATAGTGACCTGTCATGGCGATTATATAAACCTTGGGATCCTTGGTTTGCTAGTTTGTAGGCTATGTTTTTATTGGTTATTTTTTGTTCTCAAAAATCAAAGAATGATCGACATCTGTAGGCCCACAGAAATTATCCCTTTGACTCAACGCACGAGAAGGGTTTACTCTTTGCTCCGTGTGCTATGTTAGAGCAAATCAAGTTTCAGCACATGCGTTGGACGGCACCCGACCCCTACCTCCCTCCCCCCCCACCCGCCTCGAAGTTGCGTTCCTGACATCGTACGTCTTTAACCTGGCCGCGGGGGTACGATGTTTAGTTTGTAATGTTACTGATGTAGTTGATGCCCCATCGAACTTGTGCTTTCGGGATTTGAACAAATCACACACCAGACCCATACATTTTTTTGGTTCGCATGCAGGGTATAGGGGGCCGGGTGTTCTGATGGAGCATGTCTCCCTTGTGCGGTTTATAATCTCCGCACATATCTATGGGCTCCCCGAGGTATATATATTATCCTTGACCGATAATGAGGGGGGCCCACACAATATATCCCGCTTTGACCCAACATACGAGAAGGGTTTGACCATGATGGTTTCCTATTGCTATGTGTGCCATGTTAGACCAAATAATATTTGAGTGCATGTTTTGGACGACACCCCCCCTCCCGCCGCCTTGAAGTTGGGAAACCGACATCGTACGTATTGAACCTGGCTTGGGGTCGGGTACGGTGTTCGGTTTGTAATGTAGTTGGTGGCCCATCGAAGTTGTGCATTCAGGATTTAAACACATCACACACCACCATACCCATACATATTTTCGGGCTGCATGCAGTGTATACGGGGTCTTCTGATCGACCACATCTCCCTTGTGCGGTTTTTTGTGATGACACGCATATTTGTGGGCTCCCCGAGTGTATATATATCATCCCTTTGACCGATAACGAGGGGTATGTGTTGGCCATGAATGGATTCCTCCTAGTTCATGTTAGGGCCGGTCACCATCACATGTCATTCAACCAAAGCTCGAGTTCATGCGCTGTCAGGATTCCCTCCCACATGCTCGGATTGCTGGGTTCGACCTACACCGTACCCTGCGTATCTCGTCCTTAACTACCTAGCTTTCATGGTTGTTGTATGTATCAAGAGGCAGGCGCCACATCTAAATTGTACATTATTCTATATTAAAAACACACATCACCCCTTCCAACGTACATCATTTTGGGCCGCATGCAAGTGGTGCTGGTTTTGTGGTCCCTCTCGTGCGATTTTTTATGATGGTTCAATCTATTGGCCCAAGTGGTTTATCGACAACAACAGTTGTCGTTTGACCAAACTATAGATTCAATGGTCCGTCTTATGGTAGGTCATGGCAACATGCATTTATGACCAAAGTATCATTATGTTCATCCGCCCCGCCGACACGAAGTGGGAGGTGGGTCAAGCACCCTAGCTAGCTACGACAATATGTCATTATAGATATATCCAAGGGTACTTTCTGGTTTGCGAGGCAGGTGCCACCAAAGTTGTGCATTGTGTATTTAAAGTTTTAAACATCACACCCTATATTCCTACATATATTTGGCCACTTCCAGGTGGTTCTTGACTTCTGGCCCCTCTCATCGATCTTCCACGACGCGCCCAACCGTGGGCCCACGCGGTCAAAGTTGTGCATTGGAATTTTGAACATCATAGACCACCCTTTTCACTCATATATATTTGGGCCACATGCTGGTATGGCTGTCTTCTGACCCTCTCTAACGCTTTTTTTGCTACAAAGACTCTGATGACGCTCAACGGACATGGGTATAATGTCTTAACCGTGTGCGATGCAAGTGCGCTGTGAATCACCACGACTGCGCAAGCGCGAGCAAAGGTGGAGGTACTAGCTTAACCGTGTGCGATGCAAGTGCGATATGAATCACCACGACTGGGCAAGCGCGAGCAAAGGTGGAGGTACTGTCTTAACCGTGTGCGATGCAAGTGCGCTGTAAAATCACCACCTACGCAAGCTAAAGGCGGGTAGTTTATTTATATTGAATTCCACATCTGCGTCTAAAAATTAGGACGAACCATGTGCGATAGACCAGCTAGCTAGAAATCAAAAAACAAACTACCCACCTTGAGCGTTGCAAAAATCGGCGGTTCCGCCACTTTTCCTTATTATCATACACGCATATTCTTATTGGACCGTGCGCGATCTTGGGTACTCCCGCCCCGCATCAATTCCTTTACCCAAATTTTAGTAGCCGCCGTACTTCAATTGTCGCCCACACTCCTCCAGCACCGACCTTATAGTAAAATTGCAGTAGCCGAGGCATTTGAACCGTCGCCCTCCCTCGTCCACCACCATCTCCACTCGCCATTACCAAAATTTTCAGTAGCCGCGGCGTATCCTCAAACACCACCCCGCCCCCCCTCCACAGTACCCCCACCCGGCCCCCTCCCCCCTCGAACCCTAGCTCGCCGCCGCCGCCACCGGCAACCACTGTCGGTCTGCCCGTTCCTCCTAACTTAGATAATAAAGTTCAGGTTACCCAGCGATTCCCATACCGTCGCCCCACTCCCCTGAGTTTTTAGATGAGGCTTGCGGTGTCCCTCCCCGCCAGATCCACATCCCCTGCTCCAGAATGTCGCAGCCTAAGCTCGACCACGTATCCCGGGGAGCCCGGCGAGCGTTCGGCAAGAAGAGGTTTATCATGGCCTCTCCGGCGGACGTTGGCGAGGTGGCCGCCGTTCGCCCCGACCTGTCGATCCCGGAGCAACACCTCGCCACGGAAGCCGGCGAAGATGTTGACTACGTTGCCATGCTGAAGTCTTCACGTCAGCGGGCTAGTGTATTACTGTATCTCGGGAAAGCTGGCTAAGACATCAAGCTCGTCGACAGCGACGGCTTCACGCGGGCCATGTCACATGTTAAGTGGTCCATCCCCAACCCCTCTGGTTCAACCGCCGTCGATCTCTTCGACGGCCCTGCCGCTGATCTCCTCCGCCATGCGGTCAAGGATTTGTGATCCTTGTACGCCATCGAGCCCATTTTGTCATTTCTGAAGGACACATTCTATGGCGGTGGCTTGGGATCCTCAATTGCCAAGTCAGATCTCATCGACCACGACCACGAGGAGGGCACCCACAAAGGTTCTTCCAAGGTGAAACAACCCATCTGTGACATCAGAGAGCGCACCATGGGTCTGTGCTCTTCCAACTGGAAGGATCCCGTCCATGACATGTGAGGCAACATCTTATCAGCAAATCTTACCTTTTCTAGCTTGTCAACCCGTACCCTTTGTTGTAGTAGCATTTGCCATGCGGTGTTTTAACTGTGCCATGTTTAATTATTTCAGTTATGCAAAAATGTATTGTTCAATAGGGCTATGTGATGTTTAAGTATGAATTGTCCACTTCAGTTTCACGAATGGCTATATTTGGTTGTTTATAGTGAGTAGATGCTTTGTTTATCTGTATTTGGTTGTTAGGTTGGTTGCAGTGAGCATTTTTCCAGTTATCGAGCAGATGCCTTGTTTATATGTATTTGATTCTTAGGTTGGTTGCAGTGAGCATTTGTCCAGTTATCAAGCAGATGCCTTGTTTATCTGTATTAGGTTGTTAGGTTGGTTGCAGTGAGCATTTGTCCAGTTTTCAAGCAGATGCCTTGTTTATCTGTATTTGCTTGTTAGGTTCGTTGCAGTGAGCATTTGTCGAGTTTTCAAGCATATGCCATGTTTATCTGTATTTGCTTGTTAGGTTGGTTGCAGTGAGACTCTGTCCAGTTTTCAATGGCTATATTTGGTTGTTATACTGATCATTTATGCCTTGTTTATTTCAGTCATTCACAATGTGATGTTCATTATGTGCAAGTTAGAACTATGCCGATTGATTGCATCAATACCAGTTTGAACGGCTATATTTGGTTCCAGTTATGCCTGGTGTAGTTAACACATGCCCTTTATTTCAGTTTTACACATTTATCCAGTGTGATGTTTAAGCATTACCTACGTTCTATTCATTTTCAACAATACCAGTTTGAATTGCAATATTTGATGGCTGTTAAGCCTGTTGTAGGTAACACTGCCTTCCATTTTATATCTGCTTTAACAGCATGCTGAAACCAACACATTCAAGCTATCATTTGGAGATGATGTTGTTTACCTTTGCTATATTTGTTTGATGTTAAGGTTGCTGTACTTATCATGCCTTTCCACTACTTATGCAGGACAACAACAACGGGAGTGGCCACCATTTTTCGCCGAGGTTAGTTTCATCCCTTGGCTTGTACTCCCCCCCGTCGTTCCATAATGTAGTGCATATAGATCCAGGCCTAGACACTTGTTAGCTTCTAATATTGACTTGTTGCTTGTAGGTACATATGCCCTTGGCAAGGATCCATGCATTGACCCTTTTTGCGTATGGAGCAATGAGATATTCATGAACAAGCATCAAGTGAGGAAACTAATAAGGATTATTAGCAAAAAGATATGAACGGTGGCAAGCAAATTATTTGTTGATGCTCTATCCAACACAACAGTGAGCTGTAGGATGGTAACTACAAACTCTGCAGCCTTCTCTTTTTACTGCCCATAATGTGTTGTTAGACAACAATGTCTGAATCTTTTTCGTTCGCAGTGGTTCCCAAAGCAGTTCACTCAAGATTACCTCGCAAAGTACATGATTGGTGGACACGCAATGAAGGTTAAAGTATTTCATCTAGACTACAATGAGCGTCGAGAAGTCCTAATGAAGATAGTGAAGGATGGACGTGCAGCCATCACAAGGGGTTGGCCTAGAGTCGTGCGCGCATTACGCATGGAGGAGGGCACAATATGGGCATTCCGCTTCACCTTCTCCAGCAACCAGAATGTCTTTCGCCTCTCTCTTTATAGTCTTTAGTACAATTGTGGTTCATCATTCTTTACTTGGTGCTTCTGTAGTTCTTTAGTATATATATGTACCTGTGCATCGAATTATGCATTCATGGTTGAACCTATATTTGTAATAAACATGGTTGGATATGAAATAAGTGATTGCCTACTTTCAAATTCAAAACATGCAATTTTTAATTTAGGGATTAATTAGGGATTACACTGCACACGGTTTGCGAAAGCGAAACGTCTGCGATAGACGTGGAGATCAGACACGTTTCTAGGATCCACTACGTGTGCGATCAATCTCTACTGCACACACGATCAGCCAAGAAAAAACATGTGCGATTATCAACAGCATCGCACACCGTTCTTTCTGATTAAATGTGTGTGATAGTCACCTTATCACACACACTTCGCAATTATGGACTGTTTATGATGTTGTGCGCATTGCAAACGTTTGGTTACAGAAGAATGCGTGCGATAGGTCTTCATCCGACACGGGTACGACGGATGAATCGTGTGGGATGTATTCAAGCTTCGCATACAGTTTTATAGTGACAACTGTGTGCGCTCTTACATCGAATCGCATACAGTCGAGGAAAAATAAATGTGTGTGATTGTCTACTTCTATAATCGTGAACTGTTTGTGATGGGTCGCGCATCGTAAATGTAGCACCACAGAATACCGACTGCGATGGCAATGTGAGCACAAACGAGTTGCAAGGATGGAGCATTTCGGATATTCGAGATATCAGAAACAGTTTTATAGGGACAACTGTATGCATCAAGGCTCCCTATCCCCGACAGTTTCTGGGTCGTGTGGGCAGGACCCCCCTATCGCAGTCACTCACTTGGCGACGATTCCAAACGCCGTCGCGGAAAGGGGTTAAAAACCGTTTGTATAGCACCTTGATGTACCAATGTATCAAGGATATGCATAGCAATGAGAGGGAAGAGTGTGTCTACGTACCCTCGTAGACCGTAAGCGGAAGCGTTTAGTAACGCGGTTGATGTAGTCGAACTTCTTCGCGATCCAACCGATCGAGTATCGAACATACGGCACCTCCGCGTTCAGCACACGTTCAGCTCGGTGACGTCCTCGCCTTCTTGATCCAGCAAGACGGCGAAGTAGTGGATGAGTTCCGGCAGCACGATGGCGTGGTGACGGTGGTGCTGATGCTATCTCCGCAGGGCTTCGCCTAAGCACTACGAAAATATGACCGAGGGACAAAACTGTGGAGGGGGGCGCCACACACGGCTAAGAGATTGTCGTGGTTATGTGTGGCACCCCCCCCTCCCACATATATATAGATGGGAGAGAGAGGAGGCTGCCAGGAGGAGCCCCAAGTAGGCCGAATCCTACTTGGGGTCCTCCCCAAGCCGCGCCCCCTTTCATTATTAGGTGAGCGGGGAAAGGCAGGGGAGGGTGGCGCCCCCCCCCCCCCCCCCCTTTCCTTTCTCCCATGAGAAGGGGAAGGTAGGAGGGGCTAGCCCTCCCCCTTTCCTTCCCTAGGGCCGGCGGCCAGGGAGAGGGGCGCGCCAGCCCCCTTGTGGGCTGGTCTGTCCCCCCTTGGCCCATTAGGCCCATACACCTACCGGGAGTGTCCTGAACCCCTTCCGGCGACCCGATGACTATCCGGTGCACTCCGAAACTCTTCCGGTGTCCGAATATCATCGTCCTATATATCAATATTTACCTCCGGCGCTCCTCGTCATGTCCGTGATCTCATCCTGGACTCCGAACAACATTCGGTCACGAAATCATATAACTCATATAACACTATATCGTCAACGAACGTTAAGCGTGCGGACCCTACGGGTTCGAGAACTATGTAGACATGACCGAGACACCTCTCCGGTTAATAACCAATAGCGGAATCTGGATGCCCATATTGGCTCCTACATATTCTACGAAGATCTTTATCGGTCGAACCTTATGACAACATACGTAATTCCCTTTCTCCATCGGTATGTTACTTGCCCGAGATTCGATCGTCGGTATCTTCATACCTAGTTCAATCTCGTTACCGGCAAGTCTCTTTACTCGTTTTGTAATACATCATCTCATAACTAACTCATTAGTCATTTGTTTGCAAGGCTTATTATGATGTGTATTACCGAGAGGGCCCAGAGATACCTCTCCGATACTCGGAGTGACAAATCCCAATCTCGATCCATGCCAACTCGACAAACACCTTCGGAGATACCTGTAGAGCATCTTTATGATCACCCAGTTACGTTGTGACGTTTAATAGCACACAAGGTATTCCACCGGTATCCGGGAGTTGCATGATCTCATGGTCGAAGGAACATGTATTTGACATTCAAGAAAGCAGTAGCAATAAACTGAACGATCATATGCTAAGCTAACGGATGGGTCTTGTCCATCACATCATTCTCCTAATGATGTGATCCCGTTATCAAATGACAACAGATGTCTATGGTTAGGAAACCTTAACCATCTTTGATCAACGAGCTAGTCTAGTAGAGGCTTACTAGGGACACGGTATTTGTTTATGTATTCACACATGTATTTAAGTTTCCGATCAATACAATTCTAGCATGAATAATAAACCTTTATCATGAATAAGGAAATATAAAATAACAACTTTATTATTGCCTCTAGGGCATATTTCCTTCAGCTATTGCTCTGGGGTCCCCCTCCCACCCCCCCCCGCCCCCGTAACGGGAGAGGACCACCTTGAGGGCAGCAGGGACGTGTTGCCAGTCAAAGCTAGAGGGGTGCGCTCGCCCTCCGGCACACCCTGTCGCACGACGCCGAGAGCCCCCTTGTCCAGCGTTGACAGAGTCATCGTGGCCACCGAATCCAGGTTGGAGCCGTACTGATTGAAGACCATCGCCCCCTGCGCTTCAGTCCTCGATGGCGCTTCCGCCACTGCCATGGGGGCTGCCCGACGAGTGGTACCCTCCGCCGGAGCCGAGCCCTGAATGCCGAGCTTGTCCCATGTCGTTGTGTCAATGGAGTCGTCTCCCATGCTGTCATCTTGGTCCTTTTTCTTTCTCCTTGTCCTTGCCATCGTAGCCAGGTCCTTTGGCGTTGCTGGGAGGAGGTGGGCGGGGAGGGGGGAGAGCAGGGGGCCGCCGGCGAGGCTGGTTGTAACACCCCCTGTATTAAGCTACAGAGATCACCCTTTTGATGAGGCCATGTCATCATGATTAATAGTGCATAATCATCATTAGCATCATATTGCATTTCAACTCCTAAGTCAAATTCAAATTTAAATGAAAGTGGAATATAAAAGTTGTCCAACATAGAAACTAAAATGTCAGATAAATAACAAATATTCCAGAGGCTATTCTAAAATTGAAACCAACATCATTGGAATTGGATAAGTGACTCGAACAACCTCAAACAGTGGATGAAGATAATATTTAATAACCATTTATTAAATCTGAAATAAATATGGAATTATGTTTTGTCCAAACTAATTTTAGGTGTTAAGGAATAATGCAATGGTATTTATGAAATAGGTCACACTTTTTACAAAAACCATTTGGGGCCTAAACATTTAACAGTAGAGAAAAGAGAATAAAGAAAAGGATAAGAAAAAAAGAAACAGAAAAGAAAAAGAAAAAAAAAAAAAGAGAGCACACCCCCCACCCCCCCCCCCCCTGGGCCTCGGCCCAGCAACCACCGGCCCGCCAGGCCGGCCCACCCGGCACCTACTTAGCCGGCCAACCCCCCCGGCCAAACCCTAACCCTACCACCCCTATCCCCCCCCTCCCCCTCGATCTCTCCTCCTCCCCCCCCATCGGGATCGGGCGCGTCGTCGACGCCGCTCGCCGCCGCCGCCCCGTCCCGCCTCCCCCCTCGCCACCCCCACCTCCCGTCCAGATCGGATCGGGATCGCGGGAACGACCCGTCCCTCGTCGCGGCGACGACCGCGCCGCCTCGCCGTCCGCGTTGGACGCGCCGCCCGGATCCCGCTCTCTCCCCTCGCTTCGTCCTTCTCCCTCGAGCGCTCGCCCCCGACGTCCCCTACCTCTGCGCCGTCGCCCTCCCGCGCACGACGCCCCCTGCCTCGACTCTCCCTCGGCCTCGTCCCTCTACTCTCGCTCCCAGTTTTCCCGCCCTCCTGCCTCCCCTCTCTGCCTTCTTCCTCTACCAACCCCTACCCCCCGTTGCCTAAGTGCCGCCCTTCCCTCTGCCCTTTCCCTCTCCTCTCGGCTTACCCCTCTCGTCTCTCTGCACCGTCTCCCTCTCAACGACACCTGGCCTCGCCGCCCGCGCTCCGGCCTTGCCTCTCCTCTGTCGACACGCCCAAGCCCCCCGCCCACACTCCCCACGTATCGGCATCGGCCCAGCACCGCTCTGCTCCTCTCCTGCCACCGCCTCGCCTCCTGTCCGCCCGCCCCCCGCTTCGCCTCCTAGCTCGACCTCCTCCCAGCTGCCGCTTCCAGAATTCTCCATCCACCCCATCTGCCTCTCTCTTCTATCCCAGCCCCGAACTCTCCTCCCTCCTCTCCTCCTCCTTGCACTTTTCCATGTCTCTTCGATTCGCCCAGTCCCCGAACGTACAAGGCAGTGTGGAGCGGGGTGGCGGGCTTCGGGAGAGTCCGTCGTCCCCTTTTGGGCACCGGACATGTCCGGTCCCGAAAGGGGCACGCCCCGGACGTGTCCGCCCTGGGCCACTGCCCAGTGGGCCCCGAACCCTGTGACGCTGACGAATGGGGCCCACGGCCCAGAAACAGTTTTAGAAAATGAAATAAATAAATAATTAAATTTTTTATTAATTTTAATTAATTAATTAGTTAATTAATCCTGATTAGGTAATCTAATTAACTAATTAGTGTTAATTAAACAGTAATCAGTAATTAAATTAATTAAACCTAATTAACCTAACAGCCTATGACAGGTGGGACCCACCCTGTCAGGTGACTGCTGACGTCAGCATGATGTCATGCTGACGTTCATAATTACTGTTTCGGATAATGTGAATTAAATAATTAATTAAAATTTCGAAAAATTAATAAAAACTTTAGAAATCATATCTTTTAAACCGTAACTCCGATGAAAATATTTTATACATGAAACTTGCTCAGAACGACGATACGAACCCGAATACGCCCTCGGTATCTCCGTCAGACGCCCGCAGCTATGAGAACGTTGAACAATTAGACCGATTTCGATAAATGAATAGTGTCCAACTTTAATTAAATAAATCCGAATAAATTCCTAAATTAACTAAATCGCTAGTTAGGCTGTATATCACCCCGGCATATCATTTAGACATGTCATGCATCCCTGTTGCATTATTGCTGGTGTGTTTACTGTTTCTCCCCCTCTTCTCTTCGGTAGACTACGAGACCGACGCAGCTGCTGGTGCCCGACCGACTACGTTGTTGACGACCCCTACTGCCAGGGCAACCAGGCAAGCCCCCCCCTTGATCACCAGATATCGCCTATTCTCCTCTATAACTGCTTGCATTAGAGTAGTGTAGCATGATACTGCTTTCGGTTAATCTATTCTGCTGCATAGCCTGTCATTGTTGCTACTGTTGTTGATACCTTACCTGCAATCCTAAATGCCTAGTGTAGGATGCTAGTTTATCATCATTGGCCCTGCATTCTGTCAGTCTGCCTTGCTATACTATCGGGCCGTGATCACTCGGGAGGTGATCACGGGTGTATACTATTCATATATGCATACTATACAGATGGTGACTAAAGTCGGGTCGGCTCGAAGAGTACCCGCGAGTGATTCACGGATTGGGGGCTGAAAGGACCTTTGTCCCAACGGCCCTTTGAGTGGATCTTTGTGGCGGAGCGACAGGGCAGGTTGTGACCACCTAGGAGACAGGTGGGCCAGGCCCTGGTCGGCGTTCGCGTTTACTTCATAATAACCCGCTTAACGAGATTGGATATTTGACGAGTCTGGCCACTGGCCTATACGCACTAACCAACTACGCGGGAGTAGTTATGGGTATCCCGGCGTCGTGGTATCAGCTGAAGCCTTCTTGACGTCAGCGACCGAGCGGCGCGCGCCGTGTTGGACCGCGCTAACGTAACCGCCGTGATCGTGTGGGTTGCTAGGTCTGCTCGCGGCCGCGTACGCAACGTGCAGGACGCACTGGGCGATGGGCCCAGACCCCAGAGTGCCTAGGATTAGTCCGGCGTGCTGACCTCTCTGTTGAGCCTAGGTGGGGCTGCGACGTGTGGATCTTCCGAGGCCGGGCATGACCCAGGAAAGTGTGTCCGGCCAAAGGGATCGAGCGTGTTGGGAATATGTGGTGCACCCCTGCAGGGAAGTTTATCTATTCGAATAGCCGTGTCCCTCGGTAAAAGGACGACCCGGAGTTGTATTCCGACCTCATGACAACTAGAAATGGTTACTTAATAAAACACCCCTTACAAGTGACAGATATAACCCGGTGGTCGCTCTCTCCATGGTGGCGACGAGAGGATCGACGGGTAGATTATGCTATACGTTGTTGTTTGGTTAACTTCCAACTATCTCTTCTATTGCTTCAAGACGAAGGCTGCAAGAAGCGTAGTCTTCGACAGACTAGCTATTCCCCCTCTTATTCTGGCATTCTGCAGTTCAGTCCACCGATATTGCCTCTTTCAACATATCCATGCATATGTAGTATAGATCCTGCTTGCGAGTACTTTGGATGAGTACTCACGGTTGCTTTCCCCTCCTCTTCCCCCTTTTCCTTCTTGCTGGTTGTCGCAACCAGATGTTGGAGCCCAGGAGCCAGACGCCACCTTCGACGACTACAACCACCAGGACGGACCTACTACATCCAGGACGCCGACGACCAGGAGTAGTTAGGAGGATCCCAGGCAGGAGGCCCTGCGCCTGTTCGATCTGTTGTATCCCTGTTGTGCTAGCCATCTTATGGCACCTTGTTTAACCTATGTCTGTACTCAGATATTGTTGCTTCCGCTGACGTCGTCTAGATCGAGCATTTGTATTCGAGCCCTCGGTGGCCCCTGGCTTGTATTATGATGCTTGTATGACTTATTTGTGTTTTAGAGTTGTGTTGTGATATCTTCCCGTGAGTCCCTGATCTTGATCGTACACGTTTGCGTGCATGATTAGTGTACGATCGAGCCGGGGGCGCCACAAGTTGGTATCACAGCCACTGCTGTAGGAATCCCCGCCTTTCCAGTTCCTTGACCGAAGTTGAGTCTAGCAAAGAAAACCGTTTTACTAACTTGGCTGTGTGGGCTTACGGGCCCCATTGCCAACTGGTGTATTAGGATCTTTTATTCCTCGTCTATCCTGGGACTCTGATCTCTCTTCTACTCGTGTGTTAAATGAAGTTTTACTAATGCGACACTTAGGATCTCGTAAATTCTGTCTACCCGGAGAGCTGGATATCTGTGCGATTTCCCTGTCGTTGATCGATTAGCTGATAATCATTTTCCTTTCCATGTTTTGTTTACCCTTCTCTCCGAGTTGTGTTAAACCTCTTATTGTCGTTGACAACACCTGAATTTCCTCTATTTTCAGATGGACCGTTTGTTTCCACCGCGTCCGACACAGCTTGTGCTTCGCTACGGCTCGTAATACCCCTTGGTTTTCCAGCTGTCCTGATCGCTTCATGACCAGACTTGGCTACCGTTGGTACCCTGAGTACTTGGTTTATGAGGATTACCCCGCAGTCAACCAGGAACAGTACTATGCTGAAGTTCGGATTTATGATCAGCAGAACAACTCAGACACCGAGTACACCTTTTTACGGATTAGGCGTGACGATTGAGATGGCGTCCATGTTCCGCTTCCTACTCCCTGTCCTGTCTACGAGGGGAGCACATGCTATCTTGGATGACTCCGAGTTCCGCTACATTCCGTATGCCCCTGCTGGAGATGCTACCACGGATACTACAACGGCTATCTGTGCCCCGTTACGAGCCTCGTCGTACGACCCGCGCGTTCTGATTCAGTGCACTCAGGCTCTGGATCGCACTGTTCGGGGTCTTCCGTCGAGTTGTTGCCAACTCGAGCACGTCTCTACTATGCTATGACGCAGTTGCTGCCCGCTGTTCCTCAGGGATACATCCCCATCCTTCTCCGCGCACTCGGACTCAGTGTATGCTGGTATTGCTGGCCTACTGTTGGAGGTCACACACCGACACGTGGACCTCTTCTTACAGCTCGAGACCGGGTTCTGCATCAGAGTGCACATGGAGCACAGGATCTTTCCGCGGAACATCGTCGTCCACTCCGCAGCTACCACGTACCCTCCATCCATGCTTCTCTCCGACGTTGATGTAGCCTTTGCTATCTCTCTTTTGTACTTCCTTACCGCTGCCTGCGCGCCGCCTAGTATGTCCTAGCTTTTGATTTGCGCCTTTATGCTGTCCGCTTGTACCCGACGTTGTGATGGATCTTATGTCTTAATCGACTATGTTATGTATCTATAACACTGCTGGAGTATTGTCGTGTTACATAATGCTTGTCACTAAGCACTCGCGCTTGCTTTTACTATACTAACTACCCCCTGTTGTAAATTAGCAGGATGGTTAGACCCGCTGTCGTGGTCGTGGCCGTGGGTGCCAACGATCCACCACCGCCGAAACTTATGGCTGGAATGATGCAGCAATTTGAACTCAACGTCAGTTCATCAAGGTATCATGGATCAGTTTCCTCGTCCCAATATGAACCAGTATCCGGGCCCAGGGACCTGCAGGACTTTATGCCTCAACCCACACCGTCTACCGCGGCTCAACCAGGCCCCTGGATGCGGATGACTGGCTTCGCGACACACACCTATGAGTTGGAATCTGGTGGCGTTGCCCCTGCTGCAAATATGTCACCTTCGCCTCCTTCTTTCTCAAGGGCCCCGCTGCTCATGGTGGGAACAGCCACAGCGCACCTCAACCAGCTGGCACAGTCATCACTGGCCGATTTCCAAGCTGCCTTCCGTGCCCGTTTCAATTCCCCAGGGAATCATGGACCGAAGAATCAAGAGTTCCGCAACTCCCCAGGGCAACAGACAGTGGAAGCTATCAGCGGGAGTTTTCTTGAATTATCCCGCTATGCTGAAGAAGACATTCCCACTGATGCTCCGTCAGGAAAGGTTCGCGAAGGACTTCAAGCTGACATCAACGCTACGCTCCTTGTGCAGAATTTGATAATTTCTCCATCTTGGTGAACAAGGCTATCCAGGTCGAGACTGTCTGCAGGCCACCAGGGAATCTCTTAGGCGCAACCTGAACGGTTCATCCTTCGAGCCAGCCTGCTCACAGAGCGTCGGGATCTGGATTCCAAACAGCGTGTACCGTCCAGCTCACCTGCTCCAAGACGGTCCTATACTGCACCACGGCCTTGCCTCCACACTAGGCAGCCAGGACTTCCAGCTCCCCCCCCGAGCTCCTGCTCCTAATCCCAATGATAGTCTGTGCTACAAGTGTGGGCAGCCAGGTCATTTTCCAGGAACTGCATTCAACCAGAACCAACTGGCAACTACTCCTGCAACTGGCCGTAGGAACAATCAGCCTCGCAACAACAATGATAGACTTATGGGCGTATGGATTAGCGAGGCAACAAAACACAGACTCTTCAAGATGTACAAGTTCAGAGCTCAGACAGCCTGCCACCTGGATGGGTACTCTCCTTGTTAATTCAGTACCAGCTTCTGTTTTATGATTCGGGGAGCATCGCATTCATTCATTCCGAAGACTTTGCATACAAACACACGCTTAAATGTGAGGTCATGAAACGTGCAATAGTATACAACACCCCCCGCGGGTCAATGTCAAACCTCCATGGGTAGCACACGCTCACCGTGTTGACATTGAAGGGCTGGAGTTTCAGCATTTCCGCCTCCCCTTTCATACTAAAATCTTGTAATATCGACCTCATTCTCGGAATGATTGGTGAAAGCGCATACTGCTTCTATAGTTTGCGCCCGAAGATCGTCCATCTTCATCACCCTTTCGAAGAAATAATAAGCTAACACCAGGCTCAACATCACCAAAATGCCGAGGCGAGACTTTATGCCTTGAATGCGTTACCCGCATCACCACTTGAAGGCATCGAGGACATTCCAGTTGTTCGCGAATTCCAAGGTGTTTTCCCAGAAAATCCCGGGGATACCCCCTGCTCGAGCTGTCGAATTTTGTCACGACTTGAAACCCAGGCACCACTCCTATCGCCAGCGACCCTACAGATGCCCCGCATGAACTCCTTGAACTAAGGGAGGAAATCGACGCTTCACTTCGTAAGGGTTTCATTCCCCAAGTTCCTCCGCTTGGGGAGCACCTTCTCTCTTTGTCAGGAATAAGGATGGATCAAACCGATTTGCCAGATTATACCGTCCTAATTCCCAAGCACTATCCAAACAAATATCCCCTTCCCCGGATAAACGACTGTATGATCAACTGGCGGGTTCATCAGTGTTCTCTCAAACTCGCACTTAAGGTTGGGTTACCACCAATCCGTGTTTCGTGAGAGGATATCCAAAGACCCCGCCTTCGTTACTCGATATGGCTCATACGAGTACACTGGGTCATGTCATTCGGCTTAACCAATCTCCCCGCCACATTCTCGCCCGAATCAAATAAACAGAAGCTGGTACTGAATTAACAAGGAGTACCCATCACGGTGGCAGGCTGGTCCTGAGCTTCATTGAAATCGGTGTGGTTGGCCTGAATACGCCCATAAGTCTTGGCATTGTTGTTGCGAGGCTGATTGTTCCTACGGCCAGTTGCAGGAAGTGCCAGTTGGTTCTGGTTCTGAATGCAGTTCCTGGAAAATGACCTGGCTGCCCACACTTGTAGCACAGACTATCATTGGGATTAGGAGGCAGGAGCTCGGGTGGTGAGCTGGAAGTCCTGGCTGCCTAGGTGGTGGAGGCAGGCGTGGCTGCAGTATAGGACCGTCTTGGAGCAGGTGCACTGGACGGTACACGCTGTTTGGAATCCAGATCCGACCTTCTGTGCAGCAGGCTGCTCGAAGATGAACCAGTGTCCGGTTGCGCCTAAGAGATCCCTGGTGTGCCTGCAGACCGTCTCGACCTGGATAGCCTTGTTCACCAAGATGGAGAAATTATCAAATTCGCACAAGGAGCGCTAGCTTGATGTCAGCTTGAAGCCCTTCGCGAAACCTTTCCTGACGGCGAGCATCAGTGGGAATGTCTTCTTCAGCATAGCGGATAATTCCAAAACTCCCGCTGATAGCTTCCACTGTCTTGTTGCCCTGGGTGAGTTTGCGGAACTCTTGCTTCTTCCGGTCCATGATTCCCTGGGGAATAAACGGGCACGGAAGGCAGCTTGGAAATCCGGCCAAGTGATGACTGGGCCAGCTGGTTGAGTGCGCCTGTGGCGTCCCACCATTGAGCAGCGGGCCCTTGAGAAAGAAGAGGCGAAGGTGACATAGTTTTGCAGGGGCAACGCCACCAGATTCCAACTCATGGTGTTGTCGCGAAGCCAGTCATCCGCATCCAGGGGCTGATGTGAGCCGCGGTAGACGGTTGGGTTGAGGCGCATAAAGTCCTGCAGGGTCCCTGGCCCGGATACTGGTTCATATTGGGACGAGGAACTGACCTGTATCCTTTCATGAACTGACGTTGCAGTTCAAATTGCTGCATCATTCCAGCCATATGTTCGCGGTGGTGGATCGTTGGCCCCACGGCCACGACCACGACCAGCGTTCTAACCATCCTGCTAATTTACAACAGGGGGTAGTTTAGTAAAAGCAAGCGCGAGTGCTTAGTGACAGCTATGTAACACGACAATACTCCAAGCAGTGTTATAGATACATAACAGTAGTCGATTAAGACATACAGATCCATACACAACGTCGGTACAAGCGGACACATAACGGCCAAATCAAAGCTAGACATACTAGCGGCGCGCAGGCACGCGGTAAGGAAGTACACAACGAGAGATAGCAAAGGCTACATCAACGTCGGAGAGAACCACTGTATCGGGGTAGCTGCGAGTGCGGACCGAATGTTCGTCGCGGAAAATCCTGTGCTCCATGTCCACTCTGATGCAGAACCCGGTCTCGAGCTGTAAGAAGAGGTCACGTGTCGGTGTGTGACCTCCAACAGTAGGCCAGTCAATACCAGCATACATCTGAGTCCTGCGCGGATAAAGGATGTGCTCCGATGTATCCCTGCACGGACCGGGCAGCAACTGCGTCATAGCATCGTAGAGACGTGCTCGAGTGGCAACCAACTCGACGGCAAGGCCCGAACGTGCGATCCAGAGCCTGAGTGCACTGAATCAGAACCGC
Organism: Thinopyrum elongatum; assembly: GCA_011799875.1. Taxonomy (NCBI): domain Eukaryota; kingdom Viridiplantae; phylum Streptophyta; class Magnoliopsida; order Poales; family Poaceae; genus Thinopyrum; species Thinopyrum elongatum. The sequence goes on along the minus strand of CM022301.1, from coordinate 96,329,073 downwards.
GGGTCGTAGCGACGAGGCTCGTACGGGGCACAGATAGCCGTGTAGTATCGGGGTAGCATCTCCAGCAGGGGCATACGGAATGTAGCGGAACTCGGAGTCATCCAAGATAGCATTGTGCTCCCCTCGTAGACATGCGACAGCGGAGTAGGCGGCATCATGGACTGCCATCTCAATCGTCACGCCTATCCGTGAAAAAGGTGTACTCGTGTCTGAGTTGTTCTGCTGATCATAAATCCGAACTTCAGCATAGTACTGTTCCTGGTTGACTCGCGGTAATCCTCATAAACCAAGTACTCAGGTACCAACGGTAGCCAAGTCTGGTCGAAGCGATCAGGACAGCTGGAAACCCAGGGGTATTACGAGCCCATTGCGAAGCACAAGCTGTGTCTAGGACGCGGTGGAAAACAACGGTCCATCTGAATAGAGGAAATTCAGGTTTGTCAAACGACAATAAGAGGTTTAACACAACTCGAGAGAAAGGTTAACAAAACAATGGAAAGGAAAATGATTATCAGACTAATCGATCAACGACAGGGAATCGCACAGATATCCAGCTCTCCGGGTAGACAGAATTTACGAGATCCTAGTGTCGGCATTAGTAAACTTCATTTAACCCGAGTAGAAGAGAGATCAGAGTCCCAGAGTATACGAGGAATAAAAGATCCTAATACCACCCAGTTGGCAATGTGGGCCCGTAAGCCACACAGCCAAGTTAGTAAAACGTTTTCTTTGTCTAGACTCAACTTCGGTCAAGGAACTGGAAGAGGGGATTCCTACAGGCAGTCGGCTCTGATACCAACTTGTGGCGCCCCCGGCTCGATCGTACACTAATCATGCACGCAAACGTGTACGATCAAGATCAGGGACTCACGGGAAGATATCACAACACAACTCTAAAACACAAATAAGTCATACAAGCATCATAATACAAGCCAGGGGCCACGAGGGCTCGAATACAATGCTCGATCATAGACGAGTCAGCGGAAGCAACAATATCTGAGTACAGACATAGGTTAAACAAGGTGCCTAAAGATGGCTAGCACACACGGGATACAACAGATTCGAACAGCGCAGGGCCTCCTGCCTGGAGATCCTCCTAACTACTCCTGGTCGTCGGCTCCTGGACTATAGTAGTAGGCTCCGTCCTGGTGGTTGTAGTCGTCGAAGGTGGCGTCTGGCTCCTGGGCTCCAACATCTGGTTGCACAACCAGCAAGAAGGGAAAAGGGGGAAAGGAGGGGGAAAGCAACCGTGAGTACTCATCCAAAGTATCCGCAAGCAAGGATCTATACTACATATGCATGTTATATGTGTAAAAGAGCAATATCGGTGGACTGAACTGCAGAATGCCAGAATAAAGGGGGATAGCTAGTCCTGTCGAAGACTACGCTTCTGGCAGCCTTCGTCTTGAAGCAATAGAAGATTTAGTTGGAAGTTAACCCAAACAACAACGTATAGCAAATCCTACCCGTCGATCCTCTCGTCGCCCACCGATGGCGGAGAGCGACCACCGGGTTATATCTGTCACTGTAAGGGTGTGTTTTATTAAGTAACCATTTCTAGTTGTCATGAGGTCGGAATACAACTCCGGGTCGTTCCTTTTACCGAGGGACACGCTATTCGAATAGATAAACTTCCCTGCAGGGGTGCACCACATATTCCCCAACACGCTCGTCCCCTTTGGCCGGACACACTTTCCTGGGTCATGCCCGGCCTCGGAAGATCCACACGTCGCAGCCCCACCTAGGCTCAACAGAGAGGTCAGCACGCCGACTAATCCTAGGCACTCTGGGGTCTGGGCCCATCGCCCAGTGCGCTCCTGCACGTTGCGTACGGCCGCGAGCAGACCTAGCAACCCACACGATCACGGCGGTTACGTTAGCGCGGTCCAACACCCCCCGCTCGCTCGCTGACGTCAAAGGCTTCAGCTGATACCACGACGCCGGAATACCCATAACTACTCCCCCGTAGTTGTTAGTGCGTATGGCCAGTGGCCAGACTCATCAATATCCAATCTCGTTAACGGGTTATTATGAGTAAACGCGAACGCCGACCAGGGCCTGGCCCACCTGTCTCCTAGGTGGTCACAACCTGCCCTGTCGCTCCGCCACAAAGATCCACTCAAAGGGCCGTTGGGACAAAGGTCCTTTCAGCCCCCAATCTTGAATCACTCGCGGGTACTCTTCGAGCCGACCCGACTTTAGTCACCATCTGTATATGATGCATAATGAATAGTATACACCCGTGATCACCTCCCGAGTGATCACGGCCCGATAGTATAGTCAAGGCAGACTGACAAGAATGCAGGGCCAATGATGATAAACTAGCATCCTACACTAGGCATTTAGGATTGCAGGTAAGGTATCAACAACAGTAGCAACAATGACAGGCTATGCAGCAGAATAGATTAACCGAAAGCAGTATCATGCTACACTACTCTAAGCAAGCAGTATAGAGGAGAATAGGCGATATCTGGTGATCAAGGGGGGGGCTTGCCTGGTTGCCCTGGCAAGTAGGGTCGTCAACAACGTAGTCGGTCGAGGCACCAGCAGCTGCGTCGGTCTCGTAGTCTACCGAAAAGAGGGGGAAGAAACAGTAAACACACACGGCAAATGCAACGGGATGCATGACATGTCAAATGATATGCCGGGGTGATATACAGCCTAACTAAGCGATTTAGTTAATTTTAGGAATTTATTCGGATTTATTTAATTAAAGTTGGACACTATTCATTTATCGAAATCGGTCTATGTTCAACGTTCTCATAGCTGGCGGCGTCTGACGGAGATACCGAGGGCGTATTCGGGTTCGTATCGTCGTTCTGAGCAAGTTTCATGTATAAAATATTTTCATCGGAGTTACGTTTAAAAGATATGATTTCTAAAGTTTTTATTAATTTCTGAATTTTTTAATTAATTATTTAATTCAACATTTCCGAAACAGTAATTGATGACGTCAGCATGACATCATGCTGACGTCAGCAGTCACCTACAGGGTGGGTCCCACCTGTCATAGGCTGTTAGGTTAATTAGGTTTAATTAATTTAATTACTGATTACTGTTTAATTAACACTAATTAGTTAATTAGATTAACCTAATCAGGATTAATTAACTAATTAATTAATTATTAATTAATTAATTATTTTAATTATTTTAATTATTTATTTTTATTTCTATTTTCTTAAAACTGTTTCTGGGCCGTGGCCCCATTCGTCAGCGTCACAGGGGTTCGGGGCCCACTGGGCAGTGGCCCAGGGGCGACACGTCCGGGGCGTGCCCCTTTCGGGACCGGACATGTCCGTGCCCAAAAGGGGACGCACGCGGCGTCGGGGCGGGCGGCGCCGGCGAGGCCACGGCAGGGCCGGAGAGGGACGGCGGGCGCGGTGGCTGAGCGGCGCGGGCGCGCGCGTGGTCTGGAGCGGCAGCGGGCGGCGGGTCGCCGGAGGCGAAGGGGGGGGGGAGCGGTGGCGCGAAGCGACGCGCCGCAAAGGCAGTGCGCCCGCAGCGCTCACAGAGGCGAGCCAAGCCGCGCGCGCGCGGGCCAGGGAGCGCGGCCGCGTGCGCGACAAGAGGGGGGAGAGGCCGAGGCCTCACCGGGATCCGTAGGGACGGGGCAGCGGGGGTCGGGGTGGTCGACGAGACGACGGCGACGGGAGCAGGCCGGCGGGGACAAGGCGCGGACGTAGACGAGCAGACCGGCGAGGAGAGCTCCGGCCGGTGGGTCGTGCGGCGAGGCGAGGCAGCGCGGTCGGGCCGTCGGGGCGACGGCGTCGAGGGAGCGGCGGCGAGGGAGAGCGGATCCGGGCGGCGGCGTCCAACGGCGACGGCGAGGCGGCGCGGTCGTGCCCCACCGGAACGTCTTCCCGCGATCCCGATCCGATCTGGATCGGAGGTGGGGGCTGAGAGGGGGAGCGCGACGGGGCGGCGTCGGCGAGCGGCTCGACGACCGGCCCGTCCAGATGGGGGGGGAGGAGGAGAGATCGAGGGGGAGGGGGGAATCGGGGTAGGGTTAGGTTGGCCGGGGGGGTTGGCCGGCTAAGTAGGTGCCGGCTGGGCCGGCCTGGCGGCCCGGTGGCTTGCTGGGCCGAGCCCAGTCGGGGGGGGGGGGGTGTTGCTCTCTTTTTTTCTTTTTTTTTTTTCTTTTTCTTTTCTGTTTCTTTTTCCTTTTCTTTATTCTCTTTTCTCTACTGTTATGTTTAGGCCCAAATGGTTTTTGTAAAAAGTGTGACCTATTTCATAAATACCATTGCATTATTCCTTACACCTAAATTAGTTTGACAAAACATAATTCCATATTTATTTCAGATTTAATAAATGGTTATAAATATTATCTTCATCCACTGTTTGAGGTTGTTCGAGTCACTTACCCATTCCAATGATGTTGGTTTCAATTTTAGAATAGCCTCTGAATATTTGTTATTTATCTGACATTTTAGTTTCTATGTTGGACAACTTTTATATTCCACTTTCATTAAATTGAATTTGACTTAGGAGTTGAAATGCATATGATGCTAATGATGATTATGCACTATTAATCTGATGACATGGCCTCATCAAAAGGGTGATCTCTGTAGCTAATACAGGGGTGTTACAACACAGCCTCGCCGGCGGCCCCCTGCTCTCCCCCCTCCCCGCCCACCTCCTCCCAGCAACGCCAAAGGACCTGGCTACGATGCAAGACAAGGAGAAAAAAGGACCAAGATGACAGCATGGGAGACACTCCATTGACACAACACATGGACAAGCTCGCATTCAGGGCTCGGCTCCGGCGGAGGGTACCACTCGTCGGGCAGCCCCCATGGCAGTGGCGGAAGCGCCATCGGGACTGAAGCCGGGGGCGATGGTCTTCAATCAGTACGGCTCCAACCTGATTCGGTGGCCACGATGACTCTGTCAACGCTGGACAAGGGGGCTCTCGGCGTCGTGCGACAGGGTGTGCCGGAGGGCGAGCGCACCCCTCTAGCTTTGACTGGCAACACGTCCCTGCTGCCCTCAAGGTGGTCCTCTCCCGCTTCGGGGGGGGGGGGGTGGGACGAGCATAGCTGAAGGAAATATGCCCTAGAGGCAATAATAAAGTTGTTATTTTATATTTCCTATTCATGATAAAGGTTTATTATTCATGCTAGAATTGTATTGACGGAAACTTAAATACATGTGTGAATACATAACAAATACCGTGTCCCTAGTAAGCCTCTAAGGACTAGCTCGTTGATCAAAGATGGTTAAGGTTCCTAACCATAGACATCTGTTGTCATTTGATAACGGATCACATCATTGGAGAATGATGTGATGGACAAGACCCATCCGTTAGCTTAGCATATGATCGTTCAGTTTATTGCTACTGCTTTTCTTGAATGTCAAATACATGTTCCTTCGACCATGGATCATGCAACTCCCGGATACCGGTGGAATCCTTGTGTGCTATTAAACGTCACAACGTAACTGGGTGATCATAAAGATGCTCTACAGTATCTCCGAAGGTGTTTGTCGAGTTGGCATGGATCGAGATGGGGATTTGTCACTCGAGTATCGAGAGGTATCTCTGGGCCCTCTCGGTATAACACATCATATAAGCCTTGCAAACAAATGACTAATGAGTTAGTTATGGATGATGTATTACAAAACGAGTAAAGAGACTTGCCGGTAACGAGATTGAACTAGGTATGAAGATACCGACGATCGAATCTCGGCAAGTAACATACCGATGGAGAAGGGAATTACGTATGTTGTCATAAGGTTCGACCGATAAAGATCTTCGTAGAATATGTAGAGCCAATATGGGCATCCAGATTCCGCTATTGTTTATTAACCGGAGAGTGGTCTCGGTCATGTCTACATAGTTCTCGAACCCGTAGGGCCCGCACGCTTAACGTTCGTTGACGATATAGTGTTATTGAGTTTATGATTTCGTGACCGAATGTTGTTCGGAGTCCCAGATGAGATCACGGACATGACGAGGAGCGCCGGAGGTAAATATTGATATATAGGACGATGATATTCGGACACCGGAAGAGTTTCGGAGTGCACCGGATAGTCATCGGGTCGCCGGAAGGGTTTCAGGACACTCCCGTAGGTGTATGGGCCTAATGGGCCAAGGGGGGACAGACCACCCACAAGGGGGCTGGCGCGCCCCTCTCCCTGGCCGCGGCCCTAGGGAAGGAAAGGGGAGGGCTAGCCCCTCCTACCTTCCCCTTCTCATGGGAGAAGGAAAGGGGGGGGGGGGGGGGGGCGCCACCTCCCCTGCCTTTCCCCGCTCACCTAATAATGAAAGGGGCGCGGCTTGGGGAGGACCCAAAGTAGGATCGGCCTACTTGGGGCTCTCCTGGCAGCCTCCTCTCTCTCCCATCTATATATATGTGGAGGGGGGGTGCCACACATAACCACGACAATCTCTTGCCGTGTGTGGCGCCCCCCTCCACAGTTTTGTCCCTCGGTCATATTTTCGTAGTGCTTAGGCGAAGCCCTGCGGAGATAGCATCACACCACCGTCACCACACGCCATCGTGCTGCCGGAACTCATCCACTACTTCGCCGTCTTGCTGGATCAAGAAGGCGAGGACGTCACCGAGCTGAACGTGTGCTGAGCGGAGGTGCCGTATGTTCGATACTCGCTCGGTTGGATCGCGAAGAAGTTCGACTACATCAACCGCGTTACTAAACGCTTCCGCTTACGGTCTACGAGGGTACGTAGACACACTCTTCCCTCTCATTGCTATGCATATCCTTGATACATTGGTACATCAAGGTGCTATACAAACGGTTTTTAACCCCTTTCCCGACGGCGTTTGGAATCGTCGCCAAGTGAGTGACGGGATAGGGGGTCCTGCCCACACGACCCAGAAACTGTCGGGGATAGGGAGCCTTGATGCATACAGTTGTCCCTATAAAACTGTTTCTGATATCTCATATCCGAAATGCTCCATCTTGCAACTCGTTTGTGCTCACATTGCCATCGCAGTCGGTATTCTGTGGTGCTACATTTACGATGCGCGACCCATCACAAACAGTTCACGATTATAGAAGTAGACAATCACACACATTTATTTTCCTCGACTGTATGCGATTCGATGTAAGAGCGCACACAGTTGTCACTATAAACCTGTATGCGAAGCTTGAATACATCCACACGATTCATCTCATCCGTCGTACCCGTGTCGGATGAAGACCTATCGCACGCATTCTTCTGTACCAAACGTTTGCAATGCGCACAACATCATAAACAGTCCATAATTCGAATGTGTGTGATAAGGTGACTTCACACACTTAATCAGAAGAACGTGTGCGATGCTGTTGATAATCGCACATGTTTTTCTTGGCTGATCGTGTGTGCAGTAGAGATTGATCGCACACGTGTGGATCCTAGAAACGTGTCTGATCTCCACGTCTATCGCAGACGTTTCGCTTTCGCAAACCGTGTGCAGTGTAATCCCTAATTATCCCTATTAAAATTGCATGTTTTGAATTTTAAAGTAGCAATCACTTATTTCATATCCAACCATGTTTATTACAAAAAGGTTCAACCATGAATGCATAATTCGATGCACAGGTACATATATATACTAGAACTACAGAAGGCACCAAGTAAAGAATGATGAACCACAATTGTACTAAAGACTATAAAGAGAGAGGCGAAAGACATTCTGGTTGCTGAGAAGGTGAAGCGGAATGCCCATATTGTGCCCTCCTCATGCGTAATGCGCGCACGACTCTAGGCCAACCCCTTGTGATGGCTGCACGTCCATCCTTCACTATCTTCATTAGGACTTCTCGACGCTCATTGTAGTTCGATGAAATACTTTACCCTCATTGCGTGTCCACCAATCATGTACTTTGCGAGGTAATCTGATGAACTGCTTTGGAACCACTGGCAACGAAAAGATTCGACATTGTTGTCTAACAACACATTATGGGCAGTAGAGAAGCTGCAGAGTTTGTAGTTACCATCCTACAGCTCACTGTTGTGTTGGATAGAGCATCAACAAATAATTTGCTTGCCACCGTTCATATCTTTTTGCTAATATCCTTATTAGTTTCCTCACTGATGCTTGTTCATGAATATCTCATTGCTCCATACGCAAAAAGGGTCAATGCATGGATCCTTGCCAAGGGCATATGTACCTACAAGCACACAACAATATTAGAAGCTAACAAGTGTCTAGGCCTGGATCTATATCACTACATTATGGAACGACGGGGGGGAGTACAAGCCAAGGGATGAAACTAACCTCGGCGAAAAATGGTGGCCACTCCCGTTGTTGTTGTCCTGCATAGTAGTGGAAAGGCATGATAATTACAGCACCCTAAAACATCAAACAAATATAGCAAAGGTAACAACATCATCTCCAAATGATAGCTTGAATGTGTTGGTTTCAGCATGCTGTTAAAGCAGATTAAAATGGAAGGCAGTGTTACCTACAACAGGCTTAACAGCCATCAAATATTGCAATTCAAACTGGTATTGTTGAAAATGAATAGAACGTAGGTAATGCTTAAACATCACACTGGATAAATGTGTAAAACTGAATTAAGGGCATGTGTTTAACTACACCAGGCATAACTGGAACCAATATAGCCGTTCAAACTGGTATTGATGCAATCAATCGGCATAGTTCTAACTTGCACATAATGAACATCACATTGTGAATGACGTGAATAACACGCATAAATGATCAGTATAACAACCAAATATAGCCTTGAACTGGACACGAGTCTCACTGCAACAACCTAACAGCAATACAGATAAACATGGCATTGCTTGAAAACTCACAAATGCTCACTGCAACGAACCTAACAGCAAATACAGATAAACAAGGCATCTGCTTGAAAACTGGACAAATGCTCACTGCAACCAACCTAACAACCTAATACAGATAAACAAGGCATCTGCTTGATACTGGACAAATGCTCACTGCAACCAACCTAAGAATCAAATACATATAAACAAGGCATCTGCTCGATAACTGGAAAAATGCTCACTGCACCAACCTAACAACCAAATACAGATAAAACAAAGCATCTACTCACTATAAACAACCAATATAGCCATTCGTGAAACTGAATGGACAATTCATACTTAACTCACATAGCCCTATTGACAATAATTTTTGCATAACTGAAATAATTAAACATGGCACAGTTAAAACACCGCATGGCAAATGCTACTACAACAAAGGGGTACGGTTGACAAGCTAGAAAAGGTAAGATTTGCTGATAAGAGTTTGCCTCACATGTCATGGACGGGATCCTTCCAGTTGGAAAGCACAGACCCTGGTGCGCTCTCTGATGTCACAGATGGGTTTTTTCACCTTGGAAGAACCTTTGTGGGTGCCCTCCTCGTGGTCGCGTGGTCGATGAGATCTGACTTGGCAATTGAGGATCCCAACCACCGCCATAGAATGTGTCCTTCAGAAATGACAAAATGGGCTCGATGGCGACAAGATCACAAATCCTTGACCGCATGGCGGAGGAGATCAGCGGCAGGCCGTCGAAGAGATCGACGCGTTGAACCAGAGGGTTTGGATGGACCACTTAACATGTGACAGGCCCGCGTGAAGCCGTCGCTGTCGACGAGCTTGATGTCTTAGCCAGCTTCCCGAGATACAGTAATACACTAGCCCGCTGACGTGAAACTTCAGCATGGCAACTGTTCAACATCTTGCCGGCTTCCGTGGCGAGGTGTTGCTCCGGGATCGACAGGGTCGGGGCGAACGGCGGCCAACCCTCGCCAACGTCCGCCGGAGAGGCCTGATAAACCTCTTCTTGCCGAACGCTCGCCGGGCTCCCCGGGATAACTGGTTCGACTTTAGGCTGCGACATTCTGGAGCAGGGGATGTGGATCTGGCGGGGAGGACACCGCAAGCCTCATCTAAAACTCAGGGGAGTGGGGCGACGGTATGGGAATCGCTGGTATACCTGAACTTTATTATCTAAGTTAGGAGGAACGGGCAGACCGACAGTGGTTGCCGGTGGCGGCGGCGGCGAGCTAGGGTTCGAGGGGGAGGGGGCCGGGTGGGGTACTGTGGAGGGGGGGCGGGGTGGGTGTTTGAGGATACGCCGCGGCTACTGAAAATTTTGGTAATGGCGAGTGGAGATGGTGGGTGGACGAGGGGGGCGACGGTTCAATGCCTCGGCTACTGCAATTTTACTATAAGGTCGGTGCTGGAGGGTGTGGCGGACAATTGAAGTACGGCGGCTACTAAAATTTGGGTAAGGAATGGATGCGGGGCGGGAGTACCCAAGATCGCGCACGGTCCAAAAATATGCGTGTATGTAATAAGGAAAAGTGGCGGAACCGCCGATTTTTGCAACGCTCAAGGTGGGTAGTTTGTTTTTGATTTCTAGCTGCTGTCTATCGCACATGGTTCGTCCTAATTTTTAGACGCAGATGTGGAATCAATATAAATAACTACCCCCTTTAGCTTGCGTAGGTGGTGATTTTACAGCGCACTTGCATCGCACACGGTTAAGACAGTCCTCCACCTTTGCTCGCGCTTGCCCAGTCGTGGTGATTCATATCGCACTTGCATCGCACACGTGTTAAGCTAGTACCCTCCACCTTTGCTCGCGCTTGCGCAGTCGTGGTGATTCACAGCGCACTTGCATCGCACACGGTTAAGACATTATACCCATGTCCGTTGAGCGTCATCAGAGTCTTTGTAGCAAAAAAAAGCGTTAGAGGGGTCAGAAGACAGCCTACCAGCATGTGGCCCAAATATATATGAGTGAAAAGGGTGGTCTATGATGTTCAAAATTCCAATGCACAACTTTGACCGCGTGGGCCCACGGTTGGCGCGTCGTGGAAGATCGATGAAGGGGCCAGAAGTCAAGAACCACCTGGAAGTGGCCAAAATATGTAGGAATATAGGGTTGATGTTTAAAACTTTAAATACACAATGCACAACTTTGGTGGCACCTGCTCGCAACCAGAAAGTACCCTTGGATATATCTATAATGACATTTGTCGTAGCTAGCTAGGGTGCTGACCCACCTCCCACTTCGTGTCGGCGGGCGGTGATGACATAATGATACTTTGGTCTAAATGCATGTTGCCATGACCTACCATAAGACGGACCTTGAATCTATAGTTTGGTCAAACGACAACTGTTTGTTGCGATAAACCACTTGGGCCAATAGATTGAACCATCATAAAAAATCGCACGAGAGGACCCACAAAACCACCAGCACCACTTGCATGCGGCCCAAAATGATGTACGTTGGAAGGGGTGATTGTGTGTTTTAATATAGATAATGTACAATTTAGATGTGGCGCCTGCCTCTTGATACATCAACACCATGAAAGCTAGGTAGTTAAGGACGAGATCGCAGGGTACGTGTGTAGGTCGAACCCAGCATCCGAGCATGTGGAGGGAATCCTGACAGCGCTATGAAGGCGACATGAGACTGCTTGGTTGATGATTGTGATGCGTGACCCGCCCCTAACATGAACTAGGAGGAATCCATTCATGGCCAACAACTACCCCTCGTTATCGGTCAAAGGGATGATATTATACACTCGGGAGCCCACAAATATGCGGTGTCATCACAAAAAACCGCACAAGGAGATGTGGTGTCGATCAGAAGCACCCCGTATACACTGCATGCAGCCCGAAAATATGTATGGGTATGGTGGTGTGTATGTGTTTAAATCCTGAATGCACAACTTCGATGGGCCACCACTCATTACAAACCGAACACCGTACCCGACCCCAAGCCAGGTTCAATACTTACGATGCGGTCCGTTTCCCACTTCAAGGCGCGGGAGGGGGGGTGTCGTCCAAACATGCACTCAAAATTATTTGTCTAAGCTGGCACACATAGCAAATGAGGAAACCATCATGGTCAAACCCTTCTCGTATGTTGGGTCAAAGCGGGATATATTGTGTGGGCCCCCCTCATTATCGGTCAAGGATAATATATATACCTCGGGGAGCCCATAGAATGTGCGGAGATTATAACCGCACAGGGAGACATGCTCCATCAACACCCGGCCCCCTATACCCTGCCATGCGAACCAAAAAAATGTATGGGTCTGGTGTGTGATTGTTCAAATCCCGAAAGCACAAGTTCGATGGGGCATCAACTACACAGTAACATAACAACTAAACATCGTACCCCCGCGGCCAGGTTAAAGACGTACGATGTCAGAACGCAACTTCGAGGCGGGTGGGGGGGGAGGTGTAGGGGTCGGGGTGCCGTCCAACCATGTGCTGAAACTACTGATTTCTCTACATAGCACACGGAGCAAAGAGTAACCCTCTCTCGTGCGTTGAGGTCAAAGGGATAATTTCTGTGGCCTACATATGTCGATCATTCTTTGATTTTTGAGAACAAAAAATAACCATAAACATAGCCTACAACCTAGCAAACCAAGGATCCCAAGGTTTATATAATCGCCATGACAGGTCACTATAGAGTCATCATTCTTTGATTTTTTAGAACAAAAATAACCAATAAAAAACATAGTCTACAATTACAAAACAACGATCCCAAAGGTTTATATAATCGCCATGATAGGTCAATATGAGACATTTATCTCTATAATGAACCGTATCTGTCACGCCCAATAGCGATCCTATCCGAGGAGGAACTCGAGGTCCCACCAAGGATAGAGCCGCATATTGAAGACGCTTTTGCAAGGTGGATATCATTACATACGTACCATTACATAAAATGGGAGAACATACCAAGGCATACACTTGCCTCACCCAATACATCAAACATCCATCTAGAAAGCAACATCCGCTACGGATGAACCAAACGAAATACTCAAACTCACATCCCCCTGCTACGCCCAGGCTGCCGACCAGGAACCTATCCCCTGATCGAAGAAGAAGTAGAAAACTCGAAAACAAGCAAGCATCGCCCTCACGCTCAGATCATCATATACCTTGTACCTGCAACTGTTGTTGTAGTAATCTGTGAGCCACAAGGACTCAGCAATCCCATTACCATGGGTATCAAGACTAGCAATCTAATGGGTATGTAATGGATAAGTGGTGAGGTTGCAGCAAGCACTAAGCATTGTATGGGTGGCTAACTTACGAGTACAAGAGTAAGAAGAGTTCATGCATAAACGGTCGCAACTAGTAATGACAATAGTGATCATAAACTACTTACGAGTCAACATACCCCCACCGTGTGTTCTCTTCTCGACCTCCTGACTCGAAAGAGCCGTCAACGGTTACGTACGCTTGGTGTATTTTATATTCGGATCTTGTGTCGCAGTTCTCTACAACCGGATATTAAAAATTCCATCTCGCCACATCACTGTCGGGCATGGCTTTTGAAAAATCAAACCCTGCAGGGGTGTCCCAACTTATCCATGACAAACTCTCACATCACGGAGGCAAATCTCCATCTTGGGACACCCGATCAAACTCGGAATCCTGGTGCACAAGACATTTCGACAATGGTAAAACAAAACCATCAAGACCTCCGTTGTCCGATACCGCCTGTAGTAGCCGCGCTTATCTCGTCACAGGCCACAAACGTTGAGCTACGCGTAACAGGTGCCAAGAAAAACCCGGGTTGCCCCGGGGCGGCCCCGCACAGTTCCTCGTTTGGACCAGCAACCAACAGCACTGGCCCCCCTGTATTATGTGGAATTAAGAATCCTCGAGGATGCGACCCCCTTGCAAATTAATTAATTATCAGTTTATTATTGTTGGCAAATGTTAAACCAAATTTGGGCCTTGCTGGAAGACTTTTATTCAAAGCGAACTGTCAAGGGGGCCCATAAACCCCGACCGTGTTAGGAACGCAAAATCAAGGAACATAACACAGGTATGACGGAACTAGGGCGGCAAGAGTGGCAACAAACACCAGGCAAAAAGCCGGCCTTCCACCCTTTCCCAAGTTTATGTGCATTATTAAATAAGAGATATTGGTGATATTCCAGGATATCCATTTTCCAACATAGAACAAACTGCAACTGCACCTGCAACTAGCAACGCTATACAAGAGGGGCTGATCAAGCGTAACATAGCCAACAAGGTTTGCTATGATGGTGAAACATTTAGAGATTGTTTCATGGCATATTTGGAGGCTTTCATAAACAAGTGGTGGGTAGCGCGACCAGCGCTGAGCATCGAGACAACTAGCAAAGCAAAGAAGTAAGTGAGATCCAAGGTATCGGTCATCTTGCCTGAATCCTGCTAGGAAGAAATCGAGTCCATGAAGAATGAACGTGGCGTGACGAACCAAGCGTAGATGAACGAATCCTCACAATCGCAACGAAACCGGGACTATCGAGAAGAACAACACACCTGGAAGAAGCAAACAACATAGTAAACACCCAACACATAAACATGACTAAGCACAAACAGTATGATTCATGACAAGGCTACATGATGCTAACTCATGTCAGACACACG